>CM069875.1:35891358-37270350 GCA_036172665.1 Prosopocoilus inquinatus
CTTTGCATCGTGCTCACCCACACGAAATGCACCGGGCAAAATATATGTACTCGTATGTACCCGACGTAGTTAAAACTCGGCGCGCCGCTGACCCATTTTCACGCGGTACATCAATCACGGTGTGTACACCGAGCGTTAAAAGTAATGTCTCCTCGATGAAATTTAAATTTTAAATCGCATTCTAAAAAGAAAACACAAGAACATTTTAAATTTTTGTGTTTATTTATTTCGCTTGCTACGCTTACAACAGTTTAGTTACTTACCTACATTTATAGGGAAACATGTAGTCTGTTCATTTAGTGCACTAATGTGCATTCAAGATATTTCTTCCCATCTTGTTAACCTCTTACGTTAATACGAGATGAAGGTACTCTGAGTATGCGTGCACTGATGCAACAAGTACTTTTGGTTCTTAGTGTACAGACAGCGCCGGATTTAGGACCGGGGCGGAGGGGAACATCCGTTCCGTTAAACTTTAAGATGAAAAATGCTCGCGCATTTTTTGCGTTGATAATTTGCAAGCGAACCCAAATAATGTATAGTCATTCATAAATCCATTTCGCTCGAAGTCAAATCATTTATTCGCATAATTATGAGTGAAGTGCTACATCCGTTCTTTTAAAGGCGCCGGCGTGTGAATTTATGGTTTACGATGCGTGGATTTTTCTTTAAATATCAGTAGGATGAGGCAATTACCATGATTATTATATAATATAATCGCGTTGCAGACTGCATAATAAAGTCGGTCAATAAAAGCGGTTAATTATGACGAAAATGATTTCCAATAATAGGGAATTAGTTGGAGTAATTGTTAAGATTAGAATATTTAATAATAACTTTCCCTCTACAGCCAACTGCACTCAATAATTTGCATGCATGGAAGGTTAAATTAATGGTATTCATTTGCGTACGCATACGTTATAAAACGTATTTACGTTAAAGTAAACAAAGGAAATGGATGAAATTAAATTTTCAAATTAAATTATACACGCTTCGAAAGATTATCGTTTCGAATCGTAGCAACGAATAGATTCACTCATACGTATAAACATTTCTTAAGATGCTCCGGTTCTAGAGAAAAAAAGTGCCGGAGTGTCGTTCCGGTCCGGAGAGATCCCTGATTACGTTTACTTTGCTGAATTTTAATATACCTTCATGTAATCTCCTTGTCCATCTTTTTAATGACATCAACGGTAAAATTGTGAAATCACTTTACGTGAAACTATTTCGAGAAAGAAATCAGCAGACCATAAAATGCAATTATTTTGGAAAAGCATACGTTTACAAAACGAGGAAGAAATTGTTTCCTTAAGCGTTTTCAAGGCAAATTCACTTATTATTAGATACACTCCTGTTTCAATGTTATGCAGATTACATAAACCAGCAATAATAAACTGTGCAATATACACGGAGAAAAATAATGCCATTTGCATGGTTAAATAGGACCTACGAATTAATTTGTTTGAACGAAATGTATATATTTTTTAATTCGAGAAAGATTTGTTTGATTCAACAAATGTTTATTTAAATCAAAAAAATATATATTTCGTTCAAAGGAATAAATTCATAGGTCCTATTTAACTATGAAAATGGTCAAATCAACAAATTTATTTTTCTCCGTGTACAGGATTGGCAAAACTTTAGCTAAACATTCTGAATAAGTCATGCGACAGGGAATGCACTATAAAAACAAGGAGGAAATATGACTAGACACCCCGTGCCAGACCGAATGCTTACGCCACGAAACAAAGAAATGCCTATGTTGAAAAGTCAAAAGGCCGAGGAAATATGACTAGTCACCTCGTGCCAGATACGAATGGTTACAACACGAAACAAAGAAATGCCTACGTTGAAAAGTCAAAAGGCCGATGCTGTATATGTAACGAAGTCAATTGCATAGCCTTCAAGTAGAACTAAGAACCATCTTTGGTACGGTTTCAAATGGAGATTGATTTCATATTTTTACGCTCTGTTACTAAATTTCCGTTATTTGCCAATTTACCAGAGGCGTCCGTCTGTGTATTGCGTACGTTTGCATTTCAAGCATCAAATCTTAATTCGCGCAGTGCCGTTGAACTCTTAATTAAATAAACACATAATCTGTACCTTTTACCAGTGGCGTACCAATTTAAAAGTGGACTACTCAATCATTTTATTTAAAACGATTAACTTATTAAACATACAACAACTTAATACTAAAAGTATGAACGTATCCTACAGCAGCGGATGAATTTCTCACGCTGATACGCGATTAGGCGGAGATGTTTCTGGGTGCAAACCGACGCGACGCGACGACGACTTCCGCGTGTAACGCTATATTTCAACAGATGCATCGGCCTGCAGGGATGCCAATCTCGATCAAGTTCCGTAAATCGAAACTGCTGCCCGCGGTGAGTCTGGAACGCGATTTGTTCGCGCTCGTCTTAAGTGATTCGTAAATTAGCGCATGATCGAACGATTACGACGATATTTCTGGAATATGCGCGGCCATGTTAATTTCCACGTGGTTATCTACGTTAAACGCGTCCCTTATTACCCGCTCGTACTGCTTCAATTAATTTATAACATATCTAATGCCTAATTAGTGCGTGATTTCCTTATCTACGAAATTATTTACATGTCTGGCTAATCATATCAATTACGATTAACTGTAGAAATTCTTTCTGAATTCTAAATGCATGTGTTTAACGTGAGTCGCCTTGACGAGTTTGCTTGCTGCGCACCTTGCATTTTAGAGGCTGATAATAATCGTAAGATATAGGCAGTTTTCAAACTCGTAAAATATCCAAAGCATTTATTTGAAAAGATAAAAGAACACATTCATTCAATTACACTTTGCAAACTTTCATGGATCGAAGTTGACATTTTTTGATACAGAGGGTCTCAAAACTTTATAGAATGACATTATTAGTCCTAATTAACTTGTTGAAGATATGTCTCAGACTTAGTCTTAGACTGAGCTTGGTTTTTTCGCTTTTCCAGTTGCAGTTTGAAAGGAACGAACTTACTTTAAATAATAGTAAAACCTCCTGTTTAGTATTTAGAACTAATCGAGCTGGTTATTATCCACCTAAGAATATACGACTTGATGATGGTTTACTCACTATTAACTCCAATGCCAAATTTCTCGGTCTGACTATAGATCCACAACTGAATTTTAATAAACATATTGAAGAGTTGGTAATCAAGCTTCACTATCCGGGTATTAAAAAATTCCGTAGATCTCTCAGTTTTGAGGTTGGTATATTTTGCCTACTTCGGCTCCGTAGTGAGGTATGGTATGATCTTCTGGGGAAGCAGTTCTTATATTCAGAAGGTATTTGTGGTTCAGAAGAGGATCCTACGTGTGATGTACAATATACCGTATCGAGAATCTTGTAGAGGACAGTTTAGGCAACATAAACTCCTAACTATACAGACAATATTCATACAAGCATGTCTACTCTTCTTATATAAACATAAATGGAAATTTGAAAAATATTTTGATGTTTCACAATACACCACAAGATATAAAAATTACAGCTTACCTATTCATAGATTAAATATCACAGAGAGATCTCCCTTATACTGTCCGAAAGTATTCTACAATAAACTACCAATACGATTAAAATTGGAGAGTGGCAACAGAAGCTTCCGCACAGAAATCTATCGACTGTTATTAATTTCTGAACCGTACTAGATAGAAGAAAATTTGCAACATAATTTAATTTAGTTTAACACAGATAGTTTCTCAATTATTCCTTGTATTGAAATTACAATTTTTGTTTTTTTTGCGCTTCATTTAATAACGATGAATCTTATTTTTTTATAGTTCTTATTCTCAACAGAATTTTTGTTTGCCTTGATTCTTTTCAATTTCTGGCAATGTTTTTATCAGTGTTTTTTATTGAAATAAACACATATTATTGTTATTATTATTATTATTATTATTATTATAGTTTCCCACTATGGGTTGTAGCTATAAGAATTCTAATCAGAGGTAAACTTTTTCTAAATTTTGTAATGTTTAGATAGAACTAAATTGCAACATCTTACAGGCTCTGAAGAAGGTTTTGAATATTGCCGAAACTGTCAGCTGAATGATTAAAATCATTTTCTTTTCGTCCTAAACCCGATCAAGTTTACTTTTCAAATTATTAGTCTTGTATTAGTTTTGTAAG
Organism: Prosopocoilus inquinatus; assembly: GCA_036172665.1. Taxonomy (NCBI): domain Eukaryota; kingdom Metazoa; phylum Arthropoda; class Insecta; order Coleoptera; family Lucanidae; genus Prosopocoilus; species Prosopocoilus inquinatus. The sequence continues at coordinate 35,895,519 of CM069875.1, forward strand.
TGCTCCCATAGTTGTCAGATATTTTTCTTTAAGTTTGAAAATATTAATTATTTTTTCACAAATTTCTGTTAAAATAGTAATTTTAATAAATTTTTTTTAACTTTTGGTCGTTCACACTCTTATAACTTGGAAAATAACTATCACAGGAAAATCTTGTTTGTTATTGTAGTCAGACTGTACAGAAAAAAAGTTGTAGTAAAATAAGTGATATCTACAACTTGTAGTAAATTTCCTGCAAATTTTAGCGTATTTTACTACAAGCACATTTCAAATTCCTGAAATTTACTACTATTTCGTAGACATTTTCTACAATTTAGAGCTTTCCCCTATTTGACTACAAATTGTAGAACTTTTTACTATACTTTCTTTCTGTGGAAAAAATATAAAAGATGGACATTATTTTTGAAATACCCCGTATATGAACGCAGACGTAAACAATTTGTGTGAAATATTTATTAAATTTGATATGAACGTCCATCTTAACTTCTCATCATTCAAATCTTTATTTTAACAATGTAATGTAAAATATAAATCGCATAATTAGCCACTATTGTACCTTATCAAAAGCATGATAAAAAAATCGTAAGTGGATGGAATTTAATATACAGAATGTTAGGTAATTGTCTGATCAGTTTTTCAGAACTTATTGGAGACATTCTCTAGAGTATAAACGTTTTGATAATGGGGTGTTACGACTTTGATTTTCAAGAAAGAAATTGAAACAAATGTCGAAAAGATTGTTTCGAAACCACTGATTAACGTTTCCACCGTCATCTCTGCCCTGGCAGAAGTCATAAATCCGATGGCTTTATTTTTTGTTTATTTCTTTCTACGCATATTACATAAGGTCAGTTCCTTAATTGTTTTATTTTACGATTATTAAACCTCGAAAAACATCGAAATAGGCGATTGTTTGAACGACTTTGTACAACATATCGAGAAGAGATAAAATAAAAGAGTGGATACTGTTTAATTCAGGAAAAAATACATGCACGTCATGTCTGTTTCAAATAACTGCATTACGTTTAATCAACACTATTATTAATTTCGTATTTGAAATTCATTTAATGATGTATTTCCAATACATGAAAGTTCGTATAGTGTTGATTAATGTAGTGCAATTATTTGAAACAAACGAGTTCCGTATATGACGTGCATATATTCTTTCCTGAATTGAACTGTAATGATAATTATCAACGCCAAACCCGTAGCATTATAATCGAGGTTGATATGGCTTTGGCTTTTGGGAAAAAAATTTAAACAACAGTCGAATAACATTGTTTTGAAACCCCTGATTAGCGTTTCCAACGCCATCTGTCCCGGCAGAGGTCGCAATTTTCGCTTTATACGGTTTATATTTTCGGTTTCGGTTTATACGGTTTATACTTTTATTTGTTTTATGCAGTTGAAGCAAAGTTTATAACTGGATTAAATCTCTAAGAATTAGAACAAGTAGTTCCACTTTTGAATTCATTTACAAACATCAAACATGTTATAAAATTATATTTTTGACTTGACCCTTATGTGTTTAATTCCGCCTACTTCTGCAGCAAAAGAGATTATCTTGCACATGTTAGAATAAATTCGCACTGATTCTTGCATTCGGGCATGTCGGATATCTGCTTTAATAGGCGCTTATCTGGTAAATACTGTTCAGGGGTCCTCAAAAGTTCATATGTTTTGAAATTCTTCAATAATGGAAGGAACGTATGTTGTGTAGAGGATTTGTTTACTCCTTTCGGTACCCTGAACTATACTACGAGCACAATAATTCAGAATTTAATTTTCTCCAAATATTTACTAGTTTTTTTATAAAAAAGAAATTCAAGCAAAAGCATTTGCTTCGTTTTATTCATCTGACCTCATATCTTTGTTGTTGTTATTATTTATTGCTTGCACTGAACGCATATGACACGTTAACTTAACGTCAGAATATCGTATAAAAGCATCCCTACAATTAAACATATTCATTTTAATTTGTGATTTAAATGTAAGAATTGATATTGTTAATTACTTATGTTAACTTACAGTTACGACGATAAGGATCGCACAGAAAACAATAATTGAAAAATAAAATTACACGATGTTATAAGAGACATTATTGAAAACAAAATGGAAGAAATATTGACGACAGACGAATTAGAAAATCCGGGCGAACCGAGGTAGCTGACGAAAATGAAGAAAAGAAGAATTTAGAGAATTGAAATTGTAAGAAAGTAGTGCTGTTGATAACGATTATAAGAGAAAAGCAGTAGAAAAGAACACTTTTAACTCTTAGTAGTATAATTTAAGGAATTATTTATAAATATTTTAAAATTCTTTAGTTATGGGGTGTCCGTTACAGCCCTTCAAAGTGAACGTGGAAAGCAGCTAGCAGTGGTTTTAAATATAACGGGTGACCAACAATTATTGTAGTTCTGGGTGACTATGGAATCAAACATAAATGTCGATACTTTTGGTGCATCATTGAATTAACATCTTAAACACTGAGTGTCAAGCAACAAATAAATTGTTGTTTTCTTATTTAATGTTTTATTGTAGGACAATTTAACGTTAAATTCACAATAAACTACCGCTTAATATAAAAAAAACGCAATTTCTCCGAAACTACCAAACAATATATGTCAAAATTTTATATTCTTCTTACTGTATGAGTTTTAGCCATTTTCATGAACCGGTAGCGTCCGGCTAACAACTAGTTACTATTGTAATACCAAATTATGAATGTTACTCTGCATTTTACTTTATATATACCTTTTGATTATTTTAATGTATTATTTTAATTACCCTGAATGTTAAAGGTGTAAACTACAGCAGTGTGACAATCACTTAAATGTATTGTTTTCCTACACAATGAGATATTTATTGAAAATAAAGATTTCATTACATTAAAAAATGTATAATTCCAATTGTTATATAAGCTCCACTAACTTACCAAATTTCATCAAAATTGGAAAGAGATATTCCGGATACTTTCCTTATAATTAAATCCAATTGTTGAAAGAATATAATTATTAGTAAATTTGATTAATTTAAAAAAATTAAATTTATACTTTTTACCAGAGTATAAGTTTCATACCGAACATTATCTAAAAACAGCGAAGATAAGAAGAAAATTAGAAATTGCTTGGCAATGTCAGTGATCAGACTGCAATTTATTTAAACTCTTTGAAATTCCTTAATACAATTTTGCAATAAGTTCTCACTGATTACTTAAAAATGGAAAACTTCTCTAGGGTATAATTCTGACAAAGCTGTTCATCGAAAGAGAAACCTAGAAAAGTTTGTGTTTTTTAAGCCGTCCGTGAGAAGTATATTACGAAGTTGATTATACTACATGTTTCGGTATAACTAGAAAAACTAAATTAACACATGTTATATGAAATTGCTAATACGCTTTAATTGTTTAATAAAAATTAGTAAATAATACACTAGAAAAAAACTAATTCAACACACGTTATAAATAGATTACAGTATATTAGTGACAGGTGCTTTTAAAATGTTGTTCTGACCAACCAAATGCGCTATTTACTAATCAGAAGAAGGAAATTAATAATTTTATAAATTAGTAAAAAATGAATCATTATTATTAATATCGTGTTTATTTCCGTAGTAATTGCAACAACAATTACGATTTTGCATACGCAGATGTTTATTATTTATTTTGAAACATTGACATGTAAATAATACACCAATCAATTTTACCCGTTTTAAATCAATTACTTTTTTCCGTTTCTATAAAAAGCGAATTAATACATTGATGAAATAAATATGGGCAAAACTCATTTGTCGAGTTTAAGACACACGTGTACCAATCTGTTAGTAATTGCGACAACAATTACTATATTTATTTTGAAATATTGACACGTAAATAATACACTATTCAGTATTACGTGCGCACATTTTAATCAATTACTTTTTTTTTAATTCTGTTTTGAAATGTATACAACATTCCCGTCAGTAGTGGGAAACACGAAATAAATTTCATAATAAAAATACTTTAATACTAGTGTCTTTGCTATTAAACTAAATTTGGTAAGTTTAGGTGCAAGATAGGAAAAATAAATTACCTTGAGTTAAAAACTCGTTATTAATTACTAATTATATTATACAAAGTCATCAAGAATGAAGTTCGCATTGCTGAATTTTATTTTTAAATGGAGTAACTGGAGTAACTTCCGGTTGTTAACGACTTGACACTTACCTTTCATTATTGACAAGTGTCATGAGGCGTTTCAAATTTTTACAGGCTTGTCGGTGGGTCAAATATCTATCAGATAAATCAACAAAACATATACGGTTGCAGTATTGCAAATGGTTGAATAAAAAATGCTGTTAATTGAATTGCCAACTCAAATACACTTACTGTATTGAACGTACGTATATCACGATTGTTGTGAATTGTCAATCTGTCACCAAACTATTGGCAACCTGTTTTCTTTTAAGCGAAGCAAATAAAAGAAAACCAAATATTGAATATAACATTTGTTATTCTATTTATTTATTTATGAAAACATCATGTCTTAACCAACACGATTGCAAATAAATAGAATAGCTAGTTTGTAATAACAACAGAAATTGTATCTCTGCCGGGTACCAATTACGCAGTTTCCATTAATAATAATTATAGATTTTTGAATAGTAACAATAATTGGGTCCTGCCGCGGTACGTCTCGACGTTATACATCGATCTCCATTAATTATAGAGAATAGTGACCGGTGACCGAAATCAATTTCCCCTCAATCGGCAATCAATAATAATTAATTCTTGGCATTCGCTTCGTCGCACTGTTGTTGATTCAATCTGCGTTCTACTCAATAAGTATCTGTTTTAATGATTGCGCCGGTAAACATATCAATTATTATCCGAGTTTGCTTGCGATAAATATATTCCCTGACAGCTTATCTAATTTTAATACAGGATTTGAATTTGCATATAAAACGTGTGCGCATGATTTCACGTTGATATTATGTGGAGCATACGTCTCTCTGTATTATTTATGGGGTTTTGTTGAGGCGAGACAAAACAATAGATGAGACAGCTCACTTTGATGTTGATATCCGTATGAGAGACAGTATATAATTTTCTACTAAAAGGGTTCATTAACTCATGGTTTCTTTAAGCACATCCACTGCCTGTTCATTAAGTTACAAAAGTAAAAGCTCTTCACAATTGAAAGATATTAAAGCTTTTTGCAACTGTTCTTTGATTCCATTTAGATACTAAAATGTACTTCATCTAGAAATAAATATTTAATTAACTGACTCTTAAACCGATTGTCTTACAACAGGTTTAACATAGTAAGGAGTTACATTAAGCTAAACACGATCAAGGCGAAGATAGTTGAATGGAGACGCTGCTCCCCCTCTTGGGTTAGTTAACACGAAATCGATTGCTTTATCTCACTGATTTTGGAGACGTGTAATGAAGTTATTTGCATCTACGACAATTTAGAATAAACTCATACGCATTTGTTGATCTAGCCTTTTTGTTTAGCGTAAAAATAAAAATTTTATCCTAATGAGTCAAATCATTTTGAATTTTCAATAGTTTTCACTCACAAGCAAACTGCTACAGTACAGGTGATGTACAACAATCTGTATACATACATAGGTGCCTATTTTTTTTTTACTTTCATAATTGTTTTAAGGACCAACAGCACAGCATATTTTAACACAAAAATCCATTTCCATATCATTTGATTGATTTACTTAATTTACCAATAATGGATGTGTGAACGTTAAAGTTTAGTCAGATCACAATCATGATAAAAAAAAAGAAAATTGAAACTATTATAGTTCAAATTTGCCTTTTGCCTGATACAATGTGTGAAACTGTGTCAAATTAAATTAACACAGCATGAAGCGAAACAGTAAATTAAGATTAGATTCGGACGCATTTTTCATTCTTATCTCCTGACATTTCACTTTTTTTAAATTAATTACGTACTATAGTATTGTTTATTGAATAACGTAGTAGAGACATGTCCTGCTCAAAGGCGGTAAGGATCTTTCAAATAACGACCATAAATTAATCAACCCAAATCAAACTTTTAATTGTTTCAAGTGACAAACTATGATTGTATTTGATTTGAAACTTTTAACACGCAGATCTGTAAAGCTGATTAAATTAACATTTTATAAAACGATAATAAATAAAATCGAAATCAGAAGACGAACAAAGTGGCTTCGGGAAAGATGATAGAACAATAGAAAAAGCATTAAATAAAAATAAATAGATGTAGAGTGGTAGGCATATATGGAATACCCATTCTTTGCGCCATGATAAATATTGAACTAAGATACTAAATACTCAGATATTTTAATTAAAAATAGTTTATGTTGTTTTCCAGCGGTTGATATAACAAAATTAAGAAATACATATTTTTTGGGAAAATTCTGTAACAAATTAAAAAAACTGCATTTTCATGATATGATATAAAATGGCGGGTAATATGAAATAGTCAGTTGGGGTGATATGAAATAAGGGAAAATATGCAACACTTTGAATTAATAAGATAAAACATCAACAAAATATCAAGTTTGGTGTAAAAAAAAAACTTTTATTTAAAAAAATACGCCAAAATACATTTTTCTGGTACCGCGCGAAAACTTCCAAAACGATAAATTCACAAAATCATGTACTGTAAAGTTATGCCATCTTACCGGCTAAGAACCTCTGTAGTAGTGACCTACAATACCTAAACTCATGTTAATGCCAGAGCCATTTAACAGATGGCGCTTCTTATTCAAAAAATACTGGGTATTCCATATTAGGTGGTCTATTCCATATATGCCGACTTTATTCTACGCAAATTTCGTTTGCATTTCATTCGGAATAGTTTAAGATAAAGAAGCAAACTTATGAAACGATAATAGAAAAAGTATGTACAGGAAAACTGCTAACCAAGTGAAAATACAAAACAAACCGTGTATGAAACCCGTTCATAGCAACTGAAGGAGTACGACAACGAGGATGTCCAAGCCCAGCTTTATTTATGAACGCAATCGCCGAAATAATTAATGAAAATAATACAAAATTAAAAAAATAAGATGGATATTGATTGCGTGATTGTAGAAATACGTATATTTGCAGACGACGTAGTATTAATGGCAGATACAAAAAATATATTTAATTATTACCTAACGAAAGATTGAACAGGAAGACAAGAAAATTAATGTAGTATAATAACAAACTATAAGAAAATATTTATAAGCAGTAATTAATAAGAGAGATAACATAAGGGACGAGATAAATACCAGATTAGACAAAGCAATAAAGCTCTTTAATATATTAAACAAAGGTTACTTAAATAACAAATACGTTTTGAGCAAATCCAAAATAACCGCCTATAACATCATATACACACCAGCAGTAACGCATGGGTGTTGTTACTGGATACTCATTAACATAAAAATGACTACAAGTACTAAAAATAGGATATATGCATGAGAAAAACAGGCAACACACAAAATAAAAAATGTAGTAATAAAATAAAGGTTAAAACCAAACCGCGGGCAGAAACAGTGAAGAAAAGAATCGGGGTGGTTCTGAGCACTTGTTTGTAATGGAAAATAACAGGTAAACAAAGAAAGTACGGGAAACAAGAACGGTGGGACGGAACGAAAGAAGTAAAATTTTGCAAAAGACAGTACAATTGGCCAAGAACAGACAAGAGTGGAAGCGCTTCAGAAGGAGAAAATATGAAGACAAATACCTCTACACTTCACGATAGAAGAGGAAGGATGTTATCAGTGGCGTTATAAAGCCGGAAGAGAGAGAAATGATGCATGACAGTTGGGTATAGGATAGAAAAGTGTCTCCCTCGATTATAAATTGACTTGTTTTTGCATTTTTCAAACAAGCATTTTCTGAGGAGATCCGTTTCTCTCCGCTTCGTATTCGTTGGTCCAGCCTGTGTGTATTATCATGTCTTTAAGAACCAATTTAATATGTAAGTTTTTCTTTCACCGTAGAAGACCACTGTGATGAATGCACGATTTTTAAAAACAATCAGAATGAAGGAAATGAAAACCTGCTAGGGAAATGTGATATGGAAAACATATTTTAGAAAAGAATCTGTCCAAAAAAAAAACACAAGGCCGAGGAATTAAAGGGCGGAATGTTATTGCCGGCTTTAACTTGTACGCTACGAATGGTGAAACTTCTTCCTTCTGTTAAGCTACATCCACACCAAAGCAACATAGAACTTTTGTGTTTGCGTGTTTATTAAATTGTTCCTGAAACTTGCGACTGGTTGCTTTTTGTTTCCGGAACAAAGACTAAATGTTTCATTATGATACTTGTTTCCATTTAAGTGGCAAGATCAAAGAAAAAAATGAAATGCTTCTAAACAAAGTTGTGTTGCCACGTTTTGTAGCTGGGATGGAGATAGGTTGTAACTAATTGCAGTTTACTGATGATCATCCTGTTTCAACACGTTTAATAGCTCCATCCAGCCATGCCACTCTCTCTCTCTCTCTCTCTCTCTCTCGAAGACTGAGTCACACCCAATATTTGCGTTGTCTTTTCTTTTTTCACTTAAAATGAAGAAAGCAAGTGCCGCTAGCATTAACATCGTCATCAGTCGACATTTTTAACTTTGTTGATTCAACGGAGACATTCCGTTTTGTCTGTGCGCGCAGCAGGAACGAGCGGTATTTAAGGGTTGCCTCAATCAAGACCAAAATGTGTATTTAAATGTTTCTTCAGGCAAGCGAGTGGCGCAGCGGGTAGCCTAGCCGACTTATAAAGTTGAGCCAGTTGTCGGCGTGGGTTCGAATCCCACCCGGGCCATGGATGTTTGTGTGTATGACCCAGCTTGTTAAACAAAGCAAATTGTCTGGAATGGTATAGGTCATAAGACAATGAATATCAGATTGCTGCGCAAAGCAAAGAAAGAAAAAGAAGAATTGTTACTTCAAGTTTATAATTTTGAACCAATGGCAACGTATACCAACACAAAAGATGCTCTATGTTTCTTTGGTGTATAATTTGTAACAACCAAGATGGGAATGTATCATGTTTCGTCTGGAATGAGATGGGGGAAGGACGGGGATACAATGAGATTGGTACACGTTTGTTTGAAATTCTTCAAATTTTTGGAAACAAAGGAAAAGCAAACACTCGTGAGATGATTTCTGTATGAGTATTCTGATAATTGCAGTGGAAGAAAAGCAGAAAAATTATTCTAATATGGCTATATCTGTCCCAAGTTTTAAAAAAATTGCCGTTTTTGAAATCAAAAACACAATTTCTTGAATTTTCAGTTAAGAGATTCTTGAAAAGCGCACCTACATACATACAAAAATTTTTAGGATTAATTTAATCTGCCTAATATGGAAAGTTTTACCTGAAGAGTTGTTAATCTTATCTAATATGGCGTTGTTGTTGTAGTTTCCGGACTAAATTGTGTCTAAAAGTGAGTATTTACTCTACTTCTACTTTTATATGGTAAACATCCTAACTCCGTTTTCTTTTAACTCCACAAGCGGATGGACGTGAAGGAACACCAAAAAATGTTCCCTAGCGTCCAAAAGTGTTAAAATTAACTCCAAATTTTTATCTGTGTATACGCCCTCCCATTATTTGTCTGCAATAGGAATAGCAAAGGGCAGCAGGGAAGCCATACCAAGACATCGAGCTGATTCACACAGATTTCTACAAGGTTTTTGAAAACCTCGAAAGCGTTCTCCCGAAAAAATCTTAAAATTAAATCACCGAAAGCGATACAAATGAGAACAGGATGACGAATACGTTGACTTCAAGAGATCGTATGGAGATCAAAAGTTATTGAAAAGAAAATTAAAGAATAGAGTCAAGCTGAATGATTTTGAAAAAGCCTACAATAACAAACTCCCTGTCCGACGAGAGAAGAAGAAAGTATTGATGAAAATTGGAGAAAAGAGTATAGTACCAAAAAGTTACCACAATTTTGTTTTTGTTTTTTTTTTCACCTTAACTAAATAAAATAAAACTTCTTTCCATAAGAAAGTTGTTATTAATTTTGAGGTGAACTATTATATCTTAAAATTACTGCTCTGTTGCAGTGTTGCACAAAACATGTTAAACACAGGTTCTGTAGCTTAATGGCTTTTGACATTTCAATGTTTCCAAAAATTTTCTAAGAAAAGCCTGCGAACTAGATCAAACACGTAATAAAGTCTAGCATAAAATGTTTGCCCATATTTGTAAGTGTTTAATATTAATGTTCTTGTTCTTCAGAATTGTAGGTTCTCAATTGTAAATCAGACGCCGTTTCTAAGAAAATAGCTAATAACCCAAGAAAACCACGAGCGTGTTCATATCCCGGCGATTTTTATTATTGATGGCTGATCGATCGATTTTATGGTGCTTGTTAGAGCAGACCGCCAAAGAAGCGAGATCTATGGGGACATGTAACTCGTTTGATGACATGGAAATCGATGATTGCATCGATATTTATATGCCTAATATTTTATTGCCGTTTCAATAAATTTATTCGCTATTTATTCGCCTGTCTTCGGTTCGATGTGTGTCCTAGTTAAATATTTCACGTCATTCGCGAACGAACGCGAAGCAACGATTGGACGAGGCGAACATTTTTACGATTATGTTAAACAGCAGCGGCGCATAAATTTCTTTTACCACCGCCTCGGACTTCCAAATAAGAATTAATCGACGTTAAAAAAGTCAAAAGTAGACAAACAAGCTATAATCGATGCACGCGAGTTAACCGTGGTTTATTGAATTCGTCGTCGCCCTAAATATTTCCAGGCGTGTAATAATAAACGGTATTGACCCGTGCGATCTGAACTTATACGGATATGACATTTCAAATGTTGCACAAGAGCCATAATTGATATAAATGGAAATATGTGAACACAAATCACTACCGCTTATAGTGAAGAAGTGTGTTCTATGTAAATTGCGTTCAATAAATAGCGACTCGGGAATTTATTAGGGGAAGATAAGCCGCCGATAGATTTCTATATTAAGACCGTTCCAGACAATATCCACCGCCTTATTTTCATTGTCGTCGTTTTCTCTTTTTATGATAAAAGCCTGCTGACATATCCCGGGGTTCAGTGAATAATTCCAGCTAATAAATCGGCAAACGCGCTTTAACAAAGTCGGCGTTCAATTAACCCTTATACAGTTGAATTAATCGCGCCCATTAAAATGAATAATATTATTTTATCAGCGAAGGAAATTGGATTGCTATCTTCGATCTCTCGAATATTTTTCCATATACTACTCTAATGAATTTTAAAACGGATCGTTTCGTGACCATTTAGCGTTGACCTACGAATTATACAAAGCGTTTTTTAGAAGCTTTTATCGACTGAATTACTTGACCATGGAATTGATGGATTTTAAATCCGCAATAATAAAATCCACGAAGGCTCTACGAACAACATTTCTTTTTGTTCGCAGATGGTCTTAAACATAAAAAAAAAACACTCACGTTTATTTTGCAAGCCTTTACGTATACAATTTTTACAATTTCAATTTCAATTTCTTTATGATCAAGTACCGTATGAAACAGAGGTTCCTAAAAGGATTGATAAAGACTTGCAAAAGGTCGATTAACCTCAAGGGGTGTTTTAGGGGGTCGGAGTTATGAATTCTTTTTCTTCACAAATAATTTTAAACTTCAAAAGTAAGCACTCAGGTTTATTTTGAAAATCTTTACAAATGCTTCTATAATTCCAATTTCGTTATTATGATTAAGTATCGTTTTAAAAAAAAGGTTTCTAAAAGGGATGGTAAAGACTTGAAAAGGGTCGATGAACTTCTAAGGATTTTTTAGGGTTCGGAGTTATGAATTCTTGCCTGATGGAGGCCTGCCTGCATAGTTTATTAAGAAAGTAGAAGATTTACGAATAATATAAAATAAATTTGAATTATACTGGGTGTCTCGTAACCTACGGAGGAGATTAAAAGGGTAGCTAGGGGAGATCAAATTAAAGTTTTTCTCTTAGTAAATTTTTGGTAAAAAAGCAATAACTAAGAAGTTACAAGAGTTTAAAGTGAAATTAATTAACAAGCAAAAGTTAATCCCTGTAGTAATATTTTACGTTTTAAATTCAAATTTGAAGCATTTATGAGTTAATTGAACACTGCTTTACTATAAACAACTATTTTAAAAAATGTAGTCACGTTAATGTAACGGCTATTTCATTATTTCTTTTAATGTCCAAAAATGGGTTTTCATTTCGTTTTGCACCGCCTACTAATTGAAAACAAAACTAGGAAACAGATTAACATAGAAATTTTATGAATGATAGTTTTGATAAATTTAGAGTTTATTTAATAATAAAGTTGCATTTTGTGAAATAATTTTTATTAATTAAGAAGTTACAGGTGTAAATTAAAGAAGAAATTAAGAAAGTTAAACAGCTGTAACTTTCTTATTATTGGGTTTTGGTCAAAAGCGAATTAAGAAAAAAGCTTTATTTTAATGTCCTCCAGCTGCCCTTTCAATCTCCTCCGTACGTTGTGAGACACCCAGTATAGTGACGATCGTAGAAGATGGGACACTATTTTTTCCTAGATAGTATCCGGATTTAATTGGCAGTCCTGCGTTCTCGCTATAATGTTATAATAATCAACAGCTTCAATAAAGCTTTTTATAAAATTTCATATCAAATACAAACTGTACTTTAATAAACTGTAATCACTTGGAAAAAATTTAAGAAGTAAATATTAATTAAAATTAACCTCCGCCCACAATAATTTTTATATCCGTAGATACGTATTTCGGCAGCTAAGCTGCCATCTTCAGTACGCTACCAACTTAAAAGCACTAAAAAATGTCTAAAAACAACCTAATCACACTGACAAAATCATAAAAATGTCAAACCTAACAACAATCTAATCATCCTAAAAGATAAAAAAAAAAATTATATGAACACCTAAAATTAACTGTCAGATACCTTACAAATAAGAGCTATCCAAACAACACGGAAATGCGAAAATAAATAGGTCCAAAGACCCCGAAAAAAACTTAGTTTATTTGTATGTTCCCATAATTTTTTTTTTATCTTTTAGGGTGATTAGATTGTTGTCAGGTTTAACATTTTTATGATTTTGTCAATGTAATTAGGTTGTTTTTAAACATTTTTAGTGCTTTTAAGTTGGTAGCGTACTGAAGATGGCAGCTTAGCTGCCGAAATACGTATCTACGGATACAAAAATTATTGTGGGCGGAGGTTAATTTCAGTTATCTTTTAAACCAGAGTCTCCTTTACTATTTTAGTTTAAGTAAATATTAATTAATTATTAATAAATTAGTATTAACACAGACACAATTGTATTTAAGTTGTCATCGGTCGTATAGTAATTCAGTTAAATGAAGTCAACTCGATTTAAATAAAAAAGATGATCAACTGATTTTTTAAATGAAAATAAAATACAGTCAAATTGATTAAAACAAAAGCAAAAGAAGTAAGGTGAAGTAAGAAGGCAAGAATTTTTTTTTTCGTAAAATTGAATTAAAAGCGTTGTTGAATTTTTAACTGGAGTTTTTAGCAAAAGAAAGGGATCAAATTGATCATTCAAAAAATAGTCAAATCGAATCAAGAATAGACAAAAGGCGATCGGTTTATAATTTAGAAGAAATGAAATGAGGTCAAATAGAATGACAGATTACAATTCAATTAAATTTGAAAGGTAGTTGGTGGAAATTATTATGTTCTTGTAAGAGGTCGATGTTTAAAAAATGTTGAGAACTTCTGGTACAGAATATTGAAAAATTAAATTATTATTGATCCATTTAAATGTCATATACTGAAAAAACCTGAAAAATATATAAATATATAAAAAAATATATAAATATGCGAAGTATGATCACGACTGATCAGTTAAGGAATTATATATTTATTTTTATTTATTTTATATTTTTATATATTTAATCAATTCTATAACTGGGCTGTAGTCCAATTATAGAATTGATTAAATAAAAGGTTTTATATTTTAGGGTAGCTTAGGGTACACAGGGTGTTTTTTTTTGGAAATGTGGCTGGAAACAGAATCTTGGTATTAAAATAATATATACAGGGTGTCCCAGAGCTCCGTAAAAGTTCCATAACTTTCTTTCTATTCCAGGTATCGATTCAAATTTTTTTTTTTGTATAATAGCAGCGCTTCCATTGCACATTTTAAAATTATTTTCGTTTATATACAGGATGTCCAAGCATTATAAAAATATTAAAGTTACGCTCCCTTCGATTTTTATGTAAACCTTGTGTTTAGTACTGTCCTAGGCACAAGCAACCATGAAAAGAGTGAGCAAATAGTGTCCCCAGTATTCGGTAGGGATCAATAAAATAGCGCGAAAGCAATGAATCGATTAAGAAACGAATGTGAACTCATAGAATTGTCGAGTATCATTAGTTGTTGCGATTAAGTGCGCATTGTGAAGGAGGATATATCTCGTTATATTACCCTAATATATCCAGAAATAGTTTTAGTAGCTACGTATCTACAATGAAATAGTCATTGACGTACTGGTCAATTTTTTAAGTTTCATTTTATATTAGAGCGTTTCTTATCTCTCTTGTTTTTCAAGCCTCATTGAAACATTCAGTAAACAGAATGGGAAAAAATAGCAACAAGTAGACTAGTGCGCAGTGATATTTAAGTAGGACTGTTCATCGGATTATACCGTTCATTTACACCCATCTTTTGACATGAGTTTAATTTGTTTGAGGTGACTGACCTTTGCAGAGCCACCATAATGATTTTTTTAATGGCAGCAAGAGTTTTAATTTGCATCATTTCAAATGCACTTGCTCGTTCTAAAATATGTAATAAAGAGTATTGAAAAAATAAACTAACAATCTTAAAAATCTTAAACGCCTGACCATTCCAGTGGTAAGGGGCAGGCTTTGCAATCGTAACGTCGTGGGTTCATACCCCGCTCGAAATATTTCTCGGGGCTGGTCGTTACTCACTTCAGGTACCCTTCAGTATTGGGGATACAATTCAACCATGTCGGAAAAAAATTTTAGAGAGAGTTGGGATCAATATAATGGCGCTCTTATTGACGCTGGCATTAAGAGTAATAAAATTCTCATTCGTTCTCGATTTATTTGACCACGACTGTGCTACAGTTTTTACATGCATAAATTGAGAGAATACATCGAAATTCGTACAAGTAATTACAACTTATAAAGATCTGCTCATACAGTTATTTAATTTCTATTAAAGAGGAAATTCTCTACTTTATCCTTTTTCTTGGAGTCAAAAATAAATTAAAATTAAGTTAAATTTAACATCTTGCTTGAAAACTACTAAAAAAAATATTAAAAACTAGTTAGATTTGACTCCGCTTGAGCGAACCAAATGAAACTCGTTTCAAACGAAAATTATTTTACCTCCATTAAATGTCAAACTGTTTTCTACTTGTAGCATTATTTTTTACGCACCTTCTATACTATAATATATAAACATAATCTTATGGTCTGGCGTCAAAGAAAATATGCGTATAAATTAAGAAAAAATGTTAGCGTATTTCAAGTAGTTGCGATTAAAACCACCGATAATGTTATTGCGTGCGCGCATTATAATAAATTCTTTCCGTTTTTGTAAAATAAATAATTATACAAGAGCCGGTAAACCTTTATTGTTCCATATTATGCAAACAAAAGAAAGTTTTTCAATAACTTCTGTTAATTGCAGATAAGAACAATGAAAACGGGCGTAGGTTTAATTGCCGGACGAAGGTGAAATCAATTTCTTGCTTTTGTTTCGTTCCATTTAATTAATAATAAATCAACGGAAAAAGTTCAACAAAATTGTAAACTTTACTTATAAATACAGGCAATTTAGATAGGTTACTCGTCCATGATATTTTTAGAATGCGCCACGTTCTACCTCCTCTCCTCAAAACTATGGAAACACCAGGTAAAGTACTGTTTGAAACCATGACGAAGCGGCGATAATTTGACATGGCTATTTGAAAACGTGTTATTTTAGATGTTAGAAGCAGAAAATTAAACTGTAAAGAATCTAGTAAACTAATTTAGTACAATTGTCTACACCTTATTTACTAAACTCACAGAGTAAATTTTTTTAACCTTTTGTTTCATGTACTGTTAGATTGTTTCGTTATGCAACATCTCCGTATTTAGATCCGGTCCTTTAAGTCTTTTGTGAACTTAAAATTAACACTAAATTAAAAGGAATTAGATTATGTCATAGCAACGTGTGAGATAGATTCAATAATTTTATTTAATCTCAAAGTGATATTTACGCCCTATCTTACCACCTCTTGATAAATTTGATCGTCGGTTAATATCCAAGGAAACCATTATCGGCACAAAGGTTTCCAAGGATATTAACCGACGGTTAAATTTATCAAAAGGTTGTAAGATCGGGCCTTAATAGGATTTAATGGTTAGTAGATTTCACGACCGAGCTTAAATTGAAACACAATTAAGGCCCTATTTCATAATCGAAATAAAGGAGACTTTAAATAAAAGTCACATTCTGATGTATAAAAAACGTGTTTTCGCATTTTTGTGACATATGACTGTGAATTCATTTTAAAGTCTCCTATAGTTCGATTATGAAATAAGGTCTAAGGGCCGATTTCATAATAGGACTTTAAATCTAAAGTTACTTTAACTAAAAAATACATTTGTTTCCCTTTGCTTAAAGTGTCTTTAAATTACAGCTTCCTTAAAGTCTGATTATGAAAATGGCCATAAGACTAATTGACTTTATTAAAAGCAACAAAACTAGTACAATAATCTGGTAACGGACGCGGGTTATTTCTCTAAAAAATTTAGGGCTGCTTAGCCTAAATACTCACCCGAAACTCTTTTACCCTGATCAACAAGAAATTATAGCCGTTTTTCAGAAAACCCAACCTGCTCTTTTGGCCCACGAACCACCGCTGAAAGCCAATTTCTTGTTCAGTAACTAGTTTGAGGCGATATAGCCAAAAATTTTCTCGCAACAGTGTTCCCCTCGAGAAGTCGAAATAGGGCCGTTATTCGCCAGAAGATTGTTAAATTTTCCACTCACGTTATCTCTCTCCTTATGAAGATTTCTTAACTTAATTTGATTTCTTAACATGAATTGTTGAAGGTATTGAACGAACTTAAAATTAATGAAATAAAATAGTATGGTAATTTTAAAAAATATATTGAAATAAAAAAAATATATGAAAAGGAAACAAAATAATAACCAATGCCTTGTAAATAGTTTACAAAATAATTCCTTTAAAATTACTACAACGCTAAACATAAGAAAAATTAAATTATACAAAATACAATAATATAAGGGAGACAGAGAGACACGAATTGAATTTGTAGCATGGATTAGTTCTTTAAACGGTATTGATTCGTCTTACCAACCCGAGTGTAAATTAACATCATCCGTATTCGTTATTTAAGGGGGCACAATAGTTTTATATAAAAACAAATGAGAATTCTGTACGGACGGTTCAAATACACACAAAAATACTCTGCGCGGGGACGCTTTTGCTTCCGTTCCCGATTATTAAACTTGGGGAAAATTTCTGAATTAAAAAAAAAAGGATATTGAGTCTGGAGTTCAATTTAGAATCGCCCGGAACGAGATAAAATGCTTTCTTTCTCTCTTTAAGCTTAGTCGAAGTCCACCTAACAACTACTGTTAATTCTAATGTTAAAGGTTTTTTGTATTAACATTCAAGCTGACATTCATCTCCCCGCTTTCCCTCGGGACGCTTTTACCACAAACACCTCCGTCCGCTAGGTGGCGCAGTGATGTCGCTTGAGGTTGTTTTTACCAGAACTTCCCACCCGCATCCCGTACACTACATAAGAATCGCACAGTCAGCTTTCCTTCGTTGAAAAGAAAAATGAAACAAACAAATCATTCTGAATATCGTATTTCATCCAATGCACGAAATTAAAACATATTGTCACGATCTCCGGGTCAAGATCGGTTTGCCATCATCATGTTACGATTGCCATTTCTCGTTATGTCGAGCACTCGCTTGTAGGGCAGGGTATAGACAACGAAAGTAATAGTACATTTAAAGCCCGACTCCATTCAACGTCGCGACGCGTCGCCTCCCTGGACTGCTGTCTCCGGTAGTTACAAAACACAACTCACAAACCACCAAGTCATAAATGAAAATGACAATAATAAATTGTAAATAATAATTACCGCAGAATGACTAATAATGAATGAATACTCAATAATGAATGAAACTGCTGACGTCCGGTCCCCCTGATTTATAAAGTTGCCCCTTATACCAGCCGTGCCGGATGCTACAAAGTACATTTTCTAAAAGTTTGGATCAGCGCACGATTATTAAAAAATCAGCATCCCGCGAAAATACAGAGAAAAAGTGAGCGCGTTAATTAGTTTCTAATAAAAATAAAATTCGCCGATGCAACGTAAGTATAGTATAATAAGTTTGGATTCTCCTTTAGAAGTTTGCTTATGACGCTTTCGTCCGCGGACGTTTCTTGATCTTTAGTAATTTAAACCGCGTCGCGTCGGTGCGACGAACCCATTTCAATAAACGCACGTGCGAACTGCAATTAAACAATAAAATACGCGTGTTGAATTTTGTGTAAAAGGCGAAAATAAAATTAATTTAGAAAATGATTTCTTTCACACGCGACAACATTGATCGAGAACCTCAGTTAGGCTAACAAGACAAAAAGGATTCCCAATTTCATTATTAGATCGAATATTAGACGCATAACGTATATTTAACAAAATCCAGATAAATAATTCAATGTTGTTTAGATTACCTTAAGACTTCGGCTTCGGCTTAAATGTATAATTAATTCTTTAAAGTAGTTTAAAATACCTGCCATGTACAAAATTTTATTGAGATTGAATTCTAAAGTGATATATTCCTATTATACACACAAACTGAAAATAGGAAACATAATTCAAGCAGAAAGAATATCACAACGTAATAAAAACAAAATTTTTGTTTGTTTATCGCGATTCAATGAAAGGAAGATTAAATACATTTTGAGATTTTTATTGGACACTCTTTTGATAATAAACAAACATTTATGGTATTATTTCGTTGAAATCTTTTAACTTCGCTAAGGGATGTAACTAAAAGTGCATATGAGATCCATTATTGCGTTTATGAATAGTATTTCTTTCTCTAAATAACCCCCATACATAGTCACCCCTCATAGTGCATCACATCGTCCTCGGTAACGTTTTCTATTGTTTTAATGTCTTGGTGAAAACGTTCATGATGTTCTTCAATTGCATTCCTAAGATTTTCCTTTAAAAAAATCTAAATTTGAATGTAAAAAAATACACTTTTAATGACTAGCAGCATTAAATGAAACACCCTATATATTTTGCGCATTTCGATTTTCTGAGTTATTCTGAATAAATATACATAATATGTAATTAGTTCATTCGTTTTTGTGATATCCGTAAAAAAAAATATAGGAATTTGAAGGTAATTCAAAACAAAAACAAATCAAAATTCTGTTAAATGTCGTTAAAAATTGTTTCTGCTTGGTATTTAATAGATTTGTTTTAATAAACATAATCAAGCAAATTCGGTTTTTAAAATATTTTAAATTGGTTTTTGTTTGTTTCGCATTACCATAAAATTCCTATAATATTTTTACGGATATCACAAAAACGAAGTAATGGATGAACTTTTGACAATGCATAGAGCCAAATAAAAGATATCTTTTTTATTTTCACCTCCGCTTAGTATGTTTTATGAAACTAATAATTCCATAAACCAAAACCTTGTTGCGTTGTGATATAAACGTCTAAAATGAGTTGATGTGAGCTAATTATGTACTTTAGAAAAATTTTTTTGTGCAAATCGTTTTTGATTGCAGTGAGAACCTCGAGCAGCCTCTGGACAGCTGTTTCAGCCCTGCTTGGGGCTTCTTCAGCAGAAACGTAGCTCGACATTCCCACTGCTAATTATGTACGTTATTTATTAGGTGCATAATATTAAGAGTATATTTGTCGGTTTCGCTACATGATTTGATGAGAATGAATTACTTGACTAATGAATTAATTAATTAATACATTGGCGTCCTGTTAGTTGTACGATACTAATCACTTGACAGACAGATAAATTTTCAAAAAAAACTTAAAAGACTGGGCCTAAATCTATAATATGTTTTGGTCGGTTCTATTTCAAGAGCCTTTTGAATCGATTACTTGAGAATCTTAATAAAATAACTGTAATCGTTAAATAAATGCCCGTATTTAGACATACGTTAAGGTTATTGTAAATAGTGAGCTTTTTTTCCCCTGGCAACTTATGTGCATCGAACGTGGATAACGAACTGTTAATTTTACAACGTAATTATCATTACGCACAGCAAAAATGCAACCATAAAGTTTGATATAGTGCCGGCAGGAGTATGAAAAGCCTTACCTCGGTTTCCTACTGTTTTATATAGCGAGATATCTTAGTCCGTGTCACACATTATAAAATTATAAGGTAATAAAGAGGTTTTATGGCCTTTTATTTGTCATTATATTTCATGTAATGACACCTGGTAATGACCACGCTGTTCCTGATTTATCGGTAAGGTTCGCATGTATATCTCAACATCTCAATACCACATACGAATAACATAAAAAGTGATTAGCATTTAAAGGTAGCTTCCCAGCAGCGGAATGCGTTGCGAAGTTGAAATAGTCGGCGAACTGCAGAAAATTGCTGGCGATTTCAAGTTGCGGTTAAGCGGCGAACCCCCCATCAAAAACGATGAAGAAAGCGTATTTGTTTTAACGTTTGCTTCATATTACGGTTACGATGAGGAATGCCGTAGCCGGTACATCTGAAAGTGCCGCCTTGGGAGCTCGGCAAATAAAACAGGAACGTAAAGGGCACACGTCTATGATTAATGCTACGCTGAGAATATTATACGAGTTAATTAATTGCCTCGTTCCGGCGTCGAGAGCCGGTCACACTTGCAACAGAATCGAATTCTTTTCGAAAGCTGCAAACGCTCGCTTGCGCGGTCGCAACCGACTCACGACTTCTACAAACAGATGTTCTTCAATGCTCCTCGCTCTTTTGTTCGCTTCTAACAATTAATAACTAATTTTAATATATATTGCATGCCACAATAGAGAAACATTTTGTTAACATGCATTACATAAACATTGTTACAGTTTGATTCAAATCTCTGTGTACGAGGGTGCACCCAGAAGTAACCAACTTAACAAAGCATACACCAAAATTTTGAAAAGAAAAATCTTCATTTCTCAACATACTCTCCTAAATGCGCGATACACTTTTCCTTTCCCAGCGTCACTTCAATAGTGCTTATAATGAGAGGCGTCGAGCTCTTCAAATTATTGGTTGGACAAACGCACTTTTCAAATGAAAGTATTGTATCACGTAATGATGACCTGACGAAAACTCATTCTAGTTATCTCAACCTCGCCCCCGTTGTTAAGGTCAAGCATTTAGTCCCACTTTTAAGTTTTACGACGTACTACAATTTTCATGTTACGGTCCTTACATACGGGTTACCTATTGTACAAATCTGAGGTTGAGCTGTCTGTGACCCCCGTCCTTTTGGGGGAGCAGAGATGTAGTGCCGGCTTTCGTCGAAGCAGTCTTCGAATCGATGTTTTGGGATTGGCGTCGTCACACATCAATCAGATTAGAGATGGACCAACACGACGATAATGATATCGCCACGTAGATATTCAGGTGGCAGATACACTTTAACTGCGGTTGCGACTTTTGCATAGTAAACAACTTTAGTGTTTGAGCGACAAACGCCAATCATAGTACAGTTTCAAGTTAAATTTGATTATGTAAATTTCAAGTACTTGTTTTGTAAGGCTTATGTTTGATGTTGAACTTGCAAGTTTATCACTATTTTTGATTTTAACAAAGCAACCATTTTCACGTAAATTTTGGCTACCTTTCAATTCCGTTCAAACGTAATTTTTTTACAGTTGCTGTTTGATGCAATCTTTAAGGTGCACACACATTTTTCTGGTGATAAGCCCGGTACACACTCTACTTCTGATTTCACTTATATTTTGGTTATATGGTGGTTCTATTTTTATGGCATTAAATTGTTGTTGTTGAGTCATTTCCTTTTAGGTGGCGCTAATTTCTTTCCGCATTATGTAACACCCACGCCCGTCACGACGGAAGATGCTGGCTGTGCTGTAAGTTAATTTCCTTAGCACAAATCTTGTTTCTACCAGGTAGGTAGCAAAGAACCTAACTGGGACAGAAATGAAGAAACTTACGACATTGCACGTGGTTCATACCTAAAACATGTTTTGTTTTCGTTGGCTAATTTAAATGAGTGAAGCAATGTTGCAGTGTTTGGATTAATGTCAGTGAAAGAGACTGCTTGAGTTAAGGGATTTAACTATGTATTCAATAAGTACAAAGTTTTTTTAATCTCAAACCGGACAGAAAAATGAAGGGAAACACACTCAACGTTTCGCTATAGATTTATAGCTGACGAAGCTATAAATCTATAGCGAAACGTTGAGTATGTTTCCCTTCATTTTTCTGTCCGGTTTGAGATTAAAAAAACTTTGTACTTACTATTTTCATCGGACAAGAACAAACTTCAATTATGTATTCAATGTTAGGCGTCAATTCAATTAATTTCATTACATTTTATTTTATGAATATGATTTATGCAAATTGTTTGGCAAAAAAGTCTTAATTATGTAGTTTAATAAAATTGTTCAAAATGTTTTCCATCATTTCATGCGAAATGACAAATTGTACAATGTGTAATACTTTCTACGCAGATGTATGCAACATGTACAGTACGAGACAGGATAATTATTGCTTCTAGAAATTAATTAAATGAAAATTTATTTTTGATATTCTCCCTAACAGAAAGGTCAGATCAGAAAAGTTTATCTACTCAAGAATGTATAGACATATGTGTTTGTATCAAAAAGGTCAGAGGCAAGTATTGCTGGGGAGTGAGTCGCATGTAAAAGGAATTTCCGGCGTTCTAAAACTAGAACACGTGTCTGTGGGAAGAAAAATTATTATATTCCATGCTTCTTTAACTTGGGTGTCGATCGGTAAGGTCAGCAACTTGCAAAGCATACAAGAACTTTACCTACCACCGCTGGGAGAACACGCCTATTAAAATCTGCCAAATCATATGCCAACTGAAAATTTTTCCATTTGTAAATAATTAAATCAGAACCGGACTATTGCATTATCGAAACCTCATTTCATTGCAACTTATTAACAGGTAAATTAATAAACGCGCAATATGTTACAAGTAACGCAGGTGTTTTCTCTGATTTTTTCGCAGGAACTATATCTAAATCGCACATATAATACCCACTCGATAGCATTTGCATTTTTTCCAGTTCCTGTAAGAGCATGTGAGAGACATTTTTGCATACTGCTCGCTCCGCAGAAATATTCATATTTTAGTTTTATCTGAGGCATTTACATCTAGAAAGCTTTAAAATTAGTATTTTATGTAAAAGTCTACCGCACTGAAGACGATCTCTGAGCGAAAGGTCAAGAAACTACTGATTTCAGGCCGATTTCGCCGTCCGTACTCCTCTGTAAACAAAATCAAATGAACGTTGATTAAGATACTAAAAAATAACTTACGCTCCGCATTAGATGAACTTATTCGACTTAATAACCGCGCTCGTTTTAATTTTATTCGCAACAGCACATAACTTACTTAAACGTATGCAAGCATCTGACACTGATCCTATAATTTTATTTTAATACGTCAAATCGCAGCTACGTTCGTGGTTAGATGTACAAGCAGGCAAATAAAACCTCCGTTTTATGTGTTACTCGTCCAGTATGCGTGTTTCCACTCAGCATTAAAATATAGCTCGAACAGCTTGAAGCATAACATATGTTTTGAAAAAAGAAAATCTGGGCATCGGGGCTGGTTTTCACAGCGTGTACAAACACCCACCCACTCACTAGGTGTTACCCGGAAGAGTTTCCAAAGGGGTTAAACTACTACAGCAAAACAGTTGAATGATTGGGTGGACACCTACTAATTTATCATTCTTTCAAGTCGTAATACCCTGAATGTTTGCATTAAAAACTTCCACATTTCCTCGATTAACTCGCGGGAGTTACAAAGTCTGTCTAAATGAAGGGTAATTTTAACAAGTTTTTAAATTAATTTGACACGGTGGGGTACGGGGACATATTCGCACGATTCTATGGGTGGCGCGATCATAATTGTTTACACCTAGTGTAGTTTCTGTCCAGCTCTTATCTACCGGGGAAGTTTGTATTAAAATGAAATAGATTAAAATTAAATTAAAATTTTGTATCAAACACTAGATTAAAATTTTGAATGAAATATAAGATCGTTTTTTCCTGATCGAATCAGAAAACTAAAATACAGAAAAAAATATTTCTTAACGTAGGAAGACATAGAAGGATTCTTTGATGTAGATCGTGTGCATTCGTGATCCGTCGAAAGTAAGAAGGCGGTGCTAGCTCCTTTCTATCTTAATTTGTGTTTCAGCGACACCTTCACCTTGCAATTAAAGGAAATTTTTATTCTCACTTATATTCATTAAGATACCTATGGATCAACATGTTTTATTTAATTTATTATCATCAAAAGCATATCTAAAAGACGGTTAATAAACACTTTTGAATATTTTTCGAAGTATGAAAGGCTTCAGTAGCACTCTCATAATTTGAAACGACATTTTGCACAGGATTAATGACAAGTCCTTTTAACTTTCTAGTTACTATTTACACCTTAAAATAAGTTTCGCAAATTTGTGTCGAGAACATTTACAAAATATTAAGAATTGCGAAACTTTCCAATTAAAAATGCAATTACAACTTGACAGCTTTTTCAAACAGAACCACATATAGACATTGTGAGAAAAAGTAAAATAAAAGCAAAATAAAATAAACTACTACACGGTGAAAATTATTTAGTGCAACTTTTTTTTTTGCTCCTCAGTGTAAGAACATGACTTTTATTTAGCATTTGCAAGTAACTTTTTTCTTTCCAATGAGTTTTTATAGCTCAGGGCACTCGAGAAATTAATAAATTCCATGTGTAATAGTTTGCTTGCCGACAAGATTGTCTTACTTTAATCACTTTAGCCATTGTAGGTAGTTGTAGAACTAACTACTAACTGTTGCTTAATACCAATAAAAAAGTTGTTTATTACCTGACGAGAAATCACTTGCGGAGCGTTGCTTCTTGGAAATTTAAATTACGCCAAACCTCACTGGAACAGAGCTTGTTAAAATATTAATGATGAAAATAAGTAAGTAATACTAAAACAAACGAACCATAAATAGGTTTAGAATATTATTTTCGGTTGAATAGGCTTTTAGTTCAGGATTCTTTTTTATTGATTGATTGAGCTACCGCCGACCTCTAGTTATCAGTTAAAGAAAATATACTTCTCAACATTTAGTTTTTAGGCATTCTAAATATTTAATTCATTTAATTATGTAGTCCTAATTGATTGTTTGTATCAAAAGCCCTCACTTCGTAAAGCAGTACTTTTTATCCGTAGTGGTTGCCCCTAACGGGGTTTAAAGTCATAGGCTTGTCAAGACCTCAGGATTTGGAGTGTCAAATTTAATCCCCAATACTGAAGGGTGCTTGATGTGGATACCCATTATCCCAGAGAAATATCCTGAGTACGGTTCGAGCCCAGGACCATGTTCAGGAGTTTCTCAAGCTGGTTTTAATTTTTTAATGAATTTCGTTTATGCTTCTACCTCATTTATACAACAGTCTCAAGGAAGACTTCCTCATCCCATTGACACCTGGTAGTTCTCGCAAAATGCGTAGACTTCATTAGGATTCTTAATTTACTTGTGGTAAGACTGTTTCATATGTCTGAAGTACTTTTAGGTGAGTGTCTAATTTTTTTTTTGACTTATGCAGATCTCGCATCTCTGTCCTAAATAACCAAACAAGTAACCAAAAGTAAAACCACCGCTCCGGTTAATTCGAAAATTTACATACACCGCTAGCTCATAATAACGTCAAACAGGTGCACAAAAACACGACGGACAAATCAGCGATCTACTCGATTTTTACCTGCGTCCAACAACCACCTGAAATCGATCTACTGTCAGATTCAAGTCGCGGCATAATGGACTTAATTTAAGCGGTTGCTTGCCGCCGGTATCGCAACAACATCGAGCAAGTCGATTCGATGCGGCGTTTTATACTCCTGTGAAAATCCGGAATGCGTTTAAAAAGCTCATTATGACAGGTCTTGTGGTTTTATCTCGGAGAGTCTTTTTTTCTTCCTTCCTTCAGGCCATCGAAATTATGCTCGTACGGGATGGTAAAAACAAACCTTAGCAACCGGCGTCTTATTACCCACAAATTTCATTTTACAGAGGAAAGTTTGGTCACAAGATCAAATAGGTACGCAAATATAATCCCGAATGAATTATGTGAACTCAATTCTTAATGAAATTTGAATAATTAATGTTAAAGACCATCAAACGGATTGTGATTTTTGACGGAAAAAAATGGAGTAAAAGAGACCTCACAACTCCCTACATGTCAAATTATTATCCTTTAACGCATGACAGTTGTCAAACAGTTGTAATATTTGGGCTAGTCTGCAGTTCCATTGATCGATCGTAGCTAATACAAGACGACATTAAATTAAAATTTTAATCACTTGTACACAATTGTTTGTAATCAGTCAATAAAACCATACTATAGTCTTATAACCAACCCTCGCACAAATTTATTTTAATGTTTCATCCACTATTCACATCCGGTTCGTAGTGTTAGCATCTCGCTGAGAACGAATAGAAACGCGCAGTCAACTCGCTACATAGAATACTTTTTATATCAAATAAAACAAACGTGTACGTCTGTTGTTTCGTGTTTAATTAAAAAAATTATCGTGGAACTCATCCACTAAACAAGTAAATATTCAACGTTACGCCTATAAACAGCTAAGAGAAAAAAAGCGCGACCGGATATTCCGGTCAACAGATTAAAAATAAGTGATAAAGTGGTAAAAAAAAATATATGAAACCGGGCCCTGCTTATAACCTCTGCTGTAAGTGACATAACATGCCATAATGTGGCATTTCGCAAAAATTTAATTCAAGAGCTGCTTCACAATGTTATAAAAAAATCAAAGGCTACTTCATGATTTTTTCAATTGACACTTTGTTACAAATTCCATTGTTGTTGTTGTAATATTTTTAATATTTCTAACTCTTAGAACGTCGATTTAGAGCCGTTTTACATCTACTTTGCGCAAAGTGACAAAAAAGTATCCATTCAACCAATGAACATTAACTGTGGTAGCCCGTCTCTCTCACTTTGTATAAGATTTTGTACAAATTTTGTATAAAGTCAGAGAGACAGACTACCACAGTTAACGGTCGTTGGTTGAATCGATGCTTCTTTGTCACTTTGCGCAAGAAAGTGTAACAAATTTAGACGGATGTAAAACTGCTCTTAGACAGCAAATTAGTTGAGAAGTCTCACATAATTTTATGCCGAAAAGTAACCGCTGGGCACAACCTCCCAAAACTGTTGTCAATAATTAATGAACGATTAAACATTAAATATTAATTAGCAGTTACTTTAATTTCTGAAGCAAGAAGAGATGAATAGTTTTATAGTGAAGAAATAAAGAAATTACAAACAAAATAATAATTTGTAGGAAACGTCAAATATGATAGGAGAAATTAATTCGATTATAAATCACCAATGGAAACTGAATAATGAGCAACAAAGGAAAAAGATGAACGACAAAAGCAAAACAGAAGTTTCGAAAATCAAGACTGACAAGAAAATAAAAGAGGAAACAATAAAGAAAGCCATGAGCAAAAGAAAGCAAAAGATAGGCATTTTTGGAGTGCACTAAATCATAAGTAAAAAATAAAAAGCAGAAGAAGAAACTGCATGAAGTTATCGTAACATGAAAAGTTAGCATTAACAAAAAGGACCAAAACAAAATTAAATGAAAAAATAGCTCGAGTTGATTTTCAAAAGCTTCGCGCCGAGATTCTTCGATTTTTCTTTCCTACAAAAACAAACAAAAAATAATAAAATACAAAAACCGCAAATGAAAGCTTAATTTAATTTTATTTCAAAAGCTTTCAGAAATCGTCAATTTTTTGTTTAAAAAAGAAAACAAAAAGGAAAAAAAGCCAAAGGAAGCAAAAGCGTTATGAAATGCAAAGGAATAACTGAAAACTTGATTTATTTATTAAAAAAAAAAAAACAAAACAATAAATGGAATTAAGAAAAACAAAACTATTTGATTTTCGAAAGCTTCCCATGTCAAGTCATCAATTTTCATGATAACAAAAGAAACAAAAAAAAATGACAGCAATGCAAAGAAACAAATGAAAGCTTAACTTGATTGTAAAAACTTTCTGTCGTCAATGTTTTTACTTACAAATAGAGGAAGACGATAAAAATAAAAGCAATCGAAGAACGGTGTTTTTGGAACGGAGCAAATCACGTCGCCAACAAGAAACAAAAGAAGAAACTGCGTTAAGAATGATTTATAAAGTTAGTACGATAAAAAGAAACATAAAAAAAAACAGTAGCTACAAATCTCTTTGCGCCGGAAATCGTGGATTTTCATTTGTTATTTTTTGGTAACAAAAGACGGACAGAAAAATAGAAAATAAAAGAAAAAAGTTGATATGTATTTCAAAAGCTTTCTGTCGTCCACGATATTTTTAATTACATAGAGGCAAGAAATGAAAAGAAAGAAACAAACGGAAATTTGTTTTTCAAATTTTTCGCTCCGGAAATCATCGTTTTTTGCTCTCTTGGAAAAAGAAGGAAAGAGAAACAAATGACAGCTGGATTTAATTTTCAAAAGCTTTCCGTCGGAAGTCGTCAATTTTTTATTTACACGAAGCCAGAAAAAAAGGAAAGGAAAGAAACAAGTAAAATTTGATTTTGAAATTCTCCGCGCCAGAAATAACCGATTTTTTTCTCAATCTAAAAAAGAAGGAAAAAATAATAATGAAGTACAAAGAAACAAATGTAAACTTGATTTAATTTCCTTTTCCTCTGAAGTTGTTGATTTTTTTTACTTCTACTAAAGCAGAAGAAAATCAAAAGAACTTGCAAAAAGAAGAAAAAAACAATAAAGGGACAAATCAAAGCTTGATTTGGTTTTCAAAAGTTTTTCGTCGGAAATCTTTGTTTGATTCCTTTACCTATAACTAAAATAAGGAACAGAAAAGGAAACATATGACAGTTTGATTTTTGAAACCCTCCCGCCGGAAATTGTCAATTCTTCATTTCTTCTCGGCTGTCTCTTCTTGGGAATGTTTTAATATTCAGGTTGCATTTGCTCCTAGCCGAATGGCGTCTCTTGTTTTCTGCTCATCCCATTCCGCATTGGTTGTTGTTGATTTCAGTTTCACTTTTTTCGTCTTTTTTCTTATCTAATTCATTTTTCTGTCGCATATGCCTCTCTATTGTACGTAAAAACCTCTTTTGCTAATATAAACATTTTTAATAATTTTGTTGCAAATCGCTTTTGATTGCACTGGATTCCTAGAGCTGATTCAGCCGTATTTGAGGCCTCGTCAGCATGGCCGCCTTGTATGGGATGACTTATTATGTAGCAGACTGGCTTCAATTTGTCAATCCTAATGCAACGTCAGGTCAAAAAGCGATCACAGAATGCCGCTACTTACTTTAAGTCTTAAATATAAATATTTGTAAATAAATAAATTTTCTCATTTCGAGAACCTTTTAGGATCGTCCTACATCTAACTCAAAAGTTTTCGAATGGTTTTTAATTGTAAAAGGGTGTAAACTGTAAAACGCAGGGCTATATTCTACAGTCTTACTGCTATCTAATTTTAAGCAAAAAGTCTTTTAAAACGAAACATGTATGTACTTTAGAGGACAATAAAATCCGGACAAGCATGCGACTTCACGCTTATTTTGAGACAAATTGGTAAAATATATTTGTTTTGCGGTGGTTATATTGGTGGTAAAGCGAAATGTCAAATTTCATGAACATTTAACACTTAATGAAAATTACAAACTTCATAGGAGTATTAGAAAGTGACGTACGTACCCGGATTTTATTGTTTTTTGTCCGCGACCGTATATTTTGTGGCGATAACCATTGGACAAATTTTTAAAATATTTGAGATAACGACTTCTTCAGAATAAGTACATCATTCAATTGATTAAGCCCATTACATTTAATAAATTATTTATTTAAAAATAAAAAAATCAATTGTAAAAGCTCAGTTTTGTATCTACAGCTGCAACACAAAGCAAATGAACAACCTACTTTGAAAATGCCTTTCAAGTAATTATTTATTAACAAAAAAGAGGGCAATTTATTTCGCAGGATTAAAAAAGGAACTCCGCCTTGGCTTTTATAGTAGCAAGTAGTGGTCTAGTAGCTCTCTACTTAGTTGTACTTCAATGTTTTATCTTGACAAGTCCTCTCGGCGTAGAGGACAATGAATACAAATCTGCAGACGTTTGAGATTACGATGAGTTATGGTCACAAGTCAATTGTGTTAAGCGTAAATAAATAATCTGCCCTCGGATAAAGCCGAAGTAATTTGTTATTTTTATGGTCGGAGCGAGGAATATACGCATTATAATCGCATTATTCCATCTATTATTATATTACCTATTGTTTAAAAGCGGAATGTGGAGACGAAGGTGGACGAACGAACGGACGGACGTTCCGCTCGGTCGAGAGAGATTGAAATTCGATACGCCGCGGTCATATTTAGATAATGGTGACGGTCCTGATATCGGATTCTTAAGTTATTTCAGTAATTTACTTTATTAATTATGTTTGCCACTATTATAAATAGGGATAGTTATGTCTTTACATTAATTATTATTATAGCAATAAATAAAAGCAAGGGGTTTAAAAAAAAATCGTTAGAAGTCGAATTCGTCATTGAGTTTGTATCAAAGGAGATGACACAATGGCCAATTTCTATTGGGGAAAAAGGAATCAGTGGGCGGGACATATGTTATCCCCAATATGGTAGTTGAAATAACAAAATTTCAATTTGACAGCTAAGTGAACCCACGATGTAGAGTACGTGATAGCATCTCCCTAGATTCTAACTCATTGACTGCGATGTAGTATGCTTAACATACACTTAATGATTTTAAAATTCAATATGTTAATTTTTTCCTTTTAAACGACAACAGCAGTTATAAGACTGCTACTGGACAAGATTATCAATCGGTTTTGTCTCCAACATTATTCACAGAGGCAGAACGAAATTCCTGAGTTTCAAAATAAATTTTAATGTATTCCCGACGTGTACACGCTCGGCATAAATGGGCGGTAATTAATTTAAGCGATCTCCAACTTGCAACCGACAGTTTAGCTACTGTGCTTCGTACTTAACTTCGTCACACTAATGGATTTGCTGCCATCACCGCAAACATATAGATGTATGAAGGCAGTTCGTTCTGCGGTCGTTATTTTCCCCAGAAAGAAGTTTAAGTTATGCGAAACGCTAAAATATGCCGTATAATTAATTATTATGAAAACAGTTTTTGTTCAAGCAATAGATTAATAGGCAGACAGATGATCGCAGACGTATCATGGAGTGCCATGTTCGCAGTCTGCTCGGTACAACACCGTTAGTGGTCACTGATGTGATATCATAAGTCAAGATGGACCAGTTGCTTCATCAATCATCGTGATCGTTACGGACGTAATCATTATATTTTAAAATAATACGTAAATCACCGGCGCATTAAATAAATTAAACGCGCGTTATATCTTTACATCTCCTAAAACGGAGGGAATTAATTGAGGACTCAAAAAGGACGATACGATAGCACTCGCATTTTTGCGCGGGCAAACAGACGATCGAAAAATCAATTCCATTAAACAGTTACTTTACATTAAGTGCTATCGATAAAAATGAATTTAACCGGTTTCAATTTTCGAGTAGTCAGAGTTGTTAACGATGTTTCTTCTTTCGCTTTGTCTAAATTCGGTTAAGATGACGAACTATCATTTCCGTGAAGTATTGCCGTGTTGGAAACTTGTGCGTCATTTTCAGGCCCTAAAGATGAATTCCTTGAGTAGTCATCTTCCCGGAAGTTAGCCGATGCCTCTGGTAGAAGCATCTTATATTTCATTATTGTTTCGAACATCAAACCGATCGCTTGTATTTTGTTATTCTGTTAATTTAAATAAAACGTTATTTAGTAACTTCGACAGCTGATTATTTCGCAAATATTAACAAAAAGAAGTGAACAAATCATCGCTAAAAACATGGTCCTTCGAGCCGGATGTTGAAAATCGCTGAAAACAAGGAAAACAGCCAACATCATCTTCAAGTTGTCGAAGAATACGCCAAGATCAGGCGAGTCCGTAGCAATAATCAAGTTAAGCCCGAGCGTCCGAGCAATCAACGAAACCAGCGCCACGTAGGGCCCAGGTCAGCGACAATCGTAAGTCCCACAATCTTTTACTTTCCATTTCCCTTATTAAGCTATCTTATTTGCGTCAGCATTCAAAACGTAATCAAATGGCGAGTATTAAAGATTTAACTAAAAAACGCGGCGCCGCAAAGGCACAAGTCACAAGGTTCATGACATTTTTAAGTACCTTAGACGAAAATTGCGTAATCGAAGAGGACATTGTTCAATTACAATGTCGGATAGAAAAATTAGAGGTCGCTTGGACCGAATTTGCCAATGTCCAATTTCAAATCGAATGTACTTGCGATGAACCGGACGAACAAATCGATGTAAGGGAAGAATTCGAAGCTAATTACTTCAAGGCCTTAACTAAAGCACGCGCTATCATAAAACGCAGTGAATCTCGTCCGGCATCAGCTGCACCTTTACCGATTAATCAAGGGGAAACATTTAAACGTGTAAAGTTACCCACCATAAACCTGCCGACCTTTGATGGCGCTTATGAAAGTTGGTATAATTTTCGCGATACTTTTACTAGCTTAATTCATAACGATACAACATTAAGCGATATTCAAAAATTTCATTATCTGAGAGCCTCGCTCAAAAACGAAGCAGCGCATGTTATTCAATCACTAGAAATTTCGGATTTAAATTATACGACTGCATGGGACTTGCTTCACAAACGTTTTAACAACAAAAGATTAATCGTACACAATCACGTTCACGCGCTGTGCACTTTACATACTATACAAAAGGAATCACACTTGGCGCTACGGGAGTTGTTAGACAAACTATTAAAACATCTCAGGGCGTTAAAAAACTTAGGACTACCGACCGATTCATGGGATGCACTTATAGTTTATTTGATAACCGCAAAATTAGATGTTTCATCAAAACGCGAATGGGAACTATCCATCGCTGATAAAATAGATGAGTGTCCTTCTTTAAGTAATTTCACGGAGTTTTTAGCCAATCGGTGTAATTTTCTTGAAACATTAAATCCCAACTCAAATTCTGGCGTAAATAAAAATAGCAAGGTAAAAACGTCTAGTTTAATAACGGCAACAAAAATACAGTGTTCTTTCTGCAATCAATCGCATTTTACATCAAAATGTGACGCGTTATTAAAATTAGCTGTAAACGATCGTATAGAAGCATCTAAAAGTAAACATCTCTGTTTGAATTGTTTGCGGAAGGGTCATAATTCTAAATCGTGTCGATCTAATTTCCTGTGCAAGCATTGTAATAAAAAGCATCATACTCTTCTTCATATTGACGCCCAACAAAAATCGCATTTAGTATCAGTTGAAGCCCCCAGCACTAGCGAAAATGTGTCCGAAATTTCTATTAGCAGTCATGCATCACTGCAACATTTCTCACAAGTTCTTTTATCGACTGCATGCGTCCTGGCGATCGATTCGCAAGGAAAATGGCATAATTGTCGTATATTGCTTGATTCTGGCTCTCAATCGAATTTCATCACGACAAAAATGCATCGCAAATTAGGCCTTATTACCTCTCGAACGAATTCAAAGGTTTACGGTATAAACCAAACGAGCATCGATTTGAGCCACAAATCTGAAGTTGTGATTCGTTCAAATCACAACAATTTTCAGACAAAGATTCATTGTTTAATAGTCCCTCGAATTACAGAAAACATGCCCATCGTTTCTTTCAAGCCCACCTTTTTGCAAATACCTACAAATATTAACATGGCTGATCCCACGTTTGCTAAAGAAGGTGAAATCGATATGTTGATAGGGGCATCAATATTTTGGCAGCTACTGTGCGTCGGCCAAATTAAATTAGGTCACAATCTTCCAATACTTCATAAAACCAAATTTGGTTGGATAATTTCCGGGCCTTTATCATTCGCGAATTCTCGAACAAACGAAAAAACTATTTGTAATTTTAGCGCTAACCTCGACGAACAAGTTCAACGCTTCTGGGAAATCGAGGAATGTTCGGTCGGTAAAACCTTCTCGCTAGAAGAACAAAAATGCGAACAGCATTTCGTCAACACTATAACTCGAAATCACGAAGGCCGTTTCGTGGTAAGCGTACCCTTTACGGAAGACAAATATAAATTAGGTGATTCTCGGCAGAACGCACTTAAGCGTTTTTACTCGTTAGAAAGAAAATTAAATCGAAACCAGTTTCTAAAAGACGAATACGTAAAGTTTATGGACGAGTATGAGCGTTTAGGTCACATGGTAAAAATCGACGAGAAATCAGATTATCACAAGCCGATATACTACCTGCCACATCACGCAGTAATAAAACCTTCTAGTTCCAGTACGAAAACGCGGGTAGTCTTCGATGCTTCCGCTCCCAGTGATACGGGTCTTTCTTTAAATAACGTGCAGCTTGTAGGACCGGTAATCCAAAATGATTTATTTACGATTCTCACACGTTTTAGGCGTCCTGTATATGTAATTGTCGGCGACATAGAAAAAATGTACCGCCAAATATTAATAGCAGAGGAAGATCGACCTCTACATCGTATATTGTGGCGCCCGGACGTTTCTCAAGGCGTACATTGCTACGAATTGCAAACGGTAACATACGGTACCGCTTCAGCGTCCTTTTTAGCAACCCGTTGCCTTCAGCAAATAGCCGATGAAATGACTTCACGTTTCCCTATGGCATGTAATGCTTTATGTAATGATTTTTACATGGACGACGTGCTTACAGGCACAGATACTATCGAAAATCTGCATCAATTACGTAATGACCTTACCGAAATTTTAAAATTAAGCGGATTTAAGCTACATAAGTGGTTCAGCAACGTTCTACAAACATCGGGTAATAATAACGACAAAGGCGTGCAATTCGGTGATAGTCAAGACACTAGTACGTTAGGCGTGTTATGGAACCCGTCACTTGATTTATTTCAATATGAAGTAAACATATCCGACCGTTCACAACACTGCACAAAACGCAGCGTTCTTTCGATTACCGCGAAAATCTTTGACCCTCTAGGATTGCTGGGTCCTGTAACGGTTATTGCAAAACTTCTAATTCAAAGTTTATGGCAGCTTAAGCTTTCTTGGGATGAATCCTTACCTCACGATTTGCATTTCAAATGGATCAAATTTATGGACGAATTAGCCGCGATAAACGACATCAGGGTACCTCGCCTCGTGATACAACCGTATTCAAAAATCATCGAGTGCCATGGTTTCGCCGATGCTTCCGAGAACGCGTACGTAGCATGTATTTATGTGCGTTCCATAAACAAACTCAATCAATGCGAAGTACACCTAATTTGCGCCAAGTCTCGCGTTGCTCCTTTACGACGCGTTACAATTCCGCGCTTAGAACTGTGTGCGGCACTTTTACTCGCACGATTAGTTTCAAAACTTAAAAATTCAGCGGACTTTAATTTTAATTCATATATTCTATGGTCCGACTCAACGATTGCCTTAAATTGGATAAAATCTTCTCCATCGCGTTGGCAAACGTTTGTAGCCAATCGTGTTGCGGAAATTCAAACGCTTACCGTCAATCAAAATTGGCACCACGTGAGGTCGGGCGATAATCCAGCAGATCTGATTTCTCGCGGCGTTTCTCCGTCGGTATTACTAAATTCTACGCTCTGGTGGCACGGGCCTTCATGGCTGTCAGAGGACGCATGTCGCTGGCCAGCGGAAGAAACGCAAATACGAATTAAAGATCCTCCGGAAGAGAAAAAACGAGCCGCCGTCTTAGTAAATCATGTACTGTCGGCTGATATATTTAAAAGGTTTTCGTCGCTAAGTACACTACAACGAGTAACGTCTTGGTGCAAGCGTTTCATAGAAAATTGTAAGGTTTCCCGCGAAAACAGGCAATTCGGCCCTCTAACTGTGTCAGAATTGCAATCATCATTAAGATCGTTAATAAAAACAGCTCAGTTAGAAAACTTTTCAGATGATATAAAATCTTTACTGAAGAACAACGAAGTTAAAACATGTAGTCGTTTGCTAGCCCTGAATCCGTTTCTAGACGACAATCAAATTCTTCGCGTTGGCGGCCGTTTAAAGTTCGCTCCGTTTGCATTTGATAAAAGACACCCGGTCATATTACCTAAAAATCACGAGCTCACAAACCTAATAATAAGAAATGAACACGTGCGATTGTTACATTGCGGTCCGCAACTGCTACTTGCTTCTTTAAGAGAAAAATATTGGCCAGTTTCCGGGCGTTCATTAGTCAAAAGAATTGTCAGAAATTGTATCACTTGCGCAAGGGTCAATCCACAGCCCGCGAATTATATTATGGGACATTTACCCGACTATCGCGTTACGCCTTCTATGCCTTTCGAGAAATGCGGAGTTGATTATGCAGGTCCTTTTATGTTAAAGGAAAAGAGAACACGAGGCTCCAAAATTATCAAGGCCTATGTTTGTTTATTCGTTTGTCTAACAACAAAAGCAATTCATTTAGAATTAGTTTGCGACCTCACTACGCAAGCCTTTTTAAACACGTTAAAACGTTTTATTTCTCGCCGTGGCAAACCGACCCATATATATTCGGACAATGGTTCTAATTTTATCGGCGCTAATTCTGAACTACGAGCATTAGCAGGCTTTTTAGATAATCATGACACAATAAAGGTGTTAGAAAATTCTCTTATTAACGAGGGTATTACCTGGAAATTTATACCACCAAGAGCGCCCCACTTCGGTGGCATTTGGGAGGCAGGTATTAAATCTACAAAAGCGCATTTAAAAAGGGTTATCGGTAAACAGAATATTGTCTTTGAAGATTTTTATACAGTGCTGACGCAAATAGAGGCGGTTCTCAATTCCCGTCCTATCTCTCCTTTGTCCGATGATCCTAATGATCTTAATCCTTTAACACCCGGACATTTCTTAATCGGTAAATCGCTAACGGCCCCGCCGGAAGAAAATGTATTGAATATACAAGAAAATCGACTTTCGGCTTTTCAACGACAACAGCGGATGGTCCAGGACTTTTGGAAAAGGTGGAGCAAGGAATATGTATCGGAACTTCAAACCCGCTGCAAGTGGAAGAAACATCATGAAACTCTTCTACGTGTAGGTGACCTCGTCTTGCTACGGGCGGAAAATCAAGCGCCTTTACAATGGAAAATGGGTCGGGTCCTGCAGCTTCACCCCGGAGAGGATGGCGTCACACGAGTGATTACAGTGAAAACCGCGGACTCAGTAACAAAGCGTGCTGTGCGCGGAGTGTGCGTCTTACCTCTAACGAACTAAATTAGTATTATTTT
This sequence comes from Prosopocoilus inquinatus, assembly GCA_036172665.1. Taxonomy (NCBI): domain Eukaryota; kingdom Metazoa; phylum Arthropoda; class Insecta; order Coleoptera; family Lucanidae; genus Prosopocoilus; species Prosopocoilus inquinatus. Next base: position 35,933,110 of record CM069875.1, read on the forward strand.
ATTAAACCTTTTGATTACCTTAGCATAAACATTTATAATCATTAGCCCTAAGTTTACCTTTTTATTTTTCTTTCATATTTATTTTTGAAACAAATGTATTGTACATTATCTTTCAAAGGGGGCGGCATGTTAACGATGTTTCTTCTTTCGCTTTGTCTAAATTCGGTTAAGATGACGAACTATCATTTCCGTGAAGTATTGCCGTGTTGGAAACTTGTGCGTCATTTTCAGGCCCTAAAGATGAATTCCTTGAGTAGTCATCTTCCCGGAAGTTAGCCGATGCCTCTGGTAGAAGCATCTTATATTTCATTATTGTTTCGAACATCAAACCGATCGCTTGTATTTTGTTATTCTGTTAATTTAAATAAAACGTTATTTAGTAACTTCGACAGCTGATTATTTCGCAAATATTAACAAAAAGAAGTGAACAAATCATCGCTAAAAACAAGAGTCGTCTTGAAAGGACTCGAAAATGGCGTATTAAAATATCTTCGAATAAAAAAGAAACACATTTGGCTTGTTGATTGAATCACTGGATCACACGAATGTGTATGTTATTGCTGTTGCTAATCACATAGCACCTGTTAAGAAATATTCAAAAAACATAGTTGCGTTCAAAAATTAATACTCCTAATAACCAAGGAGCAGATGACCTGAGGTTTTACTTAAGGTTATTCAAACCGTAATTATTATATTAAAATTATTTTTATGGAATCTTGTAAGTAAATTTATTTTATATTATATATACATTCATTCAACAACTTATAAGGTCTCTGGCAATGCAAATCGCCTGCATTCGTCATCAAAAACCTCAATTCCGCCGCTCACTGCTAATAACAATCACTTGTGAGTGTCTTTACATATCGTCGGTCTACAAGAGAAGGTGGTCAAGCTCAAAATTTAACATTTTTTAGATTTTAATGCCCTTGTACCTTCCATTCAATCTTTTTTAATTTAAAATACATATTCTAGAAACTCTATTGTTCATAAAAATCAATATAAACTAACCTGATGTAAAATAATTGATTTTATAATTATAAGCAAATATTAAAATTCTAATAACTCAAAACTACTATTGGTGGACTTGGTCACCTTCTCTTGTAAACCGACGATATCCACAATCGTAACTAAGAGCGAATCCAAATACATTTAAGTCTCAAAAGGAAGTGGTATCGAGTAGCAGTATCCAGAACCGTAACTAAAGGCGAATCTAAATATATTTAAACTCTCAAATGAAGCTGTCGAGTGACTAAGCGGTTAGCCTAACCGACTCTGGAGGTCGTCTCGCTCGGCGGTGTGGGTTCGAAGTCCATCAGGACTTTGGATACCTAAACTGTGCAAAGGTAGACCCATCTCACATTTCATACGCAGTAATTGTCTGGAATTGCTAATGCCAAAAGACGAAAATAAGCAGTCTGCTAGCTAAACAAGTCAAGGCAAGGCGCAAAGTCTCAAATGTTATACCGAGTGATCAGTGGAATAGATTAGGAAAGTGGGCGGTCTTAAAACTGGCGCGAAATTTGAAACGGAGTCTATTGGACTGTAAAACTGCCTGGGTTACGCCAAGCAGACTGAAAATACTCGCTTCACAGAGAGCTGTTGAATAAACTTTTACTCACCACTAAAACCTCGAATGAAAAGCTTCAATAAAATTATTTGAGTTGTGCTTTTTGTACGTAATTACTTAATTTATTTGTTATTAAAAAAAATGTATAAAATTCTTGTCTGAGCTTAGTTCAGCTGCAGGTCAAGAAACCATTGATAAACATAACCTAACAAAACAAAATTTAGAAGAATGTCTGTGGGAAAGCATGGCAATGAGTTTGTCAAGAATTTTCCAATACAATGTACAAGGTACCAACATATAAAACTGTAATATTTTGTTTAATCTCGTTGTCTTAACATTTTTAAATGTTAGGTTATGTTCAAGTCAACTCCGGCGTTACAGCGATAGTAATTAGCGACACACGTCTAATTTATTAGACAAAGATAGTAAACGACTCAACTCCGCCTTCTGTGAGTGTCCTTTCCTAGTCTATTCATAATTAGAGGAAGCTGTGATTGGTGCTATTTTGTGCTGTGAGATTGGATATAATGAGAAATAAATAATAAGTTGATAGTTGTAATATGTGAGGTTGTGCTCGTGCTTTATACAATCTTTATTTTGTTATTTTATTTTGTATGGATGCTGATTTATGGTTTAAATCATTTTTTTAGAATGTTAGGAAGGGTTCCATAAGACAAATCCGTTTATTATTAAATGACACAATTCTGTATTATTAATATGCAATTATGACTGGTACGAGTATGTATGTATACTGTTACGACTTCGGGGTTCGCAAATAATAATCCTTACGTGATTTCAAAAAATTTAATTAAACACTCGCTTCACATCGTACATTCGAACTTTAAACCATTATCAAAAATATCGGGCGATAAATAAAAGACTTTTTTATTTTTATGCTGAGCTTTCGTCAACCTTTATTGCCTCCATCAGAGCAAAAACTGCAAAAGGAAGGTTACAATGATTTAATTACATACAATAAAAATTAACTTACATATTTTTATAGCACATTGCTCGCTAACCGTAAAACTATTCAAATTGCGCGCCATCCTCCTTTAAATATCCAATACAGCCGTTACCAGCAACGCCTGGAACGCCATAGAACTATCACGAATTCTCTAGTATATTCCGGACAGATGGTGTGCTTTCTCGAGAATGCGTAACGCTTGCTTTCGTCAAAACGCGAAAGATTCGATTGACGAATAGATGGCGCCCCTCGTCTGAATATAAAATTTATTCCTGTTATGTACGAACTTTTCTTACATTTTTTTACTTGTTTATATTTTCGCTTTCAGTTTTTATATTGAAAGAATGATAAGACTATAAAAGAACAATTTTTCCTTTAATGATAACTTTAAAGAAACCATTTGTGTAAATACTAGCTTTCTAAACGTTTTAATTTGAAAAAATCGGAAACCCCTGCAGCACATATTTGTAGTGTAGCTAGCCTTTCTAGGCAAAGAAGCCGCGTTAATTTAGATGAGAATTTTCTTTTTTAAATTTAGACAATTAGGGAAAACCTCCCTTGATTATGCGAACTGGTACGCAGCCACCGTCGATTCACTGATTTAAGGCTGTTTGCTCGGCCCCAAAATCGTTTTTCCCATTTCCTGGGCTTATTTTTCATTAAAATCGTACCAATTTTTCGCGAAAAATTTTTAAATAGATTCTGTTAAAATAAAAAATAAAACTAAACGGTTTATTATTATTGAATACTGCGAAATTTCGGCTAAAGGCTCGTTTTTCGAGAATTGCCAAAAAGGCCTTAAAAAAAAATTAAAATTAAAAAAATTCGAAAATGTAAGCCTTTAGCCGAAATTTCGCAGTATTCAATAATAATAAACCGTTTAGTTTTATTTTTTATTTTTAAAAATAAGGTCAGGAAATGGGAAACAAATTTGAAATTTTCGGAATGAAATCGCTGAAATCAAATGTGGTATGTGATACACGCTAGCTCCGCCTTCGGGCCTAGTGCAAGAGGGGCGAATTCGCACATTCATTCTCCCGATTTAGTGACAGATGAAGAGTATGAGTGAGAGCGAATGCGTTTCAGTGCGTGTATGAGTGAAACACAGAATACACGCACCGTAAATACACGAACGCTACCGAGCGCTGCCAGAAAATAATTCTACAAAGATTTCTCTTTTCAGAGCCGTGCTTTTTGGTAAATTTTTTTACGGTACATTGAAAGAAACATTTTTGTCATAATAAACTTCTGCAAATCTGGTAGTCATGCACTTAATTAGTTTTAAAAAGGGGATGTTCAATATTTTGCTCAATATTTTATTTATTTGTGTACACATTTACCTTGACATCATTAAAAATGCCTGTTAATGCATGTAATTAATATTATGTGATAACACAGGAATAAACAATAAGTAAAATGGGTCGGTGATGTAACATTTTGAATATCAAGTTCACCCAAATAGTGAAACGGAACTGCGTCAAATAATTTTTGTTTCTACACAACTAATTGAATAAAATATAAATACTTGATGAATACGAGGATTCAGATCTCATCAACTGTATCCTAATCTACAACCACGGTTTCAAATTTGTAAGTGCATCTGCATTATACGATATTTTTAAACATTCGTCAAGCATCTCAAAAAAAAAAAAATTAAAAGCTTGTTTTTGATCCTGTTAATATTAACGTTCTGGTGATAATAGTGCGGCCATTTTGAATCATATTGTACTACACACTAAAAGAATCTGGAACACGTAATACGTTCTGTTGTAAATACGAGGAGTTAATTATTGTTGCTATCATGTATTCGTCCGTTTGTTTATTTCCGTGTTTTTTAAGTTTCTCTAGAAACAAGTTTAAAGTTGCATTCAAACTAATAGCGTTTTCCACTGGCTGCACTAGTGCGCACTGAGTGTATTTCCAACTCGTTTCAGCTTTATGTAATAAAACGAGATGGAGATACACTCAGTGCATACCGGTGCAGCCAGCAGAAAACGCTATAATAAAATAACTCAAATATGTATGCACAACAATTGTCTCAATTTTTTTTTAGTGGACATAGTACAGTTAGATATTATATGGCATTATATAATATGGAATCTTGCAGAGCAGATTTCAAATACAGATCTATTTCAGAATTGTCACCAGATTATCAGAAAGAGGTTTCAACTGTCCAGATCGATCAGGATCGTTATTTTAATTTTCTTTTAAAGCCAGTATAGGCAGCATATGTTCTAAATGAAAATATTTTAACTTCGGCTTCATTTTATGCCAAAAATTGTCATCTTTTTTAATCTGAAAAAGAAAACGTATTACAGGTGTGTTGTAAATGTAAATTGCTTGTTATTTTTTCTAAAATCGTCTATAATTTCTATTTTATACACTAGTCTTCAAAACCAAATCGGTTTTACTTATTTTATTGTCAAAATTATAGCTTTCGTGTGCTTAAAAGTTGAAACTATTACAAAAATAATCTTATAAGATTTCAGAAAAAAATAATGTATTATGATGAATTCAGAACTTTCTTGACGTTTATGTAAATAACATTACTTGTTCACATATCATTCCCAAAGGTGTCCATACAACGAATACAACTATTCGTTAAAGCCAACTGCCCTTGAATCCGATAATAGTAGATATGTGTTTTCTTCAGTTTCACAGTATTGCCATCCAAAAAGAAATAGGGCATAACTTTCATCTTTGCTGCTTCCTGAGGAGTTATTTTGAACTTCGCTAACTTATAGGGACACTTGATCTCAATTATAGCATCCTCACCAACTAGTCCATCAGGACTAGCTCCAAGATACGGCATTTCTTTAGATATAAATAATCCGCCGTTCAACTTTATGTCCAAATTCCTGTGAAAATTGTTTTCTCGCAATTTCTTCATGGTTACGGCACCAATTTGTAACTATACTTTCGAAAAATTAGAGGAAATTAATTTTTACGCCAATTTTTTGGTATCAGTTGTTTGACGTCTTTTACAGACAATACCAAATTTCGTTGCTGTTAGTCTTCGCTCTTTATGCCATTTCACTTTGGTGTTTTGGCCAACAGTGTTTCCCTCTAACGATTCTAACTCTACCTGGGTCCTGCTCAAGTAGTTCATTAAAGATGATTTATTTTCTTCTAAGTTTTTAAGAGGGACAAGTCTGGAATGAATCTGAAATTTGTCTCATACTACTATTACATTTTTCATGTATTTGACATGTATCCGACATGTTTTACCAGACAGATTTGTATTCCAAATTAATGGAAAACACAGCGATCGCAGACCATACAAAGGTACTTTACGCACGTGCAGAATAGTTAGCTGTTTTAAACTATTAAGCGATCTGATGGTTTGTGACGATGGAGTGATCCAAAAAGAGCATAGTAATATTATGCTGCCGCGGCCAAAAACAAAAATTGATTGTCATCTTTCACGAGCGATACTTTTTCTTATTATTAAATACTAGATATGTAGCGAACAGGTCACATAGTGTAAACGATGTCCTGTGCTAGTATTTGTCGAAGACTTGTGCTAAAGATTCATCAGGATTTGTATGCGACAAGTCGACAGTTTTGTAAAGATTTGTTTTTGAATTTATTGAAGACATGTATGTAATATAAGCACTCCTTAAGGATTGCAGAACTTTAAATAGGTCTCGATTCACTTGATTGCGACTATACGTATACCAAGTGCTACAAGAACGTAGAACTTACTCGTGAAATATACGAAGCTCAGTATCCAGAAAAGGCTACACAGATGAAGCTGCAGTGCCACTGATCGTTCGTGGACAATCGTGTACAAGCGATTAAAATTTTAGACCAATGAAATTCTTATCTTTTTGGCACATCATACCCCTAGCTGATGTGATATTGGTTTAAAATTTTAATGGCTCGCTCACCATTGGCTGCAATCGATCAGTGCCACTGCAGAATAACTTGATAAACAAAAAGCAAAATTTCTGTGATCATGGCACCAGCGATTTCTGTTCGTAAAAAGAATAAGTTCGGTTTTTCAAAATTTTGAAGAAGTCTCCATATCGTGTGCTACATCATTGCATTCAGAAATAAATTTTCTCTTATAAAGGTCAAGAAAATTAGGGAGTACCAATTTAAAATTTTAAGGTTAGGTTAGATTATTGAAAATTTGTAATAATGAGATTAGTTTTATTAAGTGCCCATAAAAGTAATTAAATTATCATGCAAACTAGTTCAAACCGCATCTCAATATCTTAAATAACAAAAAAGTTACGGCAAATAAAAGAAATGAGGAGATATTGGTTTTAGTAAAATTTTAACCAAGTTGGCCATGACAAGTAAGTTTGAAAATGGATTCTTAATGAGCTCTCGAACCTGCATCTCTTTGCTACTTTAATCATCTCTCTATCTCTTCAAAGACAGAAGTTACCCATGCTGTCCCTACGTATCCGGGCACACTGTATACTTTGGTATATTTGCCTGGACTTTTCCCGATCATTCTCTTATAAATGCGGTGGTGATATTGCTCACTGAAATTTTAAGAAAGGCTCGCAGCGTGGCATTTCACTTCGTAGCTATTTTTCAAAGAGAAGTTAACTCTTTTTCCACCAACAAATTTTGAAACAATTGAAATGTACGTCTCCGCTGCATTAATGTTCATATTTAAAAGTAAACTGTGCATTATGCGTCAAATGATTGCAGCAAGCAATAATATCATGAAGTCATCCACATTCTACTAAGTCTGGAACTGAATTAATTTCATTATCTTTGAACCCGGTGCAAAAATAAACGTCACAATCAGAATGATCGCCGATTACGTGCTTAGGGCAATGAATTATCCTCCTTTTTTAACGCATTAACTTGCTCTATGAGCGTCGGTACATTAGAGCAGTATTAATTCCTATTCCAATAATCATAAGCACAATTATTCTGTATAATGTATATTTTTTCTTTACGTCCACTTTAAACCGCAATACTTCATTGTGCCTAATTTTAGTGCAGGATCTAGTCTAGTGTAGTCTAGATAAAAAAGCAACCCACGTAAAATTAAAAAAAAAAAACAATTTTATAGGGGTAATAATAACGGTAATGAAACAACAAAATGACGTTATTGATTTACAGAGGAACATGCTATGCGTTTTTTTTTGTGTCGTTTCAATTCTGATAAACTTTCACTTTCCGACAGACGTAGTTTTATTTTCCGAGTTTTACATAGTTTCTGTGTTAGATCAGGTCGCCGTTTTTATTTACATCACTTTTACATAAAAAAATTTACTCATCTGAGTGTGCGCTCGACCTTAGAATTTGCAGGAGGCCGCGGGCGGTAGCCATGTGAATGAGGCCTTATCGGAATATTCTCTTGTGGGTGTGTCAAACTGACACGTAAACCAATCAAAAATAAAGATCAGTGACAGCAGAGTCATAAATTACAAGGAAAATGTTTAGGTGGTAATTCTGTTCTCTGTTCTTTTCGTTTGTGTGTAAAAATGCAGGAACACATGTTGAACGTATGTTTCTTCTAAATATATGCGAAAAATAGTGATACGCCCATTTGAAATCGAGTTCAGCTGTAAGCGAGCATACAGCCTTAATGATAAAAGAAGCATCGGTCCCATTCAAGAACGACAAAAATTTGAATTATAAATTCGATTCTCAAGTAATTACTCAGATTATTTACCTTGGCTTGTTTTCGAGAGGCGCGTGATTCTTGGATCAGAAACTGTACAAGTATAAAACTCTAAATAATTAACGGTTAACTTAAGAAGCAATAAATAGAAATCTAAAGAAAGTATTAAAAAGAGTGTATTTAATACTTAACTTACACTTAGAAATATAGCAAGAGAAAATAAAGTATGTTAGATTTATGTGAGGAATTTTTTCAATTTTTACGACAAATAAAAGGGAACAAATTCATCTTCCTACTTGATACGGTGAGACTCTGCACTCTGCTATAAAATGCAAAAAGAGGCTAACTACGAAGAGGAAAGAAATTTGGTTGTGCTTCAAGGAATCAACAAAGGAACACTTGATTCACAAAACGCACAAAGTACGACCCCGAAGTTACATAGCTGCATTTAATTGAGTCCAAAGAACGACTAATTACTTTCCTTTGGTTAGTTCGCGCCAGGAAGTTTGTTTATAAAACCCCCTCGCGCTTCAAAATTGCCCAGGAGGTGGTACCATCTATCGTGCCTCTTCTGAACTACTATTTTTGAGTGGGCGGAAAAACGTTAACACGCGGTTATTTTCCCAAACCTCAGCAAAAGAAACGCGTTTCTTCCTTTTGAGTTTGATAAAAATTTTGAATTCGCAAATCAAATTTCTTTACGTGAATTTAAAGAGAGACACGCAAGACTTTTTTTAATATTTGGAAGAAAATAATTTACGTTTGAAATTCCGGTTATTTATATTTGCGTTCAGAATTTTGTAATGGTTCAACAAATATGCCTGGTCTAGCATTTCTTAACAAAGAATAGACAACATTCGGTTTCGAATCCGGATAGTGTCGGTTTAAATTCCAACCCGACGCGACGGTTAATTTTCAGTTGTACTTTTCCTGAAAGAATTACATATAAAATTTTAAATCATTGTTTGTTTAACAGGCGTTGTAGTCAAGCCACTTTTCCTATTCTTTCAAAATGTATCAATAATTGAAAGGCTAAAGATAAAGAGAATTCTTGAAGACCTTAAGAAATGAAAGAAAAAGGTCACTGACTGGTTGGAGGAGCATGACCAAGAACTGGCAATGGCCAAAACGGAAATACTAATTCTGATAAGACCGAGATCTTTGAAGATCCTGACGCTAAAGGTACAAGATACAGAGATTACTTTGGGGGATTCCATAAAATACCTTGTCATACATCTGGAGAGAGCACTCGGGATGATCCACGTTAAGAAAATCTTAAAACTCATTCCGACGGAATATTTTATAATTGGTAAAATAAATTGAAGATGGACGTTGAGCATCGAAAAGAGGCAATTTCCGAAAAAGTTGTTTTGAAAGACTGTTGATCGAAAATCACTGAGACAGCTGACTTATCACGTATTCCATCTGCTTGTGTTTATCATACAATGCATAAACATTTTGATGTGAAAAACCTTAATCAAAAGCGAACTCGTTTAATATTTCGAAATATTAGTTGGACGAGTGAGTTTGTACGTAAATGAATAATGGTTGATATAATACAGCTGCATCGGTAAACACCAGAGACCAGAACGCAATAAAACCACCGGATTTTTATGGGCCGAAATGCTTCAATGGACAAAAAATATGCTGAAAACTATTTTTTTCTTGACATGCACATGGTGGATACTGAAGTAAAAAGAAAATTGACTTAGGAAGAAGATTGCTCAACTCTGGAATTATCTCACCAAAATTCTGTCACTACGCTACGAATTGTTTCTATCCGCACCTTATTCGTCAGATTTGGTTTGGTGTGACTTTCTATTTCTCAATTTAAAAGAGTACTTTGTTCGAAATGAAAGAAAAACAAATTTTGGAGTTACTGAAATTTATTCGAAGACAAGATGTAATAATGTTTCAAATTCAGAAGAATTAAAAATAAGAAAAATAAAATGAATGTTTTTAGAAATTTTGTTTTAATCTCTTTTGCTCTTAGTTAAGCATTCAACCTCTGTTTGTGGTTCACTTGTTTTCCAAATTTCTATTCCACATTCTGGTATTATAAAAGAAGTCATTATTAACCACTTTGTAGATGTTTCTTGTTCCTTTTAAAGACTCTCTTTTTCGGGATTATTTATTATTTATTGAAGTTAGTGAATTTCCTACACAAGAAGATGAATAGTTGTTCTGGTATTTCATCCGATATTTACTTTTTTATACATTTAAAACTAGAAGCGTTACATTTGTTACGGTTTGGAGAACAGCTTTTCAGGAAACAACCTGTATATCGAGTTTTAAATCGTGTTTATTTTCGATTGTACAATATTAAGAAATTTTGTGTGTGGGAAACGCTTCATGCACCTGTTTTGCCTGCTTTTATTGCATTGAAAATAGTTTTTTACCATCATCTACTTGTCGCTAAAATTAATTGGATTCTAAAACACAAATGGTCTCACGCTATGTGGTGCAATTCAAACTATTTTTCCAATTCGATTCAAAATACATCGGTCATAAAACTTCGTTTAATTATCGCCGGTCGGCATATCTTTTATTCCTCTGAGTAAACAATATCGTCTGAAGTTTCTATTTTGGATAGCGTCTCTTGCAAGCGTTTGCAGATGTACTTCGACTTTTCCGAGGGAAAAGAGCGATTATTTATAGGTGTGAGCATGGTAGGGGAGCAAGCAGGGGTACATCCCCTTTCTTTGCAATATTATTTGCGCGCTTAATCACAACAGCCAATGACACACGTAAGGTTTTGTAACCTCTATGAGATCGCACTTATTTGTTAACGGATTCATTCTTACCGTCGAACAGAAGGGATACTATGGGTTGGCTTTTTTCGGATTAATGTGCACACGTTTGATTTATATTAAAATAACGAGACAATCACAAAATGACGCCCCTCGCGCCCCTCTACTTTTTTGCGTGACTAGTTCATGTGAATTACAGTATTTGGAAGTTGTTATTTCCACTTTTTGCATGACTAGTTCATGTGAACTACAGTTTCTTGCGAGTTACTTCGACGTAGAGATTAAATTGCGGACACACTCTATCTTTAACGCTATTGGGCTTTCTTTACGTCATCTGATACTCGTTCCTGTTGATGTTACGATGTTTTCGATTCGTGCAAATCCTTCCTTCGAACATTAGGGGGTGAGGATGGTTTTGCTTTATCAACTTGTAATGTGCCTAGAACACTCAACGTTTCACAATAGGTTGATAGCTTCGACACAATGTCCGGTTAAGGATTAAAAACAATTTTCTTACAATTTTTATCGGACAAGAGTCGACTTCAATTGTAATAAATAACACCAGATAATTTACTAAATTTAGAAAAGCAAGTCACACGTTTTCTTCTGGAATAAAGAGGAAACAATAAATATTGAAATATTTATTGTTTCCTTGATTTAAATTGAGCAATTTCAAAGATCTATTAAAGCATTAAAAGGTTAATTTATATAATTTATATTATATAATAATAATAAACAAAAAACTAAGAATACTGAATGAAGTAGTGAACTTCACAGAAAGAATTATGTATACTTACTGTTTATAAAATTATCTGATACTATGCAGATATGATTTAGACCAATAATTAATTTAATTAACAAAAGAGGGATGAGTTTTGTGTATCTCGGTTCGTTCGTTGAACATTAATTTATTCAAACATTCACTTATAAATAATTTTCTATATTAAATCATCTGACAGTGATCGTCTTCTTCTATTCAAGCTGTCAATTTGATATTCAGTTCAATCAAAATTTCTCGAGACGAATAAGAAATTATGTTTATCATTAACCTTCTAGCAATAAAATCGTAGACGATCCGGACAAAATTATAACAGAGCTGATTTAATTTTCACCGATATAATCTTTTCCTGCAGGCACTTAACAAGATGCACTTAATTCCGAACCGTTACGAATATATGTATCTAATAAAATTCTACTGCGTCATTAAACTTCACCTCACTGACATCACAATCTTCAATCGCGTGCGATAATTACTTCACTTCTACGATTTTCTTGTATATTTTTGATAGCCTCCTACAGAAGAAATGAAGACATTTCCTAGAATGGCTCTCATGAATGAGTTTCATTTGCCCGACGGTAATTACTTACCTGATACCCTTTTCATGAAGTAGCAGATTCTAAAATGAGGAAAATTACGTTCACTTGAGAAGTTTCTTATATTTACGCTGCACGTTGCATTAAATCTCGTTGAATCCTTTTTTATTTTTTTGAAAAACAAAACCGCAATCAATATGAGCAATTTACCTTCATTACTAGTGCTCGCGTTTTTTCGCCACGGAAAACGTTTTGCAAAGATAAGAAATAAATCACATCTGGCATGCGGTCACTTATTTAGTTTATGGTATATTTGAGAACGTATACTTGGGGGCATGCCGGTACGGATGATCGGATCACGTCCGCTTGATTTGTGAGATTGTTGAAATAACTACAAGTTGTACATAGGATATGCATCTGCCTTGAACCCATTTCCTGTTCATAATTCAAGTTTCTTGTAGCCGACGCGACTCTGCTTGAAAATTCTTCGCCGTCATTTTCTGCAAGAACAAACACGTTTAATTGCATTATTAACGTACGGAAAAATACGTAAATTATTCCATTTTTTAGTCCGCATAAAGAATTTTAGACTTCCATTATCCTGTTTCATCCGCGTATTTAACGAGATGTTACGGAAGGCGATCAAAGCACAGCGACAACCACCTGGAAAGCTCAGATTTAAATAGTTTAGTGCCTTCTTTTTGCAATTAAACCGCTCCGCTTAATAGTTAAAATTACTCGGAAGAGTAAATTATTATAATTACTTTAAGCGTAACTTGTAAATTATGTATTCAGTCAAAAAAATTTGAAGTATACAGGTTGTTTTAATGAAGAAGCACCACACTCGGTCCGTCGCGTATATTTTAAACATACAGTATATGAGGACGAACTGTATCCTTAACCTGCCTTAACATTCATCAAGAAAACCTTTTTTTTTTTATTTTTGTCTATTATATTAATAATATTATAATATTATAAGTACAAAGTCTTTTTAATCTCGAACCGGACAGAAAGGTGAAGGGAACACACTCAACGTTTCGCTATAGATTTATAGCTTCGTCAGGAGTGAGTGCCATTCACAAAACAATTAAAAACGCTCGTGTTGTTTCACGATGACAGAGATTTAAATTGCTACAGTACGTGTACATCTAAAAACGTCAGAAATTTGTTCCTAAGTTTGGTGTATCAACACTGGACACACCCTGTATGAGCGATAGTCGAGAGATAATAATTTTGAAACTTGAACTTGTGGGAAACGACTTCAATAACCTACATTCATTGATCTAATTCCTCCTACAAAAAAAATATAAATAATTAATGATGTTCAGATCCCTAAATACATGAATGAACTTTTTGTAAACGCAATTAATTAAACATTCTATTTTGCTACTAATTATTTGATTTATTCCATGAAAGAATTTTTACAATTAGATCTAACTAACTTCCCTAATTAACTCTCCAGTTGAAACAAATTACGTCTGGCGTTTTTCCAAGGAAGGAAAAATGCACGAGGTGTTGCAAATTAGCCGGGAATCCGAACCAATTTCCTGCTTCGTCGGATTGAATTATAGTCTCTAATTTATTGATTTATTCTTTAGTCTTTTTCTGCCGCACAAAACGCTGCAAATCTTCAGAATAATGCTTTAATTACACGTTAGGTGTAAATTGTTGCGCGGAAGAGGAAGGCACTTTTAATGCGACCGACCGGGCGGCGGCGTTTAAGCGCCTGCATTCCACGAACGCCCCTGTAATTTACGAGAGGGGGAATTAGGAAAAGGAAGTCGTGTTTTTAGAGTGAATTTTCGAAATTTCTTTTAGTCGACTGGCAATGGTGAAATAAACTTATTATGACTTCATCGTGAAATGTAATCGACTTGTCAGTAGGTTCAGGAAGTTACCTGTTCACATGAATGGAATGCGTTCTAAAATAGATTATACAAGTGAAAATACTGAATCATCTTATCCTTCGAGTTTGTATATGTAAATTCTATTAATCGATTCGATATTTTAAATACTTACATGAAATTTAAATTAATTTTGAAATGTTAATTTAGTTTATTCAGTCAAACATCCAGAACTTCTTCTTAAAAAAATATTTTTTACACTTATTTGAGGTACTTAATTGTAATTTACTTAATTGTGAGGAAATAACAGTTTTAAATTGCAACTTGTTTTTCATATAAGAATGAATTAAATGCTTTATTATCAGCAATACCATTTACAATTGCGAGAAACTGATTTTTTCCAGTTTATATTGGTTGAAAATAAAAGTAGTCAATGTTTTTGGCTGGTATATTTTTTATTATAGTTTGAAATGTTTAAATGTTGCGATTGAATTGGCTTCCGGTTGGAACCACGTGTCTGGCATTTCTTGTACCGCCGACGTTTCATTCTTCATTGCAGAAGAACTGCTGCTGCTGCTGCTGGTGGTGGTGCAAACTGTACTTTTTGATGGGCAACTACAAAAGAATTAAACTTATAAGAACCACTTTTACAAGGGCATAACATAACTACGTTAGTTTAGTTATGTCATAAGGGGGTCTCCACACATTCCATTTTCCCTTATATCGAGTATTTGCTTGTAGGGCAAGACATTGCGAACGAATAGTAATAATTAATTTAAGGTCTACATTACCTAGCCTTTTTGCAACGCACTCGACCAAATGCCGCACTCACAAATAAATTTCACTAATATAGTAATAAATACTCGGACATTAAAAATTAATCATTGTTTCTAACTGATGATAATAATAATAATGAGTACATTGCAAACTTAATAAATACTCCCTGAATGATTTACAAACTTCCCTTTTGAAACTATCCATACAGGATGTGTCAAAGTGCATTTTCTAAAAATTCAGATCCAAAAGTCTATGTATCAAAATTGTCAGCGTCTCGTTGAAACATAATTAACAGTGAGCGGCGGAATTGAGGTTTTCGATGACGAATGCAGACGATTTTCATTGCCAGAGACCTTATAAGTCGTTGAATGAATGTATATATAATATAAAATAAATTTACTTACAAGATTCCATAAAAATAATTTTAATATAATAATTACGGTTTGAATAACCTTAAGTAAAACCTCAGGTCATCCGCTCCTTGATAATTAATAAGCGAGCGCGCTAATTGTTTTAAATGAAATACAATTTGCTGGTGTAGCATTGCAAGTATGTTTGAATTTTAAAACATAATTAATAGGCGACCGCGCTAATTGTTTTGAATGAAATACAATCTGCTGGTGCAGCATTGCAAGTAAGTTTGTATTTTAAGCATCAGCATGGAATCCCCTTATTAAAGACGTTAATTTCGCCTAGGTTCCAAAGACCGAAAAGGATTTACAAGCAAAGCAAATGTCGGTAATTCATGTAGATGGTTTCAATTTTGTCCGATTTAAAACAAGAATACGCGTGTTGAATTTAGTGTAAAATCAAAAGTAAAAAAATGAATTTAGAATATAATCTTTCAAACGTGACAATTTTTGACAAGGAAATTCCTACAATAATTTTAATAATTAATGAGTTTTTAAATTTTAACCAGACAGAATTATAATTGCTAATAGTACTCAACGTTTCACCATGGATTTATAGATTCGTCAGGAAGCACAGTAAAACGTTGGGTGCTACTTCTGTCCAGTTAAAGTTTAAAAACCAATTAATTATATAATATAATAATGGTTTATTAGCCATTGTTACAAGTATAATTACAAAGTAATATAACATATGAACATAAAAGTGATATTAAATTTCAAATTGATAACTCAAAATGGCTAAAAGGTTTTGGATCAGTGGTTTAGATCATACTGTTCTTCCTCCAAAACCTTTAAAATTAAATTTTAGACCCTGAGAAATGGCAAATGGCATCTCACAATTAAAACAATTAAATTAAACTAAATTCAATTACAAGAAAAGAAAAAAAGATAACAGTATTTATTGTAACACAGTTGCAATTTAAAAATACTCCAACTCAGTTTGAATTTTGGAAGTTTGAAATAGAAACAATTCAGTTAAACTAAACATTATGTAAACGTTGACGGAACTGTCGCCTGAAAGAAGAAATCGAACATGACTTTAATGAGTTAGGAAGGTTATTATAGAATCTAGCAATGTTATAAGAAAATGATCTTTGAAAAATAGATGTACGGTGCGAAGGAGCGGTTAGCAACCCTTTATTTCGAATATTAATGTTGTGTACATCAGTTCTATAAGTAAGTCTTTCGTAAAGATACTGCGGTGCCTTGTTATAGATAATTTTATTAAAAATATAGTGCAGAATGAAGTTCACGTCTCTTAAGCATATTTATCCAGCGAGCCAAATCGAAAGTGTGTGAAATATGGTCCCTGCCCTTCAGTCCATAAATAAAACGTAAGCACGACTTTTGCACTCGTTGAATCTTTCTGATATCAGTGGAATCCAGACAAGGGCCACAGATCACAATAATTGAAATGCGATAATACAAGGGACTCACAAAGCATTTTGCGCAAATTTTCGTTTAAGAAATCTTTGCTGCCATATAATAACTTAAGTCTACCATACGCTTTTTGAAGTAATTTGCTAAGATGTACTTTGAATCTTAAATCCGAATCACAGTAAAGGCCAAGATTTCTAGCACAATCTACCAATTCCAGCAAAGAGATATTTAATTGAATATTAATGTAATTTATAGCAGTTAAAGGAAATTTTTTCCTGCCAAAAACCAAGACAAATGATTTGTCAGGATTGATTGTAAGACAGTGTTCCGAAGCAACTATATACAGTTTTTGTAAGTCCGAACTAACTTCTGCCACGCCGTTAACAATGTTTGATTGGTCAAAGCAGTGATACAGTTGAGTGTCATCAGCGTATAAGTGGCATATGCAAAACTGAACAGTTTTGAAGATAAAACTCGTATAAATGCAAAAAAGCAAAGGCCCAAGAATACTGCCTTGTGCTACATCAGAGCGAATGGGTAACGCCTCTGAAACTTTATTATCAAGCATAACTCTTTGTCGTCTTCCATGCAAGTAATTCTCAAAAAATAATTTAGCATCATTATTAAAGCCAATGTAATGTAGAATAGAAAGTAGTAATTCGTGATTAATAATATCGAATGCTTTAGAAAAGTCTAATAATACTAGGATAAAAATTTTATTGTCATCAATTGCTTTGAAAATATTATCAAATATTATGGATAATGCAGTAGCACAACTAAAGTCAGGGCAAAAACCAGACTGAAATGTTGGTAATAAATTGAATTTATTTAGGTGGTTGCGTATTTGTTTTGCCACACATTTCTCAAGCAGTTTAGAAAATACAGGCAGTATACTTATAGGCCTAAGCTCCTTATAGTCAGTCGGTTTAGAAATTTTAGGCGGAGGTTTCACAATAGCTTCTTTCCAACAGTCAGGATACACTAAATTTATTAAGCAGAAATTTATAAGTAAGTATATGTAAGTTAGAAAAAGGATAATAAAAGGACAACATAATCTTAACATATGTACGCTAATTCGATCTGAACCACAAGAATTTGATTTTATAGAATTGAGATTCTTGAGTATAACGTTACAAGTTATAATTTCAATTTCAGTTATAATTTCCATTGGACAAGAATCGATTTATATTAATAATATTTAAAATAATAAATAGTAGATGATTGATAATTACAGAAACTTAAAAACTGTTTTAAATAAAAATTATATTTGGGGTGATATTGTGTCAAAACAGTTGCTTATTGTCTGCTCCTACCTCGTTCGTTGCAACAACCACGAACAGCAACAAGACGCCAATTTTCTTTTAAAACTAAGAAAAATTTTCCAAATTTGGTTTTATTGCAGGAATGAAAATAATAAATTGCATTGCCAATTTGACAGTAAATATGTAGTGTACGCACCAGTATGGCGAAACGGAGGTCGTTTTCTGACTCGAAATAGCGACTTCTCACTGCGCGCGCGTTTCATACGATTTTCATTTTGTTGATGTCAATGAACCGACTTTTAATCGTAAACTAAAAGTCGTGTAAGTGTAAACTTGACAATATTATGCGAGTGAAGAAAATTCTTAGCATTGATCCACATACACAACTACAGTTAGCAAATGTGTTGCCATTTAACACGAATTTTAAACAAATTTGAACAAATAGCTGTATACTGTAAAGTAATTTGCCAGCGTTCCCTTTTAAGTGGATGATAATTATACATGTACTATACGGACATAAAAGAAGTATTGCTGAATTTCCGTAATTATTCATGTATAATTATTTCTAAATTGTACTCCCCATGGTGTCCAGGAACATTATCCACGCCGCGTGTGTCTAAATAAATTGGCCGTAAAGCTCCATATACGTTTACAATATTTCTATATTTACAACACATTTATAGCCAGAAAAAATTACCTGCAAGCTACTTGAAACGTTTCGATGATGTTATTCAAATAAAGCCGGGCACGAGCTTGTTAATTCCGATAATAATTCACCGGCTCACATTCCGAATTTCACGGAATTTATTGTTATTACCGGCGTTCTAATTTGTCGCTCGAAAGCCAGCCACGTTAATTAGGTATCAGTTATTGACCCAGTAATTTATACTGAGCTTGTTTATGAGCATACATGTTGTCGTCGTGTTGAATGAAGCCATCGGATGATGTCAAAACTATAGGTGGCTGCCGCAGGTGGTATTTTTATGGACTTTTATTACAGTGCTTTTACGGCGCTGCCCACGTTAAAACATACGCATATTTTAGAAGGAAATTCGAATTGCCTAGAAAAATTACGGAGTTGTTTCGGTTCTATTTTATTATCTTGACGAAACAATCTAGTATAACAGTTACAAATTGCCACGTTGCTCTCAGGTACAAACCCATTTTCGGCAAATTATGCTAATACCATTTTTATAACTTTATTAATCAATAAACGATGAAGTGATGAATGTCTGGTTTGTTTATTCTAGATGTCCGAAAAAGAATATTCATCAATAACCAACACTTAGTTTAACTTGAAGGCTTCCGTGACCGCCGTCCATTGTTGAATTCCAAACCATCGGCATCGCCTTAGAGTGTTGGTTATTGTTGAATTCCTGGCTTCCGGTTGGAACCGTATCTCTCCTCGAACTTCTTCTACTCCCGACGTTTCGTTCTCCATTGCAGAAGAACTTCCTAAGGGTTTCAGACTCATCTCAACCACTTACAAGAAGCAGCAGCAAGACCACCAGCAGCAGCAGCAGCCCCGAGGAAGTTCTTCTGCAATGGAGAACGAAACGTCGGTAGTAGAAGAAATCGGAGGAGAGACGCGGTTCCAACCGGAAGCGAGAAATTCAACAATAACCAACACTCTAAGGCGCTGCCGATGGTTTTCCTCTTGATTTTCATCTTGATTTATCAATATCTTATTTACATTTCCAAATATACAAAAAACAGAGCGCAATGTGGTAATTATTTCACATATCATATCATAATTTTAGGAATACATAAAAACTGCACATTTACAAGATGTACGTATAATATGGCAAAATATTATTGAAAATATATGAGGCATAAAGCAATTAAGATCACTGTAATTTGCAAATTGCATTAACATACATTGTAATTTCATTAATCGTCTCTGATAACCACTAACAACAAAATTTCAGCGTTTATTAAAATTAATCTGCTTCTTAGTCTACAGTAAGTATCTGTGTACATTCCAGTAGCAACGAGAATTTTTAAAACGCACCGTCCGTCCGTCCGGGCGTTCTTGTTCTCAAGCAATCGCAGGAAGCCGTGTATTAGATTTTTCCAAATTAAATTCCGCCATTACGGCCAAGCAGTCAGTTCGTACGTTTTTCCCTTTTTTTACGAATTAAGTCAGTTACGGGTAATTGGTGTGAAACAATTTGAAATTAATTCTAATGATTAGCAGCTCTGCTGATCCAATTATCTCAAATTACTCTTCGACGAGCAAATTGAGAACACGGGAAAAATTTGTAGCGGAATGTATGCCTTTTTTACGCATTCGCCTATTAAACAAGGAAAAAAAATCGTTTTAAATTAATAAATTTGCAAAATTATACTGTTTATTACTTAAGCACAAGAAAGTTAAATAATGGTTATTATTGGAGATACTGACGCAGTAGTAGATAAAAACTACTTTTAATGGAATAAAACTTGGGAGAGCTCGTTATCTCTATTTTATTAACTCAACTTTTTTTTTGTTGACATCTTAATCATAACAACTATTTTTTAAGCAATTCAATATCTTGATTAGGAAGTATAGGAAATTGAATATTACCAATAGTTATTTTTTACAATTCAATTTTGTCTGGAGACTTTTCAAGTCGATAACTAAGTTTTATCGTTTTGTATAATTCCTTTTCTATTGCAACTTACAAAAAAAATTCAAACCTCAATTCCTCAACTTTTCTGCAACGACTATGTTGTGTCGAAAAAGCAGTTTCTTTTTAGCTTTTCCTGCTTTATATACTGCAACTATGTATAGCTGCTTTCCAGATTATTCGCCGGTTTTTCTTTTGCCCTTTTTACTTAGTTTACCAAAACGCATTCCACAAAATAGACGAAAAAACGGATCATAAATCACAAAATCTTATTGGCAGTAATAAGTCAAACCTCAACTCTTCTACTTTTTGAACAACAACACGATTTGAATAAAGACACGCGTGGTTCTTCATTTTAGCCACTTCATTTCTTAGGTAGAGGGCTTTGAATAGATCAAAGGGTTTGCATAGCATTCGCCTTTTTGTGTTTTTCTAGTTACTCAACAATATTCCTTTCGTGTTCCAAAAATCCATTGCCATCACCTTTCCAGCTCTTGGGACATTTTTTGAAGTTGGTTTTCCGTATTTGGTCCACATTTTGAATTGTTATTTGGACTCTAGTGGATGACGATGAACCAAGTTTCAAAACGGATTTGGAGCCGTTCCAGTTTAACAAGTGCCTACAAGAAAGACACGCCAGATTTCAAGTGGAGAGCAACTGTAATTACTAGACTTTAGACTAGAATCAAAGATTAAAGTGCATCCCACTCCTAATGGTATGTAGTCAGTCTTCAGTACAGGCTCTCTTGGTTGGTTTTAGTTATGGTTCTCATCACAAGTCATGAATCTTAAAAAAAGTATTACTTTAGAAAACTTCTGACTTATTCAGCAGCATTTAGCAAAGTAACATACATTTACTCCATTGGTCATTAAGGGCGTTATTCATCTTGTCGAGAGCTTTTTATGTCCAGTTCTTAGCGTAAAGTATAACGCATTCGATCTTTTGGATTGCCTACTATCCCTGCTACTTTTGATACTTTCAATCGTCAGTCATCTAGAACGATAGTCAATAGTCATTTAGAACGAGATCTTGAACTTTACACCGAAATTGTACATGTTTTTGGATCTCCACTTCGGGTGTCATCTTCCAAACTTCTCTTGTCACATTTAAATTCGTTTCCAAATTTCTAATAATTAAAAGACAAGCTTTACTCAGTCATATCTAAGTGGATTTCGATAAAAGACATACCTTTTATGAGAGGATATTTATGAAATCGTATTCCACTGATTAATGGCAAGATAAAATTTAACGAGAAAGTCAACGACAAATGGTTTATCGGAAACAAATGAAACTTTGCAGATAAACAGCAAAGAGATTGATTGTTTAAATGTGAAATTCAATTTTTGGATTCTCCTGCCTACTTGAATACACCTCATATAGCAATACTTTACAATTTCTATTTTTAAAATTGCGGAATTTAAGTTTACTGGCTCTTCGAATAAATACGGAAAACCAATACAACCAAAGAGAATAGGGAACACTACTACTCACTTTGACTTAAAAAAAGGCATTCAATTTAATCAACATTGCTTCACTTTGCTATCATACAAACTATATTATCTGGATTTTAAAAGCGTTATCACTGATTTGTTTCTTTTATCTGACAGGAAATACAATTTAAAATGGAAAGTATACGAAAATTATTTTTAAATATGGGTACACTTCAAGGTAAAATACTTGGTCCTCTTTGCTTTTATTATATGCTAACACTTTACCTAAGAGGATATACTTTTTATACTTAGGAAAGTTTTTGGTCCATATTTATATGATGATCAACCTTGACCAAACCGTAATTGTAAGAGCAAATGATTATAATAAATTACAGTCAATTACAAGGTGACAATGACATTGATTCTTCTCATCTTGGTGCAATTACGGCCGTTGGAAATCGATACGCTGAGGTTTAAATTTAAGCCTAACTTAGAATCCTGTACACATTATGACGTAGGGGATACTGAGTGTCACGTTCTAACATAAATATTTAAATTTAATCCTAGATTAAATATTTTATGAAACCCATTCTGAGAATGATTGTGAATATAAAAAAAATCAAAATTTCGTTATATTGTTACAGTTGCTTTTGCAACAAACATCGTTACTTTCACCTAGGATAATTGACATCTTCTATTCTGTGAACTATCAATTACTTCTTTACTCTAGGGATTGCACGCTTCTAACTCGCAGGCATGCGTACTCTTTCCGACATATATTCCCAATGTACGATTGGGTAGTTTTCGCACGTGCTGAGTTCTTTTTCGGGCCCCTATCGTCCATGACATCCTTCATTACTTGGGCAAACTGTCAAAGAGTGCGGTTGTGGATAATTTAAGATTGGAAAGTTATTTGTCCTTGTTGACATAATTCGAATACGGTTTTGCCGGCTTTTGGAAACAACATTTGTAACACCAGTACATCTTTCTACTCGCTCATTAAATACAAAAACGTCCTACCTCAGAAATGAGCAAATTTGAGTTATAATTTTAAGAGAAATGTACTTTGTGTTACCTTTTAACTGCTAGGTTGTGATACCTGTAGTTTAAAACTCTCCGCCAGATGGGACAATTTTCGTTTATATTTGTAGTAAATGGCAACTTAAATTGCATTTATTTCGCAATATGTTCTTTTTGACATGTGACGTTGTTGTATTTAATGAGCGATTATTAATAAGCACGTGGAGCTTTCACACAAGTAAAGTCTTTCTCTCTCTCAGGCTTAACATCCCTCGGCTTTTTGTTGGTCCCTCAAGCTTTACCGTCTCTTCAGCGTTTTATCGCCCCTCAAGTTGTTTTGCGTTCTCTCAAGCTGTCATCGTAGCTATTCTTTCGTCCCAATTTACTACATTCACCGACGAAATTGTGCGTATCCGATTCAATTTACCGAGAAATTCTTTGAACAACAAACTAAAGGTCATCGTGTCGACCGTCTCAACGTCGGACGACGAGCAAGAATCAACAATATAAGTGCTTTGAAATTTATTTTGAATGGACGCCTTAGACACTCGTTCGTGGATTTAATTTTAAATGCACTAGTTAATAATTTGAGTCACTGTTGGGTTAATCAAAGCCCTCGCATAGCTATTAAAAATCTTGATCATTTGATTTAGAGTTAATTATTAAGTCAAAAAATTTTAACCATATTTTACTTATTTTAACAGCAATAGGTTGCTAGTTTTTAGTTTCTTTGTTGAATTTGTGTGGCCCACCACCTTTTTGCCTATTAATGAAAGAGAAGGCGTTAGTTATTCTTACAGATAAGCGTTTTGGATTGACAAGGAATCCCGTTGGACAATTTATCTCTAACGCCATTAAACAATAATCGTGGAAGGTCGCCCCATGAACCAAATCTCCACTCGAGCTAGGAAAATCCGCGTATAAATACGCACTTTTCTTGCTACAGTGTTAAATCTGACAAATCCACAGCAGAATAAACCAATAAACTTTTACTATGCTAATTTGTCTCTGTCACTCTGCAGATTAAATTTATTAAAATACAAAAATTATAATCGTGTCACACGGCTCTAAGTTTATACAATTTTAATTTGTCTGAAGTGATTGATTCCACTACGATCCTTCAATTTGATAAGTCTGTAAATAATTTAATTAAAATTGTTTCACCCATTTTTTTTTCTCACAACGATACTAGCCCCAAACTAATGAAGCGTGTCGGGGACGACTATCTTAGAGTCCTTCTGCGTTGTCCTTATTAGCCGGTATGAATCCGAAGCACAACATATACAACATAAGTGACATAAAACCCTTGCGTAATAGGAAAGGATTCGAACCCCACCTAATAGTTGGTCGGCCAAGCGCCAAATGCATTTCCAGTGCGCTATATCAAGTCGCCTGTACAACTAATCTATAATTGAACTTGTTTGTGTCAGTTCTCACATCAAATAGTTTTAAGTTACTCTGATTTTTATTCCATTCAGCAATAGAAGAATTATATTTATATATATATACAAGATAGTTCTGTAAATTATTTTGTGTTTGTGTTTCAGAAATATCTAATAATGTTCTGACGAATCAAATTCATTTTCTAAATTAACATTTATGTAATTACGTCGAAAGTAATAATTAGGAATTAATCCCATTTTGCTGACGGCAGTGTTGCAGGAAGCAACAAAGAAAGTTGGCATGAAATTTATTCATCGGTGATGAAGCAAGAAAATCTAATACTTCCAGTAATAGGACACAATAAACAAAAAAGAACGCACCGAGCCACATCTGCCTCGAATTCTCCGTACTTAATTAATAGTTTCATTCACGGGCCTAAAAGCAGTCGACGCTATTTAATTACGCCTTTCATGTTCCCCATTACCACAAAGGCCCAACGATAATTGCGCAGCCGGTAAAAGTAGTCGACGACGGCGACGCAATAATAACAACCAGCTCGCGCTAAATATCAATGACGAGGGCACTTTTTCTAATTAGACAATTCGCAATTCCTCATTGCGACAGCTTATTAAGCGCGGCACAATAATAGAGTCGGGTTCGTGTCTTGGTTGCCTAACGAAGTCGCCGGTAAGAGGCGAACTTTTTCGCGTGTAATAGCTGTGTCGGAGGGTGGTAGGTGCAAATGCCGCCGGCAGCTGCCACAAGAATCACGCGTTCCTCTATTGTCTTCTGTTGGCCATTACAACCGCTTGTCGGTCCTCGAGGTACTTACTTACTTTTGTTCGCCGCTATTCCAAGCAAACAATTGTTGCAGTCCTTGTCGAAAACAAGCACCATACAGACGTACCCGGGACTATCCTTTATCACTAATTGCCAATTCTTTACTCAAAATATACCCATATATAACATTAACAACTTCTGAAAGAATTAAATTTTATATTGTCACAGCCATGGGTTGCGACGTCAATATATTCAGCTTTCGCAAGGTTGGTTAAACTGATATTACATCTAGCAGGTTGCCTCGTTCCCATTTAATATGCAGTTTGAAATTTCCTCCCCGCAAAAGTCCGTCACAGTGGAGTAAATAGGGTGAGTTTTAATCTGTTTCCTAAAGCTTCATCTAATTCACTAAAAATGGATTCAATTCTGTGGTCCTATTGATCAAATAACTCAAAAATCTCGTTAATATGCCCAATGGAATTTATCACGTGACGTGACGTAGATATAACGCGATACGCACCCTCTGTCCCCTTCATTGATCAAGGTAACCTTCTAAAACACAGTCCTACTCTACCAACCTTGTGCTTTCGGACGAATGGCGCCATCTATTAATCAACCGAGTCTTTCGCGATTGCTGGAAATGCTCGCAACTGTTCTACAGAGTGTTCCTTTACTGTGTGCAAATATTTAAATCTGTAATATATCACCATAAATGGCAACGATTGAATTCATATGTTATTAACACAAATTTAATAGTTTTCGAGAAAAATGCAGTGGCAGATTTTCACTCAACCGTATGAGAACTACTGGCATAGCTAAAAGTGGAACGTGGCCGCCGCTTCAATTAAGGCCCGCAGCCGAAGTAGGCCAGGGTCTGCGTTACTTGCTCTTGAGCAGGATCGACTTAATCCAGCCGCTCCGATCACAGCTGATCGATCAAAACGTTTACAATTTAAATTACAAGTAATTACAAGTTTAAGTATTTTTAAATTAAAATCTAGTGCAATTCAAGAAGCTGCGGTTCGTAATTACCGAACAAATTAAAAGCGAGGTACAAACAAATTGTAATTTCTCATTCCATATGTATTTTTAATAGACATATAAAAAATACTTTTTTCCAAGGTTCGTAAGTACTAATACTTTCATAGCTAGCAGAAAGATTACAGTAAAAGTTTATTTACGTAAAAGGGTGAAGGGAGTACATTTTTAACACGCTTGCCTAATTGGTGCATAAATTTTAAACTTATGCGTCGATAAAAATTTTAAATAAAATAGTTCATAAACAATGTCGATGATTATTATTACGAAACGCTACGAAATGGATTTGACTGCGGAACCTTGCACATATCAACGGTTCCAAACAAGTGGAACCTCCAAAATTTTTTGGCTATAGTACGGTAACCACCGGAAAATATGCACAGTAAGTAGCATTTCATGTACTTATACTGAGGTTTTTTTATTTGCACACAGTAAAAGAACACCCTGCATATTACAGTTTTTTCGGCACGCTACCTGTACGTCAATCGAATGTTCCAGAGAAAATACGAGAAAAAACTTCGCAATATTTCCATACGCATCTGCAAGCGGGTTAATTAATTATATTAAGCGAATGTGAACGCCCGATTTGAACAATTAAAGTTTAGCGAGCGATAATTGGGTATAACTTGGACTAGTAAACGGTGTATTACAAAAGTATTGCTTGTTAGATGAGAATTATAATTAATTATTCTTGTATTTTGTTCTCTAGAGCGCGTATTTTTAATTAAGATGGTTGAAATTGAACGACGATTATTATTTGCGGACACCAAAGTCCTAACAATATGCACGACTTGAGGGAGATGGGACGATTCGCCGTTACCGACTCGCCGTCGCCGATTCACCATCGCTAATTCGCCGTAGAACCAATTCGCCGTCGCATGTAACTGCTTTATTTAGCTTGACGACCTTTGAAACACTTTCTGACTAATTTAGATATCCAAGTTATACCTGCGAATTGAATGAAAATAACTATAATTTCAGTACGTTTCAAGTAAATTAAAATAGACTGTACTATTATTTTTCTACTTATTTGAAACCTAAATAAATTCTTAATTACATTCCGGCCATCGTAAGACACAATAGTATGAACAAATTGCTGCTGTTAGCACATAATCATAATTATTATTATTTTTTTAATGGAACCCCAAATTTTTTTATACTTTTAAATATCGAGCTTCCATGAATCAATATCTCGAACAGTCGACTTTTAAAGGAGTTCGCCAATTAGACTTAACCGTAATAGTACCGTAATAGGACCGTATCCGGACGGACACAGTCAAAAAAACATTCTTTCCATATATTTAAATGGGGTAACGCACGGTCTGAAGCCTGTCGGAGCCCATACGGGCGTTTTTTGACTGTGTCGGTCCGGATACGGTCCTATTACGGTCCTATTACGGTCAGGTCTAATGGGCGAACTCCTTAATGCGTTGTAATTTTGATTTAAATGACAATGAATATAATTTTGAGCGCAGGCCGAAAATATTTTTAAAAATGGAGGGATTTTGCAAACATTCTGCGGAATAAAAAGTACTTCCTGGAAGAACAAAAAAATTTATCTGTTTCTTATCATATTTAAGAAAAAATAAAACAATTTGCCCTTAATTAATTAGCTTTTTTATTTTATTTACGTATAATTATCGCATATTATTTGGATATGTACCTGCATTTCAAGCTTGAATCCCTGACGGCGAATTTATCGACGGCGAGTTTGCTGTCGGCGAATTGTACCTAACGGCGAATCGGCGACGGCGAATTGTCCCAGACCCCGACTTGAGTGCTCATTTGCCCTCGCTTCTGGAACTTCCTAGATCAACCTTTAGAGAAGTGGATCCATGTTTTATGCAACCTCGTCGCTTCTCTTGTTATCGTAGCTCTCTTAAGTCTCCTTTTTTTCTTCGTCTTACCATCCTGATTTTGACTTACCTCTTTTTTTCTCTCTTCCTGGTGTCTATTTCGTTATAAAATTATCTTTTGTTGATCTGATTCCACTCTTAGTCCTCTGCTACTTTATCTTCTCTACAATATCTTCCTCTGCTTTTTTGTTTCGAAGTATTTCCTGGTTTGTTATTACTGCATTCACCGATTCTGTTCTTTTTGTTGGATCCACTATTGTTTTTGTTTCCATTTCTTCGTGTTTATTGCCATTGCCGTTGTGGTCATACGATAACTGAGCGCCAAATTCAGAGAATGGAGAGCGGAGATTAAGAGAGATTCTTATAACGATAAATAATAGTAGAGTTAATCGAGAAGAAAGTACTGCAGCACGATAATAGACAAAATGAAAAGAAAATATAAATACAACATTAGTAGATTTAAGCAGTATATAAATCGCATGTGGGTTGTTGAGTCGCACAGGAGTTCTAACTTTCAGTTACATTTATCCTCTTCTGTCAAGCATTAATTAAATAAGACGAAATGAGCATCGTTTGAATATTATTGTTACATACCTTTATGTTTTGTTTTTTAATCCTTTATGCAGTACTAAATATTGCCTATTCTTGAAATCTGGAAGTTTAATTTGGATTTCATCCTAGACCTTTATTTTGTTCATCGCCAGGTCACAAAATTTAGATTTGTCTTGGCGTAAAGCACAAGGTAGATATGGTAACATGCAATTTAAGAAAATGCTGTTTCTTGTTTAAATTGCGTCTTCTTAAAATGCATCTTACTATACCTACCGGAAAAAATAAATCGGGAAGCAACAGCAACAAGAAAATCAGCAGCGCTAACAAGAGAAGCAATAACTACAGTCCTGCGGAAATTTATTTAACTAAGACACAAGAAACATCTGCAGAAGAAATATAAGTGGTGTGATTAAGGAATGTCAGAAGCAACAAAGACAGATAATTACTGTGAAAACCGTTATATATTAATAAAACTGAAACTTTCCAAGTAAAATAAAACAATTCGTTTTAGACTTTGATTCAAGCAATCTCCATCAGTATTTTCTTTCTACTAATAATTAATAATTAAGTGCACGTTAAAAACTTTGCAAGCTTAGAATGTTACATGTCGACTCTAATGAATGAATGATGGATCACATTTCTTTACTTTTTTTTGCATCAATAACGTGATAGTAGTTTTACCGCTGAAATACGATCGTATCCGTTAAAACAGAAAAATATACACGAGAGTTATAATAATTAAGGCCAATCACATACTTAGTAAAAATGAAACTTACTTTACGTACTAGATAAGTTGATCAATAGGTGTTCCGATAAATAAAAGCAATTAGCAGCGTGTTCGGAAAAATTTATAACTTGTAAGTGGTTTTCATATACATACGTAACCAATATTAGGTGTTAACACGTATTAAGTACTCGTTAAAAACACCACCAACGTTTAACCTCGATAAATCCAGTTCAGCATTACTCGAGCATGAAAAAAATAAAGGAGTGAAATTGTTCTTATTGCATAAAACAACGTAGATACAGATAACATCAGATAAAAGTATAAAGATATTAAAACTGCAGTTTGGATAAAAAGAAGTAAAAAGCGATATTGGGAAATGGTAACTACGAAAGAAAAAAGTATATATTTCACATTACAGGTCAAAATAAATAACCAAACTCATTTTCAAGTCAATATTATGAATAAACTACTTTATCTATTACAAAGTCATTAATGTCTTTGCTACCGGGTTTAAGGAGATAGTCGTGGTCTACCGTAATACTTTATCTGATCAAGTTTACAAAGCGAAATGTCACAGAACAGTATATATTATGAAATAGTTATAATTTATAATAAGATATTACAAAGATTCTTAGTTGACTCATATATGTGCAAACATAAGTACGTACGTGAGTATAAGCACTTGAAATAAAGCATGCATTTTACAAACCTAATTCGTTAAAAACTTTAATGACTGAAGTAAATTATAAACTACAATTACAATGATAAATTGCTGTGTTAATGCTTTACGTATACATATTAACTCCGCGACTAATATTTCTCAATTTGCGGTAGAACAATTATAATACAAGGTCGATTCACAATGGTACACAAAAACCTTTGGGGTATTATTAAGTAATAACAAATTATATGCCAATTGTATTTAAAAAAATAAAATAAAAAGAAAAACGCACATAAATCATTGATAAATCGATTACCTATTTTTAAATTAAATGATATAAAGTTAAATATTAAGAGCACGTGTTGTCTTTGTCGCTTGGCACCTATAATTTATTTTCTCCTTTTGCTTGTTCTCCAGATTAAATTGTAGATAGTAAATTATAGAAATTCAATGAGTACATTGAAATTTATGAAGTACGAACGTGATGGCATTACGTGATAAGTACAGAAACGTCACTCCCCCTCGTCGAAAGAGCGTCGAAAGGCGTACTCCATCTCTCTTATACCGCATTTTGTCGTATTGTGTTCTGTTATAATAACCATGTTCCCTCTTTACAACAACGACCCGTATATATGCAAAACGCAAATTAAAATTGACCATTCCACTATTCTTACAAATGTACCCAATTTGATCTGTCAATAGGCGGCTTGTTTAATCAAATCGTAATCTAGAACAAACAGTAATATGTTTTTTTTCTTTAACAAATTGTTTCAGTTTTATCTTACATCATAATTTAACTTCTGGTAAAGGCGCTATCTCATGAACCTGGGTTCCTGGTTAAACTCGAAGACAGAAATAAATTAAGGTTCGGTGTAGCTATGGGAATATTATTTCATCATAATTTATAGACAATGTCATATGTAATTTTGATTTTTATCAACGGTTCCGTTATGTGTAGAAAAAAGAATCTAAGCAGAGCTCCTCCAGAATCAAATTAAGAGCACAGCAGTAAACGTTTCTGTTCGGAACAATGTAACGGTAGTGAGCCGACATGATATAACTTTCGATTTATTTTAAACGTTACCGATAGCATTTAAACGGGCTCTAACTAATCAGAAAAACAAGATTAACGATGAGATTCAATAATAACAATAATACTTAGCTTAAAGACAACGATAACAATTAAGGAATCTATTTCGTTTCGCTATTCTTGCCTCTCATAATGCGTCGAGCTTTTTTCATCATCTCTCCGGAGCGGTTACGTTTACGCGCAAAAAAATGCGTAAGAATTAATTATACACGGACGTCGCGTCGTTTAGATGCGCGTGTACGAGGCTTAAGCGATTTTCTTTTATTCGGCGGTTTTCTATGCGCGCGCTTCTCTATAAATACATATAACGTGAATGAATCGCCGGTGCTGAAGATTTCCAAATGCGATTAAGTTCTTTTCGTCGTTTAAATTCATTTAAACAATTACAATGCTGCGAGGTGCTCGGCAAAAAAAAAACACTCTTTTATCCAAATAGGATTACGTCTTCGAAATCATCATCATCGGTTCCTCTTTGTGCATAAGTTTTTATCATTCGAGTCCGCCTTTTTTTCTCATTGCACTCAAGTACAAATAGCTATGAAATTAATTTACTTACTTAACATCTAAGGTAGATTAAAGTTCTAGAAAAAAAAACGTCAGTCCATATTTGAGAACTCATATACAGGGTATCCTAAGTTGACTGGCCTATTGAAAGGTTTCGGGGAAAGGAATATACAACATTCTGACAATTAAAACACCACCTAGGAGGAAGTGATCATTCAGACTAAAATGTTTTCGCTTTTACACCATTTCCGGTTAGGGTAAAGGGAGGTAGGTGCGTTATAGTGTGCAAGCTGGCCAAATTTTGAAATTGCAATGATCTACTCATAGGATAAGTGTTTTTTGATCTTTGATGCGACATTTAAATAACTGATGGCAGCACTACCTGAACAGACAAAAATTGAAACTGACCACATTTACGCAGACACAGCTGACACGTTTTAAAAAATTTGTGGTTTAATCTGTTAAATCTGTTAAAATCGAAGCAATTTTTGGTGCAATAAATGTGAAAATTGGTAGGTACCAGCTTTAGTAAATTTGAAATTGAACTAGCCAACTGTTTACGAACTATGGAAAAAACTCGGATTTGGTTTAAGTAGAAAGGAAGTAATAGTTCTGATAGGCGACCATGTCACTGCTAATAAAATAAAAACGCCCTTTAAATATTTATACTTTCCATCAAAATATTGGTTAACATCTCTTATGAATCGTCACATTTTGTCAGTAAAGAATCCAGAAAACGTAGAATTTGCTCGAAGAGAAGCCGTTGTTCCTTTCGTAATGGGCAATTATTTTAATTTATTGGAAAGTACCGCAGAAGAATTAGATCTTCAGAATAAACCTCATCTTATCTGCAATTTAGATGAAACAAGTTTTTGAACAGATCCTGCAAAAACCAAAGTTGTGGGGGGCTAAGGGCGTAAAGTCAACCCGAACAGCCAGTACGTCAGGACGAGAAAATACTTCAGTTTTATTTTCTTGCAACGCAAATGGTGGAAAGGCACCTAATTATTTTCGCGTTTATCAAATTTCTTAAAATATTACTGATCAGGTCTTCTATCCACTTCCGAATTATTATTATGTTTTCCTACCTTAATGGTCTTCTTGATTACCTCATTGTCTTTTCGTCTCTTTAGTGCTTTCATCTCGATAGTGATGTTTTTTTTTTTCAATTTTCAACAGCACTAAAAATTTCTAGTATTATCATTCAACCTCTGTATGAGTTCAATAATCTCTCTCTTCTTTGACGCCTTCTCTTTTTAATTCAGTCCTCATCCGACTCCTGTTCTGTTACTTTTCTTCACTTCGGTCCAGTCGAAAACCAGAAAATCTTTTTCAAATAAATTTGATTCTTATTCAGTCAGATTCTAACGGTTTACTACAAAATGGAAAATTAAATGCAGTTTTTTTTTTTGGAATTGAATAAATTTTAATTTTCTGAAATGTGAAAAAGTGAAATAGAATTAGTGAGATGGTTATTTTGCTGATCGTAAAAATGTTTCTAGAATTCTAATTTGAAACAAAAATCCTCACGAAAAATCAAAGTACAAACTTAAGTAGCTTAATTTTTTCAATTGAATTTATTTAAATCTAAGAAAATGTATCAAAGCCACGTTTAAGGAAGATTGGATCAGTATACAGTATGTCCCCGGATTTACAGGTACAGTTTACAGAGGGAAAATAAATATTTTTAATTTTGCAAAATGTGTTTTGATTTTTGATTTATAACGAAGAAAGACTTCAACTTTTCAACATAAT
The DNA here is from genome assembly GCA_036172665.1 of Prosopocoilus inquinatus. Taxonomy (NCBI): domain Eukaryota; kingdom Metazoa; phylum Arthropoda; class Insecta; order Coleoptera; family Lucanidae; genus Prosopocoilus; species Prosopocoilus inquinatus. The sequence goes on from CM069875.1 coordinate 35,966,377, forward strand.
AGTTGTCCCGCTCATTACTTTAGTGTTATTAGCTGTTTAAAACGCGAATTTTGAGATAATTGGATTGATAGAATTGGTCTATTTTTGTTGCCGCCGAGAGCTTAACAATTTCAATTTCAGATTTTCATTTGTGAGGGCGTTTAAAATAAATTATTTGAAAGGAAAACTTAGTTTTTAATGTAGAAATATTAGAAAATCGAATAAAAGGAGCTCTTGTAGTTTTACCAACTTAAGAAATCCATAACAGTTACAAGGAACTACGACGACGTAGACTTGAATTATGTACTGAAAGGGCTAGGATTCGTTAATCGAATTGCTTAAAATGTTGTGGGTTTTGTTTTTTCTTTTAGGTTTCAAAAACACACTGTATAAACGTTGAAGTTTTAAATACGAATATATTCGTTATAAACAAAAAATATTTCTTCTTTGGCCTTTTTTTTGGTAAAATTAAAAAAGGAGTAATTGTTTTTCCCTCTTCTAAACCCAATTCGGGGACGTACTGTAAATTCTGTATTTGAAGAAAATTTAAATAAATTTGAATTATGACACGTTTATCTTATTTACAGTGATTTTCTTTTCCTTAATTTTAACTGACTTTACACACTCTGAGTTGTGTGAAGGAAACTGATCATCTTAAGGGCCTTTATAAAAATTGTTTATTTAAATTTCTGCCTTCACTTTATTTTTTAATTTAAATAGAATTAAGTAATATTCAGTGAGTATGACTTAACAACTATAATAATATGTTATTAAAATATTAAAAAAAATTTTTATCGCAAGAGTTTTAAGTGTCTCAAATTAATATTTGTACGTTTAATTTAGCAGTACAAAAAACACCAGAGGTACAAAAGTTACAAACAAAAATCCTTCAGACAATCGTGTGTTATTGATTCATGAACTCCAAAAGTATTAATATTCCTAAAAACGGGCCTAAATTTAAGTTTTTTTTTGCTAGTTCTGAAAATGCCTAATTGTTTAATATTTTAAACGTTTCTTCTTACATATTACTGGGAACATGTTCCAAGGAAACTTCCGATTTCATGCTTGCTTTGAATGTTGATTATTGAATGTTGCAAAATGAATAAATTGTAAGCCCAAAGATTTGGTTTAATTCATTATTTTAATATTTTTTTTTGTAAAATTATTTGATTTTACTAATTCTTCCTCAATACTGTGTTAAATTTGAGTCGACGTCAATACGAAAATTATGAATCTGGTTGACGTAATTTGATCCTATAACAGCCTTTGTTGGCGACCGATTATTCACGCTCTTGTAAATACCATACAGAAGATAACATTATACAGATAAAAATCTGGTGTTAATTCTAACACTTTAGGAAGCCAGAGACACTTTTTTGGTATTCTTATCTGGACTTATCTGGAATTTGGATGAAACAAATTTTTGCACAGATCCTGCAAAAACCAAAGTTGTTGGGACTAAGGGCGTAAAGTCAACCCGAACAACCAGTACGTCAGGACGAGAAAATACTTCAGTTTTATTTGCTTGCAACGCAAATGATGGAAAGGCACCACCATTAGTTATTTTCAAAGACAAACAGATTTGGAGTCATGATTGCACCAGAGGGGCGTGGCTTTCCAGAAATGACATATGCTACAACTGCTAACGGGTCTGATGTTTTTGAACGCTTTTTTAAGGGCGTTTTTTTTAGTACTGTCGGTGAGGAGAGACCTCTATGACGGTCATACTACTCACATTGGCCTTAATGTCATTTAGTTAGTTAAAAATGCAGGAACCAAAATTTTAAAACTTCCCCATCATAGCAGTCGCTTGATCTTACTGTTATGAAGTCACTAAAGATGCAATGGGACCAAGATTTAATAACTTGGCAGAGAAAAAATATAGGAGTAAAAATTTCGAAAGAAGAGTTTAATGCATTAGTTAATTGGAGAAATATGGAAAAGTTTGAGCGAAGATGTTATCAAAAACGGATTTAAAAAAGCTGGAATTTTTTCATTCAATTCTTCAGCTGTACCAGGCGATACGTTTGGTTCAGAAGCATTAAGTAGATGGAAGGAGAGGTTAAAACAAATTTCATTTCAACCTACCTGGTAATCAATCGTACATTGAATATTGCATCAAGCAGTTCTCAGTTAAAAGATACAACACCAGGTCCAGCAACATGTGCTATGCCAGATCAAGCTACAGATACTACACCAGATCAGGTTGTGGATGCTGCCCCAAATTCAGAAACAATCAAGCAAGGTCAAGCAACTGATGATGTAGCAGGTCCACCAACTAAAGACAATAGTCAGGACAACGGGGTTTTATTGGAACAAATTGTGTTAGATTTTATAAACAGAAGCTCAAGAGTAAAACAGAAACGGAAGAAAGTTTGTGACGATGCTGAAATTATTACTAAAGAAGAAGTAATAAACACGCTGATTACTGCAGAAATTGAAGATTGGTTAGCCTCGTTTCCATTTTACCCAAACCAATAGTTGGACGAAGAGGCGAGCAAAGTTTTAATATTTTATTTGATTCTTACAATATCCAATAGTAGGTGTTTTGCACCTCCAAATTTCTATAAATATTTATTTACCTTTGTTTGTAATTTCTGCTTCATTTAGTTACCTACCTGTTTATTAAGAATGTCCTGACGTTAAGTTACCATTTTGGATGTTTATTTAAATAATATTATTTTTGAAATAAAATGAAGTATGTATATTCAGTATTTCACATATTTGTTTTACTAAAACGAACTACCTAGCCCTGACTCGTTCAATATTAGTAAAGGCTATATACCTAAAACCGTTCAGGAGAAAAATATATTTCCATTATTACTTTGCGTACTTGCCCAAAATATTTCCTATATTAACACAATTCGAGTTGATAGTTCGGTACGTTTTAAAGGGAAAAAAAATCGGTAGCTTTCAAGCATACTTCATTGCCCACAATATTATCGTAATATGTTAGATATGATAAATCAGTTTAGCTGTTTTCAAAAATAACTAAATATTTATAAAACACCATTTACGTCAACTTTGTAAATTTTTAGTGTGCACTTATCCTTTGTCCCCCCTTATCCTATGTCAGAAATCGCCATAACTTTCTTATTTTAAATGGAATGCTATACTTTTTATTGCAAATTCTGATTCAATATATTATTCTAAATAAAAATTGGTAAGGATTCCCTAACCGATTTTGAGATATTTACAAATTATTTAAAAAAATATTCAATTTAAAAAAATGTTTTTACGATAGTTTCAAAGGTCAAGATTCAAGTGGCCAATTGTTTGAAGGAAGTCTTCAGCCTTTCAAATTATATCCTAGTTATCCCTTAAAAGTTGACAGAATGGTCGTAATCAACGCCAAGACAGAGTTGGGCAAATGCTCTCTATTGTATAGAGCGGGCAATGCTAGCGGTTGGGTGGAGTACGGTGTGGCATACGCACCTGCTAGTACAACGCATTGTCCGCTCTACATAATGGAGGTCATAATAAGAGGTGCGTTCTTTTTACCGCAAAACTCAAAGTAACTCAGCGGCACTCAGTAACCTTGGAAATTTGTATGTCTTTTACAGGCTCGTTGGTGAGATTTTGTGAGCTTCCTCCGCATCAGTCAAATAGAGATTTAGGTTAGAATATATGTATATGTATTGGCCGAATGTCTCGTTTGACATTTGCGAGATGTCAGTGGAATTAACTTGTTTTTTTATGAACGTTCTAACTCAGCATATCTGACCTCACTTCTGATATTTACTGATCTGAGTTGAAAGTAAAACGAACACACCTAATGTGTCGAACTTTATTATGTTTTATCTTTCTCCTAAAATTATGTGAGGCGTGTCAAATAGTAGCCAGTTTGATGTCTGTAACAGCAATAAGCCATCTTGAACAAGTGGCCAAATTTGAATACTTAGAATAAAGTTTTAAGAACGTCAACAATAATAAAAGTACGATTTGTGTAATTTCTTTTGAATAAATCATGAATAAATTAATTAATTTAATTTGGTATCGTTTTTAAAAGCTCCTAGTATTGTTGTCAGTTTTTGAAATGAACAGATGCTTAATTTCGGACGTTAATTACCAAGCATTTGTCATGACATGACCATCTGTAATAATAAATTTCGAACATAATAAAACTAATCAAAGTTGATACAAATAACCGCGGCACTAATTTAGGAAAACTGGCATTTAATTAAATTCTAATTATAACTAATTCCGAAATCCTATTATACGGCTGAAAAAGGAGATTAAAACAACATTATTTAGAAAGACGAATCCGAGAAGTAATTTAAATGAGGCGGCGAGCCGACCGAATGTTTACCTCCGAATGGAAATAAATCATGTTAGTTAAAAATCTCATCTGCTAGGCCGTAGTCAATTATTGCGAGAAGAAGAAGAATACCGGGACAAGTTAGGAGTGTCCACTCGGTAGCACAAATTGACAGCCCATTTGAATATCTTATATTCGTAAATTATTACTACCATTTATTCTGAAAGGATGTTTCATTCTCGTTGTCAGGAAATTCTTCTACCTTTAACTTTTTTCAATTTGTTTGTTTAATTAAACTATTTCAATCTGAAATTATCTTCATTGTTACATTACGTAAGGCATTTTATTATTCAACTTTTCAATTATGGCATTAATTAATTTCCTCGAAACTTGTGCGCTACTGCTTTGAAATTACTTGAAATTTTGTTATGTAAATTGTGGAGTTTCTCGATTTGTAAGTTTATTTGTTTGTCAGTGATCTCCGGGTAATCTGTGACTAGGTACACACCCTGCTCTTAGATCTCTTCTGTCAAAGACAAGCAATAAAAGTGACATATCGTACGGTTTGCTTAAGTGCGCACGGATGCGATCGTCGTGGCTGGCAAGATTATGCTTGACGCAGAGTCAACATTAATCTGCAGACGATGCCTTATCAGATGCAAGAAGTGTTGGTTGCTCTGGGTTCGAGTCTCACCTCAAGCGATTCACGTGGCCCGCTCCGCTCTTCTTCTTCTCCTCCAATCTTCCGCCACTTCGGCGTCTCTCTGATAAATTATGAATGTGTGAGGCGAACGCATTAGATGTGTTTTCTCGTGCGGAATGTAAATCCGCGAAAAATTCCGTCTAGTTACGGTCGGCTCGCATGATTTCTGCTCGTCCAGTTAATTCCGGGCAATAATTTTCTAACTCCGCGTGAATTAAGTCTAAATCAAAACGGTGGAACGTGTGTTAGTTTTCGAGTGACGGCTTCAAAACGAATAAAAATCGAAAGGTGAAGGCAAACGTAATTGCCTGCTTTACTTGCACCTTCGTGCTCCATCTTAATTAACCTTCAGTTAACGCACCGAATTAATACTTCAATTGGTGTATACATGACAGCAATCAGTTGTTGTTTATTTATCATTTCATTTTTCTTTCTTTTCTTAGGTAAATTTTATTATTAAACATGCAAACAAGTTTTACTATTATAATTTGCCATTTGAATTACATAAATCATAATAATAATTTAATTACTTGGAATTGTCGAACACTTCAAATATCGTAACGAGAAGCTGCTATACAAATACAATACAATACAATAAGGTAGTTAGTTCATCGTTTTCGTAGACACGGACATGCACACTTTTCTGCATTTAGAAGTAACTGTTCAAAATTTCGCACTCAATTCTGCTTTTAAAGATTAAAGATACACCTCTCTATCTAGGGATGTTTCAAAACTGATTACAAAACTGAACGCAAACCACCACGATTTTTCAAAAGTTCTCGCAAATCTACTAAATAACGAAAACGGTTTAATCAGTCATTCTGTTTTAGATTCAACACTGGAATATAAATAACAGCATTTTAGTTGAACAAAAACTGCTTTTCAAAATGATCTCCTTCATATTTAATAGCGCTTCTGATTGGGGTGCACTATGTGCACTCATTGTATCTCCATTTCATTTTATTCCATGAAATTAAGATGAGATGAAGATACTCTCATTGCCACTGCACAAAGTGCATCCCATTCGAAAGCACTATACATGAGTTTTATAAATAACACATGATAGAATTGCCAAATATTGTGTTTATTACGTATTGTTACGAATTTAAGGTTTGTTTTAATTTATGTTAAACTAAAATACTCCATAAATCTAATAACTAATTTATTAAAAACGTTACCCTAGTGGACTATCAACTAATTTATTCTTACAAAGACCGAACGATCAGTTAGTTAACTTCAATGCGAACTGTCGAGTCGATGTCTGTTCTTTAATTCCCCAGCCGACTGTTTAAATATGCGGGGCTGGTTTACGAAATTGTTAGATCTCGTGAAAGCTCCATGCCGACCGACGCCCGTCTCTCTATCTCTCTCTAGACCGAGCGGCGGCCGACTGTCTGTCAAAGTCACATCGCCTCTGCCCAGAAAATTCCGTCGCGAAAACAGACTGACGTTACCCAAAGCTTCGAGATTGTGTCGCGTCGGGTCTGACGCATGTAAGACTAATTCGTCACGCATTAGATCGTCACAGTATTATGTTTCTTGTCCAAAATGCTAAATTTTTATTGTATTAGTACTTTCAATTGAGGGGCTTGGAATAAAAGGAGTAACATTTGTTATTTCACATGTATTATTTTTTGCTCTGTATATTTAACCTGTCTTATGTCATTTCATGATTAAATAAGAGCATTTTATATTATATTGTTAGGTAACTGTGTTGACATTCAACATTTGATGTTTATGATGATGATTAACTTGACGCACGCAGTAGGTACTGCCACTCCTGGAAACCAAAAATTCAGCAAAAACAGTTACGAAGCAACTTCAATTATGAAACTGTTTTTGATATCACACGAAATATCTTCTAAACGCAAAGCAAAAAAGTAATATAAGCATAAAAATTGAAAAAAGTACACTCGGACTATCAAAGAACTCTGCAACCCTGCAAGTCCAGAGAAAACATGTTGGAATACTAAACTGTAAAACTCTAATAATCAGAATAGCTTTCGTTCTTATTTTTGCCAATATTTACAGTCTCGATTAATTCTATCATAACAATATCAGCTATAACCAGAAAACTTATCCAAACAATCACTTGAAAATAACGAACTGTGAAAATTTTGACGAGAAGGAAGTACTGCCAATTCCTCAATGTTCCCAATCTACTAACTTTTCTTCAGTCATTTATAGCCACGAGGTAGTTAAAGTGTAAAAAGTTTTAGCAATGTATATTTTAGTATCACGAGGTAGTTAAAGTGTAAAAAGTTTCAGCAATGTATATTTTAGTATCTTAATAAAATGCGCTAAGAAAAGTTATTGAAAAAAAAGTCTCTTGGCTAAAATGGTTCTCTTAACCCTGGACAGAAATAATTTAGTGATTGTTCAGGTATAGCCTTCATTCGGTGTAAATATTAAAATATCAATTTTTTCTTTCTTTCTTTCTTTCTTTCTTTATCTCTCAAAGGTGATTATAAAAAGTATTTAAGACAGAAAATTGAAATTCAAAAGAAGAACCATAAGTAATCTCTTCTTGAGCAGATAAGCGGACGTTGTATGAAAATTTAAGAAAACTGTTTCATATAAAACAAAGCGAAACAATATTCGCGATTAATTAATTGTTATTGTCAAGAAAGAATCCATTAAATCTCTCGATGTACACCTTGGTTGAAATTTCTGTTATTCTCTCTATTGTATACCAGGTGAGCTAAAAGGGTAGTGCGTCCGTTTGAATTTGGCGCGTGTTGCATTTGGTGATTTTGGTATTGTTCTTAATGATTGATTGAAGGTTGGCAATCACGTTAGCTCTCTTTAGTATTGACTGGGTTGATTGTCATTTTCTCTTTCAGAAGCTTTTATTTCATATTTTCGTTTTATTTTCGAATTATACCCTTTAAAAGATTACAAGAAATTCCTTTTCGCTGGCGTAGTCGGAGAAATGCGTATCTTTGCGTACATTTGTCTTTACCGACGTTCCATCTTTGTTGTCACTTCAAAATGTGATTATTAAAAATATCTCGCACACCTTTTATAAATAAAATATTCGTTTATGTGAAGCATTTCAGTTCTTGAAAAGTGACCTTAGGGGATCTCACATCTTATAAATGATACCATCTGACAGTTTCGTAGCCCTTACGCTGAATGTTTTTAAGGGTGCGGTTCGCATGCAGGAGTATCATTTAAGTTGAACGTCGTAGTACGTTTTCTACAACAAATTTCTCCATAACATGTTACCGAATTTGCTTTCTTTGAAACCTGTTGCCGAATAAAATAGTGGTTGCCGAATAGAAGAGAGTAAGTTATTTAATTCTCAAGAATTATTCAATTTTCAATTTTTATTTTTCACGTTCTCAATAAAAATGTATCTTTACATGAAGCTGTTTATCGTTTCAGAAACCGGGCATATTCTACAATATTTTCTTTTTACAACGTTCGAACTCGTCAATTGTTGTAATAAATTTGCAATTTTTTGAAATGTCGAATTTATTTTACCTACAATTTGTTGGCGGGTCCTACACTTGGAGTACAAAAAAAGATTTAATTCTTTTAGCCTGCATTTCTTATTATTAATACAAAAAGGTACATCTTTTAAGGTGTATCTGTTAAAAAAAATTATATGGTCATATATGATTCTTTTTAGATAGAACTTTAAAAAGAAAAGTTTCTGAGAGTTTTTTTAGTACTTAAAAAATAGAATTGTTAATGGTAAATGGAAATTGTTCAAGAATTTTTGCAAAAAGAAAATATTTCAGGAAATATTTAAAATATTCTAGAGCGTGTGGGTACACATTGAAAACTAATTTCGAAATGTAGGTCAAAAAATACTGTACTCGTGTACTACCCAGAGAGTGTTTTAATTTTTTCTTTCTCTAATTTAAAAATATACCCTAACGGTTTCAAACCAACCAACGAACGTCTTGTTTGTAGTGAGATATCATTATTTCTATGCAAATTGCCCTGAAGTAAACAATGTTAGAGATTATTATCGCTAACACCGAAGAAATTTACATTTAAAATTAGGCATTAACTTTCTGTATCTATAATGAGATGCTCATAGAATACAGTAATTCAGAATACTTGTTAGGTCCTGATTACACCGTACTGCTTGTGGTTCGAAACTTCACTGAAATCGAGGAAAAATTTATAATAACCCAAAGAAACTTTCAGATTTTTTTGCATTCAAGAAATAATTGTAAGTTTGATGGTAAAACTCGATTAAATCTCATCTTCAAATAACTGTTTCCGTGTACACCTTTAAAATAAATATGTTCTTACATCCACCTTTCCTTTAATATTGCAATATTTAACTTCAGTTACTTAATTTTCTTGTGAAACACTCGGCCTTAAGTAAATAAAATGAAAAAATATTTTATACAAAACTAAATAAACTTCAAAAATTATTTTATCATTACAGTGCAAGCAAACAATTCCAGACAATGCGCAGAAAGTATAATAAAACAGTGAATTTATTACTTTTTTTGATTGACACATTATTACATCTGATTTACATAAATAATAATCATCTGTATTGTTATTCGCATAACTAATTGTGAAGCTTATTCTAAATTTGTTACTACCGAATGGTATTGAGCTTACAGTTAAAAGGTGTCTTCATTTATTCAACTCTGTTCACTGTCTTTACTGCTACTTTTGTCTCACTTTTACTTTTACGTATCAAAAATGAGAGAAAATGCGAAAAATAAATGGAATAAACGAACACTGCTATTATGTATAATTCTGATTAAACCTCTCAACCACCCCTATCATCTGCGCGGACTAGGAAAAAATAGTATCCAAGTTATTAATGAGAGGACAAAATAAGGCCACATCGTCTGCAAGAGTGTACAAGGAGTGGGAGCAGGACTCTCCCTGAATACTAAACTCGTAGTTCATTTTATTATGCACCTGTGGATTGTATGCAGAACAGTGAACCACTTAAGTAGTATTAATGAAACCCGCTGAAGCATTTATCTACTCCTCTTGACTGTTTGCCTAACACCTTAAAATGTCCTCACACTGCCAATTATCACTAGGTAGGTGTTGAACCTGAGAAGTACCTTTTCCGAACAAGATACTTATTTTGAGTTGTATTATTATTCAGACTACACAAGACCTCTCCTTCCATTTTTAAATGTGATTTAGTGACAGACGTCTTATTAAAAGTGTTTATTTCTTTCCGTAGATATCTGCGGAAACGAATAAGTGAATTACGGCGAAACAGTCGCATTACGTCGTACTAATGCTTTATACAAATCAATACGGCAAAGGTATTACGGCAAACAATGGAATCTATTAGTCTCATAAGGAAATTTCCGTGCAGATATGGAACTATCGTCCGTTCCAAATTGATCTCCTTAAACGTTTAATATGCATGAGGCGGGGGATGTGTTAAACTGCCGTGCAGTTTACGTCATAAATAGAAGTCGCCGTTAATGGTACTCCCCGTTTTTATAAGCTAATCGTATTTATATATGCCCACACAGATATGCGTAGAATTATTGTGGCAATTTAGATAGAAGCTCGCCGTTGTGCAAGGTTGGGTACCATGGTGGAAAACAATGGATTGAAGGTGGGCTCATTACCAACACAAACGAACCGTTGAGACTTAAGGACTAAGTTAACAAAAATGTCACCACTAAATGACTATACCAGGCGCTTTTACATGTATAAATTTCCAGCACAAGGCTTGAACGTACGTGATCTAAAATCATTCAACGAGTATAAGGAAAATAAGATAAGTAGTTTTTTCTTGCTCGGCCAACTTGGCGTTAATGAGCCCCCTTAGATTAAGTTTGACTTTATGACGTTGTAAACATGACGTTAACTATAGGTCTTTAAATGAATTTATTAAGATGTTAATTTTGTATACCTATTAAAAGTCGAGCTAATGCGTGTGCACTTATCACAAAATGGGCAAAAATAAACAAATTGTTGTCAAGAGTAAAAGCACTCACTCTGCTTAGCAGAAAGGAACATAAAATCTTCAGGAAGTGTTTTATGTGTAATTTATACAGAAGTGGACGTCATTTTTAGTTTTCGCAAACAAGTTTCATTATCACTACAATGGGAATGAATGCATGGAAAATAATTTGCAATGTATAAGAGTACTTAATTAAAATTTTGATTGTTAATTATAAATATGCATAACCAGTTACAATGTAGCCAGTTTGGTAATTTTGGCGATTTTTTGTAGAAATATCTCTAATAACTCCTAGCAAGTTTAGACATGGACATATTTTGGTTTATTTAGTTTAGTAGAGATTAAGTAAATTTCAAATTTCAAGTAGCCATCTATCTCTAGACATGAGGATTGGGTTCAAAACCTGCTAAATCCGCTTCAAAATCACTTGGGAAACTTGACCTTAGAATCAAAACCTACTTTTCCGTACGGAATCTGTTATCCATTCAATTTTTAGTGCAATGAATGAATATAATAATCTTCAGTGAAATTAACAAGCTTTACTCGAGAAATGCTCCTAAAAGTAGCTCTAGCTGAAAATGAGGAATTTGGGTGATATTTCGTAGACTTTGAATCAAAACTTGCCAAAACCAAACTAAAATTGTAAATTTCTGAAGATATAAGGGGCGTACATAAATGACCTCTACACCAAAATAGTGTGCCATTTTAGGAAATTTGTTGATGAAATATCGGATACTCTCTTGGGAATTTTTTTCCTGTTCTTTGGATGTCCTGAAAAATGTCTTCATTCTAATTGATCCAAGTGCGATTACAGCAGTTAGCTGAACTTCCTTTTTACCTTCTGATTGACTCACCATTATTTTTGCACACTTCATTATGAGAATAAAGACCTTATTATTACTATTTAGCGACTTTATAATCCGTCTAGTGACAATTAGAGTGAAAATAATTTAACCTAAATAATTTAACCAAAAGTTTGAATAATTCTTATACAATCAATGATTACATGCCATTTTTTGATAACATCTTAAAAACATCTTAAAGAAATGTGGAATTTCGCAATTTGCGGAAAACAAAAACGAATTGCAACCGTTCGCTTTTGCACTTTTCAATAAGAAGAAGAAAAAGACGAAGATTTACCATTCGTCGTATTTTTTCTTTATTTATTTTGTAAAAAAAAAAACTAATTATATATAAAATAAAATATTTATATTTTGTAATTTTTTTATAAAATCGAAATTCGAACGTCTTTTATCATCGCTCTTATCTTATTTTTTGAGGCAAAAGTAAAAAAACAAACGAGAACTTCAAACTGTTGAAATTTTTTTGTTTCTTGTGTTTGTTAAACAAAAGACGCCTTTTACTTATATTTTTAACAAGAACCATCAACGCTCGTTTCCGTTTTTACATTTTTATGCTAAGTTCAGTGTTACCAACTCTAAAACGTATAAGTACAGTGTTATATAAGACTCGTAAAAGTGAAAAATCTAATTTTTTCGGTAGTAATTTTATTTGGTGAAATTTTTACCGAATTTATTTTCAGCTTCTAATGTCTTTATGGTGATTGAACTAAATGTTGAGGTTTTTATGAACGCCTATTGGCAACACTTAGACCATTAATGTTAATGCAATTATTTTATAATTGATTTGTTGATTACGTTATGTTTGGTTTTTTGATTTTGCACAATTTAAAATCAAACTAAAATAAATTGGAAACGTGTTCCCAAATGACAGAATGAAACTGGTTTTTACTGGTTGCTCAGTTTCCAATTTATTTTAATTTGATTTTCAATTGTACAAAATCAATTGTTTTTGATTGTTTTGTCATCCGGTTTTTGACTTGGTCCAATCGTGTTTTTGAATTCTAAGTAACGTCGCGTTTTCGTAAAACTCAGACCTTATGGGCTTTTGTGTTAAAAAGTCTAATCAGAGGCTTTGATGAAGGTTCTAAAATAAAACTAAAACTTATCAGATCAACGATTAAAATCATTTTATCGTTGTCCTAAAACCCGACCAAGTTACCTTTTCGAAAAGAGTGTACTCAGAACGCCATTTCAGTAATTATTTAGTTTTCTCGGCAGTAGTTTTTTTTGAGAAATTTTTTTTTCTTTAGGTAGTCATTAGCTTCTAATGACTTTTTAATGATGACTTTCGGCAAACGCCTATTGGCAACACTAAGCCAGTATGGGAACGATGATAGTTTTAGATTAAAATTTCTTGCAGAGACGGAGAAAGAAAGATAGGCTATCGTAGTAAATATTTTTCGGTTGACTCGATACTTCTGGCTCAGTTTTTTATCAAATTCTATAACAAAAAAATTGGAAACAAATAATGAATTTTGTGGCACTGTTAAAACCACTGGTAACCAGGGTTATTACGGGTCAAATTAGTAAGGAGTATAATTTTTATTAATACAGTAAATCTAAAACAAAAGCTAGAATATTCTGAATCCTCTGTTTCATCAGGAGTAAGAAAAATCAAATAAAAAATAAATCAAATAAAAATAAAATTCATTTAAAAATGAAATAAAAGTGTATATGTACAGAACTAATTTTCTTTTTCGCAATTCTAGTTATAAATATAAGAAACTAAGGCTGTTGTTGCCCAGATTTAATTTGCATTCAGCCTAATTATTTTACTCCGTGATCATAGCACACCGTATCATAACCAGAGAACAGCGAAATTAAGTTTTTCATAATAGAACAAAACCAATTTATTTTGATTAAGTCATTTACAAGATGCTGAATGAATAAATAAATAAATGTAGGTACTATCGTGACCACAAAATACTGAAACACGGAAATATTTTATCAGTTAAAGTGGATTTCATTAATGACGTTTTTCTGTCAAGATTTATAAATATTTGCAAGTTGTCATACTTATTCACCGTTGTTTACAAATTATATGACAGTGACATCAAGGTGTCATCATACGACCAATCTCCGGTGAATTAAGAATACGTAAAAACAATTTTATTGTCCAAGTAAGACCAAGACATTTTGACTTTTGTACAAAGTTGGGTTACATATATTTTGCTTGATTTCCGACAAAATTAACATTTACTTTGTTCCAGTATTTTCTGGCTGCGATGTTACAAGATGCAGTATAAACAATTTAGATTCAATGGTTACGGTTTGAAAGATCGTAGAGGAAACCTAAGGTCATCGCTCCCTAATCATAACACTGGAAAAGAACTTATACAATAAAGCCAAGATTATTGTCCTACTGAAAAAGCTCTCTTTTAGGGAACACAAATAAAGTCAAAACTATCCAAAATATATTCATGTGTAAGGTCTGCATGACATGGTTTTATATTTGCCAAAAAACTGACAGTGTCGAATTAACCAATAAACACTCAGTATGGTAACCTGTATCACTTTGTAACAAATTTTTGAAAATTTTGTGTCATATGGCTCTAACGAATGAATTCTGTAAATCTCAAATGAAATACAAAAAAAATAGACTTTAGAGCTCTTCAGAGTAAGAAGAAGAGCAGCTTGCAAAAGAGCTAGAACAAGTTTATTAAAAAGATACCAAAAGGTTCGTTTTTTTAACCATAATTTCAAATACTGAACCGTTCATTCAATTCACACTGCAGCGCAATGCACGAATTTAGACATAATTTCATCACTGCGCATGATTTAGACAGTTCAGAACTTGAAATTCTGGTAAAAGGAACAAACTTATTATGAACAAATTTTTTTAAAGAGAGCAGATCTAAATTAGAACGTGTAAATCTATAATTTATTATTATTGGTGATTTTTTATAATCTTTGTTGATTACTATGCTAGCATATTAACCATGGGGCACGGAGTGACCCCAAGAAAGGATCACATCAAGACATTACATGCTCCTATCATACCTAATTTTGCTCCTCGTTACTCCCTTATTAGCAGCTTTCAAAACCAAGTTTTAAGACTAGTGATAGTTTTCTTTTACCAAGAACCTTGATTAAGCACTTTTCTCTATTTTTCTTCTTCTGATTTCTTTCATCATTGTTAGCGGTGGTTTTAACATCCATCAATAAAATCAACCATCCTTACAGTCTTTTCTCCACCTCTTTATACATTTTATTTTATTATTCCTCTTTTATACCTCTCACTTTTCCCAAATTTTCCAATAAAAATACTTTATGTGATTCTTATTGCATCCTAAACTTCTCCAACTTGAAATTCATTTTTGATTTTCCAGAATAATTGATGGCTACGTTTTCAAAGTTTCGAATTCTGTTTTGTTAATTCTTTTATTACAAAAGAAACTACTTAATGCATATTAATGGTTATTATTTTTCAATTTGGTATGCAAACTATAACAAAAAAGGTTATGAATTCAAATCAAAATTCAGGTTCAATGACAACAATCCCTTTTCATTGTTCTTCATTCGTTTTTAATTTGACTTTTGACACAATCGGCATTTTCGATCATTCAATCGGACCGGATCTGGTTACTATATTTTTCTCATTCTTACATGCCCTGAAACAGAGTTCTTCTCCCTCACGTCTCTACCGCGGTTATGTATCAGACGAATTATCGAAAAGTCTAGTATATCGAATGTTTGTTTAAAAAATAAAGTGAACATAGCAAATCGACTGAGGGGGAAGAAGTATCAAACCAATCAATAAACATTTATAACAATACGATATATCGTGTTATATGGGCCTAATGTCAAATGACCTAAACTAATAATGGAATGATAAGAAATTACTACGTTACAAGATCCAGCGTAAAATTGAATAATAGAGTCTTCTTTCGAGTAAATGTAAATCGTGACTTTCTTTACATTTAAATTAAAAAAAATGACAAATCCGCAAATTACACAGAGTAATAGGGATTTAGCGATTGTACCTTCTGTATAGTTACCTTGGCACACTCAGATCGGATGGACATCGAGCATTGCGCTACTTAGCCGGTATTGTATTCGTGCCCCCTTCGGAATGTTAGATATCAGAATTAATTAGTTCTAGATGGCTTGCACGTTCTGCCCGGAAAAAAATGATCATCGCCGGAGTTTTTCAAGCCTATTACACTATCCACGCTATTCAATCGAGATCAGATCGAAAGAGTTCCGAACATCTAATAAAATAAAACAAATAATATATTCCGTCATAAACAAGTTTCGAAATGAGAATTACAACCCAGACGAAGAAGTGTTCTTCAGGCGAGAATTTGAAACCGAGTTTGAATCAAATCGATTGATTGACTTGAATGACTCGGAACTATTAGAAATCAATTAAAGTGCTGATTTGTTTTAGAATTATTACGTGACGGGATTGAAGCGTGTGCGTTTTGTTCACGTTTTTGTTCTTGTTGCTGCTGTTGTTTAAAATACACCGCGGCGCAGATAACAATAAGCTGTGCGTGCTTATGGCGAGTGTCTGATTGGATGATTGGATGTTAATTTTGCAGTTTCAGTATTTCATTTATTTTACATCACCCATCGTCACGTTCAGGTATTTTCAAATAATTTGTGTTAACTCAATTTACCATCAGACTATTTGAAAGTTTTAACAATTGAATTTGAACGTAATTGTAAACGTAGAAATCAAATAATATAGTTTCATTTAAAGACCGTTTTGGAGTGTCCTTTTTTGTATAGGAAGATTTAGTTCATTTTCTTCAACAAATTGAGGTAAATCTGAAACTGTATGAAAAATAGAACATGTTCTATCTCCAAACCATATCCTCGGCCCAGTCCTAAATCTTGTACGACAAGATAACAATCTAAAGTGGTTTTAACGATCAATTATGATTTTAATTACAGTCAAAAGCAAAAAATAGTTGAAAGTATAGTCTCCTGTAATTTTCCTTCATGAAAATAATACTATTTAAATACGACTTCGCAGCTGATACTTGAAACTTTGAAAGCTTTCAGATCTGAGAAGTTCAAAACTTTGTATAATTATAAAAATGTATAATCTATGAAATACTATTTAAACAGAACTGTTTTGGAGAAAGAAAGAAAGATTACAGGAAACTGTAATTGTCTACTATTTTTTGCTTTCGACCGTCAAATAATGAATTTACAGTCGTTCTAATAAGTATGAATATTTAATATGTAGTCTTAGTTCAGCCACCTTTTCCTGCGTCTAATTACACCCAAATATGCATTCTACATTAATTATAACTGCACATAATTAATTAGGTATTTTACGTTCGAAAATAATTAATAAAACAAGCATTATGTAGCGTAAAATTATTCGCGCCGTAAATTTAAATTATCACGTTTCGCTGTAATTAACGTATACGGTTTAATTGTCATAATACCAAGTTTATCGTCACAATCTGCTTCAGAGTGTTAATACAGACTATATAGGGTATCACTGAGACGTGGTCGGTTATAGGTGAACAACATTGTAACATGCAAATGTCGTCGAAAAATCCGGATGTGAATTAAAACTAAATCCACCGCGACACCCTTTCATACGTGACGGATAATTTTCAGTTTCCAGCCATTCTCGGCGAGCATAAAACATTCGGCGCACCTTAGATATGGTCGGTGTCGCACGTTTGACACTAAATGATTTGATTATTCCCACAGATATAGCGTGAGCTATTTGGTCATGCTTCGTGTCACATACAAGATGCAAGGACAGCGCGCGATTCATAGACGTTTAAACTTTGGAAAGACGACCACGATGACGACGAGAGAATCGTTTCGTTTTGTCTTCTTGTTGCTAGGAGAGCCCGAAGTAATACCCATGCATCGAACGTCATACTTCACTGGTTCAGTGTTATAGTTATTGCTTTCCTTCGTTGTAGTCTCTAAAGACCTTTTTGCGATCGCCTTCAAGTACATCTCAAGAAATTTTTCTTGTTACTTTTCGTGGTATAAATCACAACGGAACATAGGATTACAAATCATTTTACTATCATCAATGTTTTCCATGTTCTAATTATTACTAAAGCCCAAACAAGTTTAGACAACATGCAGGTAGATCCCGCCCAGAAAAGACGCAATGTCAATGCAACTTAGCGTCAGAAATTCGGCTTTAAGGCGGGGCGCTGACTGAACTGATATGACAAGTGGACGCCTTGCCTAAGAAAGCGTCAATTCATTGATGTCCTAAAATCTATAATAACCGTCCTGTGATTTCAACATTTCATCAGGTAACAAAGTGATTCGGATCACATTTAACCAATAGATACGGGTAAGTGAATAGCCCCAGCAATATTCCGACCAGTGTAATAGTTGCTTTATATTTATCTCGGCCATCACTGATCTGTATCTCGCCCACATGCCTCTGCATTGTGTTCGCCTTTTTAAAAGACTTCTTCATCGCAGGTGTTCTGAGTTGCCTACCAGATTTTTTATGTTAATTAAAAATCGTTCCCTGTAAACAATCGCCGTCGAGTTACGACTATTAAACGTAATAGGAAGAAGCGAACGCGTGCGCAAAAATCAGCAAGGATTTATATAATGGAATTTCATAAATAGTAATCATTACGTAATGTACCTAAGCGTAACACTTCAGAGAGCAGAACGAATTCGTACCCATCCTACGTCCACATTCTCGGCACACTGAAGCGTTTCGCATTCGCAATCGCATTCGCATTCGCATTCGTTCAAATATCAAATTCGCAATCTTGACTGCGCCAAAAAAAAAAAATGCCGGCGAAAAGAATTCGCTTTAGATTTAATCACCGGTTACATAACATTATGATAAAATCGCTTCGATATGTCTCCTAATCGATTATGCGCGCGTAGGTGTAAATGGCGCGGTAAAAATTAATTTATTACCTGCAAGTTACAGATTTATTAGTGCGTTAAAATATTCTACTAATTTATCTTGCACAGGTTGCCTTAAGTCTTCGTGTATTCTTACACCGTGGTTTATGATACTCTCGATTATCTAATCAACCTTCAAACTCCTATTTAACATTTAAAGCGCTCAAAGCTCAAATAATAATTTATAATTATAGGTATGGTTGTTTTGAGTCTTCATAAATTAAGGTATCTTCTGGATTTGTTTTCAGAATATAAATGTTTTTTCTGCTTTGAAGATTAAGAGAATTGGCTATTAAGGAGGGGCACGAAGTATGTATGTATATTTGACGTAAATTCTTAAGACAAATTAACAGAAACAGCTAATTGAGCTAATGAGAAACGCATACGCGTCTTAAAAACTCCCAAGAAAAGTTACAAATCCATGGTTTTTGGAGATTCGGCCAATGTCTCCACCTCAATAGGGGAAGTGATCGCGTGATCGACGAAAACCAAGACAGTAATCCCCAATTTTTCAAATATCTCCAAAGCAGTAAAAGCAGTTTAATAGAATAGTAGAAAATGGATGGGGCACAACTTTAAAGAGTTTACCCCCCTCTCCCCATTCTATATATCCCCTAAATATTACCAACGGAGGAGCTTCAATTGACTTAACCATCATACTATTAAATTATTGTGTAAATAACTTCAATTTATGACCGCTCACACCCGAGGAGAATCTGAATCAATTGACAATTAAGGCGAATTAATTGGATTCTAATTCTCTAAAAAATTTACAAAAATTAACATGTCATGTGGTTCTTAGTAGTAGTAGTAGTAGTTTAGTTTAATCATTGAAAAATATCAGTGATGTAGAATGGTACAACAAGACATAACAACATCTTAATTACAGAAATCATAAAACATTCTAAAATATAGAAAGCAATAAAAAGGAATGGTTATACTTGTACAGGTTGATACTGATTGAAGCGCTGCGATGACGTCAATCTGAGAGGAATTCATTGACTGAATAAAATACATTATTATAGAGATACAATTTCAATTTTTTAATGAATCGTTCTGTGTATTTTCGCCAGAAAAATCGGGAGGCAATTTACTAATGATTTTAAAGCTAACATTTAAGAAAATTTTTTTCATAAAGTGCAAATTGTGGTGCTGTTAATCTTATTTCGTTTTTGCTGCGTGTTGGATGGCCATGTATCACTGAGTTCACTGAGTTGTTCGAACGAAAATCAATTATGTATACAAAGCTTTCGAAAATGAACAAGTTAATAACAGTCAGTATATGTAAGCTTTTGAAATGTTCTCTGCATGAGACACGTGGTGGTAGTTGTTTTATAATGCGAATGCATTGTTTCTGCACCATTAAAACTTTAATCTAAGTTAAAGCGATTACCCCAGTATAGTAAAGCATAACGGGCTATTGATTCGAAGTATCCGTGATAAACTGATAATAGTGACCACTGATTACAGATAGGTTTAAGCCGTCTCATGGCAAACATCGCTTTATTAAGTTTAGTATTAATTTTATAAAAGTGATCTTTCCAACAAAGCTCTCCGTCGACAACCAAACCCAGAAAGGTACTTGTAAGGCACAAGTTTAAGATTTTCGTGTGATACGGAAAATGAGTCAAATTTGGGGAGTGGAAAAACTACCACATTTGTTTTATCCACATTACTTTTTAATTTGTGAGCAGTAAACCATGCAACAAGTTCCTGCAATGTTTTTTCCACGTTAGCTTTCAAGGAGGTTTTACTTTCGGCTGATACACATGCACTTGTATCCTCAGCGTACAAAGTAAGCATGCTGTCTACATTAGCCGCGAGATCATTCATGAAGATTGAGAAAATAATAGGGCCTAAGACTAAACCCTGTGGCACACCCCTGTTAATATCCAGTGTATTTGAATGAGTTGCTTTCCCATTCTCTTTATTTATGGTTTCAGTAAATTGGCGCCAATTACTTAAATACGATTCAAATAAATCTAACGCGTTCCCTTTAATACCGTAGAAAGATCATTTTTGTAGTAGAATGTTATGATCCACAAGATCAAATGCTTTAAAAAGGTCGCAGAGAATATGTATTTGACAAGATATTTAAAGCCGTGACAGTGGGTCTTCCCGAATGAAAACCATGCTGCGTATTATCTATAAGCTTATATTTTTCAAAAAAAAAACCAACAAGACGGTTTTTTATTGCAGTTTCCTATATTTTTGAAAAGGCAAGAAGAATAGCTATTGGCCTATAATTCGTAATATCCGTTTTATTTCGTTTTTTGTGTGCTGGTGTTATTTTAGATGTTTTAAAGTGCATAGGATATATACCCGTTTCAAAACAGGAATTAATCATATTTACAAGAACATCAACTATTAAATCAATTGTACATTTATATACTATTATGGGAATGTCGTCGAAGCCTTCGTATTTTTCAATGACTTAACAATATTTTGATTTCATAGTCATCCACAGGAGACAGAAATAGTGACTTACTGCAACTAGTTTTGAAATTAAGTAATTTTTTTATTACAATCATCTACGTTTAACTTATTATGGGGTGTATTCTGTAACTTATTAGCAGTCCGTTAAAATTTAGAGGTTCTTTAAAATTTAAAATACAGTTCTATGATTGGTTGTTACCGTAGCAACAAAATTTAACAGCCCTTCAAATTTAACAGTTTTGATACAGAATGGGCCCCTATGAGGTATAATATTCTGAGGTGAGACAAAGTATTTATTAAAAAGATTACTGGTAGTTTCAGGGGAAGATACGATTTAACCGTCGACCATGAGCTCTGTTGATGAATCCAACTTACTTATTTACTTTCTAATTAATCCTAAAGCCTTTCTACCCTTACGTCAGCTGGTGTGAGTTAGGTTACTTATTTGGTGCTCTTTTCCAAATCTGCTTCCATGGTCTCATATCTCCCCTTTGTTACCTGCTACTTTTACTTCTTCAGTTCATGTTCTTCTGGGTTCCATTTCTTTTTTTTGTATAATCTTACTTCATATACCTTCTTTAATGTTCTGTCTTCATCCATTCTCATTATATGTGCATACCATGTCAATTGTCCTTGCTCTATTACACGTCCCAAGTTTTCTCTAAGGATTGTTTCTTACTCCGTCTTTCCTTGTTTTACCCTATCTTTCTTAGAAATTTTGTCTTTATACTTTAGCTTACTTACCTCACTTTTTTGTTTTTTCCGTCAGTATCCATCTCTCTGAACCGTACCAGGATTGGTATGGCATTTTTTTATTAAATACTTCCACATTTATTTCGTTGAATAGTCTTTCCGCCGACCCTGTTCTTTCCTCAATTTCCTAATATAATTTCCCGTTCTATGAGAGTACCGAGCATAGATATTTGAAACTTTCTGTTTGTTCTAACTTTGCTTCATCTAAGTTAATTTGATGTGCCCTTTCGGTCCTCGCCACCACCATAGTTTTTGTCTTCTGTTTGCTTCTTATTCTTATACTGTTTCTCTTCGGGTTTTCCAAATTTTGGTTCAGTGTTTTCACATCTTTGTCGATTATGACTATGTCGCCTGTATACGTTATTTCCGCAATTTTTATGTTTTTCGTCTTCCAGTGACCGACTTCATAATGCTTTACTTTGTTTTTGGTGTTTTTGAGTGTCTTATCTAAGATCAATGTCAACAGCAAGTGACTAAGTATAATCCTTGTCGTATGTCTTTGATGGTTTCAAACACGTGCGACTTTCTTGTGACTCTTACGTAGTTCTTTGTTTTCTTGAATAGAGCTTTCACTTCTTGTTATTAGTTTAGCTTGTAGGCGTCGGTCTCTTAGCATTCTTCATATGTCCTCTTTCTGTAATCTGTCGAAAGCCTTTTCTAAGCCTAAAAAGCAAAAATTTCTGCTTTTTAGACTTAGAGAAAGACATATGAGAACATATGAAGAATTTAGTTAACTGTTTAATTATAAAGTTTACATCCGTAATTCCTCTATTTTCTCGTATGCCTCTAATAAACAAAAAAGTTTATTGTTAAAAAGCAGAACGTACTGTTCGGAATGAAGAAAAATCCTTCAATATTACGTCACTCCCTTCAATATTTTAAATGTCAACTACTAACGACCAAAGCAAATCCGTGAGTTTTAAATATTCAGAAAAGACTGTACATACAGCCTTCCAAGAAATTAATAGTAGAAGTCTAAATGCTAATAAGGACTCTTTACTTTACCATATCCCTATATCAACTCAACGACAATGAGATAAAAGAAAAATGCCAAATATTAGGAAAATAGGACCACCGACGGTTTTACATCAGATGAAAGAAAACAGGCAAAGAAAGCTGGATCACACCTAAAGCAAAACTTGGATTGCCGATGCATCCCGGTGAAGGCAGGAATGCCATCCAAAAAATCTTGAAAGGTGTTGGCAGACCAAATCGTTTTAATGATGGAGATCTGGTGACAATTATTTTTACAAAGACATCCTAACATTAGTAAAAGGAATCCTGAAGTAATTTCTAAATTATGTGCATCAGCAACAGAAGAAGCAATTCGTGAATGGTTGAAAAGGCCAAAACTGAAAAGCAGGAGAATATTAAAAACGAAACTAATACTGGAGCAGCAACAGGAAAAAGTGAAAGAGTAGTCAAACAGCTGAAGCTAAACGTTAAGAATAAAGAACCAGAGGCGAAGTTTTTGGAAAGTAACTAGGTATTATCCCCACTAAAATCTAAACTAATTGTCGACTATGAGAATAGAAAATATCCAGGACTTATTGAAGACGTGGAGAGTGATAATAACGAATACGATAGTAATGTAATGGAGAAAACAGCAAGGAAACATTGGAAATTATTGAAATATTCGGATAAGAATCCAGATTTTGTTGGTGTAAAAACGGTTTACACGGCACAACTTTCATACCTACTAACTCATCTGACTAGATAGATGATAGTGCTAAGAAAGTTTTAGTTCTGCACAATTTAAAAACAGGGTAATAAGATATAGTTCTCTTTTTAGTCTTTGGATATATCTTAGTACATTCCTACTTAGAATTCATTGTCGTTTTCTTTTTTTATTGTTTTTACGTTTTATTTTCATAATTTCACCGCGGCAATTAACTCTTGGTCGGCCATGTTGTTGTATCACACCGACTTTCGCTATAATATACACTTTGAAGAGAGTATTACATCAAGAAACCGAGGCTTTAACCAAAATCCTTGTCTGAAGAAGATGATACAGATGTCTTCAAGGCTAGCAGATAAATAAATAAATAAATAAATAAATATTGTAATTACTGAGTTATATCATTTTGAAATTCGTCTGACCTTTCTGCCTCACCCTGTATTAGATACAAATCAAAAATAGGTCAGCTTTTACATTACACCTCGTCAACACTGGTTCTATCCTAAATATTTACTCGTACCGAGACAGGCCAAGATAAGATATTAGAGCTTGTCATTACATTCCGTCTTACCTTAGGCATCTGATAACCACAGAATATCAGTAATTTGATCTCAAATCTTATGATTATTCCTTGCTTCCAATTACTTAGATTGTGATCAATCGGCACATTCTCTTAACGAACGTTTAATATTTCCAAAGCCGAACTAGGTCTTTAAGTAACGTTAAGGACCGTTTACACGAGGCAATTTGTATTGCAGCAAAACGCAATTTCTATTTGTGCGCATACCCATAAGCAAATGTGATATTTAAGTATAGTAACATGCTTGTTATCAAATCGTAGTTTCTTGCCTAATTGTATTATAAACGGCGCCTTGATTAAACGCATATTATTATAAATATTTACACCCTGAAATTGTTACCATTTCCTGCAATTACTCAAAAATTTCTTAAAAGTAAAGTTATAAACGTGGTTAAGTTTTCTATATGATTTTTAATGCATTGCATAAAGCGATCTTTATACTAACAGCTTCAGCTTGGTGCAGAAGTTACAAATGAGACTCCTGTCATTTGTAATGCAGCTTAGTAAAAAGAAGCAATTAGTTTTTGTATGTACTTGAAAAATTACAGGCTACTGCAGTGACAAAAATTGCTTGTAAAAATTGAACTGCATCAGCTTATATGTATTTCGTTTGCTATTACTAGTTGTTTTCGTTGTTTACATTTCGGTAAATATTTTCCGAAAGCTTACAATAAACTTAACTAAATTTAGTACTGTTTTTTAATTAATGATTTTTTTTCTTTCCAGCACAGCACGAAGTTAAAAATTCCATCCGTCCAACTTTAAAGCAGGATTGGAAGGTACAGTCTCCTAATTTAATATAATTAATTAATTAACTCACCGTTAACTTGATTTAATTGAAATTAATTGTATATATTTTTTTATTAATTCAGAAAAGACAGTAATTTAAAATTTATTTTCTGAAGAACGCAGTTTTTAATGGTGGCACCTTCAAGTTGATCGTTATTATTTAGGTACTATTTTAACGATTTATTTACTGTTTTCTGTAATAATAATTATGAATTTAAATTACGTACTAGTAACATGAATTAAATTGTAGACATATTTTTAATAAAATGAATACAAAAGGATCTGTAATTTTATAATATCTTTCATTATTTTAATAATGCAATATGCTAGTGTGAAGACCTCTTTTTAAAAGTTACTACTTTAAAGAGGACCCTGCATGTAAATGAGAGGATACTTGACTCCAATGTCTCTTTCAATCATTCGCGCAAATACATTCCCTGTTGCTCTTGGTCAAATGGCATGGGCCACCTTCAAACTCTTTAAACTGTATATTCCACAAGCGATCTCGGAATATTCCAACAAAATTTGACACAAACAATTATCACAGCCGTCAAAGTACTAATATAGGGTTTCTAGCCACTATTTTTGTTATCCAGAAGGGTAAATATTTTATATACGAAAATGAAAGAATAATAAGGTGACACACATGGGCGTAGCCAAGATAGGGCAAATGGGGCAAATGGGGCAAATGGGGCAAATAAAAAAAAGTTGGATAGTTGACTAGAAGACGAAAGAAAAGCCGAAACAAAAGCCGGAGACAATCGAGAGAAGATGAGAAACTGAGGTGATGGTGAAAAGGAGACAAAGTGCAAAAGGTCAAAGTAGTAAAGAAAAGAAACACAAGAAAAGACAGAACAAGATAAAAAGAATTTAAAATAAAAAAGCAAGAAACGGATACATTTTTTTTAAGCGCAGAAGAAGAAATATGGAAGCAGAAAAAAGATCAAGGAAGAAAAAGAGATGAACGAAAAAATATGCGATCCAAAAGGAAAAACGATACAAAAGCTCTTGTAATAGTTCTGAAAACAATTCTTAAAGGTTTAAACAAGATACAAATGATGTTACAGTGGAATCTTCTTCAAGAAACCAAATTCTAGAAATTCTTCGGTCTGTATTCAAATTGGCTGTCTCTTCTCTACAGTTAAACAAATTATTAGAATAGTATGCCTTCCTTTCAATTAATTTTTAACATTTTCTGTTTTTGTAGATTCTAAATGTTTGTATTTCTTTAAAATCTTTAATATTTACATTTTATTTCCATTTTTAATAATCTCTTATATTTTAATTTTTTTATGAAACTCTTTTCTCTGACTAGGTTCAATTTAGTTGAGTTGGGTTGACAGCGAAACATTTTTACATTTCATTTTTTGGATCTTTTTTTAATTTTTAAGTTTAACATTTCAATCTTTTACAGTTTTTCTTTTCGAAATTCCTAAAAAATTTTAATGCTTTTGTTTCGATTTTTGATCATTTCTTATTTTTTGTGTTTTTTAATATTCCTTTCTTGGGCGGGATTCACTTAGGTTCAGTTTAGTTGGATTGGTTTGACCTTGAAACGCTTTAAATGTTTTACATTTTGTATTTATAAGAAGTTGCATTTATTTGGTTCAGTAAGAGTTAGGTTAGCTTAACTTCGGTTTAGTTAGGTTAGGTTCGCTTAATTTCGGATTAGTTCAGTTGACCTTGATATATTTTTTTAAAGTTATTGTGTTTAAATTTTGCTTTAATTTCTTGTAATTTGTTTATTTTTAATTTTTAAGATTTCTTGTTTCAATCTCCTTAAATTTTCGATTTTTGATCATTTCTTACGCTTTTTATCTATTGCAAAATTCTTGGATTGGCTTCAGTTAGGTTCAGCTCAGTTGGTTCGGGTTGACCTTGAATCTTTTTCTTTATTTTCAAATGTGTTCAAATTTTTAACGATTTTTACTTTCTTCATTTTTAAAATATTTAATTTATTATTATCTCTTTCAGTCTTTCAATTTTTCTTTTTCGAATTTTCCTAAAATTTTTATTTTATTTTTATCATTTTTTATTTCAATATAATGCTGGCTACGCCCATGATGACACAGCTTCGAAATAATTCGTCCAAGTCATATCTAAAGTTCACGGATTGTAGCCTATAACCAATAACCAATGCAATCCCAAGCCAAATGCAAATTTTCTTGGTCTATCCCTCAAAACAAGAAAGAAAGCTGTTTTATAAATGCAAATCATGCATTACCCTGTATGTTATCGTAACGGATGTTACTGTATGTTATGTACAATCAGAATCGCAGGTAATGTCTCCCCAATAAAATGTAAATTCGTGATCGTTTCCATTCTATTTCAGCAGAACAAGCAGGTGGCCAAGATAACGTCCACAAAAATCGATACGTATCGTTTCTCTAGTCAACCTACACGCTAAAGCGGTCAATAGTTATCAGGCAGTAATTTAACTTTATATTGAGAAGTCATTTTTAGTTCTGATTGTACTCTGTGTACATATGTAATATAACGAAAAAACTGTTTTCAAATTTATTGCAATACCAAAGGGGCGATGCACCCAATAATAGCCTTTTTATTATTTGTTTTAAATTTCATGTTGAATTCGGTTTTCTTTCCAATTACTACAGTGTACTACATGCTTTTTAATAATGTCTCCCCTAAAAGTATTAAATTACGAACTAATAGGGCCAATTCTGTATCGGGTATGTTAAATTTAACGGACTGTTGCTATGGTAACAACCAATCAAAAAGCTTTAGGATTGGTTGTTACCATAGCAACAGTCCTTTAAATTTAACATACTCCATACAGAATAGCCCCTATTATCTTCTAACCACTACAATAATTGATAGACAAACAAGCAAAGAAACAACAGGTATATAAAAACAAAATAAAAAAATTAAATTCTTTCCTAAAAAGCATGACCATAGAAAGGATTTCGTTTTCAGATATTAACTTGTACATACTGTGTAATTTGTTACTAATTATGCTGAATGATTATTGCTATTATATTATTCTTATCTTTAGACCTTGCACTCGTAGATAATTATACACGAGGTGTTCGTCTTGAATGCAAATAAACTAGTCTGGTAGAATCGTTTCTTGGTATTTCTTATTAAAGGACTTTTTCCTCTGTCTAAAAACTTGCAATGCAGTGCAAAATAACACAAAACGATAGGTGCAATTTTCTATTATAAAACAAAAAATAGGTAATGAAACAAGCCTCGTTAGCATAAATTATCACGCGTAGTTAAAACCATAGAAGAATTTCATTTCCATTCAACAGTGAATCCGTTAACGACTGGTTGACTGGTACGACATTCATCGTTTTTCTTCACTAGGTGACACGTGAGTGATATATTAATAGACGGAGCTCAACATTTTGCTGATTCTGTGCTGGTGTACAACTGAGATCAGAAGCTCATTTTAATTGCTGCTGTTAGAAGAAAAATGAAGTGGCAACTTTAATAATAACCAAGCAGCTCCAAATACGGTCGCGAATTCATTAAGCGTGCATTTTTATTTTGCAAAATCGATTGACGACGAGACGGCGAGCGTATCGATAAGCATTATTACTTATATTTAAAAAACGGGACTTTTTAATTAAAGCCGAAGTTGTCCCTAATTGAAACGCATATTTTCCATCGAAACCGTTCGGTTTACTCTGATTGAATTTGTGGACTCAGACCACACAAACTGCTAGACAAAAACAAACAAGATTTAGCTTCGTTACGCTTTCATGCGAGCAAGATTGGCTCTATTAAATTTTCTTTAACGCGACAAAAATCCGTAAAATTGCTCCACTATCGGATGAATTCTTTACTGTGGACTTAACGTCTTTAATAGATCGTACTACGAAGATTCTTTTATGTTAACATAATTGTACTGGTTTCATTCAGATAATAAATAAAAAAGATCGCGATCGTATTAAATAATGATGAATTTTAGACGAAACGATTTGATTTGCATTAGTCTATAATTACGTTTATTCATGCAAGAAAGAACTGATATTTCAAATACTGGCATTTTTACAAGATTAAAATGAAGTAATGAGATTTTATGCACTTAAAAGGTATACCTCAGGAAATCCATTACCATTTAAAAAGATAAGATTAAATTATTTTAATTAATTAAAATAATTTTAATATTAAAATTAAACATCATTATCATCCTTACAAAATTAAATAAAAACAAACAACAGTAAACTATCTAGAAATGCAGTTTAAAGAACTCGCAAACACCGTATAGCTCAAAAAGGCAACAAAAACCACTCTCACATCTCTTCACAAATCGTGGTAAATTGCTTTACGGTTCATAGAAAATACCTAATAGTGTAATATATCTTCAGAGGAGTTGAGATTTAAAATAAAAAAAAAAACCAACGCTATACAATAGTTGTGGAAATCATTTAAAATTATTTAAATAAATGAATACCTGCTACATCAAAGTGCTATACTTACGTGCTTAATGTACTATAACGTTTTCGATAACCGTAAGGAGTACTGTTTCTAAAGAATACCTACCGTAAATAGAACACAAAAAAAAGAAAAAATAAAAACCTGATAATACCGTATCTTAGCGTGAGAAAAGTGTACGGAACAATTTACTTTATTGTCAAGTGGGTAATTTCGAGAAAAAAAATCAATTTAGAAGATTTCGAGACGAAAGCAAAGAGAATTCTTCGACATATACTCACGAATTTAATTTTATAATTTACTTTGGAATGGGACCTTAGATTAGTAACTATGATACTTAAAGTGTCGTCTGCGAATTCAGTTTATACTTCAGAAATTCATAAAAATAAGGAGCACAGAGAATCAATAAAGAAAAAAAAGGGGTGGCAGCATAAAGCTTTGGCTAAAACATTGCATAAATTTTCGCGAAAATTTTCAAAAAACCGGAAATTTGAGTACGTAGAAAACTCTTGGGGTATTTAAACGGACGTGAGAGAAATAATAACAGAGGAATAGAAAGAGTATTGGCAATAGAAGTAGAAGCAACCAATAATAATAATAATAAATTTTATTTATTTTTTTACCATGATTAGTTATAATAATTATAATATCATAATTAGTTAGATGGATTTTTACTTACATTACATAAATTATGTAAAAAGATTTTCCAAATGAAATGGTGACCAAAGGATAAATTCAGACTGACAAGAACAAATGAAAGCCTGATCTTACATTTACCCTAATATTTGAAAATTATTGCAAATTATTATATTAGCGATCTAGGTAACTTGATAAATTTAGAAACATGAAAACTGTAATATGTCGGTCATTCGGTCATAATAACTTAAAGCGAGCTAAAGACAAATTTTGCAAATCAGACGGTATTTCATTCAAAGTTACCGCTATTTGGTAAGAGAAACTTCGTTTAAACTGTTCAGTTTTATGTGATGGAATAGTAAGAGTATGTTTGAAACGTAAATTTAAGTTGTGTATCTACGTCCGTCCTAGAGGTAATTTGGCTAAACAGGAATTGAGGAGTTTTATATGTACATATTTTATATTAAATGAAATCTTCTTCGTTTAGACATGTCTAGTCAATTAGCCCCACTGAGAGTGTGAGATATATGCTGTCATTTTTTCATTCCATATATAAAACGCAAACACGAATTTTAAACCAGTTGTATCCCAGAAATATCTCTCGAATCGATATTACAATGATATATTGAATCACAGTAATTAAAATTTAAGAAAATTAAAGATTCACAAAGTATGATTTAATATATTTCTGTCCGCAAATAGAACTTTTAATGCAGAATATTATTTCTGTATTAATTTAGAAATATGCAATTTAAAACGCAAGTCAGTATCTAAAGAAAACCCTAGATTTTTATAACATTCAACAACTGGTAAGCGTACATTATTAACTGCAATGTTGACATCATCTATTGTTATACAGTTTTTACAAGATTTTATAATTTTTCCAAATAGCATAATAGCGGTGTTTCATGTGAGCACGCTCCTACACGTTTAAGCGTGCCCTTATTTTTTATTATTATTAACAGTATGATTAATTGGAATCAGACACAAATTCTTATCTGCTTCAACTAATCTATATTGCACTTAACTAACAACTTAACTATATAATTAACAGTAATTATGCGGACAAACGGAATAACAGTTTGTGTTGTCTAAACGTTGCGAAAACTGATAATCTACTGCCTTTCTTAGCGTCGCACTTGACCGAAGGGTGTTGGCCAGGGGTCCGGATGACAAATTCCTAGAAGGGAGGCAAGCAGGCCTGACCGATTACAACTTCGTTAAACAACATTGCTTCGGACTGACTTATATCGAAATAATTTACACCGCAACAAGCGGATTTAATAGGATTAATTTGTAGGGAGTGTTTTACAAAAATATTTTCTAGAGCAGCAAGATCAGCATTAATTAAATTAAAATAGATTCTTGAGGAACACCTTTCCTAATTGTTAAAGGATCAGAAACAATATCATCAATTTTTACTTTTTGAACACGATTAGGAAGGTAATTTGAAATAAGTGTGATAGCAGTATTATCCAATCCAATGAAATTTAAAATTGCAAGCAAGTGACGATGATCTATAGTATCAAAGGCTTTACTACAGTCTAGGAGCACCAACAACGTGATCTTAACGTCATCATTTGCTTTCAAAATATTATCTATAACATTTAAGAGTGCGGTAGTACAACTGTAATTAGATCTGAATCCTGATTGAAGTTTCGGAAGAATAGAATTTACTAGGAAATGGTTTCTGAGTTGTTGAGCAATTAACTTTTCGAAAATTGTTGACATTGTGGGTAAAATAGTTATCGGACGTAAATCATTAAAGTTAGATGGATTTTTACTTTTAGGCAAAGGAAACACTAAAGAATCCTTCCAACAACTAGGAAAGGTATTTTCAAATATGCAGGTATTTATTATATGACATATGTACAGAAGAAGGAAGGGACAACTTAATTTTATCATTTTAATATCAATGCAATCCGATCCAGACGCGTGTGATGAAATAGAATCACTTACCTTTGCAATATCATCAGTTGTTACCAAACTAAAATGTATCTGCCGATTTTTTGTTGCGTTTATAACAGTCCAAAATAGAAGAATCAACATTAACACTATTATCAACTGCAGCTGATATATAAAGTGTTGATTAATTTCGTCCACATTACTTAGATTATCAGATAAGTTATTATTTGCTCTACAATTATATATACCATTAGTTTTCAATTCTTTCCAAAAATCACTTGCACTACAAGTTCGTGCTTTATAATCAAAATATGCTTTCCTTTCTCTTTTAATGGACGCTGTAGTAAAATTTCGCAAGGTAATACTCCCAGTCACTAATTAACAACGATTTCTTAAATTTTCTTAGAGCCATGGAGACGGTAGTTTAAAAAAATTACGTGCAACAAAAGGAGCATGAACATCAAATATTGATATCAAACTGTTATTGAAGAAATGTTATTTATCATTTATATCCTCAAAGAAAAATAAATGATGCCAGGGATAATTTAATAAATCATTTAAAAAGTTTTGATAGTTTGAAAGAGAAAAATTTCTGTAACAAACATCTTTAGAGATGGTGGTAGGTGGCTGAACATCAACAGAACGACAATGGTCTGAGATATCAGTTGCAGTAACAACTCCAGTAGCTAAGATCAAATTAACATTACTAGTTAAAACATAATCTATTAAAGTTGACGACAATCTAGAAATCCGGGTAGGTTCATTAATGATCTGTGTTAAACCATAAATTTCTAATGTGGCATTAAGTTGAACATACTGATTATTACTAATGTCAAGCGCATTAATATTAAAATCGCCTAAACAAAAGATATCATCAACAAAAGGTAGTAATGTAGACAGACTACTTTCAAAATCGCTAATAAAATCATTAAAGATAGAATGGGGTGGTTTGTAAATACCACCAACAATAAGATTCTTACCTTTAATTGACAATTGTATCCAAAGTTGTTCTAAGTTGAGACTTAAATTATCAAGCACTACCGAGAAATTTAAATTATTCCTTATATACATACCAACTTCTCTCCCTCGAGTAACCCTAGCCGTGTGAATGAATTTATACTCATCAATCTGTAAAAGTGCCAAATTACTCTCTGGATGAAGCCAAGTTTCACTTACAACCATCACGTCATAATCTCCAGTAACCAGTAGCACCTTAAAATCAACAAAATGAGCTACCAGAGAGCGGGTATTCAAATGAGCGAGTCTCCTATTAATAGCTTATGGGGACAAGTTTTAATATTTACTAAAACCTAAAAATTAAATTTAAGAACACGAAAAATATACAATAAAATAAAATCTAAATTTAATAACCCAAATTAAATTTAATAAATCAAATTCAATTTAATAAATCAAATCAACTTTTATGTTTAGTAACAAATAACAATTTATTTATTTTTTTCCTCAAGGTGCGCAGCAGAACAACATTGTAATATTAAACAAAATTCAATACTGAATATTCAATATAATAATAGAATCAATAGAATCATCAGAAGAAATGTGCATGGAGAATGACCTATACTCTGTATTTTAATTCGGAGAAGTACTTGGAAATTTTAGTGCTAGAAATGAGCTTTGTCTTTGGTCGACAAGCTTTGTCTTTGGTCAGTTCCGGCCAGCTACCAATGTCAAAGCTCGTTTTTACCACCAAAATTTCAAAGTACTCCTCCGAATTAAAAAACAGAGTATAGTAATAGCAAACACAAAGAAAGCAGAGATTCTCTAGTACAAAAGAAGTAGTGGAAATACTCAAAAGATATGAAGGTATCAAGAAAAGCACAAATAGGCAGTGATCGATTACTTTTTAGTAGAAAAATGAAATGAAGTTAAAACAAACGGAAAACGTAAGAAGAACGCAAATAAAAAAGATAATAAGAAGTTACAAGCTGAAAAAAGGAATATACAAAACTAACTACAAAAAAAGTCTAAGAAAAATATTGGAACACGAGAAATAAGAAAGCAATACAGAAGACATGTGGAAAATATGGAAAGAAGCAATAATAAAAGCGACGGAAGAAAGTTGTGGCGCATCAAAAATCAAGAAACAGAATGGTGGTCATCAAAGGATATACAAAAAAATCGTAAAAGAAAAAATACAAAGCGAGAAGGAAACAGGTGAAAGTAAAAGAAGCAAATCAGGAATTTTGGAGGAAATTTGGACAAAACTTGAATGAAAATTTTAGAGAAAACCAAAAGGGCACAAAAAGTAATTTACTATGAAAACCATAAATAATAAAAATGGGAAAGTTGTAACAGAAATAGAGCAAGTAATGGATAGGTAGAGGGAACACTCTAAAGAACTAACAGAAAGGAAGAATCAAGAGAGGCAGATAGAAGAAAAAATAATAAATGAAAACCAGGAAATATCACTTATCACGGATGACGAGAAACAGGAAAATCCGCTAAGATCAACGAGATAACACCGGAAATGATTAAAGATTTAGATACAAATGGAAAATAAATCTTAAGAAAGTTATTAGATAAGATCATTACAGAAAAGAAATTTACACTACATAAATGCCCACGCTAAATTAAATGGCTGCATGAATACGCGCACTTAAATTTTTATAAATTTTGTTGCAAATCGTTTTTTATTGCAGCAGCAGCCTTGCATGGAGGACTTATTAGGTAGCAAATCCGATTCAGTTTGTCTATCCTACTGCAATGTCAGGTCAAAAAGCGACCGTAGGATGTCGCTGTTTAACCTGTTCATTAAATTTTTATGTTAAATTACGTTACGTTAAATCATAAATTAAATGATACTGCATAAACTAGCCATAAGTGTACGATCTCAAACCTCAAACAAGAATCAAATTTCGGTGTATACTTCGATGTATTTTATCAAGTCGTAGTTTCACGAATTCGCGCTTCACAAAGGAAAACGGTTGACAACAAAAAAATTGCAAACGCGTCGCGGACATGCTCGTTTCAGTGATTCTCAGTTAAAGAAAAGAGTCCGCTATTTACGGTTCTGGAACTGATATTAAACGATAGATCGCGGATGAATACTATTGGTTTTAGTTTCTAGATTTTGTCATCTGATTGGATAATAATATTAAAGGATCTCTCTTTCTATTACATACGACTGAGTATAAATTAATCCACGTTGACTCTAAAATTTCTGTAAATTGAATGGAGGCGTTTTTATGGTCTTCTCACACTGCAATTTCAAAGTGAAACTACAACTTAATAAAGTGGAACTTACTAAACATTTAAATTTTTAAAATAAAAACAATTAAAATAATTTAGAAAAACTTTAAAACAGATTTGTCAATGATGAAAAAAAGAATTACACGTAACTAATTTTAATAATTATAGGAAAAATAAGAGATCTTAAGTTATCCATTAACTCAACTTTCAAGATATAATTGCAGCTGCAACTATCGTTTAATAACATATTTTTACAGCCAAGTATGATTAATCGTAGGAAATAAAACGATTAAAAAACTATAAATCATGCAAACTTAAAACTAATGACCACAACTGAGCTATTTGAATTAACTTTAAATAACAAACAGAAAGAAGTAATTAAGCAAAAGTTTCAAGGAAAAAAAGAACTCTTTGAAGAGTATTAAGGCAAAACAGATAACAATCTACCGTGTATAAAAACCTCTTCATGCACAAAATAACGCGTAAAGGCAAAAAGGGAACGTTTTGCATAATAAACTTGTTTAACGTCCAGCTGCAAAAGTCCTATTAAAATGGACTCGCAGTTTTTCATAATTGACTGAATGAAAACTGCTCGATTACGTTCACGTTTTGTAATTAGATAGATGAAGCTATGCACATAGTTATTTACATAATGCAGCTTCTTTTGCATGCAACCAGCGAGCTTATCTACTAGTGATGCGTGTAGAGCGTTAATAATAATTAATGACGATGATATTGAAGGACTTACTGACGTATGCAATTAAAATTCTAATGGCAACTGAAGTTTCTAGTTTCCATACGTTTTTCACCGGTATATATATTACAGGCACAATAAAGAGGAATTATGATTTAATGCCGTAATAACCTGTAAAATTTAAATTAATTATGTGCGTTCCGGTATTGCTGTTCTAGGTAATTAACGTTTAATTAATTGCTCGATAAACGCCGTCAGTGTTTTAATTTCGAATCAACGTTGTTTTAATGACGTTTTAGGATAAAGTATGTACATATAAGCATAAACGACAAGAAGAGCATCGGGTTGTTGGAATCTGCAATGTACGGTTGTATGTTGTACAGCCCGATTTATACGCAGTCATTATCCTTTAGTTTACAGAAGCACATGGAATCCTCGAATTAATTTAAATAAACTCTCCGGGGATATATTTTGAATAAGACTGAATCATACTGACTCATGTCAGTATATTTACTTAAGGTAAATCTCATCATACAAATTAATTTAAAATAATTAATAGTCAATAGTGAAGTGAAAGGAAATGAAGTACAAGCAAATGTTTCAGCAATAACGGCCAATTTCTGTTACGGAAAATGAGACCACTTATGCCAGCACCAATATGGCGTGTTCAACAAGAGAGTATTCAAGAATTTAAACCCTCTGATTTTCGTAATTACCATATTTGCATGAGGCAATCTTGCGCTATTGATAAATATAAATAAATTCTCCTAACCAAACCTAATATATCATAATATATTACACATGTGCTTGTATATTCTTATTTTACATTCACAACAAAAATGCAAAATATCTGAGCAATGTTGCAGATCAAGACAAGATTTATCCATGCATTTACATTATTCATCGTCCGCGTCCGAGATGCATTCGTTTGTTATGTAACTGTAATTCAAATAATTCTAAGTAAAAAAATTAATCATGCATGTCGGATATTTTTTTTTATAATAATAATAATAATAAAGGACATGAACTAAGGCGGCCTTTTCATTGCACGGCACTCTCGCGCTAGACATAACTCGAAAATAGTATAACAATAAAAGTAATCATTATTGCCGGCAATATATTTTCAGTACGGCAGCAACAAAAAGAGTCGAAGGCAATTCGACATGAAATAAAATCCATAACTGTTGATATAAAACCGCAACTGATTTATCCTTTGAGGATTCTCACGGGAGCATCTGCGCGCGGTCATAAATACTCGATATGATTTAAGATTTGCACATTCCATTGCACTTTTATATCCTTCGCAAGTGCACAAACAGGAATCCGGTCAGCAAGGACTTTGATCGCATTATGCTGACGAGATAGATAACCATATCAAGAGACGATCATGTTTTATTATGCTGTATTTATTTAAATATATTTTGCATTCATATACAATGTAAATACTATTTTAATTTGGTTCAAAATTTTACGAACCACAACAGTTTAATGTACTCATACATACAGT
The DNA here is from genome assembly GCA_036172665.1 of Prosopocoilus inquinatus. Taxonomy (NCBI): domain Eukaryota; kingdom Metazoa; phylum Arthropoda; class Insecta; order Coleoptera; family Lucanidae; genus Prosopocoilus; species Prosopocoilus inquinatus. Next base: position 36,003,544 of record CM069875.1, read on the forward strand.
TTTATTTTAAGTGAAACGAACTTTCTATCGAAAGGAGGAAAGTTAAAAACAGTATTTTGCGATTTTTGAATAAACGTGCGTGCCTAATTTGGCCACTGGTGAACGGCGACTGTTAGAATAATTACAGTAACCGACCTTTAACAACCACACTGAATTATTTTTTTCTGGTTTTCGGATGAACCTCATCACAGTTTCTTTTTTTTCTGTCAACGGTTCGTCTTTACTTGTAAAAAAAAAAACAACTTCCTTAGGGCTGTTATACATACCTGGTGGAAAGTTTAAAACCCGAACATAGCAAACTTGTATTGAAAACTATATTTCTGTGAATTGCTGCTCGCCATTTGAAGATACAAAAAGGCAATGGTATTAAAGAAAAGAGAAAATTATGGACAATATTATGGTGTTAAAATTATTCCTAAATATTAATACTTTTGGAATATAAATAAAATTTTCGAATTTTAAACAAAAAAAATAATATAAAAAACGTTATACGTCAGTCAAAAAGTATTATGAATTAGTAGAAGTTACAACAATTCTTTCTTTATTAGAATGATAATTGTATTCTATGTCATTGTATACAAAAATACTGTTGTTTCTGATACTATCAATAAACTTGAAATGTTGCCATGCCATCTGTACCGACACATGTCAATACTAAATCAGTTTTAAATTCAATTGTACTAAGAATTAAATAAGTTTCACACTGTTCAAGAATAAGTAACACACAACTGTAAAGAATATTAAAAAAAAACACATCAATTCCACAAATTCAGTTGCCATTCAACATTGTTTTGAAATTAACGAGAATAGTGGGAAAGTATTTTGTGAAGTAATGCAGGAGCAAATAAATAAATCCAAACAGTTTTTCATCGTCAGTATGCTACACAGATGAATGGAATTTTATTTTGAATAAGAAGCATATTGTACAAAATTGTGGTTATTGAATTGAAAACTTCAAATCTGACATACTAAGGCGATTACATTTTTCATTTGAAATTTAAAAATTTTATTTCTGTTTCAAAAATATGAACACAATACAAATAATTTTAACACATTCGTCTTAATTTTATCTTTCATTTAATACCATTACCATTTTTGTATCTTTAAATGGCGCGCAGTAATCTACTTTAACGTAGTTCTCAATGAAACTTTGCTATGTTCGAGTTTGAAACTTTCCACCCGGTATATTAAATCATTTTTAAAGCTTAAACCGAACTAGGGTCTCTTCAACCAGTCAATCAGTTTTATGGTATTTAAGAAGTTTTCTGTGTTTCGAAAATAAACCCAACTCTTTCTAAATTTACACTTACACTGCGTTCTTTTACCAACTGAAATTTTCCTTATTTGTTGAAACTCACAATGAAATGAGATAGATTCATACATCTGAAAGTTTTGCAATACGAGAAGAGTGAGGGAGATAAATAACACTTTTTTCAGAAAGCTTAATGTACTGAAAGATCGTTCAGGAGTTCAAGCGTTAGGCTCAAACTTAAGTTGTTTGGTTGGTGTTTTTTCGTTACAGTTGATATTAGATCATCTTTGTAGCAGCAAAAATGTTTTTTCTTATGCTGCAAGAATAAATTTGGTTATTATGATATGACCCAAACACGGCTTTCCTGGCGAGTTGAACAATCGAAAAAATGTATGTGGGTTTTATGTCCTGTTATGATTTTAGATATGATTTGGTGTCCATAAACTCACTTTAGATTTTTACTTTCACCAAACAAAAAATTAAAAAGGAAATTCTGAAAAAGTCCTTAAAAATATTTATAATAAAAAAATCAGTGGCGTAGCTATATGGTTGCAGGGATTGCAAAGCAACCTGGCACCGAAGTATCACAGGCGCCTGTTCAGACTCAAGAATTAAAATTTTTGTTAGAAAGCAAAATACTCTTCCATTACTGACTTTTTCTATCGATTTTATACAGGGTGTTTCGCATCGTTTATGAAGTTGCAAAACACACAGTTCAATTCAAGGAAGAATTCAAGGACGTCATGTCTGTTTCAAGTAACATTGCGTTAATCAACACCATACTTTTATATCTAATATAAATGCAGGACCTGTACTTTTAAATTTTGGCGCTAAAAGCGAGGTTTGTCATTGATGGCTGACCGGAATTGACCAATGATAAAACTGTTTTTTAGCGCCAAATTTTAAAAGTATTCCTCCGAATTAAAAAAAAAAAACGGAGTATAGATGAATATAAAGATGCTGCTTTGCTAATATTTGGCTACTGACGACAATGCTGCAGATGTGTTGCGGCCGTGCTTTTTCAATTTTATATATTTAATCTAAATTCAATGAAAAGGACATATAAACTGTAAACATATAGTTCAATTAGAAAAACTAAGAGTGTTTTAATTGTCGGAGACATCATTGCCAGAAAACAATTTCAGAACAACTGAAAGAATTTGCAAGCACTTGTAGCGCCATCTGTTACCCTGAACCAAAACGTTGCACTCTTTATTTACACAGGGAAAACAACGGAAAAATCTAGGAACGTTCAAGAATAATGTTCTGAAAACAACTTTGGATAAAAGAAAAATGTTTGTGGTGCCAACTGGTGAGTCAAGACTGTCCTCTTTATTTATGGGGAAGCAATTTCAAAGCAATTGAAAAATGCTCAGAAAATTCAAGAAACATAAAAGTTGAAGAGAAATGGTTAGAAAGAAGTTCCAAACACATGTAACGCCATCTGTTAATTTGTAGCCGCAATTAATCTTGTTCTCTTTAAATGCCGGAAGGCAGTTTCAAAACAGATGAAAACAAATTTCTTCTTCCTTGAAAAACAATTGAAGCGTACTCTGCTCAGAAAAGCTCCTGAAAACTAGCGCGAATATAAAATTTTGACAACTCTTGTTACTTTTTGAAATAGGATAATCTAAAAAGCAATTAAAAGCAGTTTGGATTTACGTAGCACAGTAAATAAGAAGCTGAAGTAACGAAGTTAGTTTTTTTTTTTAATTTTGTTCTCTTTTGAGTTTTAATAAAATAGTTGAACGACTTTTTTTACTACCTACTAAAAGTAAAGGCGCCTCCGGTAAAGATTTTGTAACCCGGCGACTTGACTTCTGATTACGCCACTGAAATAAATGTCGGTTGAAAGTTCGTAAATGAAAAAAGCAATATTTAAGTTATTCACAAATTTCTACCAAAGTTGAACACATTCATAAATTCGTGAAAAATTTCCCAGAAACGTTTACAGAACAATTAAAAACAAAAAGCTTTTCAGAGCAGAAAGTTATTTGAGAAATTTGGAAATAGACCTTTGATATATGACAAAATCAAAATTCTTTACGTTTTAGAGACGTTTTACATCTATCAAAATTTATTACAATTTATTGCGCAAAGTGACAAAGAAGTATCGATTCAACCAATGAACGTTAACTGTGGTAGCCTGTCTCTCTCACTTTGTACAAATCCTTTTTCAAATTTTGATAGATGTAAAACGGCTCTAAGAAGTATGTCACCTATTTAGAAGTAATTAAAACAAGAGTAGAAGTCAAGTTCCTAAATTCAATTAACTGTCTTCTAGGGTTTGAAGGTACAAGGTCATTTCTTAATAAAAAAAAATTGTTGGTTGACTGATTTGATGTAGGCATCATTTTTCAATCGTTTATATTTTCAAACCTGTATTTCAGAGAAGTTTATTTTATTTAAATATTTACAGATAAAATAGCGACATCTTACGATCGCTTTTTGATCTGACATTGCAGTAGGATAGACAAATTGAAGCGGAATTTGTTCCTAATAAGTCCCCCATGCAAGGCGGCCATGCTTGCTACGTCTCTGCTGAAGAAGCCCCAAGCAGGGCTGAAACAGTTGTACAGAGGCTGCTCGAGGTTTTCGCTGCAATCAAAAACGATTAGCACAATTTTTTTTTTAATATTTACATCTACCTTTTTGGTACAAAACTTTAACTATAGTCCCTTAGAAAAAGGCAATAAACTTTGTAATTGAATCGATGAGTGCATATTGGTGTTCAGTCCAAATTTACTGTGTTGAGAAAACAACATATAACTTGCTCTAGATTTTTCTATTAAGTAATTATTGGCTTCAGGAGGCTTCAGATATCCTCATCTGAAAGAATTTTAAGCTAATAATTCACTTAACATAAAAATCTAGAAAGTTATTTGTTATTTTCTCAACACAGTAAATTTGGACTGAACACGATTATGCACTCGTTGGTTCAATTAAGGCCTTAAAAGAAACGATGATGCTAATAAATATTAGAAGTATTAAGAAATAAAATGAGTATTTAATTGGTGTTTAAAAAATTGGCTCTTAAATACATGTTTCGTCAAAGATCCAAACTTGAACTTTCGTATAAGAAACTAAGGAAAATGAACGTTAGCAATTGACCTAACTGTAACTGCAGTTATTATTAATTTCTGTATAAAATATTCTTAAATAAATGCAATTACACATGTGGAAATGTCAGTAATCTTCAGTTTTTTTCCTTCCTAAAATGGCAACTCTCATATTAATCAAATACCCGGAACATTTCCAGCGTAGACTCACGTGACATATCGTCATAGACATGCGGTTAATTGCGCTTGGCCATCTCGTTAATGAAATCATTCATCCACCGGTGTTATTATCCGGCAATTACAATATCAAATAAGCGCGTAATATCGGATACCTAATTCGGCGCATGCTGGCGTCTTTTAATGCGCCATTTGGACGCAACACCGGAGGCTCCGGTTCGGAAAATGCAAACAATGCGGACTACAATTGCTTTTATGTACTGCATTCGCTGACGTTGCCGCCGTGATTCGTTGGAATCCTGTAAGCACCTTATTCGACAATATTTTATATAATTAAAGCCAGCCAGCTTTACCGGCCGCGGTTTACACGGGTATTTCTCCGCATTATTTTCCGTGCGTGCAAATTCTGCATTCCAAATATTTCTCTTTGGCTGCAAAGCCGCAAGAAACTGCTGCGCGAAATAGGTGCTTATTTTGTATAATGTCACTACGGTTAACACTATGGAACCAGGGAAAATAAAAAAAAAAACATTAGTAGAATCGCCTTATTTAATGTACACGCGTTAATTGAGATTATTTCTAGAATTATTATAATCCAACGTTTCGGCGACAAATTATTTGCGGAAGAAGAATCCAGCCTAGAATTTTTAAGACATTCCAATTACCAGAGAGCCAAGGTCAGGTTTTCCTTAGGAGATATTTGTTTTCCATAATAGTAAATAAGTATTCCCGTCACTGATAGGAGTAATGCATGCATCTATCTGAATCTTTACGTAGGGTAATTCGGGGAGAGATGCCACATGTTTTTAAAATTAAAATGATATACCCACCGTTTTCAATATTGTATTGAATAATTTTAAATATTGATAAATAAACATTTATAGGATACTATAAACGCAAAATAAATTTTAATTTTGAAGTTATAAGTTCAAAAAAAAATTTTTTTTGAAAACTTACATTCAGCATCTATACCATAGCACGGGGGAGAGATGCCTGTGAGTAACGGGAGAGATGCCTGTTCTAGTTTTTTTTTTTCTTTTTGAGAAGGATTTTGGCACACAACTCGCAAATATTGATAAACTTTGAACATCACTCGTTAGTTCTTTTCGTTTTAAGGTATTCTTCTCCACATCCTACGCAGCAATTATTTTGGCCATCCACGTACTCACCATCGGACTCATCATGCAATGAAATTCATCTGAAGAATCACTTGAACTTTTTTTTATATTTCCCCTTTTCGTTTGCTTAGATGGTCCTGGTTTTTCTGTTTCATTAGTACAATTGAATAGACCTGAACGTGGACGCCTCTGCTTATTTTGTTTTTGTTCTTGTGCACCTTTAACGTCTTTCTGTTTAACTAAATTTTCAGGGCAAGTCAAAACCTTCTCTGCCCTTTTCCCTCTTGTTTTTACACCAACTAAAGTTGTAGATTTTTTTCTTAGATGACCCTTGGTTTTTAATCTCTGGATGCCTCTGTTTATTTCGTTTTCGTTCTTGTGCATCGTTAATGTTTCTCCGCTTAACTAAGTTTTCAGGAGAAGTCAAAATCTCGGCTACTCTTTTCCCTTTTCTTTTAACACCAATTACTCTTTCTGGAACTGATGACTCTTGGTCAAGTATTTTGCTTGGTGTAATCACTTCAAGTGTTGTCTCTGTAATTGTGGTAATTGGACTAATTGTACGAGCATCCACAGAGTAAGCCATTTGATTTTGGTTCTGTTCTGCTCTCGTTGCTGCTGTTGTTCTCCACCTTCATTTTGGTCTGCCTATTTGTGCTTGCTCTTGCCCTACACGACGGACCTCAACGAATGCATAATCTGGTATAGCTAACGGATTATATGGATAGATTCCTGTAACAGGCCAAGTTACAGATTTAATATACAAATCCCGACAGTCACGTTTTTATTTACATACCTGTAGCAAGAAATCCTGAAATTGCATTTTGAACCGTTGCTGATCTAACCCAGGCCTGCTTCGATATGAAACCAAATGCCAAACGTGAAATTTTTCTATCGTTATGAGTTTTAACCCAAATATTTGATGCGGTATTAAATTCGGATTTTAATGATTTGAACACCGACCTATCGAGTGGTTGTAAATAGTGTGTTGTACGAGGCGGTAAACGCAGTAAAATTATGTCATTGTCTTCGGCAAACTTTAAAGATTCCAAGTTGTTACAGTGTGACGCATGTCCATCAAATATTAATAGATTCTTTCCTGCACCCTTTCTAGGATGAAAATGCTCCTTAAGCCACTTCAAAAATATTTCAGAATTGATGTAAGCTGATCTAGGAGACATGTAAACCTGGGAACCTGGAGGCAAATCACCCAAAAATTATTTTTTCAAATTTTTTCCTTTAAAAATTCTTGCTGGAGGAAGGAATACCCCTTCAGCATTACAGCACGTTAATACCGTTATAGTTTCTCCCTTCTCTGCAGCGGTAATTGTTGTTACAGCTTTGGATCCTTTCCGAGCAATGACGTTTCCAGGTTTATTATTAAGGTGCATACCTGTTTCGTCCATATTATATATATTTGAAGGTTTGTCAAATAATTCGTTTTCTTCCAAGGTTTTGCCCAATAAATTAAAGTATTGTGTTACATTTTCTTTATTCATTCCTTCACTGCGATGTTTTGAAAGTCCTTCAGCCTTTCTTATTACAAGTTGTGGATTTCGTCGCAAAAATGAGTTAAGCCAATCGTAACCAGCTAAACCTTTGACTCTATCAAATTTATGATTTATTTGTAGACGTTCTGCTAAACGGAAAGCCATCTCCCTTACATCGTGCCTCGAAGGAGGGAAACCATGTTCCTGTAGTTTTATAACATGCCTAACTATTCTTCTGCTTCTGCACCTAAAAATGAAGGAGGCCCCATACGTGTTTTTTACAGTATTGTTATTCTCAATACGCCTTTTCAAAGTCCTCGATGGTATTTCATATTCTCGGCAAGCTTCCCTCAAAGTCATTCTATTTTCTCTAACGTTTGTTATATCCAAAGTTAAGTTGTTCTTGAGTCCAATTTCCGCGAGACGGACACATTCTTTTATATTCAGTAGGCATATCAGCCTCTAAAAGAAAATAATGCTTGAAATTTACTTGTAAGTAATGAGGCAACACACCAGGCTGGATTTCGGCATCTCTACCTAAATTAAGGGAGAGATGCCGTGAACAATTTTTAAATAATGCAATTAAATTTCTAGCGCGACACTTAAAGACACCTAACCTTTAACAATATATCTGACCACACATTGAATATTTTATAACATAATATCTAAAAACTACTGTAACTGTATGTAGTAGTAGTTATTTACCAGCAAAATATTTTCACCTTCACACAATACAATTACAACAGGATAGCTCTAGCACCGTGATTTTTTTACCGGTTTTAACTAACCACGATTCCTTATGCAAAAAGATCACTGCACAGTTGTCTGTGGTGTTATCTGTTCGTTATTAATTCAGATCTCGAAATTCGGCATCTCACCCGCTGGCGCATCTCTCACCGAACTACCCTAATTGATTTTACTTGACTGTTAGACCCAATCACACAGACAATTACTTATCATCAATTTATCGCTTTATGAAATCCAAACTCCTTTTTGCAGTTGTTCTTAAATTATATGTACAGCCATAGTTCTTCCATCTGCCACTGTTTATCTTTGCAAAAAAAACTTTTGTGCTATGGCGTCTTGGTGTCATGAGTAAAGGGGAAAGTGGGGAAAACACGGTTGAGGGGTAATTACGAATTCGACTAGTGCTCCACCTTAAAAAATGATGCACTATTTCTCTTTCTATCACGTTATAGCTCCAGACGTATCAAGTACCGGATAGCAAGTACTACCATCCAAAGCACTCGTTCAAGAAAAATATATTTGAAGAAATTTTATCATTTTCATATATTTTTTTAACAACTTGAAGTAACAGTAGCTTTGTTGTGTAAAGGTGACGATAAGGAAAAGAAATCGGGTCACTTGTTCCGCGCTAAGTACGAAAATTTAATGCTCGGACTGTACTGGCTCCGCCCGCAGTATTTGGATGGGAGATATCTCATGTGGCTGCATCGAGCACAATACTGTCGACTTGTAGGCGTTTTTATTGTTTGCAATTAAATATTTAAAGTATGTGATGATTTTCAGCGACCATTACATTCATTTTTATATTTTCAAAGAGAAGCTTTCTTCTATTATCTCTCTAGGATGTGCGAACGTTTTGACGATTAAATACATTTAAATCGTTTAGTCGTCGAAGAAAAAACCTGAAGTAACTCGCATATCTTCCCTCTCCATTCAATGACAATTAGAAGCATCGCAGCCGCGCAAAGGTGGAAGGAGTGAACAGTACATTCGGCGTGAAAAGCGTCGGTACTAAGTGGGCCCAATTGTTAAGCTTGATAATAACGCTTTAACAACATAAATGAGGTCCTGTTTAAAGCAAGAGAATTTTATTATCGATGTTTAACTTGAAGGCTTCCGCTGCCGTCGTCCATGGCTGAATTTTTGGCTTCCAGTTGAAACCACGTGTCTCGGATTTCTTCTACTGCCGACGTTTCGTTCTTAATTACAGAAGAAACGTCGGCTATTATTAAAGCCATGTTTGATTCCTAGTTATTTAATGCGTTCTCGGTGATAATTTTTAAAATTTTTACTATTTTCTTTATTATGATTCATTGTTAAACATTATTTTACACATTTATATAATTATTATAATTTAAGCCCATTAATTGTTACTTTGACATGGATCACCTAGTCTTACCGCTGTTTGATAATCATTAAACTCTCCAAATCAAAAGTTATGTCAAAACACATTTCATTCTATTGCCATTGCTTATCTTCAATAGTCCCTCGATACTAAGTTCTTCCTTTCTGGATAATTTCAACTCGGTACACTCTAATATCAAATTGTAAAAGTGACATTTCTTGAGCAAGAGAAACAATTTACCAGACGAAGCCGAGTTTGGTAATGTTTGCCAGCTTAAGAAAATGATTTCGACGAGTTAAACACTACACTTTTTACGACCCAATTTGCTATTTCTGGTGGAGTATTGGAAAAATCTAAATCACTTTCTGAGTCAGAAATTATGTCGCCTCCTCCAAAACAAAAAATTGATTTACTTTATGAAAACCTACACACAGCTGTATTTGCATTCCTTTTAACCCTAATCATTGAATACAACATAAACTAACAGCTTTTAAAGCCCGTTCCTGTAGAGATTTCTTTTTTTAATTTCGATGTCATAAGTTAATTTTAGAAAGAAAATTGTTGTCGCAGCTTAAGAAAACAAAATTTATTTTTAGTTTATTTATTTTTTTTAATTCTATTAACTAAGATCATTTTAAATCCCATTGATTCAACTCAAGTAACACTCTAAAAAATTACAATTTTTCAGCTCTTTATTTTGGGTATTACTTTTCAGAAAATTAAGGGTAAGGGTAACACTTATCGTTATTCAAAAAGTAATATTCTTAAAACCTATATTCGTCACATCAAGTCAAGCTAAAATTAACTTTTTAGAACTGAATGGTGCTTATTTTCTCACTTGTAACTCCTGTAACTCCGTTTACATATGACAGACAGGTCGTACAAGACTTACGAAAATGGAAACTAATTCTAGTTTCGCCAGTCATCTTATACGAACTATTTTGCATAGATTCAAGAAAGGTAAAATGCTGAAAATTTGAAAATAGAGTTCCAGTTCATTTTGCCATAAATAAGGACGATATATATACAGTGTGTAATGCTGCAGTGAATAGGCCAAAAAACTAATGACTTCATTTTTAAACTTCTTTTGACAGAGTCCAAGAAAAGTAGGTACAATAATAACCCGTTGTTCTAAAGGACTGCTACAAGGAAGAACGAAACGTCGGCAGTAGAAGAAATCCGAGTGACGCTGTTCCAATCGGAGCTAAATCAAGTATGAAAGGAACTTCTATTCAAAAACCTATTGACTCCATTTTTTAGACTCTGCCTTTCAATTGAAATGGACATTATTTTTCCAAATGTTTCCATTGGGAAGTTTACTTCATTTCTAGGTTATTTTGGCATCTCTTAATATAATAACAAATTATTTTAAAGATTATTAATGAGAATATGATTTCTGCTTTGTTTGGATTATTTAAGCCATTGTTGATATGAGATCGTTATCAGTAGCTTCAACGTTCGCATCTTTTTGTGGCACCAACTTTATATTCTTTGTCAACTAGTAACGTTCTAACAAAAAACAAAAACAAAAACAAAATTTTGAAACCGTTTATGCTATACCATTTACTTTACTCATTTAATATTAATATCAGCTTCTTGACTTTGGCAATTCGTAAATTCAAAACAGTTTAATAAACTGTGTTCTGTGTTATGTTTTGTCACACAATTTCCACGTCAATTAAGGCATAATGATGGCTCTCCACTTAGACCAAATATTTTAAGAAAAAATTTCGAAAGAAACCATTGTTCTACTTATGGCCGATTTCTCCACGCCCTTATCTCAAGATTAAATTTGTCTTTCGGGGTTAGAATGTGACATATAATATGGGTACAGATACCTGTATGACACATTCCAACTGATAAATAAGTTAACCTCAAGATAAAGACGGTGAAGAAATCGGCCATTAATCTGGAAACTCCTGACACGTCCCACAACAAGTTTGTATTACCCTAATTAATATTATAATCGGACAACTAACCGAGATATTATCTTTACTATCCGAACTAAACTATCCGACTATCCGACGGTTCGTATATCAAATAAAAATCATTCATTTTGAAAACTATGTAGCTTCTAATTGATCTATTTAAACCTCGGTTTAAGTAATAATTTCATTGGTTTACGATTGTGGTACACGATTGCTACAATTTTTTTTGTTAAGACGTAAGTTATAAATCCTTGCAGTTTCCCTAGCTCGAAAATTTCAGTTTTGACTTTTTAAGTACAAAATGCAACTTTTTTAACGATGGCAAAAAAATAGAGTGATCGCAGCAAAACCCCTTTAAGAATCTGTTACAATGTTTCACATTTGCTCACATTTTCAAATTAAATGTAAGATCAGCTTCTTTTCCAAAATATTATCGACGGAAAAGAAGTGCCTTGTAAATCAAACGTTGAATTTACATTGCTTTGCTTTCTCACGCTAGATATACGGCAATTTTAATTAATAATGATTAAATTAGGGCGCATGGATACCAATGATAGTATTAATCATAAGTCCCAAAGGATTTTATTTTATTTAATTTAACCTTATCTGATTGCATTCGTATAACAGAAGTAAGAAACTTACAATTACTGGATAATCTTGAATAATTACATACGTGGAAATTTATAGATATGATCTTGGAACTTCAGCAGGCTTTTATTATTTTCTGTTTATTAGTAAGTACTACGTAATGCAAATTCTGACATACATAAATTTTGTCTCACGCTAAGTATTCAGGTCGAAAAATTATAAATCAACAATTTTAAAAATTAGCAGCTGTACCAATATGTTAATATTTGACAGTGAGTGTAACACGGACAGGTTACGTAATGGTTACTTGTCTCTGTCATTTTGTAACAAATTTTTGTAAATTTTACGGCTTTTAGGCCCACATGACATTTCTTGTATTAAGTATGCGAGAAACTGACAGAGAAGTGTCGACTTAACCCAAAGACTTAACTAATAAACATTCACTATAGTAACCTGTGCAATTTTTTTTTACAAAAATTCACATCGTTTCATACGACTCTTAGACACAAAATCTATTGTCTCGATAGATTTATAAAATTCTGTAGAGTCTTCTTATCTTCAAATGGTTTGCAGTCATTCAGTTTATCCGCGTTGTAAATTAAATGTCATCGAAGCTGCGTTAAAAGTGCAACATTAAATATCCCAGAATGGTTAATTTAATATCGACATGTAACATCTCAAAACGAGTCAACTTCTTCAAGAATGTTGGCAACGTTATCTGGAATGATAATCAATTAATTATCGAGAACCGTGTGCGGTATAAAATTACCTCGGAAGATGGCAGGCGCGCAAAAAGACGAAAAGGCATCAATCCGACTTATCCTGGGAACACATGAATAACAGCCTTAAATATGTAGATAATCTGCCTCATGTTTACCAATAAGTATGTGACTTGCGTTCGAACTCTACGACCGTTCCATGCCAGTAATATAAAATAGATTAAGATTCTACTAAGGGCGATGGCGCTTGCTGAATATATTTTACGTCGATATTTGTTTTCCTAATCACCAGTCGAAAAGAAAAATGCCCCTGAAAGTTATACGAGCTCGAAGCTCAATAAAACTTGCATTTTATCTGTGTATTTCTCGGAGTAATGCAGATTTTTATATAACTCGGGAGTGCATTTTTTAACGTGTGCTTCCGGTGTTAATCTATGCATATTAATGCGATCAGACATTTATTATTCCGACATAAATAAAGAGAAATGCCGATGCAGTCAATTATTAAAATTAGAGTTTTTGTCGTACATGCGAGTTAATTAATAACTATAAATATAGTTATAAATTACGTATTTAAAATATTCAAAAAGGAAAAGTTGCTACCGAGCGTACATATTTCCGACTTATTGCAATTTTCTCTGTGTCCATAAATACGTACATAGATATTAATAACAACATATTTTCTCTGACACAGGAATTTATGTATAAACGGAAGGTGTAATGACCACCAGGAAACACAGGAATTACTAAAAGAAAAAAATGTGGAGTTACCGCGGAGGATTTTGCCGCTTTACCGGAGACTTCAACGATACATCAGAACACAAACTTTTTATTTACTGTTTTGCATTCACTTCATTCACTTCAGTGATTGAAATTGAGCATTAATGCATTTCTTCATTTACCAGAAGAAAAAAAAATATATATGTACATATAATTGAATTATGTGTGGTTTGCATCGCGAATGAAAACAAGAAAATTTTCATATCGAAACTTGAAATCAAATGGTAAACATGCAATGCAGAAACGTTTAATTCCCAGCAAACAATATGTTAAACAATTCATATCAATCCGATAAATCAGAAATAATTAGCAGCGCTTGATCGTAAAACGTGAGAAAAATTTGTCACCTTTATTACGACAACGATAAACAACGGAGTTTCAGAGCGAAATCAACGTACGCATTCAATTAGCTAAAAGGCAAACGTAATTATATGTAATTATGTTAAATGCATAATGGATAAAATAATAGCACACATGCGAGTATAAATAATTATCAAAGAAAGCGTACGTCTGATCTATTACCATTAAATGTCAGAAACGTACCTGATTGATTTATGCGGGTGAAAAGTATGCGTGTGGTTTGCTCGTGCGGTATAAAAATGTCGTGCGTAATCACCTTGACTTTATCCACAGTTTCTCACCGCATTGACATTTTATTTACTATGGAAAATGGTGATTTATTAATAAGTGAGAACTTCATCGTTATGTATAGCGCCACCAGTTATGATTTAATTAGAAAATTTCCGACATTTCAAAGAATTTTGCCTTCAGACCGTTTTATTCTTCCCTGCTTAGAATAAATTTCATTTTCATTTCTGTTTATATACAAGTGACTACGCGAGAATTCCCACCCCCTTTATCATCTTTATTTTTGAATTCACAAAGAATTGTTTATCACAAAACTTACATACACAGGGTGTTTCCTAGGTACGGTCCGTAACTTCAGGGTGTAATTCCTTGCGTTATTTTAATAAAAATCTTTTATATAAACATATGTCCGGAAACGTTTTTATTCCAAAATACAGGGTGTAAAAGTAAAATTTTAAAGAGTTTTTCATTGTTTTTATTATTATTTTAATTCTCCTGACAACAAACAAAAAAAATGTCTCTTGCGTTTTCTACCTAATACTAACCGATTATTACAATTATTATAATAAAAATGGCCTGGTAATACAATCATAAGAATATTCAATTTCTGCAGTAATCAAAGCAAATGTTTTGTGTATAAAACACCTGTATTAGATGAAAACGACTTAAGGAATCTAATAATTCAATGTTGTAGTGATACACGAAATACTTCGGGAATTCTTGGACGTGTGAGGCGATCAATGTTGAAACAATTGGAATCGTGCGTTTTATCAGAGGGTGGTAATTTTCAACATTTGCTATGATTAATGTAGAAGTTGAATATTTTTATTATTATTATTATTATTTAGGGTATTATTGTTATATTCAGCCATTTTTCTAACAATAATTGTAATAATTCGTTACTATTACGTAAAAAATGCAAGAGATATTCCTTGCTGTGTATTGTTAGGAACATTGAAAAGTAATAAAAACAATAAAAAAAAAACTCTTTGAAATTTTACTTTTATACCATGTATCTCGGAACATAAGCGTTTCCAGACATATGTTTACATAAAAGATTTTTATTAAAATAGGGCAAGGAATTACACCCTGAAGTTACGGACCGTACTTAGGAAACACGCTGTATAGACTGATGCTGATGTTTACAGAAATACAAAGGTACATCGCATAACTGAGATATAAACTGAAATTTTATTTTTTTTTAAGGAACGCTTGGTATGTTTACACATATTTAAAATCTTAAATAATAATAATAATAATCGCTTTTCTTTTTTAAAGAAATTTTATTTTTTAAAACTTTGTTTAATTGAATCCTAAGATTTTGTGTAAGAGACAATTCTTCGTATTTTGTACCAGGGGTTCCCAACGGTGTCGATATCGACCCCTTGGATGGTCGATGAAAACTTGAAAGGGGTCGTGAACCTTTAGAGGTCCGCTAGGGATCTTTTCAAGGGGTCGGAGTTGTTAAGTTTGTTTAACGGAGGCCTGGCTGAATAGTTCATATAAAAAAAAGTAAAAGATTTGCAACTGATATTAAATAAATTTGAATCAGTTCGAATAAGAGAGAAAAAAGGCGTTCAATTAGTTATCAAAATCAAAACACACCTAATAGGTACAGTCAAGTCAAATAAAATAAAAACAAAAGACGATAGTCAAACAAGACAGGACGAAATCAAAATTGTGTAAAACTCATTAAGTCAAATCGATATAAACTTTCAAAAATTTCAGTAGGCTTTCAAAAATTTAATTGAATTTAATAATTAAAAAATAAAATAAATTCAAAGTGATGGCGATCAATCGGCGGGATTAGAAAAATTTTAATAAAATAAAAATCTTAAATCGTATAAAAAATAAACAAGAGACGACCAATTGATAATTAAACAAATAAAAAGTCATGTCAAATAAAATCAAACCGAAGAGAAAATAAAAGACAAATCGTTAATTTAAAAATGATGAACATATAAAATTGCGACATCTTACTATCGCTTTTTGACCTAACATTAATTTAAAAGTAAAAAACAAAACAAATGAAATCGATTAAAAGAAAGAACAAAGGTCCATCAGTTCATTGTATTAAACATTAAATAAAATAAAATCAAATGAGGAATCTATAAAAATAAAGGATGCTGATAAGTTGGGACCAAAATAAAAAATACATAAAACTAGCTATATGTCAAGTTGATTGAAAAATTGACAAATTTTGTCACGATCCAAAGAACAATTTGTAAATATTAACGAAACAGGGCGATCAGTGAATAATTAAAAAACAAAGATACAAAAGTTGAATCGAATAAAAGATAAACCAAAATGGCGATCAATCGACGGGATTAAAATGTAAAATAAATTCACACTGACTAAGCGAAAACACAAAGAAATAGCGATCAATTGATAATTCAAAATAAAACCAAATCACAAAATCGAGCAAATTATAGTAAATAGTAGTTTAGAAAAACAAAACAAAACCAATGAAATTAATTAAAAGAAAAATAAAGCTTTACCAATTGAAAATTAAATGAAATAAAATAGAAGGAGGAATTAAAAAAGAAAACAAAGGATTATCGTTGTCGAAGATGAGGCTAAAATAAAAATTCTATAAAATTAACATAAAATTAAGTCGAATCAAGAACATTGACGAATTTTTAATTGGAAGTTTGAATAAAACTGGAATCGAATCTAGAAAAGCAAGAAAAGAAAAAAAGACGATCGACGTATAATTAAAAAATAAAATAAAGACAAATAGAAATAATAAATTGTCACAATTTAACAAAATTTGCAAAAAACATGATGAGTATATTTACACCTGCTGTTTTTTTCAGTATTATTTAAATCTAAAGGGGCGTCAATGGAAATTTTTACTTTCTTGTAATGGGTGGATGGTTTTCAAAAAGTTTGGAAACCTCTGCTTTATACACATGTATCAGAACTTAATACTATTAATCAGAAATATCTGGAAAATTACTCATTTTATTTGATTACTTAGAGAAATTGAACCAGAATTTAATTTGGGTTCTAAATACAATGACTACAAATATACTGGATGTTCAATTTCAGGAAACAAAATGTCAGTTTACATCTGGGTTATTCGATGTGCATTTGTTATTCGGTGAAGGTCAGTAAAAACTTTGACTTAGTCTGTATAAGTTTTGTACCAAACATTTCTTTCTGAGTTCAAAAAAAAATGTTAAAGTGGGTGGGAATTTTCGCATGGTTACCCTGTACAGTCTCTAGTAATAAATTTGTTTGTCAAAAATTAACATCTTAATTATAATTCTGGAAATAATTTCTTAAAAATTCAATTTATTTTCGACACTTTGGTGAAAGATAATTTATCTGAATTACTGGAATTAAAACTCATGTTTTAATAATTGACAGTGTTGACCAAAATTTAATGCTCGCCACTATACAATAATACTTCTTTAGAACAAGAAATTTTTGGTCTGCAGATATTGCTTGGAAAAAGAAGTCATTCCATTTTTTAATCAATTTTTAATTCTTCCTTTTTTATGCCTACAATCCAATTTACTGCTGCACAAGTTGTTTAAAATGGAACCAAATCGTGTATACCTGCCCTGTTACACTCTATGGACCGTCAAGATCTCCAAAAGGAGACAATTATAATTGAATTGCCTACTTTATATGTAAGTCGTGCTCATCTCACAAAATAAGAACAAAATTTTTAAATAAGGACTGAAAACGTTATAGAATTCAATTATACGACGACGACGACGACGACAGCAACAGCCAACAACATGTGATGAATATGCATGGGTCGTTCTTCCTTTTTCCATCGCGCTCGATATAATGCAAGACATCAGAAATTATCCTTAATCTCGCGAACAATGCAGTGAATAAGGGGGTGTTGCTAGGAATGTCGGTAATACAGGGCCCTGCTGCCGGTGGGCAGGTCGGATAGCATCTGCAGACAAGGCTAGCTAATTTTATTACATCACTTCTACAGACGCCTACCAAGGAGTTATCGAAAGACATTTACATGCGGTTATAAATGGGAATCGGAGTCGATTTTTATCACCCCGTCTCGTCTGTCGTTGCTGCATAAATTTACAATCAATAATATTAGGTACGCTCTAAAAAAATCAAATATGCAATACACTTACCAACAAAAAATACAAAACATTACGTTACCTTTAGATAAGTTTTATATATTTCATTTTGTAACAGCAAAACAAGATATTTTAAAATTTTCTTGTATTGCCTCCCCGAGCTCGAATGACAGATTGCATTTTTCTTGGTGCTTCCCTCAATAAGATGAGGAGCACTAGCCTGACCAATTTCTTTCCGTTCTTGTATCAAAGTCTCCCAAGTTTGGAAGAATAGAAATTAGGCTTCAATTCATTTCCCAACAAGTCCCAATTATGTTTAATGGGATTAGGAGGGATTGACTTTGCCTTCAGATAAGTTTTATTTCATTCGTTTTAGTTTACCTTAGAGAACAAATAAAGTTACATTTTGGCGTAATTATAACCAAAACAATTTTAATTTGGAACCACAAAATAAGCGATTTTAAAATCTTCTTGTATTGCCTCCCTGAGCTCGAAAACAGGTTCCATTTTTCTTGGTGCTCCCCTCAATAAGGTGAAGAGCACTGGCCTGACCAATTTCTTTCCGTTCTTGCACCAATGTCTCCCAAGTTAGGAGGAGGAGAAATTAGGCTTCAATTTATTTCCGAGCAAGTTCCAATTATGTTTAATTGAATTAAAAGAAGAGTTGTTGAAGCCCAAATCATGCCTTAGACTTCTACTTCATCCACTATTTCGTCACTAACTGTTCGATAAACAGAGCAGCAGCCATTATCATCATTGGTTTAAAGTCAATATCAGCAAATAGAGCAGAAGACACAACATATGGTTCTAAATCGTACTTTCCTGCAGTCACTATACCTCCAATTACCACCATGAATTCTCTGGCTACCTCCCATCATAATTGAGCCTCTACCAAAACGGATCTTTGGAAAGATATAAAACCTTTCACCCAACATTGGTGCTCTTTGACCACCATCTGAATACTTGAGCCAAGCAGTCAAAAATATTCGGCGCCATTCTTCAATAACCCAGTTTTGATATTATCTAACAAAGGAAATTATTAGAATTTAGTCTATGTAAGTACTATGCCTTTTATATCCAATATTGTCTGATATGTTTCACAGAAAAATATCATCGAGAAATATATAAAATGACACTTTTTCAATTAGAAGGAACAGAACTCTTATGTTTCACTATCATTTATGCCTCTTTGCACCACTTTCACTTAAATCTTTGAGTCTTACTTAAGTGACACGTTCTGTCGTTGAAAAAGTGTCACTTACTCTTTAAGGAAGGGACTTAAAATTTTAAGTGAAAGTTGTGCAGCGGGCATTAATAGCTTCGTCAAAGAGTAAATAGAAGACGATTTCTGACTGTCTCTTCTAACATCAGACACTACTAACAAAGAAAATAAGGTTCAGGTTGTGCGAACTGTTAAAAAAATTGAAGACAAAGAGGGTGAATAGTGGAAAAGTGGTTATTCGATTATATTTGGGGGTTATTTGGGTTTTCTAGTTATTATTGAAGCACGAAAAGACTTCCTTTCTTTCTTTATTCTGACACATTTTTCCATCCCCGTCTGCACGTTTACAAATATTTGCAGGGGGGGTATTTTTTTTATTGAGTTTAATTGGGTTGGTTTATTTTCTGTTGGACTTACTTTTTTTTATTTTTTACTTTAAATTTTCATTAAAATTTTTTGCCCGAATGAGTCAGAGTTAAATTTAATTGACTTATATTGGCCTTGCATGAGATTGACTTAATTACAATCTTGTCCATTGATGAGTGAACTTTTTTAAATTTTTGATGATATGAAATGATTTGAATTTCTTTTAATTTGATTTTTCAGTGTAACGGATTTGGATTATAGGATTTCTGAGTTTTAATTTTCACTGAAAATTCTGTGCTAGTTAAGTGTATATTATTGTGTTGCTGAAAGAACAAAAACGCTAACTCAGCAAGAAACCAATTACAATGCGATCTGACTCTTCTTCTTCTTCAGTCACCGCAAGAAATTCAGAAAAGCTCATAATGTATGTATTTTGGCATATATAAGAAAGCCCCAAAATGAAATTCGCGTTGAAATTCTTTTGATAATCGACCAAAACCCGTTCTGGCATTGTAAAAATGCTACAACCAACACCGTCTTCAAAACAGGCCTGGGTCATCGAGTCGGAATATCAGATCTCAGGGTATTGTCCAGTTTCTGGGGACTGCGACGCAACCGTTTCACTGTTGAGCCGTGAAAATCTATGCGTTCCGCTTGCTAATAATGACGGCAAAATAACTTAAAATAGTGAATTTCTGTGCTGGACCGCATTTCAGATGAATCACTTTTGAAGTCAGGGTATTTTTCCACCTAATGAACCAGACCTGTATAAAGTGGGCGTTGCTACAACGCGTTTATTAACGCGATGTAAATAAGTCAAATTATAAGCTGTCGTCAACGACATGCCCACGGATTTATGTACATTCTTATTCGTCATTTTATTTTAGAAGTGACTTGATTATATGTACTGTCCCCGCCAAAAAAAAATGTGGACACTTTTCTTCTTGACGTAAATTTAACGATACTAATTTTTTTTCTGGGTAGCTGTAATTATGAACTGTCATCTAAGAATGACAAACAAATTAGCTTTTTTTAAAGATAAATTCGTTTTCCATTTTTGCCTTAGCTAACATGAGCCGATATTTTTGAAAAAAAATAATGACTGAACTTTATTAATTACTGTCTAACATTGCTGTCATTCGTAAGTGTCGGTTCATAATTACAGCCACCCAGCAAAATTCTTAGCATTATTAAATTTACGTTTTTTTTTTTTTTTGGCGGCGACAGTACATATGTATATCGATTTAAAAATTAGAAACGTCAAAAAATCGATTCATTAATCAAATTAAAACGCATGAAAATTGGCAATTATTTTTAAAAACACGTGGCAACAAAATGAAAATTTCTGTCAAAAGACAGCAAAATCAAATTAGACTCAAAATATTATACACATATCTTCCGATCGTCTTCAGAAAAAAATTCAATGTACTCTTAAGATGGTTATAAAATTTTTATAAGCAAAGTAATTATTTAAAATTAAAACTGTTACAACCGGGGCCGGTCACAAACAAAGTGCTAAAAATCTGCTCAACTCTTTCATTCGATGCTGGTCGATTCCCGAAATGAAATGGCATTTAAATTGTTTGAAAATTGACATAAGCACTTTCATAAAAGTGTTATATTAAAAACATCCGTCGATATTTAAATTTAATTAAAGTTAACGATATAGCTTTATTGTCATATCATTAGTGTTTAGTTATTTTCCGTGAGAAATAAACGTATCACTCTCTTACACATTAAATTGGCTTAAAGCTACAATCGTCTGTTGTTTATTTTAGTTACAATTAGAGAACATTGTCCATCATTTTTATAATTATATGTGATAAGTGTTAACATTAATTAAGAAATATTATTGAAACGCAAATTCATCCACTCAACAATCGAAAGATCATCACAATGATACCACAATTTTGACAAAGAAAAATGCAGCAACCTATAGTTAAACATTATTTAAGAACGATTAAATCACATAGTAAACCAAAGGGAGGAGAATGTTCTCGATACATTTGATACAGTCAACATCTAAGAGAAGTTGTGATGATGACAAATCCGATTGAATTTGAATTGAATGTTAAAAAACGAGATTTTTAAACAGACTTTGTTTTATTCAACAGAAAATAAAATTGTAACTTTGGAAAATGCGAGAAAGAAATAATATGTTGGAAGTAATTATTGCAAGGCTATATAAAAATTATACATAAACAAAAATGAAACAAATTAATAAGGCATTAAATTTGTTTCTGTAAGTTTTGTTCTCTTGGTGTAATTGAAAATACTTTATATCTGTACCTGATTTTTTTTTCTACTCCTATTTCACACCCGACATTTAACTTTACCGTTTATTGTAAAGGTTAGTTTACATTATCCGATTTTGCATTCGATTTTCAGCTTCGAGTAGTTCAAACGTGATATTTTTGCCTTTATACTATTCGATTTTCCATTAGAGAAGCCAGTTTGATTCGAGACAAACTCGAATATAAAATCAGGGAATAATTCAGTTTGATCAAGTCGGCAAAATTAGAAACGTTAAATTTCAATTTTAAACATCAATTCAATTTCGGGAAACGAAGAATCAACCGGATTTTTAACAGCTCCCGTACTCCAGATCATAACAAAGTGCTTAAAAAAGGGGCCTCTCAGTTCTTATTGTACCCGGGCCCCGTCATTTATAAGGCAGACCCTGGTTATAACTATTGCAGTGCTAAATATTGAAGAGAAATATTCTAAAAATTGATCCTACTAAATAAGTATACCAAGGAGTGCAGTTTTAGGTACCATTGCGGCCAGAAATTATAACTTTGAACAAAAGTCAAAATGAAGTTTGTTCTCTGGTCTACCTCGACAATAAAAATGTTTTTACTTATTCTTAATTCATAATGACGCCGTTATAAAATTTAGCAAGAACTGATTCTTGTTCTTCGGATAAGCATGGCAACTTTCAAGTATTTATACATTTTGATAGGAAAACGTCATTGTATTAATGAGAATTCACTTTAATTGATAAAATATTTGTTTGTTTGCGATCGCTCGCACTGTAACCCTTCCCCTTACACTCAATAGCAATTTAAATGCATCGGAGCCGCGAAAGGAGTAGGTAGTACATTCGGTGTAAAAAGTGTCCAACACCAAGTGGCCCGAATTCTTTTCCGTGGTTATAATTAATAAAATGAATATCAAGCAAATTGTGTAGTCATACGTATAAGCTTGCAGGCACCAGTTGTAGAATGCCAAGCTGTTGTTAGCTCTAATTTTATTACTGTTTTCTCGCGTTAATATATTTTTTTAATCTCCATCATTTATTGAAGTGGTATACTTCAGTACCGAGGGTATAATTAATTCAATTCTTACTTCACTTGACTCTGTAAGAGGAAAACATGAATTCCCCACAATTAAAGCTATCTCTTTCTTAAATGCTTTTATATAAAAGCAAAGATTCGTTCCAATGTGCTATTAATATTTTCAATATGTAGTTAAAAAGATTTAGCCAAATCTTGTACCAGAAAGGGATAGTTTTAAATCTAAAAGGTCTTATTTATTACTATCTCTGCATATCAAGGATGCTCACTAACGGAGAAGTGTACCCCCAACATGTTACAACCAGCAACTGCGACGGTGGCATTTATTATTTAAGGCTAAGTGATGTAGTCGAAGTGGTCAGACCAAACCAAGTGATCACTTTTTTCAATTGGTGATTGGTCAGAGAGTTTAGTCAGACCATTGACTTGACGATTTTGTGCAGTTTGACTGTTTACTTAACTCAGCCTAAGCATTTATTTGCCGCACATCTCTCTCTACAATTGAATTTTCGTTTCCCCGGCACAATCTTGCGCGGGGATAGCGCTTTCGAAGAGCCTAAGAGCTTCGCTACTGTAGTTAATATTAATGTATATTATTACAACATAAACTACATTTTGTAGTCAGCACCATTCTGTCCATCTAGTTACAAGAAAGACCTTGTTTATTAGGTGAACACTTAATTTTTTATTTATAAGTGCGGCATCTAGTTACATATACTGCACTTATGCCCGGTTTCTGAAACGATAAATAACTTTAGGTAAACTACATTTTTCTTAACAGATAACTTTATGAAAAGTATAAATAGTTTACATTGCTGCGTATACACTTTACCTACAGATAAAGTTTTGAGAAACGGTTTTAAGAAGTTATGGTGAATTTATCTTGAGTTTATCTCTACGTAAAGTTATGTATCGTTTCAGAAACCGGGCACAAATCAAGTAATTAATGTCGATCGCTTTCTTCTGTATGATTTAAGGACAATAACTCCTAACGAGAAAATTATTCAAATAAACCTCTCAGCAGCCTTCTCGAACGTCCTGAAAACTCGCCGTAAACTTTGATTAATTAGACAGTTGGCAGCACAAATTTTATTTCACCACCTATGTATGCACCTACCACTCGGCATGCATTTGTACACGCCACTCTTTACGGAAAAGAGCCGTTCGCGTGTTCCATACGATTTATACAAATACGGATTATATGTAAATCGACGGACGTGTACATGTTAATATACCGTCTTCGGTGTTAGCGGGAGCGCATAAATTCGAGGGAGTTCACTTTACATGTTGTCAAAGTCAAACAGTGATGGTCAGTGCAGATCAGCGATAGCGGTAGATCAGTCATGTGTGTGTGTGTGTGTGTGTGTATGTATACTCAACGAGAAAGCAATTTGCTGTTGATACATATCTTAAATCTGAGATTCCTGAACCTCACAGACTGTGCACTCGCTGTAGAAGTGATCAGTCTTTCGATACCGTTAAGTTATTGCAGGGGCAAGGAAGCACTGGTGACACCTGCAACTTTACACCCTGTAATACATTACTTTTCTTCCTTTTTAAGCTCCAAGGCTTCCATAGCTTAAAGAAAAATGAATCAACATTTCCCAGCCCCCGTGAAACTATGTACATGCATTGCTTGATGATGACGTGATTTGTACTGCACGAGAGAGAGGCAAAAAGTCTAAAGAAACAATAGTTTATTAAAATTATTACATCAGATATTGAAATTATTGTCCGTCATAGAAAAGTTTTAATTTCAATTTATTTTGATTATATACCAGATGAGTGATAATTGGACATGAGTCAAACCGAGTCTTTCTTTTTAAGTTTGCGCAGTCGATTTATATTTGTTTAAATTTTAATATATTTTTGTAACTGGTTCAATACTTTAATTATTCAGTAATTTTAAATTAGCATTTTCCAAAAAAAAAGTATAGTATCGCCGTCTAAGATGTATTAATTCTGAGAGAACTTTCGCTTTTGGAGTGACTGACCAACTGATCGTTGTTCAAAATTATCATTATCGATACCACCTCAATTCTACATTTTAGTCCAAAGCAAAGTCCAATATGATTTTAGCGCCCTCTTCGAAAGACATAAAGATAAGAGTGATAAGCAGGGAAAAGAAATCGGCCCACTTGCTCCGCGAACAGTACGAAAAATTAGTATTCGGACAGTATTAGTCCCGCCTACAATAATTTCTGCGATGTGCGCAGACGAAAACATAAAAATTAGATGCATCGGAACCATGGAAGGTGTGAATAGTACATTCAGCGTAAAAAGCGTCCAACACTAAGTGGGCCGAATTCTTTTCCCTGGTGATAAGTCACCTTGTTTTCGTCGATCTGGGTTAAACATTTCCTGGTCGCGGAATTTCCAAATGGCTAAAATCAAAATGAAGAAGTTAATTGCTACCTATACGAAGAGAAGCAAGATTTATGCTGAGAAAATTAACTCTCAGCACAACTTTCAGCTTCAGTCGTGACGGGTGTGGGTGTTCATTAACGCGACAAAATGAGCGCCACCTAATCTTAACCAAAGACGAGGAGAGGATCAAGGAAACGAAAAATAGAAACGACTCATAGTTATTATACTTTTAACATCAGACACAACTTTACGAAATTTATCAACATTAAATAAATAACCGTAATCAAGTCAACTTTAAAACAAACCAGATTTAACCATTGGCGGTCACAAATAATCAAATTTTGTTCTCAAATAACATTAGCGTGAAACGCCCAAAACAACAAAACGCCTACAGTAAAATTCGGCAATAGGCCGTAGCACAATCAATCTCACATGTTTGGCCTTCTTCGGAAATTGTTCTGCAGTCTACCAACTACGCGTATGACGTCGATATCAGAGCTGCAACGGTCTCCTTGTAAAATGACATCATAGAACGACGAGAAAGCGTTGTTCTTCCTAAACCAGTCGTCAGACGGAAACCAAAACAAGAAATTTGTAACCAAAACGAGAAACTCGTACCCCAAATCAAATAAAACTGATGTCCAAAATTAAAACTCGTGCCTAAACTGAAACTTGCCCGTGCTCAAAATGATAACTCGTATCTAAAGCAGGAAACTTGTACCCAAAATGAAAAGCCTTTGGAAGAAGGAAAGTTCGTCATTAGTAACGCAAAAAAAGAAGAATCAACAGTGGCAAACAAACCTGCCCGGAACTCCACGGACGAGACAAATTCTCAACGTGCTTAATGATCCTCCAGCACCAAGTCAGACCCGACTAAACGTCGTACGACGAGGAAGCTTTCACAAGGTCCTCTACAATAACCAAAGTATGGACCGACCGTAAGGACGGTCACAATGCGAAAATGGAGAGCGCTCCCACAAACAACGCCACCAGGTATTGGGGATATCCCTAAAACGACTAACACTTCGATGCACGCCACAAATTAATAACCATGCCCCCAAATCTTCGAAGGGAGGGTTTACACAAGTAAAAACCAAAGTGACATAAGCGGGAACCAACGGGTGTAAATTTGACATAAGAAAGCGCCAATAACGACAAAGGCCAAGGATATGCCAATTAAACTAAATGTCGAAATGTTAATTCGCAAAAATCTGTCGTTCACATAAACTGATATAATAAAAATGTAGACGGCGCCGAAAACTTTATGAGTATCTGGACGCATTTCGCCACAAATCTCACGAGCAGAAAAAGATGCAGAAAAAGATGCAAATAAGATGCGCTTGCAATCGTTTCAGCAGATGGTGCAATCCTATCAAAAGAAATAGAATCTCCGAACGATATTGTTTATTTAAAGCTTAATTCTCACACGAGCAGCGCGTCGCGTCGCGTCGCGTCAAATTTTTACATGTAATTTTTTGACATAAAATGCTGCCGAGTGAGAATTGCTTCATTTAAAACTATGGCAACTTTTAGAGACAGCAATGACGCGACGCGCTGCCGTGTGAGTATTGAGCCTAAAACCACAAAGGATTGCCAAGGTCTCGAGAATTTTGCACTAATTCAGCCCGGAGGGTTTCGAAGCGAAAGCCCAAACAAATGTTTAACCTGATTCAAAGCGTGAGATTATTTTCAATTCGCCTAATTAGTGGATTGTTACAATGAACGTTTGTTGACAGAATCACATTATAACCAATTTACCTTTTCTGCACGATTCTGTGTTGTAAAAGCGTTCCTGATGTCTTTCATATTAAATGCGGATTTATTCTTGATTATCTCGCATTTTCCCTTTATTTTCCTTGTCACAAAGTTTTAGATCATACACTTGTTATTATGTTGCACTCAAGTTTTCAGATATGCAGAGACAGCAGTACATGTAGAGGACAACACATGAGCAAGAATAGATCCTTGTGGCACTCACTTTATTCTTACGTATTTGTATTCGAGTTTAGTCAGTTCAAAAGAAGGCGCTTGGAATTTAGTTAGCACTAATACACAATAGAGATAAGGTTGAATTTAGAACATTTTTGTTGTTTTTCGTCCTCTTAACCGACCAGCAGTGCACACACATATAAAATTGTACGTTAGAATAGGGATATTAATAGTATCTGAGAAAGAACTGAATTGTTTAAGCTACCTCAAACTGGATAAAAATTAAATGTAATTTGTTGAGACTTAAGCTATGGGTACACATAGATTCATTAGGTATGCAGAAAAAGCTATCTGAATCTTTGTTTGAATACTGCAAGAATAATTTATATTTCCCGCAGGTACATTTAATTATCTTCAAGTTTGTATGACGCATAGAAAATATCTGCAGTGTCTACGACGATCTTTTTCTCTTTGTCTTTTTATTTATTAAAATTCAAAACAGGGCAGCATACATACTTGATTGCAACGTTGTTTCACCGTCCTTATTATTTTTAGGATTAGTCAAAAATTATGCAGAATTTTGTGCTTGTTGGTGTTACAAAGGAGCAGCAGTAAACTAAAATTATTTAACTTAAAAAGTATACATAAAATTAGGATACAATGGCTATTCTTCGATACAATAAAAAAAAATTTTAATAGTACTTAATAAATATGTACGACAACACTCAATTAAAACTGAATTAAAATAAGACGCAGCCCTTACAGTAATTGCCATTGAATAATCTTAAGGGACCGGACTTTGCATGCAGGAGTATCATTTTAAGAGAGCATCATAGTACATGTTATAAGTGACATAATATAGTAAATCGTACCTTATTAATACTAATAAAATGAAATTATTAATATGCTATTTAAAAACCGTACATTTGATTAGTTTAACATCACTTTTTCCTATACGGAAATAATTTTATTTATATGTTACATGTTCTTTTTTAACAGGTAGGTAAACATTCTAATATTCAAATGAAACAAACATCGTCCTTCGGTAAATAAATCTAACCCAATTATTTCACCGTGGAAGTTTTGATGACAAAACAGGATGCGAACTAGAAATACCCAGAGTAAATATTGCCAAATAATTCCAACTTTCAAGTAAATTTATTCAAGAAACAAATTTTAATGTATTGCTCTGAAACTCACTCTCATTGGAATATTAAATTTTCGAATTGAATGTATTTCGTTTCATAAAATTTGAAATTTTTTCGAAAAAGGATTATCCAGATATATCCCCAATAAAGACAAATTTAATTAATGAATTTATTGAAATGTCTGAAATATTTTACATTGGGAACTCAGAAACGAATTATCTAAATGTATCCCAAAGAAAGACGAATTTAAATAGTGAATTTATTAGAATGTCTTAATGTTTTATATTCGGTCAAAACAAATGTACAGGGTGGCACATTGCTGTGGCAAAGCTTCCTAATGATATGAAATATATGTATAAGTAAGTTACATAATGGAAGTTATAGGTTACAAAAAAGTTCATGTTGTAGAATCAAAGTATTATCAAAGATACAAAGTGTATCACAGAAGAGTGACGCAGAAGGTTTTATTTTATTAATCGACGCATAAAGATTTTTGTTCTCATATACATATGCATATTTTGAACTTTTTGCGCAAAGTAAGTTGCTAAATGTTCTTCGGCTATTTCTCGATCTTGATACATAAATAATTATTTTGATATTAAAAAACAAAAACAAGAACAAGAAGTGAAATTAAATACCTGAAGTGGAACTTCAAGAATGAAAATTCATGGCATTCATTTCATTATACGCACGTATATCCTTTAATAAAGGGCATAACATAAAACATTAGCGTTAGAGACAGTGTTTACGGGCCATTATGTGAATAGAATTGATTGCGGATAACGTCGAGATTATAAACGATCCATATGTCACTCGCGCTCGTACGTTCGCCACCCACCATTACTATATTAAGCCAACGGACGCAAATTGCCTCAGAAACATCACCTTTGAATTATGGAGATTTCCGAGCAAAAAAAAATGGCGTCCTTTCCCAAGCAAAAATCTGAAATTTTAATTTTAAGGCCGTACCTGAAACGCTGCGACGTAGGCAAATCGAATTCTTTTCACGGCATTTTCTGTATCTATAAAATGGCCCTCCCACTTAATGCCACACATATATTCACAATTACGAACAGTTTACGCATACCTTCCTGTGTAATGACAAAAATTCGCATACCTTTCTTTTACTGAGCGCGAAGTTCTTTTCCGACACCGGCGATTCATGCATAAGTTGCGCGCTCAGCAATTCAAATAGTTTAACAGTCATTCTTCATTGTTCGCCGGAGGAAAAAAAAATTATACAAAAGGAACAATTCTTGGTCCGCGTTGTCCGGCAACAATGGCAACAATAGACGTATGAAATTTAATTAATCACATTTCATTAAACGTTTGATTACTAATCGTGCACTCATTACATGTTACAACATTTACACTAACGCTCACGGAAGTTCTGCGAATAAACCACTTTTAAATCCTTAAAAATTTCAAAATAAATTGACAAGGTAATTTGACTTCATTGGAACTATGCTGACGTTCAGCTTTCAAAATATTTTGCTTTCATCACAAAGTTCTTTTTTATTGCCGTTGTTCTTCCAGTTCATTTTATTTTGCTTAAAGGCAATGTACATATTACAATGTGTCATTTATTGTTGGTTATAGCAATAGGTGAGAGAGAGCACACATCTGTCTTCATGTTTTACGGGCGTATGCGCTCTGAACTAAACACTCCTTATTCCGACAAAGCTTGCTCTTTCGTATATTCCGGAAGTAACTGACACAACTTTTACACAATTTGGTTCAATTTCTACAATAAAAATTTAGAACAACAAATGTTGGGCCTGCTGATACCGTTTAGAGATTGATGCCATTTTTAATTCAGTTTAAATTTCGAGATGATTTAGTGCACAAAATAAATTGTTTAAAAACTAGAACCAAATTTTGTAAAAACGGGTTTCAACTATTTAGATATTTTCTTCTAGCCTAGTCGAAAAAAGAACATAAATTAACCATTTACTTTCAGATTTATATATCATTGCATCATTTAAATAGGTACATAATGATGTTTTACTTAACGTGAATTTGGAATTGTATACTGCAATGACTATTGAGAATTTAAACAAACAAAAAATAGGAGTAATAAAATTGCACTTGAAAGGAGGAAGTTCCCAAGTAACACACCAGAAGAGCAGTATACTTAATACATTTGTATTCAACCATATTTTGGTATTTTTTTTTGGTTTTGCTGTATTCATTAAACGCTTATGGTCAACGTATATGTTTTAGACCGTGTAATATACGTATATGGTTTACCACTTTGATACAAACACGTCGTATTTTGTATAAAGGGTGATTCAAAATAAGTGTCCGACTCGTTAGTCGCATGTAATACACGAAAAAACAAAACAAAAAATCTCTGTGCATAAAAGGTCTAGTATGCATAGTTTTTAAAGTAAAATTCAGATTCAGATATAAGTTGGTTGGTGGGCACTCGTACAACTGTATTGGGTCAAAAAGCAACGAACCCTCGCGGAGCAGAAGGAAACACTATCGTTTACCTTGGAATATGGCTTTCTATGGAAAAAAATGTATAACACGTAATTCATTGTTTCGAATATCGAACTTGTGTATGCATACATAAGAAATGATCATAATTTCCATTTTAGACTCAAAGGAGGCTTTTGGAATATCTCTGATGAATTTATTTCTTGCAAATTCATACTTGAATGACCTTATTAAATACGCTCCTAACGAGTGGGACAAATATTCTGAATCACCCTGTATGGAACACGTTTTTTCAACAACTATCTCGAGGATATTTTTCCCTTTATTAAACGTTAAATTTATACGGACATTCAGCTATTGTGTATTGCTTGGACTGCTTATATTTTTTATTTCTCACTATTTCGTTGCTTTTTCGTAAAAAAAAACTACAAATCGGGCGAAATTTTAAATTCCAATTGAAAGATTCCAGTTTATTCTTTTGCAGAAAAAACTAAAAGTGTATTTCCAATTATATCAGGAGTCGTAAATTTAATAAGATATGTCAATTAAATTTCATTTTTCTGCTATTAGCAACTCACGTTCTCTATTTATATTTCCTGTGGTAGAAAAATTGCTACTCGTTAGTTAACAAGTAAACAAATAGAGCGTTTTTTTGTAAAAAAAAAACCGACCGTATGACATATTAGTAAACTATAAAGTTGTTAATACGGACAAAAACGTAAAATATTTCATGTTTTATTATACAGGTTGTTTCTAAACTTTCAATCCGTAAGTATTTTTGAATTAAAAGTCCATTCGCAAATGCATTCTCAGAGGTGTTAAATGAAAGTGTAGTTAAAAATATTTTACTAATAGAAATGTAAAACTAAAAACTGTTCATTTTTACTTTGGAACATATACAGGCCGCCCGATTTTCAAAGCAGATTACTTGTGCCTTCTTTGGAGTACACAAAAATCTGTTTCTTGACATTAAAATTGGAATATCTTATAAATTAGTACAAATTTGACATATGTTTTGCCGAAATGATGTAGTATATTGTTTCATAAAGTTTATGAGTTCTTCCGGTATTTAGTAATTATTATTCTCTAAATACTTTTACTTTTTAAGCAGTAACATGTATTCTATGTGTCTGCGTATTTGTGTTTTATTACTTCTTCTTTGTTAGACTGTTTGGTATAATTAATTACTGTTACAGAAATTAAAATTTTTACACTTATTGCAAGTCAGCCCATCGTATAAGATGTGTTGCCTATACAGAGGACTAGCATTGCTTTGGCTCTCAAATGCTCACTCAATAATAGCCTGTTAGCGTTTTTTAAATATTAAAAATTAAAGCCACTTGATCAGTTACTATTATATTTAAATTTTAATGGAAATTTCATGACGATTACTTTTTGAGCAACGACGTGTATTCTACAAAAATGTATTTGTTGTTTATCTGTTCTTCCTTTTAAGACTGTTTGTTTTTGTTACCCAGACATTGAAGTTTTATACATATTGCAGGCTGCAACCAATTATGTGTCATGTGTTGCATACACGGACAGATCATGTGACTTTGATTTGCAAGTGCTTTACCATGAGATTTTTTTTTTATTTGCATACGTAGCATTTATATACACATTTATAAAGAACATGTCAATGTTTTACTGCAATCTGTAGGCAACTACACAGATACAATGCATTAACATGTTCTTTTAAAAGAAATTTATACTTTTATTACACTTTGACAGCAAGCATGGCCGCCTTGCATGGGGTAACTTATTATGTAGCAAACACGCTTCAGTTTGTCAATCCTTATCCAATGTTAGGTTAAGAAGCGATCGTAGGATGTCGCTGTTTTAGCTATTCATAAATGATACAGTTTCACAGTTTCGTAGCCCTTACGCTGAATGTTCTTAAGGGTGTGGTTCGCATGCAGGAGTATCATTTAAGTTGAGCGTCGTAGTACATATCGCTGGTTCAATAAAACAATGACCAATTTACGCCAAGATAACTTAAATATACCAATATGATCAGAAAGAGGTAGTGCATCCAGTAAAATTTTAACCCCATCGGAATTCCAAGCAGTTTAATTATCGAGGCGATGTCATTGTTTAATTATCACAGGGTCTTTCATAAAACAATTTTATTTTTTGCTTCTCGTGTAAACTTTGGTTTCTTGCAGATAAATCATTGTTTCACTAAACCGGCGATATGTATACATATATCGTGCTCACGAGGTAAAATCAATCTTTTCATGAAATGGGTATTCATTTCATGAATCTTCTCCACTTACTGTGTTAGGTATCATCTATATTCACCTTCAGCACAAAATGTTTGTCCTTTTCATGAAACGCAGCACTTTCTTTACTTTTTTCATGTGAACGGCTTTCTACCTGTGTACTTCAAAAAACGAATAAACAGTTACCTGGAAACATGATTACCGTACGTCCCGATTTTGACGAGACAGTTCCGGTTTTTGAGTTTGTCTCGCGTCCCGCAGAGTTTTAAAAAAGTTCCGCTTTTTGAAAGTCTGTACCTTTTGTAGATTAGACGTTCTAGAATAGATTGTAAACCAATTATTAACTAAGGTTCTTTTGAGTCGACTGTGAGTCTATTAATAAGATCTGTTTCATATTATTCTATTTAATTTTGTGTATATGGAGAGACAGCGCCCTCTTTGAAAACCTTTTTCTTTCCATTGAAAATAACTAGTGATTAAAAGATACTCAATTTTTTTAAGACAATGATACAAGACGAAACCGTTGATGAGTACGTAGCGATGAAATATTAAAATAATTTCTCTTTTGGCCAAGAGATGGCGCTCTTAATGATTTCTGTCTAGTTTCTGTCTTTTCCGTCGCGCTTGGGATTCTGTTTTTAGTTTAATTTTAAAGTATCAAGACGAAATCACGTTTTTCGATTTGGGCAATTATCATTTTTAGAATATGAAGATAAGTGAATGAATAGGTGGCGCTCTAAGCAATTCCTTATGACACGTTTAGCTTTAAGTTCTAATTAGCTTTAAATACTGTAAAGGCAAAAGTAGAAGTTATTACTGAGAGTGCCAGCCTCAAGGCAGTTTGAAATTACAAAAAGAACAGCTTTCATTTTTGGTCAAGAGGCAGCGCTACGCAGGTTCCTTTCATCTATCCCTTCACAAATAAATATAATAAATATATAAAAAATAATTTTCAGACAACAGCTGGACTCGAAATTAATACATATGTGAATCTCCTTATTTAATAAAATACAAGTCAACTAACAATTTTTTACAATCAATGGTGACCAAAATTTATTGCCCACGACTGTACGTGCGTATATTTCACATATTTTTCTTGCAATAAAAAAATTATAAGCACGAAACTATTCGATTAAATTAGTTTTCACTTTGAGGTAATAGATCGCACTTTACACAATTCAATACATGATTCAATATGAGTACTATGACGCGCTCCAATATGATAACCCAGATAACCGTTCAATAAAATTCATTATAAGCAAGTGAAATATTGATTTTTAATTATATAATTAATTTTTGTTTTTATTTTAACGTGGTTATGGTAATAATTAAATGTAAAATAAGAGAGGTCGATAAAGACTTTTCTTTTAAGGGGTCGGTTAAGGGGTAAGTTAAAAAAGGTTGGGGATCCCTGATTTCATGGTTATTTTGTTGGTTGGGTTGGATTGGATTATCCCGCCTTCTCCAGATTAAAATCTGTCCAATTTACACATGATCAAAGTTGAAAAAAAAATTTTTTTTATAAATCTTATAAAGAAATTTATAACATATAAAATAACGTAATTAATGAAATGGCGTCCTGAGTATGATCAGATATCAGATAATCAGAGGTAAACTTTTTCTAAATTTCGTAACGTTTAGATAGAACTAAATTGAGGGTCTGGAGAAGGTTTTGATAAAGCCGAAACTATCATAGCTGAATGATTAAAATCATTTTCTTTTTGTCCTAAACCCGATCAAATTTACTTTTTAAAAAATATAAAACAACCTCACTTTTAGATACTGTTGTTATTGTTTGGTTTCATTTCATAAGGGGTGTTAAGTTTATTATAAATTCTTATATTTGTCTGAACAGCACTGGTCCTGTCGCTTCTGTCATCTTTCTGACACCTACTGATCTTTTATTCATTTCATGAAGTGCACGGTTTATGTAGAATCGCCTGTGACTATTACATGAAAAACGTAAAGTAAACTTGTAATTAGTTTCAAGAAGAATACAAAAAGTTGTTCCAATTCATGAAGAGACAAAATACTTCGTGCTGATAGTGAATACATACGATAATACAGTAAGCGGATGCGTTTCATGAAAAGATCAATTTCATTATGTGAGCACGACATATACGAATAAAAAAAAACTTATGGTATAGTATAATAAAATAAAAATAAAATTAAGAACTTCCACTGGATTCTCATTACACGTAAACAACAGAAATAAATACGAAATGCACACATCACAGCGCTAATTAAATTAATTAATTAATAAAACGAGCCGGGGATCAGTCAATTGTGAAACGGAGGAGAGTTTCAAACGTCACAGTCTGATAGACGATCATCTGATACCGACCAGAAACCAACGTTGGATTACTAGATACTTGATAGCGCTGGTTTAGAAATAGCCTGACGTCTCAAATAAGAACAAAAAATACCCGGTCTTACATGAATGGCATAATATTTGAATTATGTGTGCCCTCGTACATTGAACCGCGAGCGACGGTGAACGAAGAGTGAATTTTTAAATGTTTACGAGCAGCTTTGCTTTTTCTTTTGTTATCCTTATTAAGGTATCTCGATAATTAGCAACAAAGTGCATGTTACAAGTGGTTTTATTCTTGTTATGTCTGTATCAACTTCAGTGATTTCTTAATTTAAAAAAAAGGTAGTAATATAGTCGTAAAGAAAGTTAATATAATTTCAGGACATTGTGCTTTTATTACAGTTGATGAGACAAACCTTTTTAATCAGTTGTTTTTTACCCCCTTGTTTATTTGTTGTGTGTTAAATTTAAACTGAAGCGCGCAGCTTTCTACATGGTTTGCAACTCAATGTAACTCTTCGACCTGTATACCCCATTTATCAGAATACGGAATGTTGAGATACTTATGTGCTATTATTTTGCACATAGTTTATGTACTTGAAATAATCTGCCCACGCTATTTGTATTCATACCATTCATGTCCGCGATCCTTGCTCGCAGCAGCGTCGTATTTACGGCCTGCATTTTGGTAAAAAACTCTCTTAGAAAATTAAACTTTATGTACTTACTCACGCTTGTACACACACACTCTGTATTCAAAATAGTCAGCGGACGTCTTGTTATGCCCGGCCAACAGGTGTTTCTTAACGAGCTATTAAAAAATAAATGAAATATCGCTCCAGAAATGGAAGAAACGTTCTCTCAAACGAGCACATTATTTAAATAATTTTTGCTTGCGCAACTTTCAGAATAAAAATCTTATGCAAATGCAAGTACAGTTTCAGATAGTCTTCTTCCCTTTGGGAGAGATTTCTCTGCCATTACGAAGCACGCAAGCCTGACTGAAATTAATGGTTCGCTACGTATATAAATTCACTTTGAATATTTTTCAATAAATATAAAAACAACAAGATAAATTTAATAGCATTCAATATTAAATAGTTATTTCAAGAGTTTTAAAAACTTAATTAAGAATGATTTACTTTCGTGTATGAACACAAGTAAAGACAAGAAGACTACACTGCCCTGTTAAGGATAGAAATCATATCTGACAAAATTATTGCTTCGAGATGATCCTCATTTAGTAAAATTTATTACGCCATGAAATTTGAATATATTATTAAAAATTGAGTTTAGCGCTTGCTAAAAAGTGCTAAAAACAGAATCTAATAAGCCAGAACATGTAGGTAATGTACATATCATAAGCCAAGCATGTAGACGCCGCAAATGTATGAAATGTAGATACGACTTCTATGCTTAACAGGGCAGTTGTTTTTGTATCCTGATTTTAAATTCGTCGCCAAGATACCATTCATTTCCTAAAATGCCAAACAAAGCACTGAGTTAATTGGGTTTTTAAATTCCTGAAGAGACAACCTTATTAAATCTTGATATCTTAAATTTGAAAAAAAAAAGTCAATATGTATTTATTTCCCTTTTTTCTTTCCCTTCTTTATTTAAGTGGTCGAAGAGAAAACGATCCTGGAAGTACACACAATACATTAAACGTGAAAAAAGCCGACGGCGGACGATTTAATCGAAACCTCTTCTGCAGAGATAAAACAATAATGAGAACTAAAAAGCCGCCATATATGGTAATAAATAAGCGCGTTTTTCCCACTAGTTAGTTGGCAAAAAACCTCACAGTTTTACGATCACTTCTTGTAGGTACGAGTATATCGTTAAATTGGGTTCAAGTCGAACTGAGTCGATAAAGAAGAGTCCATGAATCAGCAGGAGCAGCTGATGGCTGCAGGAGTGTCACGCGGACATCTACCGCAGGAATACAAATGTCCACACCAATTAATGTTAGCTGTCCTATGGTGTACGATCCACTCTGCTCTTTGTTTTTCGTCGTAATTAACGACTGGATTAATTTTCAAATGCTTCGGCTTTTTACCTCAAAGTCGTTCACGTTATATCCCCAATAAAAGTCGATCAAGTAATTAACTATCCAGCCTTAATCTCTAGTTACTATTTACAAGCAACCCATAAAATATCCTTCATTTCAAACTCAAAAGTTAAGAAATCAATAAATCAAATTACGTTTTAGTCTGAATTTTTATACAATTTGGTCCTTTATATTTATCTACAAATATTTGGAGATTTCAATGATAAGTTCGGCAACAAACATCAATTGCTTTTCTTCGAAGACTTTCTGTTTCGCTTCATTTTTACCGTTCAGGATTCATGGAACCAACACACCCAAGCAACCCACATATACATATAATAAAGAATAAAATGTCCGCGAGATAGTTGTTGAAAAAACGCGTTCCATACACTAAATACAATGTTTCTGTATCAAAGTGGTATACCGTACACGTTTATTACACGGCTTAAAACATGTAAGCGTTTAATAAATGTAAATTTGTCCAACCAAAACCAAAATATGGCTGAATACACGAAAATTAAACCAAAGCGTGTTGTTTGGGCAGCAAAGGGATATATAATTGGTTTTTAACTACGACTATGGTTATTACCTTAACTGAATAGTTTGTCACGTTGGATTTTTAGGGTACAATTAAAAAATTTAAAAAGACACATCGGAAATAAATTAGAACACTTCAAAATTATATGTAAGCGCATTCCTCTTACGAAACCACAAAGTCAGCAAAGACTTCGCACGCATGAAGAAATGAGGTCAGGGTGTTTTTGCAAGGACGCAGCGTTTTTGCCTCAAAACTATAACGGGTTAGCCAGTTAAGCGAGTAGACATGGGTAAAACTGTGTGTGTTTGTGTGCAATACAACGTCAACATACTTGGTATAAATAATCGAAGAAAAGTCTCCGAAATCAATCGGTAAAACGATTCACTTTGAAAAGGCCGTCGTCGCCGTCTTCCATCGACACCGTTACGTCGTCATCCCTGGACACAAAATCTACGCCATGGCTTCGCTTTGCGGGTAGAAATCAAGACATCTCTGCAACCTTAAGTCGTCCAGCCCTGAAACCAAAACGACGCCGAGACGGATCTCCTAAACACGTTCACCCGCTACTCAAGATCTAACACGTTCGACCGGAAGAGGCCACCCTGCCTGCGACGAGGACCAGAAAAAACCTCGGACTGGCAAACCCCAACATCCGTATTAGCGACTATATTAATTCCAAATAATAAAGAGGCATGCTTGCATGCACAAGATTAATTCAAGCTCTATCTACGCCCCTAAAACCCCCAACGTCACTATATGTCCTTTGTAAAGTCTGTGAACACATTCTTTACTTCAGTGCAAGTTTGTGATTGAAAATACGTGCAGATGGGGTTTAAAAACTTACTTTTCATCCCCTTTTGTCCCCAATTCTTTTAGCAATTCTTACACTGTTGAATTTCGATTTCTTTGTTGGTAACGCTCAGGTTTTAGCACGGGAAGCCAGAAATCGATTTCCAAATCGTTATCCACGAATTTCAATTGGCGTCTACTTATATTTTTTTTTTGAATTGTCGAAAACGGCCCACTCCTTACCTCCTTCGGTGTTCACTTAATTCCTTCCACATTCCTTATTATGGTTCGATGACTAGAAAATCGAATCTAATTTACAAAATGTTTTCAAACGTATTTTAGTACAATAACAAAAGATTACGAACAAAATAATACGTGAAGTTAATTAAACTACTTAACTAATTAAAATTTAACAATTAACATAAAATTAAACTAGAATATGAATGAGGATCAACTAAAATCCTTTGTTAAATGCTGAATTTTAGCCAACAATGATTCTATTTTATTTAAACTCACCCTCGCCGATCGTGAACGCTTCTTAGGTACACTTTATTTAAATTAAAATAATTAGGAAAATTGACTCATTAGAGAAAATTAGAATTTTGGAAACTCCACGATGTGTAACACACGAACTAAATTACATTCGGAACTGAAGAGGCACTTTTCTAGAAGGCAGTTCGTGTTCCGTGGCAATTGTCTAGTCGAACTCCTTTTCTGATCAGAAAAGCTACCTGTTGAAATGAATCTTACTTTTAGTCTACGTAAACTTTGCATTAGGCATTGGTACTGAGAAAAATCTTGATGACTTATTCTATCAAGGACTGAACGTAGACCTAGGTTTGCTTGTAGGAGTGAGGAGCCCCTGCATAATTATTTCTTTTGTTGCACTATGACTGATCGATGTTCCAACGATATTAATGCCCTTGCTCTAATTTCTCGGCACATACGTTGCAAGCTATCGTTGCATAACATTACATTTTGTATTTTTAATGGGTCATGATAGAGCTTTACATCATCATCTTCTGGTGGGTAAAACAGATTAGGAATAAAAGAACTCTTTGTATTCAACTAAAATTCTTCAAACCTCAAACAAGGAGACATTTTATTTACGTTCTTAAAATTATTGATCATCTGATCCAACTCTTGCGTTGTACTAAACACGGTACACGTACTAATATATGTAGTTTCCAATTAATTTTAAGTTTGTTCTGCGCTCTCTACACTTTTAACTCCTTTACACTCTTACTTATTTACATAAATCTCGTTTTTACGAGTGCGAATGGTGCAAAAATGTTGAAAAGTGCTGATAAAACGAATACAACTTTCACGTACGTTTAAAAAAGTGAGGTTAGGTTTGAGATTTCCATTTTCAAACAGTTCCATCATCTGAAACAAATGATGGATTCGTGATGATCTGAACTGAATGCCATCAAGCTGGCTTATTGATATAATTTGTTCGCAAATTAAAAGACCACTGGCGGTGTTGCCTTGTGAAAAATACAACAGTGTCCCAGTTAAAAATTTGGTAACAAAATTGACAAGTGTTTGAAACAAACGATAAGGTTATACGTTCGGAACAAATCCCTGATTCTAAATTTACTAATTATGACAGATTCATGGTTCTTACTTTATCGTTTGCAAGCAATTTTATAACAGACACACTGTAATTAGTTGAAACAGCTCGTTAAAATGAATATAAATGTAAATAATCTAATAGTAAAATGGAATTGACAAATTATTTTGACATGAAACTTCAAATACCTTACCAACTTAGTATTTTGATAATGTTCTATAGGGGACTTATGTTTTATACCAACATAATGCATCAGGTGGTGGTTTTTTTAATTTGTGAATAACATATATGTAATAATGAACGCACCCTACTTGCATGAACGCACCCTACTCGCGCGACATGGTGAAAACGCCTTGGTGAAACCACGACATAGTGGAAGCGCCAGAGCTTTCACCGCGACAATACTGTTACATATTGGTGTAGATCCTAAGCACTAATTTTATCTAACTATTTATCCAAATCCAATCTTATTCGTTAGGACAATGATTCAGAACTCCTACTACAGGGTTCTGAGGTTCCTTCTTCTAATCATTATTTCTCATACTTTTCCGTTGGTATAATTTAAAGACAAACGTCACTTCGAGACAGTGTGGCCTGCTCAATTGTAAACACTCTGCTGCACCCTCATTCGACTGAAATCGGAATAGCGGTAATTGACGGTCTACGCCCGACGCCAGCGACAACGTCGCGTAGATTGGAGGGAGAGGCAGCGTAACTTTTACAACCGAGTTGGCAACGTTGCTTTATCCATTTAAGTTTAATGAATATTTTCAAGTCCAAAATCAAAGTTTGCGACATTGCGTTCAATACTAACGTAAATAGTTCTTTTAGAAACTATTTTTTCGAATTCCGTTTCCTGGCGAACGATGAAACTGGAGCATGTCAGGATAATTTCAGGTGACAACGTTAAAAGCAATCGCCATTAGAAGACACAATTAGCGGAGACCGTGCGTGAATGGTATAATTACCGGCAGTAATTGCGAGCGCGTACGTGCACGAAAACACTGTTAACAAGTGACGGGCTGCGAATCTACGCACCGCGACATTTGTATTGCGTCTTCTTGCTAACATTAGGTATACAGAATCTACTATTATTATCCTCGTACAGGTGCCAATTTAAGACGTAAAAGAAAAGCTAAAATTATTTCAGCGAATACCCCAAG
The DNA here is from genome assembly GCA_036172665.1 of Prosopocoilus inquinatus. NCBI lineage: Eukaryota > Metazoa > Arthropoda > Insecta > Coleoptera > Lucanidae > Prosopocoilus > Prosopocoilus inquinatus. Next base: position 36,044,815 of record CM069875.1, read on the forward strand.
TGATTACCGCAGATTGGATAGCACCAGGAGAACTAATGATTTCAACTACTTTTGTATAGTATTCCCATTTTAAATTGGTGTTTACAACCCAAGACTGCGGTAACCCTACAAGTTTAGAATTGTTTCTCATATTTAAACTAAGTGCTATCGCCTTGCCACAGAAACCGTTTTAAAATGGGAATACTATACATAGTATATACAATCAAATTGGAATTCAACACTTTAGGAACGGAAACTACTCGAGTATCTTCAATTTTATCTAGAAGTACTGAGATTTTGATGTCTTTTACATACGAGTGTGAAAATTGCGATCAATTTATTTGATATGTCATATCAGAATGACCTCTGACGTACAATTTCCTGTACAGTATTTAACGTTCCATTGTCATTATGTTAACTGATGGAATCCTTCTCCTTCGCAAATGTCGATTGTAAGGTGCAATTTCGCTTCGCTTGAAACCGTGTTATATAGAAGCAATTGTAGATACGTACACCTACAAATAGAAGTCTAAAATACAGTGTACATGTGGTTTGAAATTGCTTTAACCTCTGACAGTTGCAAGTCTCCTTCTGTTGAAATATTTGAAAACGCAAACTGAAAATTACACTCATCTATCCGCATCACGCTAATAATAACGTACAGTATTTGATGGTATAAAGATCGTTGGAATTATAAAAGATAATACATACATACGTCTGATATAATGCGTTGTAACTGCGTGTAATGGAACTGCCATTTAAGAGTTTATTGTTAACATATTACTCAAACATTTATTTTCGGTTTGTTTGCATTTTTGTTATTTAAGGATATTTTAATTTGTTCATGAGTACCTGAAAGGATCAGAAGTGTATGTAGTACATATTCTTTTAAAAATAAGAAATTTGTAGGAAGCGACTTTGTTGAACCTTAAAATACAAGTTTTAAATAGTAGAACTTGCAATTCAGAGTAATTTAAAAATATTTTCAATCATATATCATTGGTAATCCGTACACTTAACTTAAAAATGTGATTTTAGGAACATAAACCATTAATTTTGAACATTCAAAAACAATTTTACAATTTTCGTTTGGAACGCAACTACCAAGGCAAACTTTTTAAAACTTTGCCCCTTTAAAATTAATAGCTTTTCGGGATCAAAATAAAGCAAAACAGTTAAAAAAATATTGTTTACAGTCACGCAATCGAACAAAAGAATTAACAAAACTCATTATACACTTGTAGTTAAAATATTTTACACACTTTTTTAATGGATATATTAAGTCGTACAGTCTCGTCTTAAAATAAACTGTTCAAACTTTTTCCTCGCGACTGCTTTTATGGATCTCTTCGTCTGGGTATTCGCGAACCAATCTTCGATGATTGTCCGCGAAGCAACGAGAATGAATGAAATAAATAAGTCTAACAATTTTTTCTCATCGCGAACAACTTCAGTATCACAAATATTTCGACCTACCGTAACATCTTCCTCATAATAAGAGTATATGTAATCGATTGTCACAAAAATTTAATTGAGTAGTAAAATGTATTGGAGACTATGGTTTGTAGTACAAAAAAAATTGTATTTAACCTTCTAACCACAAAAAGTTTGTTTAAAAACTAGATACTTATTTCTGCAGCTATGCTGCCATCTTCAGTAGATGCCTTCTTCTTGATCACAAGAGAACCTTTTGTGGTTAGGAGGTTAAATCCAATTTCTTTATAAATATAAATAAATCATTGTGCTTTTTTGATGGCCTTTATACTATTATTTCACTTTGACGCACTGTACAAGCCATTACAAATTTCATGCTCACCATTGAAATCTCAAAAACGATAAAATATAAGAAGTTTTTTAATTTGCACCTTTCCTGATTCGTTATACATTCATTTTTATAAGTAAAAGGTTTTCAACTTTTGTGCTATACGAAATAAAACACCGAAGATATATTAAAGCTTTTCTTGTTTTCGTCTTTACAAGATATATTTTACTTTGCACTGTTATTTTCGACGTTGCGTTTATGCTGATATACATTGATGGTCAAAGCGAGACGAGACGTTTTAAATGAGATAAAAAGAGGAAAGTAAATAAAAAATGAAATTGGGTTTTCCGGTTTTTGGAGATATTTACGAAACTACAAATCGTCGAAGATATTACAAAATTACTAAATTACGATTCAGCACCAACATCGAAGTGATAAGCATTGAATTTATAACAGCCTTTATAAGCATTAGGGAAAAGAATTCCACGACAAGATAAATATAGTTGCTATCAATATGTCTACAATTAGGGCTGGGCAAAAAACACACACCAATGTATTTAAAATACAAATTACAAAATACATTGCCTAGTGGAATTGAAATACAAGATACAAAGTGCGATGTACTTAAAATACAAAATAGCAGTTGAGATACTTTGAAAAATACAAAATACTCCCCTTTTAAATGTTTTTATTTTTTAAAACAATGTACCACGTGTCCACCAGTTGTGGTTTTCTTTCGACAAAGGCTGGCGCTGATATGATTTAATTTAAAAGGTGTCTAAGGAAGTCTTCTTTTCAACCCTACAGGGTGGCCAGTTCCTTGTGAAGAGAACGCAACTTTCTTATTTATAATGGAATGCCCTATCTATTATTTGAATCTCATTTTCTGATAAAATGCTTATGGTTTCCCATACCTTATGAGATATGAGCTGTTGAAACAAAAACATTGCCAAACAGTTCGCAAAATTGTTAATATTTTACTACTGTTAAAAGATTTATTTTTCTACATTTCAGATACATTTATGCATTATTTAAACTTAGCCTTACAATATTTGAAAATATTCTGTTTTGCATAAATCAATTGTTTTAGAACGTTCTTTCTCGTGAAGTTAAAACTAAAATATTTCAATTTTTTTTTCAGGCGGAACGCGTACATATATCTAATAACGCCACCTTACACAGAATTAAATTTATTGTCTTTTTATGATTCTTTTCTATCCCAAAACCTAATGGTTCCTCAGATAATTACAAATTTCTTAGCAAATCGACGTATTCCCCAGTGATATGAATGCTATCTACAGTGCGATATGATATTAGGGATGAAAGATTCAAGAAATAACAAAACTGAGTTTTAATTCTTTTAGCATCAATGAGTGCACAGATAAAGAGGTGTTTGTTATTGCTGCAATTGTTCTTTCTAAATTGGAACACAATTATTGCAACATACCCCTTCAATATTTTCTTTGCGTTTGAGGTCTTTCCTTCTTTTCTTGAATGGGATAATCCGAAACTCCTCAGGAGATCAATTTATACCCAGGTCAGTCGTAGGAGCTCATCTTCTGTGGCATGAAACGCGCAAAAGCGAGTTGGTCAATATTTATGTTGGTCCCAAGAAGGTTATTTGACCGAACCCCGATGAATAAATCGGAGATGGATTATCATGAGTGATACCACGATCAATGAAAGAAGAAGAAAGCGAAGGAACTATTATGAGTAGCTCCTTCCCTCTATCTCTCTCCCTTCTTCCCTCTATCTTCTCTCAGTATTGATACAGCCGAGCTGTACGCCCTATATGAAACTGACCTACGACCTCAGTATGACCCAGAGTATCTCTTGTTAGAGTCCGACCGGAGATTCGGTTTCAGTTTCAGGTCCAGTTTCGGCGGTTTCTGTTTCAATTTCGGCCACAAATACGTGGTTCAACCAAAGTTTCAATTTCGGCCAAAAAAGAAACCCGAATCTACGGTTGTACAACCGAAGGTTCGACTCTCTTTTTTGGCTGAAATCGAAACTTTAGCTGAACCACGTATTATTTATTGCCAAAGCCGGGGGAAACCGAAACCGAATTTTCGGTCGGACTCTATCTCTAATCTATTCATGGACTATCCAATAACCTAACGCATTCTGTAAACCATAGCCGATTTTACCACAGAATGGGTTCAATTTGTGATTTAAGACCACCGAATGGTGTTCCAGTCTGTCAAACGACATTACAAAACAGCAAAGAAGTGGCAAGAAGAATCAACTTGTTCAACAGCTTTCGTCATCCAATTAAACATTCATTGACACCTTAAATATGTATCATTTTTTGATATTGTTGTCATCTAGTGGAAATCCAGATCCATTAATTGCCTATGTCTGGAGATCATAGAGATTAATGACCTTGTTGACAGTCGATGCCCCACAACGCAAGAAAAAGTTTTTTTTTTAATTTATGGTTAAAAATAAATGCAACGTATTTGCCTCTTATTTGAATTTTTAAAAGGATAAAAAGCTTTTTAATCCGGTAATGAGTGGGATTAAACTTAGCAAGAATTAAATATATGTGTATCAATGGAAAAGACAATTTATTTGCTTTGCTATTTTTCTTAAATATGAAATTTACATAATCTGATACCTGTAACTAAATCCTCCTACTGTCAACTAACGAAGCTAAATCTTTCAGTAATTAAACAGTCTTGCCAATAAATAATGCGGCAACAAACCTATCTCTTTAAATATGCTACAAATAACTCCGAACATATTGAAATTAACAAATATGGTCGATGGCGACCGGTCGTGCCATAAATAACGCTCGCTCGAAGTCTACCCTTTAGGTTTTCAATTTTAATATAGAGTCGTTACGTGTATTTATAGTGCATGTATGCATTCATTTCAGACTATATGTGGAAACAGGTACTATGATATATTTGCATGAATTACGCGAACTAATTTAGTCAAAGCAAAGTTTATGTTGTGTTCTGGCTTTGGACTTATTTACGGATGCCATACTTCGCAGATTATATTCTGGAAAATATGGCTTTTAATTAGTGTGGTATTTCAACCGTAAAAGCATATCTTTTGGCAATAAATAAATAGTAACAATCCATTAAGAAAATTATACGTAAAACAGAATTACGTCATTGGAGGGAAAATAAATTGTGTATTAGCCTACTTAAATACTTAAGTGGTGAATGATATTAAATAAATTTTAAAATCATCGTTTTCATGCATTTTATCTCATTTTATTCTTTTGGGTTTGCATCTTTTCAAAAAAGAAAAAGGGAGGAGATGTAGATATTCAAAGCCATCTAACAATGAAGGAAAAGAGAATTTGCTTTGAAAAGAAAGACTACCAACTTATTTCGTATGTAAATAGTTTTTCTTGACTGTATACTTAGGAAGCCTTCTTGTAGCATGCAGATTGAATCTTAAAAAAATATGGGCACTGAACTCTCAATATAAAACATTCATGTGAGACAAGGATAAGATACAAACTCTTAAAATATAGGAAAATAGAGGAATGGTCGATTGGCTGATTTTAGAAAGGTCTATAATTCTACACCTTTTATTTTAAGAAATTTTCTTCTTTAATACAAATAATTCCAAACAAATTGCATAGCATTTGTATATTTTTAAAGAAATTAAATTATACCTTAGAAAATTATACGTTTATGAATTCTATCAAAGAATAACAACAGATAAATCAACATAGATTTCTGAGCCGATCGATTGATACTAAGATTGCGTTCACGATTTACAAAGCTGTTAAAATGAACGAGGCTTTCTTTTTGTTCCAGACGAACAAGAACGTCGACTTCTGTGGTGTTCCGAGCCATTAGCGTTGTGATAATTTGGGCCTTATCGGTTCAGTTGGTTATATAACACACTACTGGCCTGTTAAGTCCCAAGTTATTGCCAACATAAACATCTGCCTTCAATAATTCAAAGCGGCCAGGAGCCATCCGCAAGGAGGAAACCAGGAGGAAGGAGATAATTGGTACATGCGAGACGACGATTTATGAATATGCAAAATGAAAGAGTCTCTTGCACTCTTCATGGCCGCAAAACATAGACTGCTCCTTCTATATTTAGTTCGTAGATGCATCTAAATTACACGCCGTTGATTGTATGCTTTATACTAATTTCTATATTGCGCTGCTTTTGCTTTTTCCTCGCTCAGAAATTGCTCGGCGTTTCATCTTGCTGGAATTAACTTCATTAATATTTAATGTACTGTTTTAATTTTCTGCTTCTGCTTCATAATGCTTATTAGACAGTTGTTACAATGCATTATACTAAAATGGGAACGATAGTAAGTAACCTTTACAGTTATGTTTTACTTATATAAATTTTAAAAGAGCCTATGGTATTTCCCGACAATTTTCTTTTATTATAAACCATGACTACGTATTTACACATTTTTTTTAATTAGATTAAGTTTTTTTTATAGTATGTATATGCTATATACTATAGCATATATTCAATATTTGATAGAAATGATCACAATCTAATTATCACTTGAATTTTATAATTTATAATTTGATCTTGTATTTGTGATACAGAGCGAAAGCGAAGTAGACGTGACATAGTGACCATGTTTCATTTTATATCTTTGATTTCATAATAGCATATATATATTTATTTCAATCACTATTAGACGGCTTCTTTTCTCTCATACATCTTATTTAAATTAAATTAGGAAAACTGACTGATAGAAAATAATGTTGAATTTTGAAAACTTCATGGCGAGGAAAATTATGACGCAGTTGGCAGTCATAAATCAAATGACGTTCGAAGCTGGAGCGAGCTTTTTCTCTTGTAGTATTTATTACACGATCCAGGGTGACGTGGATAGCTTAAACTAGCCCGGAATTTCTTAAGAATTTGATTTTAAATCTTCAAAAAAGCTTTCCTATGACTCACGCTCCGTTAAATGTATTTTGCATTCTGCAAAACAGTGCATAATTCAAGCTTGTTATTAAAAAAAAAAAAATTAACATACCCTAGTATGATCTCGCTTCTTGGTATATTAGTATATTGCAAGCTGACTATTACTTTCGATATACAAGGTGATTCAAAATAATTGTCCCACCCGTCAAGCACATGTAGTATACAGAAAAAGAAAACAAAATGTCTATATGCATAAGGGGTCTACTATCCATAGTGTTTGAGATAAAATGCATAGAAGATTCAGATATAAACTGGTTGATGGGCACTAACGCAGCTGTATTGCGTCACAAGAGCAATGAACTCACGGGAAACAGAACGAAACACCATCGTTAACCTTGAAATGAAACTCTTAAAAAAGTTGATTTCTGAAATGCCTCTGACGGAATTATTTCTTGCCATTTCACGCTTGCATGACCTTAGTGAATACTTTCCTAACGGGTCGGACAATTATTCTGAATGACCCTGTATAAGCTCACAGCTGCATGTCTTTCATTTTGTATTTTCAAATGAGTCATATTTCTAATTATTAAATAAAGTGTACCAAAACACAAAAGAAAACAACAATGTCAACATTATGGGGGAAATATTTGCAGAAAAGAATGCATTTTCTTTCTAAAGATAAAAGATGTAAATTGATGGAATTTTTTTGCTTATTTTTCTTGCAACGGCGTTGAAAAGAATTTTACATCTATGACTATGCTAGAGAAGGGTTTTCAGTGATTTAGACTAAGAGAAATTTCGGAAACATCCAGAAGCACTGACTGCAGCGGAATGACAATACCTAACAAAAAGAAAAAACTAGTTGTAAATCAGTTTGAGTTACAGTAGACTTCCCAAGTATTCCTGGACACCTGTTTCGGCTTTATTTGGAACGTCCTCAGCAAAAGAGTATTTCGTGAATTACGTGGCAATCAAACTGACCTGCCTGGTTAAACTACTATTGTCGACGATTCCTCGTACCATTTCGATTGTCCCAGAATTCGGAATATCAGACTCTGGAATGGATGGCAATCCAATTTTCTACACTATTAGGAGCTGCACTTTTTTAAACTTAACTGTTCATTAGCTTCTTGAATCTTTACATTTTGGGCTATTTTATACGTATTTATACATTCAAACCAGTTTTTTTTTTTTCTAAGAGTTTAAGACTAGAAGGGAACCACTATGCACTCATTAATCAATTCGGTAACGATGTTCCCGTTTGAACAGATTTAGTTCAATTTCGTACCCCTAATTTATCCAAATCCGGCCTGCCATTGTTTGTTTCAATTACATTGTAAAATTTACTATAAATTAATTGCAAATGAATTTCCATGGGACTATTTCAGCCCTATTTGGGGCCTCCTCAGCAAGGGAGTAACTCAAGAACTCCAACTGCAATTGAACTGACTTGTCCAGGTTATCTCAAAATCGAGTCAAAATGTTGATAACAGTTTAGGCACGTCATCTTTGAGGCCAATTTTTTGACCTAAAATTGCATCAGGATGACACATGGCAACCAGTTTATTACCTAATTAGAATTCCATCTCGCACGAAACTGTCAAATCACGCCATTGCGAATGCAACGGAATTCACATCTGCGCCCTGCAACATACACACAGGGTGTTATCGAATACGATGGCAATAATTATACCACATTTAGACGGGGTCAAAATATTACGATTTGACCTAATTTATCTATAGAGGGTGCTGCGTTTTGAAACGCAACGTAGGAAATCCCATGTTAATTTAAAGGTGCTCGAATATTGGCTTCCCTAACTATTTTACAGCAAAATTCCATTTTATGTTTTTTAAAATACTCTTCAAGATGAATCTGTCTGTGCAGTTTGAGAATTTTTCATTCGCTCAGCTTCGAGATATTTAAAAAAGATCGGTGACGAAATTCAATTTATACCAAAATATCAGCACGGTCAGTAACTGTTAAAATAAATTTCTGGAAAAGGCTTTTTCCACGAATCTTTTTCAAAAAGGACTAGATTTATTAATTGTCCACCCAATTTTATTATCATTGATCAAAGTTGTATTGATAGTTTGGAAAAAATTAAATTTAATTACACAATCTTCTTTTAAATATCTTGAAACTGAACGAATGAAAAATTCTCAAACTTTATAGACAGAATCATGTTTAAAAGTACTTTAAAAAAAAACCTAAATGGAATTTTACTATAAAATAATTAGGGAAGCCATTATCCGAGCACCTTTAAATTAACATGGGATTTCCTATGTTGCGTTCCAAAATGCAGCACCCTATGTACAACTGTTTTTTCCGTTTCTGAGACGTAAGCTATAAAAGCATACTTTGAGAAAAAAAACTAAGCAACAGTTATATATTGTATACATGTACATAGATATATAAAATACGCAGATAAAATTCCAGCTAATGTTTTGAAGGTAAGATAGAACTTTACGAAATTTCGAGTTTTTGCAGCAATAAAATCTTTCAACCTAATTATGTCGAAAACGTTTAATCTGACGAAGACGGAACTTAGTTCATTTCTTCAATTTTAATCGAACTTTTCAATTTTGGTTTCGGTTTTCTTTAAAAAGCGACAATAAGAAACCTATTTACTAAAATGATAACCTACTTCCCCGGATCTACGCTACTGATGAAGAATGCTCAATTTTTAGTTTGGTATATCTATCCCTGTATTTCACTTGTCCTGCATGTCAAATTTGAATGCTCTACCTCGAACCGTCTCAAAGATATTTAAGAAAACTGCAGTTAAAGTTACCTCTTCAGGAGATTATACCTCAGAAACGAAAGATTTTGTATAGAGATAAATTAGGTTAAATTGTAATATTTTGATGTGTATACGTGATATAATTATTGCCATCTTCTTCGATGAAAATTCTGTAGATGTACCGGCTAGTCCCGAAACAAAAATTTCAATTAAGTAATTCAAAACTGCGTTTTGGTGGTACGATGAACTAGTTAGGTCTTGGTCCTTGGAACTTAGTGGAAGAGTCAGTATGGCCCTTAGGCTAAAAAATTTGGAGACCCCTGATTCAAGCCATAAAATCGTTGACGAACTCCATTGATTAAGTTGAGTTCAAATACATAAAAATACAATTCACCAACGTATTACTATATATACATAAATCACCTCGTACATTCACTTTAACTTTAAGACGTACACCATTCAAACTAAAAGTTAAGGTGTTTTTCAGAATTTTGTAAAACAGGGTCGATAATATGTTTATTCCATAAGTGATATCCTATCCATACTGTATAAACAATGAAATCTGGAAATACTTTTAAAATATGCAATTTATTTTCGAAATGAATACAGAAAGCACCAGCATATAAGTTCAATGTCTCAAGAGCAACAATGAAACTACTGGACAGCCATTTAATTTTTACAGTTAAAACATCTAGGCCACAATTACGCTCATGATTTATTAATACGTTTCCTAAGACAATGTAAGAGCCCTAAGAGAATAATTCGAATTGCTGGTGCAGCTCCTAAAAAAGAACAGGCATACAATTCAAGCTGGAGATACCGTAAATTATCGCCGCTGCAAATCGTATTCATACAATGGCGTGCGTGCACACGGCCGACTGGAATTAATAAAATAGAACGGATATAAAACTCAATTTTGATTTATATCGAATCTATAGCGCCCCGGGAAAGGTTAGTTGTGCGCCTTAAATCATCTCCAAAAGAAAAAAAGGCGCTTACGTAACGGTGGAATAACATATTACAAGTCGGAATAGGTCCACCATTATTACTGACCCCAGCAGAAAATATTACAATACAGGTGTAATAATCGTAAACCATCGAATAATATTTTAATATCGACCGTAATGGTAAAATCGAATATCTTTCGCGCGCATAATTCACCGGCCGCGCCGCCATAATATCGATAAAACGTTTCGATTGATCTTTCAAGAAAAACATAAACAAATGCGCATTTCCAAAGGTACGCTAAGGTAAAAACAATAAATAATGTACGAAGCCGCGGGCCATCGTGGACCTATTTGTACACTTCGGCGCGGTTTAAATTACTTATTGGACGTATCTTGATCTTTGTGAACGAAATATTTTATTATCGAACGCCGGGCGAATTTTATTTTGTTCTAAATGCTATTGCTGCGAAATTGGCCGTTAACCGAGACAAATTATCTTTGCTTCGCTGATATTATAGAGTAGACTTTCAAGGAACAAAACAAAAACGCTCGCGTAAATGCATGCACGCCAATGTAGCGCAAGGCTATGAAAAATGTTGGATTTTATCAAATCAATCTCTTTATGCCTTTTACGCGAATCAAACTCGAGTTTTCTCATTAACGTTACTCGAAATTATTCAAATAAGCAAAGAAATGAAAAACCGAGAGAATTCTATACAGTCTGTCAATCGATTTTTGTAACGATACATGAGCTGGATAAAGACAGAAACATACTTCATTGAGTATGACTGCAATAAAGTGCAATCGCACACACCTCACATCTTTGTCTGTGCAGAACAGAAATTCTCCTCCTCTTTGTACTGATTATCATGCAAATTTCTATGTTACAGAAATGTCTTTACAGAAAAAAAAACAAATTCTGTATCAATTTAAAAAAGAGGCTCCAATTCGTTAAATTTAAACACTTTCAAATATTGCAGAGCAACAATTTTTCTAAAATCTTTCATTATGCTTTGACAGCAAGCATGGCCGCCTTGCATGGGGGACTCATTAGGAGCAAATCCCGCTTCAATTTGTCTATCCTACTGCAATGTTAGGTCAAAAAGCGATAGTAAGATGTTTATATGTTTAACATTTTAATTAAAATTTCATTTTCAATTTCATAATTTTAATAATTTAAGTGTTTACTAATAGTTAATTTTTTTATTATTATTAAATCAAGTCGTTTTCTAAATTTCTTAAAATTTTTTATGTTTTATTTTCGAAGTTTTTGTTACTAATTTGTTCTTTTATTTTTGGATCATTTGTTGATTTAAAATTTTCTCCTTGTAACTTTTGAATCTTCTATTAATTTTTGATTTCAACATTTTTAAAATTATTTCTGAATTTTCTACCGGTCTTCAATTTTCAATTTCTTATTAACATTGAATTTTCTTAGAAAAATTTTTTTTTTGCAAATCGTTTTTGATTGCAGTGAAAACCTCGAGCAGCCTCTGGACAGCGATTTGCACAAAAAAAAAATTTTTCTAAAAACTTTCATTATGCTTTGACAGCAAGCATGCCCGCCTTGCATGGGGGACTTATTAGGAGCAAATCCCGCTTCAATTTGTCTATCCTACTGCAATGTCAGGTCAAAAAGCGATAGTAAGATGTCGCTATTTTATATATTGAATTTTCTGTTATTATTGAATAAAGACACAAAAATATTGCCAATTATTTAATTATTTATTTATTTTTGACCAAAGATTGATACGATATTAAATTTCATACATATTTTCAAAATTATAGACTGCAATCGAGGAAAAACTTTTTTATTTTACGTTTTAGGAAGAAAAGTTATTCTTTATAAACACTTTTGCTTGCATTAAAACCTACAAAAATGATAGAAAAGTTCACGAACTGCCTTTAAATACAAAACACTTACTCTCAAAAATTTGTCTAAGTTCAAATTAAATTCAGAATTATCGCATTACCCGGATCTGTCAAAATGATTAATGAAACGTATTCCTTAAGCTCTTGCTGATCATTAATACCTCCAGTTAAAGTTATGGGAAATGACAAAAATTCAGTTATTTGCAAATGTTAGAAAATTTTGCTTTGGATGGATGTCCTGCACATTTCACAAATTTAATTAAAGGGTAGCTTGATGCCCATTTGCCTGGAAGATGGATCGGATATTTTAGACCAATATATTGTTAATGGTACAAATTCAGAAATTTTAAATGAAAAAATACCAAGGGTAATAGTGAAATAGAAATTGAAACGTTAACAAACGTATATACTGAATTTAGGTACGGGGTAGAAAAGTGCGTAAAGGTGGATGGGGATTACATTGAATAAAATAAATTACATGTCACTCTACCATTGCAGAAAATCTATGGACACACTCTATATTAATAGTGATTCTTATCAAAAAATATATATATTTTTATGTACTATTGATAAAAATATGTTCTTTTACGCAATAGTGAGAGAATCCGAAGCCTACTGTGTTTGTAGGTAGATTTAGTTATCCTCATTAAATCATTTCTATTTTTTTCAAAAAGTAACGTGCTTATACGCCTTTGTAGTGTCGCCGCCAAAAAAACGTGGACACGTTTCTTGACATAAATTGAACGGTTCTAAAACTTTTGCTGGGTAGCTGTAATTATAAACTGTCATCTGTGAATGACAAACAAATTAGCTTTCTTAAAGATAAATCGATTTTCTATTTTTGCTTTAGTTGTACCGTTAACATGAGTAAATTATTCAAACTGAAATAATGACTGAACATTATTATCATCTGTCATCAGTAAGCAATGCCGTAAGTGTTAGTTAGTTCATAATTACAGCCACCCAGCAAAATTCTTGGCAATTTACGTCAAAAAAAGTCCACCTTTTTTTAGCGGCGACAGAAAACTTATTAGCGACACCCGGACAATTGAAAAATAAATCGACGTTTCGATGTGTTTGACATCTTCTTCAGGAAAATATAAATAAACAGATGGTCAAGTGAACTAAACAATTTATAAATGGAAACTTAACAAGAGAAATGGATTTTCTAAGATATATTTTTTTTCTCACAGAGTATAAGTCAATTTATATTGTGTTTAAAGAATACAAAAAGCTGCAGAATATATCATTTAAGTCGGCAAAATCTGTGCGTTTATTAACTGAACTTGCAGACATTTAAATTTTGCAAATTTCTACAAACATTAGTTTTCGCGATAAAGAATATGAGCTTTATCAAAATCAAAATTATGTTTTTGTGTCTAATGCATGTTCTACTAACCTAGATTGATTCTGATTATTTCTGTGAATGTGACGTGCTTTTTTTAAATTTTGTTAAACATGGGTTTAAAAAAAATTAGGCTCATAATGCCCGATTTCTTCACCTACGGATAAATTTATCTGCCAGGCAGTATCATCGGAAACTATTGTCGATACAAAGAATCCAAAAACAATCCAAAGAAAATACCTGGCAGATAAATTTATTAGGTGAAGAAATCGCGCAAAAGACACCTTTCAAAATTTGATGTAAAATGTTGCATAACATATGTGAGAGAGACAGATTAAATTAACCAATGAACGGTCATTGTCTACCTCACTTTGTATGAGATTTTATATCAGTCTTACCTGGCGTTATGTGGATCTTCTTTAATGAAATTCTCAGAAATACATATTTACACAATTTTTATGTGAATTTTCACAAATAATTTGCTTTCTTTTAAGATTTGCATATTTTTTAAATTTGTTTTATTTTATATATCAGAAATGAAATGGTGCAGCGACTAATTCCAAACGGGAAGTGTCTTGTAACAATCTTTACTTGTTAGAATTTTTTATCTGCTTAGGATTTGTAGAAATTAATCTAAAGTACCTAGTTAGCTAGATATGTAGAACACTGAACGCCATTTGTAATATAATTATACATATTGTATATAGATACATATTGCATATTTGTATATATCTGTTGTATTTGTACTTATTTGTAAATTAGATTGCTTCAGCTTAGCTCACGTAACTCCCATTGTATTCACCCTTAATGTATTTGTAACTAGATACATCCTTAATAAATTGCTGCTTTATTAAAAGTAGTTTTGTTTAACACGCAATTTATTTTACACGAATTCTACGTTGAAGCAATTTTGGGGTTTCTTAGCGGCATTTGCCTATTTTCGACCGCAATGCCCTTGGAAATCCCAAAAGATGCCCAACACGACAACGCACGGAAACTCCGAACAAAGGAAAGGATTATCGACAAAAATCCGTTCGATTTATTCAAATCCATGAAAAAAATAACGAAGTCTCTCAGAAACAATGATCTTTAATCATAATAAAACAGATTTTGATGTGCAGATCTCAGTCCCAGCTGCTATCCTCCTCGAATGCCTTCGACAGAGCACGTTTTTTGCTTGATTTTACTACAGGAAAAATTCCAGTTCCGGTGTCGATTTGCGAACTCTCGGACACGCAGGTGTTAGTTTTGTCCGCTTCTGCTTCTTGAACTTCGGGGATTGGATCAATTGACTTTCTACAAACGGTTGACCTAAAATGATTAATTTATTTCCGATTAAATAAATCGTTAATTTTTAATTTTTCTTGTTTAGTTCTAATCATCTTAAATAAATTGCACACAAGAAAATAAGGAGTGAAAAATTTAAGAAGAAGAACTTTAAGTTCAAATTAGTACTGAGCATGAGCAGAGCAGTGGATAGAAATTTCATACTGCGCATGATCTGAAAGGTACAGAACATGAAATCCTGACGGACACATAACATATTTGCTGAGTCTAACAACTGATTAATTAATCTTGCAATATCTTTACAGTTTTCTTTTAAATTTTAATGCGCGATTAATTTGCGCAGATGTTACCTCGTCCTAATAAATAAAATGCAAGGTGTCAGTAGTAATTAACATTATAACAATTTAAAAAGTTATTCCTGGCAGCGAACCAATTACAGTTAGCTACCTCGTTAAGTTCAGAAGGAACGTCATCCTCGAGTTATTTATTTATTCACGGTTGAAATAAAAAGCGGATTACGACTGTCGCGCAAACAATTAATTTTAAGTTTTCCCACTAGCGCACCTGAAATTATAATTTATGGTGTGAAGTGTGCGGCAGTAAATAAAACCTGATATGATCCCGTAACATAATTGAACGCCGCAGTTTACAATTAGCGCAGTCCGCCAATAATTTATAGTTATCGTCCCGAAGGTTCCACTAACGTTTTAACATTTACATGAAGTACCATTCCGCTGCGTGTATTGTTCTCTTTATCTTTACACTGTCCAGCTCGCCGGGAGCAATAAATTTTCAAGTTGCCGCAAAAGTTTTTGCGCGCGTAGGTGAGAATGCGATAGCTGGATTTCTTCGAGTTTCAGAAAAAGAACATAAAATGGATTTAAAAATTAAGCCGGACAAAACAATTTGTTTGCCTTTTACTTTTACTAAAATCACGCAACAAATAATCTGCATCAAATCCCTTTACTTTCTTTTTTTTTTGTACAATGGTCGATTTTCTTACTCATTTTATTTTTCCATACAAATTTAAATTAAAGAAAATGATAGAATAAAATAATATACTAACTCTCCAAAACTCATAGTTTTTCTCTTCTTAATCGATGAGCTATAACCATCAGAAAGTCTTTTCCTTGAAACTGGCAATGGAGAAATAGGGACCGTGGTCAAACCAGTCAATTGTGCCTGCCTTTTGGCATACGTCATAATGCTATAAGTTTCACTCTGTGAAAGTGTGCTTAATGCTATGGCTGCTTGATGACGCTTTGTTAAGCCAACATACGCAGAATGATCATTAATCCATGAAACATACACAGGACCTTAAAATAAACACAACTATAATTTACAATTTCCACTCAAAATACATAATGTAACACTGGCACATACCAAAAGGGCTAAATAATTGCACGATATCATTCAGCTTCCAAGCCTTAGGAAAAGTAAGATAGAACACATGATCTCTGTCCGGCGTTGCTGAAAAAAAAAAATAACATTAAAATACACTTTGCAGATTTGTACATTGCTTACGATCTTTTCCTCCGAGGTGAATATACGGTGCGTCCTGTAATCTCATTAAGAACAGCCTGAAGCAAAGTAATCAGGTGAAACTGAAACATCTCATTTATACAACTAACTCACTTATTCATGTATGGTTTAACAAAGTCGAAGTCACTGAAAATTTCTTTGTCTGACTTGCCTTCTTTATCGCCTAAAAAACAAACTCACTTTCCTCCTCTAGTGTAGGTAAAAAAGGAATCTTTTTACCTATATATTTCCACATGGTAAGAAAACACAGCCCGGTAATAAATGCGTCATAACCCGCTTCGTGTTCTTTTTGATCCTTTAGTTTATATCCAGATCCTTCATCTTCAATCTCTGTAATTTATGTAAATCAACGTAATTAAAAAAGGAGTGCTTTGATAGGGCAGACCATGTCTGTACCACCCTCATTACTTGTGCACATTCAAATGAAAATAAAACACTAACAAAAGCCATTAAGGCCTACACTCTAATTAAACCGATTATACCGCCGCATATCCGGATAATGTACGAGTGTCTGGACTTCTACATTTTTTTATATTAAATTATAGAATATAAAGCTAATTTCATAATAATCGTAATAAATAAATAAAAGGGCAAAATTGGCAGAGTCGTCTTTAATAAATTAATTTTACACTTTAAAGGATTTTCGACAGAAAAACGTAATAAAAACAAAAATATGCGATGTTGTCGACTTTATTATAAATTACACTGAACATCGAGGTCAAACAGTGTTGCCAACGTTCTGAGTCGCTTTTGTGAAAGGTATTGAAATTTAATTTCAACTTCAAAGAAAAAAAATTATTTAAATTAACAAATATATGATGATGATGAACATGTTCTTAATTTTTAGCTTCAGATTAACTTTCAAAAATTGCAATAAAAAAAAACAATATTACAACTTCAACTGGACCTATTCTACATATCTCGAAATACTTCGCCGATTCTTACCTACTGAGGGAGTTTTAAATGGCTCTTTGGAAAGTGTTTCCAATAAATGTCCTAAAACATTTGATGTAATGAACTCCTTGAATACTTGCGAACTCGACATGTACTTTGTATCTAAAATACTTTTAAGACATTAATTTTCATATAATTATAATGTTTGGAGTGATTGAGAAATTTCCGTCTTGGGAGCATTTTCATAGTAGGGGCTTTAATTTAAAGTCACTTTAACAGGGTTCCCATTTTACTGTCACTAAAACTTGTCAAAAAACTAACAAAATGTCATATTTGACTAAGATTACGCAATTTATCTTAAATTTACACATTAAAAAAAAATTCCACTTCTTTGTGATTTCCGAATCGAGGAGCACAAAAATTAGTAATTTAATTCATTCTGAAAATATAAATGTATTAATGGAAAAAATGATTGGATACATCTTTATGAATCATAAATAATTATAAGGACAAAGTTTTTAAATCTCGAACCGGACAGAAATATGAAGGGAAAATACTCAACGTTTCGCTATAGATTTATAGCTTCGTCAGGAATGAAAAAAAGTAAATAATAATTACTCCTGACGAAGCTATAAATCTATAGCGAAACGTTGAGTGTTTTCCCTTCATATTTCTGTCCGGTTCGAGATTTAAAAACTTTGTACTTACAATTTTCATCGGACAAGAATCAATCAATCAATCATAAATAATTAATTTTAATAAAGCCTTAGTGTAGGCAAATCAAGGAACTCAGCAGTCCATCTGGTTGCCTATACTGAAGGCGGTGCGGCAAAAATAATTTTTGCTTGAGAAACGATTTCAAAAAAGAAGCAATAGACATACAAAATATTAGTATTTTTTTATTCTTACCTGTCTTAGAGAATTCTTTTTAATTACCTTTAGCAATAAATTAAATAACATAATAAACTGACGTTTTCGAACAACAAGAAGCATTAGTACAGGCAACCCAATAACCAATATCGTTCGTGTGGCTGCCTATACTGAAAGCCGTAAGAACATATTCCTTTTTATTTAAAAAAAAAAAATGAAAAATGATAAACTTGTTCAGAATTCAGTTCAGTTATTTTGCTATTCAAACAATTTTTCTCTTTTCTCTTTTTCAATAAATCAAGTTTACTTTTAGCAAATCTACAAGTTTAGTAGATGTACTAATTTAAGAAATACAGAAAATTATTAAATTATTCAAAATTTAAAATAATTAATACTCCTAATACATAAAATGTTAAAATACACTAATGCTGCAATTCTGAGCACTATCGTAACCATCGTAACATATTTACGGCCTATGTATTTAAATGGCTCTGTAACACCTTGCAGGCTTACGATCGGGCTCAGAATTGCAGCATAAATTAAATTAGCTGTAAATTTTAACTTTTTGCAAGAAACATGGAACAAAATAACAACTATATATTTTTAGGGCCTTTAAAATTTGAAAATGGCGACAGAACTTTTCTATAACTCTTTTGTAACAATCGACATTCCAGCTTTTGATAAAATTTCAAGAATTTATTTTCTTAGTAAGGCAGTGTATTATAATCGGAAACACTTTTGTTTACTAAAAAGCCAAATACCACAGACACTAGAAGGCTTTCTGTACTGACAATTCACTATTATTCAATTTTCTGTCAAATTCTTCAAGTAAAAATTTGTTACTTTGTGGTTCTACAAATATTCCATCCCTTCGTTAAATTTTGCTTCTCTAATGCCCGATTTCTTCACCCCCTGATAAATTTATCTGCCAGGTATTATCCTTGGAAACCATTGTATCGATAATAGTTTCCCATGATACTACCTGCCAGATAAATTTATCCGTAGGTAGTATCCATGGAAACTATTGTCAATACAATGGTTTCCAAGGATAATACCTAGCAGATAAATTTATCAGGAGGTGAAGAAATCGGGCATTAATTTTGCAAATTTCTAAATAAACTATCGGCGTTATCAAAGCTTTGACCCTTGACAGATTGTTTCATTGACCTTTTTAGGAACAAGTACTACTCTTGGTGGTCAATCTTGTATTATAATCAGTCTTAGGATTTCTGTATGGATATTCATAGTCACTTCGTTTCCTGAACGCAACGCGCCCGCTCGCCGCCAGAGCGCCGGGCTGTTAATGAGATGAATAAGCGATAACAAACGCAAAATGCACGATCGGGATAACGCCTGCCTAACATGCCACTTATGAGAATGACATTAAGTTTCATACTTTCATCCAATATTTGATAATATAATGTTTATCTGTAGCCCAACTATCTTAGAGACATAAATACAGCAGTATTATGCGAAACTAAAATCGCTTTGCAAACCCCAAATTCATGTACCTAATCCAATACGAAAGAAAAAAGATCCTTGATGAACTTGCATATCCAAAAGTAGGGAATTGAATTTAGACCTTTCTAACGCCTTTATTTTAAAATGTGACGTAATAGCACCTTTTTACGGCCAAATATAAAATTAACTAACTACAACTGTACTACAATAATAAAGGTGAATAGATAAAACAGCGACATCCTACGATCGCTTTTTGACCTGACATTGCAGTAGGATTACAAATTGAAGCGGATTTGCTACATAATAAGCTACCCCATGCAAGGCGGCCATGCTTGCTGTCAAAGCATAATAAAAGTTTAAAAAAATTTTTTTTTGTTGCAAATCGTTTTTAATTGCAGTGAAAACCTCGAGCAGCCTCTGTACAGCTGTTTCAAACCTACTTGGGGTTTCGTCAGCAGTGGGAATTTCGAGCTACGTCTCTGCTGACGAAGCCCCAAGCAGGGCTGAAACAGCTGTACAAAGGCTGCTCAAGGTTTTCACTGCAATCTATTATTTTCACCGACTTTTGTATTAAAACAGATAAATTCCCCGACTTTTCCCTGACATTACGAACCTTTTCTCAATTCCCTGACTTTTTCCGGTTTTCCTGGTGAATGGGAACCCTGTTTTCTAAGAATAGAAAAACAACTGTATTTTTTTTAACTTCAAAATTAAAGTCCCATTACGAAAACAGCTACCACTAAAATAACTTACTTGAAAAATAGGCAATGCATGCAATCTTTAAACTCATTGTAATCACCAGGTAACGGAGTAACAAATTTATCAATAGTATGCAACAAATCCAAACACATATTGTGTCCAACGATAACTTTCCCCTAAAATATGATTCATGGATTGAGTGGATTCAAAAGCAAATGACACATACTGAGCCCGCAAGATGTTTGATGACCTTTGAGAAACCAATTGTGTTTTCTAACTGGAGCAGTTCTTCCTCTATCCTTTTGTTCTCCTCTTCGAGTCTCTGCTCTGCGTTTGTGTACTTTACGACTGTAACAATTTTGTCCCTGCCGTTAGTCGCCTTGGTTTTTAAAGTAACCTTATTGTCAAAGTGCTTGCGCACTGTCTGATATGTAATTACCCGCAAGTAGGAATTACATTTTGGTAATGTTAGCTCCTCATCATTACTGTCTAGAAAATTTCGTATTTGTTTTCTGAAAGAGAAACCTTCTTAATTTTAAAAAAGATGGCCTACAGTTTACAGGGTTATAACCAGACAGCGGAAATCTTGCGGGATACCGAAGCACGCCTAGTCGGCCATCCGACTCGAC
This sequence comes from Prosopocoilus inquinatus, assembly GCA_036172665.1. Classification (NCBI taxonomy): domain Eukaryota; kingdom Metazoa; phylum Arthropoda; class Insecta; order Coleoptera; family Lucanidae; genus Prosopocoilus; species Prosopocoilus inquinatus. The sequence continues at coordinate 36,065,715 of CM069875.1, forward strand.
GCAGCCGCTATGCCCAGTTTCTTTGCGACTCCGTACATAGTGCGCTGTAACGTATGCTTTTGTTCCAGAGGTCTATATACGGACACGTAAAGAACTTCGGCATAGCGGGTTCATCGAGTCGGCTGGCCGACTAGGTGTGCTTCGTCATCCCGTAAGATCTCCGCTTACTGGTTATAACTAATTAAGGAAGTCTTAAACTATAATAGCAAATACAATTATAGTTTAGAAAATTAATTTGTTATAACCCTGTAATTTTAAATTTATTTTACTTGATATCGTCCACGAATGCTTGGTCTTGCGTAGAAATAACGCGTGACACATTTTTTTGTGGTGAAGCTATGTTGTTGGCACGTACTTTTTGAGCCTCTGATAGACGATCTCGATAATTCATTTCTTGTACTGAATTTAAATAAGGTATACCTAAAATTTTAAATTCATGAAAGAAAGAAATAGGGTTATTCCACACAGGTTGTAAAATTGCAAAAAAATTTTAAGACTTGATATAATAACTACAATATTTATGACGCGAAGTTGCTTAAATAACACAGGGTAAATATATATTCAGAACAGGCAAGCAAAAAGGCACTCAAATACAGGGTGTTCTTTGTGCAAATACTTAAACCTGCAATGTATCACCATGAATGGCAATGATTGAAATCATATGTTCTTAATATAGATGTAATAGTTTTCGAGAAAAATGCAGTGGCAAATTCTCACCAAACCGTTTAAGAACTGCTGACATAGCTAAAAGTGGAACGTGGAAGCCTCTTCAATTACGGCCCGCAGCCGAAGTAGGCCAGGGTCCGTCAAAACGTTTATAATTTAAATTAACTTCACTGCAAGTAATTACAAGTTTAAGTATTAATTTAATTTAATAATTCTAGTGCAATTCAAGAAGCTGCGGTTCGTAATTGCCGAACAAATTAAAAGCGAGGTACAAACGAATTGTAATTTCTCATTACATATTATTTTTAAAAGACTTATAAGGATTTTACCTTTCCTTTGTTTCCAAAGACCATAAGTAGTAATATTTTCACAGCTAACAGCGAGATTGCAGCAAAAGTTTATTTACCTAAAAGGGTGACGAAAAACATTTTTAACGCGCTTACCTAATTGGTGCATAAATTTTTGGATTTAATCGTCGATAGTTGATATCGTAAAACATATTACTTCGCTCAACGAATTAAAATTTTAAATAAAATAATTAATAAACGATGTCAGTGATTATTATTACGAAACTCTGTGTTGAACAATCGGTATCGGTGGGCGTGTTCATACCGAGAGGAAGGCGAAGTTGACCTTCCTATCTTTCTCGCACATTTCAACTCTTCCAAACAAGTGGTCCATCCGAAATTTTTTGGCAATGATACGGTAGCCACCAAAAAATATCCGCAGAAGATAGCATTTCGAGTACTTGTACTGAGGTTTTTTTTTATTTACACACAGTAAAAGAACACCCTGTATAACGTAAAAAGATGAAAATATTAAGTACTGTTGAAGCAGGGAAATCTTAAGATTAAATTCAGCGGCGGCTCGTGATGATTTGCTGCAGGTGGGCAACAACTACAAACGGGAAAAATGAGTGCATTTTCCAAATAAATTTGTTTTCCGGGATTGTCCCGATATGGAACCGGAAAGTACAAATTTAAATATCGGGACAGCTCCGTCATACAGTTCAATTGCCGAAATTTCAGTAGAACAGAGTGAGGACTGCCCACCTTGCCCATCCTGACGAGCCACCACTGTCTAAATTTCAATTTAGGTGGAAATTTATTTTCATATAAGGTAACAATGATGCTGAAAATTTATGGACAGGGTGACTGGTACATTTATGTATTTTTTGAGGACGTTTTAATGCAATTCTCACGAGCAAGAACTGAAAGGAAAATGAAAAAATCCTTTTAACAAAATTCAATTATTATTATTCCTTGGTTCTTCTTTCTTTACAACAACGTCAAGACAGCCGAACTCAAAATCCAGATGCAGTCGTATATGTATTTCTATTTAAATAAGAAAGAAATTCAAGGTTTTGTAAAATTTTCGTGCTGCAATAAGAAATGCCATAAATATTGTAATCCTTTTGTAAGGTTAGGTAGAGCAAATTTGAGAATTAAAATTTGCCAACATTGCAAATTACTGCCAACAAACTTTTAAAACGGATTATTTATACAGGGCGTTTGAAAATTGCTAATACAAAAAAAAACTGTGGCATCTGGAAGTCCTAAAAAATCCAAGAAAGCCATTTGTTTAACTTTTTTTGTATTCTAACTTTTATATTTTTTATTTCTTTTCCATAAAATGTTCGTCAATTTATTATTTGTGTAAGCGGCATTCATTTCGGTAATAACAATGTACCGAGTTGTGACTGCTGTGACAGCTTGTTACGTTAACTTAGTGGTGCAATAGCAATTTTGGCCAAATTTTTAATAATTTTTATCTGGAAAACTAAAGGACTTTTATTAAATTTTTTTTGCCGATGACTTCAACTCACCATCACAAACCACCATTTTTTTTTTTGTACTAGCAATTTCAAAACACCCGGTATGTAAACACTGGTTGTTTTGTAGCGAAGAGTTGGCATGACTGATTGTTGCTTTAAGGATGTGCAACGGAACTAACGAAAAATAATTTTACACTGAGATACTTTAAGGTCCGGTATTATAAACGTAAAATAATTTTATTATACACTTTAATGCCTTAGTAACAATTGTAAAAACAATTGAATCGATGAGTGCATAATCGTGTTCAGTCCAAATTTACTGTGTTGAGAAAACAACAAATAACTTTCTAGATTTTTATTTTAAGTGAATTATTGGCTTAAGATTCTTTCAGATAAGGATATCTGAAGGCTCCTGAAGCCAATAATTATTTAAAATAAAAATCTAGAGAAAGTTATTTGTTGTTTTCTCAACACAGTAAATTTGGACTGAACACGATTATGCACTTATCGATTGAATTAAAGGCATTAAATCGTACAGTAAATTTATCTCACCAGGCTGAATAAAAGTTTTAGTTTTTTAAACAATAATAAATTTATATGATTTATTAATGTTGAAGATTGATTTTAGGATAAGTGCCTCTGTTACCCCTTTCTTATTTCCTTTCAATTATTTGGCAGAACTACTAAGTTTATAGAGTTTTCGATTTGGGTGCAATCCAAAACGCTATTATAGAGCTCTGGGTGGATGTGTCTGGCAATACCATTTGACACTAGACGTCATACTCATACTCAATTTTCTAATGCTTGTCTATTTAAATTATTTTTATTCCTGCGACTAATAACAATTTCAGGAATTTTGTGTTGAAAAAGGAGCTTCTTTAGCAGTTCTTAAGCTACTTTTCCCGTTTGGAATATTGGGTATTTGGGAGTTATTGCTATTGATTTTCATTGGTCACGTGTTCAACGATAACCAATAACTTTCGTCAAGTGAACGACAAAAGCCAATGACAGCAATCGCCAAATATCCGATTTTCTAAATCTCCAAAGCAGGAAAAGCAGATTAACTTTCGTCAAGTGAACGACGACAGCCAATGATACAATCCCCATATACCCCAATCTCCAAAGCAGGAAAAACAGCTTAAGCTGTTTTTCCTGCTTTAGTCTTTAGTCAAGTGATCGACGAGAGCCAATTACACAACGATCCCCAAATACCCATCTCCAAAGCAAGAAAAGCAACTTTAGGTGAATTTTCGCAAGCTACTTGTTATAACCGATAACTAAAACCGATTACTTTTGTCATTTTGCCCACGTCAGAGTGATACTTTTTGACAGCATCGAATATGTCATTGCTGTTACTCGGTAACAGAAATCTGTTACCTAGGTCGCGAAGAAGGTAACAAACTTAGGCAACTGAAAAACGGAATTATCAATCCCTACTGTATAAAATAAAATGTTAAAAATGTCAATTTGAACATCATTTTTGAAAATAATTCCTAAATTATTGGTATTAATTTTCTAGATTCATCTTCTTTTAAAATTACTCGTCAGTTATCACCACACCATACTGGCAGCATTTTCGCCATCACTGGAACAGTTACAACTTTCGAATGGCGGGGGTTAACCTACTGGGTTAATACTGGTTACAGAGCTTATAATTAGAAGATATTTATATGTTACAGAGTCAATTATGGCGAACATTCACCTTTTAAGGGATATCTGCTTTACTCTATATTTAGACTGGCAACACTGCTTAGCTTAACCATAACCTCAGATTACTACACAGTTGCGAAGGCTGGCATTCCCGCCATTGTTTAGGCATTAGGCGGTACATTAATCAAATAGGGCTCGTTTTTTTACTCTTCAACATTTAAAGCGCAGGAGTGCGTTCATAAATGACACTCCAGCGACGCCCTGAGCGAAAATTTACACAAAAGTCGTTCATAAATGCACACTTTGACCAAGTAGTTACTTGTTCCAGCGTTCATAAATTACGCTCTTGGAACACTCGGAGTGCAACAAAATCGCTGGTCTCAAAAGCCCAGCGATAAAACATTCGGCATACGCATTAGTAATCAGTAGAGACCGGATTTATAAGTTTTTACAAGTTTTTTACGCTAACATACCTAAACTTGGCGTTTTGTATTTATATGTTTGTCGATTAGAGAAGCCCAAAAATGGTAGTTTTATTTCGCATATAACTTAATATTTTAGACTTTTAGCGCACATTTATTTATTTATCCATATATTGATATAAATAACATTATAATTCCATATACGGTCAATATTCAAGTCTGCAGCTTTTCCAAGAAGTAATTTATTCTCCTCAACGTCTGGCCACTTTATTTTACGATTTCCCGGAATGTGATTTTCTGGGAATCTGTAGCGACTTGCACTTGCATTTTGCACTTATGTTTTGCATTTCAGTTTGAGATAAGAACTCCGTGAATATGTGTGACTAGTGACTAGTGTATTTATCAACGCGAATTAGTTGTTATTTTCTTATTTAATTTAAAGACGAAATAAATTCAGTGCTTATCTTTTCAAAATGCCGAAAGTAGCATCCTCTCGATCCGAGCTATTGAAAAAATGGATTAAAGCATCTAAACATCTAACTACAGATGGAAAAGTTATTTTTTGCAACGCATGCTCAAAACAGGTAGATACCTTACAAATTCTCTTAAAAATCACATTTTCATTTTGACAATATTTTAAGGTGTCGTCAGACCAAAAGTACCAGATTGATCAACATTTGGTTACAAACCTCCATAAGGAGTCGGAGAAAAGATGTGTGTCTAACTTTAAGCAGTCTTTTATTTCTTCAACAGCCAGTAACTCACAGGGCAGTGACACAGGAAATGAATTCTTTTTAGACTTGTGCAGTGCTATGGCAGAGTCAAACATTCCTTGGCATAAACTTGAACAAGCAAGTTTTCGAACTTTTTTGGAAAAATATTGCAATCGTCATATTCCAAATGAATCGACTTTGCGGAAAAACTATCTAAGTATATGCTACCGGCAACGGATGAAGAAAATAAGAGAGAAGCTTAGCGACAACAATATTTATATAGTAGTTGATGAAACGACAGATGCCTGCGGTCGTTATGTAGCAAATATGTTAGCAGGAGTATTAAGCAACACAGTTGCACCAATATCTTATTTGGTAAATAGTGCAGTTTTGGAAAAAACAAATCATTCAACGATCGCACGTTTTATTAACGACAGCTTGACACTTTTATATGCACCTAATCAAGTTAAATCGGAAAATATATTACTAATGGTGTCTGATGCAGCAGCCTACATGATAAAAGCAGGACAGGCTTTACAGGTGTTTTACCCAAATCTGATGCACTTCACTTGTATGGCTCACGCAATGAATAGGCTCGCTGAATTGGTGCGACTAGAATACCCAACAGTAAATAAGTTGATCAATAACGGAAAAAAGGCGTTTCTTAAAGCCCCACTGCGTATACAACACTATAAAGAATTAGCTGCTGACCTGCCATTACCACCAGAACCAATAATTACGAGATGGGGTACGTGGCTTGAAGCAGCAAATTTTTACGCAAATAACTTTAAACAATTAAAGGAAATTTTCTTAGAATTGGATGATTCCAATTCAGCGGCTTTAAGAATTTGTAAGGAATGCATGTCGAACACAAACATCGGGAATCAATTAGCATTCATTAAAACTCATTTTTCGGTTTTAATATCCACCATTAAAAAGTTGGAATCATCCCAGACGGCTCTATTAGATTCTTTTGAAGTGGTCGATAATGCAATTGAAAGTGTAAAATCAATTCCAGGGGAGATAGGAGAGAAGTTAATGGCAAAATTAGACAAGGTTCTATTACGTAATCCTGACTACAATAAAATGAGGAAAATCTGTTTAGTTTTAAAAGGTCAAAGTGAAGAGGATTTGGACATGGACCCCAAAGATGTAGCATCCATGAAATTTGCGCCCATTACTTCATGCGATGTCGAGCGTTCGTTTTCCTCTTATAAAAGTATTTTGACAGACAGACGACAAAATTTTACCCCAAATAATTTAAATCAACTGTTGATTATATTTTGTAATCCTACTATTTAAGTGTTAAGTGTTAAAATTACTTATACGAAACAATTTATGTTTTTATTATTCTAAAGTATGTATAAGTAAAATAAAATTTTTATCGCATATAATATCCATATTTTGATCCATTTTAATCGCATAAAAAAAACTTATTTTCCACTTTTTTAGCACATATAAATCCGGACTTTAGTAATCAGTAAGGGTCGGACATTCCTAGGATATCTGGTAAAAACCAGTAAAAAAGACAAACAAAGCAGGGGCGTAGATTTCAACGTCGCCGCTGGACGGCTTTTATGCCCGAGGAACTCTCACCCTCGCGTTCATTGCATCAGAAGCAACCGTTTGATGTAAATTACGTGTGTAACATAATTGCCTTTATAGTTTCTTTCAAATTAATAATTATAAAAACATTATAATTCTTTAATGTAGCTTTTAAAAAGACTGGCATAATACATTTAATTCATATCAATTATAGCGCCGTCACTGCAAAAAGAATGCGAATTCATTTCGGAATGAATCGATTATGTAAACAAGTTTTTATATCCAGTCGACCAGAACTGTAGCGGTTACTGCGTGCCGCATAGACTTCTCGGGCTTCGAATGGTTTATTGTTTTGTTTTTACAGGGCAGACGCGTCAAAGATTAGAACTTTTTTCGACTACGATCGCTTCAGCATATTAGTAGTTATACATTAGTATATTTAACGAAACCTTCCGGCTAAAATGCACCTAGGCCTGGTAATCAGCAGGAAAATAAGTGGGTTTTGCTTGTGATTGTGCTGGTTAGTTTGTTAGTTATGTCATGCATGTTTGATGCGCTCATTTCAAAGTCAATGCTACCGAAAACTCTGAAGATCAATAAACATTTATCGATGACAAAATGAAAGAAAATCTTGTTAGTAATTTCATAGTAGTGCAAACCCATGAAAGAGTGTTACAAACTGAAGAATGAATTTGTTTACAAAGCAAAAATGGTAGTAGTTGGATATCAGGCGACAATTTTAAAACTCAAAACGCTCTAAACTGTTCATAAATACGCAACGCTCAGGTGACACTGGTAGACCACTAGCATTACTCTGACGTCAAGCACTCCAACACAATTGCCAATTTATGAAGGCACTCCTGCATCTTAAAATTTCAACGCTGAACTGATGACGTCATACTTTCAGCTTTAAAGCGACAATTTCAATCGCTACATCCGCAGATAAACGCTTTTGGTCTAATCGCTGCATCGGATGAACTAATCCCGAGTAAAAAAAACGAACCGATAGTGTGAGGTTACGAAATACAGTGTACTGTTATTCGTTGCCCAAAATAGCAACTGATGAAAGGTGCATTAATATACTGAAGCTACAATACGCCGCAGTTTTCAAAGTTCGCACTTTATAAACTACTTAAACAATGGCCCGCAGCCTTCGCATCTGTCTGTTTATCTGTGTAATAACCAAACAGCGGAATCAAGAAAGTGAACTGCCTGAAACCAGATTGAGACAGCGGCAGTCCGACTCGACGTGGGGGTCTAAATCGAAGCGTTAAATGTTCCCCCCGCTTATACGTGATTTTTAATCAATCAGTCTAATATCGTCATGGTAAAAACGCGAATATAATTCCAGAAGCTAATAACAGCGCTTTCTTGAATTTAGAATAATTTAGTTAATTTGAATTAAATAGAAGCACGACACGTCTCTGCAGCACACTCTCTCGTGCGCATCGTATCCGAGCATCGCAGTCAACCGCGACATTATTGTGAATCATGCCGTCCTAACGAATACATTATTTCTTTGACTTACCGATTGTTCACTATCGGCTAGACGCGCTGCGCCGACAAATATATTGAGGCGTGTACACAATCTATTTATAACATCGCACCGCTTCGTTGCAATAGTAAACTGTTACACTTTTTTCTATCCGCCATGTGGTAATAACTTTTGATTGAAATTGAGTACTACCCTTCATCAAATTAAATTTATAATTTGGTTACAGTACTATTGGTCCCATAGTCTGACACACAACTTATTAAAATATCAATTCCTTATACACTGTCAATAAATTGCAGCTTAAATCTAACCTCAAATTAAAAAAATTGTACTGTTTACTCAGTGATGCCAACTGAATAATGTAAATCTCGGTCTACTCTGATTATAAATTTAATTGGCACCACAGTATTTATCCCTGTAAATTATTGCTGCTCTTAAAACTATATGTGTAGTTTCACCTTGAATAAATTGCCTTCCTGTGTTATAACAAGCAATACCTCCGTAAACATAATTTTTGTGCATTTAACATTATAAAATTCATACCTTCTTTAAACAATTTATTAAAATCAAATCCTTGCGTAACTAAAAAATCAATGCTAGAAGTCTGGCACAGAAATCGTTGATCAGGAACGTACTTAACGCCCACTTGAGGAAATACGTAAAAATTATAAGCTTGTTGCTTGAACACGTTTGATTCACTATCATATCTACAAAAAGCAAAAAGTGAAAGATGGTTATAGCGTTTTCGATTGTGGTGCACTGTATGCACTGAGCGTATCTTCAACTTATTTTAACCCCATGGAATAAAATGAGATACACTCAGTGCACCCCAATCGAAAACGCTATTACATACATAGACACACAACTTGCAAACATACCTAAAGGCACATATACCATACTGTATCACAAGGAAATCCTTTGAACTTCTACGAACTTTTTCGTAATATTGTTTCGGTGTGTCAAATCCATTGATGTCATTGCAAACATTTAGTCCTGTCAACTCGCAGTCTATCGCCAAGAAAGTAGATTGATCTATCGCTTCCTTTATGTGTGGCAGCAGCTCATAAAAATCTGGAACAACGTTGAATGTAAATAATCAAAACGGGCAGCAAATAGAGCGATACGCATACTTAATTTCGTCACCTCCATTTTGAAGTTGTTTCCTGCTGAGATTTGCACAATAAAGTTTCACATAACCAAAACTAAAAACTTATTTACAGACACGTCTGCCCGCTGCCGTCCGCTTCTTCAAGTCGCGCAAACATGTGTTGTAAATAATCGATACTGCCAACGTGATCGGTGCTGCCAACCTCATGGCGAATTCGACTTGTCGCACTTTTGTGAACTATTCTCATCTCGTACTATTACATTTACACAATTTACACAATTCTCAGTTCCCAAAAGTGCAACAAGTCGAATTTGCAATTAAATTATAAAATTCCTTAATTTCTAGATTGTATACAGTCAAAACTCCGTAACTCGAATTTCTATAACTCGAATTTCTATAACTCGAATTTCTATAACTCGAATAATTCTATAATTGGAAATAAATTTGACGAACAAAAAACTCACAAAGCTCTATACTCGAATTTTTACGACAAATTCCCACTTCTTATCATCAATTTACGTTTCCAGCGATAGTGCTTTTGGGAATCCCCTTTTTCCGATCGGAGACAATAATGCTATGCACTTCAGTTGCGTTTAGTGTTTCAATTAATTTGGTCGTATTTTCTTTACATACATATACATTTCTAGTGTTGTCAATTTACCGGTAAATTATATAATTGACTGCATTTACTGGATTTTTTACCGGTAAATTAAACGGTAAATGAAGTAAATAACAAAATGAAATGAAACTGGCTCTACAAGTGGAATGAACGTATATTGTTTTCAATTTTACATTGAAAGTCTACATTGAAAGTTTAAAAATAATTTTCTAATAATTTAAAGGTTACGTTAAGATCTTATAACCGGAAGTATTATAATAATTAAGTAGAGGCAGTAATAGAACTTCAGCCCTAGGGTAGAAATGTGTTTGGAACTTCGAGAAGTTTTTATATCCATAACCTTCAATACAAAAATGACAAGTGCAATTATTGTATTTCAGATTTTCTTTTCCGTTTTATTAACACTTATAACGTCATAAAATAGCGTTAATTTGACTCCATTAATAGTTAAAAAAAGAAAACTTAAAAAATTTCAATTGCAATGTCCCCAAAGAATTTGTGCCAAATTCAAAATAAATAACCAGAGGTAAATAACGTAATTTACCGAGTGTTATTAACCGGATAATTAACCGATAATTAACCGGTAAATAACCGGTTAATAATTCCATTTACAACACTATACATTTCCATCAACTTAAGAGTCTTACAGTTCAACAAAAGCTTGAAATTAAAAAAAAAAAAATCGAAAATGGTGTCGAAAAGAAAAATATTGCTGAGGAATACAAAATACCAGCAAGTACATTATCCACGTTTATTATATTAAATTTTGATGTCTGTATACCATTATTTACATGTTTTTTTCTTATTTCTTAATAAAATATGTAAATAAATACATAATGTATATGAACATGTATGGTATGTACTCATGTCCTTTAACTCGAATATTCTATAACTCGAACTTAATCTCAGGTCCCTTGGCAGTTCAAGTTATGGATCTTCGACTGTATTTCTAATTTAAACTTGTTAAAATAAACTCGGAATACCGTATTCTCATCTCAATTTAGGGAGGTGGATTTTTCAAAAATATATATTTTTTTTAAAGAAACGTGAAAATTTCATTAGTTTTAAAGTTTCAACAGAAGATGCAATGAAACTTCCTAGAAATTTCAATCAAGTAAAGAGAATGAAATTTCTTCGAAAGAAAAATCAAAAATTTCAAAGAAAATGTAGTAAGGGGCGTATTCTGTAACTTTTTAACAGGCTGTTAAAATTTAGAGGTCCTTTAAAATTTAATTTACAGTTCTATGATTGGTTGTTATCGCAGCAACAAAATTTAACAGCCCTTTAAATTTAACACTTTTGAATAGGCCCCTAAAAATAATAATAATATGTTTTTAGAAAAATTTTGTGCAAATCGTTCTTGATTGCAGTGAAAACCTCGAACAGCCTCTGGACAGCTGTTTCAGCCCTGCTTGGGGCTTCTTCAGCAGAGACGTAGCTCGACATTCCCACTGCAGACCAAAAACGACTTGCCCAATTTATTCGCAATTGCGATGTAAGAATGATGAACAGATAAAATAGCGACATCTTACTATCGCGGCTCGAGGTTTTCACTGCAATCAAGAACGATTTGCACAAAATTTTTCTAAAAACTTTCATTATGCTTTGACAGCAAGCATGGCCGCCTTGCATGGGGGACTTATTAGGAGCAAACCCGCTTCAATTTGTCTATCCTACTGCAATGTCAGGTCAAAAAGCTATAGTAAGATGTCGCTATTTTATCTGTTCAATAATAATATGCTACAATAATAATAAAAAATACAACTGTAAGAGGCTGCTAGAGGTTTTCACTGCAATCAAAAACGATTTGCAACAAAATATTTTAATAAAAAAAGATTTATATAATATGTAGATAAAAATTAATAAACTGTCAATTAAATGATCTCAATCTCAGATTTAGGAATGCCTTTTCCGTCACTGAAAACTAATTCAAACCTTTTCAATTTTCCATGAAATCAGGTAAATTTAATGCCTCAGTCTCGTTTATCATTTTCAACGATTACATAAAATAATTAACGTAAGAATGTAGAAACCTAATATGCACAGTTGCGAACATAAAAAACGGGAACCTTTTATCCTAAACAGTATACAGCTTTAAATGGTAGATCTAAGTTTATGTTACAATGTCGTAATAATCAAGTCTAACAACGTCAATGAAAATCACAAACGTAACATTGACAAAATTTAGCCTCAAGTAAATCGTCTATTTTACGATAAATCAGACGGGTTGGTAGTCCTCATCATTGCATACGTGTTCCATCGCGATTTGTTAACTGCAAAAAGCTTTATTTTAACCCTTTTATGGCCAGTTCCACCAAACACTTAAGCCGAGCTTAAATTTAAGTCTTGTATATAATGTGACATTTGGGGTTACATAACATTAATACAACTCACATTCTAAGCGACCCTTAAAGTTAAGCTCGCCTTAAGGATTTGGTGCAACTGGCCCTTAGTAAAAGACATTTACGTGTCAAGCTTTGTAAATAAATCTTTACGGGCGAGCTGTAGTTTGTGAGGCGAGCGACGCAGTGAGCCTAGTAAAGATTTTTTTTTGCAAAGCGTGTCGCGTAAAAATGTTTATTTTCACCTTCATACGGCAATTTTTAATTAATTTATTTAATTTTTTTTATGAAAATCTCTTTTTATCGAAGACGTTATTTCTAGCTAGACGTAGTCATGGTACTGTAAACAGACAATCTGCTCTCTTCGAGCCTGTAAAATTTTACAGGTCATTTATACAAGTTCGTAAAAGTTTTACAGGCCTGTTCCAGTAATTTACCGTATACTTGGTTACCATAAACAACAAAATTGACCTGTAAAATGTTATTTACAAGTCTCGAAAGTATTTTGTTTCCAAAACGTAACGACTGATATTTGGAAAACAAAGCAAAAAGAAAATTTCCGACTACTAAGGAAATTTCACTGATATTTCAAAAACCTAGAAATTTTCACTGTTTTGGCAGTTTTGAAAAGTTAAAATTTCAGGAAATTTTCTCGATGAAATTTCTTCCACGTTTCACAGCACATCTCTTCTCGTGATTAAAGTCATCTCGAACTAAAACCGTGATTAAAATAAACATAAACGATAATATAGCTTTAGAAAGATCTGAAATAAATAAAACCACTTTAGAAAACGAGCTAAAAATGTAATTTATTATTGTTACCTTACTTGACGTTTCGCAAAAGTGATTTTTTACTTTATCAAAAGTGATAAAGTCAAGTAAGGCAATAAATTACATTTTCAGCCCGTTTTCTAAAGTGTTTTTATTTGTTTCAGATCTTTCTGCAATTCTCACAAGCAAGAACTATACGAAAATTAGCTATTTTCCTCGAGTCAAATATTGATAAGAAAGTCGAAATTTTTACTTCTAATCTTATTATGCTTTTCGACTTATATGCGCCTGTTAAATCCGTACTTTTGCGCAAGCCATATGCTCCTTGGATAATATTAGTTCTTCATTTGAATGTTCGTTAATTGATGAAAATATACTTTCGAAAATATTATTGTCTCTAAAAAGTACGCGTGCTGGTTCTGACGATTTGAGTACGGAGATGATTAAATGTTGTTGTCCGTTCATATTGAAGTATTTAGTACACATTATAAATTCTTGCATATTAGATCAAACTTTCCCAAAGATTTGGAAACATGTTTTAGTTATACCACTTCCAAAAGTAGAAAATCCAGATAAAATATCAGATTTGAGACCAATCAGTTTATTGCCTGTTATATCCAAAGTATTCGACAAAGTTATAAATATCCAACTGCAACTTCATGTTGTACAATTTAACATATTACCTGAATTTCAATCTGGATTTCGTGTAAATCATAGTTGCGAAACAGCTCTGCTAAACATTACTGATGAAATTCTAACTGCATCAGATAGAGGTAAGCTCTCAGCCTTGGTTCTTTTAGACTTGAGCAAGGCTTTCGATACTGTTAATCATAATGTTATGCTGGCTATATTGCATTACATAGGACTCGGTGAAAGTTCAGTTGAACTTTTAAAGAGCTATGTGTCAGAGAGATGTCAGTCTGCTAAATTGGAGCATTTTATATCTAAAGATATTCCTTGTGTATCTGGTGTGCGACAAGGTTCTATTTTAGGACCTTTACTATTTTCTCTTTATACTTCTGATATTTTCAGAAATGTTAGCACTTGTAACTTGCAGATGTACGCAGATGATACACAGTTACTTCATAGTTTTGTACAGCTGCGGAAATAGAAAGCGGGACAAGTCTTATAACGAAATTTCCGATTATTTTGATAGTGTGAAGTTTCCTTGATGACAATCGTGACCCTTCTAATTAATTTATTACCGTCAGTGAACGTCAGAAATAACTTATCAAATTGAGTTCTTAAGAATGTATCGTCTTTCTAAGAGAAATGTAAGTGAAAATTTTCGACCAGTGAATCAAATGGAATTAGTGAAGCCTTTGAAAGAACTATGTGACATTTTGGATGTGGAATATGTATGTACAATATCAGAAATCTTAATTCAATCAATGTCCGGACATTTGCATTCAATAATTCAATCGAAAGGCTGCATGACTGTTATTTTGTTTCATTTTATATCGCATGGCAATAATTGTAAATAAAATAAAAACTAACTATTACACTATTATGATTTATTTGTATGAAGTATTTGTTCGTTATAATTTTTAATTATAAACGGAATGATGAATCATTTAACTTAATGTGAAGGTTGATAATTACCATAGTTACCGAAATTTAGAAGTTAGGTTTAAACTAACGAAAGTTTACTGTCCCGCTTTCTATTTCCCCAACTGTACCTAACGATTCTGATTACGCAGTAACTAGGATGCAAAATGATTTAGATGTCATTACAAATGTTTGTTTAGATCATTGCTTAACTATTAATCCTTTGAAATCTGTTTGTCAAATAATATAAATTTGGTAAAAAATCTGAAATGCAGATATTAAGAAATAATTTTAGTTTGCATGTTAATGGTGTAAATATTCCGATAAAGGATTGTGTGAAAAATTTAGAGCTATTTCTTGATAATACGTTTAGATTTAAAAATCAGGTATCCATCTATTTGCAACGTCCGTATAGTACTCTGAAACTCTTGTATCCTCATCGCTCGTATTTGGGAAAAGATGCAAAAATACAATTGTGTAATTCTTTAGTATTGTCGCATTTTTCACATTGCTGTTCTGTGTATGGTCCTTCTATTGATGTTTATGATCGTAAACGTATTCAAAGAGTGCAGAATGCCCGTCTAAGATTCATTTTTGGTATTCGTAAGTACGAGCACTTTTGCCTTTTGTCCTTGGTTAAACATGTATAATCGTTATTTGTATCACACACTTTGTAGGTATCATTCCATTATTTTATATAAAACGCCTGCCTATTTATTTCGCAAAATTTCCTTCCGTACTGATGTGCATAATATTATTTTAAAATTTAAAGGGCTTATAACACCTCCACCACACTCCACCGCTTTATTTGAACGGTCATTTTCCTTCAACCTACCAAAATTATATAATAATTTACCAGCCTTAATGAAGTCTCTATCTCTGCCTTGTTTTAAAAAAGCTTTACGTACATACCTTTTTTCAATTCAATAGGAAAACGTTTCAATGACTGCAACTTGTCTGTTCATCTGCTCTGAAAATTGTTTTGATATATGTACATATACGCATATACCTACACTCATCCAGATATTCATATCTTAAATTCGAGTTTAAATTAACTTAAGTTAGGCATTTTGTTTTTATCAGATTATCTGTTTAAAATTATTCAAGGTTAAGTGTAAGAGTGGAGATGTAGTTCTTCTACTACCCAAATTTCGCCTTGCGATTTTCATTAGGTATAATTTGTTGAATTTTAAGTATAAATTATTATATTTGTTTCTGTTTCTTTTTTTTTACGTTTTGAAATAAAGGGGTATTATTATTATTATTATTATTATTATTATTATTATTATTATTATTATTATTATTATTATTATTATTATATAGCTTTGTACGAATTTCATGAGTAAGAGAGAATTTAATCTCGGTGTTGCTAAATTAAGGACGAGGCGAGAATATGGGCCATTATCCTGAGTCTACTAGCCATGTCTACTAGCTTCTAATGCTCTAACTCTCACTCATGGGTATGCACGTTAGCGAACAATAAAATCTGGGCAGGTCATTTTGTTAATGTAAACCTGACTTCAATATTTTTTGTTTCTGACGTTTGACACACAGTCGCGAGCAATAAATTTTGGCAGTCATTGATTGTGAAAAAGTTGGTGCCTGACCCGTATTTTACTAAAAGTAAGGAGATTGACGTCTTAATTTCGAATACTGCGAGTATTTCTTTAAAAATTGAAGTTGTTTTCGATCCTTACTTAATAAACAATAAGATATTTCGGTAAATAAGTGATTAAGTCAAATTTCACAACTTTTCAGAGCGCGAGTTCTAGACCATGAAAAGTTATGTAAAATATGGTTTTTGGTCGTTCTGTTGGGGCATTCTGAGATCGCTTCGCTACGCTCGTCGTACCCCAACCCCACTCGTGCTACAAAAAGCCTTCTTGTCACACTTGTATAATAATATACTATTGTTTGTTCACATCAGTCCATTATTTATCATTAGAAAATCAAAGTCAGATATACAATAACCATTAAAATAGTTTACTTTTGCAAAGCACCCAATTACTGCTAATACAGTGCTAGTCTAAAATTTGTTTCTACCTATTAATTTTGAAAGCAAATAATATGTAGATATAGAGACTTCAGCAGAAAACAAAATCAAAGTATGTACAGTCATAATCAAAAGTAATTGTAAGTTGTTACCTAACAGGTAAATAAATACGCGTTATTTTATTTGATGTATTTATTTTGTGCTTGTTTACTTATTCGCTGGTTTGCTTATCTGTCTACCTATTGTAGTGTGCAAAAGACATCAGACAGCAATTTAAAATGACTAGTACTTACGCAGAAAGCATTTTTTTCCCCAATCAGACATAGTTCTACAATTACGTTACCTTATAAGACACTTTAGAATTAAGTTACATTAGAATTTCAAATGAACAAATTTAATTACAGAAAAGATTAAAGAAAACTAAGTTAAAAAAAAATAAATGGCTTATAAAAACCAGAACTTCGACTTAAATAAATATACAAAGTAGGTACACATATGAGTTCGTATTCCTTTCAACGCGGTATAAGATGTTAGCGGTTACGCTTATTTTGATCATAATCTTAGTGTTACTTTGGATACGCGAATATGATAAAAATAAATCTTTTTATAAACTACCATCTCCACCAAGTGTACCCATTCTCGGCCATCTTTATCTAGCTAAAAATTATAAATCCGAAGGTAAGTATTGGTAAAAAAAAAATTTGTTGCAAATCGTTTTTGATCAAAAAGCGATCGTAGGATGCGCTGTCTTATCTGTAAGTATTGGTGTATATTATAGTGTCTTTTAAAATGTGCAGGATTTTATTTGAAACTCTTCTTGTTGTAATATAATTCATTTATTGTTATAATTGTTACAATCAATACGTCTGTAAAGTAAAAATTATTATCGACCCTTCAACAAAAAAAAAACACCTTGAGTTATAGCGCTTTTGATTGGGGTGCACTATGTGCACGGAGTGTTTCTTCATCTCATTTTAACTTCATGGAATAAAATGAGATGAAGATATACTGAAAGCGTTGTTAACCTCGGAGACAAAAGCAAATATCACAGATTGAACGATATAGGTGTCGTAATTATCGCAAGAACTGTCAAAATATATAAAATTTAAGTTATGCGAAGGAGCTGATTTCAGCCATTTACTTTTAAGAAAGAAGATATTTCAAAATGTCTTTAGGCTTTGGGCACTTCCCGCAATAAATATGAAATTCAGTTATTTCAAACAGAATAATAGATCTTATCCACATGTGAACAACATGTATTTTCTTTCTTAAACGAATACACAGATTTACATGCTTTCTAATTCGTGTAAATTGAACATCTTTTTTCACAAATTAAACCAATCAATTCCACATGCAAATTAACAGAAAAAATCGTGAAACAACTTGATGTCTTGATTGATTTACTTTTTAACAATTTTATTGTTACGAATTTGGGGTTCACAAATTATAGTCGTTAAATTTCAGAACACTTGAATAAAAAGCTGTCGCTTTACACAATTAACAACACAATTGTAATGAGCTTGTCTAGCAAATAACACTTTTACAAAATGTACTTTCTATTTATTCGAGGTACGAAGCCTTCGCTCGCTAACTTCATAACTAACTACTCCTGGCGGATCGTACGGCAGCATATATACGGCGTATTGCAGAGCCCTCTGTTGCTAGCACATACTAGAATGATCGAGTAGTCTTCGGTCATGTTCTACGACGTAAGGTGGCGTGCTGATGCTAAAAATAGATCTGTTTGCGCATCACGGCTGTAACATTATTAATCAATCAAGAATAATAATAAAAAATGCAGTACGTTCACTTCGACAAAGAATTGGTCCTTTTCAGAAAATTAAGGAATGAAAATTAAAACTACTACTAATGAACTGAAGTTCATTATAAACTCCTGTTCAAAATTAACGCACCGCTTACTTTTTTATTTCATTTTTTTAATTGGCGAAGTCACTGATGTTTTATACTAACTTATAGGTGAGTTACTTCAAAATGAATAAATTTTGATACTCTTCGTTAGATGAAATTATTTAATTCAGATATGATTACGTTTAAATTTATATTCAAGTTTAATTCTGGGTTTTCTCGCGTAATAAATTTGAAAACTAGTGAATATTAAACAGAATATCAGTTTATCAGAAGTCTTCAGGAACGTGAATATCTCACTTTTGCTGATTGGGATAACAAAGCGATAATATATCGCTTTTGCTGATTTCATAAGAAACTATCCAGAATTTGATAAGCAGCTGACCAAGACGAATTCAGACAATCATCAGAACTAGAAGTGGTCAACTACACGTTATTAATTTCTTATGATATTCAGTTTTTCTTTGTTTATGGCGTTGAACAAATTTGTCTCTTTTTTAAATTTTTATCTCTGAAAGTTTAATTCATTAATATTAAAATTATTAGTGTACATGAATCGTTGGATTGCTGTAATGTTTTCTAATTGTCAGCTTTTATATTAAGATTAACTGTTATTGAATAATGGTTGCAAAAATGGTATCGAAAGTACTATGGACCTTTTTTGTAGTGGTGTGTTAATTTTGAATATGAGTTTAGTTGTAGATTTCCGATTCAATTTAAATATTTTTATTTGTACCAACATCCTATGACCTGAATATAATTTTGAAAAAGTAATTGAATCGATGAGTACATAATCATGTTCAGTCCAAATTTACTGTGTTGAGAAAACAACAAAAAACTTTCTAGATTTTTATTTTAACTCAATTATTGGCTTAAGATTCTTTCAGATAAGGATATCTGAAGCCTCCTGAAGGCAATAATTACTTAAAATAAAAATGTAGAGAAAGTTATCGGTTGTTTTCTCAAAACAGTAAATTTGGACCGAACATGTTTATGCACTTATCATTTGCATTTAGTTATAACGCTTATCAATTTAAAACAGTAATAATAAATTATTACTTCTTAAAGAATTCGTAGATCGAGTTGCGAGTTTGACAGAAGAGTTTGATGGTTTTGTCGCCGTACACGCAGGGCCTTGGCACAGAGGAATTCTCACAGCAGACCACCGTCTTGTACGTATATTATGCACCAGTAATAAAGTTCGGAAATCAAAGTTTTATAAGATATTTAATAATTGGCTGGGAATTAACTTATTTACAGCAGAAGGTAGATGGATATATACGTATACGAAAATAAGCATATTGAATTTCTTGGATGTTTCAGGCACAATGTGGAAGAAATACAGGAAATTTCTCACACCAGTCTTCCACTTGGATGTCCTAAAAGAATTCATAAGTCCGTTTAATTCTGTATCGACTTTGTTAATCGAAGAACTAAAAAATAAGACCGACAAACCACTGAACATACACTTCTTTCTAGAACTCTGGGCATTGGATATTATTATTGGTAACACACCATTTTTATTCTTTAGGGAAAAATATGTTATTTTGGTACGGCTTTCGTATCATAAAAGCTGCTGTATACTCCCGGTCGTGAACAAAAAATGTTTCTGTCAAAGAAATTCAATTTGTAATTCTCAAATTATAAAATCAGTTTGTATAAAATATTATAGCGCGTTTCAACTTTTGGATGAAGTACAGCTATATGCGTCACTTTCTATCTCGCATGGGTTTTCAATAAAGCTGTCTTCATCTTTCCGAATTCTCCATAAGGCTTGTAGTTCCTTCTAAAGTTGCTCTTCTTGCTTGGAAGATTGGGTGTTTGGGGATTGCTGCTATTGGTGTTCATTGATCACGTGATCAACGATAATCAATAACTTTCGTTAAGTGAACGACGACAGCCAATGAGAGCAATCCCCAGATAGCCAATTCTTAAGAGCAGGAAAAGTAGCTTTAGAGTAATATTCTAAAATGCAAATAAGTACTTCCAAGATAAAATGGCACCCAGAAATCACAAAGCTTTTGCTAATTTTAATTTTAACGAAAGAGTAAAGTGTTCTTCTTCCTTATTCGCAATGTTTTACAGAATCTGCAATTGGAGTTTCGGTAAACGCATTGAAAAATTCAGATGGAAAATATACTCACAGCTTACATGAAATAACTAGAACAATTAGAAATCGTCTGATTTCCCCCCTGAAAATGTGCGACTTCTTTTACTGGTTTAGCAGAGATTATTGGAAGGAGCGTGCGATCGCCAAGTACATAGAGTGTCATACCAATATGATTTTAGAAGAAAAAATAAAAGCGAGAAATCAGAAAGCTTTATATTTAGATGATTCTAAGACTGACAACAACAAGAAGAAAAAACTAGCCTTTTTGGACCTCTTACTTGAGAAACGAGGAATTGATGTAACCAACCAGGAAGTGTGTAATCACATAAAAATGATTTTATTCGCTGTATGTGGTACTTTTGATATGCCTCAAAGTAACAGTGGGTATATTTTATTGTATTTTAGGGTAGTGATACTTCTGGTAAATCAGTTGGGTACACGCTGTACTTGTTATCGTTACACAGTGAAATTCAGGTAAGAATACTTTAAAAACCTTTCCCGTTTTTTTCATTTATTTGTTATTTTTTTTTTTGAGAATTTGCTTGATGTCATACACAGCACAGAAAATCCTACCACACCTACAAACAATTTACTTTAAAAATAAGACGAAGAAATAACTTAAAATTTATATTTGCTAGGAAAAAGCATTCACAGAAATTAGACTCGTATGCGGAGATGACAGATCCAAACTTTGTACATATGAAGATTTACAAAAAATGACGTACTTAGATATGATCATAAAAGAATCTTTACGATTATATCCACCGGCTCCTCTGGTTGGCAAATATACCCTGGAAGATATTGAATACAGTAAGTTCGTACAGTTATTATTAACATATGTTCCAATGTACTTATTGTTCTTAGATGGTTATACGATTCCCAAAGGAACTGAGATGGGTATCGGAATTTACGGTATACACAGAAGAGCAAAATATTTTCCGAATCCACTCAAATTTGATCCTGAGAGGTTCGCTCCTGAAAATCAAGAAAAAATCATGCCATTTACCTACCTTCCTTTCGGTGCAGGTCCACGAAATTGTATAGGTACATTTCAGTTTATATTTAGGCGCATACTGCGAGCAAAATACAGGATTATAAAGAAATACGATGGTGCATTCGCTACGGGCGCACGAACGTAGATGTTATGTCATACTGAAGGCATAAACACTATTCTCTCTCGCACATTGACATTTTGCCCCTTTGTCTTCAGCTACCTTTCTCGCACATTGACTTTAACCGACTTTTCTGAAAACTTTTTTTTCAAAATTTCTACAAAAACAATTTATAATTGTAATTATATATATATATATATATATATATATATATATATTTTAGCACGATAGACCTTGTAGGTCCTTGGCTTGCGCGACTATTTTTCGCCATTCTCTTCTGTCACTTGCTTTAACTTTCCAATTTCTCCATCCAATTGCTTCTAGATCCTTTTCGACTTCATCCAGCCACCTCTTTTTAGGTCTCCCTTTTTTCTTATTTCCCCTATTGATGACAATCTTCGGCAGTCTTCCTTCTTCTAATCTTTGTACATGTCCTATTCATCTAATTCTATTCATCTTTATTTGTGTTATGATGTTCGGTTAGTCGAATATGTTTTCTAGTTCCTTATTTGTTTTTCTCCTCCATTGGTCGCCCTCTTTTGTTCCTCCGTAGATTCTTCTTAATAACTTGCGTTCCCATCTCAGTAGTGATTGTTCCTCCTGTTTGGTCACAGTCCAAGTTTCCGAGCCGTACAGGATTGTAGGTCGTATTACAGTTTTGTATAAGCGTGTTTTCAGTTGTCTCGAAATGTCCTTATTCGATAGGAGTTTGTTTAGCGCTCCTACAGTCTTATTTCCTTTAGTAAGTCTTTCTCTAATTTCTTCTTTCAAGTCGTTCCTTGCCGTAATTTTGACCCCTAGATAGTTATAGCTGTCTACTCCTTCGAATTTATAATAGCGGTCTTGTTCCATATTGACTTTTAATTCTCCGTTTGTTCTCATGTTATTATTTGCGCTCATCCACATATATTTTGACTTCTTATCATTTATTTTCAGTCCAACCTTTTCTGCTTCTTTTATTAATGTTTCTGTCGCCGCTTTCAGATCTTTCTTCGTCTTTGCAATGATCGTGATGTCGTCAGCGTATGCAAGACATTGGTGTCGCCTGTCGTAAATTAAACACGATCTATTTAGCTTTCCTCTTCTTATTGTTGTCTCTATAGCAAAGTTAAACAGCGTCGTTGCAAGAGGATCGCCTTGCCTTAGACCCGTCTTCACCTCGAAGAGTTCTGTTGTTTGTCCGTTAATCCTAACTCTGCTTTTTGTATTCTTTAGGGTGGCTTTTATTACTCTAATAAACTTCTTGGGGACGTTCAATTCGGGCATTGCTCTCAGTAGTGTTTTCCTGTCGATAGAATCGTAGGCCTGTTTAAAGTCTATGAAGAGTGCGTGGATATCAATTCCTTTCTCGTAATGGGCGGCTTGTATTTCTTTTAAGGTAAATATTTGGTCTATTGTTGACCGGTTCTTCCTAAACCCTGCTTGGTATTCTCCCAAGATATTTTCCATTTTATCTTTTAGCTTCCAGTTTATCCATGTCGCCATTATCTTGTACACTACATCCAACAGTGCTATTCCCCGATAATTTTCGCACTTAGAGGCGTCCCCTTTTTTATGTATGGGGCATAGGACTGCTTCCTTCCATGTTGATGGTATCTTCTCTTCTCTCCAACATATTGATATGAGTTTATAGATCTCTTGCCTTATCTTATCTCCGCCATACTTTATTAATTCCGCCTGTATGTTGTTGTTTCCGGGGCTTTTGTTGTTCTTAAGCTTGCTTATTATTTCATCTATTTCTTCTTGTTTTGGTCCTATCTCCTCGTGATCTGCCTCACTTTCCACTTCGTCATCTTCGTCCGAACTCAAGTTTCTTTCGCTTGTGTTGAGCAGCTCCTCAAAATAGTTTGCCCATCTTTTCTTTTTTTTCCTCTTCATCACCTATTAACTTCCCTTCTTTGTCACGGCAGTACCATACTCTTTGCCGTTTCTTTGTTCTGCATATGGTTTTATAGTTTTTTTGTTGTTCTAGGTAATTAGCACGGTCCGTTAGAGTTCCGTATCTTATATATCTCATTCTTGCTTCTCCACACTTCTTTTGGGCTTGCTGACACTCTTCATCGAACCAGTTGCTCTTCTTTCTTACCCTTGGTTTTAGTCCCAGGGCTTCTGTTGCAGCCTCCTTAATTTTGTTTTGGAGCGCTTGCCAATTATCTTCCACTAAGTTCTGTGTTTCATTTTCCTTTTCATGTCTTCTGTCTTCTATCTTTTGTTCCAGTACCGCAGTGTACTGCCGTGCCTCTTCGTCTAGCTTTAGTTTCTGTATGTCAAAGTATTGTTTGATTCCCTTACATCTTTTCTTCTTTGGCTTTTGTACTGCTATTTCTGCTCCTACTAAAAAGTGGTCTGTATTTGCTTCTGCACCTCTATAACTTCTGACGTTTGTTATTAACTGGCTATGTTTTTTCTCTATCAATATGTGGTCTATCTGGTTGATCGTCGTCCCGTCAGGCGATGCCCATGTCCCTTTATGTATTTCTTTGCGCCTGAGGTAAGTACTTTTAACCACCATTTCATTTTGCATCGCAAATTCTATTAATTTTTCTCCGTTCTGGTTTGTCGTTTCGTGTTTACTTTCTTTACCTACTGTTGGGTAGTAGCATTGCTCGGTTCCAATTTTTGCGTTTGCGTCGCCTATCACTATTTTGATGTCGTACCCTGGTATTCTCCGACAGTGTTTTTCTAACGTGTCGTAGTATTCTGCCTTTTCTTCTGGATCTTTGTCTTCACTTGGAGCATGTATATTTGTGATGCTTAAATTCTTATGTTTCATCTTAATTATAATTATAATTACTAAAAATTATAATATGTTACTGACTCCCTAACGTCTAATGAAAGAAGTTAAAAAAAATCCATACTACATTGCATTTATAACTGGTCAAAGGACAAACCGATCCATTCGAAATGTTTTAGTGGCCCATTTCATTTGTGGAGCAGTATATCTATGTATAGAGGTTGTGTAACATATTATTGATTATATTAAGGTGTGAGAGCACTCTCTATTGTCTTATCATCATTATCTTGTCTTGCAGCATAAGCCGGCTCTTGGTGGGGTAAGATTATCTTCTCTCCTTATTACTCTTTCATACATTCCATAACCAAAGTTAAATGACACAACCTGTGCTCTTTTTTTTGTAATTTAATTGTTGTACAATCGTATGCACCTTAAATGTACAGTCGCGATCAACCTAATCGAGACGGCTGCAAGCTAACTGCACCCTTATTAGCGTTGGTAGTAAGGGTTACAGAACTGTCAATCGGTCTCGATA
This sequence comes from Prosopocoilus inquinatus, assembly GCA_036172665.1. Taxonomy (NCBI): domain Eukaryota; kingdom Metazoa; phylum Arthropoda; class Insecta; order Coleoptera; family Lucanidae; genus Prosopocoilus; species Prosopocoilus inquinatus. The sequence continues at coordinate 36,090,718 of CM069875.1, forward strand.
AACTTGATCGCGACTGTACCTCCTGCACGCAAACCTCACTTTTAGTTAGGACAATGTGTTACAAGTCTCACAGAAATGTCAAATTTCAGGACTTAAGTTGCGAACGACTGTGCATTCAATGAGACAAAATAACCTCATTCGTGTTTAATTTAGGTCAGAAAGTTGGGATGCTGGAAATGAAAATTGCTCTTTCAACGCTTTTGAGAAACTTCAAAATTTTACCCGTAGAAGAATTTCGACTGAAGTTACTTTTTAGCCTTGCCCTGGAACCAGACAGTGACGGTATTCAGATTATACTTCAAGATAGAGAATATTAATTGGAATTTATTTTACGTGTAGTAAAGAGCTTGGGATTAAAAAAAAACCTGACTGTTCATTAAAATCCAAATGTAACAAACTTTATTGTAAATAAATATTTCTTAGCTTAAGGTATTTTGACTTCACTAGCTTTTATAATTATCCTGATGCGAGCGTCAATATAATACTGCTTTATTTAATTTACTAAACGCATATAATAAACTTACCAAGGACACTGTGTGATACGACGATTTGAACCTTGTCATTGCAACGTCAATTTTAGAAAGTATAACTTTGTTCGCACGAGCGTTTTTTTTTTATAACATTTAAGGGCTCGCTTTTTCTAACGTGCTAGAAAGAACTTATCCTTATCATCATTAATATAAAGTAATGATTTATTGGTCCAGTGACGTCTGGAAAACAAGAAAGTGAACATTTGCCGCTATTAATACTAGTGGCAGTCATTACAATAACCTAATTATAAAACGCGGGCATCAACTAATTAATTTCTCATGTCCCTAAACGGTATTCACTACAGGAAAATTACAACTAAGTACGGAAAATTTTCAACATTCAACATGAGCAGACGTGCTGTATTCCAGTTAGAAGTTTGTTCATCTAATTTTGAGGCATTTTGTGTACAACGATGCTCACCATAAATGATACCATTTGACAGTTTCGTAGCCCTTACGCTGAATGTTCTTAAGGGTGTGATTCGCATGCAGGAGTACCATTTAAGTTGAGCATCATAGTACATCAGGACCGTGCTGCATGTTATACAGATTGTGCAAGGCGCAAAGACACCTGGTCAGAGGGGCACCAAATTGTGTATAATTATTTAAATAAATAGATATAACTAAAAATCACTTGGTTTTGATTAAAACATAGCAAGAATAATTATTTGAAAATACCTTCTATGTAAACTTTAAGAGATAAATCCACGGAAGGGCGCCAAAATATGTTTTTCACAGGGGCGCTTGATACCCTAGAAGCGGGCCTGTATACTGAGCTGTGTGTATTGAAACAAAACAAAGGATTAAAAAAATATCAGCTTTTTTATTACTTACAATTAAATGTGAATTCTTCATGTTTGAACTGTTCTAATTAACATAATTAATTTAAAAAAGCGCCTAATTGCAGACAACAGTTTTTCTAGAATTAAATTAATTAATTTATTTTGCTTTGTCAAAGAGTTGTAAGTTGTGATCATGGTTACGACATACGTTTTCATTTTCATAGCCTACCTTTATCAAAAATTTATTTGGACAGTTAACATTTATTATAATTGTTTATTATTTGTGTTCCTTGGGAACTGTGAAAAAGTCCTGGACGTTCAAGAAATGTATAGAAAACTATGGACCAGATAAAACTGAAACATCATCGCCTCTCCATACAAGATTCCTGATTTATGTACACAAATCATTTACATTACACATTATGTAATTATTTTCCTAAAAGCTTGTCTAAATTAGTATTTTTTTCAAATCACCTCTTAACCGAACAAGAACGACGATCAAAAACTGGATGAAAATTTAGGATTGTCATTAAAAAAAAAAATTAATGATGAACCACAGCTTTATTCTGAAAAATAGGAAACATTTCCCAACGGATGATACTCCTTGTCAAATTGTTTAAGTACTTCTATCTAAAACCAAATACATTAAATATACAAAACATGAGCTTGGTACGGGACCAAACCTCCGTACTCTATACTGGGTGATTCAAAATAAGTGTCCGACCCGTTAACCACCGTTAGTATATGAAGAAACAAAACAAGAAGTCTCTATGTATAAAGGGTTTAATATGCATAGTTTTTCAAATAAGAAGCATTGAAGATTCAGATATAAATTGGTTGATGGGCACTAGTACAGATCTATTGAGTCACAAGAGCAATGAAATCGGGTGAAATAGAACGAAAGAGTAGCGTTTACCTTAAAGTGAAACTGTATCTATGGCTTTCTGCGGAAAAAAAATTAAAATACGCAATTCATTCATTCGAATTTCGGACTTTTGTACATATTCGTAAGAAAAAAATCATGATTTCTATTTTAGTTTTAACGGGTCGGATACTTGTTCTGAATCACCCTCTATGTATATTACTTTGCCCTAAATAAGCACTAAAAGTGAATTAAAAAAAGTACTACCTCTTACAAACAAATTAAAAAACGTCCAAGTAGTCCAAGTGAGTATAAGTGTATAGGACCAAATTCGACACTAAATGGCAACAAAATTACAAAATTAATGATAAAAACCGTATTTCAATATTTTCAACCCTTTAGGAGCGAGCTGCTCTGTAGCTCCTAAACAGCTAAAGAAATCAAAATGCAGTTTTACGCATTACGGTTTATTAATAAATAAAAATAATAGATAATTGTGTAATTTTGTTGTTTTTTTTATTTTATTACTTAGTTATGAATTTTTTTAGTTTATGTAAACCACTCGAGCGAGTTTTTACGTCAGAATTTCTTTTTTCCGCAAATGACAAACAAATTACAACACGTCTAAGTTACTTTTTACTGAAATATAAAAAAGTGCTGGAATTAAATTGCGTATACACTTTGTATCTGACAATAATTGCTAGTTACACTCTGTGAATGCTATATAAATGTCCTATGATGAAGTTAAATATGCAAACGTCCGCATTCGTCTTAACATAATAGCATGTCGGCAGTTACAGTTCTAATTTTGATCGTAATTGTAGTGTTATTTTTGATTCGAGATTACGTTAAACGAAAACCCTATAACAGACTCTTTTTCAAATTACCATCGCCACCAAGTGTTCCCATTTTGGGTCATTTTTTTCTGTTCAATAATCCGCAGAGTAAGTATTAATTAATAATTTATACCAACGCTTAGGCAGACAAAATTTAACTTGAAAAAATTTATAATTTCGCATTATTGTTAAATCAATACTCCTATTTTCTATGCTATAATACAAACATCAAAAACTATAGTCACTGCTATAGTTTGTACAGTAATACAAACAACTGAAATCGAGGTGTTTAGTAATAGATGTAATTTTGAATTTGATCTCTTCTAGATGCTAACATTTTGATTACGTTTTTGTAAATTAGAGAAATTCATTAATGCATACCTAAACTAATTGATTTATATTGAGATCAATGAATCAGAATTGGTGATTTTAAAAATCTAAACTCTCCCTAATGATCATTTTACAAACCTAGAAAACAAGTAAGGGATTCCCCGTTCAATTCTGAATTTGAATTTCCCTTTCAATTCTACAACTCTCTATCTTTTTTAATTTATTTTTAAAATACCTCTTCCCATTTCCTGTGTGTAATCGCCATTTTTATTTTATTATACACTATTAAAAGTTTTCGGGGTATGAAGCGTACACACAAACATTCTGAAAATTAGTACACTGCCCTAGGAGGAAATGATCTTTCAGACTAAAATATTTTCACTTTTGTATCGCTTCAGGCTACGCCGGAAGTCGTCGCCATTAACTTTTTTAATTTAAATAGAATGCTTTATTTTTTATTGCAAATTCAGATTTTACACATTATTCTAAGTAAAAATTGTTAAGGCTATCGAAATGCAATAAGAGAACCTTTTTTGTGCCAAATAATTTAAATGATACCAGGTGGTCAACGGAATTTATAATTAGAGGAGGTTGTGAGAGGTGCTATTTTAAGCTGTGTGGTTGGACACACTAAGAAATGAATAATAAATTGACAATTGTTTTATTTGAGGTTATATTCGTGCTTTATTCATTCGATCTTTAACGATATAGTAAACATTACTTCGCTGAACACAGAAATAAAATAAGTGTTGTTTCTATGCATTTTTGAAATAACTTTCAGTAAGAAAAATTTTTATATCGAATCTCAAACATTTTCGAAACTAAATGTCACAATTCTGACACTTGAAATCTTTAATTTCAAACTGCAGGCCAGTGTTACAAACATACGATAAATACCACAGCCCGCCCTAATTACAAATTCAGTTGATCGCATGGTGTTTCCTTTACAGATTTTTGATAAAATATGTAAAAAATAAAAATTTAGGAATAGAACGTTACCCCTACAAAACTATCACTCAAATAGAGGGGAGAGTCTGACAAATATGTTGTTAATTGATAACTGAAAGGATCCAGAAGATGTCACCAAAAAACAATAATACTTTTCACCCCTCTTTCAGAACTTATACTCTCTTATTATTCGTTCTTGGAAAAAAAATATATAAAAAGGTGGCCTTATTTTTTGTTGTTCTATTCACCCTGAAAATATCGGGAGACATTTCTGAATCACGTTTTATAACAGCGAAAATATTTTAGTCGGAAAAACCACTTCCTCCGAGGGTAGTGCATTAATTTTCAGAACGTTTGTATGTCCCTGCCCCAAAAACTTTTAATAGGTCACTCAACTTGGGATACCATGTGTAAATAAAAAAATATTCAATCAGAGAGAAAACCAACATTTTTCGGGTAGAAAAAATTAAAATTAATAATCATTTCGTAGGAGCTAAGTAATTAACCACAATAGATGAAATTTTGCTAGGGAACTCCTGGAAAAAATCTTCTTCTTCTTCTGCTTCTTCTTTTTACACTTACTAATTTAGAACAGAAATATTAAAGAACAAAGTTCTTTTAATCTTGAACCGGACAGAAATATGATGGGAACACACTCAACGTTTCGCTCCTGACGAAGCTATAAATCTATAGCGAATCGTTGAGTGTGTTCCCATCATATTTCTGTCCGGTTCAAATTTAAAAAAAACTTTGTACTTACAATTTTCATCGGACAAGAACCAACTTCAATTAGAAATATTAAAGAATTATTGTTTGTTAAAGACGTACTGGACAACATATCTAATGCATTAAACGACTTGGATGGTTTTGCTGCAATATACTCAGGGCCTTGGTTCAAATCAATTTTTGTCTCAGATCACCGCATAATAAATATATTATGCACCGGTAATAAAGTCCGAAAATCAAGCTTCTACAAAATATTTAACAATTGGCTGGGAAATAGTGTATTGACAACAGAAGGTCGGTTGGAACGTAGTTTACAAGTAAGGTACGTAAATTATAGAAAATTGTTTTTGCGTTTTAGGCACACAATGGAAAAAATACAGGAAATTTCTCACGCCAGTCTTTCATTTAGACATACTAAGACAATTCATAGGTCCATTTAATTCTGTGTCGACTTCGTTAATTGAAGAGTTAAAGAAAAATACCGATAAACCCTTGGACATATACAATATAATAGAACTGTGGACACTTGACGCATTAGTTGGTAACTTAATTCTCTTATATGTATATACTTTTTAGATTCGGCATTGCAATTAAGCAAAAAATAATTTCATCGAACCCAAAATGCAGATTCTTTCATGAAACATTCAATTCTCCATTGAAAAGTACTTTATCCATATCATGGTATCCAACTTCTTTAAATAAAGAACACTCATCGTGATTTGTAAAGTCTAAATCCAAAACGTTCTCCATTTTGTAAATTTATACAATGTGACAATTCTCCCACTTAATAAATCAGTCCTGTAGTGCGCACGTGTTTGAGTGCAAGCAGCGTTGCGAACGGGTAACTCAAAAAGCCACAAGAATTTAAATAATACTTACGTTACAATTGCTTACTCCATTTTCCACATTTTATACAAAAATTTATTTTATTAATATTAGTATAAGAGACATCAATCACCGTCATGTTAATTACCAGCTCATTTGAAAGCTATTTAAAACAAATAATAGTATGTACTACGACGCTCAACTTAAATGATACTCATGCATCCGAACTACACCCTTAAGAAAATTTAATGTAAGTGCTACGAAACTGTCAAATGGTATCATTTAAATAGATAAAACAGCGACATCCTACGATCGCTTTTTGTCCTGACATTGCAATAGGATAACAAATTTGCAGTGAAAATGTCGAGCTACGTCTCTGCTGAAGAAGCCCCAGAAAGGGCAAGTACAGAGGCTGCTCGAGGTTTTCACTGCAATCAAAAACGATTTGCAACGAAATTTTTTAAAGGTATCATTTAAGTTGAGCATCGTAGTAAAGTAAAGTCCCGCTTTACTAAATGATTTTAAATGTATCAGCGTTGTGGCTTACTACATGAAATGCGGAATGCACGGTTTACAATGGTGTGTTGATATTAGTGTTGTTAAACAATAATTAATTTGCTAACGTCAAATTATACCAACAATTTCATTATAAAAAAATCTGTTTACATTACAACTAAAAATTATGGACAGGTTCTAATTGCAAACCAAAATTTCATGAACGGGAATAATAGTACACATACATAGATGCTACACATACATAAAATTTGCGAAAATCTGCTTACTTATCCAAAAAAAAAAAACGTTTTAAATGTTTCTACCGCAGCTGTACAATTGTACGTAAATTATTTGCATTTATTACAGAATCTGTAATGGGAATCTCAATAGATGCGCAGAAAAATCCAAATAACAAATATATTTGTAACTCCAGGGATATATTTCGAATAATAGAAACTCGACTTGCGTCACCTTGGAAAGTATACGACTTAATTTATTGGCTTAGTAGAGATTTTTAGAAAGAACGTGCTATTATTAAAGATATGAGAAACCATACAAATTTCGTTATAAGAGAGAAAATGAAAGTAAGAAACGAAAAAAAATGTCTCTTGAAGATTCCACATTTGAGAGTAACAAGGAATCAAAATTAGCTTTTCTAGACTTGTTACTTGAGAAACGAGGAATTGATGTAACAGACCAAGAACTATACAGTCATATAGATACGATTTTTGTTGGAGTATGTCGTACTTTTAAAGTATCTGGATAAATTATTATACTTTGTCATATTTTAGGGTTTTGATACTATTAGTAATTCAGTTGGATATACTCTATACATGTTGTCGCAAAACAATGAAATTCAGGAAGAATACTTTCAAATTGATTTCTGGCGCAAAGTAGATATTATCATAAAATATCGTTATTAACGACGTTTACTTCTAAGTAAGAAACATTGTACTTTTTCCCTAGGAAAAAGCATTCACAGAAATAAAACGCATTTGCGGAAACGACAAATCGAAGCTTTCTACATTTGAACAGTTACAAGAAATGACATACTTAGATATGGTCATAAAGGAATCTTTACGGTTATATCCACCAGCTCCTGTGATTGGCAAATATACACTGGAAAATGTCGATTACAGTAAATTCGTGTAATAATTATATTAACCAAATGGATCTATATATTGTTTTTTTTTTTGTGTTTTAGATGGCAACACGATTCCTGAAGGTACTGATATAGGAATCTTTATTTATGACTTACACAGAAGAGAGAAATATTTTCCTAATGCACTCAAATTTGACCCTGAAAGATTCGCGCCTGAAAATCAAGCAAAAATCATACCATTTACTTACATTCCATTCGGCGCAGGACCTCGAATTTGCATAGGTAAATTTCAGTAGGCTTTTCAATATCCAAACATTCATACTCATTACTTACGATAAAGAAATCTCACACGCTTAGAAAATCTCAGTTGAATTTTCGATATCGCAATTAATTTTTTAGTGACAATAATCCCAGGTGTTGTGTATTAGTTGTGGAAATAGTTTACCACGTGTTTGTTTACTGTGTGCAAATATTTAATAAACCTGTAATACATCATCATAAATAGCAACGATTGAACTCATTTGTCCTTAACAAGAAGTTAATAGTTGTCGAGAAAAATAATGTTCACCAAATCGTTTGAGAACTGCTGGTATAGCTAACGACTGGTTGTTGGCCTAAGTCTCGCCGGTTGAATGACGACGCGAAGATAGGTCAGTGTTTAATGATGTTGTAAATCATACGGTCAATTAAAACATTTTAAACGCGTTCCCAAAGTGCCCGAATTTATTAAAATAAATACATGTAACTTCACTCTAAATAATTGCAATTTTAAGTATTTTCAAATTAAAAATTAATAAAAATTAATATCGCAAGTAGTTCGTTATTGCTGGACAAGTTAAAAGAGTGGTACAAATAAATTATAATAACATATTCTGTTACGAACTCATTTTTTTAGTTATTAAGATTTAATGTTAGAATATCATTTACGTAGAATTTAGTCGTTTCTCACAACAGAGTTGCCCGCAAATACCAGATGTCCAGGCTATGTTACTCACAGGCCACCTTCTGAGATTTTCGTCAGTATTCATTTAGATTCAGTTCTCAGATTGTTAACTTGTAAAATTTTATATTTCTCTTCCGAAAAGGTTTAAGTAAATTGCTTTTTGGAAGGTCTGAGAACAACATTGCTATGCATCCGCCCTGGGAAAATATTTCCTAACCAATCAAGGTTTACGCTTCACTTCCATTTAGTTTTTCAGAGAAATTTTTAGACTCTTTGAATATTTCATTTCAGAATTCAGTTGTACGTAGCGACTTGTCCAGGGCGGTTGGATGCCCTGCAGACTCTAAGGCCCGCAACTCATTGCATTTCAAACATCTTCTCTTTTATGTAAATAATCAAATTAAATACGTTTTAAGTTACCACTTGGTTTTTTATCCTTGTGCCGGCGACAAACATTTGTAATTAATTCTCGCGAACCGTTTTAAAGAAGCCTTACAACCTTCCAGGCCGCGTGGATTAATTTTGCATACGGTGGTTGCATCACCGGGTTCGTTAAATTAAACGAATACGAAACATATTCCATATGAATTTTAAAATTTTAATAGACTTCTCAAAATTTGACGTTTATTTTTTTCCATGGACCGTAAAGAGTAGTACTTAGCTAGCAACGTGATGACCAAAAGTTGTTTTACGTAAAAGGAAGAAGGAAAAGCATTTTTAACGCGCTCGTCTAAACGGTCCATAAACTTTTGGATTTATTCATCGATAGTTGATACCGTAGAACAAATAACTGTAACATTACTTCGCTCAGTAAATTGAAATTTTAAATAAAATAATTAATAAACGATATTAGTGATTATTATTTAAAAACGCTGCGTTGACGATCGGTTGCGGTATCGGTCGGCGTGATCATACCGACTACAGAGTAAGGCGTCATTGACCTTGCTAAATATTTCTTTGTCGCACATTTCAACAATTCCAAACAAGTAGTACGTACCTCCGAATTTTTTCAGCTATGATACGGTAGCTACCAAGAAACACTTGCAGAAGGTAGGATTTTATGTACTTATACTATTTTTTTTATTTGCACGCGGTAAGAAACACCCTTCCGTATATTCGATACGATTTTTGTTTTCAGCAACAAAATAAACGACGCAAAAGCTAATTTTGATATTCCTTAACTATGGAAAAAGTAATGACAGTTTATAAAAAAGTAGAAATATCTGTTTTTTTTTTAATTTATACAACTAATTTGTCTTATTTATTACAACCTTAATGGATTTTTAAAGCGGTTTTTGTAACTATAGACATTAAGTTTACTGACTAAAAAGTAAGTTGCGGTAACAAAAATAGTACAACAAAAAAAATTATACGTAGTTGAAATTACTATGTAATTTTTAAGCATCCATTTGTGTTTGTTTTAGGACAAAAACTTGCAATGTTGGAAATGAAGTCGGTCATTTCAATGATTTTGCGACATTTCAATATTCTACCGGTGGAAGGATTTCGTTTGGAGTTAATTTTTAGCATTTTCCTCAAACCAGACAACCATGGTATTCAAGTCATATTTAAAGACAGGAAATATTAGTTAGACAATTAACTGCAAAGAGTTTGATGAACAGAGTAGGCGTTGAAATGTTCCGCTTTTTTCGGCTGAAATTACTACATTCCTGACAGCTGTTTGTCAAGTTGATGAAAATATTCGTTGCAGAAATATTCCAATGCAATTTCTATAGCTAGGAAATGAACTAGTTAATGTTCCCGATGTGTAACTATAATTAGGTTACTTAACGCCTGACAATAGTAGTAATTAGCGGGAAATGTTCATTTTTTTTTATTTTTCAGAAGTCAGTAAATTAATGCACCATTTATAACAGCCCTGGTATATTTAAGTAAAAAAATTGTACAGTGTATCCACGGATTTTTTATATTGGTACTTAGAGTAACATGTGATTTTGATATACTCTTCATTATTTCAATTGTGTTAAGTGTTTCCTTCATTAAAAAAGTGTCAACCCAGCTTTAGAATGAACATACACGATTTATAGCTTTGCAGATTGAAAAATTAAAACAACTTTTTAAACTACTTTTGAAATATTCGCCTTGGATGTTTTGAAAAATTAAAAATCAATCGTGTTACAGAAACAATTGCAAAATGAAACTGTCGCAGTTTCCTCGTTGTAACAAATCAAAGAATAATTATTGCTAATTGAGACGTTGGTTGTTTATTTGACTTGCGGTAATGAAATCAAGAGAAGTAGGAAGTTCAGAAAAAAAGTTCTGGAACAAATTAGTAAGAAGTTATTAGGAAGTCCTTTTTAAAGATCAGTTGTAATGTTTAGTTTTGGGAAACATCACACCATCATGTGTAAATAGTTTGTAAGTTCTTTTAAATATATTTAGTTTTAAATAATAATATATTTTTTGTTTTTTCCTGTTTTCTCGCCCCGCTGTGCTCAAGGACTTACGGTTTAACTTGATAATTTTATTTTAGATATACTCAGCCAACATACAAGTTAAAAACGCCTGAATTAAGTGGATTGATTTATAGCATTGTGCGTAAGGAAATATTTTATTTGTTTGCTGTTCATTGTTCGTGGCCTTCAAAATTGTTTCTTTCTCTCTCATTTCCGCGGTTAAATTCAAACATAGTTTTGAACTGACGCGATTGTAAATAATTGCGTATGTAACAATTTGTCTTATCTTCAATGCGCATGCTTTCAGATTCCTCTGCTAACACGGCAGTTCTTCAGATCCGTTTGGTTTTTTTTTTTTAATTTGGGTGATTTTGTGTTTCCACGCCTCCGGCATCCGGTATTCGAAATTCTATTCATGATTGGTTGATTTAAAATTTTAAATCAACCAATCACGAACAGGATTCGGAATACCGGATGTGTGGAAACCCAGTCAGGGTTGCCAAGTTAGGCGGTAAACCGCAAATTGGGCGGTTTCTTATCTTATGCGGGCATAAATTGGGCGGTTTCGCTGTTGGGATGAAAAAAACGCAACTTATTGATTAATTGATAAACCAAAATCTATACTCAGTGAACATTTGAAAATCAAAACCACGTGATATATTATCTGTATAGGCATCACACATCTTACAGGGGTTGGCTGACCTGAATAATTTTTAAACAGGTTTTTCTATAAAAATAATAAGTTAATTATCAAGATATCTGATAAAGAACTAATACAAAATAAATAAATAAAATATTTTGGACAGGGCATTTTAAAATCAAAGCCACACGATTATCAATCAATCATACATAGTAAATATTACTTTCTACCATTGACAACACTGAATAATTGAATAATTAAATATAATGCCTAATTAACTTTTAAACATGTAGATAAATTAAAACAATTCCGTATAATGTTCTAAACGTCCAATAAAATATCAATTCAATAACTCAATGTATTTAACGTAGTATAACAGAACAGATGAAATGACGTCACAATATGGCCGCACTGCGTTTGAATTTGACCTAACTTTATTTCTTTTGATACTTAGAATGCTCCAAAGAAAGTTTTTCTTGAAAATTAGCTAATTTTATATATTTAGGTATAAACTTTTTTTTTTAAATGTTATACGAGCCCATTATAGCATTCACGACACTGCAAGGGCTTAATTACCACTTGTTTCGAGATTACTTGAATAACCAGATCATTTAAATGCATTTAGTTTCTAAATACTTGTAATATATTGTGGCGAGCCAACCTGACTTAGCGCAAGGCGTCAGGAAGTCGGTCCGCTTCGATGTGTCATAGGCCGTCACGCGTTCGGGGCCTATATGGAGCAAACTAGAATCTTCCAGAATCGAGACTTCCAGACGCCAGCAATGATATAAAATGGCCCGGGGTTGACTCACCAGGCAGTCGAATTCGAGCAGCGATAGTCGAAGTTAGATTTTAGTGTGAAAATAAATTGTAATAAATAAATTAGTTTTTAAGCTTCATTAAATTACGGTTAAGTTTTTATCGAGTGTTTTATTCGTGAAAATAAATAAACTCAAACCCTAGAAACGTAACAGTGGTGTCGGTGTGCGGGTTTGTGCAAATAAATAAACAATTTAAAGTAAATTAAATTTAATCAGATTATTAAATAAGTACAGTATAGAAAAAAAAAAAAAAAACAATGGCTACGAGAAAAGTGTTGTTGAAAGACTTAAAAGTGGCCGAATTAAAAACCGAATTGGAAGAACGAGAGTTAGAAACCTGTGGTTTGAAAGGCGCACTTCAACAGCGTCTCCGATCCGATTTGTTAACAGCTGGTGAAGATCCAGAGACGTTCCTTTTCGAAATTTCGTGTGGTCCCGTCGATTTTAATAAAATCTTGAAGGATGAATTTCGAGAACAATCCAGAAATTTAGAGGAGAAGCTTCTAGAACAATCTGGAAATTTCAAGGACGAACTTCGAGAACAATCCAGAAATTTGGACGAGAAGTTTCAAGAACAGTCTGGAAATTTAGAGAAGCTTCAAGAACAATCCAGAAATTTAGAGGAGAAGCTTCTAGAACAATCTGGAAATTTCAAGGACGAACTTCGAGAACAATCCAGAAATTTGGACGAGAAGCTTCAAGAACAATCCAGAAATTTAGAGGAGAAGCTTCTAGAACAATCTGGAAATTTCGACAAATTACAAAATAAATTGTTGGAACAATCTAGAGACTTAGACGAGAAATTTCTAGAGCAATCCAGAAATTTCGACGAGAAACTTCTAGAACAGTCCGGAAATTTGAAGGGTGAATTTCTAGAACAGACGAAAGGACTCGAAGATAAACTAGTGGTAAAAATATCGGAAGAAACAAGAAACCTTCAAGAAAATGTGGAAGAAATAATATTCCAGCAGGATAATAAAATCAAAAATCTGGAACAAATCATGGCGGGGTTGCGAGTGTTCGGGGATCAGCCACCAGTAGAAGTACTAGAAAATAATGAAACCCGAATTGTGGAAGGACCAACAGAAAATTCTAAACTGAAGATAAAACCACCAACGTTCGATGGAAAGTCTTCTTGGCCCAACTACTTCAAACAGTTCGAAGCAGCAGCAAAGGCAAACAGATGGACGGCCAGCGAAAAAGCCACTTCGTTAATTGTGGCCTTGAGAGGGGACGCTATCGATGTGCTGCAGACGATGCCGCCAGAGGAACAAGAAGACTTCGACAAGCTGGTGAATAGGATGGAAATGCGTTACGGACAGGCCCATCTGACCGAGGTATACCATGCGCAGTTGAGGAATCGCTGTCAGAAATCCGGAGAAACTCTTCAGGAATTCGAAGCAGACGTTGCGCGTCTGGCCCAGTTGGCATATCCCACAGCTCCTGTTGAATTCCTCAAATGTTTGACGGTGCAGACCTTCATAGATGGAATCCGTGACCCAGACAACCAGCAGGCATTGAGAATGACCCATCCGAAGACGTCCAAGAACGCATTAGCTTATGCCTTGGAATTTGAAGCAGCGAGACGAGTCTCAAGAGGGCATGTCAAGGTGCGAGCGGCTATGGACTTCCAAGAGGAAGAAGAGGAAGAATCCGCTAACGCCAAGGTGGGATCTGCTATAAAGGAGCGACCCAGGGAGTATGCCACCGCCGAGGATGTTCGCCGCATTGTGGAACAGGTCCTCAAGAAGAAGAAGCCGCTGGAAAGGCCAGGACGAAGGACATGTTCGCAGGCGATGTCCAAAGCCCAGACAGGATCCAAGGAAGCCACAGTTAAACTAAGCCGGGTCGGTGCAGAGGGGCAAACGTCGACCCGTATTCAAAGGCCCTCAAAGACGAAAGCCAACCAAGTAATATCCCTACGGCAGTTAACCAGCAGTATCTTCGTGGATGTTACCATTGATGACATTCCTCACACCATGTTGTTGGATACGGGTGCGACGAAGACCATCCTAAGACCCGACGTCATTAAGTCATCTGGACGCACCGAGCCGACCAAGTGGAGACTGAAAACTGCAACTGGAACATCAGCAACTGTCCACGGTGAAGTAGAGGTTATCATCACCATTGGTTCAACTCCAATTAAACACCGTGCACTGGTGGCAGATATAGAGGACGAGGCAATTTTGGGCATGGACGTCATGTGTGCCCACGGGTTCCAATTGGACTTAAAGCGTGGCGTGATGGCGGTCAATAATGAGGAGTTGGTTCTACATCAACGAGGGGACGTGGCCGCTCGAGTAGTCCTCGCTGAAGACGTTGTATTACCCAGCAGGACTGAGGTTATCGTCGACGCAAAACTGGACGGTGTTTTTCAAGATGGGCAAGTCATTATGGTTGAACCTAATACTGATGATCAAAGGATTGGAAGAGGAGTCCTCGTTGGGAAAATGTTGTTGACGGCGAAGAAGGAAGTACCTGTCCGCCTGATGAACGTCAATTGTTTCTCTGTCAATATCAAGAAAGGAACAATCTTGGGAAGCTGCACCATGGTGTCCTCCATCTCCCGGCAACTCGAAACAAACGTGCCAGAAGCGAAAGTCCCAAAGAAATTATGGGAAATGGTTATGTCAACAGCCCAGGAATTGACTCCAGACCAGAAGACAAAAGCAAAGAATCTGATCGGCCGCTATCAAGATGTATTTGAGGTAGAAAATGGATCCAAGGGAAGAACTGATGTCGTGAAACACAAAATAGAGACTGGAGAAGAAAGACCTATCCGTCAAGCTCCAAGGCGATTACCGTTGGCGAAGCGTGAGGAAGCGGAACGCATTATTCGCGAGATGGAAAAGGATAATGTAATAGAACCATCAAGCAGCCCGTGGGCGTCACCAGTAGTGCTT
The DNA here is from genome assembly GCA_036172665.1 of Prosopocoilus inquinatus. Lineage (NCBI taxonomy): Eukaryota > Metazoa > Arthropoda > Insecta > Coleoptera > Lucanidae > Prosopocoilus > Prosopocoilus inquinatus. The sequence goes on from CM069875.1 coordinate 36,105,878, forward strand.
GTGAAGAAGAAGGATGGGTCCACCAGGTTCTGTGTAGACTACCGGTTACTCAATAATGTCACCAAGAAGGACAGCTATCCCTTGCCCCGGATTGATGATACCCTGGACACCCTGGCCGGCTCAAAGATCTTCTCAACTTTGGACTTAAAGAGTGGATATTGGCAAGTGGAGCTGGCGCCTGAAGATCGAGAAAAGACGGCGTTTTCCATTGGTATGGGTCTGTGGCAGTTCACAGTGATGCCATTCGGGTTATGTAATGCCCCAGCGACATTCGAGAGGTTAATGGAGACGGTTCTGAAAGGTCTGTCCTGGACAACGTGCATGGTGTACCTTGACGACATAATTGTCGTGGGAAAGACGTTCGACGACCACCTAAGGAACCTGGAAGGAGTGTTCCAGCGGCTTCGCGGAGCTGGACTAAAGCTTAGCCTCAAGAAGTGTCACCTGTTCCAGAAGGAAGTGAATTACCTGGGGCACATTGTTAATGGAAACGGAATCGCCGTGGACCCTGTGAAGATTCAGGTGGTGAAAGACTGGCCAACTCCCAGAAATAAACACCAAATAAGGAGTTTCCTTGGCCTGTGCACTTACTATCGGCGCTACGTTCCTGGATTTGCAGACATTGCTAAGCCGTTGACAAAACTCACTGAAGAAGGTCGTCCATTTGAATGGGACCAACAGTGTCAAATTGGCTTTGAACAACTAAAGCAGTACTTGGTTAGTGCTCCTATTCTGAGTTATCCTCTCCCGGAAGGCAAGTTCGTCGTGGACACAGATGCTAGCAACGTTGGAATTGGTGGCGTACTCTCCCAGATACAAGAGGGGCAAGAGAAGGTGATCGGCTACTTCAGTAAAGTCCTATCAAAGCCGGAACGAAACTATTGCGTCACAAGAAGGGAATTGCTAGCCGTCGTAAAAACGATAGAACACTTCTACAAGTACTTGTATGGTAGACGCTTCCTGCTGAGGACCGACCACGCCGCTCTAAAATGGCTTCTCCGTTTCAAGAACCCAGAAGGGCAAGTTGCACGATGGATCGAACGACTTCAGGAGTACGATTTTGAAATTCAGCATCGGGCAGGAACTAGCCATCGAAATGCCGATGCTCTGTCGAGAAGACCCTGTGCCGAAGACTGTAAGCACTGTAGTCGTTTGGACGAGAAAGTAGCCACGACTGCGAGGACAGCCATTGTTGATGACAAATGGCAAGGCGAAGAACTGCGAAGAGACCAGGAGAACGACCCGGATTTGAAATTAGTGCTAGAATGGAAAAGCAGGGACGCGAGGCCTACCTGGGAAGAGGTAGCACCATGTGCACCGTCCGTAAAATCATACTGGGCGCAGTGGGACTCCATAGTGTTGGATCGTGGTCTTCTGAGACGAGGCATAGAGAATCAGGAAGGCATGGAACAGAAGACACAGTTACTGATCCCGAAGAATAGGGTGCCAGAAGTTCTGAGGGAACTTCACGATGGAACTTCGGGAGGGCATCTGGGAGTTAAGAAGACTATGGAGAAGGTGCGCGAAAGATTTTACTGGGTGAACTGCAAGGAAGACGTGAAGGAATGGTGCAGAAAGTGTACAGTCTGCGCAGCCAGTAACGGTCCCCACAGGCGGGGTAAGGCTCCCATGAGACAGTACAACGTTGGAAGTCCTTTTGAGAGAGTTGCCATCGATGTAGCCGGCCCGTTTCCAGAAACGAATGGTGGAAACAAGTACATCGTCGTGGTAATGGACTACTTTAGCAAGTGGGTTGAAGCTTACGCCCTACCTAACCAAGAGGCAGTCACTATTGCGGAAGTCCTTGTCAGGGAATGGATCAGTCGGTATGGTGCACCTATGGAACTGCATTCAGACCAAGGAAGGAACTTTGAATCGGCCTTGTTCAAGAACGTGTGTACTCTGCTCGGCGTACGAAAAACTAGAACAACTGCACTCCACCCACAGTCGGACGGAATGGTGGAAAGGTTCAATAGAACCATCAACCGACATTTGTCCAAGGTCGTTTCCAATCATCAGAGGGACTGGGACACGTACATCCCCCTATTTCTAATGGCATACCGCTCATCTGTTCATGAGACAACAGGGGAGACTCCCGCGAAAGTGGTATTCGGGCGAGAGCCGAGACTGCCCTGCGACCTGAAGTTTGGTGTGAAGCCTGGCGAAGTCTCTGCCGACGAAGATTACGTGAGCAAATTACGCAGGAAAATGGATGATATCCACAACCAAGTGCGTCACAATATACAGACGGCCAGCGATCGGATGAAGGAGCACTATGACATCAACGCTCAACACGGGGGATACCAACCTGGAGCACTGGTCTGGCTTTATAACCCCCAAAGACGTCGAGGCCTCTCCCCAAAATTACAGACCTCTTGGGAAGGTCCTTACAAAGTGATGAAACGGATCAACGACGTCGTTTACCGCATCAAGAAGGTCCCCCATGGCAAACCCAAAGTAATCCACTTCAACCGGATAGCCCCTTACCATGGAGAAGCAGATGAAGGGACAGTACAAAGAGCGCAAGTTTCCGAAGTGAACTTCGAAACCTTCATGTCTCATCACGCCGAAGGAAGCAAGGCACGGTTTGGAGTGACCACGGAGAAGCAACAAGATCTCTTTAAAGTGCCACTGGAGTACAGTCTGGCCCACTGCGTAGCAGAAGACCTGAAAATGTCCAAAGGAATCGCTCAGGTGTTTAAGAAGAAATTTGGCCAAATCGAGGAGCTACGAAGACAGCATCCCGTGGTAGGCAAGAGCTTGCAGATCATTGATTCGACGGCAGATCGGAGGCGCCACGTGCATTATTTAGTCACTAAGAAGACATCAAGCGGTAAACCTGACTATGTGACTATGTGGAGAGCCCTATATAGCCTGAGGAGACAGCTAATAGAGAACCATCAGATGAAGTTAGCCATCCCCAAATTGGGCTGCGGATTGGACGGACTAGACTGGAGAGTAATTCGAAGCATGCTGGAAGTCATCTTCCACAGAACGGGAATTGAAGTCCTAGTCTGCAGCCACCACCCACAGGCAACAGTCAGCAACAGCAAAACCGTGGACTGTTACTTCTTCCAGGCGGGAAGTTGCAAGAATGGGCCAGCATGTAGATTCCGACACCCTCCTTCAAGACTATCACCAGGAACATTTCGAGACGAAACGTTTCTAAGAAGGGGGCAGTGTGGCGAGCCAACCTGACTTAGCGCAAGGCGTCAGGAAGTCGGTCCGCTTCGATGTGTCATAGGCCGTCACGCGTTCGGGGCCTATATGGAGCAAACTAGAATCTTCCAGAATCGAGACTTCCAGACGCCAGCAATGATATAAAATGGCCCGGGGTTGACTCACCAGGCAGTCGAATTCGAGCAGCGATAGTCGAAGTTAGATTTTAGTGTGAAAATAAATTGTAATAAATAAATTAGTTTTTAAGCTTCATTAAATTACGGTTAAGTTTTTATCGAGTGTTTTATTCGTGAAAATAAATAAACTCAAACCCTAGAAACGTAACAATATTTTAATTTCCACTTGTAAGATATTTAAATTTGGCGGATTTTGGCGGTATTAGTTAGAATAATTTGCGGTTTATGTTTCGAAAATGTTGGCGACTCTGATTACCCAGTATAGGCTCTGGTATAGGCAGACGACAGAAAAATTTTGTAATTATTTACAAAAGCTACAAGCGGATCAAACATTATAAATTTTGGAGGGCATGTTCTACGATAAACTAAAATTTAAATGCACTTAGAATTAATTGGGGCAAACACCCCGTTTTTAATTAAAAAAATAATTAAAATCGTCGTGTTGTCCTTCTCTAACCAATGATTATAGATACAACGAATTTTCTATCCTTTTCTAATCGTTGGTTTTGCCACCGGCTATACGCGTCAAACGTCATTATAAAGGAAATATGGCTATTTAACCAAATGTGTTTTTAAATATTTTTTTTCTGCTAAATTAGCAGCGAGCCCCAAATAAAAATAGTGCTACGAGACAACATATTATGTAGTGGTGCTATGTGCAAAATTTCATCTTCATACGTTAACTTGTAGGTTTTGTAAATAATTACCAGTGAGCGGCGGAATTGAGGTTTATGCTGACGAATGCAGGCGATTTGCATTGCCCGAGACCTTATAAGTCGTTGAAAGAGTGTATATATAATATATATAAAATTTACTTACAAGATTCCATAAAAATAATTTTAATATAATGATTACGATTTGAATAACCTTAAGTAAAGCCTCAGGTCATCCGCTCCTTGATAATTACCTTACAATTTGTTCACCACTGCTCAGCTGATAACCTACTGACAACCGACACTGTTTCTGCGCGTGTTGGATAAATGTTACCCATGTAGCAGAGGAGGATAGAAAGTTGCACGTCGGATAACATCGGTTAACTAAATCTGAACGTAAGAGTTTATTTTTCGGATACTCTTATTTCTAAATATGAACGCTTTGGGAAGCGTCAGATTCTAAATCTGAACGCACCCCTGGGTTTTCACACCTCCAGCATACGGCATCCGGCCTTCGAAATTCTATTCGTGACTGGTTGATTTAAAATTTTTATAGAAAAATTTTTTTTTGAAAAATTTTGTGCAAATCGTTTTTGATTGCAGTGAGAACCTCGAGCAGCCTCTGGACAGCTGTTTCAGCCCTGCTTGGGGCTTCTTCAGCAGAAACGTAGCTCTACATTCCCACTGCAGACCAAAAACGACTTGCCCAATTTATTCGCAAATGCGATGTAAGAATGATGAACATATAAAATAGCGACATCTTACTATCGCTTTTTGACCTAACATTGCAGTAGGATAGACAAATTGAAGCGGGATTTGCTCCTAATGAGTCCCCCATGCAAGGCGGCCATGCTTGCTGTCAAGGCATAATGAAAGATTTTAGAAAAAATTTTTGCAAATCGTTTTTGATTGCAGTGAGAACCTCGAGCAGCCTCTGGACAGCTGTTTCATCCCTGCTTGGGGCTTCTTCAGCAGAAACGTAGCCTTGACAGCAAGCATGGCCGCCTTGCATGGGGGACTCATTAGGAGCAAATCCCGCTTCAATTTGTCTATCCTACTGCAATGTTAGGTCAAAAAGCGATAGTAAGATGTCGCTATTTTATATGTTTAAAATTTTTATGTTCACAAATTTTAAATCAACCAATCACGAACACGATTCCGAATGCCGGATGTGTGGAAACCCAGTATAAGAAGACGACAGAATAATTTTTGACGGGTAGACAACCAGGTAGACAATTGACAAATAGAACCAAATTCAAGTCCGATTTCATAATAGAAGTAAAGGAGACTTTAAAATAAAAGTCATATTCTGATATGTAAACAACCACGTTTTCGCATTTTTTGACACGTGACTGTGACTTTTATTTTAAAGTCTCCTTTAGTTCTAACTGGTGATTTTTTTTGTCAACTAATCTGGTGACTTAAATTATCGTCGTCTGATCTTAGATATCCTTTTATTCGACTGGCAACACTGTGTCTCGTATGTTTTTGTTTTTTACTTGTCACCATGACGTCAAATCAAATCATAAGTACCTGACGCAGCTAAAACCTTCTAATCTTCGGCCTATTGAATGAAAATCCAATGAAATCAAATGCTCTTAATACACCATGCTCTTAAAATAACTTTGAGAGGCACCGTACTCCAAAATGGTAAATACCTTTACCTCAAACTAATTGCACTTTCCCCAGTAGCAAATCGTAAATTTTCTATCAACTATAAGTATGAATTACATGTCATTATAAACGTAATACATTCAGAGAGTCGTACTTTCAGCAAGCTCGTTTCCAAAGCATTCAATACCACGATGGCGTTCAAAGGTTCTGTAGATCGATACAATGGTGTCACTGTATCTTCCAAGCATGAGAGCTGTAAGCCCGAAGAATTTTCCCAGAAACTGCAAGGTAAGGTGCTAAGTGCAGATGAGCTTATATAATATCGCTTAATTCATAGAATCCTTGAAGAAATGGGCTGAAGAAGAGAAACGTGGAATTTGGTTTAAAGTGAGCCTAAGTGAAGCCAGTTGGGTACCTGAACTAGCTAAAGTACAGTAATTTTTTTAAAACTTGACCTGGTTTGTGTTTGACATTAATTGTACTATCTTATTTATTGTTTGATTAGTCAGTTATTGTATTAAATATTTTCAATTATTTGCAATTATTCACAATAAGTTATAGAGTAGCCTTTTAGCTTTTACCACAAGTGTGCTTGCAATGCAATTGCAATTTGCAAAAATAATTAAGTTGATTCACAATTAATTGATTATTAGAAAATATGTTAAGATGGTCTGGTTTCAGAACGGCTTTAAATTTCATCATGCATTAGATGATTTTGTCATGATGATCAAATGGCTTCCAACGCAAGAAACAAACAACATTCCTCCTTACGCACACACAACCATGGGTGTTGGTGGTGTGGTTATCAATGATAAAAATCAAATTTTGGTTGTTCATGAAAAATATTACAACATACCGCACTGGAAATTGCCGGGGGGATACGTAGATCCCGGTATTAAATAGTTGTAGGTAAATAGATTGAGAATTTTAATTAAATGATTTATTTTCAGGGGAAAATTTAGTTGATGCTGCAATACGCGAGGTCCTCGAAGAAACTAACGTAATGACAGAATTTGAAACTGTCCTCACGTTTAGACATGGACATTTAGGCATGCACGGATGCTCAGATTTGTACACTGTTATTGGTTTAAAACCTCTTTCGGAAGAGATACAGAAACTAGATCGGGAGATAATTGATTGCAAGTGGATGGATTTGGATGAGTATTTGAACCATCCGCATGTTCATGAGTTGAACAGATTTTTTGTTAGTAAATATTTAGAATATAAAAAGAATAATGTCAAAATTGAATGCACTCACGGCATTCATCCAGCTCTGAAAAAACCATATACAGTTTATCATGTTATAAAAGATAATAAATTGTGAAAGATTTAAGATAAAATTTATGGCATTCCATTGTTAGATTACTTTTTGTGATAGGGCAATACTACAATCGCAGGTATGTCACTATCTAGGAAGTGACCCACCTGGTAAAAATAAAATAAACTGATTTAAAAGAGGGCGGTTCAGTACCCAACCAAGTTTCCAGATAGTTACATAGTAATCCCTTTATATCATAAAAACCAATCTAAAAATGGAATAGTATACAGCAAAGAACAATGTTGAAAATAAATGTTGGTTATTTACGTCGCACGTTTACCAATAACAATTTATTTTTCTAGTAAATTTATATAAATAAGAGGGCTATCGAAAACTCTTAGTTAATTAAGAACGGCAATGTTATTGTAAATAAAATTTTTAATATCTTTAAATGTAACAAAAAGTTTCTGTGTCACACTATCCACCACCATCTCTCTTCAAGCTTAAATGGTTAAATATATCACTATAATTTTCGTTAACATACATTTGTCTCAAGGTCACTAATTAGAATATTGAGGTTACCATAACGAAAGCGTTCATTTCTTTAAGAAAAAGGGGAAAAATATATACAGGGTGAGTGATACAGTTGATTGAGCCGAAAAATCGATTACACTGAAAAATCAAGAATGTGAGGTCTTATTTTTTGTCTTTTTTTCAAGCATCTTATATTTGATAATAAAAATATAGCAGTAGATCAAAAATCACACCGACCGGAATGAATTAATCTAGAGAAAATCCGCTGTACTCTATTTTTTTAAATTAATGTACAGTCGCAATCAAGCAAATCGAGACCGATTGACAGTTTTGTGACCCCTACTGCCAGCGTCAACAAGGACGAGGTTAGCTTGCAGCGGTCTTGATTAGGATGACCGCGACTGTACCCTACGTTAAGGTATATCTCGGAGGACGTGAGCTCAATTTTATTGCAACTGATTTAGCCAAATACACATAATAAAAAAAGCCAACAGTTTTTGAAATATGTAAATAAATTTTTGAGTTTACGTGTGTACAACATACAGTTGAAAGCAAAAAAAAGTAGACCACCTACAGTTTCCTGTAATTATTCTTTCTCAAAATGCCATAGATTAAAGACGAATTCATAGATTTTACCAAAGTTTTAAACTTGTTAATTTTGAAAGCTTTAAATTTTTTTAAATATTATCTGTGAAGTTGTCTTTAAACACTACCATTTTCAGAAAGAATTATTACAGGAAACTGTGGTCTACTTTTTTTGCTTCCGACTGTACTCTGACTCATATTTAAAATTAAAGAAAATAATGACTCTTCTCAAGATTTCAGTTCCTCTTGTGTGATGACTCATTAACCCAAGTTATGTATCTAAAATTTTGTTAAGTACTTTAACAAAAAAAAATAAACCCCTAGTTATACGTTGCTGTATGTACAGTCGCGATCAACCTAATCGAGACCGCTGTAATCTAACTGCGCCCTTATGACACCGGCAGTAAAGGTTACAGAACTGTCAATCGGTGTCGATTGGCTTGATCGCGACTGTAAGATCGCAAGCAATAAATTTTGGTCACCATTGATTATACTTGACTCGTATTTGACAAAAGGTAAAGAGATTGATGCCTTAATTTTGAGTACTAGGAATAATTTCCCAAAACTTTTATTCATTTTCAACCCTTTTTTGGCAAAATAAAACAAATTTATATGAAAATTTCTAATTTACGGAAACTGATGTTTTGTTTGACAGTGACGACCAAAATTTATTGCTTGCGTCAGTACATTTCGTATGCAAAAGGAAGCAGTATGTAAATTGAATTTATAGGTTCAGGTGAAAGCAAAAAAAAAATAAATTTATAATTATAGTTTCCTGTAACTTTTCATTCTCCAAAATGTCATTGTTTAACACAGGTGACACTTAAAAATATTGAAAGCTTTCAAATTTGGCAAGCCCAGAACTTTTTAGAGTCTGCGAAGTCGTATTTAAACAGAGAAAAGAGAAGAAAAAGGAAGAAAGGAGAAGAGAAATTACAGGAAACTGTATGTTAAAATTATGGTGTTCAAAATTGGCAATCATTAGTCATAGCTACTGTTAATAGTATTATTGTGATAGGTATCTACAGTACTCACAGATTGATTCAGGCAACAGGCAGCTAGGTAGTCGAACCCTGTTCGTATTTGGAATAGATTATATAAATATTGGAAGATAGAAAGCATACTCACATTAAATAATTTTGATAAAGAAATTATTGTATAATGTGTGAATAGTTTGTTCTTTCCTCTATTCATCTAATACCTAACAGAACCCACAGCACTTACTTAGTTGTATGAATCAATCTGTATATCGGCCTTCAAATAAAACTAATGGCCGTTTTCATAATCAGACTTTAAGAAAGCTTTAATTTAAAGTCACTTTAAGAATACGGAAACAAATGTATTTTTTAGGTTAACGTAACTTTAAATTTAAAGTCTGATTATGAAAACGGCTCTAAATCACGTGTCCTTTGAGACAAGAAAGAAATGCGGCACGTTTTTTTTGTATACACATGTCACGAAAGATAACGGTTAACCTAAATCTGTTATAACAACAAACAAGAACTCTAAGCTATAAGAACTGTGAAGGGAATATTATTCTTGAACGCACCCCGAAGAGGCTTAAGAAATGTCACCACAAGCAATTTTTGGTTGCCTATTTACATTAACCACGCGGCTACTTTTATGTGAAGGTTCTGTATAAATATCCCTTTGACAATCAATAAAGAGTTTCACAAATGCACAATTTGTTTATTATTACGTAATAATATTTCATTATTTTATGACAAATAGAAATATACATAACCGGACACCTTTTAATTCTCATAGTGATCCATATTTTATTGGGTTAGATTCAAACAGGGAGTTATCAGAAAAACTAGGTTTCATCTTCCTTGACTCTCGAGTATTATGAAAATAAAATAAAAACTCGATATACTTAACAAAGTAATTTACTTAAAACGTTACAACACTAATTTATTTTAAAGCGGAATATAAACTAACTTATTTAAACATAAGGATGCGAATGATCCGTTGTACACCCTTATTTCCACCAGCGATCACTTAAATATGTTGGGCTGTATATTAAACTTTTAGTTGCTATTCCAAATTGAAAACTATATTATTTTCTTTTCTGCAGCGCCATCTATTCCATTTTTTCGAACTTATTAAAATATAACCTCTGGATTCTTGTTCATGGTCAGTTATTAGGAGAACATAAAAAATTCCGCACATTTTAGTAAGTTTTCTTTAAAGAAAAGAACGAAAAAAATTGAACGTCGCCGCCTTTGATCCGCCGAAAACAGCGCAGTCTTGCCGCAATGCCATCTACCGGATTTATTTCTTAATTTTTTTTGGTTTGATCTGCGCAAGCTCTACAACAACAAACGAGACACAATAAAAAGGCGCGTTTCGCGGCGCTTAATCGTCAAAAAGAAATTAAATAAATGTGCCATCTAACGGATTTTTATAAAATTTTCGACATTTTTCTCATTTACTTTGTGCAGGAGTGACGAAGAATAAAAGAAAAACGCCTTTCGAATTCGTTGATTGCAAAAGTAGAAACATTCACAAGTGCGATCACTATTATTTTTTTGGCAGAACCATCTAGCGGAGTTCTTTCTTAATTTGGGAATTTAACGTCGTTTACTTTGCGTAGGAGCGAATGGGAATATAAAAATACGCGTTTCATGTTATCCCTCCTTCAGAATTATAGCAATTAAAAGTTTTAGCAGCGCCATCTAACGGATTTTTTCTTAATTTGGAGATTTTACGTCATTTACTTTGCGTAGGAGTGAATGGGAATTCATAAATACACGATCTATGTCATTCCATCTTCAAAATTACAGCAATTAGAAGCTTTCGGCAGCGTCATCTAACAGATTTTTCCGTAATTTGGGGATTTTATGTCATTTACTTTGCGTAGGAGTAAATGGGAATATAGAAAAACACGATCTGTGTCATTCCACCTTTAAAATTACAGCAATTAAAAGCTTTTGGCAGCGCCATCTAAAGGATTTTTCTTATTTTTTTTTCTCGAATTAGATATATCGTTTAATACGCGCTGCAGCGACGAAAAATACAAAAAAACCGCAATACGGAAAATTTCGTCGACTAAAAATAGAACAATGTAACTTCGAAAAGTTAAATTTTGGTAGCGCCATCTAACAGATTTTTTTCTTAATTTTGGGAATTTATGTCGGGTACTTTGCGTAGGAGTGAACGGGAACACAAAACGCGCATTTCACGTCAGTAGGCTGTTAAAAAAAAACTGTGTTCCGCCTCCAAAATTGTAGCAATTCATTATTTTCGAAGCGCCATGTAATGCGTTCCGCAGTAATTAATTTCTTTTTAGCAGCGCCATCTAACGGTCTTCTTCTTAATTTTCGAATTTCATGTCGTGCACTTTGCGCTCGAGAGTGAAAGACACTATAAAAAACGCGATCCGCCTTCAAAATTGCAGCAATTCATTTTTTTTGGCAGCACCATCTAACGAATATTTTCTTAAGTTTCGACTTTTATGTTGGGTGCTTTGCGTAGGAGTGGACGAGAACGCAAAAAAAACTCGCCGCATGTCAGTTGATTGTTTAAAATAAACGCGCCGTCTCCAAAATTGCAGGAATTATGTTCTTTTGGCAGCGCCATCTACAGGATTTCTTTTTAATTTCGAATTTTATGTAGTCCACTTTGCGTGAGAATGCAAAAATTTGCATTTCGTGTCAAAAAAAAAAAAAAAAATCGAAATCGAAAATAGCGGTAATTAAATTTCTTAAAATTTCGTAACAGCGCCACCTTACAGATAATCGACTTTTCAACAACGCCATCTGACGGATTTTTTTCTTGATTTTCGGAATGTTTGCTATTTGCGTCGAGTTTCTAATTTTATTTATTTTTTTTTTATCGAAATCATAGCTGAATGGTTATTTTTTTTAGAAAACGCCACCTATCAGATTTTTCAAAATTAATGTCATTTAAATTGAAACGAAATTTTGGAAAACAAATCACAAATGCAAGTTTCAAATAATTGGTTCATCGAAACGAAAAGTGAACATTTTGCAAGGAGCCATCTATTGGATTAAAAAAAAAAACAAAATAAATAATAAAAAATTAGTTTTTAATCCGGTTTAATTCAAACAAAAAAAATGATACTTAAGGTTAGAAAACGCCTTTTTGAAATGAATTTACACCGCATGATTAGAAACTAAGAAATCCACTTAAAAGCGGACCTCAGTTCAAAGCCACTTTCCCATACCAAAGAGGAAGCCACAGAAAAAACGTATTTGAATCGTCAAAAAAGCGCTATCCAGCGAATTTTTTTTAACTTTAAAAATAAAAATTCCTCTAGATGTTTTAATGCAGAAATGTATATTTGCGAGACTGATTTTCTTAAGATCCTTCCAATTTACTTTTAAAAAAATAAAATAAAACAACGCGAAATTTCACGAGCCCCATCTGCCGGATTAATTTTGAATTAAGAACTACCATAAATGTAATTTAAGATAACACAAAGAAAAGGAATCTATTGAACTTTCTTCGCCTTCGCCCAGAAAATTTCGTCGCGGAAGCAGACCGACATTCGCCGAAATTTCGAGATTCTGTCGCGTCAGTCTCTGACGCACGTAGCCTCCAACAATTATCGTTGAATCATCACAGTATTGTCAATTTTTTTTTTGCATATGGTAAACGTTGATGAATTTCATTCGTGTTCGCTCTTTCAATATTGGGAAACCGTGCAATAAATTAAATGTAGAAAAGGCTAAATTGTAACGTTTGGTATTACATAAAAGCAGTGGTAAATACGACGTAATTGGATAATTACTATTTGCAATGATTAAATTGATTTATCTTATGGAAGCATGAACAATGGAAAAATTATCTGCGGGATTTTCCCACAAAATATTAACCGTTGTTATTGCAATTTGTACTTTTCATACAATAAGTGTTTAAAGCAATTTTCTGTTTTAAAGCGCATTTTGTTTTCACAGACAATTCTCAATAAGTGGCAAAAATATGGGTACAACAAGTATGAAACCTTGTTAAGTAAAGATGTACTTCCTCTAATCAAACTGATCATAATTGAAATGTATTTATTGTTAAGCTATTCCTGATATCTTAAAAAAGAACCTAAAATGTAACAAACTGGTTATATTCGGCCAGTTTTGGCGTAGTAACAAACCACCTTATCTCAAAAAAAAAGATTAAATTAGTTCCGCTTTCGTAAAAGTTGTAAAAATTTGTCAAAAATAGAAAATTTATTGCTCTGCCAGTAAAAAAAGTAAATTAAATAGTGTAGCGTCGCACAGTAAAACCGCAGTCACGTCTTGATAAGACTGCATGCGAACAAATACAAATACCAAACGAGAAAATATGAAAGAAAGTTTTATAGGAATTGATTGAATAGTCAGTTTTCAATACTACAATAAGTAGAACGAAATTCAAAGAAATAGTATTTTTTATAGATATGTTTATAAATTTATGTCAATTTATAATTAATTTTCATGAGGTAAAGTATACAAAAAATATATTTGTACTTCTATTTATTAAGCTTCTCCAGGAATTATTTTTTTAATATTATTCTGAAGACGCTGTCGCTGTTTTAAGAAGTTTAAATTACGTAGATATTACTTATTTAAAAAAAAATATATATATGTACATTTATTTATGATCACTCTATATTTTATAATTGCTCATTCATAAATTTTCCGCTTTTACGTCGGTACATTCTTCGATACCTATTTTTTCATAAACAGAACTGGTTTTCTAATTACAATACAAAAGAAACACCTTGCATAAGTATCTACCTATTAAAAAATAAATCTAATTAATTTTATTAATTAGAAAAATTACATTTTCAGTAAATACCGTTCATTTTAAACGAATTACCAAAAATGTCTTTTGAACAATTTACAAACTTCACAATTTCAGAAGTAATTTAATTGAATTCATGAATTATAGTTATATGTTTTTCAATGCAGTTCTTGTTATACAAGACTTAATGGTTATATTGTTTACAAATTTTATTTTAGATGAACAAATTGAAGTCAGTCATTTTATTATTAAGTTATTACCGATTATAGTATATGCAGGCAAATATTTATCAAATTTAAATTCTAATTTGCAAGTAGGCAAGCAAAAAAATCGGCAATATATACAGGGTGTGCCACCGTAAGTAGATACACACAATTATTCACGAAGTTTTCAATGTAAGTCGCCGTTATCTAACACGACGGTCTGCCAATCTGGTATTGTAAATTTAATACGGGCAGTAAACTAACTATAACAGTAAGTTAAGTAAATTGTTTTTTGGTGTTATATTGCTTACTTACTTACTTAACGCACCCGGTGTATTGGAATTGCAATATTTTACATTATATATTGGGTGTTTCAATAAAAGCAATATACAGCAAACCGTAACGTCTACAGCTTCGGGAAAAAAGAATTATAGTTAAAGTGACCAGAAGAAATTCAAGAAAATATTTTTAAATAATCATTAAGTAAAATATTTTCTTTGAATTTCTCCTGGTTACATTGACTATAGTTCGTTTTCTCCCGAAGGTGTAGGTATTACGTTTTGTTTAAATCGCCGGTTGGGACACCCGGTAATTTTTTAAAATATTTTTATAGATCACTCCTTTCGGAGGCATATTAAATAACACTTTTATTAGTTTTAGGTATTTTCTAAGCGTTTAGTAAGTAAGTAAGAATATAAACACTTTCGGTAAGATAAGAAAGTATTAAGTGGTAATACTTGAACCATCAATCTTAAGAAGGATTAAAACGATTAATTAATTGAAATTTAGAGATTAAAGTTTCTCGGAATATTTTAAAGTATTATGGGTAATTCAATTACATAATATATTTACAGTAAAATTTTATTACCAGTAAAATTATTAAAGAATACATAATTGAGTTCCTTAATTGCTGAAAATTATACCTAAATAATCTGAAGATAAACGTTGAGAAACGCATATGAAAAATAAATATTTTCGTTTTAGAACAATAAACGACCATGAAGGTAAGCCTGCAATTATTATACAGATAAAGCTTTTTTTCTACCTAAGTATAAAAACATTGGGCATTCTTTGATGCACATCGTAAACGTTCGCGATCTGTCGAGTGCTGACTCCCATCTCCGGTCTCCGGTACTTCGTGACAGACCGCGGCCAAATGCGTACGATGCATACAATAGTATTTATTCTAATCGCATTGATTGTGATCCCGATAGTTTATAAAACTGCGGAGAAAATTCAAATTGCGATCTGGGCACCATTCCTTTCAAGAAATAAGTGGGCGTGACTGGTCGTATTTCTTCTTTATTTTTATATTGCGTGCCCTGTCGCATACGTGGGCTGCTGGAAAATTTTCTGGAACCTAGTAGGTCTAGAACTGTTAGTGTTTATCAACTGTCATATTTGAAAAATTCGACGTTTTTCACCTATAATTCTATTGACAGTTCCTATCCAAGTGAACTAGTTCTGTTTGTACAGCATTTGAGAAAAAGTAATTTTGTGTGAACATGAAAATCTCGCGTGAAAGTTTTCGTGCCACAATTTTTTATGATTTCAAATGTGGTCTAACGCCGATACGGTGCTTCGATCGGCTTCATTTGGCTTTTGGGGATGAAGCACCATCAAAGAGCAGTGTTTATAATTGGTTTGCCGAATTCCAACGTGGACGTACCTTTCTCAGTGACGAATTTCGTGAAGGTCGTCCATCAACATCTGTTGTTACCACTAATGTAGATGCTGTGCGTGAAATGCTTGAGCGAGATCGACATGTGACATACCGTGAGATTCAAGCATCCTAACACATTGACATGAAAGCAATGCACCAGATTTTGCATGATCATTTGAACGTACGAAAGCTTTGCAGTCGTTGGACCCTACACAATTTAACAGAAGCGCAAAAGCAGAGTCCTGTCAAATGGTGCGAAGAAATGCTCAAGAACTTCAATGGAGGTCGTTCAAATTTAGTTTATAACATCGTTACTGGTGACGAAACGTGGATACATTCGTACGAGCCAGAAAGTAAACAACAATCTACCGTTTGGGTATTTCAAAATGAACCAAAACCAACAAAAGTTGTCCGTTCACGCAGTGCTGCGAAGCAAATGATTTCTTGTTTCTTTGGTTTAACTGGACATGTAGCAACCGTGGCTTTAGAGGATCGAAAAACCGTGAATGCTGATTGGTATACTACAATTTGTTTTTCGGAAGTCATCGATCAAATAAGAAGAAACAATCGAAATCGACGAATTATTTTCCCTCATGACAACGCAAGCTCTCACTCAGCCCGTCAAACAGTTGATTTTTTGTCCAACAAAAATGTTGAATTAATGACTCGTTGTCCATGTTCACCTGATTTATCACCTAATGATTTCTTTTTGTTCCCAAATATCAAAAATAAAATGCGTGGTAAGCGATTTTCGTCGGCTGAAGCAGCGGTTGAAACATTCCGGACGCTGGTTTCTGAGGTACCATCTTTACAGTTGAAAACGTGCTTTAGAAATTGGTTCGAGCGTATGCAAAAGTGTATTGACGTCAAAGGCGAATACTTCGAAAAACAATGATACCGTTTACCAAATTTCATATGCGTTTTATCATACCGTTTCCAGAAACTTTTCCAGCAGCCCACGTACATTATTCAGGATGTCTAATTTTCCGTTGGCCAATGCTGTATGTTCCGTAAACTTTAACTTCTGATAAAGATGCAAATATTTCAGGTATGATTCAGACGAATTCAATATACTCTTAAACGGCGTTCATGTATTCAACAATTACAATATTGGAAGTCATTTAATTCAATTCAGTTAAATTCTTTATTTCTCTTGTTGACACACATGAAGATTCGTCATCATCGATCATTGAAATGCTGCCGATAGTTCATAAATTAATTTCATTCCTAAACTCCAATATCGTAAATTTTATAAACATATAAAATAGCGACATCTTACTATCGCTTTTTGACCTAACATTAACAGTACGTTTCTGCTGAAGAAGCCCCAAGCAGGGCTGAAACAGCTGTCCAGAGGCTGCTCGAGGTTCTCACTGCAATCAAAAACGATTTGCACAAAATTTTTCTAAAAAGTAAATTTTATAGAAAAAAATACACTTACTCTTTTTGCATTTTTGCCTCATTTTAACTTGCATCAGAATAGCCTCGTTCTCATTCTACTTTTACTTCATCCTCTATCCGTGCATCAGCTTTAGTTAATCTGCGAAGGTAGACCCCATGCATATTCTGTTATTACATTCTTATCATGACGATCTAAGACGTGACGAATTAGACATGGGCATTCATAAACCAAACTTATGCTATGCGTATTTCCTGCCTTTTGGGAAAGTAATTCATAAAATATTATTCAATGCTCACTGGTTATGCGCCTAAAATGCGGAAAATATGTACAGATTATGAATTATGGCGGATTGTAAATGAACGCATAGCGTAGGTTTGGTTTATGAATACCGCCCTTAGATCCAAACTACACGAGCAGTTTTTTCGGCCGCGGATTGCACGTCTGAATGGAAATCATGCATACAAACGCGTGAAACTAGACGAATGAAACGCGACGTTTATTCCGTTCGTCTAGTTTTACTCGTTTGTAAGCATAGTTTCCATTTAGACATGCAATCCGCGGCGTGTTTAACGCGGAGGAAAACCCGCTTGTGTAGTTTGGCTCTTACATGCCTCAGCGCCTGGCGCGTCAACTCTCGACGCTTCGAGAACATCTATCTGCTTCGCGAGATGGAATTTGCTGGGCGAAGAAAATTCTATAGACAGTCGCCGCGCAGTCCGAAAGCTCGAATCTTCATCACCAGGGATATTCAAGCGATCAGCCACGAACAGTTCACATTGAAGTTGTCACTCGATTACTCGACCTAAGTTTAAATAAATTATTATGCTGTGATAAATAATTATGCTGTGTTAAATAAATGAGTTTGTTAGTTATATAATGCTTCTACTTTCAAATAAATTTAACGAACCCTAATTTCGTAACGGTATCCAATTACAACTTGGGCCAATTCATTCAAAAAATTTTAGTGACCCACTTCTCTTTTGAGCATAGTTAATTTTTGGGTAGTTCTTGCTCGTGAGAATTGCAGAGAATATGAAACAAATAAAAGAAAAACAAATAAAAAAAAACTTTTTAAAACGAGCTGCAGGAGTAATTTATTGACTTACTTGACGTTTCGCAAAAATAATTATATTTGCGAAACGTCAAGTAAGTCAATAAATTACTCCTTTAGCTCGTTTTTAAAAAGTTTTTTTTTTATTTGTTTCATATTCTCTCTTTTGAGCAGTATTATTACAACCCTCGCATAAGAATATTCACCATTTACATTTTACAGAAATAATAACGACATGAACTTCTCTTTTTGTACAATGTTAAATATTAAAAAGTGATATGAATAAAAATAAACGAGAGATATTGTAAACCAAAAAATTATTGAAGTTGATTCTTGTCCGATGAAAACTGTAAGTACATTTTTTTTAATCTTGAACCGGACAGAAATATGAAGGAAACACACTCAACGTTTCTTCGTCTCCTGACGAAGCTATAAATCTTTAGCGAAACGTTGAGTATGTTCCCTTCATATTTCTGTCCGGTTCAAGATTAAAAAAAATGTACTTACAAAAAATTATTAATTTCATCTTGTGTGTAAAAACCAAAGTTATTGAATAACAAAAATTATATATTACGCAATTTGTAATTAATTGCATAGTTATTACTTCTACAGTGTATTTCACATGTAAATATCCGTTTTTTTTTCATCACGAATGCACAAATGTAAAAGAATAATGCGTCATTGGGCTAAGTTATTTTTCTGCGGTCTCCAACATTTTAAAATCACACACACGCAAACTATAAGACATTTAAAATTTATGAGTCAGTTCGATTTTGTGGTAAAGATGCCGCAACATCTCGAATACCTGATTCATTTGCTGATTGTTCAACCACTCGCTGTGAGAAAAGTTTAATATTACATTAAGTTTTATCTGTTACAGAAAAAAAAACAAAGCTTTAGGTGTATTATTAATTATTATACCTACAAACTCGTTAAACAGTGACGGCGATGTAAAATCTTTCCAAAATCTATTTGTTTTTGTCCCTTCGAATTTAGCGGATTGCAGTGCAATTTTAAACACAATATATTTTATACTTTGTTTTTCTTTTTTTCTTTCAAAATGTCTTCAATTTTGCATAATAAAATATTATACTATTAATAAAAAAATAGTATATTATTATTAAGTTTTACAAGCACGAGTGGAGTTGGGGTACGACAAGCGTATCGAAGCGAGCGTGAACGCAAAGTGGAAAAATAAATTTTAGAGTAACATTTATCAAAGGTACAGTCCGTAAATAAAGAAATCGTAAAAGCATTTGATAATTCATTAGGTACACCAATGTCCAAATGTAATAATCCATGTGGCCTCAAAAATCTTCGACATTAAAGTGCTCTTGGTTAAGTGATGCTAACAGTTCTCCTAGATCTTACACCAATCTAAGCTGCGTTGATGCTTGCGCTGTTCCAATTTCATTTGCAAGGATGTTTAGTGGAATTTTTACAATCCTGTTGGCACTGTTGTCTCTGAAATAATTTCATCTTTATGGAAAGTTTTTTGTTTGATATATCATTGTCGTTATCACAGAAGATTGGTACGTGGGCTGCTGGAAATGTTTCTGGAAACGGTATGAAAAAACTCATATGAAATTTGGTAAACGGTATCATTGTTTTTCGAAGTATTCGCCTTTGACGTCAGTATACTTTTGCATACGCTCGAACCAATTTCTAAAGCACGTTTTCCAAGATGGTTCCTCAGAAACCAGTGACCGGAATGTTTCAACCGCTGCTTCAGCCGACGAAAATCGCTGACCACGCATTTTATTTTTGATATTTGGGAACAAAAAGAAATCATTAGGTGATAAATCAGGTGAATATGGACAATGAGTCATTAATTCAACATTTTTGTTGGACAAAAAATCAACTGTTTGACGGGCTGAGTGAGAGCTGGCGTTGTCATGATGGAGAATAATTCATCGATTTCGATTGTTTCTTCTTATTTGATAGATGACTTCCGGCAAACAAATTGTAGTATACCAATCAGCATTCACGGTTTTTCGATCCTCTAAAGCCGCGGTTGCTACATGTTCAGTTAAACCAAAGAAACAAGAAAACATTTGCTTCGCAGCACTGCGTGAACCGACAACTTTTGTTGGTTTTGGTTTATTTTGAAATACCCAAACGGTAGATTGTTGTTTACTTTCTGGCTCGTACGAATAGATCCACGTTTCGTCACCAGTAATGATGTTATAAACTAAATTTGAACGACCTCCTTTGAATTTCTTGAGCATTTCTTCGCACCATTTGACACGACCCTGCTTTTGCGCTTCTGTTAAATTGTGTGAGATCCAACGACTGCAAAGCTTTCGTACGTTCAAATGATCATGCAAAATCTGGTGTATTGCTTTCATGTCAATGCGTAAGGATGCTTGAATCTCAAGGTATGTCACATGTCGATCTCGCTCAAGCATTTCACGCACAGCATCTGCATTAGTGGTAACAACAGATGTTGATGGACGACCTTCACGAAATTCGTCACTGAGAGAGGTACGTCCACGTTGGAATTCGGCAAACCAATTATAAACACTGCTCTTTGATGGTGCTTCATCTCCAAAAGCCAAATGAAGCCGATCGAGGCATTGTTTCGGCGTTAGACCACATTTGAAATCGTAAAAATTCGTGGCACGAAAATTTTCACGCGAGATATCCATGTTTACACAAAATTACTTTTTCTCAAATGCTTTACAAAAAAAACTAGTTCACTTGGATAGGAAATGTCAATAGAATTATAGGCGAAAAACGTCAAATTTTTCAAATATGACGCTAACAATTCTAGACCTACTAGATTCTAGAAAATTTTCCAGCAGCCCACGTATTTTCTAACTGTTTAAAAAGTATTACTTATTAATAGTTCAAAATTTTTTCTCTTTTGGGAAGTGTTTGATGCCCAGTCTGGAAAAAAATAGCCAAAAATAAAATGTTTGAACCTAACACTTACAAGTTACTCACGGTTAAGCAAGCAGATATGACTCTGCTCCAATTGTTACCAACTCATACTCATTATTATTTCGCCTATTGTAAAACACGATAAAATTTATTGGCCCCATAAATTCCGAAACGCAAAAACTTATTGTTTCATGAGTGGCACATATACAGTCCGGCGAATAAGGTGCAACCTGCACGTTCGTTGGTTCGGTCTAATTAGGCAACTGATAATGCAAATTGAGGTGATATGTCTCTGCTTGCAATTGTGATTTCGCCATCGGCATTAAAGGGATTATTATTATTATTATTGTATTAAACAAATAGGATATTTGCGCGCCGTTTTACAACTTTTATCTAAATTTATCTCTACGTGATTTTACATGGTAATTTTAGTATGCTATAGTGTCAGCTGCAGCAAGGAATAGAGAGACCGATAATCATGAATGTAAGACAACTTTTTAACTCATTTTTCAATATAATATATAAGTAGGTACTATTTTTAATAACAACTTTGGAGTTGTACTTTTTTGACTTTTCAAATTATGAAGTACTTTTTCAAAAAACAATACTTAAGAATTTCTTTGTGTGCTTTCTCTGTGCTTTAATCCTCGCAATACTTATTCGTTGCCTTTCGTAAACGTAATTAGTTACTAAATGTTTTTCTTTTTGTTTTGTTAGTGTCCATCGTCTTTTCTGTGTCAAGTATATTTAAAAAGTGTGGAATAATCCACTTGAGTTTCATTGTTTTATAGTATTTGCATATGAATTACGCTTAACAAGCGTATCACTTCTCAGAAAATAAGATTTTTAAACAAAAAGTTTTCACTTGATTTGTTTTGACGGTGCGGAATTTAAATACCATTGAGGAGAAGTAGGTATGCTGATTGTGTCCATCAAAGTCGGCCAATTGGAAATCAAAGTGATAAAACTGACTTGTAAACAAATAGTAACGTCTGGAGACTTTGCCAATCTTTGATAGGAGTTTCAAAATCGAAAATAAAGGGGTGAAACGTATAAGTACTGATGAAATTGTAAATTTTGTGAAATATATCGGCGATTATTATCAGTCTTAAGACGTGTTTGGGCGTCGCCATGGTTACGCTGTATTTGATCTTGAACTAGATTTTGTCTACACACGAACAACAAACACTGAGGTGAGAGAATGTTTATTAATTTTTGACAAACCTAATAATAAATGCACAGTGCAAGCTACGACATATGATTTTCTTCCAATACCAACACGAGATGCTTTTTTATTGAACGCTACAGACATACAAAGTGATCAACTATAACTGTCTGAGTTGACAGAGCAATCATTTTGCATGCATCAATGCATTTTATTATGTTTGCAACACTGCAACCAAACGGCCACAAGATTGTAGCAGGTTATAAACGGCGGGGCATTCTAATTTGCATCTGAAATGATGCTATCATATGACAGCTGTCAATGTCAAGCCGTCAACAACCGGAATTACTCTAGTTATACAATTTCAAAGTAAAATTTAGCATTGAAACAGTTATATTTGACCACTTTGTATCTGCATAATATAAAAAACATGAAAAAATGTTCAATAACTTTTGAGCAAACAATTAATTGTATTTTTTTAATTAATACGAATACTGTTGAGAAGATCCCGAAGAGAACGGTTTCTTTAAATCATTGGAAATTATCAGTCATAAATGAACAGGAATTTTGATTTGAACGAGGCCTTTGACCGAGATTTAAAAATAAATTTACGTGGAAACCCAAACGTGCTGGGCTCCTCAAGTTGATGAACTGGTTTCTAATTAATTCTAAAATGCCATCAAACTGACGATAATTAAATCGTAGAGAGTAACAAACTGAAAATTACCACGATCTATAAAACATTGGGGCTCTTACTTTTCATACCATACTAAAGCACTCTCGTACTTTGATGATAGGTATAGTAACATGTATTTTATGTAGACGCTGTTTGTCGTTTAAACTGGAGTATAAACTGCGTCTTCGTAAAAAACCTGTACATCGATGAGATGAATATTTGGATAAACCAAAGATTCATTAAAACCCAGTTCATTTAGAAATATCTCGAGAAAATTAAAATGGTCAGTAAATTAAATTCAAAGTGAAAAAGTCGATTCCTTAAGCATAGCTCTAAGTCTAAACACAGATTAAAATAAGAGCTACTCTTAAATAATTGTGTTGTATATGAAGAGGGCATCTAAAGAAAATTTTCTAAGCTCCCAATAATAATCAGAAACTAAACGGTTTCACAAATCAACAAATTCATCTTCTTTAAATATGTTATTTAATGTTGTTTCTAATGGAAAACATGATCTCAACTGGCAAAATGGCAAAAATTCAATATCAGTTATTTGTTTTGAGTTATAAATTTGTTTACTCGTATGTTTTGTTAATGAAATCTCTCCAATTTGTTAGAAAAATTTTCAACCTACGAGAAACTATTTTAATTACCACCTTACGTGTAGTGTTTTTAGTATTTGCGTATTCATTAACAGTACGTATTTGCATATTGTTTGTAGGTCAAAATCTCAAAACAAATTTGTATCTCTAATTTTTTTTTATAATATTGATAATAATAATGTATATGGATTTTAAAGAAAATGCTTGAGTTTAGTTCAAATGTTGCAAGAAAGTCGCCTTAAAACCAATTCGAAATTAATCATAATTATCAATTCACATCGTTTTCTCCTCACATCGTGTTCATAAGTCCTCTAGAGTTTGGATATCTCAATGAAAATTTTTTTTGGTCGCGTGCGCATCTCCCGTAATCCCTGTGGACTCTTTACTAAAGAAGACGGCAAACAAAAGTCTTTATGTGTTAGGATACGCAAATGATATAATCATTTTGATAAGAGATATCTATGAACGCGTCATTTTAAGACATGCAGAATGCTGTGGATGTAATAAAAAGGTGACGTCAAAAGGAGAAACTTACATTCTAGGAAAACCATCATAATTCCGTGCATCAAACGTAGGCAATTAAATTTAAAAGCTCTGTAGTTAGATTGAAGTAGCTATACAGCTCTACAAAAGTGGTGAGTTTAGAAATGGACAGCGCAAAGTCGCGATTAGTTAGTCTTGATCGTCACAGCCATTGTTCATTATCACAAACGCATCTCTAGTATCGAGGAACAAGAATACAGAGGGACGACGTAAAACAAACTACGAAAATTGCAGCGGTTAGTGTAATTCCAAGCTTTCCTAAACTTACTGTCTCTATACCCAAATATGCAGAAAGAGGTATAACGGATTCCCTTGAGGCTAAATCGAAAGAGGAGATTCAAATCAAGGTCCCAACATATTGCATATGTTGCAGGCCAAATTTGATAGAATGATCTTCAGTTATAAGAGAGAGTACAAAGGGAATAAGTAGAATATGGCAATACCCTGCAAAGGAATACAAAAATAATATAACAAATGATTAGAGATAGGAATCACATATTTTGACGTCATCAATAGGAGTTTGTGTTTGCGTAGAAAATTATTTTTAATGCGTTTTTATTACGTAATCCTTTCCGAAAAAAATCAGGAGGGGAGGAGGCGTCCTACAATTGGTTTGCGGAAAATCTTCCTACTGGGGCGGCACAGTACTGCCAACTCATCAAATCTCAAATTCGATTTTTTCGTAGAAAAAAAATGTATTTTGTCGTTAAAAATCGTATTATCAAACAGGATTATAAACAGTGAGATTATTAAATGGTTACGTTTGTTTTTTCTTTTTTTTTTATTTATTGTTTTGTTTTTTTTTGCAAACATAACGCGATCTTTTTTATCGAATTTCGATAATACCTTCCAGCAGTTGTGAATTTTTAATCAATTTAGTCTTCTCGCTTATTTTCAGGACGAAGTTGTTTCTTTTCTTTTTAATTTTTTTCTATTTGTCGTACAATGTACGATCGTCATTTGTTTTTCTTTCTCTTCTCTTCTTTTCTTTCTATTATTTTTTAAATTTTCATTTCGATTACATTTTCCCAAAAGACGAAAATATTCTTCTTTTTTCTTTTTATTTTATTTGTCATATAATTTTGAACAAAATAAAAACTTTCTGCACTCTGCAAACCGTTGCAATCGTCTTTTGTTTTTGTTGCTTTTGTGTTTTGATTGCGATTTTCTTTCTTTATGTGTTCTTTTTTTTGTAAATTTCGAATTACTGTTATGTCTAGAATGTGTCATGTTTTTTTTAAACGTAATAATTCGTTGGGAATTTTTATTTTACTTCTTCTCGAGTGTTAAAAAGTTGTTTTTTTTTTAAATTTTCAATTGTTTGCGATTTTTCATAAATTAAATAATTATAATTTCTTTAGAAATTTTATTTTTTTTCCGTTTTTGATTGTTTCTTTCCTCGATTATCAAAAAGTTTTTCCCTTTTTTTCTTGTTTCTCTTTGTGTAACTTTTTTCTTTTCTTGCAAACTGTTTCGATTGTCTCCCGTTTCCTTTTTCCTTTTCATCGTCCGCCAATTTCATTTTAAATGTTTGCTATTAATCACCAATTTTTAAATCGGCACTTTTTGAGTTTCATCGCGTACGACTAAATGGAAAAGGAGGGAGAGAAATTTCATCTTGGTTCTGAAAATCTAAAATCCACCCCCAGCATACACACACGATTCTGACAAAGAAATCGTTCATAGTACCAACCACTAAAATAATCAGACGGGCGGCAACATTGCTGCGGAGCTGCAGCATGACAAGCGCCGCCCAATGATGACGTCAAAATATGAGATTCCGATCTCTACAAATGATATTTGTCCAATAGATTGATGCCAACCATGTACCATTTGAATCCTCATCCACATAAGAAACGAAGCAAAAGAAAAATGACCTTAATTCGGATTCAAGTCACGAGCACAATTCAAAGTACTTTTTACAGCAGGCCCCAAGCCTCAACCAATTTGACTTAATTTGACCCAAGTAGTCTAACCAAGATACGTTATACCTCCGACACATTAATTTTCTTAATGGCCATTAGGAAAAAGGTAAAAGGTAAAATCATCGACAATTTTCACCGACTACTAGCGACGGCCTGTTTCAAACGCCATCGACATTTCCAATGGCCATAAGTTGAAAAGTCTTTATTTATGTTCATTACTACAAGTATGATGAGATAACATACAGCAATGTTAATTGATAATTTTCATTTAATGGCCATTAAAGATATCAGTACATCGAAGGTGTTAGGCATAGGGGAAGTACCAAATCAAAGGTGTTGATAAAATGCTTGCAAACCAATACTTCTTTCAGCAAAGAACAAATAATTATCAGTTTGGTTCACTGGCGATTGTCTGATACACGTTCCATTTGCAAAGGAACCGAGGCTAGATTTCGAAGAAAAGTAAAAGAAACTTGTTTATGGACAAACTACAATTATGGAACGACTGAGGAGGAGGAGAAAACTGAAGAAATCCTATGTCAACAATTTCTGAGCCAAAATCTATTTTAAAGAAAGGTGAAACGGGTTTTTATTTTGAAACTGTCTGGCTGAAACATGACGCGAGTGATTTTAATTTACAATGAGAGATAAGTTGAACGAAATTTAAACTCGCACGCTTAATCCAGGGTACACTTTGAAAGCGTAAATTTATATTACTTAATGACGGTTAACAAATTATGCAACAACGATGGCTTTATAGCATTACATCAAAGATCCGAAGGTCGAAAAATTAGGTATATTCTGTTATACATACGGCTTTTTAGACTACCCTATTTTGTGTATGAGCTTTGATTCAGTTTCTACAATTTCTTCTCGGAACAAGAAATCTTTTGGCTGCAGATTACTATGATGTGATGATAGAACACGTTCTATTTTTTTCAAAGTTAAATTAAAATTAAATCAAATTAAATTTTGATAGGAGTACAATTTATTGTATAATTTAAAGGTTTAAGGAATTGAACGTGTAAAATGACCTGGTTTATAGTAGATAGATTCAACTGTATATATTTTATTTGGAAAATTGTTTAATTTTTTTATTTCATCTTGCAACATGAATGAAGAAGGTACTTGATCAATATACCTGCATTGCTGTTGTTACTATTAAATCCATCATTGCCCAACTATTTTTGTGACTTTATTATCGACGGCCCAAATATGCGAGAAAAATTGCACAAACAACAATTACCGAACAAGGTTATCTTGTTTGCTACATTGTTTGAAGTTTTTTTTTCAATTTACTTTCTTAAATCGTTGTGAAATATTCGCGTAAATACTGTTTATTATTTCATTCAGTGAAATTGTTTGTATGTACACTGTCGTTCAAAAATTTAATCGCACTAAAGAATAAAACATTTTTTTTTTTTCATAAGCGAAGGAATATGTATAGTTTTTATTGAAAGAAAAACAAATTAAAGCATACCTAAGTATAATTATATCCACGTAATGGCTTTAATATTAGAATAACATTGACAAAATATTACCTTTTTGTACAGCTCTTTTTTTACTTAATTTTAATTTCTTATCCTATTTCCTAATTTTTCAATTGAATTCCAGATTTCAATTTTTTATAAAAATTTGTAATGTACAGTTGAAAAAATAGTAGTTGACAAAAACAGTTTCCTCTAATTATTATTTCTCAAAACGGAATTCACAGTTTTTAGCTAAGCATCAAGCTTGTTAAATTTCAAAGCTTTCAAATTTTTTCAATGTGATTTGTCTTTAATCAATTGTCAGTTTGAGAAACAAAAATTACAGAAAACTGTACTACTATTTTTTGCTTTCGATAATGCTTGCTGCATTTCTCATATTATTAAACGTTTCTAACGCAAATAAACTAGTGCTGGCAACCAAATCGGTTTTTTGGATAACCGGTTAACCGGTTTTGGATTATCCGAGGTTTTAAACAAAACCGAAAACCAGTTATCCAGATATCCGGTTATCCGGATAATCGGTTATTCGAATATCCAATTATTTGGATAATCGGATAATCGAATATCCAAGTATTTGGATAGCCGGATATTCGAATAATATCGGTTTTTGGATAATCGGATACTCGAATGACCGGTTAATCGAACGATGAAAAATATTCAAATAGCCTAACTACCTGAAATTCAAATAACTGTACACAATTACGTATTTATTTTTTTCACGCATTTAAGGATAATCTTAGGAATTTGAGACAGCAAATTTAAAACTCAAATAAAATTGAAAATGTTGGAAGTATTAAACAAAAAAAACTGAAGGTAAATCTTATCTGTTATGTTCACTACGTAAAAAAATGCGGAACAAAATAGTTGGCTCCCGCGGTCAGTTTTGAAAAAGGGTGGTAGATGAGTTGGCTCCCGTTCCTTATACTAGTTGGCTCCCTTTTCGTATAACAATTGGCTCCGACATATTTATAAGATTAAGGAAGATTAAATAGAAAATTTAGTATAAAATAAATTTATTTACTTGTAATTTAGGTATCTAAATTATTTCTGTTAAGGTGTGTATCTTTGAGACATACATTAACACAAACTCAAAATTTGAAATTATGTTTTGCTTTAACAGTTTTATTTTGGTATCAATGAAATGTTTTTTTTTTGAAAATTTTTTTTCCTGCATTCTTTTTTTTTTTAATAGATGAACTGCTACATAAGAGTGATTTTGCTTATTCGGTAACAAAAAAAAGGCGAGGGGGATATAATGTTCGTTTTCCAGGCCATGGACAGTAAAAAGTTGATAAAAAAAATTTGCTGCACATTTAAATGTTCCAACAACGTAGATCGTTGACACCTTACTCAAAAATTTTAAGTTGTTTTCGCACGAAAAACTACAAAATTATTATCTACATCATTTTTATCACGAAATATTTCTCCCTTATTTGCAGACACACATTGGACCATGGTTATGTACTTTCTTATGTTCTAGTATATTGTCATTTGGATCCTGAGTTTTAAGGAATAACTTACACCCACGTTTTGCACATTGCTCTCTTTGCACATTCTGACGTAATATCATATAATATATTCCAAATTATTCAAAACAATTACAGGTTTCCATTTTTCACTCAACATTTCTTCGACAAGTTAATACTGGGAACTAGCACAAGTCTTCGGAGCCAATTAGCACACGTCTTCGGAGCCAACTTACCTGTAACCTTTTTCTATGGGAAGATTAAAAATTGACCACCGGAGCCAACTAGTATATAGCCAAAAAATGTGTCAAGTGGTACGATCTAATCCACAGATTAGAAGAAGAATTAAAATAATTTTAGTTTTTGTTGTGAGTAGCCTTTTCGACCGTACCCAACCGTCTTTCGGAGAATTCAAGAAAAGTTTATTGTAGATCATAATACCATAATTTATGGTACAGATGTTGTTCGGCACCATAATGAATTTTTACAACATAAAATATTTGCATTACTTCTATGATTTGTTGAACATTGTTTATTAAATAGAACAAGAATAACTGACATTTATCTTATTTAACAAAAAGAAAACGAAAACTATTATTAGTGAGTTTGTGTCAAGTTTTAGATGTGTGAGTCCTTATTAGAAATATAATTAATACTTTAAAATGGAGATGAGAAGCACAAAATTGAAATGTTTGAAAACATCTTCATCTGAATAAAAACCAGAAACATTAGTGGCGCTCTTGCCTTGGAAATAACAAACTTTTAAACCACTAGTATATCGCATTTCCTTCTGTACTATAACCTGTAACGTAACACGTAATTCATAATTATCTTTAAAAAATATGTGGCCATTGTAAAATTGGCGTTTAGAGATAAAATTCAGTGGAGTCAGTTTTTTATAAATCAGTTGTTGTTAATACCTCATTAACCGGTTTTCGAATAGTCGTTTTTTGAATATATTCAAGACAGTTTTTCAAATATCCAAATAGTCGGTTTTTGGATATTCGAATAGTCGGTTTTAACAATTATTTGGATAACCGGTTTTATCCAAAACCGGTTTTTAAAGAAATCGATTATTCGGTTTCAATTTTTTCCGGTTTTTGCCAGCACTAAAATAAACGCAACGGGAATATGTAATCGAATTGTAAATTTATCTTTTGTCTTTTCAATGCGACTTACAGGTGATTTGTCAAAATGGGTGCAAATATGTGATTCCTATGGCCGCCGCTTCATGTTGAGCAGATTGTGCAAGGCACAAAAGCACCACCTGGTCAGAGGGGCAATTGCTTTTGATTAAAACAGAGAAAAATAATTATTTAAAAGCATCTTGTTTGTAAACTTTATTTCAGCAGAATTAGCATTTTTGAAATTTTGAACATTTTTTCGTTTTAATTTTTTACTTTTCTGAGAATATTTTTTCTCCTCTTGTGTCGGGTTCACTAAGGCCAGATTTTTCACCTCCTGATTGATCTGTCAGGTAGTATACTTGGAAACTGTTGTATCAATAATAGTTTCCGATGAAACTACCTGGCAGATAATTTATCAGGAAGTGCAAAAATTGGGTCTAAGAGCGGGTTTTCCACCATTTTAAACACGCCGCGGATTGCACGTCTGAATGGAAACCATGCACACAAACGCGTGAAACTAGACGAATGAAATGCGATGTTTATTCCGTTCGTCTAGTATCACTCATTTGTAACCATAGCTTTCATTCAGACGTGCAATCCGCGACATGTTTAACGCGACGGAAAACCCTCTCGTGTAGTTTGGCTCTTAAACGAATTGGGTTGGGTTGCATTTACGTAATTGAAAAAATTCTGCTCTAGTGTTGGGTTCACTTTTAAATGTTTAATTTTTTGAAATTTTTAACATTTTCACACCATTTTTTTATACTTTTTACTTTTTTTGAGTGCACTCAGATCAATTCAGTTGGGTTGGCTTCACTTAGGTTCTCTTTAGTTGTAGTTGATTTAACCTTGAAATGCTTTTTAATAAAAAAAAAATTCTTGCGTTTAATTGTTTTGAATTTGTTTGACTGCTTTTATTTGTAAATATTTTGAACATTTTAAAAATCGTTTGAACCCTTTTTTCAATATTTTAAACAATATTTATTTTTTTTATAATTTTTTACTTGTTTTGAAATTCTTTAAAATTTTCTTTTTGGGTTGGGTCAACTTTTAAATTTTTCTAAATTTTCAACATTTTTTAACATAAGTGTGTAACAGGGTGACGTCGAGCTTCCTAGAAGTTCTATAACTTTTATGTAATAGGAGCACTTCTATTGTATATTATAAAAATACTGTCGTTTTTATACAGGATGTTCAAATATTATGAGAACATCAAAGTTATGTTTTCTTTAAATAGAAACACCCCATTATGATTTCACTTTGGAATTTTGCACTAGATTCTGCATAAAATACGCTTGAGTCATTTTCACATACGTGTATCAGCCATACTTTGTGATGCGAGTCAATTTTTTCTGTACAATTCCCAGACGCAAGATTCTGTTCCAAAATTCCCAACTTCTAAACCGCTCAAGATAACGCAACCGATTTTTTCCAGTCAATAACCTGTGGCTGTTGCCAATCTTTCGAGATAACGCCGAGTTGTGAAGGGATGTTCCAACGCTTCCTACGATTTTTTGAATATGATTAACTACAGACAACAAAAACTCCATTTCTTCATGTAGAACCCCCTATATATTTTCATGCCATTGTATAGTGTTTTTGACGAGCCTTTTAGTGATGGGCGATTTATAGCGTCCAATTCAAATATTAGAGGAGTTATTGAAAAAATAACATTTTTTGTAAATATTTAACAAACTTGTACATTCACGAAAAAGCACCAAAATATGTTTTGAAGAAGGGCGCTTAACACCCTAGCGGCGGACTTGGTGATTCTGATCTTTAAGTATCATTCTTTTTTCTCTATTCAGTCAGCATGCAAACTGTATTAATATTCTAAATTATTAGAAATTAATTAATTCTATGTATAGAGAATTCTCGAAAATATCTATTTGTATTACAGTGCTTCATTTTCCATGTTTACAAATTCGTTCCCAGCTATACAAAAGAGTTAGCATACAACTTCCGTATACAGGGAAGGGCAAACGTACGGAACCGGTATTTGGAAAACTGTTTAACCTATCCTTTGAAATTTGGTGTGTCAGTTAAAGTCAATAAGACCTATAATACCAACAAGAGCAGATAAACAATTGAAAGAAATTTGTAATGTAGGTCTTATTGAGTCTAAATCACTGACCAAATTTCAGATAGATACGTCAAACTGTTTTCGAAATATTAATCCGGTTCCATACTTTTGCCCTTCCCTATATGTATACGAAACAGTTATTAGAACATATACAGGTTGTGCTACCTACTTATTATTAGTTACAGCAATGAGAAGAGTACATATCTGTTTTCTTATTGCATAAGCGTGTGCGCTCGGAATTACATCTTATTTTATTTTCTTATTGCTCTTTCGTATATTCTATAACTAGAAATACCTGTCACAGCCTCTATATTATATTACTGTTGATACTTCTTGGTTTCTCTCGACTTAAACTGCATTAATCTTTTTTCTGCAACAAGTTTCACCCTTAATCACACAACATATCTTCAGAGCTACCTGGTAGCTATTTCTGGTGTTCTTATTTTGTCCGGAGTGTTGCGACTGGATTGAACAAAGAAGATTAATGCAATTCCAAACTATAGTCTGTTTTTTTTTTCAATTTGGAGGAGTATTTTGAAATTTTGACGCTAAAAACGAGCTTTGTCATTGGTAGCTGACCTGAATTGACCAATGAAAGCTCATTTGACCAATGGCAAAGCTCGTTTTTAGTGGCGCCAAAATTTCAAAGTACTCTTATTATAAGAAGTAAAAAATATTATTAGACAGCACCAGGAAAAAAATTAATATATGTATGTATACGTTCAAGGGTATTGGCCGTGAGAACTCCGCTTACGAGTCTAATGGAGATATAGACGTGGACACCATAACGTCGTCAAATACATCCCAAGTATATTCAAAACCAATAAATGCACGTCCATTTTTTACCAAACGAATTATTTTAGATTAAAGAAAGGGTTAAAGACACCCCGGAGAGGCAAGGATGGAGCGGCGGACTGGAATTTTTGATGTCATGCATCGCCATGTCAGTTGGACTAGGAAACATCTGGAGGTTTCCCTTCAGCGCTTACGAGAATGGCGGAGGCGCCTTCCTAATTCCTTACATTATCGTTTTAACAGTTGTAGGTAGGCCTGTATATTATCTGGAAATGTGTTTGGGGCAGTTTACAAGTAGGGGGAACGTCAAGATGTTCGAAGCACTAGCGCCAGCTTTGAAAGGTAAAAGCTCTTCAAGTACACCTACTTGATTGATTTTTTATAATGAATTTGGGTTGCGTTTTTCAGGAATTGGGTATGGTCAGTTGCTTGGAACGATTTGCGTCGCAACTTATTATTGTTCGTTGATAGCGTTGACTTTTTTTTATTTGATAAATTCCTTCACGGCGGATTTGCCTTGGTCGACGTGCAGGGACGAATGGGAAGAAGAAAATCAATTGTTAAACCTTACTTGCGTACCATCGACATCATCCCAGTCGGTTTCAGACAACTCCATAAGCTCTTCGGAATTATATTTTAGGTACAAATCTGTGCAGATTTCTTTACAATCGCTTATATATTTTTTTGTTGCAGGAGAGAAGTGCTCAAAGAAAAGTTTCAAATATACGATGGCCTTGGCTATCCAGAATGGAGACTGACCTTATGCCTCTTATTTTCGTGGTTCGTTACGTTTCTGGTGACGATGAAGGGAGTGCAGAGTTCCGGAAAGGCATCGTATTTTCTTGCCATTTTCCCTTATATCATTATGATCACGCTGTTGATACGTTCAGCAACTTTGGAAGGCGCTGCTGATGGAATGTTCTACTTCATCAAACCGGATTGGTCTAAACTTACCGACGCAAAGGTAAAATTGACAACGCAAAAATTTGGGGGTTTATTGTAGGTATTTATTGCAGGTGTGGTATTCTGCTGTGACTCAGTGTTTTTTCTCTCTCAATGTTGGATTTGGGACGGTAACGATGTATGCGTCTTATAACAGTTTTACGCACAATATATACAGGTGAACATAAAATTGAGATTGTATGTTGGAATTGTTAATAAGCAAGGGTGTTTTAGAGATGCTTTAATTGTGACGACATTAGATACGTTTACGTCGTTGCTGTCCGGTACGACAATTTTTGGAATTTTGGGCCATCTCGCCTTCAAACTGAATGTTAATGTTACGGAAGTGATCAATTCTGGAGGAACAGGATTGGCTTTTATTTCTTATCCAGAAGCAATAGCAAAGTTTGACTTAGTCCCTTGGGTATGTATTTTGCTGTTAGTTTGAATATGTACCTAATACAAAACTATTTATTCCTTGTTTTATAAGCAGATTGTGTGTCTGTAACATAGTGGATATTTCAGCTCTTTGCTGTATTGTTCTTCTTCATGTTATTTATTCTTGGAATTGGTAGTTTGGTATCTCAGCAGAGCGCCGTTTTCACGATCCTCATGGAAACATTTCCAAACGCAACGCGCTGGCATCTTTCTTTAGGGGTTGTGGTGGGTGGATTTCTTCTTGGTTTAATCTATGTGACGCCGGTAAGGACATCATCATCAAACAATTTGACGTCGACTTGACTGACTGTATGTTGTTTCAGGGTGGACAGTACATGTTAAATATGATTGATCACTTCGGCGGAACGTTTCTCTTGTTTATCGTTATTCTCTTTGAAGTACCTTTCTTTGCTTGGTGGTATGGTAATTATGTTTTTTTTTTATTTGCAATTCTTCATCACTGACACCTTCTTTTCTTCATCTTGCAACATTCCGATTTTAATTTTAAGCTAATATTACAGAATTGGTTAATTTTTTCTAAGTCATACATGCTATTAACTATTAACATGACCGCTAATACCGACATTTTTATTTCAGCTTTTTGCTGTATTGTTTTTCGTAATGCTATTCGTTCTTGGTGTCGGTAGTTTGGTGGCTTTACAAGGCGCAGCTTTTACAGTTATCATGGATAACATGCCCAAGTTGAAGATCATGTACATTTCGCTTACAACTGCCATAATCGGATTTTTCATTGGATTAGTTTATATCACCCCAGTAAGTTAACAAAAACTCTTTGCTATTACTCTTCAGACATGTACGTTCAGGGTCATAAATTCTAATCGGGCCTTTAACGTAAATGTCCCTTATCACCATAATTATCATGATCTGTGCTTAGTAATCAAAATTTTGTGCATTTTAGGGTGGTCAATTCATTTTCACGCTTGTCGATCATTTTGGAGGAACCATGATATTTCTCATACTAACAATTTTTGAAACCACGATGGTGTTTTGGTGGTATGGTAATTATATTTTTTTATTTATTAATCTTTTATTAAAACTGAAATAGTGTGTGCTTTGCTTTTTTTTTAATCAATCAATTGCATCATACCTAAAATCAGATTAATTGAGAAAACCAGCTTAGGTTTTTTTGAAGTGATGTAAAAAGTGGGTAAGTATAGAAATAAATTAATATTTGCTTTCCTTTAAATTGAGTAATTACTGTTTTCTTCCTTGTTGAATGAATAAGTCAGTCATCAACTCTTCATCCATGAATCCCACCCACATAGTAATGAGTTGTATTTTAGGTTTGGAAAATTTTTGCGATGACGTCGAGTATATGTTGAAGCGAAAAATCGGCATTTACTGGAGGGTTAGCTGGGGTATAATCACTCCGATTGTGTTGATATTCATTTTCATATATTTCTTGGCGGACATGCACAGATTGACTCATGAAGGACGGGATTATCCGGATTCAGCTCTTGGTAAGGAACATGTTTACGAGATACTTTAACCGCAACACTTTTTCTTGCAGCTTGTGGTTGGCTTATTGTTGCATTCGGTGTGTTTCAAATAGTATTATGGTGGTCATACTATTTGATTCATAACAGAAATATTGGATTTATTGAGGTGAGTATTTATTTACGTCAGACAAAGAGATTAAAAAAAAAGGAAATCAAAAATTCTTTATGGTGCAATATATTAACACAAAATTAAACTAATTTCTTAATAAGTAGGTACTCTATACATAATTAATTATTTTAGGGTTTAAAAAGATCAGTGTCTCATTCCTCCTGGGGCCCTGCTAGTCCGGCCAGGTTAGAAGAGTGGAAGGCGAAGAAGAAAGAAAAACAAATAATGCGATCTCAAAAGAATTTAACTTGGTTCAAAAGAAAACTGAACGTATTAATAGGTGCTGACTAAACTTAATTTATACATAGCATTAGAATTTAACTAAGATTTTCCGTGATTGCTAAAGCAAGATGGGAATGGAATTTTTCCCATTACAACAACAGTGAATCTAAATTATTTGTTTGTTCGTTAGATTGACACAATTATTCCCCGTGCAATATTAAGAAAATCTAGGTATTAATTGATGATTAAACGTGCAAATCGTGTAAAATCTCCTGGAATGTTAAACATTACACAAAATAAATATTGCTGTTCAAATAAAGTGTTGCAGTCATTTATGAATAAGGAAAATATGCGCAATTTTCAACGAAACCTAACATTAATAAACAAGTGTAAATTCCTTTTTGGTTTTACTATCGGTAATACCCAGACTTTATTTTGATTTTTATATTAAAAATATCTTCTTGGGTGACTATCTTCTATCAAATTAAAAATTAATTGTTCGTTGAATCATTTATGCTAACCTTTATTTTAAATATTAGACACCCCGTATCTTGTATATCTGTTTATAACTACCTTTGATTTTAAAATGAATTTATTTTAATTTGAATAAATTTATAGTAAATTTTATTATTAAAATGTTCTCAACATTTAGTTATTTCGTGCCCGTAATATTATTTTACACATTATATGAAAAATAACCAAATACAAGAAGTTAAACGATATACATAACCAAATTCTGTAGGTAAAAATTTTTTTCAAGAAAGGGAAAAATGTGTAATGACGTGAAAAAAGCAATTGCAAGATCTGATAATATGTAAATAAATTAATTAATTAATAAACGAATGAAGTATTTTTAACAGTATGAATACGTTCTAATGGAAGAAAAGACAATATCAAACAAAAACGAAAACAGCTAGAAAATTCGGGTAAATGCAAATACCCAAACGAGTTTTAAAAAGATACAACAATTTTAGAAATAAATAATAGGAAACCTAACTCTTGAAAAAACATTATATTAGTTCTTCTTTTTTGAAAATTTAAAAAATTCGTAAGTATAACACCGAGGCAACATAAAAAGTAGAAAAGGATTGATTTTTGTACTTCCGTGAACCAGTGGTTAATGGAATGTACTTCTTGCCCCGTATTTCAAATACAAACTTCATTATTTTATAATAGAGGATGTAGAAAAAATTTGAAACGTAAATAGTTCAAAACAATTCTCAAATTATAAAATAAAATAGTACTTGAAGCTTGTTCCATAAACTTTGATTTTAATTAAGCAAGTCACCTGGGATTTTAATAGGGGAAAAACAACAGCAAATTTATAAATCAAAAGAATAATACAAATAAGGTTTTCTCTAAGTAAAAAAAAAGCAATAATAGCGACATCAGTACCAAAAGTTCTGAAGTTTTTAATCACAATTTTGAATATCATATTTCTAAATGATTTTCATGCACACAACAGATTAAATTTGTTGATGACTTAACCACGAGCAGATTTATTTGCTTGTGCTTGAAAAAAAAATGGGGACAAAACGTGATGCACAGCTGGTCGTGGTGTAAAGTACGGGATAAACCCGTTTACTTCTTGCAAATAAAGAGGCAGGTAGGTACACATATTTGCACATATTCTTCGAACGCAAATTCTTTTTTTTATTAACCTATATTAGACCTACGTTTCGTTTTCGCAGATGACGTAAGCCATATTTTCAGTGACGTAGGCATTACAGTGAATTAGTGAAATGAAGAAATGATGTTGCAAATAATTTTGTCTCTTTCTTAAACTATTTTGGGGCGGATTCTATAACTTATTACGAGCTGTTAAAATTTAGAGGTCTTTTAAAATTCAAAATACAATTCTATAATTGGCTGTTATTGCAACAAAGTTTAACAGCCCTTTAAATTTAACCCTTTTGTTACAGAATAGGCCTATGTGTATTTTAAATTTATCGTTTCCTTTGGGGCACCTTCAACGTTAATAAACTTATGTCAGTAAGTCAATCAGGGGGGGATTTAGGGAGGGTCTTTAAGAATTGCAGCCCAGTTCAATCAAAGGGCCCCTTCGCAATCAAAAAATGGAAACCTGAATTTTTTTATGGGCTGCATACCAGGGCCCGGTATCAAACATTTAGATAAAGTTTAATTCATTTATTTCCAACAATACTTTAGTCATTTGTGAGATGTAAAATACACAAAAAAATTGAGTTAATGAGATGACAGTTTTAGTCCAGGGCCCTCAAAGTTAAAAGTCCGGCCCCCCTGCGATCCAATCTTTTTTTTTTAATACAAGTGACTACAGCGTTTTGTGTTTTTTCTAAGCATATTTTGTATTTATCATAAAATGATATTTAAAGTTTGAAGTAAAATAAAAATCAATATAATTGTATAAAAGTAATTATGAAGATCACATTTAATAATGTAATTTTAACTGCCGCTGCCCCATTATAATTTTTTTCATAAATTGATACTAACTATAATTATTGACAGTTTTGGAAATTGTTCATAATATAAAAGAGCTAACTGGGGTTAGTTACCTTTTAATACCGACATCTGTCTTATAAATATGAAGCGATATTACAGATCTACCAAAAAAATATATATATAGGCACATTAAAGAACTTGACTTACAATATATTTTTTTCGGCAAATCAAACGAAAGCAGTGGCGTAAATAGATGTTAAGCCGCCGGATTGCAAAATTTTTATTATTATTATTACACAGAGAATAAATTTGAAAGGGCGATTCCTGGATTTATTTTAAGCAAGAAAAGTTCCTGTAATCCTGTGAGCTAAAATGCTTCGTTTTCGATATACAGGAGTGACAATATTAAATTTCTGTTTAAATTTAAGTTTAGTATTTCTCTTTAATATACTTTACATTTTATACAACTGAATATACATTCTGCGTATTAACAAAAGTATACAGGGTATTTCGGGAGCAAATTTTAATGTTTTAGGAAGTGATAGTATAAGGCAACTTCAGTAGAAAAGTTTATTTAAACAAGTTTATTTAAACACCTGAAATTTTCAATGGTAGCGGATATACTTATAGTTAAACGCAAATTTATAGTTGCTTGAAATGTAAAACCTTAATAAACACTCCAGTAGTAGTCTTCTGCGGTCATTTATGGCATATTTAACAAACAGTAAGATCAATTCCATTACAATTCAGAGGGTTTAATGCTTGCCAATTGTTTTAGACGTAACGGTAAACACACTTTAAATTTATACAACGATGCTCACCATAAATGATACCATTTGACAGTTTCGTAGCCCTTATGCCGGATTTTCTGAAGGGTGGGGTTCACATGCAGGAGTATCACTTAAGTTGAGCATCGGAGTACTAAGACGTTCAACTTAAATGATACTCCTGCATGCGAACCACACCCTTAAGAACATTCAGGGCCACGAAATTGTCAAATGGTATAATTTATAGTGAGCGTCGCTGTATATGCCAACTTGAAATAGCTACATATCTCTAACCATTTAGAATTCGATGTTTATACGAACTTTGTTTTACAAATTTCCTTCTTTTTGTCAAAAATCTTATTCAAGCACATTTCTTTAGTTACTTATTTTTTATACCAAGTACTTAATCTTAATTCGTCTTGTTCATTTAAAAGTGACAAGAGCTGTCAACATTTTAGGTTAGGAAAGCACATGAAAACCAGCGCTAAGCGGAGTACTCTTGAACTTGAAACTTTGCACAGGCCAGTTAGATGTTATAACAATTAGGTATAAAATCGATTTAAAAAGATCAGCTGTGGGAAAATATATTCGCTTGTTCACGAAAAATTTGATCAATAATAATGCTTATTTATTTTCTTTTTTTTTTCTTTTTTCTAAATCGGTTTCGCACTTATGGCATTATCAGTACCATAAATGATCTTTAATACGAGTTTGAAGACTATGTACTCCCGATTTGTCCAATAAAAATTTAATTTCTTGGCGACTATTCGGAATAATACCAATTGGAATGTGTCTTAAGTCACTATTTTAAGTGACTCAAAAAATAGCGATTTGAAGCACATCTCTCAATGGAAAAAAATATTTTTGAATAAATTCGAATTCGGGCAAGGACTCACTATGTATAGTGTGATGTACAGGGTGTTCCACTTAAGGTGGATTCTTTCGTACCTCTTTATATATCAATTTTACGAAAAAATGTTTCAAATGAAAGTTTCACTGTAACATGTGGAGTATATTCCAAAATGAGCTTGACGTATACAGAGTGTTCCGTTTAGCCTAGGCGTTAGGTCACATCGTTATTTTCGATAGAACACCCTATATATTTTTACATTTTCGGGTTTTGGACTCTGTCGCCATTGCAACCAGCAGATGTCACAATTTCTTTTTAAACTGGATTTTTTAATTTTTTAATAATTTGTAAAAACTGGACAGAAAAATATAAATTTTGAAAAAAGCATTAACGGACAATGCTACATCATTAAAAAGAGGATTAAGCGGCGAATTCAATAATTTTAAAAAACTTGTGTCATTCCATTTAAAAAAATGAGTTACCGTTGTTTGAATACTTTTAGTAAGTAAGTAAGTAGTAAGTAAGTAAGTAAGTAAGTAAGTATTAAACTGCCTGTGAAAATTTATATCACTTGAAATTTTTCTTAAATCCGCATGTGGAAGAGCATTTCAAG
This sequence comes from Prosopocoilus inquinatus, assembly GCA_036172665.1. Lineage (NCBI taxonomy): Eukaryota > Metazoa > Arthropoda > Insecta > Coleoptera > Lucanidae > Prosopocoilus > Prosopocoilus inquinatus. The sequence goes on from CM069875.1 coordinate 36,146,579, forward strand.
ATGAGTCAATTGCGAGAAACCGCAAGTCTCTAACGTCATTTGTTCGAAAGATATTTGCGTTTGTTTGGAGTACTGCAATAGAGAAAACTTTTATAAAAAGTTAGAAACGGTTTACTGTAACACCTATGTAGATCAGCGTTTCCCAAACTTTTAGATTTCGTGACCCCCTTTTGAGCTGTGTTATGGTTCAACCCCCCCCCCCCCCCCCCCGCCAACGTCGATACTCGAACTTGAACTTTAGCACTAATGCTAAATAATTGTTAAATGCTTCTTTTTTAAATATTTTAAGACTCATCAATACATTTCGTAGCTGTCATAGATATATATAGCATATGTACAGTCGTGTGCATTAAATTTTGGTTGTCACTGTCAAACAAAACGTCAGTTTAATTTCCAGAAATTAGAATATCCTTATTTTTAATCAAAAATAATATGATAAATTACTTGTAGTTTGCGTTCATTTGTTTTCAGTTTTATTCTGCTGCGCCCCCCTTTGGGGGCGCGCCCCACAGTTTGGGAAACGCTGATGTAGATAGTCGTACGCTACATAAGGTAAGGTTACAATTCAGTCTAGAACCCGAAAATATAAAAAATATATAGGCTGGTCCATTTAGCATAACGTAACCTTATGGTAACACATGGGTATGAAAGAATCCATCCGTCTTAAGTGAGACACTCTATAGAGTGACTTCAACTTCAAAGAAAGCATTTTTAAAAATATTCCAACCGATAGAAGATAATGAATAGCTAACTGTAATTGTAACTTTTTTGAGTTTAAACATTTCGTAATCATTTTCCTTGAAACCTATAGCCGGGTAATAATGAATGTAATATGCCTTACGTTCTTAAACGAGTGAAACTAAATATGTAACAAATGCGGATGTGAACATGTGAACGACGTTACGTTGTCTTCAAAATGAAATGAGTGAGTACATTGTTAGATCTTCCGGTTTTAATAATAATAAAGTTTGTTTAAGAGTTTATTTATTTATTACAGAAATAATAACAAATGCAGGACAGGTTTATCATTAAATTATACCTTCCTTTTTCTACGTACCTATAGTAAGTAAAATGGATACACGGTATGTACAGGGTGAATCGGTTTAGATGTCTCTTATAGGCGTCTCCGGAATATAAGAGATAGAAAAAAACTAGTGGTCAAGTCCTGATCTCTTTTTTGGAGTTAAATTCAATAGTGTTAACAAAAACTGGCTATCTTCTTTTGTAAGCAAACATTACGATTCTCGATGTTTCGTCAATCGTTCATTTTTCGAGATATTAACATTATTAGTAAACTTTTTCAAATACAATTCAGTGGTATAATTAGGTTTTTGATATTTTGTTTAATTTACGAGTTATAAACGTAAAGCTTTTTGAACAGATAAACTAGCGACATCTTACTATCGCTTTTTGACCTGACATTGCAGTAGGGTAGACAAATTGAAGCGGGATTTGCTCCTAATAAGTCCCCCATGCAAGGCGGCCCTGCTTGCTGTCAAAGCATACTGAAAGATTTTAGAAAAATTTTGTGCAAATCGCTTTTGATTGCAGCGAGAACCTCGAGCAGCCTCTGGACAGCTGTTTCAGCCCTGCTTGGGGCTTCTTCAGCAGAGACGTAGCTCGACATTCCCTACTGCAATGTCAATTCAAAAAGCGATAGTAAGATGTCGCTATTTTATCTGTTCATCACTCTTACATCGCAAATGCGAATAAATTGGGCAAGTCGTTTTTGTTTGCAGCGGAAATGTCGAGCTACGTCTCTGCTGAAGAAGCCCCAAGCAGGGCTGAAACAGCTGTCCAGAGGCTGCTCGAGGTTCTCGCTCCAATCAAAAGCGATTTGCACAAAATTTTTCTAAAATCTTTCATTATGCTTTGACAGCAAGCATGGCCGCCTTGCATGGGGGACTTATTAGGAGCAAATCCCGCTTCAATTTGTCTACCCTACTGCAATGTCAGGTCAAAAAGCGATAGTAAGATGTCGCTATTTTATCTGTTCATCACTCTTACATCGCAAATGCGAATAAATTGGGCAAGTCGTTTTTGTTTGCAGCGGGAATGTCGAGCTACGTCTCTGCTGAAGAAGCCCCAAGCAGGGCTGAAACAGCTGTCCAGAGGCCGCTCGAGGTTCTCACTGCAATCAAAAGCGATTTGCACAAAATTTTTGTAAAGCTTTTTATTTTTTTTAAATAAAAATCGTAGTAGGCAACGTTAATGTCATCATTAAACGAAGAGTTGCTTTGTATTTTCAAAAATATATACTTTGTTGGATTTAACTGCCTATCCTAGTCTTAATAAGCTTGTTTCAATATAGTACCGACTCTTTTTGTTTTTATTAAATGTTAATCCGCTCAAATGTTCAAATGATTTCATAGTATTGGCCGCGTGTACATATAATTTCATATTTGCGTTATGTTACAAAAGTCTTTTGAAAAGTTTTGACTTTATGTAAGGTCATGAGAAACCAAGCAATTCGAGAAAATCACGGAGTGGCTGACATCTAGCGAAAGTTTTGTGAAGGTCCCTACAATGAGGAAAACATTTGAATGACATTTGGTTAACCTATAAAAAGCACTGAATTGAAATTTTTATATATGAGTTTTGTGATATTTCCGACTTTTAGCATAACGTACACGCAATAATAAAACTACTGGATCGAATATAACAAGTTATACTAATATGAGTAACATAATAAGTTAATAGTAAGACAGGGTTGCCAGATTTTTTCCAGGCAATGTCGCTAATTTATAGACAAAACGTAGCCAAAAGACGCCATTTTTTTCCTAAAGTCAAAGTCAAAAAAGGAATCGTCGGTTTTGGATATCAAATCTCAAATTAAAGAAAAACAAAACAAATAAACAAAAACAAATGAAACCTGCAAAAAATTAGAAACAAAAGAGAAGTGAAAAGAGCAGCAAATTAATTAAAAAACAAGGGATGATAAAATGTAGTCAAAAGGCGCTAATTTTTTTAAAATCAAAGGCAAAATCGCCGATTTTGGATATCATATCACAAATAAAGAAAAAAATGAAAAAAAAAACAAAAAACCTGGAAACAAATTAGAATCAAAAGAGAAGTGAAAGAAAGCAAGTGAACAAAAAAACAAAAAAAAAGAGATCGGCAACACCAAACTGAACGAAAACAACAATTTTCCGAGCGAATCAAAAATTCATAGAAAATCAAAGCAAACTGTAAAAAAGTCAAGAATACGATAAAAACAAAAACAATAAAGTATCTAACGGAATACAGTGCGCAAAATAAAAGAAGACCACCACCGGGCGACACAAAACGAAGGAAAAATGATGAAACCGGAAAAGACAATACTACAAACAAGCCTTAATAAAATAAGATAAATCAATTCTATAAGAAACGAAAAAGAAACATAGATAGTACGAATGCATGAAGAAAACAGAAAACAGAAAAAAAGCAAAAGAAGATAAACAAAAACTAGTAGTACCAAGATACTAGGGTCCCGTGCTGAACAAAAAAAATGAAAATAGACGAAAGTTTTTGCTAAAGGAAAACCAACGCGTAGGAAACAAAAGAACAAAAGAGAACTGTAAAAAATGCGAAAACCAATTCTTCGATTAGAAGAAGAAAAATGCGAAAAACAGAAGAATGGAAAGACAAAAAGTTAAAAAGTGAAAAAAAAACAGCAATTCTCCGGCTGAAATGTTTTGCAAGTTAAGAAACAGACAGGAAACAAAAGGACAAAATAAAGCAAACGAACCATGAATACAATGCGAAACATCAAATCTTTAAGACAAAGAAAAATAAACAAAAAAAAAATATATGAAATGAACAAAAAACATATAATACGTACTATCAGGTGCAAATAAAAGGAAACGACTCTTAAGGATATTTTTGCGTTATTTTAGTTTCGTAAAACTAGCTTCAGTATATATTTTGACAAATTTTGTGACGATCAAATAATATCAGTCCGCTACGAAGCAATGACAAATCAAAGTCAGACATACAATAACGAAAAAAAAAACGTTTACTTTTCTTTGCCCCTGATGGTACTTATAATAGTTATTTGTATCATTGGGTCAAAAACTGTTATTTTGCACGTGCGAGCATGATTTTGCGAAGGCGAGGCGTTATTATTCAATACATCAAATATTTACTAGAAATAAAACCTCTCGTCACTTAAGAAATGTCAACCACAGACGTCAATTCAATATTGCCAACATTTGGTAAATTTTTTGATGGCCTAGGCCTTCAATAGGGCTGTTTCCGGACGATTCTGTATTTGAAGACAAAAAAGTAGCCCAAATTAGGCGCCAAATTTTGCTAAGATTTTTGAACGCCAAGTATGTCTAAAATGTACCCAAATGACGAAATTTCACCAAATCTGGTAACCCTGTAGTGATAGCTGTTTATTATCTTTGTTAAAAGCGCCATCTGTCGGTTGCTGATTTTCGCGATTTATTAGATGGGAAAACTAGCCTGCCTTTTTTAACAGTAACTTCGACTTGGAAACAGGAATTTCAATTAAGAAATAAAATGCACTTAAATTCCTGTGGTGCATAATGTAAGTGGACACGCGGTATAATAATTTGTGGCCCTTGTAACAAAAAAGAATTATTAATATTTCTCCCTCTTTTATTTGATTGATTTATACAGGGTGTCCACCGAGTGCGGCGGCCTTTTCTACCGTCTAAAGTATACAAGATAGAAAAGAAATTCAAACGAGCTGAGGTGTAACTCAGTCAGCTCTATTTTCTAAAATTATTTTTGGCTATACAGGATGTTCAGTAACTGAACGCCATACCAAAGTTATATTTTTTTAAATGGAACATCCAGTATATTTTTACATATTTCGAAAGTACGCATAACGAGTAGGTAATAACCAAAAATTTCGGAAGTTTTATTTAAGAGTTTTTAAGATATTAATGATAGTGTATAAAAAATTGCTCTACTTTGAGCTCTTTTTTTTTAGTTTGATTATTTATTTACATTTATTTACAATTTTTGTAGGTAGTCAATACAATATCTCATCTACAGAAATTTCACAACAGATTCAATCTATTAGTTATTATGTGTACAGGGTGTTGAGTTTTGAAAAACTTAATTTTTCTCAAAATGTTCAAATGGAACACCCTGTACGTCTAAACTCTAAACTCGGTGGACACCCTGTATATTTATTCTTTAAAGCTCAGATTTATTAATTTCTGCGTACTTCCGTCTCAAAAAAAAAAATTAAACGTTTGTTTATGTAACTGCTTTTTAATCACCGGAAAATACTATACTAGTTTCGTCAAGGTATTTCCCAGCAACGGACACCGGCGATTTGAAAATTTCTACAACCTCAGTCAATGTGATTTTCAGCAGAGGAATCGCCGTAATGAGCAATAATTACGGGTGGTGGGGAAAACGGCAAGTGATAGATAGAAATCACGTAATAATAAATTTGTTTCACCTGCGATACCTATAGTTATGTGCAGTGGTTCTAATGACAAGCACCGACCATTTCAAAATTGTTGAAGGATATCAGTGAACAGCAATCGAAATGGTAAGTCGAAATGATTTCTTAATTAATACTCTATGGTTAAATGAAAATTATATTTCGCTTGCGCATACAACAATGGATTTGATTACAACATAAAAAGCAATGTGCAAATATTTTTTGCCGGTAGTATAAATGTTAAACAGGTGCATTCATTATGAATAACAAAATTTTAATATCGACATAAATACTGATTGCATAAATTAAGTGCAATAATTAAATATTTGGTTTTAGACCACCTTATTTTTGAGTTTCCATTTGGAATGTTGGAGATACTGTTTCGAGATAGTGCACGTTTCACATTTTTCAGATCGCAATACAATTTACTGCATAATTCAAAGTGTTCAAGAAATAAAAATAGGACATAGTAAAATAACTTTAAATTTATTTAAAGTGAACTAAAATTATTAATCACCAAGGAAGAACAAAGATAATAAGTTTTTGTTTTTCTTTAAATTACTCTACTTACGTATCTAGACTTCAAAGAATCATTGAAATCCCATTAAGACTTTAAGTGCCGGAATGTGTATACGGTGTGTTCAATTTGAAATGTACACCATTGCTAGCTTGTTTATTTGTAAAGATACAAATTCGGTTAACTCGGGAAAGATTCTTTAATTTCCGTGCTGATTCTGAATTTGTAATCGAGAAAACAATTGCGCTGCTAGTTGTCAATATATTTGTATGACGATATCATTTTTAAATGACGGCATAGTAATTTTTGTATGTAATTCTGTAGAGATTTTCTTTCTCATTACAACGATACTAAAATTTCTTAAGACAACTAAATAATGAAAGATCAACATTTTCAAATGAGTAGTCCGTTATGTTCATGTATAAAATCAAATTGCCTAGAGGTAACTGACAAATGATATCTATCTAATGTGCACGTGAATAGCATTCTGTATAGATTTTTTTTTTCTCTTTACAACGATACTAAAATATCTTAAATTGTTCGCAAAACAACTAAATAATAAAAGAAAAATATTTTTAAATGAGTAGGCCATTATGTTCACGTATAAAATCAAGTTGCCGAGGTAATTAACAATTGATATCTGTCTAATGTACACGTAAATAGCAAACAAAATTAAAGAAAGCATGATCATTAGCAATTTCCTTTGAATTTATATTAAGTAAATGATAAAATTCACAATATACTGCTAACAATAATGCTTTCTTTCAACTTATTTGTTATTTACATGCACATTAATCAGATATCATTTGTTAATTACTTAGGCAACTTGATTTTATACATGAACATGGCGTACTCATGATTTTCTTTCATTAATTTGTTTGTTTTGTAAGCAATTTAAGAAGTATGGGTAAGGCGCGCTACATTCCGTTGCACGCCATTAATTAATGATGACGTCAGGCATGCTGTGTTGATAAATACTTAAAAGGCAAGGGAATATTTAATTTGTGTGTTCAGTTTTATAAAAAATCTCACCGTATGTATATTGCATTTTAAGTGAATAAATATATTTATCAACACAACGTGCCGCTGACATCATCATAAACTAATGATGTGCAACGGAATGTAGCGCGCCTTGCCTATATTGGTATTGAACAGATAAAACAGCGACATCACGATCACTTTTTGACCTGATATTGTGAATAAATTGGTCAAGTCGCTTTTAGTTTGCAGTGGAAATATCGAGCTACGTTTCTGCTGACGAAGCCCCAAACAGGGCTGAAACAGCTATACAGAGGCTGCTCGAGGTTCTCACTGCAATCAAAAAAGATTTGCAATAAAATTTTTATATTGGCATCGTTGTAAAGATAGAAAAAATCGTTATCGAACGAAACACACTGCTATATAAAAAAAATACTGTCGTACAAATATATTTCTGTCTAATAATAATAATAATAATTGCATTTGCATTTCGAAATTTGCTAGTTATAAGATTATTATTTAATTTAATAATAATAATTGCATTTGCACTTCGAAATTTTATTTCAAGTAATACAAAAAAAAATTAAATTAACGATTTCGATTCTTTTGCAATCTCTCTTTTCTTTTATAATCTTATTGTGCGCTCGTGTGTTAAAAAATTTATTAAAGCGTAGGTATTTCGATTTTATAGCCGAGCCGCTTTCGAAAATTAATTCCATTTTTTTATTGACAATTTATGGCTTTATTGTATAAATTAAAACTCTATGTTCTGTGCTATTGCGTTAACAACAAATCGCTTTTGATAACAATGTAAAACTCGTGTTTCCACGTCAAGACTTTTAAAATGCTTTGATATACATACTTAAATTTATTAAAAAGAAAAAAAAACATCGAGGCGTGTGGAAATTTTAAGCTGAAGTTATAACGAAATTGTTAAAAAAAAATTAAACTGGTTTCTACTGAGAAGTTGTAGGAACACGTGCTCGCTTGCATTATTATTATAATTACTTTTTAATAGAGTTCTAATCTAGTCTTATTTATTTTTTAATATTTTAGACCAAAATCCCAATAAAACCGCTTTTGAAATAGAATAGAAATAGATATATACAATAATTTTAGTCCTTCTCATTCAACCAGTGCAATAAAAATAGAATTCAAAATTCGTTTTTTATTTTAATAAAATTATTCATAATTTATTTGCAACAAAAGAAAGTTCGATTCTATTCTTTTGTTTAATTTTCTAGTCAGTATGGTTTATTTTATTTACTAATATTTTAAAACTTACGACAGTTTTTGACAAAAGACTTCTTTTGTGTTTTCACTAGTTTTAAAGATTTGTTCTAAACTCTTTGTCATTGTGACTACATACCATACTTATTGTCAGATTCATGTCAACGATGTACGTCAGCGTTTCCCAAACTCTTAGGTTTCGCGACCCCCTTTTCATGATTATCAAATGCTTTCATAGTATTTTTTTAAATATTTGAGACTCATCCGTACATTTCATAACTGACAGATTTGCTTTATTGAATCTTCTCTCTCCTAAACATGGAAATGTTTACATTGTATGTTCAAAGTAAAAAAAAAAAACTCACGGTATGTGTACAGTCACGAGTATTCAATTTTGGTCGTCACTGTCAAACAAAACGTCAGTTTTAATTCCACATTTATTGCAAATTTTCATTTGTATTTTATTACGAAAATGTCAAAATAAATTAAATATTTAAGAGACTATTCCTAGCATTCAAAATTAAGACAAAAATCTCCTTAGTTTTAATAAAATACAAGCTCTGTGCCTGAAAATTAATGACGGCAAAAATTTAGTGCTCGCGATTGTAGGTATATACAATCTCTTATAAAAAAATACGCCTAACATGATAAATTAGTTGCAATTTGCGTTCATTTTTTTAATATTTATTCTGCTGCGCCCCCCCTTTGAAGACTTATGCCCCCCCTCCCAGGGGGGCGCGCCCCACACTTTGGTGTACGTGTACACTTTGAATTTTGATTAACTTTTTAAAGCGATTTCCTTCTAACAGAAGCAGCACCTGTCTTAATTATTTCTATTAATAACATACTTATGGGGCGGGCAAGTAGCTCAACGGTTAGCCTAGCCGACTTTGAGAGTCGTGACTTGCCGACGTGAGTGCGAATCCCACCAGGGCCATGGATGTGTATGTTGTCCGGATTGTGACCCAGCTTTACCAAACAAAGTAAATTGTCTGAAATGGTGATGTCATAAGACAATCATGAATACGCAGATTGCTGTGCGAAACAAGAAAAAGAACATACTTAAGTATCATTAAGTAAATAAACATAGAATAATAGTTATGAGTGGCACCACCTGATTTAGTAGATTTAAATCAAATTTAAAACATATTGAAAAAAGGTATATACGATAGAAATAGAAAAAGAAGCGTCACAAATACCAATGGATTGCCAAAGCCAAATTGAATGACGTTACATTATTAACGAGGTAACTAACGAAACCAGGAGGTCACTTAATCAATTAGAAAACAAAGCGGAAGAACATCAATTTAAAAAAAATTAAGTGATACGATCGAAAGCATTGCACACAAGGTTACGTTTTGCAACAAAGTCTCAAGCGTTCAGTTGAAAAGATCATCAAGTAGCCTTTAAGTTTATCGTAACATTGTGAAGCAGGTCTTGAATTAGATCAAAGTGAAATGTCATTTTATGTTTAGCGCGTTTGCTTGGTCCAAAAAGATTTCCTTTTTTTAATTTCATATAGTTATTAATCCGAAATAATAGTGTTCTAAATGGGTTTCTAATTACGCAGATTTCTAATAACGAAAGAGTTTCTAATAACACCAATATAGCACACGAAAGCACTAATGTTACGCAAAGTACTAAACACTTGAACAACTGTCATCCATTAAACGTCAGTTGGCTTAGGAAGTCATTTCTCTGTTGCTCACTTGCACTATCTGCTTCAACCGAAAACTCAAAACCAACTTCAACTGAACGATTAGTTTTGAAAACAAAGACAGAGACAGAGACAAAGAAGAGTCGAAGAGTCTGAAATTAATGACGTACCTAATTGAAAAAAAAACTACTGAAGAGGCAGAGAAATTAAAGAAGAAGAATGAGACAAGCAAAAAGCAAATTGGCTAATTGTAGATCAGAAACAGAACTGTAACTCAAGGAGTGAGTTCAGGGGTGCGTTCAGAAAGTCTACTCTGAGGCCCGTATTCATAAACTAAACTTACGCTAAGCGTTCGTTTACAATTCGCTATAATTTATAAACTATACGTATTTGATGCATTTTGGGCGCATAATCACTGAGACTTTAAAAACATTTTATGAATTACGTTCCTATAAAAATTCAAGAAATATATAGGGTTTATGAATTATAAATTATAGCGAATTGTAAGCGACCGCATAGTATAAGTTTTGTTTATAAATACCGGCCTGAGTACAGTTAGAGCGAATAATTTAAACTTTTAACAATTTATGAACGATTTTAGAGGTAACAATACAGTGTGCTTTATGAACCCCTCCCGGAGAGTAAAAGAGTTACACCACGTCAAATATCTAATGAAAAAGTTGAAAAAATCGAATGACGTTGTGCCAAGTCGTAGACCTTTGCACTGCTAGTGCGTGTAAAATTATCGAATTAATTATTTTATCCTTGCAAATCAAGATATCATCCATAGGTACAGTCATGCTTTTTAGTAATGTCTCCTCAATAAATTTTTAAGTCGCGATCTAAAAGATCGAAGTCATGAATTTTAGTACACGGTTTTATTTTTTTCTTGTTTACCTATTTGCTCATTTGCTTGTCTGTATATCTATTATAATAGTCAAATAACATTAGGCAGCAATTTAACATTTGTAAGGGAGACATTACTAAAAAGTATGGCTGTACATTAAACGATCTAAAATTCGTTACTTCACTGTTACCAGTGGCGGATTTTCGCACAGGCGCATGAGGCACACGCCTGAGGCCTCTTAAATCAAGGGGGCCTCAAATCTCAGATCTCAAAAAAATTGTTTCAACATTTTCATTTTTCATCTTCTAAACATTATTTAAAATAATGTATGATAGAATTGCAATCAAAATGATTAGAGCTGCAACACCAAATCTATGTAGATAGGGTTGCCAACCGTCCCGCATTTTGCGGTATGTCCCGAATTCAAAGCCTGTGTATTCCAATTATTTTTTGCAATAGATTAGGAAAGTGGGCGGTCCTAAAGCTGGCGCGAAATTTGGAACGGAGTCTATTGAACTGCAAGAATGCATGGGTTAGGTTAAATAAACTGAAAATACTCACTTTACACAGAGTTCTTGTGAAAACTTTTGCTTATTACTGAAACTCATGGTAACTATTTACGTAAATAGTTAATTTATTTGTTATTAAAAATTTGTACAAAATGTATGTCTGAGCTAAGTACAGTCGCATGTCAACAACTTTAACAAACATAACCTAAGAGAATAAAGTAACAATAGCTGCGTGAAAATGTCTGTGAGAAAGCATGTAATGGATTTGTCAAGTATTTTTCAAAGAAAAATACAATATACTAACTTATATAAATGTGAGTTCTCGTCGTCTTAATATTTTTCAATGTTAGGTTATGTTTACGTTGATCCCGGCGTTATAGCAGGAATAATTTAAGACATATGTCCGACTTATCAGAAAAAGATACTAAATAACTCAGCTCTGCCTTTTGTGACGTTTACTTTCCTGGTCTATTGTCTCCTTATTTGTGTAATTTATTGGTAAACGCAAATCGGAATATTTGGCGAAATTTTCTTTTATTCGTCCAGCAACACCGACTACGACTCAGCTTTGACTCCGCTAGTACGTTATTGCGTTGCAAATCTAACTTTAAAACAATTCTTAATAATGTTTCCAAAAATCTGGATTTGTTTGTTCCGATTTTTCAAAGACGACGTCCGAATTTACGAAACTTAGTAGTCGGCAACTATTCCCGAAACATGCCAAACCTGATTATACCCACGACATTGGAATCTTGAAACATACCTTGGCCACGACAATGGAATCTTGAAATATACCTCAGCCACGGTACTATTGGCGTTATCTGTTATTATTAGACTCTAGGAGTACAGCCTAGAGTCGCCGACGCATAATGGCGAGTACTCTATTGCGTTGCAAATCTAACTTTTTCTTAATCAAAATTTTAAAAAGCCACGAGTTTTTGGACACGTTCCGATTTTCCAAGAATGTACCGATTTACGAAACTCAGAAGTTGGCAACTCTAAATCTGTAGTAAAAACGTGCACATGGAATGCACTCTGTAATAATACCGAAAATATTTAGAGAGGGGGGGGGGGGGGCGGGCTCAAAATTGGATTGCGCCTTTCAACTGCTCTTTATAATTAAAAAAACGTAAGTCGATGCTTTTGATAATTCCCTCATTCTGATTTTTAAGTAAAATTTTTTTAAATTATAAACGGAATAAATGAAGTTGCTCTCATGACATACATACGGTCGCGAAAAATAAATACTGGTCATCACTAAAGCGAGGATAAAATAGTATCGATGCGGCACACAGTCGGATTTCGAGCGATCGCATCGACAAACACTGAGGCAGGGACTTTTTAATCCTCGCTTTGGTCAATCAAAATGTAAATTTTAATTCTATAAAATAAAAATTTTCATATAAATATCCTTTTAGTCTTTAGTCTCAATGACGAATAAAATGTATTGCTCGCGTCTTTACACTGCGTTTTTCATTAAATAAATAATTGAATTAAATTTGATTGATTAACTTAAGTAAATATAAAATGCCTAGTATTGTATTATTGAAATGCACTTGTATTTAAATAAATTCCACGGTCAATAAACTTGACACTCACAATGAGTAATCGCAAATACCATAGTGTAACCTAAAAGTAAATTTTTTATTTATCTATGACGCGAGAAAACTACATTTCTTGCATTTTTACGACGTTAAATTAACTTACAATCATGTGGTGCTAATTTGCGTCCTTATTTAAACGACACACTCTCTTTTCAAGCGAAAATGTTGCAAAAACAACAAGTTTAACACAAGCGGTTTCAGTTTATTGTTTAAAACACGTTTAAGTGTTACATCACAAGTAATAAGTAAGATGGTAAAAAATATACCAGAGGTCTAATAATTTTAAATTTCTTTGCTTTCCTGAACCAGTTACAGTTTCTTTATTTTTTAAATTAAAAACGTGTGTGTATTAAATTTAAATTCTATCACAACTTTTTTATTTAAATTTATTATTAAGAATACTTAGTGCTTCCTTAATTAACATGACCTCAATTTTTTGTACAAGATTTGGTTCAATTGTTTGAACAATTTAAATTATGCTAAACCCATTTGAAAAAATAGAACTGCAGCACAAAAATGTTTTGTTCCAAATAGAAACTGCAGAAGTTACAAAAATTAGGTAGACTAAAATTGTCTTAAGAAAAAAACATTTTACTACTAATTTCATTTTATAAATTAATTGTATTCATTCTTGTAAACCTCTTTTATATTAATTCTTATACGGTGAGAGTTTACTCATGTAACGATTCTGTATTTTAGGTTTAGATTTATCCTTGAAAGTTAATTCTTTCATACAATCGTAATTGGAATTGCCGTAGATCAGATAAACAAAATCAAAAGTAGAATATCTGCCTATGGGCATAAAATTTTTGTGCTTACATAATGAATCGATTAATTTAAAAGTCGACATTCGAAACCGCTCTCAATGCCGCAACCTTGCGGTTTCTCTAAATATTAAAGCTGCAGAAAATAGAATGAAAACGTAAAATGGAAATAAGACGTGGAAAATCATACACGTTACAAATTATACACGACAAACCACTTGTTCGTTGAGATTTAATAAATCGATTTTGTTTTGCAGGATGTGGGAGTGTATAATCATTCCGTCAACGCTACCTCAGGGAATAAAGAACCTTGGCGGAAAGAACAGAAGGTGAGAGGCTAGTGGAGCCTAGCTTCCAGGTTTCGAAATTTCGAATTTTCTAAACTTACGTTATTCAAATTACGACATTCAGTTATACTTTCATCGGGGAATTAATTTGAAATTAAAATTTTAGGACATTGGAATATATAATCTGTCCTTCGCGGTCGAAGGAGATGAAAATAATGTACATTCACAAAATGGATCGACGCTACCGGTAAGATAATTATTTGTACATATTTCTTAAATTATTTGTTTACTTTTTAATTTGTTTGTTAAATATCATTGCATAAAGGGACACCAATAGCAAGGTTAAATAGCCACGTGCTTTAATACAACGAAAATAATAATTGCAAAAAAGGTTTAGTGTTTTGCATAAACTTCTTCTCAATGCTACCCCTACAATATTAAAAAAGTGTGAGGTCGGATTGAATTTTTTTGTATTATCGTTTCAATCAATCAGTATAATCTACTGAGGGTTGAAACATATACACCAGTGAAATTTTACAATTGCAAAAAAAAAAAATTTTAAATAGTTAAAACCCTTTGTTAAATTATCAGTATTATGTTGGTCGTAATCTTCAAATCACCGACCAAAACTGGAAGAATGGATTTTGCTCGATTTGGTGAAATAAAAAACTGTCAAGAAGTACTCCTTCTTCATTTTACTAAGCTATCTGAGGTGCTGAAACAGTTTATATAAAAGAACAAAAACTTTTCAATCGCATTAAGCCACGGATTATGGTGCAAAAGTGACTTTATTCCTTGGATATCATTTTCAAGGGACATGCGTAGAATTTTAAAGGATTCTTTCCTAATTTTATAATCTAATATATTAATAAATGTGAGTTTGTATGAGACTTTAAAATCTCTAAACTTAAAAGGTACAGTTTTAACTTAAAAAGTGGGTGTTTGGTAGTCACTAACATGAATTATCCCCAGGAAGAATTAGTCAATATAATATTTATCACTTGAAAGTGTCAAGAGAACAGTGTTCTTGCAATTTTGTCAAAATGGCGAGGAAGTGTATTACTGTAGAAGGTCGAACATTTCAACATTTACTTAATTGATTTTTCTTCCTAAGATGTTATTTCGTATGATAACTTAAAATTTTGTTGAAGTGATTTTGCTTATTAACTTTGCTGGGATTGAGATAATTTTCAAAAGATAACAAAAAATTCATTATTAACTTAAATACATCTTATGTAGGAACCTCTATCGTCATTGGGTTCAGGATCGAACCATACTATATGCATAACATAACATTGTGCAATCGTAACTGCTTGTATTGGCGGTAAACCACTCGAACACATACACCCTCTACACACCCTCTACAGTAACCGACCCCTATATACGAAAACAGTCGGTATAACTAAGTCTTTCCTAATTAAATATTAATTTATTTTAGTTTTGTTAGTTACTTATGAAAAGGTAGTGAAAGTAACGATATTTCACAATTTCCATTTCATGTGGATATATTTTTTGAAATTTTTAATAAAAAAACAAAACGGAATTAATTAAAGTTGTTAATTAAGTCGGCCATTAATTTCAAAATAAGCGAATGATGAATATAAATGCGCATAATCACCGTGAATATTGAATTTTTCAGTTCACTAAAAATAATTTTGTAATGAATTTCGTTAATCAGCAAATTTTTAAATTATGTAAAATTTATAAAAAAATTTGTTGCAAATCGTTTTTGAGAGCAAGCACGGCCGCCTTGCATGGGGGACTTATTATGTAGCAAACCCGTTTCAATTTGTCTATCCTACTACAATGTCAGGTCCAGAAGCGATCGTAGGATGACGCTGTTTTATCTGTAAAATGTATAGATAATTATAATAGGTCAATGCATAAGTAACAGCGTTTTTTTTTTTTAATTTATTTAAGTGGATACTGAAATAAAAGGATTTTGAAGCAATGTACAGTTGCGGCCCTTGAACTGGTACACCGAGAATTGACATCAATGTCAAAAATTTGTATTTTTGTAATGCGTAAATCAAATCTTGATTTTAATATCAAATCACTCTAAATCTATAGCAGGATTTAGAGTGACTTGAATGACGTTTAGAAACTTCACATATAGGATCAGTTTACACCGGCGAAACATTGTATTTGTCAGAGTGACTTTTTGCTTTACAATGCACTGTGTTTAGTTTATTGATTCAATTCAATTTTTTTTTGGAAACGTATATTTTATTCGATTTAAGGTGTACTCTAAATTGCCGCAAATCGTATAATTTCTAGGAATGTCCGGAATTTCCCAGACTGTAGTTATTACAAAGATAGTACAAGTTTATACAGGGTTCGGCAAAGTTCTGAATTTGATCATTTATCAAGTTATTTAAGAAGATACTAAAAGTTAATCTGCGGCTTATGATTACCAGGGTAAATGCCCACAATTGAAAATTATTTTCAATAATACAGCCTGTTCAGTAAAATTGCTGCGGACCAAAGTTATATTTTTTTAAATGGAACACCCTGTATATGATACACTTTTTGAAATGTCCTGATCGTGCCATTTCTAAAATTATAAAGTTTTAATATTCTATATTGGGTGGTTAATAAGTTATGACCACATTTGTCTAAAAATTAGCATAACTTTAGCAGTGGTGAATAGACAAAACAGCGACATCCTACGATCGCTATTCGACCTGACATTGCAGTAGGATAACAAATTGAAGCGGATTTGTTACCTAATAAGTTCCCCATGCAAGGCGACCATGCTTGTTGTCAAAGCCTAATGAAAGTTTTAAAAAATTTTGTTCCAAATCGTTTTTGGTTGCAGTGAAAACCTCGAGCAGCCTCTGTACAGCTGTTTCAGCCCTTCTTGGGGCTTCGTCAGCAGAGACAATAAAATTTTTCATAACTTTAACATCCTCTAATGTTAGAAGTTATTTGCAAATAAACCTCGAGACTGCGAATGCACTTACAAATAGGTTAATATTATTTTCTAGTAGAAACATTTATCTCATTTGCCACATTTATACAGAGTGAGTCAAAACTCAAATGATTAAAAAGCTCGATTTTTTTGAATGGGACACCTGTGTATCTAACCTTAGGCGAATTCTACATTACTTGCCCTTTCTAAAAATGTAAGGTGTTAATATATTATTCGGAGTGGTCGAAAAGGTAGTTTTTATAATTGTTACTCTGAGAGTAAATGAAAGTATAAGGTTAAACTGCAACTGAGAAAAGATTATCTATTTGAAAATCTTTATCAAAATCAGATACCCTATCTCTTCTTTAAGGCAATTATCTGATCAATTGAGGTTACAAAGAAACTGGATAGACTTACTGGTTACTGAGTACGACTATGATGAATACTGGGTGATTCAAAATAAGTGTCCGACCCGTCAACCGCAGGTAGTACACAGAAGAAGTCTATATACATAGGGGCTCTAATATCCATAGTTTTTGAGATAAAATGCATTAAAGATTTAGATATAAATTGGTTGATGGGCACTGGTACAGCTGTATTACGTCGCAAGAGCAATGAACTCGCGTAGAATAGAACGAAATACTAGCGTTTACCTTGAAATGAAACAGTAAAACACTTTTATTTATAGGTTTCTTTGGAAAAAAATGTATAATACGCAATTCATTAACTCGAATATCGGACTTGTGTGTATACGTAAGAAATGTGTCATGATTTCCATTCTGGATTCAAAGAAGGTTGATTTCTTAAATGTCTCTGATAGACTAATTTCTTGCACGACCTTAGTGAATACGCTCCTAACGGGACGGACACTTTTTCTGAATCGCCCTGTATATATTTATAACTGTTTAAACCAGGAATTTCCAACCTTTTATAAACAGTGGCCCCTTAGAAGCAAAAGAAAGTTTTCATAGGCGCCTTTCGCCCCCCATTTCAGGCCGAATTGTTAAATACCGCTGTAACTCTGAATCGATATGTATAGGAAAAATTTTAAATGTAATTTTCTTTTTCTGATTTACAGGATAATTATACCCTGGGTATGAGTCAAAGACAAAATTCTTCGATTCAGAGCTTCATGACCGCGAGTTCGTGTTAAGATTCCTACCAAAAAAAAAATTTTTTTTTTCCAAAATTAAATCGAAAAATAGATTTAAGGTGCGTTAGGAATAAGGTCACTAAATCAACAAATTTACGTGTTTCGGTAACGCCATCCCATTCCCATTCTGAGTTTATTGTGTAATAAATACAAATGTCACAAGAGCAACAAGGAAATCAATACCTTTAGGGAATTCTGTTTACTACAACGGTAGTAGTTTAGTCTAGTTAAAAATATATTAGATTATGTTATCCTACGGAGCCATAATATATTGTCATTTGTGAAACGTCCCTTTGAATAACAAACTTTCGACTGTGTTTTTTGATTCATAGATAAGTTTATTGTGCGACAAAAATAGATAGAAAAAAATTAATGATTGTTTGTCGCTCCCTGAACACGAAGTGTGTCGATTTAGAACCTTAATTAGGATTCGTTTAGAGCGCCATCTCTTTGCCAAGAGGAAAACTACATATCAATCAAATTTTTAAAAAGCCGTATTCATTTCATCTTCTAATTTTAGCTTTAAAAAATATTTTTTATAAGTAATTATCTTGTAGGAAAGTAAAATGAGATTTAAAGGAGAAATTATTATCATTTAGAGCGCCATCTCTTAACGAAGAAATAAACCTGACGTTCTAATCTAATTATTTTCAAGAAAATGTAACGAAAATTTAAAGGAGGTAGCGTCTTCATTTAGAGCGCCAAAAAGGAAAACCATTTTCATCGAATTTTAAAAAATATTTCAACGCTGACGACGCGGTCTTTTTTATCTCATAACGTGTCTTTGATTTCTTTAATTATTTTGATTTATCTAATTATTTTCAGCGAAAACAAAAGGCGTTTCAAAATAAAATGGAATAAAATTTTAAAAAATGATTTTTTTTTGTTCGACTTCGCCGATAGTTATCTACCTACCTACTGATTTTAATCAATTTAATTGGATATGTCATATATTTCTTACAAGATATCTGTAAACATAAATCTTCTGTTTTTATTTCAGCTTCTTCGACAGAACTAATTTTGTTTCCTGTGAATTTAGTGTAAATATTTTTATTTCATATCTTTTCCAAGAATTTAAGCAAACCTATAAAAGGCAAGTGTACAACTTGTCGGTCGATTTCTGTTACACAACAGTTTGATAACGAGTAACACAATGGAGGAAACGTATCGCGTTAAGTGTATACTTGGCTGCATTTTATGAAGTCGTAGTTTCACGTTGAAATTACAGTATGAAATGGTATAGCTATGTTTATAAAGCAAATCCCAATTGGGTCATAAAAACGCCTCCTTCCAATTTTTTATATATAAATTGTCGAGTCCACGTGGACTGCGTAGCATGCAGAAAAAGAAAATGAAACAAGCCAATCACGTACTAATATTTAAAAATTATAACCAATAATGTTTGTCTTTGATTTGCATTTTTAAAATTTAACTGACAGTCTGAAAACACTTAAAACATTAATCGCGCACAGACACGGGTTCTAGTTTTATTAAGCGGCAATGCGTCCACAAAGACGTCATAAATATTTTGTTGGCTGCCACTTTCCATTGTAAAGTGCGAAATCGTGAAACTACACCTAGATAAAATGCAGGCAAGTATACTATTGACGAAAATATCAATAGAAGAGGTCAGCTCGCGCGATGCGTATTACTGGCATTGTCTTTCCCACATTACTCGAGCTAAAATTATTCAACTTAATACAGGAATCTCCACATGAACCTCAGAAAATCATAAATGAATAAAATACTTGAACTGAAAACATATTACACTCATACATAAATAAAATATTAAAAGTTCTACATCGTTAAAAAAGAAGAACGAATCCAAAGTCCCATAGTAATTAAAGTATTAAAAAATTCTAATAATCAGGAAAGAAGCAACAAAAATAATAAATAAACCCCCCAAACGCATGCAAGTAAACTCACTAAAACAAACAGTTACAATAAATGCAGGATTAATCTAACTTAAAAAATAAATAAAATACAAACAAATTCTTTGAAGCAAATGTACAAAATTAACATACTTCTCCCATACGCAAATAAATAAAATATTAAAAATATCAGATCGTTAAAGAAAATAACGAATCCAAAGATCCAAGAGTAGAAATTAGAGAAATAAAAATATATGTAATTATTAATAAGTAAAAGGTTTTTAATCTTTAACCGGACAGAATTATAAATGGAAAAGCACTCAACGTTTCACTATCGATTGATAGCTTCGTCAGGAGTGGAAAGTAAAGTAAATAAACAAGTTGCCGAGAGAAACAAGTCGTCACGAGAAACGAAACGGTAACATGATTTGAAACTAATAGTAACAACAATTGTAAAAGTAACAAGAACTAAATTAGAACTAATTCGTTTTTTTTTTAAATATAAATGACAGATCTATATTCTATTTAATGAATTCCGAACTCCACAAAATATGTCATTTAAATTTTTTTAAATCAGTGCGTTTATTAACAGAATTCGATAACATTTTAATTACACGCATTTCTATGAAACGCCTTTGAAAAATATTTATTAGATTCACAATATAAAATGTCGGTATTATCAAAATTAAACTTATGATTATTTACTAATGAATGTTCTACAAGCATTAAATGATTTTGATTATTTTTTGGATATGATACTTATGTGGGTCTAAACTTTTTTTTTTAAGTTTGGCTTGTTTTTAATTTCGGTGTTTTGGTTTTTCCAAAGCTCCAGAAAATAAAATTTAAATTATTTAAAGATTCAAATCCTTTTACTTAACATTTTCATCAAACAAGAGTCACTTCAATAATTATTAATAGGGAAAAAGCAATTCATGTATAAAATATGTATAAAATAATAATATAAAGTTCTTATAAATAAAACAAGAACTGATTGTTCTAAGACCCCACGCACTCTAATTTTCACAGAAAAACCATCATTAAGAAACAAACTTCTCAACTGAATACACAAAGATAAGTTTTTAATCGTAAACTATTACTAATATGAATTAATAATAATTTACGATGATGACAAAAAAAAATAAATCTATTAAATAAATAAATAAAAATATAGAATCCTGTTAAGCAATGAATTAGTTTAAATAATTTAAATGAAATACTGGTCACGTTTCAAATCCAAGCGCACACGTCTGTAAGATATGAAGACACTCGTATGCTCTCTCACACTTACTGCTGTTAAGCAATAATATCTGACACAACCTGTATATGATAAGTGTAGCCTCAAATAAAAAAGAAATAACTCTCCTCGCCAACAATACTCAACTCCTCATCGGATTTATTTTTTCCATTTGGTCTCTACTCCTAATCGATAATTAATGACTCATTAATTAATATTTTTTTAGTTTTAATTTTAGTCTGCGAAACTCTTAGCTGCCTAATCTTTTCTCAATATCTTTTTAAATTTTCCTGCCATTCTTCTTCTTTAATCAACTTAATCTTCCCATCCCACTAATTGTGGTGATTAAAATTATCACTATAACCAAGGAGACGTTATTAATATTTTCGTTATTGATTTAGTTTCTCCCGCAAACATCTCCACAAGGTCATACTTCGAGTCTCTCATAATTATTGGTTTTGGACTTCAAATAAAACCTCAGGATTGTTTCTTGCCATGCACCATTTCACTGTATTGCAAAGATTTCATTTCAATTGATTCGTTTAAAGGGAAAAAAATTAAAGGGACTTGATGTATTCAGCAATGTTACAAATAAAATTTACAGTTCTCTATACAGGTTGGATAGCATAAAGATTTTGTGGAAGAATACGCCATTCAACTTGGGAATCAATTTTTAATAAACAAAGAATATTTCGATTGTAACATGTAATTATGAAAAAGTTTGATGAATCCCTAAGACTAAACAGAACTTTCCCCTTTTCGTTCTCATCGTGATATCTTGTGCGTCACGTCATGTCAACTGTGGATGACTCTTATGAATAACCCACGCTAATAATGACTCATTCTTCTTCATCTTTCTTTATTTTCAAACGACGAAGCAATGCACGACCTGCACCCTACGCGTAGGAGTACAAAAACTACCCTTACATTCTTATATTTCTTTCTTATATTTGTCGGTTAGGTAACATAAATCTGTTTGCACAAGCTATGATTATGTGCTATTAAACAAAGTAATCGGTAGGCTTTTATTGTCTGCTTTGCCTTGAATACACACAATTTTTGTTTCGTGTCCATATTCTTTCTTTACAGATATTTTATTAGTTTTCTTTTCCGTACATTCACTAAAATGTCGAAGGATCTTTATATTACTGCAACGAAATAGTAACACCTATTTATTTCCGTTTCGTATTCATAACAACAATTAATAATCTGCAAGAGAAAGTAAGAGTTACCTACATGTAGTAATATTGTGCTTGAATTTCATCATTAGTATAAAAATAACTGAAATAGGTGCACTCTTGTCCGTTGATTAAAAATTATCAGAAAATTAATTCATACTCGTACAATTTATGACAGTGTTTCAAAGTCAACGTTTCTCTTATGGTTTGTCAACTATACTATATCAGGATTAATTTTTCCAGTATCAAATTGGTTTCCAAACAGCTTCAATATTAGTGTTGCTTAAAGAAATTTACAATCTTGTATACAAATTATATTTAAAAAAATCATAATAATTCTTTTATGAATCTTATATCTATATCTTTCACGTTCTGCCAGAAATGACCTCGCCCGCCGTAATTCATTTCTTAACAAGCGAAACAAAAAAAATTGTTGCAAATTGAAAAGTCGGACATTAATGTAATCGCAATCCGCAAGGTAATTAAGAAACTTTAAAATTATCTATTGCTTTACTTCACGTATTGCAATAATACCTTCTCGTTCAAACATTTCCAGTAATTAGAGAAGTCGGCACAGTAACTTAGTATGTAGTTCAAGAGTACCAAACCACTGTTTATTTAAGACGTACTTAATAACAATGATGAAAGAAAAAACTGTATTACGTAATGTTTTTTTTAAACCGAATAGTTCACGCTACAGTCGTATATTATTATTATTATTATTATTACGATTGCGGTTGGTTCAAATTCGTAATTACATTTTGACGTGTTTTGTTTCGCTCGTTATTTCTAATCTGAAATAAAAAAATTTTAGGCAACAGCGGAGCCCAAAGGTGAAGAGCAGGACCGAGCTCAGTGGGGAAACGGCGTCGAATTTTTGATGTCCTGCATTGCCATGTCAGTGGGTCTGGGAAACATCTGGAGGTTTCCCTTCACGGCGTATGAAAATGGCGGAGGAGCTTTTCTTATACCGTATATCATCGTGCTTTTGGTCATTGGAAGACCATTGTATTACTTGGAGATGGGGTTGGGCCAATTTAGTAGTCGCGGAGGTGTGAAAATGTTTGAATCACTGTGTCCTGCTTTAAAAGGTAGGTAAAGAGGAGTATCATAACCAGAGAAAAAAAAGCATCGTTTTTGGTCACTTTTATCATTAATACATATTTTAATAATTAAAATCTGTAGTATAAAGAAACAACGGCATGACTTTTCAACCCCTTAATGCATTGTCACTGAGGTTTTCAACCTCCCATTGTATTGTTCTACCGCTGGATTGAGAAAAAATTGCAGGTCCCCTTATTTTGTATTTACAAATATAAGATTGTTTTTGTAGGTGTTGGATACGGACAAATAATCGGTGGCGGACTAGTCGCCACATATTATTGTTCTCTAATGGCCACAACTTTATACTATTTCATAAATTCCTTTACGTCTGATTTGCCATGGGCAAACTGTCATCCCGAATGGGAAGTAAACAACATAACTTGCATATCCGCCGCCATGAAAGGAAACATTACACTCTCGAATAACGCCATAAGTTCATCCGAACTGTATTACAGGTAAATGAGACGGTTCCTTTTATTTTGGCATGAATATCACACTCGTTTAATCTAGTAAGCAGGTTCTGAAAGAAAAACACGATATTTCCGACGGCCTTGGCTTTCCAGGATGGCGACTGATACTCTGTCTTTTCTTATCCTGGCTTATCACGTTCCTCGTGTCCTGTCGAGGAGTATCAAGTTCTGGAAAGGCATCGTATTTCTTAGCTATATTTCCATACGTCGTAATGATTGCTTTACTGATTCGGGCTTGCACGCTAAAAGGTTCAGGTGAAGGAATTTTATACTTTATTAAACCTGACTGGAATAAACTTCTATCAGCAGATGTAAGTATACTAAATTATTAAGTACCTGTATACACCGAAGGAAGATTTTTAATTAATTTCAATCAAACAAACGACTGAAAGTCTTCAATCGGTATATTGTCCTAATTTGGTTTTCATAAAATTAAATTCACAATTTGAATGTTTTAGGTGTGGTATGCGGCGATAACCCAGTGTTTCTTTTCCCTTGGCGTTGGTTTTGGTACAATAATCATGTATTCGTCGTACAACAACTTCGATCACAACATCAATAGGTATGCTTCTTATCTCTATTTAGGCAGTCACTACTGTCGGAGATGTAAAGTTTTCGAATGCAAATTAAGGCAGAAATTGCATTTTCAATTTTAGAGATGCCCTAATAGTAACAACTTTGGATACGTTCACATCACTTTTGGCGGGGGTCACAATTTTTGGTATTTTAGGCAATTTGGCTTACGAAATGAACATCGATGTGAGTCAGGTCGTCAAATCAGGAGGAAGCGGACTTGCTTTTATTTCGTATCCGGATGCCATAGCTAAATTCGAAGCTGTACCATGGGTAAGAAACAAAAAAATTATTAAAAAAAATTAATGTACAAAGACCAACTGGAATGCGGTTATTAAAACAATAACTTCTTAGGTAAACAGTAAACTTCGAATGATTGGTTTTAGTGGTTATATGAATTTTAATGCTGTAAGTGAAACAACTCATACACAAAGGTCAGAGAGTTTATCTACCAAAATGTATTGAAACTTATCATGTATTCAGCCAAAGAAATACCTTTTGTTGGCAATGAGGGTTTCTTTACCAAAATGTATTGAACAAACTCGTCATGTCAAGAATACTTTTTGTCGACAACAAGGAAGGTGGGCAATCTCATTTTCGTCCACAACTAAGTGTGCTTCTGCAAAACGCTGTTTTCTTATTGCTTCTTTGAACCAAAGAGATGCTAAATAGTTTTATGTAGAAGGAATACAAAACGGAAGATACTACCTTGCAAGGAGATAAAGGAGCTAAGTCACAATTGTAACGGAGATGTCTCCAGTTTGTTACGAGAAGATCTGGCATTTTCCCAGGGAAAGAAAAAATCGCTTGACCTCATCTTTTCATCCAATAAACAACCTTTAACCTTTTATGGGCTTGACCTTATAATAGTCATATTTGCTACAGTATCAATTTTAAACTGGGATGAATGACCTTTTATCTGCTATCAAACTTTGTTCGTTTTTTCTTATCCTGAAAATGGAGACAATCCTGGCGCTATCCGTAGAATCAGTCTTTGCCTCTTCTTCTTGTAGACTGCTTTCAGTTTAAGGATCACTGTCATCGTCGTTTGCGCTGGAAATTAGTAGACGCAAATGACCTTGATGGGCACAACCCCAAATCATACTTCGCCTGATATTAGACATCGTCTTTTCCAGTTGCGACAGTTTTTCCTTGCATTCTATCTAAGCATTCCTCACTTCTTTTAGCTAACGCACTCAGACTAACTTTCTGGATAGTCATCCAGTAGAACACATTCGGTGTGAATAAAATCAAATTAAAGCAATCTCTTGAAATTCCAGAAAGGAATCTGATGCGTGCCTTCTACAGTCTCTGGTCCTTTCATTAAACCCTTGAAGTTTCCTTCAAAATTGCAGCCTTTTTGTCCCCTTCTCTCATCAAATGTTGTAGCTGATGAGTGTACCTCCTACTTATTCATCGCGTAGATGAATGAAGATCCAAGTTGGCAAAAGACTTTGTCTTTCAATTGCTTCAGCCTTTCCTCAAATTCTATTAAGATATGCTTCGTGAAGAGATTCAAATTAAAACAACATCTTTGAAATCCGAGGAAAGAAGATGATACGTGCCTTCATCCTTCCATAAAACTATTGAAGTCTCCTTTAAATTTGCAGCACATTTATCGCCCTCTGTTATTAGTGTCCACCCCCTACTTATCATCATAAATGAAGATCTAAGTTGGCAAGAGCTTCGTTTCTAATTGCTTCACCCTTGTCTCAAATTCTGTCACAACATTTTCCTCATAGGTAGTACTCAGATTAAACTTGTTAGTAGATGACATTTTTTGTGAAGAAAATCTCTTGAAGTTCCAGATGGGAATGTGATACGGGCTGCAACATTCTCTGGTCCTCTCATCAATCTTTTGAAGATTCTTTCAAAATTGCAACCATTGTGTCCTCTACTCTCATCAAAAGTTATAACCAACGAGTGTACCTCCTACTTATTCATCACATTATGAATGAAGATCCATGTTAGCAAAAGAGTTTCTCTTTCAGCTGCTTTAGCCTTTCCTCATACTCTATTAAGACGTTCATTATAAAGAGATTCAAATTAAAGCAACGTCTTCGAAACCCCAAGAGCGAAGATGATGACGTGCCTTCGACAATCTTTGACCCTTCCATAAAGCCATTGAAGTTCCTTTAAATTTGCAGCCCTTTTATCGCCCTTAGAAGTCTTAACTGATGGGTCCACCCATAGTTATTATTACAAAGGAATATGGAAGGAGGCAAAAGCTTTCCTAATTGCTTCGCCCTTTCCTCGAATGCTATCACAGCATTTTCCTCATACATAGTTGAGTACTCGGACCAAACTTCTAGTCATCTACTAGATGACATTCGTTGTTAAGAAAATCAAGCTAAAATAGCATCTTTGAAATCCTAGAAAGGAAGGCGGCATGTGCCGTCAACAGTGTCTGGTCCTCCCATAAAACTCTTGAAGTCTCATTCCTATTATCCCCTTCTCTCAACTGACTGACGCACCTGCTACTTATTCTTCGCACTTAGGAATGGCGATTCAAGTTGGCAAGAGCTCTGGGGTGAGAATTCATTCTAGAACTTTTCTCTTCTCCATTTCAAGGTCTAAATCGTACCAGAATGTCCCTAACTGCAAACAAAATAAATCATTACATTTGATTGACCAATGTCTTTCAATTTTCGTAAACTGCTGAGCAGAAATGTAGAAGAAGAAGAAGATAAAGCAGGTGAAATTAAACGAAATTGTATTATACAGGGTGTTTGTTTATCCCTTGATAATATTTCCATTTAACAACACTTTTACTACATCAAATGCATCCGATCCAAACGGTTGCAAAACACTTTATGGTTTATTGATTGTTTATACTGAGTACCAACTTCTAATCTTTTATTTGATTGATTGAAACAATGACTGGACTATCCTCACCCCATTCATCGTAAGCTTTTGTTCATATATTCACTTTTAGTGTCTTCTAAGAGGCAGTAAATCACAAATTTACAACAAAATCAATTTTTTATAAAGCTTCAATTTGTTTTACAGTTTTTACAATTTTTTTTTGTCAAAAAAATGACATATATAATATTTTAATTATTAGTGAAGTAATAAGCGATTAGAAACAATTCGATTTTATAGAAGAAAAAATAAAATAAAATAGAAATATTAATCTTTAATTTCAGTTATTTGCAATTCTTTTCTTTTTGATGTTATTCGTCCTTGGTGTTGGAAGTTTGGTGGCTCTGCACGTTTGTGTAAATACTCTCATAACGGATGCTTTCCCAAGTCTAAAAAACTGGCAGGTTTCCGGAGGAACCGCATTAGTTGGATTTTTGATTGGACTCGTCTATGTTACACCAGTAAGTAAAATGATTCCGCTAAAAAAAATCAATTTAAAATATGCGTTTTTAACCAATAGGGTGGCCAGTTCATTTTAAATTTGGTGGACTATTTCGGGGGCACGTTTATAATATTTGTCCTGGCCATTTTTGAAGTGTACATAGTCACGTGGAAATACGGTAAGTTATTTATGGAAAAATTTTGAAAATGAGATTGATAATACCTATAGGTAAATTTTAGGCCTTCAAAATATTTGTGACGATTTTCATTTTATGACAAAACGGGAGGTCCACATCTACTGGCGGATAATGTGGGGTTTAGTAACACCGATTGTACTCATTGTTGTCTTCGTTTATTTTATTGTGACAATGCAAAGATTGACTTACGCAGGGAACGATTACCCTGACAGTGCTTTAGGTAGATTTATTACATTCGAATTACACTATTACACTTTTTTTCTAATTAAAATTTAAATTAATTTCAGCTTGGGGGTGGATAATATTAGCAGTGACTTTGATCCAAGTGCTCCTCTGGACGGTGTACTACACATTGGTGAACAGAAATCTCGGATTTCCTGAGGTTATAAATAAATTTTTGATATTTTATAATTAATCCTTTTGACTTTGTATGTTTGGTATTATAGGCCGTCACGAAATCATTTCGACCGGACAATTGGGGGCCCAGAAACTTAAAGGACTACGAGGAATGGTTAAAGTTTAAGCAAACGAAAAAGGAGCAACGAAATGTTTCTCAATCACGTGTAAAAAAGTACCTGAACTCAATAATAGGGCTGTGATTACCCCAAGCTGTTATTTAAAAATCGCCCTGTATATCACAGGTGTTCTTGGAAACATGAGTATTGAGCATATACTCAATGTTTCCACGTCAGTTTTATTGATCTGATTTCACCAAGTTCTGTGAAATGGCTACGACTCATGTATTTTATACTAGTCTTAATTAGTTACATATTTATAATAAAAAAACTTAATATATTTTTTTTTATATTTATATTTCGACCGTATTTAGAAAACAAAATTTGTATTTATGAGTATTTTATTCTTTTCTTGCGATTTTAGATCAGTAGTTTCTCACTTACAATCATCTAGCAATCTCTTTTCAACACTAACAATATTAGAGGTACTAGCGAATCTGTGATCGATTAAATGTTTTTTATTTAAGAAATTAAATATTGTTTTACTTAAAAAAAGCGCTCCCATTTTTGCGTATTTCCCAATTATGATCAAAATTAAAACGCTTATTTCAAAAATTAAAAAGAAATTTAAAACAGAGCATGCTTAGGTGAAGTTTTCTACGCGCTTTGTTTTAAATGACTTTCAAATTAAATATGACGTACTCGGTATCAGTGTACTCAGAAAAAAAAAATTTGTTGAACTAAACTAAGAAACACGTGAGATTCTATAAAAAAATGAGTTACGACCTAATGGAAATTTCAAGTGCTAAAAAAATGTTAAAAATTAAAATAAAATTAAGCGAGTGATTTTTTTTTTGAAATACTTATTAGAACAAAAACATACGATTCATAGCTTTCTAGATTGAAAAATATAAGTTTTTCTTTGCGTTGTCTTCGAAATTTCGACTTGTAATGATTCGTAGGTTTCAAATATGTAAAAACAAATAGGGTGTTCCGTTTAAAATAAGAAACCTGATATCACTTCTGACCACACCGGAAATCGTACAACAGCTATATCGGAAAATTCCATTTTTTGCATAATATACTCGTTCCAAATTTCATGTAATTCGATTAAAAAATAAAGATTCTAGAAGGGTGAACACATGGCGGGGGACATGCAGTATAAAAACTAATCCTAAATTCATTTTAAGGATTCTCAAAACAAAAAATGATCGTATATTTGCGTTCAATGACCTATGACATATGTAGATCAAACGTGGGCATATAAATCCGAAAAGAGCCAGCTCGTGGTATCCCTTCTCTTCGACGGTCTGAATGAATCCATTAATAAACAAGTGTGATCTCATGTATGTCACAAAAAATGTTCGTGTCGCATTGGTTGTTGTGATTAACGCGCAACTAATATTTCGAAGAAAGGGAATACATCCCGCTATGCTCCCCTATTACGCCAACGCCGCTTATAGACAGTATTTTAATTACCACTTGCAACAAAAGACTTCAATAAATATTATCTCAGTATTAAAAGAAAAGTTGCTTTGATCTTGTTGTTTCACACATATGGAGCACTTAATTATTTCATTGAAAAAATAAATAGAACACGTACTCTTAACAACTAAATATCCCAATATACATATTGTACAGTGGTGGTCAAAAAAAATCAAGCACTTTACTTCTAGAACATAAAC
Organism: Prosopocoilus inquinatus; assembly: GCA_036172665.1. Taxonomy (NCBI): domain Eukaryota; kingdom Metazoa; phylum Arthropoda; class Insecta; order Coleoptera; family Lucanidae; genus Prosopocoilus; species Prosopocoilus inquinatus. The sequence goes on from CM069875.1 coordinate 36,176,513, forward strand.
GTCAACATTACCTTAAAATTGTTCAGGTTTATTACATATACAAACTCCGAATCACCGAAGATATCACCAGTAATTTTGAAGTTTAATACAAATTTTTGACGTTTTTAATGTTACTGGATTTTAACAAAATAACTAAAAAACTAAGAGTATGGCTAGATGAAGTTTGAACAGTATTGCTGCGAAAGTTTGAGTTGGTGAAGTTTGTCATTTCCATTTCATTTATAAGTTTTGACAGAAACATAACCTCAATAAAAGCCTGATTTAGTGCAAATTTGTGTAATGTCAAATTCTTGGCCGAATTTTATTGTTCTGTACTGTACATAAAACTTACATAATCGAAGTAGACTCTTGCCCGATGAAATTTGTAAGAAAATAGTTTTTAACCCTTATCCCAAAAATAATAAAATTGGGAAGACCACAAATTAATAAATAAGAGAAACAAGTTTTCAAGATAAACGAAACGGTAACGTGATTGTTTTTTTTTTTTTAATTAAAATACGAGTTATGCGGAGAAACGTAAAGTTAACAAAACTATTTTCTTATAAAAGTTAGGTACCTATCACTAAAAATTACTGAAATACGTAATCCATCCTTAAAATGTAAGTTAAGCAAAATATTAAATTAAAGAAATAAGTAAATATGTATAGATACGTATTAGAGATACAAGATGTTCTATCTAAACAAAATAATATTTAAAATTATAAATTAATTGTAATACACTCTAACAAGATTTTTCTGCTATTGGACTAAAATTCAATTTGTTTCTTAATTAGTTACTTCTCTCCTATAGAACATATTTTTTATAATCATTCTTTTCAATTTCATTTTTTTTTTTTCTCAACTTGTAATTATATGAAATTTAGGATTGTTATAACGTGTTACACAATCAGCAGACAACAACAAAAATTCAAATTTGAGTTACTATAACTTGTAACTAATAAAATATAGAAGAGAACACAAATAATTGACTAATAGGATAGCCACATTCATTTACAACTTCGCGTTTTCCGCCTATCCAAAAAAATAGGCTATAGTTCCAATTATTCCCGGTGCTACGTGTTTTCCAAAATGTCACACCTCGTTAATTTTTCAATGGTGCGATGTTCCTTCATTTTCTTATAATTCGCTTCCGACTAACGTGTTTTCTTCTCCTAAATGGCACAGTTGTCTTCGGTTCAAATTTTACATTTCTGTCGTTTCTATATTTTTCCTTAATTCCTTATAATATTACAAAAGTAAATTATAATTTACTGTAACTATCTCATCTACTAACAATAAGTAGATATAGTCGCGATCATCCTAATCAAAACCACTTTGAGCTAAATGCACCTTTATTGATGCTGGTAGTAAGGGTTACAAAACTGTCAATCGGTCTCGATTTGCTTGATCGTAACTGTGTAGTACGTCGCAGCTATCCCAACTGCTGCGAGTATAATCAGGGAAACAATTAATTATAGATTAGGCATGCGCAATGGAAAGATCACAAACGATTGGAAATTGTTTGCTATATGTATAGAGCAATAATCTACTGTACTTGCTGTTTTATAATTTTCCAACGTTTCTGTTAATTCAATTTCAACCCTTTATCAACAAAATGTTAAATTTGTATTGTAGAAAAAAGTTGTTTATGTTCTATGAGGCAGTAATGGGATAATTCGAATTAAAAATAATCTGTCATCCCATTATTAAAATAATAATAGTCTTTATTGTGTAGAATTCGATTATCATCATAATTCAAATTAAAAATAATCAGCAACAGTTAAAAAATGACGTGCCCAGATTTTGACCATTACTATATGTACAGTCATCCGCAATTAAAACATACCTCCTGCGCGTAAACTTCGCCGTTAAGACCTCGTGCTAAAAGGTTCACCAAAATGTCAAATTGTAGCGCTATACGCATGACTGTATGTTTGGTAGTGTCGAAAAGTTTTCAGACGAAATGAAATACCCCTGCCCGTACGAATATCCGTGCTTTGCAATTATGAACCTTAACAACATTTAGCCGGCTGACCTGCTTTTATGGTACGGCCGGCGACAAGCCTAATAAATAAATATTGGTTACGGTTTCCAGTAATAATAACAGGTATCGTTGGTCCTATGACAATATACCTACAATGGAATGATTATCTCTTTCGGTAGTATGTGCTCTGCGTTCCATTTCACAACGAAATCAAACGAAACTTTCCGACACAAAAAATTGTTCAATACTAAAAGATAATTAGTTCGCAGCTTCTTATACACAGAGAAAAATCAATAGTAAAAAGTAACACAAATTGTAGTCAGAATAAAGACAGAAACAAATTGTAGCAAATATTAACACAATTGTAGTAAATATTAGCACAATTGTAGTAAATAGTCCGACAATTGTGCGAATATTTGCTACAATTTGTTTCCGTCTTCATTCTAACTACAATTTGTGTTACTTTTTACTATTGATTTTTATCTGTGTACCTACACACTAAATTGGAATAATATACGGTATTACCGGAAATTTTCCAGAATACCAACATTTTACAAATGTAATAGGATGTAGAGGTATAAAATCCTTCCTGCGCAAGATAATCAAACATGATTAAATATTAGGGACAATATCCTACTTAGTATTAATTTTCATTTTGTTATTAGATGCTTAAATTCCTCAATTTATATTTAAATTCCCGGTTTCATGAACAGAAATTGGCATTACTTTTAAGAATATTCTTTATCGTACGTTTTCATGAATTAATTAATATAACAGTAATGTCCGATTTCATAATAGGACTTTAATTTTAAAGTTATTTTTACCTAAAAATACATTCGTTCCCCCATTCTTAAATTTACTTAACGCTTCCTTAAAGTCTGATTACGAAAACGGCCATAAGTCCAATTAAAAATTAATATGTCATTAAAAATACTTTGTTACTCATTCGATGTACAGAAAAAATAGGATAATAAAATAATTTTGGTTTATTTAACTCGTTTTGTTTGACTGTGTATAATAGTTTGATCTAAAGTAGCGTTGAAAATTTTTAATTGCAACACAAGAAAAATAAAAAGTATTTTCCTTTTCCGATCACTTCGTTTATTTAGTATTCAGCAACAATAACACGTTCAAACTTAAATTTATATTTAAATACATTCCGAACTTATGGCAGTTTAAAACATTTTGATTTAATACCTTTCAATTTTGTTAACAATTTAAATATGAAAATCTAAATTGAATCATAAAAAAAACAGAATATAACAAAACCCGGGTAGCTATTATTTTTATTAACATTAAACTAAAAACAATTAACCAACTAAACATGACTTCACAAAATATAACTATATACCTGAATTAATTTTATTAATAATTACTGTCATAATGCATTACAAATTACGCTGTTCTCATTACCTGGGATTTCCTTATTCAATGCTTAACCTGATTACCTGCTCTCGTGAATGAATTTTATGACCCTGCTCATCCCCTGGTCAAGAGAGGGAGAGAGAAACGGGGAGGCTTGAATGCAGAAGGTTCTAAATACAGACGGGCTATTTCATTAAGGCTCAAATTACAACAGATTTACTGCTTTTCGTCTTAAAAGTTTTCGACAGTAGTGTACAGATGACAATAAATCTCTTTTTTGAATTGATTTATTTTTTGTTTTATTGGACAATAAAAATATGCGTCACTTTGACATCAAAAGTCATACTGACAGGGACGAATCAATCTAGAGAAAAATAACTGTACTCATATTTTTTAAATTAACTGTACACACATCAGAGCACCGGTAAAAGAATTTAGAAACTTAATTGGAATATTTTTGAAATCGTAACGAAACGGAAAAATAATTTACAGCGCAAATGTCACTATACCAAATTGAAAATAATTTCATAATTTCAATAATTTTCATCCGATTACACTAGCCTGCGATAAAATATATTTTTTTTGCGGATGAGGTAAGACTATGTGCTCTTCAAAGATTTCAACATTATAAAAAAGAATCTGTTATTAGTTTTTTTCTATCGTCAGGATTCCAAAAAAAAAATTATACTTTTTAAGGAGTTTTTGTTTATATTTTGTACGGCACTTGTACACTTTATTGTCAGACATATAAAAAAAATGTTAATTGCAAAAGTTTTAGAGATTTACCTAAACCGTTAGAATTTACTAAAAAAAAAACAAGTGACGATTGGAAATGAGAATCAACTTTGTTATTCTAATTGAAGTCGATTTTTGTCCAATTTTAAAACTGTCCAGTTAAAGTTTTAAAAACTATTTTCTTTGATATTTTAGATTAAAAATTCAGTGAATTTTCTCGAATTAACAAACCTTCCTCTTTTTACTTTCAAAAATATATACAGTCGCACCTCTTTAACTCGAACCTCCACAAATCGACGTTTTCTGAAAGTCGAAATTTAGTGATGGTTCTTGCACATTATATGTAACTGCTATCTATTTCTTTAACTGGAAATCTTTATAACTCGTAATTTTCCGGTCCCTTGAAATTTGAGTTATGGAGGTTCGATTGTAGTTTGTCTATCAAAAGCCCGGTACCGTGAAGGTCGGCTGTAGTGAATCCATTTGTAGAAAACTTTCGGTTATAACCCTACAAAATACATATTTCGTTTTTATTTACCGGTTATAAGGAACTTTGGATATAGAAAACCTATTTTGGTGTTTATTGGTGTCAACCATAAATGTGGCAAAACTGTTAGAATCATTTAGACAACGTCTTTTAGTCACATTTACCTTATCATTCATTTTTTTCTCAATAGTTGCTTAAACAGGAACACGCGGTATAGTACAAACTAATATTTTGTATAGCATGAAACGTATAAACACTTAAGCACATATCTGTCAGTAATAACAAGTGGAAATGTGCAAACAAGTGAGTAACAGTTGGCTTATCGAAAATTACGATTAAAAAACCTACTTTGAAAAATTGTTATTAAAAAAAAGTGGTGCGTGATGAAAAAATTATTATATTTTTCTCGAACTCAGGAACACCAAATCTACTAGATACACCTAGTGTCATGTCATCCGCAAAACCTTCGCAGGCTAGTGTTATTTGAATAATCGAGTCGGTAGAATTCCATTATTAAAATAATTCGATTATGCTCTTTACTAACTACCATAAGAGGATTTCCATTTCCAATTTCCATAAGTAAAACTCTTTTATTCTTGTTGAATCATCTTAATAAATCTTTTTTAAAACGTGTTTGACTGATACAGTCCATCTGCATATCTTTAAAATGTTCCCATACTAATTTATATTTTCTTCAAATTTTCTTGTAAAAGAACCTAAAAGTTAAATAAAACTTTCCTTCCACTGAAACAAATCAGCACAACTCCCCTTATTCTACAACTCCTAACGACATCGTTAGATAACGAAAATCGCTAAGTGGTATTTTTTGACCAATCAATACATAGAAATGCGATGCATGTAAGACCTGATTGGTCAAAATACGTCACTTAACCGTTTTCGTTGTTTATCGATGTCGTTATGAGTTATAGAATAAAGGCGAACATGAGCAAGTTAAGGTAGAGTTGGAAACAAAGGTTGGCAATGCTAGACCGAAAAATGTTGAATTGGGTAACACTGGGTAGAATACATGGATATATGCGAACGAACGTTTTGTGCGCATTCGCGCACTTTATACAAAAGCGATTCGGTACAACACAATTCGAACTTTCGTATCAGGAGAACATAAACGAACAGAGCTTATACGTTCTAATTTTGTAACGGATGACTCGCTCGCCTGTTACTCAGATATAGAACGCGGCCGGTGAAAATAAAGTACGTTGTGCTAGAAACCGTATTTTAATCGGTTGATAAAGCAGCGATAGTCAGCAATCATGAATACTTAACGCATTTAAATTATGTTGAACGTCGATACAAATAAAAGGTTCTTGATGGAACATTGGTTTAGTGACAAAAACTACCCGTCTTCACAGAAAATTACCAATTATATTGATGTTCTGATGATTCCATGAATGATCATTAGACCTACAAAGCCGAACAAAAATACCCACTTTGAAAATGTATTTTAGTTAGTGCGCTGGACTTGGACTAAATTATCCTAATTCAGATTAAGTTCATTGGAACTATCTGATACGATGACAAACTTACATACAAATTTATTAAAAAAAAAAGACTAAGTGAGCAGTATCACATTCACTGCGGTAACCTGCATTGACGTAACCACAATTGAAGCCGCCAGGTTGCAAAATTTCTCTTTTTTTCTCTTTTATTACACATTAAAAAAAATAATACAGGGTGTTTGTGAGGAAGTTTTAATAGTTTAGGAAGCGATAGTATTGTTCATTCTGATTAAAAAAATTCCTATAAATACGTGAACAATTCTCAATGGTTACGGAGATACGGCTGTTTGAAGTTGGCTTGCAATACAACAATAGTTAGGTTAGAAATTCGTTCATGGTATTCTTTTCCAGCATATCCATTACAAACTCCGTAAACAAGTAACAAAGATATGCGGGATTATTAAAAACACTTATGAAACATTTGTAGGCACCGAAGTATATCTTGTTACCAACAGTCACGCGTCAACTTCAGCGACTCCTGTCGATTGTTTTTGACATACACGAGCTTTGGATATTTACAGGACAACTTCAACAGCTCTATCTTACTAACCATCGAGAGTCCAGCTTTGAATTTTTCATTCAAAATGGTCTCTGAAGTATTTTAAAACTTCCTCTCAAAACACCCTGTAGTTACGTACAGGAAACAGACTACCGATTTTTTTATTAAGGTTTCGAAAGAACATAATGCATACAGTTTGTATTTTTTATTTTATAGGTGAACCAACCGATTTATAAGTTATATAGCTGTCTCTTCTTAACTTTCGTGAAACAGCTTTGTCGCATAAAGGCCGAGGTAACATTGGGCGCATTTTGTGGACGCTCAGCGACTGAGTTGCTTACTCAGCAGTCGTTTGTGATTGGTTGTTACCTTAATGTGAGCCAATCTCAAACGATTGGTGAATAAGCAACTCAGCTGTTAAGCGTCCCTGAACGCGCTGATAGTGCTCTTCGCTCAGATACAAAATCTGAAGCACTGTCAGGGCGATGCCAACTTAGAACTGACGATGATCGATCGACTTACGATCAAAACTGGTAGTGTAAGAAAGGTCTCGAAAGGAATAAACTAAAACTATTTTTTTTATAAATGAAAGAAACTCCAATAAAATTAAGTCTAACCCATTTTAAGGTCAACCCCACCAACTAAACCCAACTCAAGCAAACAATATAAAAATATAAGTCTCATGACTAAAAACCAAAACTCAATTAGACTTAAGTCCAAACAAGCACAGCCAACTCAAGTCAACTCAGAAATATAAGAAAAAATGAAAATTAAATATTCTTTTTTTTAATTTCTTACTGTCGTTGCCTCCACTGTAGAGTATGCGCATGGGAAACTTTGGCGCCAGATTGCTTTGCAATCCATACAACTGCACACCTACGCCACTGGTAGCCTGGCTCTCTCAGTATGTAACAATTTGTACACAAAAGTTAACATCGTGTGATACAGATCCTAGAAACGTTTCAGTAAATATTGATTTATTTTTGGTCAACCCAACCCAACCCAAAGTCACCCTAACTTCACTCAATCTGCAATCCAAGAAGAAAATTAAAAACTAAATAAATTAAAATTATTTTTTAGAATTAAAAAATGAAAACTTAATTAAAATTAAGTCTAACCAGTCTTAAGATCAACTCAACTAACTCAACCCCACCCCAACAAAATTATAGGTTACAATTTTCTTTTTTCTAATGAATTATTGTGATATATTTGTTTTCTTAAAATTCTTAAATTGTTTAAGAAATTCATTCATCTAAATCTTCACAATATAAAATCTACAAAATATTTCTGATCCATGACTTCTGAGAGAAGAAAAAATTTGCAACTAAATTTCTTTTTAAAAGTAAAGAAAAATTTATTGATTAGTATGTAGTTACTCGTACTTGGTTATACATAATATGTACTTACAACATTCTTTTACACCCAAATGAAAAAATTTAAAAAATAAAATTCTAATTTTTTAAACATGGATAAAATAGATTTTTCATCCCTAAGCATATAGGTTATTCAGGTCTTGCTTGAGAATTATTTTTATTTTCTCTTTAAAAAATAAATTTTGAGAGTGGTACTATTTATACTTTCATTTACAAATGTATAGAATGGTTAAGTGAAATGTTGCAGTTATGTAGATATACTTTTTATGTAAAAAACCGTGAGTGAATGGAACTCCACATTCGTCTATTTTTCCTCATCATTTTTTGAATATATCGGACAAGAAAGGTCTCACCGATACATTGTAATCGTTGAGATGTCTGATGGCGAATAAATTGAGTTTTACAAACCTACATTGGAAGTTTTTAACCATAACAACCTTAATGCTTTATTATGACAAGTGTATTACAAATTTGTAGAGATACACCCTAATAAATTTGAACTTGAATTTAAGACTATACGTACCTATCTACATCTTGACTGTTTCATTCAAACTTGAAAACAGGCAGAGACAGGACAGATGTGTTGGGTTATACAAAACAGAAGATGTCAAACGCAGTACATTTATCAAATTTAAATCTAAACTTTAACTTGCACCTAGATACTACTTTCAATAGTTACAAAAATGTACTGCGAATCCTAACTATAAATTAATTTAAAGATGTATGAAATCCTTTAAAGGCTGTTTTACATTAGGCTAATTTATCTTACAAGAAAATAGTACCAAAAAAATATTAGCAAAGAAATGTTATGAAACGGACTCAAATATATCTGTTTGTGTACGATTTTATGATACTATAATTTGTTTTACTGTTTTACACTATCCGAAAACTTGAGATACGAACCTTTTTCTGGTATCATTTTATATGATCTAAAACAGGCTTAAAGATGAGATTGTCATTTGGGTGGTTCACAAGTAGCTTCCGGACTCGAATGGCGCGGGTTCAAGACCCAACCCGCCAGTCGTTTTTTTCAATTATACAATGAAAAGTCAAAAACACGTTTTTTTCTTCGATAGGAATGAAACCGCAGATGGAATATCAATATGATGTTTTCTTAGTAAGAGAAAACCCAGTAAAAAATTCTTCCGAGATTAACCAAATTGTGGTAGGGTTGGCAATATGACCTTTGAGGTTCTCGCTTAGATTTGTGATTCAAAAAACAAAATTATTAGTTATTAATATAAGAAAATAGATTTTGGAAATCCTAACGCATTTTCTTTGGTTTTTTGAATCAAACAGCATGACCATAAAAATTATAAAAAGAGAAAGAAGTCTCAGTTATCCGGGATTATATATATATAATTAATCAAAGTAATAAACGATAAGAAATGATTAAGATACAGGACGTAATACTACCTCATAAATGTTCAGACCACGTCGTTCTACATTAATCTACATCAAGGTCGTGGCTAGGAGGGCGCCAAGGGAGGCTGAGCCTGCCCTGGAATGTTTTAAACCTGCCCAACGATGGCCCAACCTGACATGAAAATGTATTAAAAAGACGTAAAAGCATTGGATAAAAACATTTAGAACTTGCCCTATACTACAATAAGCCCCCCCCCCCCTGAATATTTAGTTTGGCTACGGCCCTGATCTACATTAACAAACAGTGTGCAGAATATTACAGTATCATTTTCCTTTTACTTCTTTAATTATTAAAGCTCGTTTTCTTCAATCATAACCTAACTATAACTTTCTGTTAATTACCTACTAATCTTTTAAAATGTGATAGATATTACAAGCTCTCATCAAAATTATATAGTGGTACATAAAATACATGGTAATTTGTCCTTATTTTTTCTCGGTTTACTTTTCATTTACACAAAGCAATTACTTTGTATGTTATAATCTGAAAGGATTGTTCATACACAAATAACTTAGAGAACTTCATAACAGTGGAAATGTTTACTGGCAGTTACAAAACACCCTTTATGAAAATTAATAAACCTCGAAAACAGTTAGGTATAAAACAGATTATACGGTAAAATGGTTTTTTTTCCACCGATGATAACCAGTGATCCACTGAATTTAACCTCTAGTGGATTTTGAAAACAAAACTCCATGTCTGAGATTAGCACTGTTATGTACGTTCAAACGTCATCTATTTTCCGTCCGTGTTAAAAGGAAACTTTCAATTATGAAAGCTTTGAGGGCCATCGTATTGCCGATAGCCTAAATATTCAAACACGGCAAACAGACGCAGTTAAACCAAACTGATATTTTCGAGTCATAACTAAAGTGGACAAACTTGAAAAATTAAACAAAAAAAAAATACAAAATGTTGTGATAGCACCCTAGTATAGTCACGGCCAGCTGAATTGATATGTCATATACGGCCAGTCCAATTCGTCTAAAAATGTATTCCAGTAAAGCAAGCCGTGAAGCGTGTCAACTATCGCCTTCCCATACTCATTAATTGGGTGATGACACCGACGCTTATTTTGACAACTTAAGGCCGCGTTAAGTGAACGGTCAAATTGCACAAAATCGTCCAGTCAGCGTTCCGACTAAACCCTCTGACCAATCACCAATTGAAAGAGATCACGTGATTTGGTCTGACCACTTCGACCGTTCACTTACCGCAGCCTAAATATCAAGACAAATTGACATTTATCATAACAAAAAAATTTCAAGATGACAGTAATTCTGACACTACTTTTGAATTTGAGGGCGCCACAAATTTTTTTTTATGCTCTTTGGACTGGCCGTATATGACATATCAATTCAGCTGGCCGTAATACAGTCCTCATCATTTATTGATTTTTCGAGAAATTACGTAATTTATGAAACAAAAAAGTTATGGACAATAATGGTCGGTGCTCACAAACCGTTTTGTATTAAAAAAAAAAAAAACCTTAGATTGGAAGCTTAAACACGCGAATTTGAAAAAAGATTAGATCTACAGTTAAGACGATAAGATTAACATCACTAGACGAAACTGAAAATATCGTTTAATTACGACTATACAGGGTGTTAATAAAAAAACGTATACACCGTTTGGCAGGTGATATTAGTGGTCAAAACAAGAAAAGAGTTCTAAGAAACCCATGTTCAATACTCAATTATAAGTGTCCACGCTGTGTGTTCACTCTCTTATTTTTTTTATTTTTTGCTGCCTGTACATTTTTGCATATTTGAAATCTACAATTGTTTTTTTTTGTTTATCTTTGTACAAGAAGGTATGATTTTGTGAACATGTGTCAGCACAAATAATATAGTATCACTTCAGAAAACATGTCTTCAGATGTGTAGCACTATCACTGTTGAATTCAGCTTAATTTTGATGATGTGACGTAACAACTCAATTTTGGAACACGATTTAAAAATTCGTCCTACCTTACAGGAATATATTTTGTTGTTAAAGATGAAAAACAACTTCCTCGAGCAAACATGTCTGCATAGAAACTTGAAAAACGGCAGAGACAGAAGTGGCTATATTACAAAAACGGAGATATACATATGTAAAAGATATATAGATCACTGCATATTCTAAACACAAGGTTTATACAGAGTTTCTATAAATGATTCTATGGTGAAGTGACCACTGGAAAATAAAATACTATTTCACACCACGAACATTAACTAATTAATTTCTCACGTATCTAAATCGCCTTTACTGTCCGAAAATTAAAACAAAGGTAAATTTTCAACATTCGGAGTAAAATATGCAGCAACAAAACATGAAACACACCAACGAATATTTTTCTCAAATTGACAAACAGCCGTCAGAAATGCTGTGCATTTTACAATCACAGAAAGGCGGAATATTCCAACGCCTTCTATGTCGTTAGAATCATTTATAGAAACTGTTTATAAAATACAAAGGATTTAAGAAATAACATGCACCGTTTTCAAGTAGAAATGAAACACACGGTATACTTCGTATGATGACAAATAAAATCAATAATATCGGGCATAGATGTGAAGACGTAATAGGTACGGCGAACATTAGAAGGTTGGTAGTTAAAGAACACCCATTAATGAGAATTAACTAATGAAAAAAAATAATTAAAACCGGAAGTACCTTTATACACACGCGCACTCCGAACGAGAATTTAATCGAATCGAATAAAACCGGAAGTGCTATTTTTAGAACACTTTTCAAGTTCGTGGGTAGCAAAAGAACGTCGATTCAACCGAAACGAAGCGAACGCCGCCGCCGGTTTTATGCAGGTTTAAGAAAGTAAAGAATGAAATTCATTACGCAATAACGTTAAAGTACACACGTCTTTACTGTTTTTAATTTAGAAAAAATAAAAATAAAATAATAATAAGTTAGTTGCATGGTTCTGCATAATTTAGAATCTAAATTTTAGATTAACTCCTAATGGTTTACTCGGCGTATACCTCCTCGCGCTCCTGTTACCCTGATAGGAAACAGACAGATTACGCTTTTAAACTTTCTAATCAAAGGGGGATTTTATTTGTCCGTTGCACTGAAAAAAAGAAAAAAAACGTTAATTTATAATTGGGGGCTGGAAATACTTTTTCATTTTAATTTATTTATTTTTTTTTGAGTCCAGAAATGTGATCCTGGTATAAGTAATCCTCGTATAGTTAATGTTAATGGATTGATTATATTTCAAGTTGATTAAATTGGAATTTTGAACATGTGTGGGTGACTCATGTTTCGACTGGTGCGTGAAAATGCAACGTCGGCCGAAACTTTTTTTACAACGATGCAAGCGACGCGCATGCTCAACCTGAAACAAAAAAAAAACACACCACGACGTTAAACTGGTTTTTGTGTCTTTGTTTCTACGCTATTTGACATCCGGTGAGAGCGTGATGTTGATGCATGTTTACACTATTTAAAGATGGCCGCCTAGAAAATATCCTTGAAACTTGGTTATGTTGTCAACGTAGACCTTGGAAAAACTGTACATACCCTCGAGCTGGGTACTCGTGACGTCATTAATGTTATGCCGTCATAGGGGGTGACGGCACGAATACGCTGCGCGATTGGATGACCTTACGATAAGAATGGCGCCCAAGACGAGGCTAGGGAAACATTTGCTAGCCTGGTTTAGGAGTGTTGTAGCCTCACGTTGCCGTTGTAGCATAATGTCGGCGCTGTGTACGTTAAAAACTTGATGTACTCGCGTGCCGTGCTTTAAGAATGCATAAAACTACAATAAACACAAACGTGGACACGTTAGAACAGTTGCATCGCTAAAATCTCGTGTTTAGATCGAAGTGTTACAGTAAATATTGTTGTGTTTGATTACGACTGCGCTATAACCGCCCGAACTTAGCCGGAGAAACTGAAACGATACAACCTCTTCGTATCGTACGTGTGCGACGCGCTTAGAATTTGAACTTGACGCGTATACCGGGGGCGTTCGAAAAGTATCGCGACATGCTGTGCGCTGCATAACTAACACCCTCGGATAAAATGAGTGTTGTGAATGGCGTGTCAATGAAAGAAGAGCCACAAGATGACGCTGAAATACAATCGCTCGCTGATAAAATGGTTGAAGCAAACAAAGCTAGAATGGTGAACGCGTCGAAAACTTTCGCACCCCCGACAAACCAAGTGCAATCCGGACAATTATTGAACTTTCTTACCAGAAGTGAAAACAAAAAGAACGAACAAGTGACCACGAATATTATTGGTGGGAGCGATGTCAAAATAGTGTTAGATGAACGTTCTCAGAAAGGGCAATTCGGATGGTCTATACTAGGAAAGGTTCACATTCCCTATATTTTCAGAGGTGAAGATAAGTACTGCGCAGTCCGCATGGTCGAGGCAAAAGCTTTAAATAAATACCTACGTTACCTACACCCAGACATTTACAACTGCACGTGCATCCGTAGCTACTACATCACCGAGGCAGAGGCGAATCTCTTGAACCAAATTAATTTCTTGCATTGCGACCAACAATTTGGACGCGACCAATTCACCGTTAGGGACTTGATTGTTCGCGTGAGCGACGCCATTGAGTTTTACAAATTTTTAGATTCGTGCTACTCCAAACTCTTGAACGGGACATCGAATCCTCTCGACAGGTGCGGATTCATCCGGATCAACAAAGAATCAGTTGTACCTTACACGTTATGCAACGAGCAAAAATACGTGCCTCTGTTTTATTTCGAAGGGGAAACTGACAACTTGAAGTTGAAGACTCACAAGTTGGAAGGATGGGATCTGTGCTACTTGAAGTTCTGCTGCAAAGTTCAAGGGATTCGGAATCAGCTGTTCGCGCACGACTCCTGCTCGGTGATTAGTCTAAACGACATTAAAAACTATTTCCCGCCTGGAACGGTTTTCGAGGATTATTGGCCGAATAAGATGATTGACACGCAGCTGTTGATAAATGGGAAGAGTCAGACGCAGATGTGTCAGTGGACGAGGCAACCGGCGGGTCCTCCTGCGATTCCTGCGAATACTCCTGCTGTGTCTGGTCACATTCTTTCAACGCCAAAACCTGCCGCTCAGGCGAAACCTTTACCACCTAATAATCAAATACATGGAGTTCAAGCTATGTATACCAACTACGCGATGGCTGGCGCGCATGCTACTTATCCAGGACCACAGACAAGATCTGCAGCTGCATCTGGTTTACGGTCGACGTACGCGACAGCACCAAGACAAACTCGCCCCCCATACTATTACAACATGGCTTAAGTTCCTCGATTTGGTTTCCGGTTCATACAACTTTAACTGTGCGCCATACTGTATTGTATACATTAAGTGCCGAATTAAGTTTCCGTTAGTGACCTTTCACGCGAGACAACAAACAACTAACTGAAACTTAATTCAACAAAAGAGTTTCAGCGTTGTTTTTGTATTGACTTATAGATTTTCTAGTTGGACAGTGACTATTTAAATTAAATTAATTGCCCATATGAATATAATCGTATGAGGATAAGAATGCATGTACAGTGTACATAACCGTAATAAATTTTTAAAATACGAAATGGTGTTTCTTTTTAACCGCTGTGGTGTATTTTCAAGTGGAATTTATAGCATGCGTTTGAGTAAATGCAATACAAAGGTTGGAATTTATTTTACCCAATGTAAGTATTGAACAATTTTTTTGTTATTAATTTTTCCACTATAGCAAATAATGAAGATACGATGAGCCGGAACTTCATAAAATTAAAAGTGCTGTATGTATGATACAGTGAAATCTTTCTAAGATGAACGTGTTTTTTCGTGAACATTCAATTAATCATCATCTTCAACTGACATTTTTTTAGGAACCGATTGTGTCCTCAACGGCACTTTCTCCAAGTCAGGTTTCCTCTTTTATTGGACGCAAAATTGGAAACAAACCATGTCCGTCTTACAGAGATATCACTGTACATGGTTTACAAAAGTTTAAAATTTTTATAATTTTTTTTTCCTCTTCAAAAACGTAAGAATACAGGGTTGCAACTAATTAAAGGCCCACCCTGAGGATCTCTTAAACTATAAAAGATGTAAAGTCAAAAGACGACTAAATTACGAAAGAGTTATTTTGTTAATATTTTGGGGTTTACAAAAATGTGCAAGAAATCTCTTCTATCACCATTCATTTTTGACAAACTGAAATATGTTGAATCACAAAGTTTGGTAATTTTATATTAAATTCGATTGACAATCTAATACCGTCCAAAGATGCAGGTTAGGATTGATAGTTTCACAGATACGACTGTCAACTGTCTTTTCTCTTGTGGGCGCTATCTTAGATACTCCTACCACGTGATACACAAATGAAATCTGAATACGATGATATGACGTACTTATGTTTTTCTATTAGAAAAATATTAAATTACTAAACAATAATTTCTGAAAATTTTTAATCAAGTAAACGGATGCATACAAACATAAAGAACTAAAATTATTATTAAATTAACAAGTCTTATGAAATTATAGTAAGTATTTAAATTAAAAAAATGCTCTTCTCTGAAACTATGTTTTAACAACTTAATATTTTATTATAGAACAAGAATATAAGTATATCATGTTCGTATTCAGATTTCATTCTGTATCACGTCGGAAGAATATCTGAGATAGCGCCCATAAGAGAAAAAACAGTTGACGGTCATATCTACAAATCTGTCAATCCTAACCTATTCCTGCCGACGGTATTAGATTGTTCATTGAAAATCTCGAATATCTTGTTTATTTATAATCAATGAATCATAAATAAACAAGATATTCGAGATTTTCGAAATTGAGAATTTTTAGTTTCTTAAAGATATTTCAAAAATGAATAAGGATAGAAGTGCACATTTTTATAGACCTTAAAATAATGCAACTTTTTTGTAATTTAATTGTCTTTGTATCTCCTATGGTTTACGAGATACTCATGGTGGGCCTTTAATTTGTTGCAACCCTGTATACTGGCGGTCCCATATTAAAAACAATCAGAAGTTCAGCTTATACCTTATTTCAGAAACACGTAACAAAGAATAATTAATTAATTTTACGTTCTTGTCCAAAGTTTTCACAGGAATCAGAAATTTTCATAAGCAAATGTTTTTAGAAATCGCAAAAATTTAAAGAAAAATTCTATAGCTCCTAAACGATTCAAGATACGTACCGAGGTCAATTTTTGTCTAATTCATCTAGGTACTAAAACAATCAAATTTGGCCCAGCTTGTACAAGCTTATGGAAACACTCAAATTTCATTTACTCTTGAAAATCAAAAACAAAAATATAAAAGAAAATATTCCAAGTATTCTCAAGACTGTATAAAACCTTAGATTATAAACAAATGAAGGGTCATTGACCAACATAACACATATAGGCTGATCCATGACATATGTGACAAACGGTAACCAGTGATAGGGGGGGGGGGGTCACCTTGAGCAAAAAAATCCATATCAACATTTTCTTTTCCGTAAGCCGCTAGTATGTATTTTATTGGAAAATATGCAACATGGCAACGTTTAGGACAAGGAGTACTGTTAAATTAATTACTGACGCTTACAGAAATTCAAGAAGTAGAAGATAAAAAGAACATACATTATTATAACAAATAATCGATTATTGAATGAATTCTCCCCAAACATTTTCGCTGAACCTATTTTGAAAACGGGTTTGTTTTATCACATGAGTATTTTCTGAAGACCATACGTGTTCATTAGGCGTTTACGATAATTGGAGCGGTATATACCGGTTAATCTATTCTCTCACTCTTACTTGCATTAAACGCACTCGCTCTATCTTACTTTCTACCCTGATTTATGTAGCGCTCCAATTATCGTAAACGCCTAAAGTGTGCATAATTTATGCCTTCTCTAGTCAAGGTTGCTTCATCCACTAACAAAATATAACTCGGACACAATAACAGATTGGTTATATTTTTTTACTTAAAATGACCTCACCTATCACCGGTTTTTGTTTGGCACATATGTCATAGATCACCCTGTACAGACGTAAGTTAATTAAATAAGTATGAGTATGATTACATTTATTCAAATAATCAAATTTCTTGCTTAATCGATTCTTCTACTTCCACTTCTAAGAGCCGATTATCGATTAGATTTTTTGAAGTGGAGGGTTCAATTACCTAGGGGTTCGCAACCTTTTTAATCTCGGGCACCCTTTTGAAGGCAGTTAAAATCTTTTTGTCTACATCTTGCCACTTGTGAGTTATGACTTTAATTTTCATCTGACTTTATTTAAATGATGTAAGTTAATCTATCTTTTCGACAGAAAATTAATATTTAAGTAATTCTTAAGCCGATGTTTCACTGTCAATATTTTAATCAAAATTTTCATCAAAATATTAAAAAACATGGTTGACAGTGGAAAAATTTATGTATTCATCAAATTTTTATAAAAATATCTTGAGGATATCGTGATATAATTTCCTTAAACTTTTAAGTAATTAAAATTTTGATTAGAATATTGATATTGAGATATGGGCATTAGTAAATGAAACACAATATTTAGTTTTACTTAATTCTCCTTTTTTATTAGTCTACAAACTCTTTGGAATGTTTTACAATTGAGTTCAAACAAAGATAACTTCGTTTTTCCAATAAATTGTATTACTGGATAAATTTTCAGAGGTTTTAAGCATCGTGCAGTATATAGGGTGATTCATGTTCTATTTCGTAAAAGATAACAAGTCTACATTAACAACTGCATCGTTACAACGTACTTCTATCGATGCATTTCCTAGACGAGTTCAATGAACTAATTTATTATTACTAGAGCGCCATCCTCCCTCCTTCTCTTACGCACATTTACCGCAGTAGGTATGTCTCTCTTGTTGGAACTTCGCCATTGTTGCCAACTTAGTGCACTTTACACCAAATTTAGTATTGGTATCTATCAAGTACTTTTTCTTTTCGTTTCTTATCCTCATTGAGGAAAACAGTGCTCCATTCTTCCCCTAGTGACTTTCTAGAACCTTAATTGTTAAATATATTATCAAAAAAGACGTGTGATTAAAGTGACTTGCGAAAAATTACATTTAATTCGATTTACTACTAAAAAAAATGACGTTCTGATTCTTTAGTCAAAACAGGAAAACATTTTGAAGATTATTTTAATGACAAGGTCGTGCAGATACAGTGTGATTTTTAAATTGCTGAAGATGGTTTAAATTTACCGATACACTAAATTGTTATTATGTTGGCAACACCTGATTCTGTCACTTATCTTTAATAATACAAAATTGAAGTCCACTCTTGTCCAATGAATATTATCAGAAAATGGATTTTAAACTTTAAAAGGACACATAATAATTAATTAATTATTTAAAAGGACACTGTTAAAATTGGAATGGCTACCAAACGATAGTGAAATGTTAAGTGCTCCTTGCGATTTCAAAAGTGCCTGTTTAAAAACTATTTTCTTTTAATAATACGCATCGACTCTCCTGTATAATCAATATTTGTTCTTGGTAGTAAAATACACTAAAAATATGGCGCGAAATTCAGTAATATATTTTGATTGTCACTGACTGGGAAAGATTTGTAGGTACCTGTTAATTTAGAGATGCTCGAATATTGGCTTCCCTAATTATTTTATAACAAAATTCCATTTAGGTTTTTTAAAGTACTGTCCAAAATGAATCTGTCTGTGAAGTTTGAGAATTTTTGATTCGCTCAGTTTCAAGATATTTACAAAAGATCAGTAACGAAATTCAGTTTATACCAATCAGCACGGCCTCGATTAAAAATGTTAAAGTAAATTACTGGAAAAGCTTTTTTTATCAATCTTTTTCAAAAATAAACTAGATTTATTATCTGTCCAGTTTTCACCGTTGTTGATCAAGGGCGAGCTGATAGTGCGGTATAAGTTGAATTTAGCTAGAGAATATTTTTCTAAATATCTTAAAATTCAGCATATGAAAAATTCTCAAACTTCACAGACAGATTCATTTTGAAGAGTACTTTAAAAAACCTGAATGGAATTTTGCTGTAAAATAGTTAGGGAAGCCAATATTCGAGGACGATTAAATTAACGTGGGATTTCCTATGTTACGTTTCATAATGCAGCACCCTGTATATGTATTTTATTAAAAATAAAGTGATTGATGTCTTAATTTTAAATACCTATTAGGAATAATTCTTCAAAAATTTTAATTTATTTCTACCTAATATTTATCTGTATTTTTAATTTATGGAATTAAATGAGACGTTTCCATTGACAGTGACAACCAAAATTTAATGCTCGCAACTGTAGGTACATGTTTAATAATAATATTGGTCCTGAAAAGAGGATCTGGTACAGTACATTTACTGGTCCATTTACTTTTATAAAGTTTCTGTAAAGTAGAATACCATTTAACGCCGGGTTGTTGTCATAAATAAATAAGGCATCCGTTGTTTTCTCTAAAAGCAGATTTATACAAAAATTTCAAAAGAATTTAACCTTCAAGTTAATACATACGAAATAAATCGAAGTGCGATCAAATAATCATTTTTTAAATTTTAATACATTTTATCTTTATGACTATAAACGGCATCGTTACAATTTTTATAATTTTTTGAAACCGTATGAAGTATTGTGTAGTAGCAGTCAGTATGTGTCAAAATCTCACGAAGTACAGCTGCGGAACCATAAAGCGGAACCATTCCGTTTATAGTAAAAATTATATTGAATAAATACTTCATACAAATGCATCGTACAAATATTATTATTATTATTTTACATACAATTATTGTCACACAAAATAACGCTTCTTAATATGTATTTTGTCATGCAGCCTTTCGATCGAATTATTGAATGCAAATCTCTGGAGGTTGATTGAATTAAGATTTGTTGTTATACACGTATTTTATTTTCAGACTGTCTTATATATCTTCTACAAGTTTCACTAATGCCATTTGATTCATTTGTCGAAAGTTTTCTTCCACATTTTCGCCAAAATGACGATACATAGTTAAAAACTTAATTTGGCAAGTTATTTCTGATGATAGTAAATTAATTGTGTGGGAAAGGACCGCCATCAAAGAAACTTCACACTTTCGATATACATAATATAAAAATTCCTTGTAATAGCCACTTTACAATTATCTGATTTTGTATTTGAGAAAATTAAAGGTGCTTTCTTTCACTTAAAATTTTGAATCGTGTTTCGAAAAGCTTGGACCTGAATTTCGTAGTTGTTGCAACAAGACACCTGACTTGAATTTTTGATCGACAGTTCATTTGTAAACAACCATAATTCAATCCAAACAAGTTTTGAAATTAGAGAGATTCAAAGAAAAGAATGTCTGCCTTTGAATCAAGATACGTTTGGATCATGATTTTGTGAGCGAAAGAAAGCATCTTAAATAGCCGTCGTTGTAAGAAGTTATATGAAAAATCAAATCGCGCAACTCAAATAAAAACTTAAACGTCAATATGCAGACGAACATATGTTTCTGAAGTCAAATTCAAACTCAAATTAAATCAGATAGTACAAAACGGGTTTTAGACTTGTACCGCTTTATGATTCCACAACTGTACATGCTTTTAATTGCCTATTATCCTTGATAATGCCGAAACACTGCAACGTAGTACATCATTACATTAATATTACATTAATATATACTGTACTGACTGCCTTTATTTTTAGAATGTCTTTTTTATAATGGAGTTTATCTGTAGTTACTCGTACTTTTGATAAGAAGAAGAAAAAACATTGTCTCTTGAAACTGCACATAATAAAATGAAGATGAACACTTACGAATGTTTAGTGTGAAATTTTCTGAATCACTGCTTAGTAATTTTAAGGACGAATTGCACTTTGAGTGAGTTGTTCATCCTTTTCTTTAGTTCAAGGTAAACTGTGACTCAATTCAACATTTTTATTGCTGATTAAAATTGCATTCCAAAAAAAAGATGTAAGTTTGAAGAAACATCATTCCTTGAATATGAATAAGCATTTTGACAAATTAAAAAAAATGTTTTTTTTATTTAATTAGACCCGATTAGACCTTATAATAGGATATACATATTATAATTTTATTTTATTCTGAAACCAAAGGTTTATAATATATTTTTTTTACATTTTTCTTTAATAACTTTCATTTTTGTATCATTGAAATATACTGACAAAACAAATGTAACCATTTTTAAGAATAACTCTAACGTTGTTAATATAAATATTGCTGAAGGAATTTCTATCAAAAATTGCAGCTACGTTAAATTGTTAGGTTTATGCATCGACAGTAATCTTAAATGGGAAACTCATATAAATAGTTTGAAAAAAAACTTAAACAAGGCAGTGTTCTGTTTGAGAAACTGCAAAAAATTATGTAATAAAAACACACTTCGCGATATCTATTTCGGTTACTTTAACTCAGTAATGACTTATGGTATTCTTTTTTGGGGCTCTTATAGTTACGTATCAGATATTCTTTTAATTCAAAAAAAAGCAATTCGTGTCTTAGCAGGACTCGGTCCGAGGGATTTATGCAGGCAAGCTTTTCTCGAACTAGGTATAATGACGGTAATCAATCAATACATATATCAATGTGTATTATATATGTATGACAATTATAAAACCGCACCACACGTTTCTGATAATCATAGTTATGATATTAGAACTAATACTATGTTGAAAATACCTTATTCTAAAAATACCATTCATCAAAAATCATTTTTAGTCACATCAATAAAATTTTACAATGCCATTCCAGACAAACTTAAAAATATCAACAATAAAACAACATTTAAATCAGAATTAAAAAAAATTATGCTACAACGTGTTTATTACAACTTTTCCGAATTCTATGAATAGATCTAGTCAATTTTTCATTATTAGGACTGTGATCATTCTGTTTTATATTTTATTTTCTTTGTGTGATATTTTGTAACGTATGTACCTTGATGACTGTGATATCATTTATGATTTTCGTATTAGTTAATTTTTATTTTGTATTTTGTTTTACTCTATATTTTGTCTTGTTATTCACATAACGCTATTGTTATTATTGAATAAAGTGCTACTACTACTACTACTACCGGGTGCGTAATCAGAAATGAAATCGAAGAGTATCTTCCAGAAAAATGTTGAAAATTTTTTTTTTGAAAAACGCTAAAACACGTTGAATTTTAAACGAAGGAAGACACTATTCTATCTTACTTTCTTAGCATGAATATGAACTGTGACATAATATATTCTTCTCCTCAAGAGGCGGCTATTGAAGGGGAGGTGGGGGGGAGGTGCTCATATTACTAATTTTCTAGAAAATTACTTTTTTTCATGGTACATTCCCTATTATCCCTAAATAATGCCACTGGTAAAAAGGCTGGATAGAAAAGAGCTAGAGAGCTGACGTATGAAAGTTGAGTACAGAATAGAAACTTGTCCCCCCTTGAATTACAAATTACAAAAAAAGTGTTTTAACACTTTTTCTCTGTGTTTAATTTTCGGTAGCGCAGAGATTTTAATTTTTCCTCTGTTCCGCCACTCTATGGGTTTAGTATTATGTCTGGTATCTTTATTTTTTATACTTACATGTAGTCTAAAGAGATTCACTTTAACCTATCAAAGGATCTCAATTCAGCAAGGGTATCCTAGTTATTTCTTTAGGTTTTGGCTTTTCATCTGTCCATGCATGAGCTCTTCAATTTTCCTCCATGTCACTTTTAGAGTTGAAAATTTATCGCATAATGAGTGTATCGTTTATCAACAAAGACTGAAGATTTCATTTATTTTCCAAAAGAAAGTATGTAAATCACAATTACTACTAACAAGGCTGCAATTGCCTCCATCATTTTCAATGCACTTGATATTCAAAGATTTTAATTTTTCTTGTATTCCATCACTCTAGATCTTCTTGAGTTGTGCTTTTAGTTAGTTAGTTTAGTTGGTTTCTGGTATCCTTATTTTTCTATACACGTAGACCAATCCAATTCACTTTCGTATACATATTATCTTTTCTTTTTCTTTTTTCTCGGACATTGGGCCTTTCAAAAGACCTCAATTTATCAAGAAAATCCTAGTTATATCTCTAGGTTTTGGCTTTTCATCTTTCCATACACAAACTCTTCAATTTTCCTCTTTGTCACTTTTGTACTCCATTTCCTTTTCCTTATTTTTTAATTTTTCACCAATTCAGTATTTTTGTAGATGTAACATGCGTCAAAAAAATCTGCACGTTTGGAGTTGGCTTTGGTTTGGTAAACGTATGTCGTCTATGTCTAGTACAATCATAACTAACTGATTTTTTTTAAGATTAAGTTCCATTATCCAGCTAATTAATTCTCTTTCGTCTGTAAGTTATTAGCTTATTTACTAGCTTTTGTTCATTGCTTATTTGCAATCTATGGGAATTTGTTATGCAATTTTACAAAAAGGTGCCCACTATCGTTTAATAACAGTTGATAACAATTTAACATACGTATACACCTAGGCCGAGTTAAGTGAACGGTCAAATAGCACAGAATCGTCAAGTCAACGGTCCGACTAAACCCTCTGACCAATCACCAATTGAGAAAAGTGATCACGTGGTTTGGTTTGACCACTTAGACCGTTCACTTACCGCGGTCTAAAATAAATGTAATTTTAACAAAGTAATTGCTAAGTATTTTTTTTATCATGAGTGTCACAAAGTAACGTCAGAACATTATTTAGCCTCAATTTATTTTGATATTTATGTTTCTTGCTATCTCAAGTTGTGGCCAACTCTAAAACTGCTTTTCCTGCTATGGAGATTTAGAGAATTGGACATTTGGAGATTACTGTCGTCGTTCACTCACGAAAATTATTGGTTGTCGTTAATCACGTAATCAATGGAAACCAATAGATGCAATCCTCAAATACCCAATCTTCCAAGCAGGAAAAGTAGCTTAAATATGAGAGTTTCTGAATGCTCTTTACTATAAATTGCTATTTTTTGCTTAGGTACGCAATGATACTGTTTCTTCTGGAAATTTCAATAGTATCTTGTCATTAGTCGAAACTCCATGATTTGAATTGCGGAAAGTTCACAGTCGTAGATATCCTTTCGAATTGTTGACTGTAAGTGAATACTCCTATTAATTAGGAGTACATGAATATTTTGTTGCAAATTGTTTTAGATTGCAGTGGATCCCTCGAGCGTCTTCTGTACAGCTATTTCAGCACTATTTGGTGCTTCGTCAGCAATGTCAGGTCAAAAAGCGATCGCAGGTTGTCGCTAATTACATGCATGGTACAAAATTCAAGTTTTTGCATCAATCCTTAATATATTAGGTGTGCATTGATGAATATAGAAAAAATACTTTGCCCTATGAGTCCAAATAAAGTTGAGCGAAAAGCAAAATGTTTTTTTTTTTTGTGAAATATCAGCGATCTATTTCTTCTTTGTAACTTTCTTCCTCTGCAGCGCTTAGTCTTTTAAAGAGCCTTGATTCGCTTTACAGTTCAAGTCATTCCTTTGAATTAGCTTTTAAGTCTCAATCTTCTCAAGTTTACCTTTGCCTTACCCTCACCATTTCTTTACAATTCTTTAACGCTTCCTCACTTTTTCACTTGCCATCATTTCTTTACCCTTACAGAAATTTCAATGGAATCAATTGGAAGAAACTGGTACGAGTGTAACGAGGAGAAAGGTAGTAATCTTTGTTTAGGAGCAAAATGTCTTGTTCGCATTTGTTGTTATTGTTTTTGAAATTTCAATAGAATTTCAGTTAATTATTAAAATCTGACAAGGATATGAACCAACGGAATATTAACAATTAAGGATGCTTTTTCCGAACTTCTAAAATTATAAACGATATTTAATAAAATTATGTAGTAAAATCAAGAGATTTATTTTATAATTCTTTTATAAACACAATTGCCCATATTCTCATCTCATGATTAAAATTGTCTCTAACTAAACTAACTAAACGTCTAACTAACTAAAGCCGTGATTAAAATAAACATAAACGATTTAGCTTTATGTGAATTTCATGAGTAAGAGAGTGAGAAAGAATTTTATCACGGCGTTGCTAAATTAAAGACGAGGTGAGTATACGGGCCCATGTGTTTAAACAATTTTTATTTTTTTTATAAAAAGCTAATCGTGAAAAACAAAACCGTTGGGTACATTAAAAGACCGTTTGACATTACCCTATTTTTGATTAAAGATTTGTTTCAATTTATTTATTAATATTTCGTGTTCCGAGTATTCATCGTAGAAATTGAACCAAATGTTGTACAAGAAGTAGGGCAGTTGAAAAATTAAAGTAAAACAGAACAACCGCTTTTATAAATGGTGATGAAGATGGTTTCTCTTGCTACTCGAAAAAAAAAATCTTCCTCTGTACTTGTTTTTCGTGTTATGTTATGAAACGTCACGTTCTGTATTTTTGAATATTGAGACAATTGAAAAACCAGAATTATTTATATTGTAATGGTATGTGCAGTTTCGAAATTTGACATTTTTCACTAACTTCAAAAAAAAAAAAAATTAATACAGGCACAGAGGTCGAAAGGTCACACGCATTTAATCTTCTCTTTCTTTCTTTCCTATCGACCTTCACAATTCGCGTTAAGTTCAGAAATTAATGAGAAATTGTGCCAATGACGTTCATTCCTACTATTTCGCACACTTTCTAATTTAATTTCCCGTCGCCTAGAATTATAAACGGAAAGTGATTTCGTATAAAGGTGCATGTATTTATTATGATAATCATAGCAACTTTTTCTTGCAAACTCTTTTTTTTTTAATTTAATTTGAGCCTACGTTTAGTTAGAAGACGATTAACTTTAACGCTTGCGCATTTTCTTTACCGTAGCTGACACAGTCCTTTCTTGTTTGCCGCGTTAGCAGCGACTTGTGCGCAGTGTTGCAACATCTCCCCTCGAACCAAATTGGCTATAAATAAACGCCCTAGATTTCAACATTTAATTGCATGAAAAAAAAAGCACGTCGAGCACGCATGCGTGTTACCAAGGTTTCGTGCGCAGGTGTGACTCCTTGCGATCGATATCTTGCAGATAAGAATCGACGCTGGATGAATTCAATAATTTTTGTCTTGTTTTGGGAGAAAAGAATATTTTTAAGTACGTCACTGGATTCTGTTGAATATTGCCACACACATGATAGTTCGTAACACAACAGAACTTGCATATTTTTATTTTATATTATTTTTACTTTTATAATGTATTTTCATTTACTGACAAAAATAATATATAAACCTATATAAACCTATACCTACCTACAATAGAGAAAAGAATATTCTGAAACTGCACGTGACCAAGACTTTTTGGACACACGTTATAATTTCATAATTTTGTTTTGTCGTAGGTATTGTGTTTAGGAATTTGTTTATACATTAACTGATTGTGAACTAAAATGTAATTTTTTAACTGTTCTATACGTTGGACATTGATACGAATAAACAGATAACAATAGATAATATTAATGATCAGAAAAAATAAAAATTTGTTATTTTTCTAGCTCCTTATTTTTCCTTAAACTGTTTTCTGCGGTGTTATCCAACATATTCAAGTTTCCTTACATTATAGCTTATTGACCTCGACCTATTTTTAGAAATCGATTTACTGTTGAAAACAAAACTAAAAACCGGTTACACTTATTTATTGTACATGAGAAATTTTGTATTTACAAAAAAGCTACTTACACAATTTTTATTTCAACGTATTTTTTTTAATTGAAGCATTTTTTTGAAAATTAACGCAAAATTTTTAATAGCAATTGATAGGATAAATTAAAAAAAGCTAAACTTCGAATTATCCAGATCAATATTATCATAAATTTCGCGATGATTCGTACTTTTATTTAAACAATTCCCACGAAAAGTGTTGTCAGGTTTGGAATCAATTTTCACCCTTTTCAATAAAGCAATAGTAAAATTTGTTTGAATATTTATATTTTATCTTGATTTTACGAACAAATCTATTTACAAAATAGTTTAATTTCATAACTGCCTCTTCTTCTTCTTCTTATACAGTCAACATTGCATGATAAACGATTCCGAAATAAATCAATCTGGAACTGAGACGGTAACGATTTCCACTCCCCACCACTCCACAGTCTTTAATTTCACGTTCCTAAAATTTCTTTTTTATAACTTTATCCGCCTTATAAAAATTAAAGAAGCTCACCAATTCATGTTCATTAAAGCATCCTTGCAGCCTTCTCCTAGGCAAATTATTCAAGTTCAATTTTTGGCAGGAATGACACGTGTGCTTGTATTTGACTATTTCTGGTAATGTTGTAAACACCTTTTGACACTTATTTGTTGTACTCGTGTTAATAGCCACTAAGAGAAGGTTACTGTGAGGAATCCTCTTTGCAAAAAACTGTCGGGAGCAATTTTGCGGAACGGCGGGGACCTCTCCAGAAAAACCAGTGTCGTTTATGAACAGAAATTGATTGAGGCTGAAAAGGTCTTTCTGTTGATCGCAAGGGTAAGGACCATCACCTTCTTCCCACTGTACCCCGTCCTCGTTTGTTTGGTCATCTAAAATTAACCAATCCAAAGAAGATTTTTAATTTTTTGATTTAGTGATTTAGTGTTGGGGTTACCTGAATTTTCTACGGAATCAGTAACCACCCAGTAAGGATTCCACAGTTGATGAAGACCCGTCTGCATTAGAACCCAAAATACTTTACCCAAAACCCAGTTAGTTAACCACCTCAGGAAAGCGAAGGGCTAAATGAGGATATGCTTTTTGGAAAAAAAGAAAAACTCGTTGATTCGTTTGGAATTACTTACCGACAGTAAGATGTTACCGTCGCTAACGCAAAAGGCAACTTTGTCGCAAAGTGCTTGGTAATCGTAGATCTGGAGCTTTTCGAAAATGTTTGTTGTCAGCATCGATTGCAACACACCTCCTTCGATTTCGCCGAAAAACCTGCCGGTATCGTTTTGATCACGTGATATAATTATGTACGCCGAGTTATCTACGACGTAGCAATCCAGTAAGTCCCCACAAGGCACACAGTCTTTACAGAAGCTCTAAAATTATTGAAGAATTGTGATTCTCAACAGGGTCCTAGCTAAAATTAACAACTTTTCGTGTAAACCCAAAAATAAGGAAACTCCAATCTTAGAAGTATTAACAACATGCTCTTTATTTGCGTTTGTTTCTAGGCTTTAGGTTTTGGTCTTCAATCCTAAACCAGTATTACTACTACTTCTTGCCTAAAAACTATTATCCCTCGCCCAAAGATGTTTAGTCCTATGTACAGCTTTTGGGCGAGGGGTAACCAAAAGCTTTGCATCGCTTTTAGGCCATGGGCACCTCATTTCTCCCTCAAATTCCTAATTTGCAGCAAAACGAAATCAATTAATGTTTGTTCCTTTTCTGATTTTCGGGATCAAATTGAAGATGCAAAATTCTTCAATTTGTTTACGTTACTTACATTATCTGTAAGTTCAAAAAAGCTGTTGCTCATGGCAGCATGGGACATTTGAAATCCCACCACCGATGCAGGTGCTTCTTTGCCCGCGTCTTTGGGAAAAATCGCGTAACTCGCTGTCACCAAGACATCTTCGGACTGCGATTCAAATGGCACGGAGTATACGAACGACTCCTTATCGTATTGATGTTGCAGCACGGCGCTCTTATACCAGGTTTCGTCTGTTGCTCGAGAATGCAAATCACCAAATTCCCTACAAAGAAAATTCCTAGCGCCAAGAAACACTGGTGAGCAAGTGGGATGGATATTACGTTACGGTGTTGTTTTCTTCCCCAAAAATATACTCCCAACGGGTAAGGCCGCTCATGGTCGCCAGGAACCGCAGAGTTGCGTTGTACCTGTGAAATAAAAGCTTTTCTCTTTCATCCCTAAACGTCCAGGCTCGGTCAAAAGCGACCCTGGTGCTTTTGGCGTCGAATATAAGCATGTTTATCAATTCCCTATCGCAGTAGTAGTCGTCATCTCCCAAAGTTTTTCTCCCACATTCGACTAGAAAAGGAGGAAATTGATGTTGTCGCAGAATCCAATGAGGGACTTGCCTTTTTTATTTTCCTCGATTTCATCCCTGACGGTCTCGTTATCCAAAGTAGAATTTTTCTTTCTGAAGGTCGCTTCGTATTGGGGGGTCCACTTGAATTCAGGATCGTACATTCGCTTCAAAAAGTGCAACAGCTCGTCTTCTGGTGTATCAAATTCATGTCCTTCCAGGTAATGGTACTTACAGTAGACCCTATTGTATTTGTTTAAACCAAAAAATATGTAGTATGTTATGTAATTTTTAACAAATCATACTTGTATGTGCTTGTATGTTATATATTTTAGAAAGAAATCACTTATACGTGTACAACCACCACCAAATGTATGTATGTAAGAGTTTACGACGAATTATCGATCAAGAAATTAAAGGCTACAGACCACAGAGTATTTCTTTTCTTAACAAGAAAAACAATTAAGATTTATTAAGCAAAGCCTGCCCTGTTTTACCATCTACACTCTGCAGGGTAAAGAGGGATGATTTACGTACGCCAAGTTGAGCAGGTACATTCCAAATTCAAAATATTATGTATAAACTGAAAAGTTAAGAGCTTTAATATTCCAAATGATGCCACTTGGATGCAAAACATCATTTTTATTATATTTAAACTATTGTTATCGTACTGTTAATCTTATAATCCTCACGTGTGGGAATTAAAATTCGATTGTTTTTAGAATCATGATGAAGCAGAGTGTTCCAATTGAAATTTTCAAGTTCTTATCATTTCCAGAAAATGTACTACCAAAATGAGATTCTTGTGATGTATAATAACCTCCAAAGTCATTTACATTGCAGGTCAACTTACCACTTAGGATGTATCCGCCAGTTTGTACCTTGAAAAAAACTAGTCAGTTTGTTGCCCGTGTGCCTATTTCGTTTGATTTCGTCGGGCACGTGCACGGCAAAATGACCGAATTTATTGGGGAAAGCTAGCCCCATGGAAAAAGGAGTGTCCATCAAGGGGGCGAAGTAAAAATCGTACGTCTCTTTGGAAACCCGACGCATATCGTTGTAATGGTACTTCAACGGGACATTATAAATATGACCTTCGGTGCCATTCACCAAAGCAAATCGCAGTTGCAACAATTGTTCTCCGATTTGCCTCGGTTTGCTACCATCATCCAATTGTTGCACCTCGGTCAGGTCCACGCTGTTATAATTCGGTTTCAAATGCACCCCTGCTTTTGTAATGAGCTAAAATATTTTTAGGATGAAATTTTAAGTTATATAACTCAAAAAAATGTTGTACTGACAACTGGTCGTAAACCGGGGTGCATCAGCACGTATCCATTATTGGTGACGATGAAAGCATGAGCGTTGACACCTATCTAAAAAGAGAAAGGGCGTTATTTTTATGTCGAATTGAGTAAATAATGTAATAAATACTTTGTAGGGAAAGGACAGTTTCTGGATGTCGTCTATGGGCACATCTGTAGCGGCAACTCCTAGCAGATGTGCTTCCCTTGATTCATTGTTTCGATTCACTTTCAGGTCAAAAGCAGGAATCGCAACGGACGTTAGCAGCCTGTACGGTTCGTTTATTTGAAGCTCAGGGTTGCTTTCATACTAAACAGATTTTAAATATGTATTGTTTTTATTTCTTGCTAAATGCGAGTTTAGTTTTAGAGTTTTTTTTTTTTATTTTAACTTAATTTTTGGATAATCTAACAGAAGATAAAAACATGAACTTGCATTAGAAATGTATTTTAAAATAAATAAAGCAAAAGAATTCTTAATTAATTAATCAGGACTAAACGACAGCTTCGATTTAGATGGAATTAACGAAAAAAAAAAAGGATTTCGAAATATTTTTAACTCAATATTCTAATGAATTATTTTATTTTTGTTGTCAACTAAATTTTTTTCCGAGATTTTACATCGAGATGTTGAAAATATATTTTAAGCTATTGCAACTAGGAACCGAAAGGAAACATTCCACTAATTTCTATTTTTCTTTTTCATCGACCTTTTACAAGAAAATTTGTTCTGATGAAATAGTATGAGTATTTTTTTATTATTATTTCTTTTTTGGCCTTCAACACAAACTCTTTTGTGAGTTTAAATGCGTTTTTTAAATGTCTTCATCGAAATCAAAAGGGTTCTTAGAAATGGCGTATGAAATATCATTAAAAATCCTCAGATAATAAATTATGTTAAACGTTTAGATTTTTTTAGTCAATGATATATTTATTCTGTTGTCTTTAACTTTAATAAAATTTTGAAATAATAATAATTTATTATACAAAGTAATAAATAAACAAGTGTATACAGTATAAAGTCAGTAATAGTAAATAAGAAAGGTAAAAAATATTTATGAACAAAGAGTACAACATATAAAATAGCGACATCTTACTATCGCTTTTTGACCTAACATTGCAGTAGGATAGACAAATTGAAGCGGGATTTGCTCCTAATGAGTCCCCCATGCAAGGCGGCCATGCTTGCTGTCAAAGCATAATGAAAGATTTTAGAAAAATTTTGTGCAAATCGTTTTTGATTGCAGTGAGAATCTCGAGCAGCCTCTGAAACAGCTGTCCAGAGGCTGCTCGAGATTCTCACTGCAATCAAAAACGATTTGCACAAAATTTTTCTAAAATCTTTCATTATGCTTTGACAGCAAGCATGGCCGCCTTGCATGGGGGACTCATTAGGAGCAAATCCCGCTTCAATTTGTCTATCCTACTGCAATGTTAGGTCAAAAAGCGATAGTAAGATGTCGCTATTTTATATGTTCATCATTCTTACATCGCATTTGCGAATAAATTGGGCAAGTCGTTTTTGGTCTGCAGTGGGAATGTCGAGCTACGTTTCTGCTGAAGAAGCCCCAAGCAGGGCTGAAACAGCTGTCCAGAGGCTGCTCGAGATTCTCACTGCAATCAAAAACGATTTGCACAAAATTTTTCTAAAGAGTACAACCTTGCAAAAATATATAAAAATAAAAATAATATATTTGTGTTGCGATTAGATAGGATGTTTAATTCAAAATTAATATTGTTGGTAAATATCTACATCCTAATACATTTTATTGTCTCCTAATTTACCATAATAAATTTATTATTTATATATATTGTTGGTAAATATCTACATCCTAATACATTTTATTGTCTCCTAATTTACCATAATAAATTTATAAAATTTATAAAAAATTTATAGATGAGTCGTAATCAATGTTGCTGGACGAATAAAATAAGATTTCGCCAAATATTCCGATTGGCGTTTACCAATAAATTACACAAATGCAAAAAATAATTTGAAAGCGATACAAAGGCTTTAAATCCAGGACATACCGCAAAATGGAGGACGGCTGGCAACCGTATCTACATAGATTTGGTGTTGCAGTTCTTATCATTTTGATATACAATTCTATCACACATTATTTTAAATAATGTTGAAATGAAAAAGGGAAATGTTGAACATTTTTTTTTTTGAGATCTGACATTTGTATCCCCCTTGATCGAAGAGGCCGCAGGGCGCGCCTCATGCGCCTGTGCAAAAACCCGCCATTGGGTGAACCTGTAGAGGTCGATGAACTATTGGTTCAATTAAAACTACTTTTTTGTATATTTTTCTAAACTAACTTCACGTCTTTAGAAGCATTTTCTTGTTTTTAACTCTTCAGAGAAGTCTCATTAACGTTGCCAACAGAACGATTACAGTCGCATTCGTCGCATTATTATCTAGCAGTTGGTACGACGTACGATTTCATCTTCAAAATTATATGATGCATAAAAATGAAATTCACAAATTAAGAAAAGCAGAAGGTGAGAGAACAAAAGATCAAATCACCACATTTCGAGAGATTAAGATAGAAAAAGAGCAAATAATCAGAAATCAATTACAAGAATTACAAGAAAAAACTACATTTTTGATGGCCCAGAAACAGGATCGAAGTGGAGAAATAATAATAATTCCAAAGAAATTATAATTATTTGATTGTTAAAATTGCAAACAATTTAAAAAAAAAACAAAAAACGTTTCTGATAAGTGACAAACCCGCTGCAAAAGAAAAATAAAACAAAAATTTCTGACAAAAGGAAGGAAAACAAATGACGATCATACCTAAAAGAAAGAAATTCAAAATGAATTGTAGATTTAATATTTAAAAAATAATAATAATAATAAGCTATCCCATAGCTAAAACCGACGAAATGAAAATTTCTGAAGAAAGCGGAAGCAAAACAAATGACAACTGTAATTCTTCGCCTACGAAAAGTGCCAAAATTTTTTTATTATTTGATTTCAGAACGAAAACGAAAAAACAAATGACGATCGTAGATTTCACGATGGAAAACTACAAACAAAAACAAATGACGATCGCAAAATTTACGAAATGAAAAAACAGGTACGAAATTTCAGGAAAAACAAGAAAAGAGAAAAGGAAAACAAATTATTAATTCAAAACTACTGCGAGACAGTTTTCTTTATTCAAACAATAACGATAGCAAAGACAAAAGAAAATCAGAAAGTGATAGAAATATTATCTGAAGACGGAAACAAATGACGATCTAACGCAAGAAAAAATTGTTCTAAGACAAATTTCAAAATAATAACAATAACCTATAAGTAAGTAACGGTCGCGTTATGTTCGACAAGCAAAATGAAAACTGCAAACAAATTTTGAAAAATCTAACCTATATTCAACAATAATTTTAAATTTCAGTTTCTGTTTCTTCTTATTATTATTATTATTAAGCGCCATCTCTGCGTAATATGATTTTTAACGTCAAAATACGACTTTCTCTCTAAAAAAGTACGAACTTCGAAGTTTGATGAGCTGGCAACACTGACAATGAGTCTCATCGAGAATTTTCGTACAATTCGAGAAAATCTAAGGTTCTAAATCGACACACTACGTGTTCAGGAAGCGTCATTAGCGATTTTTTCTATCTATCCTTGTCGCACAATAAACTTATCTAGGAATAAAAAGACACAGTCGAAAGTTTGTTATTTAAGGTGACGTTTCACAAATGGCAATTTAGTATTGCTGCGTTGAATAACATAACCTAATACATTTTTGACTAGACAGTCCATGACAGTCGGCCGTAAACTACTACCATTGTAGTAAACAGAATTCCTTAAAAGTGTTGATTTTCTTGTCGCTCTTGTGACATTTGTATCTGTTATCTTTGTTACACAATAAACTCAGAATGGGAATGGGATGGCGCTACTTGTACACGTAAACGTGTTGATTTAGTGACCTTAAGAAAATCAAGAAGTGACCGTTACCTAACGGAACTTTTGCGAAAGGTCCAATAATAAGGAAAACCTTATTATTAAGCGCCATCTCTGCGTAATACAATTTTTAACGTCAAAATACAATTTTTTCTCTAGAAAAGTGCGAACTTCGCAGTTTGATGATCTGGTATCACTGACAATGAGTTTCATCGAGAATTTTCGTACAATTTGAGAAATTCAAGAAGTGACCGATACCTAACGGAAGTTTTGCAAAGGGTTCGATAATAAGGAAAACATTTGGTTAACCTAGAAAAAACATGAAATTGAATAGCTTGTGCGTGATGCCTTTATAGGAATAACTATTCTTATCTACGTTTATAATAATAATAAAATAAATTAACATAAACGGATTGAATATGAGAGATTATATTGAATAACACGAATGACAGCTCTTTGTTTTCCTCTAGTTTTCCTTATTAAGAGCGCCATCTGTTGGTTACTGATTTTCTGGAATTCTGGTTACTGATTTTCTGGAATTAACACTGTACATAGCACGTACAAAGTAAACAGGTTTTTCAAAAGAGCCTACTGTTCGGGAACACTACTTATTTAATGTCTACATCATTTTAAAATTTACAGTAAAAATGAAATTTGATAGAGGATCGTTGAATTTTTTTTTCAATTATGGTTCGGTTCTTAAAAAAAAGGTCGGGAACATTCAAGCATTCATTAAAATACTAAGCTCTTCTATTGAAAGAAAAGCAAATGATTTTTGTTCTAAACAAATGTCGATATATCTTTTTGACAATTTCTGGAAACTTAACTAACTCGTAACTAAAATTGAGATGTAATTTTAAATAAAAAGGGCGACTCTTTTAGAATGAAAACTTTTACTCCTGCTATGTTACTAGGAAACGTTGCAAACCCTGTACAACACAATTTGGGAAACTCTGTATATGGAATTTTTTATTCGTCAATAATAGAAAATAGTTGAGTTAATAAAATCAACAACACGAATAATAATTGATAATTCAATCAAATTATTTTTTGGCATTCGAAACGGAATTCAATTTTGTCATTAATTACCGTTAAGTCAACATAAGCGTGCGTCCATGACACAGGATGCGCCCCAGTAAGTACCAATGGCCTTGCTATCACGTTGATGTAATTCAGAACAGCACTTGTTACTCGTTCCAACGAGGCCACATGGCTAAAGTAACCTAAAAAGAGAAGTACAATAAAAAATGAAAATATGAACTATTTTTGGATAGAGATGAACCTGTAAAACAATAAAGTAAATTTAGTTCTTTAGTCCCATCATTACCACGGCGTAAGGCGTTATTTTATTGATTATACAGGGTGTCTCGAGAAGAAGCTTTAATATTTTAGGATTTTATGTACAATTTACAATTTCACTTTGAAAATAAGTGTAATTGATAAGAGCTATGTTATGGTCAATATCAACGCTATTGGCCGTTAAATACACTCGATTAAAACAATAGACGACTAGGATTGTCAATCCGCACTTAAAACATTTTCGGTTTGGAAATGGAAACGTCACGAAAGTGTTGTGAATGGATTATAATAGCTGTATCTCCGAAGCCATTGAGAATTGGGCACACATGTATACGAATTCTTTTACTCCAGATGGTTCGTACTATCACTTCCTAAAATATTAACGCATCCCCCTCAAACACCCTGTATATGAATTCACAAGACTTATTATACAGCGCCCGCCAAAAAGTTCGTACCACATGGAAAAATTTTTTATTATTGATTTAAAAAAAAACTTTTTGCGCCAATAGTTTGTGCATGTTCGATAACCAAATATAAATAGGAAAATTCTGGTGAGCAACTGTTAGTGTTGCTAAAATTAGCACTTATCTCAGATATGAAAATTTAAAAATTGTTGTAATTTGGAATTGCTGGACATGTCACAAAATTTTGGTAGGATTCAATAATTACTTACAAAATGTCTGTCCTGATTGTTAGACAAAATTTCCTTCGGTCTAGTATTTCGTAAAATGGAAGATTTTCAATATTCTCAGTTTTGCTCAAGATGTGAAGAGTAAATAGGCATTTTGTACTTACCTCTTACGAAGGGTTAGCTTATTCATTTGTATCCATAAGCAGTATTAAAAACAATCAAATTTGTGTTTTTAACAGTTGCGTGCACAAGAAAATTTGAAACGATTTTTCACGTTTCTGGTGCAAGACTTTTTTTACCTAAAATTTTGTGTTATTACTTTTGATTTTTTGATTACACAAATCTTCTAACTCTAACGTAGCCTAAGCAAACCGAATATCGCAAAAATTGCATCTACTTTTTGGTTTGGACCGTTTAAATCCGTACTTATAACATTGGTACAAACAGTAAATACGATTTCATAGCTATCACGAAAAATATCGATTTTATGAGTACGGACATTAAGGTCCAGTTTTACAAACGAGGCTCAACTTTGAGCTGAGGCTTAAACCCTTAGCAACGATTATTTCAACAATTGTTGTGAAGGATTTAAGCTTCGGCTCAAAGTTAAACCGTCATTGTAAAACTGGGCCTAAATGGGTCCAAACCGAAAAGTAGATGTAATTCTTGCAATTTTCGATCTACTTAGACTAAATTGGGGTTATGAGAAACGTATTAACATTAACACGAAATCGTTTGTAAAAAACGCCTTGCACCAGAAACGTGAAAAATTGTTTCAAATTTTCTTGTGCATGCAACAGGTAGAAACCCAAGAGGAAAATGTATGCTATTAAATATTTTTTTATGAATATGTGTGAATAAGCTAACCATTCGTAAGAGTTAAATGTCAAATGACCATTGACTGCTTCACATCTTGAGCAAAACTGAGAATATCGAAAATCTTCCTTTTTTCAAAATACTAGACCAAAGGAAATTTTGGCTGGCAATCAAAACACACGTTTTATAAATTTTGTCTGTGTCCAGCAGTTCCAAATTACAACAATTTTTCAATTTTCGAATCTTAAATAATTGCTATTTTTAGCAACAGTAAAAGTTGCTCACCAGCACTGTCCTAATAATATTGGGTTATCGAACATGCACAAACTATTGACGCAAAAAGTTTTTTAAAAAAATCAATAAAAAATTTTCCGATATGGTGCGAACTTTTTGGCGGTCACTGTATAATATTTTATACATATTTTTTGAAAACGAAAGAAAAAATTAAACCAACCTCTACTACTGCAACTCATCCAAGTAATTTCCTTCACCATCGTGACTTCCTGATTTATCAAATAAGTAAATATCCTTACAGGTATTTTAGTACCGTTAGCTATCGTGTTATACTGCAAAAGCACATCGCTTAAATTAGTAGAAATACCGTCGGTGATGAGCATGATAGCCTGGTTGCAGTTGCTGCTGGTCCCATTACAACCTCGCCTATTTCTGTACTGAAACCATAGGAAATGACATGCGCGAAATTACAAGAAAAGCAAACTTGCGCCTTACTTCGCTTAATAATTCCAGAGACTCCTGCAGACCTTGCTTGACATTTGATTTATTTTGAGGATCCAAAACCTGCACCGCCCTTTTAAAAGTCTGAATGTTTTCAGGAGTTGCCTGGACTAACATCCTCTGAAAGCACGGCACGGTATAGTTCACGCTGGTAGAATAATTGAGTACGTTGATGTAATCGTTATTTGAGAACGTATTCAGGATGCTGTATACAGTCAAAGAAGCTATGTGCTTTGGCATTCCTGCAAACCTACAGATTCAACAGCCTGCAAGTGTTGGAGGCGCTTGGGTACCTA
Organism: Prosopocoilus inquinatus; assembly: GCA_036172665.1. Lineage (NCBI taxonomy): Eukaryota > Metazoa > Arthropoda > Insecta > Coleoptera > Lucanidae > Prosopocoilus > Prosopocoilus inquinatus. Next base: position 36,214,796 of record CM069875.1, read on the forward strand.
GCATGGAACCTGAATTATCTACAAGAATAATGACATCTTTGGTGCAGGTGGCAGCTTCTATGTACCAAGTTCTTGTACGGCAATCAAATAAGTCGTTTTCCATCTGCTTCCATTTCATGGCGGGGTAATGCCTCATAATTCCAGAGTAACTGCCAAAATACTGCCACGATAAGGCAGGATCAGAATTGTAATTTTGCCTGAAAACTTCATCGAGGGCTTCGGACCATTGTATAGCAGTTTGAGCTTCTTCATCTGCAAATACAAGAGTAGGCAGATTGAGTCATCAGTAACTTTCTTGCCAAAAATCAAGTAAGTAACTTACGCCTATCATAGATGTAAGTCGGTACATGCACAGAACTGTAAGTGGTATTTACAGGGATGTTGTAAAAATGAGTGTCATTGTTCAATTTTAATTTCAAATACATTTTAGCATTAGGTCTTATAGATTCCGGAAGCTCCTTCAACGCTTCTTTTTCTTCCTCAGTCAAATCCGAAGACGTAGCATTGTTTGATACTGATTTCGGAAGCTCTTCACCTACCGCAGACGAATTCAAAGACATTGTAGCATTGTGTAATGTAGGTTCCGAAAGATTCGCCGGCTTTTCTCCTACCACAAACGAGTACTTGGAGCTGTAGTAGGTGTACAACTCATCCGTTCCATTAAACTCAAACTGTTCGGCCAAGTCTTCGGCTTTTTGTTGGATACACTACAATCACTTGGATACAAAAAAGACGATAAGATTAGTCAAGATGGGATACCCTGATCGCATCCATTTTTCTGTCCATCATCCTGTTCAGGACGATGACTATGTCCTTTAAAAGGTTTTTAGGATCGATACTCTCCACTCGCGCATTGAAAAACTTATATCTCTGAAATTATTTAATATGAATATATATTTTTTTAATAGTTAATAAAATCTTACGAATTCGATTTCTTTGTTTTTTGTTATTATTTGGCCCAAGTTGTACAGTTCTTTGCCGAATTTTTTAGCCCATTGATTCACTCTGAAATTAAAATAAAAGACACTGCAGTGCAATTTTTACTAATTGGGTCATTCACACTACAATCCAATCCCACAAGCTTCCCGAGCCCTGGTCATCAGAGTTAAATCCCTCACACAGATATTTGAGGAGCTACATGGAAATCAGTAAACTCTGAACAAGTTATGTTGAAGAAAAAACTCTTGTATCAGTCTTGGATACGCGTCGATCAAGTCGATAGCATTCAATACATATAAGTACACTCGCGTTCAAAAAATTCCGGACACTTGATTTTTTTTTACTACACCAACCTTGACTGTATGTATGTAGTTTTAAACAGGTGTTCCTTTTTATTGCTTGCGGCAAATAAATCCGAGGCAAGAAATTTTGAAATAACAAAAAATTAGATTGCAAAATACTTTTGTATAATGAAAACTATTAAAGGATCACGCTGTTTGCATTTTTTTTTATAATTATGTAAGCATTTAACAATAATTTAAATTTTTCACTAGGATTAATGAGTCTGCGAGGATAAAAATAAAGATGCCCAAACAATTATTGAATCAAGTCGAAGCTAATAGATGTCATTTCTTTCTTATTTTGATTTTGCAGCAAACCAACTTCTACTTACAAGTCACCCTGTGGCGAGCATCCTCCACCCTTGATTATCAGCAGTACCAGAAAAACAATGTAACAGCAGAAAGTTTTCAAGTGGAACATAACGCATTCCGTATGTACGTCGGAATAAATACTGACAAGATGTTTGCTCGCGAACGGGTGCACGCTAATTTATTTTTAGTCAAAAACAGCGACGGCGCTTTTCGGAAGGCCTGGTCCGCACAAATACACTCGGTATCGTTACGTAACAAATTGCAAAGAACGGAGCTTTCGAAAGCCAACGAAGATGATAGTACTCCATACAGACCATATCGATCGATAACTATGCATCCAGTAGGAGTAAACATAATTAATTTAATGCAGCTATTAGCAAATTTGTTTACACTGCAAAACAGGATATGAAAACATTGTCTTATTAAGTACCCACACGTAAGATACTGGAAAACTCATCAAGTTGTAACAAAACCATGAAATAGTTTGACTTGTCTTGTTGTAAAGAGAATGTATTTAGATGCTTCATATACAGAGTTTAAAAAAAATATGTTCGGATATTTTACCTAGGTTTCGGATCTCATCGTTATGAATACCTACAAAAGTCTTAGTAAACATAGATCTGAAAATCAACCGTTTTCGAGATGTAATTATCGGTAAAAAATAAATTTTGCTTCGATCTTTCAGTGACATAGAAAAATCCTGATTGAAATCGATTACATTCTTCATGTTCTCTTTCCATCTCTGCGCATGCCGCATGCTTAATTCCGTAAAAATGAACTATATTTTAAACTGGTACACATAACTAAGTTTTGTTTCGTATACGGTTGATATACGATCTTACTTTTAATTAAGACTTTGCTTCTATTCTTATGGTGTGTAAAATGTTCGAACGCCCTGTATACAAACACCTTATACACCGGGTATCTCAATAAGGATGGCGACCGGCGACGGTGGGCTGCTGAAAAATTTTCTTAAATCTAGTAGGTCTAGAATTGTTAGCGTTTATCAACTGTTATATTTGAAAAATTTGACGTTTTTCGCCTATAATTCTACTGACAGTTTCTATCCAAGTGAACTAGTTTTGTTTGTAAAGCATTTGAGAAAAAGTAATTTTGTGTAAACATGGAAATCTCACGTGAAAATTTTCTTGCCATGATTTTTTACGATTTTAAATGTGGTTTAACGCCGAAACAATGCCTCGATTGGCTTCATTTGGCTTTTGGAGATGAAGCACCATCAAAGAGCAGTGTTTATAATTGGTTTGCCCAATTCCAGCGTGGACGTACCTCCCTCAGTGACGAATTTCGTGAAGGTCGTCCATCAACATCTGTTGTTGCCACTAATGTAGATGCTATGCTTGAAATGCTTGAGCGAGATCAACATGTAACTTACCGTGAGATTCAAGCATCCTTACGCATTGACATGAAAGCAATACACCAGATTTTGCATGATCATTTGAACGTACGAAAGCTTTGCAGTCGTTGGATCCCAGATTAACAGAAGCGGAAAAAGCAGGGTCGTCAAATGGTACGAAGAAATGCTCAAGAAATTCAATGGAGGTCGTTCAAATTTAGTTTATAACATCGTTACTGGTGAAACGTGGATCTATTCGTACGAGCCAGAAAGTAAACAACAATCTACCGTTTGGGTATTTCAAAATGAACCAAGAGCAACAAAAGTTGTCCGTTCAAGCAGTGCTGCGAAGCAAATGCTTGCTTGTTTCTTTGGTTTAACTGGACATGCAGCAACCGTGGCTTTAGAGGATCGAAAAACCGTGAATGCTGATTGGTATACTACAATTTGTTTGCCGGAAGTCATCGATCAAATAAGAAGAAACAATCGAGATCGACGAATTATTCTCCACCATGACAACGCCAGCTCTCACTCAGCCCGTCAAACAGTTGATTTTTTGTCCAACAAAAATGTTGAATTAATGACTCATTATCCATATTCACCTGATTTATCACCCAATGATTTCTTTTTGTTCCCACATATCAAAAATAAAATGCGTGGTGAGCGATTTTCGTCGGCTGAAGCAGCGGTTGAAACATTCCGGACACTGGTTTCTGAGGTACCATCTTTAGAGTGGAAAACGTGCTTTAGACATTGGTTCGAGCGTATGCAAAAGTGTATTGACGTCAAAGGCGAATACTTCGAAAAACAATGATACCGTTTACCAAATTTCATATGCGTCTTTTCATACCGTTTCCAGAAACTTTTCCAGCAGCCCACGTATAGCAAACCGTAATACGTAATACGTACAGGTTCAGGAGAAAAAGAATTATAGTGAAAGTGACCATCAGTAATTGAAAGAAAATATTTTTATGCATCTGAATTGACCGCAAGGGAGCGTAATCGATGAACCCAACAATAAAATTAATTAATTAATTTTACTAACAAAAGTCTCAGAATAAGCTGCAGCTTTGATAGTGTCATTGGAAAACTGATTAATTCTCCACAACTTTGATTTTAGACTTATTCGATAATAAGTCTAAAATCAAAGTTGTATTCTTTAAGATAAAGAATATAACTTTTATAGTCTATCAGAAATTAATGAGCGTCTGCTCATTTAAAAGAGATTTTAAGCTGATTTAAAACTTGCATTCAATGACTCCAGCCACTTATTAAACTACACTGCATTAAAATAGTAAGAGGGCGCTATTCGCAAAAGTAATAGTCCTTTCCCAGTTTTCCAAAAAAAAAAAATTAAATGGGAATTTAATTCCGTATTTCTTTTACACTGATTACAAAGCATTCACCTAATCAGGAGAACATTTTGGTAAAAACCCGAAGTTGATAGCTTTTTTCGTTCTCGAGTTATTATCAAATGAGTCTATTAACTAATGATCGTGAGTGACCTGCTTAAAGCGGGCCACTCACGATCCAACGCTGCAATGTGATTTTGCTAGATGCGACGAAATTGGCAAGAATTTGACCGTGTGTATGCACAATCAACACGGTTGGTCCAATTTTGACCGCAGACAGAGCAGGCAGTCTGCAGCAGTACGATTTCGTTGAATCGTGTTGGAAATTGGATCATCTGTGAATGTTTACAGTACAGTTGTATGATGTTGTATTCACCGCTGTTGATAAATTTTAAAATATATACTTAAAAATATCTTAATTGCAATCATTTTTCACGGAGTTTTTAGAACTTTATAAAAATTTTGCACGTCTGTGGAAATTGAAATCAACAGTATAAGATGACCAGCATTCATAAAAACGTGCAAAGCACGATAAATTTTAAAGAAATGGAAGTATGTAGATACAACTGAAGACTTTCTATAAAAATTAAATTATAAAGCATCATATAAAACAAATCACCACCTTCGATTAGTATATCTTTTTCGCTTTCTCTGCATTTCAGTTACTCGTCTTCCGACATGTTCTGTCAGTGGAGAAAAGGTTCATATTCATACTGCGATAATGTATCGTGAGTGGCCTCTTCTAACTTTCGACAGAATCGTACGATATTGTCACCCAACTCTGTCGTACTGCAATGCTGGATCGTGAGTGACCTGCTTAAGACATGGGTCCTCGACCTTAAAATGAATCCTTGCAAGAAATCTTTAATCTTTTTATTTTCTTTCAATTTCATAATTTACTAAAACTCTAAAGACGTGTATGTATATAATTATATTATACAGGGTGCTGCGTTTTGAAACGCAACATAGGAAATCCCATGTTAATTTGAAGGTGTTCGAATATTGGCTTCCCTAAATATTTTACAGCAAAATTCCATTTAAATTTCTTAAGGTGCTCTTTAAGATGAATCTGTCTGTGAAGTTTGAGAATTTTTCATTCACTCACTTGCAATATATTTAAAAAATATCAGTAATTCATACCAAACTATCAGCAAGGCCTTGGATCCGTAAATGTTAAAATAAATTTAATAATTCTTCTATCAATCTTTTTCAAAAACGAACTATATTTATAAATTATCTGTTCAGTTTTCACTATCACTGATCAAGGTTTTGCTAATAATTTGATATAAATTGAATATAGGTACATATTTTTTTTTAATGTCTTAAAACTCAGCGTATGAAAAATTCACAAACTTCAGAGACAAATTCATCTCAAAGACCACTTTAGAAAACCTAAATGGATTTTTTTCAAAACGCAGCACCCTGTGTACCATATGAATAGCAGCAGCCCTTAAGATGTTATTTTGAATAAAGAAAATGCAAAGCTCTGCGACGGCAGAAAGAAATTGTAATACGATATATCCGGAAGCTAGAAGATTTAAAGTATTCATTTATTTTCTTCTGAGATTTAAAGTATTCATTTATCTTCTTCTCAGAAGAAGATAAATGAATACTTTAAAAGTACAGCGTTTTCGATTTACTATTTAAAGCACTCTTTAACTTAATGGAGATACTCTAAAAGTGCTCTGATTTAGAACCTACCAGTCTAGCTAGTTGATATAATACAGGCTGTCTCAAAAATAGGTTCCATCCTTTTACAAGCTGACATTACTAGCCCCTATACAGTATGAAATCGATTGCCAGAAACTACAAAGTGATCAAGTAGAAAATGTGTGTCTGAGTTGACAATGCTGAATTTTATTTTGAAATGGTACAACTGAAGTAACTTCCTGTTTGTTGACAGCTTGACGTTGACAGCCTTCAATATTGAGAGCCGTTTTACATCTATCAAAATTTGTACAAAGTAAGAGAGACAGACGACTACAATAGGGTGGAATCACAATAATATAAAATTATTAATTAAAGCTCTCTAATCGAGACTATAGTCAATAACACACGCGAAAACACCAAATTTGTACGCTGTTTCTATTTATTATTCTCTTAAATTAATAAATAAAATTGAAAATATTCAAATATAAATCACGTGGTTTCGAAAGGCTTCCCATTCGTTGTGACGTCAGTGTTCATATATTGTCCTTGACGTTTATGTTGTACGCAGACCCTTGTCAAATAGTTTGAATGTTTGCTCTTAATATGTGCTGAAAAATACAGTTTTAATTTAAGCAACAATTACGAAGTGAATATCTTAAAGAACACTAAATTTTGTGAAACGCTTATAAATAATTTATTCGGAGTTATTGCACAGGTATTTTTACATTACAGCACAGCACAATACTGATAATACGTTTTACTATTTATTGTAATAAGTTTTATGTCTTCGTATTGATATTCACTTATTACGATTTGACAACATATGAACATTGACGTCACACAGTCAGAATGTGCGTTTTGGCGGGAATTTAATCAATTCAAATTTCTTTAATTTTTACGGCTTTAATATTCATTTATGAAAAAAAAAGAAATATATCTAAATTATCGTATTTTTACCTACATTCAAATAAAATAATTAAAAAAATGTTCATGTACCCTATTAACGTTCATTGGTTGCCTCTTTGTCATTTTGTGCAAGAAATTGTAACAAATTTTGATAGATGTAAAACGTCTCTTAAGCACATTTTTTTACTGTTTTTTATCGACGGCTAAAATTTTATCTATTCCCTATCCCCAACAGACTCCTAAAAAGGTCGACGGTCGACATCCAAGCAATGCCTACAGGTTCATTGATCCCAATGGAACCTCTGCGCTAAGAGAAGCGAATATGAATTCTGATTTTTAATACAGGATGATCATAGATTAAAAGCAAATTCCAATCATATCTCTTCCAAAAAAAACGTATAATTTGACATATTGAGTTTGAGTCCAAACTTGAAATCTAACCAGAAACGATTAACGATAGTCATTAACAATTTGTATCTAATGATTATTTACTTGACTACTTTTAAAAACATTTGTTGTGCCTCTTCCTTGTTATGTGCTTACGTATAGTATACATGAAATGCCACTTACTGAAGTGAACGAAACCTTGTACTTACATACTCAGAAATTAAAAACGACAAGTGTATGTCTGCAAATATACAATTAAAATGAATTTTAAATTCAGATTGTTAAGGTGTCGGCAAAGTAGCTACGGTATGGCTGCCCGTCATGAAATTTTATGAATCGTGTATGGACATAATTACACATCACATGTCAGAACTTAGAAAATGAATCTGGCAACGTCGCCGCGGCGGAACCAATTAAAAATGCACGCCATTCTGCCAGGCTCTAACTAAAGGGTCTCTCGAACCTCGACCCTAATCGTACAAAACATAATTTGCCGATCTTTAGTAATAACCAGGGAAAAGAAATGAGCCCATTTGTTTCGCGATCAATACGAAAATTTAATACTCGGAGTGTACTAGCTCCGCCCGAAACATTTGGAAGGGAGTTATCTCATCTGGCTGCATCGAGGACATACATACGATGTCGGCTTGTAGGCGCTTCTATTGTTTGAAATTAAATATATAAGTAAGTACAGTAAAGAGAAACTTTCTTCTATTATCTCTCTAGGATGTGCGAAAAACCCTTTGACTTTAAATTGATCAGTCGTTCAAGGAAAAACCTGAACTTGTAACTCGCCTACCTTCCCTTTCCACTCAATGACAATTAGAAGCATCACAGCCGCGCAAAGGTGGAAAAAGTAAACAGTACATTTAGCCTGAAAAGAGTCCGTACTAAGTGGGCTCAATTCTTAAGCCTGGTAATAACTAAACGGTTTATTCGCAAAAATTAGTAACAAACAGGTGGCGTTTATGATAAGGCAAATGAAGAGCTATCATTAATGTTATTCAGTAAAGCTTGTTTTATTTCATTCATCAATGTCTTTTGTTAGTTTTATTATTGTGCATACTATGAATAAGTACGGAAGTATCACAAAATTCACAAAGAAACATTTCAATTTAATTTTTTTTATAGGTTAACCACACGTCATTCTAATGTTTTCCCTATTATAGGGATCTTCACAAAACTTCAGCTAGATGTCAGCCACTCCGTGATTTTTCCGAATACGCCCGAGACACTCACCCTCGCGCTTATTGTATCAGAAGCAACCGTTCGATATAAATTACGTGTGTAACAGAATTGCCTGTATAATTTCTTTCAAATCAATAATTATGAAAACATTATAATTCTTTAAAGGTAACTTTTAAAAAGACTGGCACAATACATTTAATTCGTATCAATTATAGCGCGGTCACTGCAAAAAGAATGCGTGTTCATTTGGAAACGTTTCGGTTATACAAACAAGTTTTTATATCCAATCGACCAGAACTGTAGTGGTTATTGCGTGTCGCATAAACTTCTCGCACTTCGACTGGTTAACTATTTTGTTTTTACAGAGCAGACGCGTTAAAGATTCGAATTTTTCCGACTATGATCGCTTCAGCATATTAATAGTTCCTCGTAGATTTAACGAAACCTTCCGCCTAAAATGCGCCTAGGTTTAGTAATAGCTCTAAAATTATACAAAATCTTATGTACCACTTTTATACTTAATATTTTTCTCTAGCCCGTAAAACAAAGGTTCCAGATAAGATACAAGATGTACAGGGTGATTCGGAATAAGTGTCCGAAGCGTTAGTACTTGCAAGAAATAAAAAACTGTGCAACGGTTTTATGAAAAAGTCGCAATTAGAGAAACAGTGAAGTACATTTTTAATACTTTTATTACATCAGACTTATAATACTTACTAACAATACAAGTGAAATAGCAAGTTTATAAATTACACCTGACATACGAATTTATTTACAATTTACCGAGACGCAAGATGGAATTATAAAGAAAAAACAGATGGCTAAACAGCTTTCTACTCACGCGATTCATAAAATATTCTGCAAATAAAAAGTACATTGCAAAATACAAAATACTTATTAGATAGAAATTTCTTGCTATTAAGTTTGTATAATTCATAATTTCCTAAATTAAATACATCGAACATACATCACACTTTACCATTTACACTTTTGCTATCAAAAGGATCAGTAAGAAAAAAAAAACTGAATAAAATAAAAAATAAAACAAAAATAATTGTTACATGTATAAAGTAAATTTAAAAAAAAATGCACCAATTCATTTAAAACAATTACACAGAGGGTACTTCTTGTACACATCAATAAGGTAGTAATGTTTTTATGTATGCCCATTCAAGTGGCTTTTCACATGCTCTAAAAATGTATTTCTTCCAAGAAAATACTTCTGACACACTTCACACTTAAGCATTTTCTGTGCTTCATTTGTTTTCAGACATGAATGTACATTATAGTGGCACACATTGTCAAATTTCTTACTGCACTTTACACAGTCAACTACTGCTGAAATGGTCTCATCTGATGGATTACTGGTTTTATCATTTTTGAGATTAATACTTTTGTTCAGAGTTGGGCTAACTTTATTGTCGGATTGTTGGATCTTAGGTGGTTTGGCTTTAAGCTGAGGAGTTTCTACCTTTTTACTGGTAATTACTTTCGGTTGCCTCGTTTTGTTTTTGGCCACTCGTTTACTAGAATGCATAGACAGGTGTCCATTTAGTTGAACTCTTAAACCAAATGATGCTTTACATATCTCACAAACATGCTTCTTAGCTACTTTGTTCTCGTCTGGATGTAATGACATGTGTAGATTAAACATGTTTGATGAAGAAAATGAAATATCACAAAATTCACATTTCATTTCCATTTCACTCAGTTCTAGCGGTTCTGTTTTGATAGGTTTGAACAATTGTTTATTTATAGGTGATTTATCCTTTCTTGGTTTAAGATTTGCAGCATTAAATTGTCCTAAATCTCTTTCGTCTCCTTTTGTCTTACTATCTGCTTTTTTTGTTGGGTTTGAGACAATAAATAAACTTGTCTGAGGCAAGCCGTTTTCTGCACCAAGTGGTAATGAAAGACGAGATGAAGCAGGTGTTTGTACTGCTGCATTTTCTATTGTTATATCTGAAAAAGGAATCAGGTTTTCATCAAATTCGACTTTTATCTTCTTTTCTTGATATGGAGGGCGTGATGGAGAATGAAGTAATTTTCTTTTCTGTTGCTTCTTTGATGGCTCAAGATTTACCAACTGTGCATATTGGAATTGCCTAATATGCCTTGCTTTGTGCTTATGTAATCGTGCACGATTTATAAGAACATCGTCGCAATAGTCGCAAATATATACTTTATGATTACATCTGGTTAAGGCAAGCAAAACCGATTTCCTCATTTTGTTTAACTTAATGTTAGCATTCAAAATATTTTTACGTCGTAAGCTAGGACGTTTCTTTAAGAAATTGGCGGCAATTTCTTTGTCAGATAAACCAGGATTACATTGCACATTTGCATCCAATTCAATATGACTTTGTGCTTCAATGGTATCTGTCCTATGGTCCAATTGTACTGGTACAGAATTGCATTGTATGTTTGACTCGAAATCTGAACGCTTTTCTGCTTGAAATATACAACTTTTTTCTGAATTGGTTGTGAAACTCACGCTAACGGTATTGTGTATTTGCTTTGCGTTAGTTATTTCAAAGCCGACAGATATATCACCAGTAATAACATCTCCTCCAAATGCATGCAAATTATCCATTTCAGGAGTGGAATTCCCCATAGAAATATTCTCCTCGCTTGTAAGGTCATGTATGACATGTTCATGTACAACATGCTCCTCGCTATTCATTTCAGTTTTAACAATACTCAATGGAATAAACACTTCAGACGGCTCTGACTTAATACTGGTGTTATTTACTTCAAAATTCTTACTTTTAAAAGTTGCTTCAGTTTGTAAGCACATCTTTCGAAAGTTGTAGACCGTCGCTGTGATGTTCAAGCAACTCTTGCAAATCTTTTCTTTCGTTGTGTTAAGCTCCTGCGAAAACATAGTCAAATTAATGCAAACCACTCACAAATTATTTTCGTTTAACTTACTAGCTCTGGTATGCACTGATTAAGTTTTGTCCCAATACTTATAGAATGTAAAAGATCGATGGTGTCCAAACGAATCAGACTTTCCGATTCCATGTCGTTGTAGCATGTTCTGCATTTTTCTAGTGACATCATCAATTACATACGATTTATTTTTACTTATACTGAACCAAATAGAGTAAATTTTATTTATTGACATGTGCAATGACAGGTTTCGGTTATACATCAGTGACTTCAGTGTCACCACACGTCACAAGTGAAGATGAAGGCGCAAATTCATGAGCAGAAGCATCATTTTTAAAAGCGTCAAAGCGTTAGAAGGAAATTAATTTAATTTATGTAACACCTAATAACATTGCGCAACACAAAAAATCATTCTAACTAAAAGTAGATTGAAGAAAGCTCAGATTTATCACTGATGTCTTCAGTACAGGTTCACCAACTAAAACATCTTAAAAGTACTGTAAATTATTATTTTTTTTATAACCGTTTATTTACCGTTTCAAACACATCTTTATGTACAAATTTAAAGACGCCTGCCCTCAAGCGTGTATCAGACCTGTATGATACAATTTAAATGCAGCGATGGTTCCTTTATCATAGCCGACGTAGCCCTTTATACAAAGCGATCAAAATGAACAGATTTCTCACAAAAATTTATGCGCCGTTGTGACATTTAAACGTAAGTTACTAGACAACAATTATCTAACAGAATATTAATGTAAGGAAAATTAACACACTAGTGAGTTTGCGGTAACCCTTTTCCGTTACGTTAAACGACCATTTTTGCTTATAATATAATGTAATGCAATAGAATGAAAAGTTCGTTTGCGGTTATCGTCAAAAATAAATTACGTTATAAACGTCTCCTGGTTAAGAAGTGACCACAGAAGTGACCGTTGGAGCAAGAATTGTCAGCATGACAGATGGACAGATATCTCGTCTAATTTGATGTTGTGAGTTGGTCAGTACTGAAAATCTGAATAATTTTGCATCTTTTACAATAATATTATTATTAAGTATATTTTATTTATTCATAACGTTAACAAATTTATTAGCTTTTATAATATTTTACATGCTTGTATGCTGTACTTAACCTAAAAATGTTCAGCAACTACGTCGACTACAATCGACTGTGCACGCCTACAAATTCCGTAATTCCGTAATTCTGATTGGCTCCCTTATTTTTAAAAATAGCGTTCGGAAACTAGTTATATGGAATAATTTTCCATAACACCAACGTTACAGTTTATAAGGAAAACTTTTATAACGGAAAACACACTACCGCAAACTCACTAATATAGAGTTTGCGCAAAGGCACCGTTACGTTATAAATACATACATCGTTATAAATTAGAAAAGGTAGTTAAAATTTCCAAACGGAAGGGAAAAGTGTAAAAAACTTGAAAAACATGCGTTTAAATTTAGATAATTGTTGAGTGTGATGTTTTTCCTGTTGGTTTTCAAGTAGTGATTGCATTTTCCGTTTTACAACGATTGCATTTATAATTATAACGTAACGATGTGTTTGCGCTAGTGTTGTTAAATTACCGGTAATTTATTTTTAATGTTACCTTACGTGTAATATCACCGTAACATTACCGTAACGCGCCGGGGTTACCGATAAAATACGCTTTCACTAAATAAGTGATATTTATTCAATTCTCTATCTAATTTGATGTCGGATAGTCACTACATTTTTGTCTTTTATTAAAAAATAAGGTTTCCAATATTTAATGTTATGTATTTCCACTAAATAGTTTCATGTCTAAGCAAAAATCATTTTAGGTTATGAAGAATTCATTTTGTTCTTTTAGTATTTACGTTTTTCCTAAGTAATTAAAAATATTCCATGACCATTTGTTTCATTCGTTTACTTGTATTTTGTAAGTGTGCAACTCGAAATTACATTACGTGGTAGAGGTAACAAACGGTAACCAACGGTAACAAATGAATGTTACCTTACCGGTAACATTTGAAATTTACCGTAAGGTAACGTGGTTATATTATCGACTCACAACACTAGTTTGCGCAAACTCTTTAATGTCACGGCGCTTTCGAATGAGAGCAGCCTAAAAGCTAAGTTCAGATACATACGGATACGCAAAATATTTACTGCGGATTAGTTTCTGATTGGTTCCTTCAAGAAAAGAGAAAACCAATCAAAAACAATCTGCAGTAAATATTTTTCGTTTCCGCGATGCATGTGATGTGAACTTAGCTTAATCCGATCCAATGTTACATCTGATCAGTTCATCATAACAATGACCACATTCAGCAGAACAAATCAACGCTCCCATCGTTATGACTGAACGCTCATTTCTGCTGAGTTTTCAAGTTTCGGAGCTACGTAAATATAATGACATGGAAAGTTTTTGTTATTTTGAAGAAATTTGAAAGACCGCTACAACTCATAAGAGAGTGATCACTTTAGAAATTTAGCCAACAGTTAGGTCTGCTGAATGCGACCAATATTGCTCTTGGCAGGGTTGTCAGATTTCTTTTGAAAAATATAGCCAAACGTAAAAAATATATTGCCCCTAATTAACACTGAAATAATAGTAGGAATAAATAAAGAAAATGTAAGTTTCTGTAATAATAAGACAACATAAAATAACACCATCTTGAAATTTTCGTATTAGAAGTGTGGTACAAAAAAAAAAAAAAAACAAAAAACGAATCAAACAAATGTAATTAATTTGTTAGTTGTCAACTGGACTATACTTTTTTGCTAAAAATAGCTACACAAAGGAACAAAACAAATTATGAACAAAGATATACGAAAAATAAGGTAAATGAATAAAAACGTAGTAATAAAATAAATAAATAAATAAACCAAATAAAACCTGCGAATAATCAGAAACAAAAGAAAGAAAGAAACAGCAAAGACAAATACAAGGCGAGGCGAAAAAAAAAAACAAAAGATGGACAAAAATTCGTAGGAAATAAAGGCAAACTGTAAGAAAGTAAATAATACGATAGAAACAAAATAAAAACAGAACTGAACGATGAAATACAGCGCGTAAAACAAAAAGAGTTCACAACTGGGATTGACACAAAACAAATGAAAAACGATGAACTACAAAAGAGCGTCAATAAAAAGCGAAAAATCGATTCGATAAAAACCAAAAGAAAAATCTAGTAGAAAACAAAAATGTAAAATCAATTTGATAAAAATAAACAAAAGAGAGTATAAAGTGAATTTAAAAAAAAAAAAACAGAAATGAAATGAAAATCGACGAAAGTTCTTGCAAATAAAAACAAACTCATAGGAAACAAAAGATAACTGTAAAAATGGGTTAACAAAATTCGACAAACAATTCAATTAAAAAGGGAAGAATGCGAAAAACAGCAGAAGAAAAGACAATAGAAAAATGGACAGACAGAACAATATAAAAGAAAAAACGGCGATTTTTCGGGCGAAAACTTGCAAGTCAAGAAACTGACAAGAGACAAAAGGGCAAAACAAAAAGCAAAGGAACCGTGAAAAATGCAAAACGTGAATTCCTTAAAATAAAAAAAAATCAAAGAGAAAGAAAAAATATGGACATAAACCAGAAACAAAAGAAAACGATACTTGAATACTATGTTAGAAAGTGAAATTTTGTCGAGTGTCATATGTGAAAACAATAACATACGTAGCCCAGGCGCCAAATAAGAGTTTTAAGCGCCAAATATGTCGACAATTTAGCCCAAACGGCGGAATTTCGACCAATCTGGCAATCCTGGCTCTTGGTCGGATTAGATGTGCTAAAAAGATTTAATTGGTTTCTTTATACAAACCAGGGGTTCCCAACCTTTTTGAGTATCGACTCCTTACAAGAAAATAAAAATTTCCTTCGACCCTTTTCACTTTTAATTAATATTTCTACAACAGTATGTTAGTCATACTAACAGTTTTCATTTTAAATTTTGTTAATTGGAATTGGAATATGTGACTCTATTTGACCTTATTTCAATTGCAAAATATATTTTTTCTTTCAATCGACTATTATTTGACATGATTTTATTTTTTAATCATCAATAGATCTCGTTTTTTTCTATTTTTACTCGTTTTGAATTTATTTTACGTATTAATTCCGTCGATTGAACGCCGCCTTTTTCTTTCTTCTTGTAATATTCAGTATTCGATTTGAATTTATTTTATTTTTTAAGTATCAACTGATCGTCTTTTTCTTTAACATTTGTAGATTAGATTTTTAAACGTGTTCATCAGTTTTTATATCATTTGAGTGATAGTTTTATCATTTTTATTTTGTTTTATTCGTTTTGACTTTGTTTATTTTCATATTGATTATAATTAACCGATACTTTGTTCTTCTTTTATTCGAGTTGACTTTATTTAATTATTGTGTGATAAAAGCTATGAGAGAACGTGCAAATCTTAAACGAATCGTCGCTTTTAGCCCGATCATTTTTCTGAAAAGTTTTTGTAAATTTTATAGAAAAGACTCGGGGGAAAGCGACAGTTTTATTTTTGTACCGTTTGTATGTACTATGATGCTCAACTTAAATGATACTCCTGCATGCGAACTACACCCTTAAGAACGTTCAGCATAAGGGCTACGAAACTATCAAATAGTATCATTTTTGGTGAGCACCACAGTACATTTAAAAAATTTCTTGATTTTAATATTTTGATAATCATATTTCTTTGTTAAATACTCGCACAATAAAAGAAATTAAGGGATATGTGATTGTTAAACTCGCCCCGCTGTTTTTCGAGCTTGGAAGATTGGGTATTTGGGGATTACTGATATTGGTTTACATTGATCACGTGTTTTACGATAACCAATCACTTTCGCCAAGTGAACGACGAAAGCCAATGACAGCAATCCCCAAGCATCCAATTCTCCAAAGCAGCTTAAGGCTAGGGAAATCTAGGCAGTTTTGGAACATAAATTTACGGAATTTACACAATTTCATATCGCAACCCTGAGTTCATCGACCCTTTGAGGAGTTGATGAACCTATATGCCCCGTTGGGAATCTCTGGTTTATATAAACCAATCAAATCTCCATCGCGTAACGATGCTGAGCGGTGAATGAAACTTCCGGTTTACTTGAAACTTGAAGTTGAACCACAGATAAAAGAGCTTAACAAAACATGTCTCATTTCTCTAATTATAATTTAATTTAATAGTACTATAAAATTCATTGTTAATAAATTAGTAATTATAAAATGAAAGAAAATATGTCAAAATACTCCGGACGTTTATCTCTGAAATGAAATTAATCATTTAAGCCTAATTCAGCTTCCTCTTCTGGTGTAAGTTCATAAGCACTCTTGGCTGCACTCTGCTTCAAATTACCATTCCCAGTTATCACAGTGTAATCATCTATTTCTAAATCCTCATCCTCTCCATTAAAACAACCATCACGAATTTTCTTACCAGAACCTTTCGGCTTTTTGTTTTGCTCCTCTGGTGGTAAGGTTAGATCACCTTCATATTCGATAACGTTGTTCTGAGCAATTCTCCATTCTAACGTTTCTGTGGTAAAGTCATCTCTGTTACCCAGTGTTGTAAAGCCGATAATTTTATCCACCATGATGCTGTTGTGAATGCAAACAATGGTGGGTATAACTCTAATTTTTAGCTTTTCAGCGAGGAACGGGCATTTTTCAGCATTCAATGACACAAACAAGGTTTCGATATGTTTAGGGGCAAGCTTCTTTAGATGCATATCGACTATTCGGCATCTTTCGTTAGTATTTGTGTAGAAATGAATCACAACGTTGTCGGATTTCTTAATAACATCAAAAAATTCTTTCTCTTCTGCAAGTTCTTCGTATTTGCCATGACCGTTGCTCAACCACTCTCGTGTTTTTGCTTCTTTCGCTTTCAACTCTTGCATGCGTTGTTTGCGGATATTCTCAATGTCGTTTACGTCTAAATTGTCTAATTGTTCAATAGCTGCGTCTACTTGTCTCTCTATGGCTTTAGTAACGTGCAGTACTTTTTCTCCTAAATTATCCATTTTTCTTGGGCGATTTTCTCTCAAGTGCCTAGAAATGTAACTAAATAATTATTTCCTACGTGAGTAGTCCTAGGAACATACTTTTGTATCAGAAATCCTTAAATCAAACCTAATATTTGGAGAAATTGGAGCGGTTGTATCGGAACGCAAAACTTCTTGAAACACACCTCCACTGAAAAGGTAATTTTGTTACCAACACAATTTTACACCTTCCGATTTCGAACCGAAGTTCCGAGCAGCAAAATTATTTTTGTAGGTAAATAAACTGTTTATCTTTCATTCATTAACCGATCTGATTTATTTCTTACTAATTTGAAATACAGCAATGCGTCATACATGTCAGAATTGACATTGCTAAATACCGCGCCTTCAAATGAAATCCTAATTAAAGTAGGCAGTGACTTTTTCTAAACCGTTGGCGACACTTAATACAAGAATGAGAGCTTTGAATGAAGCTGCGTTCCTACTTGCACTGCTGCTTGGAAGATTGGGTATTTGGGGATTACTGCTATTGGTTATCATTGATCACGTGACTAATGATAACCAATAAGTATCTCCAGGTGAACGACGAAAACCAATGGCAGCAATCCAGAATAGCCAGTTCCTCAAGTTCAAATCGCCAAAGCAGGAAAAGCATCCTGAGATTGAAAGTAGGGTCCATAGATTTGATTGACGTTTATCTGACTGGGCGATTTTGCGTTTACGCTCGGATCGTTTCTTTTATTCATTCTTACATACTGTGAATCCAATGAAGTGAAACGCAGTCGCTCTCCCTCACACTTTTGACACCTTTTGATCAGAGGTAATCCAAATAACATTCCGAACCATGGTTGCGAGATTGGGCGAAATTTCGCCATTCGGGCTACAGTTTAGTCATATTTGGCGCTTAAAAATTTTATTTATAGGCCTAATTTGGGCTACTTTTGTTGTTGTCTTCACATAACGACACTCAGCAAAATTCCACATCATATGCACAGGGGCCCGTTCAGGAATAAAAAAGAGCGCGCTGCGGGTAATATTCTTTCTCTCTTATATAAATAATTTTGTGCATTTTGCTTTTCATTTTAAACGCCCTGAGGGCTCTCGCGACACAATATCTGAACGCGACCCAGTTCGTTTTTGTTTCCTACGAGTTTGTTTTTATTTGCAATAACTCTCGTCGATTTTCATTTTTCTTGTCTATCGTGGTATCTCTTTTTTTTTAATTCAACGTTTTCATATTTCTCTTTTGTTTATTGTTATCAAATTGATTTTCATATTTGCTTCATTGACATTCTTTCACAGTTGTCTCTTGTTTTCTACTAGTACTTTTTCGCCTGGAGATTCACTTGTTTTTTGTTCATCTTAGGTCCGTTTGACATTATGCAAATTTTCACATAAAATCTTATACAAAATGAGAGAGACAGATAGTGTTTCCAGCGTGGATGGAGTATGAATATTCCCTCCACGGTTTCCAGACATTGTTTTCTTTATGGGACGTCCCGTATTTTCGATTTAAATACAATTGTCACGTCGGGACAGAGCGTGTCCCATTTTTCATCCTATGGAGCTATACAATTAAAAAATTACTCACTGTCGAAATTTACAGACAGTAAACCAATTTTAATTTGGTTCTTACAGCAGGGTAATAATCAGGGAAAAGAATTCAGGCCACTTAGTGTTGGACACTTTTTACGTCGAATGTACTATTTTTTCCTGCCACCTTTCCACGACTCCGATATTCGAATTGTTATTGAGCGGGAGGGGAAAGAATGCAATGCGAGCGTTTGGACTTCGGAGAAATTATTGTGGGCGAGGCCGAGTACTAAATTTTTGTATCGCTCGCCAGACAAGTGGCCCGAATTCTTTTCCTTGGTAATTATAATTATTTTATTTAATTAAAGACTTACTTACTTACTTAGACCGTTATAACCAGTGTTAAATTTTTTATATGAAATTTTCTTTTGTCCCGGATAAAAAATCGAAATCCCGTTTTTTTTTACTTGCGAAAAAAATCTGGCAACCCTAACGAAAGTACATTTAATGAATCGATACTTTCTCTCTCACTTTGTCGAAGATTTTCTTATTAATTCTTGCATATTATGTCAAGCGGGTCTTTAGTCGTCGATGCTTTTTTTTTGTTTTTTAAGTTCTTTATGTTTTCGTATTATACATTTCTTATCGAATTGACTTTTCGCATTTTATTGACGCTTTTTTGTAGTTCATCGTTTTTCATTTGTTTTGTGTCCATCTCACTCATGATCTCTGTTTTGCGCACTATATTTCGTCGTTCATTTGTTTTTTTTTTGTTTCTTTTATCACATTTGTTTACAGTTCGCTATTATTTTCTATTTTTTATTTTTATTTTTCGCTCAGTTTGTGTCGTCGATCTGTTTTTGTTGACTTCATGCCTTCTACTTTGTTGCTAATTTTTTCAGTTTTTTTTTGTTTCTGATTGTTTGTTGCAAGTTTCTTTGTTTTGATTTTCGATATCCCAAAATAATTTTAGAAATCCCAAATTGTAGGAATTGTCAAACCAAAAATTTAGAACAGATAAAACAGCGACATCCCACGATCGCTTTTTGACCTAACATTGCAGTAGGTTAGATAAATTGAAGCCGATTTGCTACCTAATAAGTCCCCCATGCAAGGCGGCCATGCTTGTTGCCAAAGCATAATGATTTGCAACAAAATTCTTTAGAAAAAATTAGAATTCGTGAAGAAACCAAATTAAGACTTACCAACTTTATTTTATAAAATTTAAATACTTAATTGATTTAACACTGTTTTTAACAAATTTTACACACAAATTAAGGTATCATGTGTACAGACTTTTTAGCAAGTTGGCGACATTACCTGCAAAAAACCTGGCAACTCTGGGTTTAGGATCCAGAAGCAATCTGTTAAATTCCTCAGTTTTTCAAGCTCCACGTCGTTTACAAAATGGCAATTCTATGTTTTCACAAGCAAAATTAAACAAAAAAATACATTAAAAGGAAATATATTTTACTTAAAGTAATGCAAAAGTTGTATATTTGGTAAAAGTTAGGCTTCCAGAGCTATTCGCTCTCGTACTTTTTTCTTCTCTGCAAAATATAAAGTAAAATAATAATTATAATAATAATAAGACATTATGTTTAAACCTTTTATAGGAGTTGTAGGTTCTTCTGGCAATTCAGGTTTAGCCACTAGTTCTTCAGACGGTACTTCTGGTAATGTTTCAGATATCAAACTATCTAGTTCCTCTAGAACAGCATCTTCATCTTCTTGAGTCAAAGCACCACTCAAAATTGCATCAATTTCCTGTAAATAAAGAATGCGAGACATAAAATTAAAGAAAGAAAAGTAAGGTAAAACAAACTTACTTGTTGTTTCTCGACACCTTCTCTTGTTTCTTCCAGTATTTTTTCAATATCTTCAATATTTAAAGCATCATTGACTTTCTTCAAGGCTTCATTACCTTTCTTTAATCCTTCTACAACTTTTAATTCAACTTGAGCAAATTCTATATCATGTGTCATGCGCTCTAAATTTTCCAGCTGTCCGTCTGTGCGCTGCAGTAGCTGTTCCTGATATTTCTTTTTACGCAGAAGTAATTTTGCTCTCCTAAAAGTGCGATAGTTTTCATTGAGTGAATGCTCAAAAGAAATATTTATTAATTATTTTAATTAACATACTCTTTTTGTCCATTGCTTAGCAACTTCCTAGCTATTTCCCTGTCTTTTTCTAAAGTTTTCTCTATTCTCTTTTGGTACAGCTTTAACTTATCTCTCTGCTGCTTTAATTGCTGGAAATTTTAAGTTGCAAAAATGAGTAAATAAATTGTTTTACCGGAAGGAATGCTTACCAATACTGCTTTATCTTGCTCGGTAATTCGGCTTTGCTTCTTCTTGCCGAAGATTAAACCCATTTCTTTGTTTAGTAGGCTTTAGAATAATTTTTAATGCATTCCACACTCATTACTGCACAATGTAAACATGTCAAATACAGCTGATTCATAATTGCCAACAAAACTTATCCATCACGTTAACCTTCATATCATTCTAAAAATGTGTATGAATGTGCAAAGTTGCTCATGGTTGTTAGATTTAGTCTCTTAATTCTGCATGTACTTTAAAAATACATCAATTTTAAACACAATTTTGTAACACTATGCAGTGCACTGCATTTTAATTGAAGCTCTGATGTGTAGATGTTGGCAATTCTATGGTTGGTAGTTGGCAGCACTGTTTTACAGATAGATATTTAACATGAAAAATTAAATAGGTATTTATGTAAGTAATTCTTTAGTAAGAACTGCATTTTATTATTAGTATTTTTATTTGGATTTATTACATCAGTAATTTGCAATGGAGATTATAAATTTCGTAGTATTTTACAGCAGGGTTGTAAAGTGAGGTTATGAACATGTTTCAGTTTCAAAAATGAGTATAAAAGTTGGTGAAATCGTTTTCCCTGGAGACGTGATCACGGATTTAAACACAGTAAAGGGAATAGCAGTGGTAGGGCCTGGTTTACGTCGCAGTGAAGAACCCAATCAGCTAATCGTAACAAAATCCGGTAAACTTTGCCATAAGCCAACCAATGTGTACTGGGTAGAAGGTTTGCATAAGCGTTACGTACCGAAAAAAGGCGATCTCGTGGTTGGTATTGTCACCAAGAAAGGGGGCGACATCTTAAAAGTGGATTTAGGAAGTGCTGAGCTTGCCTCTCTTTCTGTGTTTGCATTCGAAGGTGCTACGAAGAAGCAAAAACCAGACTTGCAGGTGGGAGATGCAGTCTATGCAAAACTATTAAGTGCACATCGAGAAATGGAGCCTGAGTTAGTGTGTGTAGATAAATACTTTAAGGCAGGTAACTTGGGGAGTCTGCCTTCGGATGGTTTTATAATGTCTGTTGCACCTTCATCAGTCCATCGTTTATTAAATGTGGAAAGTCCCTTACTTAGAACATTGGGAAAAAAATTCCCATTTGAAGTGGCTATCGGAATGAATGGAAAAATATGGATAAATACCAAGAGTTGTGGGGATACATTGACTCTTATGAGGGCTATTTTTGTCGCGCAGCATCAGACTGATTTAGAAATTGCTAATTTGTGTAGACAGCATTAATACACAAATTTGTGTTGAAATTCAATTGCTACTATATATATACTTGTTTGAATTTAAATAACAAATTGTTATAATTATGGTACTGTCCTGTCTGATGAAAATTATTATTAAAAAAAATAAATACAGTCGAATTTCCATAACTCAAATCAAATTCGTTGAACTTACAGTCAAGAGAACATTATTTATTTATTTAGTAGCCCGAAGTCTTGATAACTTGAATTTTTTGTGGCAAGTCATGGTTCAAGTTATTGAAGTTTGACTGTATAATTTTTGTGCACACTCAAAACGTCGACTTAATTCTCTGTTTTTCCAAGTGTCCCCATAAAAATATACATTTTATAATAATTTTATGTTTATTTGAATAAAAGAAAATTGAAATAACTCAAATTGAGCGTTAAAGTTGGAAAATCATCATTGGTTTGAGAGTTTTTTTTAATTGTTTTTTTTTTTTTCTTTAAACCACATCAAGAAAAAGTTTCCATTTAATAATAATTCAATGAATAACTTAATCACTTGTTTGTATGTAAATGAGGTATTTCAATAGAAAATTTTTCATGTAAAAGTATTAAAGTTAACTAAACCTTCGATGAATCTGAATAAATATTATTTGAGTAACTTTAGTTTCATTTAAGTTAAAAACAAAAAAAAAATTCGAAAAATGGACAAAGAAGTGCGAAGGAAAAGATGGACAAAAACAAAAGACACAAATCAAGGCTGACAAGAAATTGAAAAACAAAGTGGAAACGCGAATACGGCGAACAAAAAAAACAAGAAGATCGGCATTACTGGAGTGGAAAACAAAGTGCGAAAAAAAACAAATGACAGCTTGATTTATATTAATTTCAGACTTCGTTAAAAATTTTTCTTGCTTACAAAAATAAATAAATAAATAAGGCATACAAAGAAACAAAAAGAAAGCTTGATTTGATTTTCAAAAGATTTTACGGTAAGATGAAAAAGATAATGAAATACAAAAAAAAAGAAATGAAAGATGTTGATTTATGTGATTTGCAAACACTTTCCGCAGAAAATCATCGACTTTCCTATCTTATAGATGATAAATGATGATGAAACATTTATGAAGAAACAAATATACATCTGAAATTTTTTTTTTTATCAAAAGTGCATCATTTACTTATAAAAAGGAGCAAGTCAATTAATTAAAATTTTATTTATTTGAAATTGTTTTCAAGATAATTGTTTTTGAACTTTACTAGGAACTTTAAAAATTTTCTTGCAAATCGTTTTTGCAGTGAAAACCTCGAGCAGCCTCTGTACAGCTGTTTCAATTTGTCTGTCCTACTGCAATGTTAGGTCAAAAAGCGATCGTAGGATGTCGCTGTTTTATCTGTTTACTAGGAACGTTTTAATTACACATTTACGGCTCAAATTAACAGATGGCACTACATTCTAAATTGATGTTTAAAACGTAGTTTTCTTAGCGTTTTCCAGCTGCTTGCAAATTGTTTTAAGCTGGATTCATTGCTAGGCGATTTTTCATTGCCGCGTTATGGGATAGCCATTTGATTGGTGCGTTTAATTAAACAAATTATATGCTTTTAAATTGAGCCAATAGAATTGCGTAGAATTGTAACGCCAACGCAAAACGCCTAGCAATGAATCTAGCTGTAGATCACGACGAATTATTTTCATAACAAACTTCAAACATGTCATACCTACGGTGTGTTTCACTTTACATGAAGACATCTAAATAACTTGTTTGTTAATAACGCAATTAGTATAAAACGTTTATCAGTGATAGAAGCCATTAAGATTAATCTTTTTGTTAGACTGAATTTTTCATGGAGTTCAAATCCGGTCAACTACAATAAAAAATAAAAACTAGTGCTTAAAGTAAAGTCATAGTGTCGATGAAGAAAGAGCAAAAAAATTGTTGCTAATCACTAAAATACTCCAAATGCTGAAATGTTAATTTTTCAACATTTTTCTGTACTCATTGAAAAAAAAATACTTTATCTCAAATATCAAATGTGCAAAGCGCAATCAAAATAAGTCTAAATTGTTTTCAATGGAATGAAATGATTGTTGTTTGACTAGTGATGGCTGATCAATTACAATATTTCATCGAAATTTCGTATTTGGAATTTATAATGAAGAAAAAAAACATTCTTACAAAAAGATTCATCCTAATGGCATCTAACACTGGTAAAAATTAATTGCGTTAAAGAATAAAAGTTAATTGCGTTAATTGGTGAGAGTTAACTGTGTTAATTGATAAAAGTTAATTTCGTTGATTGGTAAAAGTTAATTGCGTCGCTAATAAACGAGTTACTATTTAGGTGTCTTCATATAAAAGTGAAACACACTGTATAAAGCATATGTTTTAATTCTTACACTCTTAGCGGATGTTACGTTAAGACTGTATATTTTTATATTTTCTGGCAAAATTAATTTTGATACGCCACTGATTATCCTGTTATTTATAGTTTGGGTTTTTTAATTTGAAAGATTACCGTAAATGTAAGTTTGGTTGCCTAATTAGGTTGATTATTTGAAAGATTACCATAAACGTAAGTTTAGTTGCCTAATTAGGTTGATTATTTGAAAGATTACCATCAATGTAAGTTTGATTGCCTAATTAGGTTAACTATTTGAAAGATTACCGTAAATGTAAGTTTGGTTGCCTATAGGTTGATTATTTGAAAGATTACCATAAATGTAAGTTTGGTTGCCTGATTAGGTTGATCCCGTATCTCGTACGTGGAACTCGGACATTGTAGAAATCCGAGGATTTTAAAAATCACAAGAAAATTTGCCATTTCAACTGTCCGAAGTTTTCTTATTTTGGCGAGAAATCCATATCTGGTGAGCATTTCAAATTTGCACTTTATACTTTGTCCACCTGCATGTTTGAACGTGACTTGCACGAGCACGATTACTCCTCTTTAAGTAAATTCAGCCAATTTGTTACACGCCGGTGGCCTATGTTTGTGTTCATTAACATACAGTATGTTGTTAAACACAGTTCAAAGGTTAGAATAAATGCGCGAATGTCATCGCACCGTCAAATCTGATCGATTATAAATTGGCTACGGAGCGCGGAAAAATCAGTCGCCTGTTTACCTTTGATGTTTCGTTTTGTACGCTCCTGATACAAGTAAATTCACATTTTCAGTTCATGTTATTATTAAATTAATTAAGTAAATCATGTCGGAACGTACCAACGGATATCACAGTAAGTGTCAAAAATACCGTCAAGTGAATTTGGACTATACGATTAACCTCTAACCTCACTTTATTTCTATGCGACTTTACAGGGAACGGAAGACTCGAGGCTGACTATGAAGAAATTAAAATACCTGTGCCTTGGGGACATATCAGCGGTGAGTTAATAACGAATTTTTATTACTCGCCAGTAGACTCATTATTTAGGAAGTGCAAATTTAAATGTAAACATGGTGTAATAATGATGGTAACATATTTTTTTATACTGTGTTAAATTATATTATAAGCGATTTAAAAAAAAAATGTTTCGCTTTTGCAAGTTCCAAATTTTTCCAATAATTTTGTTTTTTTTTAACTTTGACGTATCAATGTCAATACAGGTGCGAAGTGTTTGTATTGCTTACGTCAGGGAAATTTATTAGTGTAATAATTTTTTTCAGGATTAATCTTTTCCTTGACATTAGCACATTACTTTGTGTAATTTTTCAAGGAATGTATTAATAGATGTTGATAAACGAATTTCACCGTAAGTACGTCACTTACAGGTACTAATTACAAACACAGCCAGCCAAAATATGTAATACTCACGTGTTTAAGAAAGTGTGGTGCGTGTACTTTGGACTCCGGCTGTTTGACCAATAACCGTAAAAATATTCGTGAGGATATTACATCAGCTTTTAAAGAGAGAAATTGTTGCTAAAAGAGTGCGTGGTGTTTATTATTGAACGCAATTTGCAAGTCATTTAACTTTATTTGTGTGTATCGTATTCTTTAGATTACTACTTAACAAAAAAAAAAAATCAAATCAATCTACGCAGTCATTACCTATACCTTGTCCATAAACTGGAGATACACGATTTTTAAAGTTCATAAAGGAAGTAACCCCTTATTTCATTTTATAAACATTTTATCGTATCGTAAATTAATAAATAACACATTTTGAAATTTTTTTTTTCCAAATCGTTTTTGATTGCAGTGAAAACCTCGAGCAGCCTCTGTACAGCTGTTTCAGCCCTTGGGGCTTCATCAGCAGAGACGCAGCTCGACATTGCCACTGTAGACCAACAATGACTTGTCCAATTTATTCGCAATAACACATTTTGGTTCAAATTTACAAATTCGTTAAGCTTTAATTTAAAGTCACTTTAAGAATAGGGAAACAAATATATTTTTTTGGGTTAAAGTAACTTTAAATTTAAAGTTTGATTATTAATGTAACTTTAAAGTCCTATTATAAAATCGACCGCCCTAAAGAAAATAAAAGAAACAAATGGCGACTACTGCAATAAAAATTGTGCATTCTTCCGCTTAAAAGTTTGAATCGTGTTCCGAATAGTTTGGGCCTGAATTTCGTAGTTGTTACAACAAAACACCTGACTTGAATTTTTGATTGACAGTTCATTTGTAAATAATCATATTTCAATCCAAACAAGTTTTAAAAATAGAGAGATTCAAAGAGAAGAATGTCTGTTCTTGAATCAAAATACGTTTGGATCACGATTTTGTGAGCGAAAAAAAGCACCTAAAGTTGACACAAATTTGTGGTTATGTAAAGTTACCGAAATAACGGCCATTTTCATAATCAGCCTTTGTTTAAAGTCACTTTAAGTATAGGGAAACAAGGGCCGTTTTCATAATCAGACTTTAAATTTAAAACTACTGTAACCTAAAAAATACATTTGTGGCTGTTTTCATAATCTGATTTTAAGGAAGCTTTAATTTAAACTCACTTTATGAATAGGGAAACAAATGTATTTTTTTAGGTTAAAAAAAATTTAAATTTAAAGTCTGATTATGAAAACGGCCCTTGTTTCCCTTTACTTAAAGTTACTTTCAATTAAAGCTTCCTTAAAGTCTGATTATGAAAATGGGCGCAAATGTATTTTTTTAGGTTAAAGTAATTTTAAATTTAAAGTTTGATTATTAAAGTAACTTTAAATTTAAAGTCCTATTATGAAATCGGCCGTAAGACTTCAGAATTTTAAAAAGACAGGTTTACATCTTCAAAAAATTGTAAAACTTCGCACTCTTCAAATTTTCGGTGTGCTCGATTTTTCTGCAATCACTACACTACATCAAGTGAACAAAATGAAAACGAATTTAAGTTTTACGCACTCATACTGCACATGAGTGTAGCAAAGAAATACATGACAGTTTTTTTTTGATCGATTTTCTTTTGTTGCTTTCGAATTAATTATGTCATTTTTTTTTAATTGAATTTTCATCGATTCTTCATTTGTTTTTATTGCTCGCTTTTTGTGTTTATTTTTATTTGTTTCCTTTTGTCGAATTATCTTGCAAGTCGTTGCGCTCCACACAGTTTCTTCTTTCGTACGTGTTACTATTTTTTTAAAACTATTTTCACATTCCGCCGGAAAATCGTCGATTTTCTTTTGTTTGTTTTTTTTTGATTTACCATATGCTTCATGTTTCGATTTTTTTTGTTTGTTCTCTTTTGTTTTCTTTATATTCCGCCGAAAAATAGTTACTTCATGTTTTGATGTTATCTCTTTGTTCTTTTCGTTTGTTTTGAACTTTTTCTTTTTGTTTCTTTTCATCGAAGTATTATTTTATAACGTGTTTTTTTTCATTTGACATCCAGTGCAGTGCTGTTTTTAAATATTGTTACAGCAAACAGATCTATTTTTGGCATCACTCACGTCATCTTGCGTCACAGAACGTTACCGAAGCTTTGCGTTGTTTCTGGTAAGTTTGAGCAAAAGAGGGCTCTGCTATAAAAGCCGTAACGGTCCGCCAGGAGTTTAGTTATTAAGTTAGCAAGCGAAGGGTTCGTACCTCGAATAAATAGAAAGTAAATTTTGTAAAAGTGTTATTTGATAGACAAGCTCATTACTCTTGTGTTGTGTAAAGCGACAGCTTGTAATTAAAGTGCTCTGAAAATTAAAGACTGTAATTTGTGAACCCCCAAATTCGTAACAATATTTACGCATCCTATTTTTCCAATTATTTCGGATGTAAAAAATATTTGTGGGTCTGAACTCCGCTGATACCTAATAATGCAAGACAATAAATTCGAAAACCTTTTATCTATTAATGAAATCTTGGAAATTCTTTAAAGTGGTCGTCAAGAAATTTTTGGGAAATAAGAAAATGGGAATTATACACTGATAAAAATCTGGAGTTAATTCTAACACTTTTTGGATGCCAGGGAACACTTTTTCGGTGTACCCTCGCGTCCATCCGTTTGCGGAGTTACGAAAAACGGAGTTAGGATGTTTACCATTTAAACTTATGTAATAGACCAGAGTTAAGCTTATCCTTGTTGGAATAAACACTCACTTTTAGAAACAATTTAGTCGGAAAAAGAGAACAATAACGCCAAATTTAATGAAGATTGACAACTTTTCAGATAAAACTTTATCCATATTTAACACGGAATGGGCAGATTACAATTAATCCCAAAAATTTTTATGTGTGTAAAGAGAATATTGGTGATTTATGGAAAAATTATCACATGGTAGATATCTCTTAAGATACATTTCCTTCACTCACATTTGCACTTTTTCCCTGAAAACATCAGCAATATGAGCGAGCGTTTTCACCAAAATCTGAAGATTATTGAAGGTTTGCCATAATGGTTTTTGGGATTAAAGTGTATTAGGAGACTCTATTTGGTCTGTTTTAAGGGAAACCCATCCAGAAAATTATAAAAGGTTAAGTAGAACTAACCATTTCGTATATTTGAGTCGTTTGTATATCCATGTTTTGTGAATTTTTATTTAAATATACATATACGGGATGAGTCATATTTCTGCATTTCTGCAATAACTTCCTTATCAATGTAGATAGGGCAAAAAGCTTTGAATAAAAATTGTTTGACACGTCAAGGACTATAACTTTGTTAAATTAGTTAACGTCGATCTGCAATTGTTTTCAAAAAATCGAAGTAGGCGGTCACGCCTACTTCGATTTTTTTAAATTACATAGTACACCTCTAATAATGGATTTTGATAGGAAATTTCTTTCTCTTTCTGATGGTGTAAGGGGTTGAAAGATGGTTTCCAATCCCCCTTTGCACGTCTTACAACGTCTTACAACGAATAATAATAATAAGAAGGTAAATATGTAACAAACATTTTCAGAAAAACACCAAAAACTTTTCCATCGCGTAATACGGATATGGTGCGAAAATTTCATATGTTTGGAGTGTTTTAACAAATAATGATAGCAAACAATAATCATGTGGGTACTAGAACTAAAACCTACACAATGCCGATAGAGCTAGCCACACAGGGTGTTTTTAACCAACTGTAGTATCTGTATTTCGGTTGTAAATTTGTAGGTTAATAGTTACTTCCTTGTGATTTTTTGAAAATTATCTTAATCCCAGCAAGGTTAGTAAACAAAACCACTTTAACAAATTTATGTGTTATCATACGGAATAAACCAGTTAAGTAAATGATTAATTTTGCGACCTTCTACAGGAATACATTTCCTCGCTCTTTTAATGAAATTTGCAAAAACAGCAAAAATACTATCCTTTCGGCACTCTTCACTGATAAATATCACATCTACTAATTCTTCATGAGGATAATGAAAATAATGCATGTTAATTACTACCAAATACCTGCTTTTAAGTTAAAATTGTACCTTTTAAATTTAGAGATTCTAAAGTCTCGTACAAACTCATGGGCAATTAGATTTAGAAAGAGAACATATCTATTAAAACGCAGATAATAAAATTAGGAAAGAAACATTTAAAATTGTAGGAATATCCTTTGAAAATGATATCCAAGAAATAAAATCATTTTCGCACCAAAATCCGCGGCTTCCTGTAAAGTTTTTGGTCTTTTTCGGAGAATTTTTGTTATCTAAGGTGGTAAAACTGTCACACCATCAGAAACAGAAAAAGAAATTCTATCATCATTCATCATATACTATGTAGTTTAAAAAAATCAAAGAAGGCGTGGTCTCTCGAAAACAATTGCAGATCGAGGTTAACTGATTTAACAAAGATATAGTCCTTGATATGCCAAACAATTTTTCTTTAAAGTTTTTTGCTCTATTTCTATTAGGCGTTTATGATAATTGGAGTGGTACAAGGATCGGTGTAGAAAAGTAAGATAGAACGAATGCGTTTAATACAAGTGAGAGTGAGAGAATAGATTAACCTGTATATACCGCTCCAATTATCGAAAACGCCTATTGATTAAAAAATTATTAAAGAAATGCAGATATATGACTCATCCGGTATTGTTTTAATGTGACGTGATGGATTTTTTTAATAGTTTTCCTGTACTCAGCACTCTGAAAACTAAAATAATTTACATGTTTCATCGAAGTTATATAAATCGTGTAAATTAGTTTTGTTGTCGGTCGCCTTATCATCCTTTTTTCTTCATTTTGTTTTTTATTGGCTTTTGTTTTTTTTATCGAGTTTATGTTTCACGTCCAATTAACTCTATTCGCGATTTAATTTCTTGTTTGTTTTCCTTTCCTTTGTGTCAAATATTGAAGTCGGGATATATCAAAATGTCCAATAACATTATTTGCCAAATAATTCATAAAATAGTAGACTTAGAAAGAGAATATTGTAGAGACGTACTTAATTTGAACGCGTTGCCATTTTAAAAAATAAAATGCGTTCAATAAAATTCGTTATCAAGAACTCTTTGTATTTGCTTTTATTTCTTGACGGCACGTTAAGCTCTTACATGCCGCCAAAAAATGAAAGCAAGTTTAGAGCCTTTTTGAATAATGGATTTTATTGAACGCATTTTATAATGTTCCATTAAAAAAATTGAAAAACAATTGAAAATGTCGAAGACCTGATAGTCATTTGTTTCTCCAAATGTACCATAATATCGACCAGGGAAAGTCTTAAAAGTTTTCTAATTTAAGCTACTTCCTGAAATTCCAAATAAAAAGTTGTGCAGTCGTGAAAATTTTGATACTAAATCATTTATAAAGTAGTAGGCTTTGGGTGATGATATTTTAGAGATATAATTAATTAATTTGACTTCCTGAATGCGATGCGTTAATAAAAAATCTAACGATCCATTTAGAAAAGTTGAAAACAATTGAAAATCTCAAAAACCTGACTGTTATTTGTTTTTTCAAGTACCGTAAAATCGAGGAGAAACGAACCAAAACTTTTCTAATTTAAGTTACTTCGTAAAAATACAAATAAGAAAGTTAGCTATTTTAATGGCTTCCCATGAACATCCTGTATTTTATAATAAAAATATTTGTGACGTTGACATCAAATCATAAACCAGAAAAAAATTAGTTTAGATAGTCGTTTAGATTAGTTGATTTTTTTTTAATTAACTGTAAATACAAGCACATTTTCTTGTTTATAAATACAGAGCGATACTTTTTTCAACGCGATAAAACAAAAAAGAGAATCGCAATAAGGTAATGAATGTCAAACATTATGCCTTAACTGAAATCGATTACTTCAACTAATTTTAAATTTCTTAGTGTTACTCATACAATAATTGTACCGGGTGATCAATGGAATTCATAATTAGAGGGGGCTGTGATTGGTGCCTCTTTATGCTGTATGGTTGGATACAATGAGAAATAAATAATACGTTAACAGTTGTCGTATTTGAGGTTATTCTGGCACTTTATACATCTTTATTTTGTTATTTTATTTCGTATGGATTTACTGGTTTAAACCCTCTTTATATTAGAGGGAGTTTCGCAAGACAAATCCGTTTATTAACAGTCATTAAAAGAAAATAAATGTCACAATTCTGACATTTCAATTTTTTAAGTTCAAACTCTAAGCCTGTGTTGCCAACTTTTTGGAAAATATCACAGCCTGCTCTAATTATAAATTCCCTTGATCGCATGGTATTTATAATACTTGTCCTGAACTCTTAACGAAACGTAAATTAATCACCTGGATGCACCGTGTGTACTAATATAAATAATAAACCTTGAAGTGATTAATTTTGTTACCTTAAGTGATATTGAACACCCTTTCATTCGTAAGTAATTATGAAACAAATTTTTAAATTTATCCTTGCCTGAAGGTCATCTGTGTAAACAAATTTCTTCACTCGAAGGAATTTTCAATTTTTCGATTTGCCGTACACAGCAGTTACATTGGTAGCTTTTGAAAACGTGATACGTTTTATTTTAACGCAAAATAGGGGTATTTTGGATCGAGTACGTTAAATTTCAAGGTCAAAGCCACAGACCTTTAAGTATAACGTACTCGATACCGAATAGCCTCTATTACCTGCAACTTTTTACTATGATTGCTTGAATCGTACGTTCTGCATTGCAACTAACTTTTCAGAAGTAATAATCATATTAGAATAAAACCCTTTTACACTTTTTCCAAGTGTACTTCAAAAAGTAACAGATTAATTTCAGACAAGGTCAACTGTATTTCGGAAAATATCATTTGAATTTCATGTGACGTTTTCTCAAATACCATTTACCTAACTGAACTACGATTACTACTTTTTGAAATACAATTTACTAATCTGAACTACAATGGACTGTGTCTTAAATACTATTTACTAATATGAAATATATATAACTGAAATTATCTGAAATTCATTCTACATAACAGCCAGTGTAATCGTTTTGGGGTAGTTTATGATCTGTTATATTTCAGAAATTAACTAAATATATCGGAGATAGATCCGTGACTAAATAAAGGGTCTAAAACTAGGTAACACTTTTTTTTTGTTAAGCGTTAATTGTGTTCTTGCTAACACATTTTATTTTTTACAAAATTACGTTTATTTATTTTTAAAATTTTATGATTTACTTTTATGAACAGATGATACGTAACAAAGATATACAATATCTTTATCATCCTTAACTGATAAGGTAAATGCAAAATGCAGTAAGTACACATTATAATTTTGTACATTCTAAAATGGAAAACTTTGACGCTGAAATAAGTTACTGTGTAAACCGATATGCATAATCATTCAAAGACCGTGAACAGTTTCGGTTTAACGAGAAAACGTAAATAAAATTTAATATAAATATTTTTTTAATAATTTTTTTCCTAGTTACAATCTAATCTAACTTTCACAGAATAAATCTAAGTAAAGTTAAAAAGACCGACGCCACTTCCTATTCAATATTAAGGGAAAAGTTAA
Source organism: Prosopocoilus inquinatus (assembly GCA_036172665.1). NCBI lineage: Eukaryota > Metazoa > Arthropoda > Insecta > Coleoptera > Lucanidae > Prosopocoilus > Prosopocoilus inquinatus. The sequence goes on from CM069875.1 coordinate 36,248,500, forward strand.
ATGATATTGATTATGCTACTCTTGATTAAAAATTATTCTAATTATAACCTGTTAAAGTCAGAGTTCAGTTTATAGGATTAGAACATTTATAATTTATGAGCACAATTAAAATAAATTAAATTAAAATAAATTCAAGGTCCGACGTATTAATTTTCATGACTACATATTTAATTACTTTTCTTTTTATATTCTATTTTTTTTATACACTAGGCAGCTTCATAGTTTTTCTTGTCTTTCTACAATAAGTTAATGTTAAAATAAAATGAATAGATAAAACAGAGACAACCTACGAACGCTTTTTGTCTCTGCTGATGAAGCCCCGAACAGGGCTGAAACAGCTGTACAGAGGCTGCTCGAGGTTTTCACTGCAATCAAAAACGATTTGCAACAAAATTTTTTAAAATAAAATGTTTTTCAAGACTGTTAATAACTGTAGCAGTTTATTTTGAATCGCCCATAACACGTTGAACATTTTAAAATCTGTGTACTAATTGAAATTCTAGTAACATATACTCGTAAAACATATTACATAAATTAGCTCGCTTTGTTAATATAAAAATGTTGAATGAAATTAGGTGTGAGTCATGAAGTTATAAAAATGAGACATATTGATATGCAAAACTTTAGTTGTTTTGACAAAACACTGAACTCTATGTTTTTTTTATTGGGAGAATAAAAATTGTACTGTTGGAGTTCATGATTGAAATTCATTAATAAACTTCATCCTTTCATTATATCATAATTGGGAATCTTAGAATTTCTTTGTAAAAATTTTCACACATTCGTTTTTTATGTTTGCATTTTCTTTCTTTATTTTCAGTATTCTGTGCTATTGTTTCATCTGTAATCTTCTTTTATCGCTTCAAAATCTAAGTGCATTCTAAAGTGTTGCGACACATCGTTGTGTTATGTTATGAAATAGACATCGTCATAAAGAACCAAATATTAGAGTAATTTAAAAAAAAATGTGAGGAGGTTACATTACATTTTATTGTCTGTTATTTGATTCAAATTTTAAAAATAAATCGGAAATCAGAATTAGATAAGTTATCTTTTCAATTGTTTCGTTTTCATTCCAATTTTTTTCTTGTCTCTAAGCACTATTTTATTCATTTCTGTTTTTTTTATATTTCCTTATCAAAAAATATTGAAACCAGTTTAGGGGTCACGATATCGCGCGACGAATTGTTGAACAACTGTCCAGAAGATGCTGACTGGCAACTACTTTTTTTGCACTCGTAAAAATATTGTAAAAATTTTTGTAAGATTTGACCGAAGACGTACTTATCCTAGTTGGAGTTATACTTTCTTATAAGAAGCATAAATGAGGATTCTGCAGCACCAATTAATTAAGCATAAAATTATTTTAAGGGAAGTACTACAAAACGAGTACAATACAGAATGAAGAACAAACAATTAAATTCACATATTCGATGTATAACATAGTTTTCAGTTTGACATTCTATTGCTTCAAACTTCCAGAGCTAAATTCAGAAAAGCATGATTATTTGTGGTGTGACGTGTGACTACTTCCAGAATAAACAATCTACACCGATTTTTAAACACGCGTAAATTTTGCCTGAGCGGCTTAATAAACTTTAATTTTTTGATTTTCTTATTTGTTCCAGGTAAATGGTGGGGATCGAAAGATAAGCAGCCTATCTTAGCGGTGCATGGTTGGCAGGACAATGCTGGAACATTCGACAACTTGGCTCCTTTGCTGGTTAAAGAAGACCTATCACTTTTATGCATAGACTTGCCAGGCCATGGTTACTCTTCCCATTACCCTGCAGGATCTTACTATTACATATTTTGGGATGGCATTCATTTACTACGACGGATAGTTAAATATTTCAAATGGGAAGACGTTACAATATTGGGACACTCGCTCGGAGGGGGCATGGCTTTTCTATACGCCTCGGTATTCCCCGACCAAATCAAAAAATACGTCAGTATCGACATTGCTTCGCCTCCGATCAGAGACGCTTCTAAGTACGACGTGCTAGCGGGCAGCGTCGACAAGTTTTTATCTTACGAAAACATCCCCGACGATAAGATTCCCTCGTATACTTACACCGAGATGTTGGATTTGATTAAGCAAGCGTATGGTGAATCTGCATCCAGAGAATCGTGCGAAATTTTGATGCAGAGAGGAATGATAGAATCGAAGAACGGGGGTTACCATTTCTCCAGGGATTTACGGTTGAAGGTTTGCGCTTTGGGCTTCTTCAGTTTGGACCAAGTTTTAGAGTTTGCCAGGCGCGTGAAATGTCAAGTATTAAATGTAAGGGGAAACCCCGGATTGAGTTTCGATAGGCCGGAATATTATAACATGGTGTTGGATGAAATAGAAAAAAGTGCCTCTAGATTAGAAAGACACGTAGTGCCTGGTCAACACCATCTACATTTAGATAACGCCGAGAGTATAGCCGGTATTATCGCAGACTTTTTAAAGTCTTAACGCCTAAGTTATTCTGTTAAAATTAATTAATTTATTTATGTGTATTTGCTTACACACTTTTTAGGTACTTTGTAGTTTATATTAATTTATTTCCACTGATGTGATTAAGGCTTCGTAGTGTAGCTTATTCACTAATCACTACAGCGTTCAGCGTTCCTATACTTAAATAGAGTTTATAAATATATATTTTTTGCATTCCTAATTTTTAGAAGAAAAGCAAAGACGACCGTTCTATTTTTAGTGACATATTTATTTAATGTTAGAGATAAATTGTATGTGATGATGGTATTTGTGTTACACGATAATTTTTACCAATAAACAGTATTTTTGAGAACTTGGAAAATAAAACAATATGAATTTTGTTATATTGTGGTTAAATTTATTTTGTTTTTGCTATGAGAGGAAAGAAACAGAATTTTGAGAGTAAATATTTTTTTTTTAAATATAGAAGATACTGCAGTTCAAGTCAATCGCGATTTTAGACAAAGACCGGTAAGTTACAACGCCATCTAGTTATTGGTAACGAAGGTGCTTCTTGATATTTTTTGCAAATTTCTTCCCAACGCATTTCCGCGGGACTGTAGATGGCCTTTGAACGCAAAGTACTTTTCACGGCTTCCAAATCCTGAAATTTTCAATATAGAAGTATTTGAATAATACATACACAATTTACTATTTTGCAAACTTATTATTTTATTAATAAAAAAGGTTTTTTTTTCTGGTCGCACTACAATACAAATTGAAACAGGATTTGTATGTACCTGTCTGTGAAACAAAAAAAAATCATTAAAACTAAATTATGATTTCTTTTACCTTGAGTAACTCCTTATTCCGTTTTAAAGCTTCTGCCATAGACGAAGCCCTATTTAATCGCGTGTTGGTTTTGTCTTCTGTCTCCCTAATTCGCCTTTTCGTTTCACTGTAAAATCGTGATTAATTATGAACGCTTTTCAGTTTTAAAAGTGTTGGATTTATACTTGTCTTTCAATGACGAACTGATTTTCGTTTCGCTGTCTTCGTATTTCGCCAAGATCGCTTGAATCTCTTTTAGAGGCATGTTGCTTCATGCACCCGATTGTCCCGATTTGTCATAAGTTTGTAACTTCGTTGCTATGGATACCACAATAAATTGGTTGAGAATTAAATAGGAGTAATATTTTTTATATACTTTATAAATAAATGTTCGAACGGTCTTTGAATATAATATTCTTTCAGTTTCATAAAAAAGAAGTTGATGTTAAATTTTTTTGCCTATATTTTCCCACTAACCCAGAAAAATCAATAAATTTGTTTACTGTAATACAAGTCAGTGAAATTATTTGAAAAACTGGAAATTTGATTTAAAATTTTATTGTGTGCAATTTTTTTTTTGCATTTAACAAAATCACAAAATAAATTAACAAGCGAAAAATTTATTTGCCTTTCAGTTTCATGAACGCCTATTTTTTTCCCTCTATTCTTCAATTTTTTTATCTTATTGAAATGAATTGTTTTTATGCTCAACCACGCTTAATGTATCATATTGGTTCGTAACATTGTCATACAAATGAAAATTATTAAAAAAAATTAATTTTTGTTTTTTCTTATTTATTTTCTGAATTCAAGGACAGTTTTGGAAAATTTATTTAAACATTTAGAAATTAGGAAAGTTACATAATCTGATAATTGGGGTCTGATCTGTAACATTGACATGGACTTGATATTGCTATGTTTCAAGTGACCTTGCAAAATTGGTATTCTGTAAATAGTTTCGTAACAACTTGCAATCCGTTTCAAGTATGATCTCGAGTTAATATGCATCTCTCTTCAATTTGCGGTCGGCAATCGACGTGAAATGTAGATGAAATCGTAACAAGTTCTCTTCAAGTATTGAAGACCATATCAATTGATATGCATATCAATGTTACAGAATAGCCCTGATTCTCACAGAATGACGAAAGACAGGATTGCCAGAATTTTTCAGGCATTGTCGCCAACTTGTTGATGAAATGTAGACGCCTAAAATCCCTATAACAAGTTATGGTCGAAAGCAAAAAATGGTAGACATCTGTAATTTCCTGTAATTTTTCTTCTTCCAGATGATACCTACTGTTTAAATACGATTTCACTTTTCAAAATTTTCTGTCACTTGCAAAGTCGTACTTAAACAGTACGGCATATTTTTTTAATCAAAATATAGCAGAAACGTACAAATAAATTATTCCAAGCAAAGAACAGATATGCGACGAATAACAACATAAAAAAAACGCCGATTTCGGAATGGGATATCAAAAATCAGAACAAATGAAACCTGCAAAAAAGAAATCAAGAAAACAAAAGAGGAATTAAAGAAACAACAAAATACAAAGCGGGAACGCCAAGCTGAGCGAAAAACAAGTTTTTTGGACGAATCAAAAAATTCGTAGAAAATGAAAGCAAACTGTGCAAACTTTAAAAGAAATAAATGATGAAATATGATAATTAAGTATTGATAAAATGGGAGTAATCAATTCGATAAGAAAAGCAAAAGAGAAATAAGTAGTGCGAAAGCATTAACAGAAAAAAAAAACAAAAGAAGAATGACAACTAAGATGAACAAAAAAAACAAATGATTCTCCAGAGGAAAAATAAAGAAAAAAACTAGGGGAAAATAAAAGACGGCTGTAAGTAAGCAACAAAATGTGAAAAACCGATTTGATAAAATTAAAAAAATAAATATGAAAACATAAAATGAATTTAAAAAAACTACCACGATACTAAGATGGACAAAAAAATGAAAATTGACGGAAGCAACAAACAAACAACAAATGACAAACTCGCAGGAAACAAAAGAGAATTGCAAAAGGGAGTCCAATGAAGTGCGAAAACCAATTCGATTAAAAAGAAGAAAAATGTAAAGCCAAAAAAAAATAAAAGAGCAATGGATACAAAAAAAATAACATAAGAAAACAAACGAACGAAATTAAACCAAAAAAAAGGAAAGAAAAAATTCCGAAATAAACAAAAAACAAAAGGAAACGATGCTCGAAGCACGATCGGCTGAATTGATATGTCATATACGGTCAGTCCAAAGAGCATTTAAAAAAGTTTTTGAAAAAATGAAAAGTGGCGCCTTGATATGTAAGTTGTCAAAATAAGCGTCGATGTCGTAACCATGGTAATACCTCATTAGTGAGAATGAGAGGGCGCTAGTTGACATGCTTCATGGCTTGCTTTGCGGGAACACATTTTAAGGCGAAAAAGTCTCAAAAGCAGTTGTTAAAGAGATATTTCTATTAAAAATCAATGACAATAATTTATTCACAAATTCACAACAGTTTCTGAAAGGCGCCAAACATTTTTCACACACAAGAAAAAAAAACACATCTTTGGCACAGAAAAAGAAAAAAAAAAACGCGTCGGGCGTGCTCGTCATAAAATACATAATAATAAATTAAAATAGAGGCAAGGACAGTCATTATTGATCGCCTTGTATATTTTTTCTTTGCGGTTTCAAAAATATTTTTAACGGTTTGTTGAGTATCGTTATGTGAAGACAACTACAAAAGTTGTCCAAATCAGGTGCCAGGCGCCAAATAAGATTTTTAAGCGCCAAATATGTTTAGAATCCTAAAATGTAGCCCTAATGTGGTAATTTCGCCCAATCTGGCAACCCCGAAGAAAGGTTATGTTTTGATAAAAAAAGAGTCTAAGCGCCTATGGTGAGGGCAACCATACAAACTGCTAAGTTTATTGGATTGCCGATGTCAAAGCTTTTTGTTGAAAATATTATTTTTGGACAAACTGGTATGTTGCTAAAATTAATTGTTCTGATTTAGGCACGTCTATTAATTCTAATTGAAGTTTGTTCTTGTCCGATGAAAATAGTAAGTACAAAGGTTTTTTTAATCTCAAACCGGACAGAAAAATGAAGGGAAACACAATCAACGTTTCGCTATAGATTTATAGCTTCGTCAGGAGTGAAAAAAATAAATAAACAAGTTGTCAAGAGAAACAAGTCGTCAAGAGAAACGAAAAGGTAACATGATTTTTAAACTAAACTACGAGTTGTTCGGAATAAAAGTAACGAGAACTAATTAAAGCTACTTTTTTTTTTTTTTTTTTTATTTATATATAATTAATTAATTGACAGATCTATATCTTGTTTAAAGAGTCCAGAAAACTACAAAATATGTCATTTAAATTTTCAAAGTCCGTACGTTTATTAATAGAATTTCCAGACATTTTAATTTTACACATTTCTATGAAACGTCTTTTAAAAATATTAGATTCACTGTACAAAATGTCAGTATTATCAAAATCAAAATTATGATTATTTACTAATGAATGCTCTACAAGCATTGAATGATTTTGATTATTTTTTTGAATATGATATTTATGTTGGTCTAAACGTTTTTTTAAATTTTGGCTCGTTTCACCTATATAAACAGAATTACAATTTGAACATTTGATTTCATAAACCACGTTAGGTTGTTTTAATTTCGGTATTTTGGTTTTTAAATTCGAGAAAATTAAATTTAAATTATTCACAGATTTACTGGCTAAAATTAAATTATGTTTTTTGAAAATGTGTTTAAATGTATTGTGTAATGGTTCAATATAAGGCAAAGATATGTATTTATGATTCGAAGTTTGTCTAATGTTTTTAGAGACATTTGAATTTTGTAAGTATTTAATACGATTTTTAATTACTGATTCAATAAGATTTATTGGATAAGAATTTTGAATAAGAGTTTTCTTTATTAAATTTAAGTTATCATAAATGAAAACTTTATCAGAAAGTAAAATAGCTCGATCAGTTAATGAAATAATAGTTGCAATTTTATAATTTTTAGGTGTGTACGAGTGAAAATTTATGTACCTACCTGACCAGGTAGGTTTATGAAACCAATTAGTAATTAATTTATCATTCTGTCTGATAATATTTACATCAAGAAAACTCAATGAATTATTATTTTCTTTTTCTACTGTAAATTGTAATCTATTAACACAGATTAAAAAGTTAGATAATATTATTTCTATTAGAGATAAAAATTTTTACATTAAATTTGATCAAAATATAATAAATAAGTGGCTTGTAAATTATACAAAAACTGAGATTCCGTCAAATTTAAAATACATTTTCGCTTTAGGCAAAAAATTTTCATTACCTTATTTTCATAAACAACAAGTACATTTCTTAAAAGTATTAAGTAGCTTAGAGTTTGGTATTAAATCTTTAGATTCACCTTCAAAAATACAAATAAGAAATAAATTTTGTTCTAATTTTTTAAATTATATTAGAAATATTGATAAAACTTTTGAAAAATCAAAGTATAAGATTCTTATTAGAGATGTTTTGTCTTGTAAAAAATTTCTTAAAGATAATCCTAATATTATTGTTACTACAGCTGATAAAAGCAATGTAACTGTTTTAATTGATAAAACTGATTATTTTTCAAAAGTTCAAACTATGCTGTCTGATAATAATACATATGTAGAATTAGCTAACGATCCCACCGAATCTTATCAACGTAAAACTTTCAGTATTATTAATAAGATAGAGAAATCCGTTGAAATTAGTAATATTGTTGCTAAATCTCTTAAAGTACAACATCCCATATTTCCTAAATTATACTGCATTCCAAAAATTCATAAACCTAATACACCTCTTCGTCCTATAGTTTCCACTATTGGTTCTTCTCCATATTTCTTATCTAAATTTATTTCAAAAATCATTACTCAGGTTACTAGTAAATCAGAATATTTTATAAAAAATTCTTTTGAACTCGTAGAAAAATTAAAACAAATAACTGTACCAAATAATTGCATTATAATTTCTTTAGATGTTATTTCTTTATTTACTAACATTCCTAAAGATTTAGCTTTAAAAAGTATAAATGATAGGTGGTTAGAGATTAAAGATTTTACTGATATTTCCAAAGGTAACTTTTTAGAAATAGTTGATTTATGTTTTGAAACATCTTATTTTGCTTTCAATGATAAATTTTATAAACAGATTTTTGGTACAGCAATGGGTTCTCCTTTATCTCCGGCTTTAGCTGAAATTGTTATGCAAGAACTAGAAAAATCTGTTATTAACTCTTTATCATTCGATTTAACGTTATATTTTCGTTATGTGGATGACATTTTATTGATTTTGCCTTCTGATAAGGTAGATTTTGTTTTAAATAAATTTAATTCTTTTCATAATAGATTACAATTTACAGTAGAAAAAGAAAATAATAATTCATTGAGTTTTCTTGATGTAAATATTATCAGACAGAATGATAAATTAATTACTAATTGGTTTCATAAACCTACCTGGTCAGGTAGGTACATAAATTTTCACTCGTACACACCTAAAAATTATAAAATTGCAACTATTATTTCATTAACTGATCGAGCTATTTTACTTTCTGATAAAGTTTTCATTTATGATAACTTAAATTTAATAAAGAAAACTCTTATTCAAAATTCTTATCCAATAAATCTTATTGAATCAGTAATTAAAAATCGTATTAAATACTTACAAAATTCAAATGTCTCTAAAAACATTAGACAAACTTCGAATCATAAATACATATCTTTGCCTTATATTGAACCATTACACAATACATTTAAACACATTTTCAAAAAACATAATTTAATTTTAGCCAGTAAATCTGTGAATAATTTAAATTTAATTTTTTCGAATTTAAAAACCAAAATACCGAAATTAAAACAACCTAACGTGGTTTATGAAATCAAATGTTCAAATTGTAATTCTGTTTATATAGGTGAAACGAGCCAAAATTTAAAAAAACGTTTAGACCAACATAAATATCATATTCAAAAAAATAATCAAAATCATTCAATGCTTGTAGAGCATTCATTAGTAAATAATCATAATTTTGATTTTGATAATACTGACATTTTGTACAGTGAATCTAATATTTTTTAAAAGACGTTTCATAGAAATGTGTAAAATTAAAATGTCTGGAAATTCTATTAATAAACGTACGGACTTTGAAAATTTAAATGACATATTTTGTAGTTTTCTGGACTCTTTAAACAAGATATAGATCTGTCAATTAATTAATTATATATAAATAAAAAAAAAAAAAAAAAGTAGCTTTAATTAGTTCTCGTTACTTTTATTCCGAACAACTCGTAGTTTAGTTTAAAAATCATGTTACCTTTTCGTTTCTCTTGACGACTTGTTTCTCTTGACAACTTGTTTATTTATTTTTTTCACTCCTGACGAAGCTATAAATCTATAGCGAAACGTTGAGTGTGTTTCCCTTCATTTTTCTGTCCGGTTTGAGATTAAAAAAACTTTGTACTTTCTATTAATTCTGTTTTGAAATTAGGAAAAGTTGGAAAATTGCTTAAACAATTGTGAAAGTTTCATGACGAAAAATTAGGGAATGTTCTAATGAAAATAAAGTGAGAACCTTGTAATTAAGTCCCGAGCTCTGTGAGCTTGTCAGGAAAGTTAACATTTTAAGTGTGTTGAGCTTTCATATGTATTAGCTTCATTAGAACAGACATCAATATTGCTGATGAGAAATCTTGACTACGAAGTCTATTGGCCTGTGCTATGGCGATTTAAAAAAAAAGTCTAAGCTCCTCCTTGGTGGTTAAAATTAAAATCACCAATTGATATTTCCTTCTCTTCTTCTTAGGAAGTACTTTATTTTTTTGAAAACTACAATTACGGGCTACCGACAATGTGCTAAATGGTCGAAATTATTAATAATATTTCCTTGTATCACTTGTATACAGGAATTGAGCAGCATATAGTACATATTATACAGGACGTCTCTAAATAGTGTGAGGCTTTAATAGAGCGATTCACCAAAAAAAGGTAATTTCTTAATTTGGCATAATTCTTGCCTTGTATATTTATGCTCTAAACAGTTACTGCTCACATTTGCCTTTTGGATTTAACCATTACAGGCAATTGACTGTACAGGGTGTTAATAAAAAGAATGTACAAACTTTGGCAGATGATAGCAGAGATCAAAACAAGAAAAACCATTATAATAAATCCATGTCTAATACTCAATACAAGCTGTCCATGCCACGTGTTCATTCTTTTAGAATTCTTATTTTTTTAAGTTAAAAGAAGGAAAAATCAATGACGCGACGTGAGGCAGAGTGTACAGTCTCAGTATAGTTGCAATTATTTTCATTTTATTGATTTTGGAGGAGGAATTAAAAAACGAAAACGAAAGAGAAGGGAAGTATAACGCAGGAAAGACGGAAGACTGAAAATAAGATTAAAATTAAGGAACGGTTTCCGTAGGCGATTAATATAAAAGTTTGAAAACATTACAATGACGAAGTTTGAATCTCATAATAGTTTCACAAATGTAATAAAAATAACTGCGCTGGAATCTATTTAACTACCAACGCGGTTTACAACAGCGGATGCACATTTGCATAAATTATCAGCAATACACGTAAAACTTGATAGCGCTTGTTTATCGTTGCGTACAGGTATGTAGCCTATTTTCCGTTAAAATGGACTTTTTTACATTCGTTTAAAATTCTTGGGGCAAGAAGGCGCTTGTTAAAAAAATGATTGCTATGCAACTTTGATAACACCGTTTCATAATCTGTCGTTTTGCTTCGACCACAGGTTGTTATTTTGTTGGCAATGTTCAATGCCAACACATGCGTCTTGTCCGGGTATTTACCGTCGCCGTTAAAATTATGAAGGTAAGAAAATTGTTTAATTCTTTTTTGTTTTGGGAGTTTTGTAGTTAAAAACTACTTTTACATTTTTAAATTTTTAATATCATTGTGAATTGCCGAAAAATTACAGGTACCCATTCCTCATTCAATAATTAATTGATTATGTTGATTACTGATGAATAATACGATCGATTAATTTTTAAATTAAAAACACCTCCTAAATTCGCATAATCAATCATGACTTTAGATGGATCCTTGAAATTAATACATTTTGTGTCGTGTTCTATTTACTTATACAGTGTAGGCTTAAATTTACTTAACATATGGAAGTTTTTATGTCTGTTTCTCGATAAAAAAAAAATATTTTGTAGAAAAGTTTTGCTAGTTGTTGTTTGCAGGTCTGATTACTTTAGAATAGTTCTGATTTACTGTTGCAATTATTTATTGTAAAAATATATACGCAATTAAAATTAATAATTGTTTGGTTGCTCACATTTAATTCTTCGCCTTGAACTTTCCAACTTGCTGTTTTGAAGCCGGCAAAGCTTTTCTAGAAAATTAGTTAATTTCTTGGAAAAACCGAGAATAAAAATATTTAAAGCTCACAGCTTTCTAAAACTTATTACTTTTATCTATTTTGTTTATTTATTATATGCAATTTGTTCGATTTGATGGCTAAACTTTATAAATTACTCAAATTTGAGTCTAAAAAAATTGCTGCAAGTGATAGGTGTTAATACAGAGTGATTAAAAAAATTCCTGATTTATTAACTAGAATCTTTAGATAATTATAGAAATTATTGACTGTTCGCATGAAAATTTTAAATTGATATTCTTCATTCAGTGGCAGAATAAGTTATTTTTTTGAAATTTTTGTTGAAAAAAGTTGGTTTGATTAAAAACGCATGCATCTGAATTATTTGATGATACGACGACTTAAAACAAACATATTTCCAGATGTTTAATTAATTTTGTTCACCCTGTATATAGAAGTTTCTGGAGAAGAAATACTTCCAAAACTATAAGTACTCACCAACATGTTTTTGTTATTTACATACTTGATCCTCGCGAATAAGTTGTTTATTAATAAATTTGTTCGTGCGGCTCGAGTTAGTAAAATACAAAGTTCTGCAGTACTGGCTTTATATACAAGGTGGTTCAGAAAATGTTGACTGGTATCCATAAGTGGTCAGTATTCAAGAAGTTTTTATAATAATAAAAACTGTGAATCATATCAATAAAAATGTAAACTGTAAGAATAAATTAACAAGAACAAGCAAGGTACTTAATAATGGTTTTTATTTTTATTCATACTCATTACATATAACATTTTACATTATTATGTTATCGCTGGCACATGTGTATAAAAATATATGAAGAGCATATTTTGCAAGGAACACAACGAACGTCAGAAAACAAAGGAAGACGATTGCACAGGAAGGTTTACAAAGTCGTACTTTTTCGATCTAATCAATTGTATCCAAAAACCAAACGAAAAAGGAACAGAATCTAGAATAACTCATTTATTTTTTTTTTCCATTTACTGTGCAAGCTATTGCGACTTATTTTTATTTTATTTATTTTTTTTCACTACCTACGCGAGTAGTAGTTCTGCGATACGTATTTCCTTCTTCTTTTCTTCTTTTTTACCTTCGTCAATTAAATACTGACTCGTTTATTAACATACACGTTATAGGGTTAAGGTTAATACTAGGAGGTACAAAACTGATCATCGAGTTACATGTAATTACAAATAATATTCGTATTAATTAATATACACTATTCGCTAGGATTTTATACAGTCACAGTTTACATAGAGATGATATGTATTTTATACAAGACAGTCGGTTTATTGACGGAAGATTTTTTTTTCTTTTGTTCAACTAAAGACTGGTTACGTAATTAAATGAAATATGTAACAAAAAGGATTCCATTAAATTGTAGCCATATATTCTTTTGGAATGAAACGATTCTTCCGTGAATATACCAGTGAAAATATTGCATTTTTTTACACTGCATAATAGAGAAGTAGGTTAATGGTAAGATATATTTCACTTCTATCATGTTCACTTTTTCAAAGACTGTAAAATAATTAGTGGCGGAAATTGCCTTAACTTTTTAACTGTTACATCGTTATTGTGGACGTGAAAACTGAACTAGTGAAATCAAAAATGTTTTGGGCAAGTTAAACAAACGAGGGCTCACTCGAAATAAAAAAAAAATCTTCGTGAATCATCTGACGTTTGATTATGATTTTGACATTTTGTCTCAACTAAATTGCTTTCGTATTGATCTTCAGATTGATTTGATCATTTTGTTGCTTTAGTCTTAAACCTAGACATGCTCAAAACTTATTTAAATGCATCTAAAACCTATTACATTTACATTTAACAAGTAAATCAAATGCTATTATACATTAATTGATGTTATTTAATTTTGTTGAATACGAATTGTCCCAAATGATTATGGTAAGTAAGCTTTTTATTTCAGTCTCGAGCTTAAACCGTTAATATTTGAAGGAATCATGCTTTGTACAATCTTCATTATAATTGAAGATATAAGTATGATGACACACTGTATATCTTTTTCAAAGGAATTTGTATCTGGAAGAGTTGTTTAGTCATCGAGAAAGGCATTGTTTACTTTACTATTTTCTATTAATTCTAGCGGACTCTAAATAATGTGGATAGGAAATTAAAGTTTTGATTTTAAAATTCAATTACAAAAATTCATGACTAATATCGAGTACAAGACTTTTGAATTTTTTTTTAACTTGGAAATAAAGTTTGAAATTTGAGAGGACCGCAGTTTATATTTTACAGTCTTTTACAAGTTGAAACTAATGGACGATTTTCGTTAGTATTTACACTAGATATTCAGGTTATCATTATAAAGAAAGCGCTTCAGCGTTAAACTGGTTGAAAATGAAACGTTCCGAGGGTCGAATTATTAAAGAGAAAGCGTTTAAGATCTATTTAGGCCCTACATAAAGTAATCAGTTGAACAAGTTCGATGAAACAAGAAACACAAATATTTTTTTTTATTACAGTTATACTGAATTTAAAAGAGCTTGCACACGATCAGCCTAACGCCGTTTCCTAACTAAACGCGATGTGTGTAAATCGCGCGCGTTTCGCCGTATATATCGCGTTTGTGACCAAATTAAATCCGGCGACCCAAAGTGTTGCGACGTAAATAAATAAATCTAGCTGAAAATTAAATTAATAAAAAAGTTATATAAAGTAAAATAAATTCAGCTGCAAGTGTGTCAGTTAGCACACGGCGTAACTGAAGATTTGAAGGCTAGAAGGCAAGTGCAAATCAATGCACGCTAAATTGACGATGACGGTACGCGGTACGTTCTTGGCTTGTGAGGCGAACTGGCGATTCTTGATTTTTCGAGCAGGCTCGCAGGTTGATTTGAACATGTGTATTTGCCTCTGACCCTTTAGTTACTCCGTGTCCTAACTCACATATTTGCAGTTGAATTAAGAATTTACATTCCATCACTTTTGCGGTCACCGGATGTAATTTGTACACAAACGCTGCATCGCTTGCACCGCGTTTAGTTAGGACACGGCGTTAGGCGCGAAGCCCAACTTGATCCTGTATATGCCCATTAAGGGTGAAATTTCTGACTCCTTAGTAACTTTAAACCGATAACTTTGTTTTCATTTTATGACTAACCTTGAATCAACTGATTACTCATTGCGAAAGAATCTCTGGTATGCGCAGAGATATTTGTTGTGCAAGTAAATGACTAGTACCAAGTTATTTGTATTATGTCACAACATATTCGAGGTCAGAACGATAACGTAAAATGTTAACATACCTAAAACACTTTACAGCTAGACATTTATACTAATCGTGACGCTAACTCGGAAAATATTTAACACACAATCACGCACACACAATATAAAACAATTCTTTTTACACAGTCTTTTTTGGAAATTTTCGTTTCACGTCATTCACAACATGTTACCGGGTTCACTTCGGGTGGAGGGGTGGTATACTTGCTTGTGGGGGTTGAAGCTGCTGAGATGGGGAGTGCCGCCGTTCCAGGACATTCCAGGTGGACCTACCCTCGCGTAGACTGGTTGGCTTGGGGAAACTAAATCCGGGGGGTTGTTTGGCTGCTCTACGTTGGACTTGCGTTCTTTCTTGTTTCTTTTCAACGTGTGCGTGGGAGCGAAATAAGAATCCGAGTAGACTTTGCGGTTGTAGTAACCACCGTTGGATGCAGGGTAGATTGGTTCATCGATGTTTGGTGAAGTCCGACCAGGTGTCCAGACCTGTTCAGAAAGAAACCAATTCATTCGCCATGCCAATTTATAAAAGACCTACTCACCATTGAATTACCAATTCTTCTGTGCCCAGTTACCAAAGTCGTAGTAGCGTAAGGTGCTGGAGAAGTCGCACCATTACTGATGAGACCATTGGCTTTAACCATGTTCGCATCAACTTCCGCGTAGTCTGCAACCTGTGAAGCCCTGTTCGAATCCAGGTTTGGACTGGCGTAATCCTGAATTTGCATGTTATTGTAATCTTTAATTTTTCTTCCGTCCCTAATAAAATCAGATAGCCCTTTAAAATTAACCGAGTAATTTTTGTCCGAATTGTATTCTAATCTATCCGGTCGGGTGTATTCCTTTTGGTGCAGCGGATTACTGTGTAAATTTACGTTGTTCTGATGCAGCACCCCATTTGGATGGGGCGCCAGGCCATTTTGATGCGTGTAATCTTTAGGCGTGTTCAGACTATTGTATTCAATCCTGGAGTACTCTTGCGGGGTGAGTTTCCCATATTCGGGGAGCGTGCTGGCAAACTCTGGGATAGTTTCTTTGTCCAACCATAGAGGAGCTTCTTGCTTCGAACTAACGGGGGTTGCCAAAACTCCCCCGTTTGATCTGCTTGGGGGCGACGTCTTCTTTGATAGCATTTGACGTCTTCGAACTAACAACATCGCAACAAAAAGCAACACCATGACTGACACCATACTGATCAACAATGCCATGAACCACGTCTCCGTGATGAATTCAACTTCTTCCACGTTTGCACCCACAGGTCTGTAAACAATATTTTTTTTTTGATTTGTGTAAGCAATTTTTTTTGGGAAAGATTACCTTTGCTGTCGATCCACTACGTTCGAAGTGGGATCCAATCTCAACAACGCAGCAGAGCTATAAGGACCAACACCAGCTCGAGTGGCAGCAGCAACTCTAACCGTATAAGATACACCAGCTGTTAAATTTCCTAATAAAAGAGTCGGTGCTGCATTAACCGATACAGTTTCGACATGTCTCCCGGTAGAATTAGCTCTAACTTCTACTTTATAACCCTGGAGGTCGCCGTTAAGCGAAAGCAATGGTGGCCCCTTCCACTTTAAATACACTGTTGTAGAGTTGATTAACATAGCTTCCATATGTGAAGGAGCTTCGCTAGGTACTAAAAAATACTTAAATACTGAAAAGTTTACAATTAATTCTCCGCGTCTTACCATCTTCCAAAGTTCTGACGACTTTGGAATTAGAAGGCTGACCTTCTACAGTCTTGAAGAAAGGCACCAAAAAGAACTCGTATCTTGCCCACTTGGACAAGTTGTTCACGGTGAATCCGGACGTACTTCCTTTATCTAAAAGCACCGTTAACATACTATAACTTTTAGGCAAATCTGGAGCAGAATCTAGCGTAATGTAATAAATGTATAGGCCCTCGACATAATGCGAGTCTAATATTGCCCAGACGAGTTTCACAGCAGTTGGAAGAACGGGTATAGCTTCCGTCAGTTTAACCGTAGTCCCTGATATCAAACTGGCTCTAGCTTCACTTAAATCAGTCACTTCGGGATTGCCCCAATTTTGAGCGTTATCTTGCCCGACGAAGATAGGTTCGGATAATAGCGAGGGAGGTCCCAAACCATGAGCATTTTCCGCCCGGACGAGAAATATGTAGGGAACACCGGGCGTCAGTAAGTGCTGGGTGAAGATGGGACCCGGAATTCTGCGCCCAACCACCGTCCAAGTTGGAATCACCCCCTCTTCTCGACCAAAAAGTTCTATTTGGTAACCCAGGAGACTTGAAGAACCTATTTTATTGTTCTGTGCCCAAGTGATTGTCACACTTCCTTCGGATTGATTTAGCGCGTGCGGTCGGCTCGGTGGGCCTGGAAGCATTACCGGTTCCGGGGCTTTAAAGAAATTAATGTTGGGATTTTTTGGGTTTTCAACTCTTAAGTGACCGGTCCATGTCGCTTTTCCCCCGCGGGAAGACGCGACGCACGTGTACTTCCCCGAATCAGTCTTGTCTAGTTGCGATATTTCTAATCGCCCTGGCTTGGACATGTCGACCTTATCGGAGGGGGTTACGGGTTTTTCTTCTTTGTACCAAGAAATGACCGGGTCGGGGTTCCCGTTTGCGTCGCACATTAAAACAGCTACAGAATGGATGGGCAGTGTTTGATTGACGGGTCCTCTGATTATCACGGGAGGAGGTCTGTCTTCCTTAGATGTAATTGTCAGTCGCGTTCTGGACGATACGGATCCTGCGGAATTGATGGCCGAACAAATAATAACAGTTCCTGAGTTTTGCATCTGAGCATTTCTAAGTACGAGGGTTGATTGACCATCGGAAGTGAACGCCTCGAAGTTGCCTGAGGAAGTTCCGGGGAATATGAGCATGCGGTCGCCTTCGAAGGACCAAAATATGAAAGGCTTGGGGCTCCCGTTCGCGTTGCAGTGGAAGTTGACTTCTTCGCCAACTTCAACGGTTTGTGCGAGAGGCCTCGTGCTGAACGTGGGCGGCGCGAATACTGAGAGGGTGGCCGAGGCAGTTAAGGCACCTGCTGGATTATCTGCTTCGCAGGTATATCGTCCCTGGTCGGTGATTGTGACGTGCTCTAGGCGAAGAGTTCTGTCTTCTAGAACGCGCACTCTTCCTAGAGGCATAGTGCCTCCGGGCGAATTTCTTCTCCAAAGTACGTCGGGGAGAGGATCGCCACCAACCGCACAAGAAAATTCGACCGTTGAACCGACCAGAGCAGATACATCTTCGGGTGGTCTTATCATGAATGGCTTAACTGCAGAAGAAAAACAAGAAATATCTTAAAGAGTAAAGGCTCGAAAAATCCAAATGGAAGTTATGCATAAAATTAGGGCAATGACTTCGTGGTTTGGACCGCACCCAATTTGTATTCCAAAAGTTTTAACTTGGCTCTGCAATACTAAACTTTAAACTCACCATGAACTTTTAATACTGCTACTGCTGACTCTCTGACAGCCGCTGTGTTTCTGGCGACGCACTGGTATCTTCCATCATCAGAAGGACGTGCGTCGGTTATAGCCAAGCTGGAACCATCAACTAATCTTAGGCGACCTTCAATTTCCAGGGTGTGTCCATCTTTCCTCCACGTCACTTGAGGATCCGGCGTTCCTTTTGGTGGGCCACATTCTAGAATGGCATCTTCGCCTGCTGCCACGCGGGTACTTTGCGGTTCCGATCTGAAATCTTCGCGCAGAACTGTAAAAGAAAAACAGTTGTTATTTATCCGATCCTAAACTCGATAAAAAATATTAATTTTCAGTAGCTCTGGCTTGGGATAATCGAATTATATCAGACTGATGAACCCATTCAAATCGAATTACTTTGGACGCTCGCATAGACCGTACGTACTTAATTCGTCAATAGTATCAATGCGTGGCTGTCTGGTTTGATTGATACATCGTAGTAACGTAACACCATAGGAAAGCACGCTGTGTTATCATAATACAGATAATGGACAGATAACTGCATTATGTCTATGCAAAATACATTCAAATTGGGGCTGTTATACGCAGGTATTGTTGAAATGCATGCGTGTGGAAGCAGAGGTAGGTAATAATAAAATTGTTAATAAGTATGTAAAGCTCAATGTTTCAAACAAAAATAATATCTTTATATTAATTAAGTATGAAAATTAAATGGTTGATTCAAAACATTTTTTTCTCCATCTTTTGCGTAACTTGCCAGTCAGATCAAGTATTTTTGTGACGTATACATTCGTTTTAGGGAAGCTAATGGCATTTAAAATGACAACATGTAGTAAGCGAGAAAGGAAATGAGAACTGCTGATTGATACATCGGGCGATTCATTCCAATCGCGTTGTCAACTATCTCAATTTCCTGGCCCTTCTAGCGCCAGAAATTGACTTTAAATTCGGCTTTATAGACAGTTAAGGTCAAACCTATTGGAACATTAATTTTTATTTAGGGAGTAATTTGAATTCGGTAATTGGCGATTGCGTTTTACAAGCGACCGTATTCGAAGCGATTGCGGGGTGCGAAATCGGCCATTAAGGGTAGTAATTGCATTTGAATATTTTGTTTTTTGTATTGAGTCCTAAACGTCCCCATCTTTTAACGCATAAATTCTCATCAGTTTCGACGATTAATAAGAGATACAGTTTACCAAATTATAAAGAACAGAATAATTCCAAACAAAAGAAATCAGAGAACATTGTAAAAACAATGAAATAAATAAGAAACTGATTTACTTTAACGATGTTATCTTTTTAGTGGACACTCCTTATACATAGTGCTGGGTTTTGAAACGCAACATAGGAAATCCCATGTTAACTTAAAGGTGATGTAATATTGGCTATCCTAATTATTTCACAGCAAAATTCTATTTAGGTTTCTTAAAGTGCTCTTTAAGATGAATCTGTCTGTGAAGTTTGACAATTTTTCATTCGCTCAGTTTCGAGATATTTGAAAATGATCAGTAACGAAATTCAATTTGTATCAAACTATCAGCACAGCCTTGATCAATGGTAGGGAAAACTGGACAGATAATTAATAAATCTAATCGTTTTTGAAAAAAAAATGATAAATTTAACATTTACTGATAAAGGCCGTGCTGATAGTTTGGTATAAATTCAATTTCGTTACTGAATCTTATTTAAATATCTTAAAACTCAGCGTATGAAAAATTCTCAAAGGCCATAAACAGATTCATCTTGAAGAGTACTTTAAGAAACCTAAACGAAATTTTGTTGTAAAATAATTAGGGAAGCCAATATTCCAGCAATTTAAGTAACGTGGGATTTCCTATGTTGCGTTTCAAAATGCAGCACGCTGTATAATTTTTTGTAAGTACTGGACACTTTGCTGGCTAATAGCCAATGAGATTGAATCACAGGAGACGACAAAATGGCTAATTTCTATTACAAGAAACCGTGTACCACTTTCAATAGGTTTCAAAAATTTAAGTCCACCGTTTTGTAAATATTTTTGTAACAGGCAGATGACTGCAATTGATCTCTAGCAGATAAAGTTCGTGACAACGACCAGCGATGTTCATCGACCCTCTGTCGAGACTCCTACAGGTTCATCGACCTCCAAAGGGAACCCCTCGCTTACATTTTCGTATCTCCTACAACTGTAAGTATATCACAAAGACACCATGTCTTTTTGTTAAAGATATTAAAAGTACAGAAAAGTTGAAACTTGACAGAAGTGAACCTAGAAAGTGGAATACTTTTGGTGATGCCATAGCATCTTTTTAGATCCTATTTCAATGTTAATAGCCTTTGTTCGTTTTCTATAATTAATGGATCTACGTGAACTGGGTAAGGATTACTTATTACACCGTATTTTTTGAGTTACCCATCTTAAAATTTAGATAGTAAACTTTAAAATTTATGTTTTGGGTTACTAAAGTGGTGGATATTAAAGTTTTAACCGAATACATAAATTCTGCATCGTGCTTTTATGTTTCGCCCGAAACAGTATACGCGTCGATTTTAGGATGGTTTTAATAACGTCAATTAATCGCGAATTATTTAGAATATGATTACAACAAGATTGAAAATCTTGGGAGGCGGAAGGAGAAATAATATCCGGCGGTAATTTATTTAAAATTGCGTTAAATTCCGCCGGTAATTGATAATCTCGTAGTTCGTCGGGTATATTAAGTCCTAGATAATGGCACGGGGATCCCGCGATCGCGTATTTTATAGAAATTAAATTTTATTTTCGTCGCTGTAATTAAAATCTGTCCCGGCGACGTTATTAGTTTTCCCGGTGATATTTATGAACTAATATTTATTTTGTTGTCGTGTGTCGTGCACACAGGGAATTTAGAATGTTTGCCAAGCTTACGTACTAACTTTATTGACCCAGGAAATAATTTTCGTTTTCGCCATCGCAAATACCCTAAATGTATAGAATTTTATTTCAAGGTGAATCTATTTTTAAGCAGATCAATTGATTACTCTGCCGGTTGTCAATAAAGTACGAACGTCACGTCACGAGGAAATCCCAGACTGAAAATCTGGTAAAGCTCGATTCGGTCTAAAGTTAAAGTTCCGGGCTTCACCTTTCAGACTTTCGCTGGTGTTCCCGGATTTTCCGTTATATGCAGAGCCATCCCCGTCCACGTAATGTATAAGTTTAGTTTTATCGAATACGTGGTTTATGGAAATTTTGCTTCTGGGATTTTAACATGCGTCCTTATTTTGCATAAATACCGATAACGTCTTTATCATTTCAGTTTTATAGCCGCGTTGGAAATTTAAGGGCGCATTACGTCGACTTCTGTGAGTAGCAAGTTGTGCTTTGTTTAGATATGAGTGAGGGCTTTCGGAATGAAAAAGTCTCTATATGGCCCATTATGTTACATCAAAATTCATGTATGTAGAGCTTTTGTCATTTCTGTGTGCCGTCTTACTTATGAACGCAATATTCCGCAAGTATATCGGCATTATTAAGGAGAAAAAAGCACGCGAAATCACCGCGAACTGTTGGCGGAAAGAATTTTCCCGTAAATAAGTTCTTTCTATACAAAACGTTCTTGTCATATTAAAGTTACTCATGTGTAAAAATTTAAAATAGTGCAAAATTCTCCAACATATTCCACAATATTTTCTTTAGAAAAATGCACTATATTGGGATTAAAATAATAGGAGTAATATACAAGCTGACAAGACTGCATAACATAGTAGAAATGGAAGAAGACAGAGAAGAAGAAACTGAAACAAGAACCCACGAAGAAGACGCACCACTAATGAAGAATTTATGGAGGTGATGAAACAACTCAAATCAAATAAAGCAGCAAGACCAGATGAAATTAATAATCAACTGATATAAAATGGAGGAGAAGGGCTACTAAAGCGAATTTATAAAGTAATTGTCAAAACAGAAGAAAAGATGCCAACAGACTGGGAAAATGGACGAATAACACCAATTTTCAAAAAAGGGGACTCAGAGGACTGCAATAACTATAGGGCAATCATGTTACTAAATACCACGTACAAGATATTGACTTCAATAATAAGAAACCGCCTAAGTAAGTACACTGAAGAAAAACTAGGTGAATATCAGCAAGGATTTAGACGAGGAAGGTCTACAATTGACGCAATACACAAATTATTGAAAAATGTTACGAGCACGATACTGAGCTATATATTCTTTTCATAGACTTTAAACAAGCCTTTGACAGTGTTTACAGACGCTAACTTGTAAAAGATATGGAAAATATGAAAATACCAAAGAAACTTATCAGATTAACGAAGATGACGATGAAAAATTCCAGAGCGAAAGTTAGCACAAGTCGTGGAGGAACAGGACACATCGATATAAAGGTAGGCGTGAGACAAGGGGATAGTCTGTCGACGGTGCTGTTCAATATTGCACTAGAAGGAGCCAATAAAAGTTCAGGGCTGAATAGGACGATCATACAAAGCTCCACACAGATCAGAGGTCTAAAAATCAACCAAGATAAAACAAAATATACGATAAGCTCTAAAAAGCAAAATAGTAAGGAAGATCTCAAAACAAGGACATATTATTTCCAAAAAGTTGAATACTTTAAATACTTAGGTGTGACTGTAAACGGAAGAAACAATAGAAGTATAGAAATAAATGAAAGAATTAAAGCCGGAAATAAAGTATATTGGAAATATCACATACTGTTGAAAGACAGTAACCTAAAGGACTAAAGGAACAAAAATGAAAATATATATAGGAGCAATTAGACCAATAATAACATATGCAGCTGAAACAACGTGTCTGAGAAACAATGACGAAGAAAAACTGAGAATTCTAGAGAGGAGAATTTTAAGAAGGATCTTGGGACCGAAGAAAATACAAGGAGAACTCAGGCCTCTCATGAACCATGAGATAAATAAGTTAATGGACGGAGAAGACATCGTAAGATACATTAAAGCACAGAGGCTAAGGTGGTTTGGACACATACAACGGAAGGAACAAGATAAGGTATTACGGGAGATAACGGACTGGAGACCAATGGAAGGTAGACCAAGAGGAAGGCCTAAAATCAGATGGCAAGACCAGGTAATGGAAGACATACGAAAGATGGGAATTATGAACTGGAGGACGAGAGTCAAGGACAGGCAAGAAACTAATAGAAAATGTGAAGACACACCATAAGTTGGAGAAACTATAGGAAGAAGAAATACGTGGACCTATCTCTCGCGAAAACCGGATCTAAAAAGCTCAGCCAGTGAGCGGTCCATGCTCCGACAGGAGCGACAGACCTGTATATATATATAATATACAAGCATCATTTCTTTTAACAAACCACTGTATAAAGGAAACTAAGTAAACTATTTAGAAAAAATACCTTCTTTTGATGAAAATTTCTGACGGTTTCTTTAATGGAAAGGTTGAAAATACTATATTGCAAGAGTATAACGGGTGTCCCAACAATTATTACAGTCTTGGCTAACTGTGAAATCAAACATTTTTAACTAATTGCTGTTTAAAATTTTAAAACATTAAATATGTTGTTTGATAGTCAGTATTTGAGATGCCAAATCAAAGATGCAAAGGAAAATCTTTGAATTCACTCATTTCCACTACAATTGTTGGACGCTCGTTATTTGATTACTTGTCTTAATGAAGGTAAGACAAAGAAAATGGATTTAACCTCCTAACTACAAAAAGTTTGTTTAAAAATTAGATACTTATTTCGGCAGCTATGCTGCCATCTTCTTGATCACAAGGGAAGGCATTTCTAACAAAAAACTAGAAGAGAGAAGGCATTTCTCTTGTGATCAAGAAAAAGGCATCTACTGAAGATGACAGCATATCTGCCGAAATACGTATCTAGTTTTTAAACAAACTTTTTGTGGTTAGGAGTTTAAATCCATTTTCTTTGTACTACAAACCACAATTTCCAATACATTTTAATAAGGTAAGACAATTCAATAAATAAATGAACAACATGTAGGAACCAGTCACATATCAGACTGAAAATAATGAAAAATTTCAATTATCACCAGTTTAGATACACCCTGTGTATACCTATAAAGGCTAACAATCAAATAAAACGCGATTAGTTTAACTATTTTCAAACTATACAATTAAAAGAGGGAATCGGAATTTCATTCAGTCAGAAATTCAAGTCCTTACTAGAAAGTGGAATTCTTTAAAAGCTTTCGTCTTAAGAGAGTCGTTTAACTCGAACGTAATTAATAATTCCTTGCGGAGCTTTAACCACTGAGTTTACTAGCTCTAAAACATTTAAAGCACACACGTAAAAGCAGCAAGTGTTTGAATTCGTTGTGTTGCTTGCGTGGTTGTAAAGTTACAATGCTGTTTGTAATATTCTTGGGAGTGGTACATTATTCCTTTCTATTGAATACAACGCTGCAGAACGAATATTATAAACTTTTTGCATTGAAATGCAAGGTTTTAAAATATGTGTAATCAACTGTCAAGTATGACATCAAAATTAAGTACATACCGTGAAATTTTAAGACAATGTAAGATTCAATAAATAAATTCAACTACATGCAGGAACTAAGTATGTCACATGTCAGACTGCAATTAATGGGAAATCGCAAACACCGCCAGTTCAGGTACACCCTGTATATCTAAAGACTAACAGCCAAATAAAATTCGATTAATTCAACTACAAATTTTCAAACTCCACAATTAAAAGAGGGAAACAAAACTTCATTCATTCAGAAATTGAAGTCTTGACAAGAAAGTGAAATTCTTTAAAAGCTTTCATCTGAAGAGAGTCGTTTAACACAAACGCAATTAATAATTCCTTACGGAGTTTACTAGCTCTAAAACATTTAAAGCATACACGTAAAAGCGAGTGTTTGAATTCGTTGTGTTGTCTGCGTGTTTGTAACGTTAAAATGCTGTTTGTATTATTTTCGGGGGGAGGTAAATTTTTGTTTTCCATTGTATGCAACGTTGCAGAACTATAAACGGTTTTGAAATATGTATGTATAATCAATTGTCAAGTATGGTATTAAAAACCTTGAAATTTCAAGACAATGTCAGATAATTCAAAAAATAAACTGAGCGACATGCAGGACATGTCACAGGTCAGATTGAAATTAATGAACAGTCGCAAATACCGTCAGTTCAGGTACACCCTGTACATCTAAAGACCTACAATCAAATAATGCTGGGTTTAAACAGTAACTAATCTAACAATTAATGCGAAATAATTAATCTTTTAGGGCCGCTTTCTCAGTCGCAGTTTAATTTTAATCTTCAGTTATACAGGGTGTAACAAAAATACAGGCCGCTACTTCAGGGACGTATTCTGCAGATCAAAAGAAAGAAGAAACTTCATGTAAATATGTATATAGGGTGTTCACGGGAAGCTGCAACAACAACTAACCCTCTTATTTGAATTTTTACGAAGTAACTTATAAGTACAAAGTTTTTTTAATCTTGAACCTGACAGAAGTATGACGGGAACACACTCAACGTTTCGTTATAGATTTATAGCTGCGTCAGGAGTACTTACAATTTTCATTGGACAAGAATCAACTCCATTTATGAAGTAACTTATATTGGAAAAGTTTCAGGACCTATCCTGCCCCATTTTATAGCAATATTGGAAAAACAAGTGACAGTTTGTTTGAGATTTTCAATTGTTTTTAACTTTTTTTAATAAAACATAATTTTTTATCATCGCGTCATGTTCAGAACGTCCGTCATATTAATTATCTCTTTAAAATATTTTCTTCCAAAGCCTAGTATTTTTTTTATTATCTGGTAAATAAATTATGATGATCAAGGAAAATGTCTACAAGAGCTAACTTTTTTATTTGAAATTTTACGAGATAACTTAAAATAGGAAAGTTTTAGGACCTTTTCCGCTAGTTTTTGTGGCAGTATCATAAAAACAAATGACTGTTTGGTTTTCGAATTTATAGCGCTACATAAAACAAAACAAATTCGGTATAAAATCAAAACAAAAGTAAAGCTTGTGTTAAAAATAAAAGAAAATTAACATTTCTTTATGCGTAAAATGAATTACTCACAACGTTAACTTTCGCACAGTTTCATAAAAATAGAAAGAAAAAAAACCGTCACGATTAAATCAATTATCAGAAAAAAACAAACACCCATGAAGTTTAATAACTTCTTTGCCGCGAAATTAAGTGCAAACTGAGGAAAACTGACTGATTGAAATACTTCAACAAAAATATATTTCAACAAGGAACGGAACGCGCACTTTTAGCTTAAGTCAAGAAGAAGCTGCACAAGAATTCGTAATTTCAGCTTCTACCAACCTTTTTTCCTCCCACTTAAGTGGGGCATTAGATGTAGTCTTTGTTAAGCAATAAAACTCTTAATGAAAAGAATTAATTAGATTTCATATCGCAGCTTCCGCAATCTCCGTTGCAGATGAACGTTGCATCAGGCAGAAGTCTAAGAAGCGCAACGAAATACTCCGGCTTGCTTGCTAATCTTGATCCAATTATAATTGCACGTTATGAATCATTGTAATATTAGAAGTAATTTAATCGCAACGTTTAATTTTTCCATTAAATCTGTGCATCTCCACATACCAAATCTTTACAGAATTCTTTAAAAGCTTTCCTCTGAAGAGAGTCGTTTAACACAAACGTAATTAATAATTCCTTGCGGAGTTTTAACCATTGAGTTTATCAGCTGGAAAAGATTTAAAGCACACACGTAAAAGCAAGTTTAGGATTACGTGTCAGTGTTTTCAAATGAAATTTTAGAAACTTGTTGTGCAAGTGTTTGAATTCGTTCTGTTGTCTGCGTGGTCGTAAAGTTACAAATGCTGTTTGTACTAATATTTCTGGGAGATGTTTAATATTCCTTTTCAGTGAGTGCAACGTTGTAATATAAACGTAATAAAATTTTAAGATTGCAATGCAAGGTTTTAAAATTTGTAAAATAAACTGTTACGAACGGTTTTCGAAATTAAGAAGGAAAGATATAATTTGGATGTGTGGGGGATATTTCTATCTATCGATTTGAAAGTGACTTCCTTCGAGGTCTGCACTGAAATTCAAATGTCGCCCTTCAAAGCGACATTATGCAAAATTTTATTCGGCGATAGTGCAAACGCAAGCATAAACTCAACGATGCGGTGCATCGACGATTCAGCAACGAATTTCATTTCGAATATGTTGCGAGAAAATTGACAAAGAACAGGGCGAATCAGTACCCGGCGTTATCGGAAAGAACGAGCTTATTGCAGCGCTAGTAAAATTCGTAGATTTCGATTTCTCTATTGTTGTTTCCATCGCTAATAAGATTTCAACAAGTTTTTCTGCTGAACTGTGCGAAGGGAAAGAGTTCCCCCGGTATTAATTTATTAATTTCTCGAACTGTCTGTCTGAAACACACGCGCTCTTTCCTGTTAATCCAATAAGCCCGTATTCCTGCGGTTGATTTCTGCAGACTCTCAGACCTGAGGCCGGTGGTATCATTGCGTTATTTGATAAAGGATAATGTCGTTATGCTGTGAGAGGCTTCCTTCTTCTTTCCTTGCCCGGACCCCAGGGAGTTCTATTCTTACCTTTTTTTTTTTATTGGCGTCAGCTATTGTTCGTTTGTTGCCTTGTATCACATAGAAATTATTAGATTTGATGTTAATTGTGTTAACATGTGAAGGAACGAGGACTCGAGACAAGTTAAACGTATGTGGATAATTTATATCGATGTTCTATTGAACAAGCAATACATAAATTATTACTACTTCAAAAGCAATTTATTTACGGTAAACTAAATGACATAACTTACATCTTGTAGACTTCATAGGTTTTCTGTTATTGTTTCTAATATTCACCTATACAATCATTTTCTTTCTGTAGTTGTATCCATGAATTTTAATGTTGCTTGCTCGTGACACTATTCAGATTGATAGCTCGAAATAAATGTTAGTTGCAGTGTAACGTTTAATCTTGTAACAGAAGTAACTGCAGAAATAATTATGTAACATCGATTTCCCGCAAGCAAATCCTGACCATAACAGTTACATCTGTTACACAATAGCAGTTATCAGTAAAGCAAAATAAATCAGCGGGAAACCAACGCCTAACACAAAGTTTATGTAAAATGAAAATTAGGTCAATCAGATTCATATGATAGTTAGTTTTTGTGATCCTAAATTAGTTCGACAAAACCTTTGTCACAGTGCGCGAATTCATGTCGTCTAGTAAAGTGCCTCTTCAATTTGTCATGTAAGTTATATTTTGTAACTCCAATAAATGTACTCGATTATGATTTAGTAACGTTATATTTGCCATCTTCTTGATCACAAGAGAAGGCACTTCTACTGAAGATGGCAGCATATCTGCCGAAATACGTATCTGTTTTTAAACAAACTTTGGAGGAGGTTAAATCCATTTTCTTTGTACTACAAACCACAATCTCCAATACATATTAATAAGGTAAGACAATGCAATAAATAAATGAACAACATGCAGGAACCAGTCACATTACAGACTGAAAATAATGGAAAATCGCAGTTACCACCAGTTTAGATACACCCTGTGTATACCTATAAAGGCTAACAATCAAATAAAACGCGACTAGTTCAACTATTTTCAAACTGCACAATTAAAAGAGGGAATCGGAATTTCAATCATTCAGAAATTCAAGTCCTTACTAGAAAGTGGAATTCTTTAAAAGCTTTCGTCTTAAGAGAGTCGTGCAACTCGAATGTAATTAATAATTCCTTGCGGAACTTTAACCACTGAGTTTACTAGCTCTAAAACATTTAAAGCACACACGTAAAAGCAGCAAGTGTTTGAATTCGTTGTGTTTCCTGCGTGGCTGTAAAGTTACAATGCTGTTTGTAATATTCTTGGTAGTGGTACATTATTCCTTTCTATTGAATACAACGCTGTAGAACGAATATTATAAACTTTTAGCATTGAAATGCAAGGTTTTAAAATATGTGTAATCAACTGTCAAGTATGACATCAAAATTAAGTAGGTACGTACCGTGAAATTTTAAAGACAATGTAAGATAATTCAATAAATAAATTCAACTACATGCAGGAACAAAGTATGTCACGTCAGACTGAAATTCATGGGAAATCGCAAACACCGCCAGTTCAGGTACACCCTGTATATCTAAAGGCTAACAGTTAAATAAAATTCTTTTAATTCAACTACATATTTTTAAACTCCACAATTAAAAGAGGGAAACAAAACTTCATTCATTCAGAAATTGAAGTCTTGACAAGAAAGTGAAATTCTTTAAAAGCTTTCATCTGAAGAGAGTCGTTTAACACAAACGCAATTAATAATTCCTTACGGAGTTTACTAGCTCTAAAACATTTAAAGCATACACGTAAAAGCGAGTGTTTGAATTCGTTGTGTTGTCTGCATGTTTGTAACGTTACAATGCTGTTTGAATTATTTTTGGGGGGAGGTAAATTTATGTTTTCCATTGAATGCAACGTTGCAGAATTATAAACGTATGTATGGTATCAAAAACCTTGAAATTTTAAGACAATGTCAGATAATTCAAAAAATAAACTGAACGACATGCAGGACATGTCACAGGTCAGACTGAAATTAATGAAAAGTCGCAAAGACCGCCAGTTCAGGTACACCCTGTACATCTAAAGATGAACAATCAAATAATGCCGGGTTTATACAGTAACTAATCTAATAATTAATGCGTAGTAATCAATCAGATTCATATGATAGTTTCTGTGATCCTAAATTAGTTCGACAAGACCTTTGTCACAGTGCGCGAACTCATGTCGTCTAGTAAAGCGCCTCTTCAATTTGTCATGTAAGTTATATTTTGTAATTCCAATAAATGTACTCGATTATGATTAAGTAACGTTATATTTGGTGAAGTGCCGTAGCTTTAACGTTACAATATCTTTGAATGTTACGTTTGGAATGGAAGAATCTATTATGTAATATTTCAGTCTCAAAATTCTCATTACATTTTATTTAACGAACGAACAAGCAGTTCCCTACTACAACGTAACCAACCATACCATCTGTTTGCATATTACATTGGAAACTACATTGAATATTCCCTGGCTGACAGTTAAGTAGAAAGAAAAAAGCCATTCAATCATGACATTTCCAATCCAATTCCATTCAGCACAATGCTCGTTCGAACCGAACGATTTTGCTCGCATTATGTTTGTTTTCCCTGGCACACATACAGACGCACACAAAAATGAACCTCGACATTTCTTTGCATTTCCTTTGCCAGCGTCGGTCGGTCTAAATGATGATGATCTCGCGGGGGAAATACCCCGTGGCGGGGCGCGAAAATGTGAGGAATTGCCGCCGTTCGTGGGGTGACCCACTCTCTTTTCACATGTGGCCTTGTTCTCACGTTAACCAAACGATCATTCCGGTACATTGTTCGAAACGACGGTGCAGTTTTGTTTTCTTTGAATAAAATTACCCGGAACTCTTCCCCGTAGGCGTGTAATTATATTAAGCCCGGTATTACAACGTTAGGAAACTGTCAGCGTGAAAAATCGTTTCTTGTTGTATTACGTCAAAGCTTCGTTATTATTAAAGCACCAACTAACAAACATGGAATTCATTCATTCCATTGTCACAAATACACACGGAGGAGACTCCGAAATGATATTAAAAAGCACTTCACGTTTCACACTTTCTTTTTTAATGATGTCACGTCTCCGACGCCCGAAGGGTTCGGATTTAATAGTCTGATGCCTTGCACTTACATTTTCCTACCCTTGATTGTTGTCTGAAACATTATTTAAAACTGTGTCCCAAACGATTTATACGCGTTTTTTTTTATTGCTTCGCCGTCTTCTGTGCCCACCAGACGGAATAATTTATTCTTTATTGTTTTAAAGTAATTAATATTTAGGACCTGCTCGGAGGCGTTTTAATTTTAGGCGCGTACATGAATATATTAAATTTGATTGGGAATTTTCGTTGTTTTTAATCAAGTTATACGTAAACATCTTGGGACTAGCAGATAATCAATATGCGAAAATATTGAACAAATTTGTTCAAAATCGAAAAGGGTTCTTTAAGTTTGGCAGTATCATACGACGAAAGGTTCAATCCTCGAACCATATTCAACAAGTACATACAATTTCATGAAATCTATAAATTTGGAAGCTTGTTTTTTTTTTTAATAAATTTAGTAAAACATTAAATTTTGGAATATATTCAAATATTCAAGTGATTGTTGACAATATTTTCTGTAGTTTGGTTTTGATTCTAAATTTGTTATATGTTGAAAGAAAGAAAGCAAACATAAACTCGGATATGGTTGAAAAAATGACGAATCTGACAGATTGTTTTCGAACCGTATCAAGTAATAGCGCTTTCGATGGGGATCTACCCTGTGTGCGAAGCGTGCAGTGCACGCGGACGCCATGTTCAAGGGGCACCAATTAGCCTATTGGCTACTAGGCAGGTTTTGTCATTTTTCTCGCAAAAAAGAATTAATGGGAAACTATTTCTAATCTCGTAGAAATTATTTGAAAAATTATCCACAAGTCTGAACTGGTTTGATGAAGCCGTCAACCTCACGGCGAAACGTCGACTAAAATAGAACATTTAACTGCAGCAATGAAACGTAGAAAAGTTTTGTAATTTTCGTGTGCTAAATTTTCATAAAAAGTTTAACGTACTTGGTAAAATAAATAAATTATATAAGCTGTTACGGTTTGGTTAAGAAAAAACCAATTAATATTTTACTTTTTAAGTTTTTACAACTTAAGTTCATTTTGCTTTTGTGATTTTGTTTCTTTTTTCTAATATTAACAAGCGGGCTTCGCATACTTGCATTCTGGGTGGGTCTGAACGGAGGCCTTAGTCAGATGAGAAGAAAGCGCTTGGTTTTTGAGGACTCTTAAAAATAAAAAAGTTTTGTGTGAGAAATTTTTTATAAAAAAATTAATGTACTTAATATTATAATTTTATTAGGTAAAAAAATAAATTACGTATGCTGTTACGGTGTCCTCCTTAGTCAGATGAGAAGATTGGGTTACTCGTTTTCTTTTTTTTTTTGGGGGGGGGGCTCCCAGCAGTTAAGAACTTGAAAAAAGTAAAGGAAAATGTTTAAAAAAGTGAAGGAAAAAGTTTAGAAAATGAAGGAAAATGTTTAACAAAAATTCCCTAATGTTTAAATTTTTTTAAAATTTTTCTGTTTTCTTAATTTTTTTGTTTCTTTTAATTTCTTTTAATAAATTTGATAATCTGTATGCCCCAACTCATCTGTCAGAGGGCACCAAAATATTGAGTCGCACGCGATCGGATTTTGACCTCGCGGGGGCCCTGTGTATCTTCGTCTTATTTTAACCTCATAGAATAAAACGAGATGAAGATATACTGAGTGCGCACTCAGTGCACCGCTATAAGATAAACGTCAATAAAATCAAAAAGTTTTTGTTCTCTTGCGTAGGTCCTTTTTTCCATCTTAGTTTAACTTTAATTTTCAGTTTATTTCCATATACTCCTATATGGGCCTTATTATCGTAAATGTTAAGCTGTATTTATCTTCTAGTCTCTTTTTAGAAATTTTCCTATTACTATAATAGTAATAATGTCATAAGAATGAAGCCGGGGGGCTTCCATATTTCCCCGAGAAAATTTAATTTAATTTTCTCAGGCGGTTAATCTAGGAGCAGGACGTAACCGGTCTCGTTTTATAATGCCATAAATCATCGGTAATGTTTTCCTAAACGTACGTTAATTCATTCGGCTAGATATTAAAATTATCATGTCGGCGAGGCGGAGGGACGCCGACGATAGCATCGCGGCGGCATTATTTGTAAAGTAACGGCGGCGGGCAATAAACTCGATTGTTTTACAAAATGACGACGTAAATCAAATTCTGCACGCAACTTGCGTCCGTCCGCAGTTAGCCCGAACTGATGATTGTTTGGCGGAAATCGAACGTCGAAGCGTCGGGCGTTTCATTAATTCAAACAGAAAAGCTTTGTTTTGTTACTTAGAATTATGGCGAATTCGGTTTTGATGCGTATTTAACGGAAACTTAGTTTAACGAATGGTTTTGACTACGGTACCAATGTATTCAGCATACAGGGTGTTCCCAGAGGTAATCGAGAAACTAACACAATGTGTTCTAGAAGTCGCTCTCAACAAAGAAAACTTCGTATACACTTTAAGTCTTCTTTTGTCGATATCTCAAGAATGGAAAGGAATTGACTTAAACTGCATACGAATTTTTTCTTTGTTCAGAATCATCTGTAGAACACAAGGCGTAAGTTTACAGCATGTTCTGTGACGGTATCCTGTTTATGGTAAATCAGCCTTACAATCCAAAATAATGGAAAATGTCATTTTTATTTACTATCAGAAGCTAGTGGAAAACTATTTAATTCCAAGCTCAAGAAAATTTTTAGACTTGTATTTATGCCATGCTAATTCGTTGTTATTTGAAAATTGGTTTTTATCTATTTCTTGCAAATTTCAA
Source organism: Prosopocoilus inquinatus (assembly GCA_036172665.1). Classification (NCBI taxonomy): domain Eukaryota; kingdom Metazoa; phylum Arthropoda; class Insecta; order Coleoptera; family Lucanidae; genus Prosopocoilus; species Prosopocoilus inquinatus. The sequence goes on from CM069875.1 coordinate 36,282,291, forward strand.
TCTGTAAAGTGCCACCTGTAACCAGCAGCAACTTATAAAATAAATAACAGACAAAATCAGGTAGCAGTTTTAAAATAACAAGTGGAGTAGTATAGTCTCAGCAGGTCCGTGGATAGGTAGGCAACCAAATCTACACATTTGATGCGTCTTGATGAAGGGGGCAGTGTTTTCTGACTGTAGTAATAAAATACTCCAAATATTAAACTGTTATATTAATGTGAAAAGTACAATTATTTTTTTTTTGTGTGTAACCCAAAAACAACTGAACTTGATGCTACCTACCATTCCTTGGTAACTGTTCATTATATACCGGCACACGCACACTAAGTAATTCTAGTATTTCTTATTTATTTCAATATTCCCACTTAAGATGGACTAATGTTATTATTTTAAATAAGAAAACAAATTGAGGTTCGTTTTGATTTCTTTATGACTTCTGATATTTAACATTTTCTTTTGCGCTTCAAGTGTCACCTTTGGTAAACGTTTTGTCAACAAATCGGCCTGTTGATCCTTAGATGCAACATGTTCCAAGGTAAATTCTTTTTGTTCGTACTTGCCTCATATAAAATAGTATCGGACGTCAATGTGTTTAGTTTTCTGATGAAACTCCGGATTTTTTATGAGTTTCACAGTACTCAGGTTGTCAACGTTTAGGGTTGTTTTCAGATTGTCAAACAATGCTAGATTATTAACTAAACTCTTCACCCATATGATTTCTTTCACAGTTTGACTTACCGCAACGTATTCAGCCTCGGTAGTCGATAATGCCACAACTCTTTGCTTCGGTGAATGTCAAACAATTGTGGAGTCACCCAATTTTAATACGAGGCCAGTTGTCGATCTTCTTGTCTTCACATCTCCAGCATAATCTGCATCGCTGAATGCCTGCGAATGATTAACTTGCTTTTCTGGATAGCAATGGCCATGATCTAGAACTCCTTTTAAATACTTCAGTATTCTTTTAGCCGCATTCCAATGTATCTTCATTGGATTTTCAAGATATTGACTTGCACTATTTACAGAAAATGTTATGTCTGGTCTTGTACCTACAGAGAGATACATCAGACTACCCACGACTTGACGATAAGGAAAATTTGAAGCTGTCTTGTGCCCGTTTTTGTGAACATCTGCACACATTTCATGATGTTGATCAGCTGGAAGTGCAACTGGATTAACATCTTCCATTCTGAAGCGATGTAGAATTTTCTTTGCATAGGCTTCCTGATGCACGAGAATAGACCCATCAGTAAAATGTTTTATCTGTAGACCTAAATATGTTCCTATTTTACTTGATGTAATGTGAAATTCTCTTTCGGAATTTATCTAGCAAAAGATTTATCGTAGTCTAATTTACTGCAGCTATTGGTCCATCATCAATATGAATCATCAGAATTAGTTGATTGTTTGTGTCTTCATTTGTAAAAACAGACGGATCAGCATTTGTCGAATGAAGTCCAAAATTGCTCAATACATTGGTGAAATGATGATTCCAGCATCTTGAGGCTTGCTTCAAACCATAGAGACGTTCCATTGACGACTTCCCATGTGCCGTTAGATTTTAATATAACGCGAACTTGAAATTTCCAAGCAGCCCAATTCTCAATGCCTCGTGAGTTTCGTAATTCGGAAGATCTCGTTTTCTATGTCTTGAGATTATTTCTTGTTCTTCTTTGCTCACGGCAAAATTAATCTCACTCAAGTAGATCGATGGCTAGTTTACTGGCCTGATTCTGTTACAGTTACTGATTTGTGCTAATTCCTGGGCCCACAACCTGATGAAGAGGGCAGTATTTTCTGACTTTAGTAATAAAATACTCCAAATATTAAACTGTTATATTAATGTGAAAAGTACAATTATATTTTGTACGTGTAACAGAAAAACAACTGAACTTGATGTTACTACCATTAAAATACACCTTGGTAACTGTTCATTATATACCGACACACACACATAATTTTAGTATTTCTTATTTATTTCAACACTCCCATTTAAGAAGGACTGAAATTATTATTTTAAATAAGAAACCTAATTGAACTTCGTCTTGATTTCTTTATGACTTCTGATATTTAACTTTTTCTTTTGCGCTTCAAGTGTCATCTTTGGTAAAGGGTTTGTCAACAAATCGGCTTTTTGATCCTTAGACGCAACACGTTCCAAGGTAAATTCTTTTTATTCATACTTGTCTCGTATAAAATGGTATCGGACGTCAATATGTTTAGTTTCCTGATGAAACTCAGGATTTTTTATGAGTTTCGCAGTATTCAGGTTGTCAACGTTGAGGGTTGTTTTCAGACTGTCAAAGAATGCTAAATTATTAACTAAACTCTTCACCCATATGATTTCTTTCAGTTTGACTTGTCGCAACATATTCAGCCTCAGTAGTCGATAATGCCATAATTCTCTGCTTCAGTGAATGCCAAACAATTATGGAGTCACCCAATTTTAATACGAGGCCAGTTGTCGATCTTGTCTTCACATCTCCAGCATAATCTGCATCGCTGAATGCCTGCGAATGATTAACTTGCTTTGGTGGACAGTAAAAGCCATGACCTAGAGTTCCTTTTAAATACTTCAGTATTCTTTTGGCCGCATTCCAAAGTATCTTCATTGGATTTTCAAGATATTGACTTGCACTATTTACAGAAAATTTTATGTCTGGTCTTGTACCTATAGAGAGATACATCAGACTATCCCCGACTTGACGATAAGGAAAATTCGAAGCTGTCTTGTGCCCGTTTTTGTGAACATCTGCACACATTTCATGATGTTGATCAGCTGGAAGTGCAACTGGATTAACATCTTCCATTCTGAAGCGATGTAGAATTTTCTTTGCATAGGCTTCCTGATGCACGAAAATAGACCTATCAGTAAAATTTCTTTCCGTAGACCTAAATATGTTCTAAAAAATATTGTTCCTACTGCAATGTCAGGTCAAAAAGCGATCGTAGGATGTCGCTGTTTTATTTATTCATCAGTAAATATGTTCCTATTTTAATATAATAATAATATATAATACGTCTAAACAAAACTACATTCATGTTTACTCAGGTTTTTTAATAAAGGTTGTTGTTATGTCATTCATTCGTATTACACGCAAAGCCAGCTGCGTCAGTAATGGAATTTTATTTTCCACGAAACACCCTCGTAAAATTAAATATTCCCAGCTTTGCAACAATGTATGGATATTACGGCTGTAAATAAAAATAAGTGCCCGTTATCTTTACAAGTCAATGAAGCGGCAGGTGTAAACGGGGACGTTTCTCTATCACCCCGATTACCACAGTATTTTAAGATAATCACGAACAGGGCATTGTGGAGGCAACGTGTATCGTACAGGACGATCTATAGGGGCCTTCGTCCTTATCGTCCCCGGTGAGCAAGGATCGCGCGCCGTGCACTATTTTCACTAAAGCCATTCGAAACGGCAAGTCAGGAGCACGTACCATCCTATCTCGATCTGTAAGCAGATGCCCTGGAAAAGGGTCCATATTAACGACAAATTTAACTATTAAGCTCGCGTTTTATGCCGTAATTAACTCCGTACGCGTGCTACTGATATAATTAACAGCGCTCTGTCTCCGCGTGTTTTTGGCTGTTTGCTTTCGACCGTTTTAGATAAATCGGAGATAAGAGCGGCGGCTTACGGTAACGGCAATACCGCAAACAAAGGAAATTATCAATTTTTTATTACTAATTCTATGTGGACGTGCATGCCAGGATATTCAATGGAATTAAAAGAACGCGCGATAAAAATAATTAGACAAGGACCATTCGTATGCAAGTGGTATTATGTACCTAACCTGATTATACAAGGGAGCTATTTAAAGGAGATTATGTTTGTGTTCGCTTGTAAATGTCTTCGTTTAGATCACTTTATTTGATTTTTATGAAAGATGAGTTTTAAAGATATCCTTCCCAGTGTCGCTCTAACAAATAGGGAAAGTGGGCAGCTGCCTATTGGACTCGAGAAAAAAATATTCCTACATTTTTTAACTTTGCGCTTTGGTTTGGTTTACAAAGGTCAAGTTCTTTGTACTCTTGTAGAGACCCTACAGTCACAGGTTTCCAGAATCAGCAAAAATCCCGTCAGAAAATTGTTTTCATTACATTTATTACCCAATTTTGCTTGCTTATTTTCAAAGTCAAATTGAAGCGTTTGGCGCACCTGCAGTCTTTTTTTTTTCATGATTGGCTGAAATATGGCAGAGCCAATAAAAATTAACTTAATCTGTTAGAGTCTTACTAAAAGCTAGATCCTCTAGATCCTCGATTTTCCTTATTGCTACAATCAGTGTTTTCGCCGAAAGTCTATTAACAGAATTAGTACGTCTTGTAGTACAAGCTTGTGTATTAGGCACTTTTATATAAATAGAAATTGGCACATAATTTGATTCATTTCTTACCTAGAGAACGATGTGTGCATTCATAGCCCCAATGTTACAAGTAACATTTCTGTCAAGAAATTGAAATTACTCGTGTCACGTGCAATTTTTCACAATGAAACTTAATTTTTAAAAGAAGCTTCGCAACTATCTCTCTATATGGATAAAATGGGACCAAGAAGAAATCCTTGGGCAATATCAAACGTAATGCAAAGAAAAACAAAATCAGTACTGGCTCGCATAATCAAATAAAAATTTTCGATCAACCGAAAGAAACCTTTACGTTCTGTTTATTTCCTCTAAAAGATGCATAATGGATGTAAAAAGAAATCTTGAAGTGTGAAGTATTGGAAAAGTATTTATCTTCTTATAGTAACATAATTTTATTAATGACTTGTTGTTACAATCATATCTCGCGGTTGTCTTGTTGTGGTCAAGTAGGCTTCCCTTCGTGCACGTTTGTTTTGGGCGTTGTTGATCCGTAGGGTCGCTATTCGTCCGGGGTGCTAATTGCTCTCTCTTCCCTGCCAGCAATGACAGGGTGCATATGTTGTTATGACTGTTAATGTAGTGAGTTTTAAGTGTGTTGGAAACGAAGTTATTGTTGGATTCGGTTACCCTACCGTCCTGTGCGGACACACTCACTCCGTTAGACATTTACCCGACTGTTTGTGGGACCAATTTCTACGGGTTTTGTGAACGTGAAAAATATTTCATCTTTTTCGGGTTTGCTTTCCCCGAGCAAGCAAGTGGTAAGAGGCAGATTTTCACCGGTAGTTTGGCGCCGAGTCCGTCCAAACTTGTGAGTAATGTTTGTGCTTCGGGAGCTGTTACAGCCCCCTTCATGCTTTCGCTGAAAGAGAAAAACAAAGGGACTGCCGTTTCCGATTTGGATTTGTCGCAGAAACTTACTATCACCTTGTCCCGGAAGAAACCTTGAGTAGGAACATTCCAAATTTTTCCCCTCGCCTGTGGAATTCTTGCGTGCATTTCGCCAGTGACTTAAATTGTGCTGGGCTACGGGAGTTTTCGGCAATTAAATTAGCGGGAAGGGATGAACGAGTTTTTGTCATTTTTTGTCATAGCTTTTAAAATCATAATTACACCATTTTATCTATTTACTTCACTTTTTACTGAAAGATATGAAACAAATAAAATACTTTTAAAAACGAGCTAAAAATGTAATTTATTAACGTACTTTGACGTTTCGCAAATATTATTATTTGCTTCATCAAAAGTTATTTTTTATTTGTTTCATATCTTTCTGCAATTCTCACGAACAAGAACTATACGAAAATTTACTATTTTCTTTTGTAATTTTATCTTTATGTTTATCTTTATTATTGTTAATTGTTTTGGTAGTTGGTTCCTTCAGAGCGCGAAATAATTATGCAGTTTTGGGAGAGTTTCTCATTTTACATCCGTACGTTCACTAATTTTAGCCATTTCGGCCTGTGCGCTTAACGCCTTAAGTTTTTTTTTATTATTCCTTTATATTTGATGCTGATTGCTGATACGCCTTTGCTCCTTGGTTTGGGCCATGTAAATTTGAGTAATTCCGATAATGTTACATTATTATGACATTTACTATTGCTGAATTTACTACTATGTATTATAATAAACGAATTGATTTCGGGCCAACCAGGGTTTATTTGAGGCGTGTATTTTTGGGGTGGGGTTTCAAAAAAAAAAGAAAAAACCATCCTTGGGTCTTTCTTTTCTTCTGTGGTCCGTAACGATCGCTATTTGGGGATATACCAACGAAGAAACGGGTCCTGGAGAGCAGTGGCGGCTCGTAATGATTTACTACAGGTGGGCAACAAGTATAAAAGGGAAAGATGGATGCATTTTCCAAATAAATCTGTTTTTCAGGGCTATCCCGACATGGAACCGGAATGTGCAACTTTAATAGGGCACTGTCCACCTTGGCTACCCCGACGAGCCGCCACTGCTGGGGAGTTGTATCTTTCGGGGACGAACAGGGATACACTTTTCCGGCTGTGTTTTCCGATATTATGGGTTGCGTAACTATTGCTGGGTGACGCCTTTAATCGTAACACCTTTTGCATTTCCAACGTCGTTTCCACTGAGTGGGCACAGTTACGAAATTTTCCTCTATATCGTGGTTAGTTATATACAACACGATCATTACTTGTTTTTAAAAGTCCTCTGGCGACTTACGAAGCCTCGGACCGGAGGTACTCGTCCTTGCAAACTTATCGCCCTCGGAAGATATAAACATCTTCATAATTTCGATCAAACAATCGATAATTTCAAATATTTTTTTGGAACCCATTGTTATTAGGTGTTTTTAATTTATTGAGAATTTTTTATTTAGTATACTTAGAATTACTTCGTAATATCATTTACCTGGGAAAATTTTAGCTACGAATGAAAAAAAAAGAACTCAAATAAAAGTTACCACTTCATTGATTCTTTTGACGTTTGTTGTTTTAAATTGCTTGGATTTTTTGTTTAAAATGGCAAAATGTAGTATGTACTTAGTAAAGCTTTTTCAAAACTTCCCCAACAAATACCTTCCTGTTCACCCCTAAATGGCAGTGCTTAAAATTTCCTTCGATTTTAGAAATAATTTGAGCCGCTAACGAAAAGTGACAGCGCAATTTGCTCCGGTGATCGACTACGGTGCACCTCGTTGTACAGAAGATTAAAGCAGGTTGACGTCGACGAGTGTATTTATGCCCCGAACATTGCGTAAATATTGAGGGATGCATCGCTTAGTGAACAGGGCGTAATAAATTGGGGACGTGGAGCTTTGATGGACAAACAGAAACACCCGCTCTGCTTTGGCTTGCCTGATACGAATCTGTTTGCTTTCTCATAATTACTGAATTCTAATTGGATATGTTTCTTTCATCTACGGAATGGAGGCAAATGTGTTTGGACATTAAAAGAGTAAGAAACAAACGACTTCCGAAGAATAGAAAAGGTGCTGAAATAATGAACGAATCAAATCAATTAAAAATTTCAAACGTTTTTGAATTTATGAAAAAATTGTAAACTCTGCTAAAATCTTTCATGCATTTCTCATTTAATATTAAAATTAATTGTGAATATTCGCGATGACTTGAATTTGCATTGTAAAACCATTAAGTCTAAAAATATGACCCTATTTAACATAACAAAGATATATGAACTACTTTTCCGGATAGTTCTCGGCTTTTCTTATTTCCTTCCCCCATTTCATTTCACACTTCGCTCTTTCCGTCGCGACGCAGAATAGTTCCGCGGCATCTACATACAAAATGAAATACTGTCCTAAGCAAAGCTCATATTTCACGGTGTCATTATCCTTTTGTTAGTCGCGACGTTCACAAAAATCAACCGAAGGAAATCACCGCTGAAAACAAATTAAAAGCGAGCAACTTGAAGAAGGAGGGAATTGTTCATTCATCGTGAAAATTAGTTTTCATATTTCCATTCATGTGTGAGATTATGTTGTGTTCGATCGATTTGATTATTTAATTGTTCTATCGCGGCCCCGTTCGAGCACAATGGATTGATCGTTTTCTATTATTCACGAGATTATATTTTTCCATTTCCTCTTTACTCAACGGGCATTGAGGAAATCTTTTGTGAACAAACAAGGGAGGCTGGTTATATCCAATATCATATCGACAGTGGTATTGATATGTTTTATTATTATATGTTTCATAAATCCCGTAGTAGAACGATATCGTGCCGATAGAAATATTTAAGTTCAGATAATGGAAAAGAAATTAAAACCTTTGCTATGAAATTTTATTAACTTAATCTTGTAATCTGAAAAGAAATAAATCAGGCATTATTACTACAAAGATGATAAAAAAGTTTATGTCATGCTTTTGCGCTGGTGTTAGGCGATGCGTATCGATATTTTTCAATATGGATATTTTACGTTCCGATATTCGATATTTTATATGGATACTTCCCCTTCCGATGCATCGGTGGATTGATCCAATTAACTGAAGTATCGAATAACAAATTACTATTTAATTAGGAGAAAATATGCATTGATCGAATGTGGAACAGCTGTAAGAAGTACGAAAAATAAATCAAAATTTGTGTATACAGGGTATAACTTGTATGAAGAGACATACGCCAAGGGCTAGGTTCTTCACGTCGAATTATGAAACAAAGTTCATATAAAGCGTCAAAGGGTCAAGCGATTAGTTTCTGAGATACAGAGTCCGGAAAAAAGTTGGGAAACTTTTTTGTTATCGATTTCCCAAAAAAATTTATTCTTCATGAAACTTCCCACATTTTCCCAAACCTAATATACACTTGTCAAAATCTGAATATATATCGTCATATACCGAGGAGATAGAAATGTTTGAAATCGAGGTAAGAGTAAAGTACCTTTATTTTTCATGATACGCAGAAATGTTATTTGGGAAAGCTGTTCGGGAAAGTTTTGACATTTCAAACATGAAATCTTGACTGCCCATGATGATTTTGTAATTATATCTCAGAAACTATGCGTTTGTGGACCTATGTTTATATAAACTTTTTTCATATTTGGATGTGAGGAACTGGCACTTACAGTTTGGCTCTTTACTAAAATTACACCCTGTATAAATATTGAATTATCTTTGTTCAAATTTCCAGTGAAAAATTCGTCAATGATCTTGATGCAATCTGATTTACGTTGGCTTGATAGAATTTTTATTTTAGTCTTATTTTCATCACTGATTGTCTACTTTCTTAATCCTTATTCGACATTAATTAATTCAATTTTTAATGTATGTATAGTCGATCGAACTATGCTTTTTCTTTTAATCGATTTCATCTGTTTAGTTTTTGTCTTTTAAGTATCGATTTATCACTTTTGTTTCTATTTTTCTTTTGTTTGATTTTATTTGACATGATTTTATTTTTTAATTATTAATCGATCGTCTTTTGTTTTTTGTTCTTTTGTTTGCTCGATCTAACTTTATTTTACATTTAAATCCCGTTGATTTATGACCGTTTTTGTTTTCTTTTATATTCGATTTGATTTGATTTTGTTTTTTAATTATTAACCGATCTTGCTTTTTGTTTAATGTTTACATATTAATTTTTGGGTTATGAAAAAATATCGTCAATTTTTAAATCAACTTTCTAATTTTACACAATTTTTATTTTAGTCCTTACTTTGTTATCATTTTCTTATTCCCCAATTGACTTTATTTTATTAAATTTTTAATGTAATTAATTAACATTTGTTTTCTCTCTTAATCGGTCTCATTTGTTTTGCTTTTACTGTTAAATTATCAATTGATCATCTTGTTTTTTGTTTCTTTGTTTTTTTGTTTTTTCTTTGGTTTTGATTTGATTTGCCGATAAGAAAAGTAAAAATTATCCAGGTATCGAGTAATTGATATATTGATATTATCGATATATGTAAGTTTTAAAAATTTTCAATTTTTCAATTTGTGTTAAACTTTTGGGAAAATTCATCATTGATTTTTCATTTCGTCTGATTTCGTTTTAATTTTTTATTTCAATCATCTTCTGTTTATTTCTTTCGCACGATTTTATCTTATTTTTTATTTATCGACTAATAATCTTTTGTCTTTTTTCTGTTCTGATCGTCTCTTGCCTCCTCTTTCATTAGAAATCATTCTTTATTTTCTTATTCCCCCTTCTATTTTATCTTATTAAATTTTTTACTTTATTAATTGATCGACCTTTGTTTTTTTTAAATCGGTTTCATTTGTTTTGCTTTTATTGTTTAATTATCAATTGATCATTTTATTTTTGTTTTTTCTTTGGTTTGATTTATTTGACACGATTTTTTTTCTTAATTATCGATTGATTGTCTTGTTTTTTTATGTTTTTCTTCTTCTGTAATTCGATTTAAGTTCTATTTCTTTTATTCGATTTGGTTGTATTTTATTTTTTTAATTGTTAATTTATCGTCTTTTATTCACATAATCTTTATTTTCTTCTTACCTTCATCGACGAATTCGACGATCGACTTATGTTTTATTCGATCTGACTTCTTCTTTTTTAAAAACTATTCAGATAGGCCTCCATTAAGTAACAATTCATAACTCCAACCCCTAAAGGACGCTTAGAGAGGTTCATCGACCCTTCAGCCGACTCCTAAAGATTCATCGACCCCTTCTACAAGTATTTATCCATCTCCCTGAGTTAATTGAACAAGTTGTTTTTGAATTTTTATCAAAATTCAGTAGTTGAAGACCATAACTTCAAAAGGGTCTAAGTGCCAAAAACATGTTTAGAAGTTATTAACAGAAAACTGTTTTAATAAATCTTAAACGCACATTCAGATATCGCCATCTGTGATTCATTTATTACACTTTTTATTTAGCTACAGGTACATAGACCCTTTTGCATGACATTGGGCTTTGCCCATAGACTCATTTGCTGTCAAAATATCATTTTTTTTTTATTTTTTGGCACTTAGATCATTTTGAAGTTATGGTCTTCAGTTTATTTTTCATCGAATTTATTTATCGTCTGTACACTGTGTCAAAGTTAAAATTTTTGTGTTAAAGTTAACACAGTTTTAAGAATATATAATGTGTAAAGAATTTTCACACTAGACCTGTGTTAATTTTAATACTGTTTTTCAACAGAGTAGTCAAGTTTTATTTTGTTATTTTACGTTTTTCTTTGCGTAGTTAAAAAATTAATATATAAATATATAGCGTAATATTAATTAATAAATGCTATCTTGAGTTCCTTAATTTTGTTTTGAGACACAAAATAATAGTAACACGACCGTCCATAACGAATGTCTTTGTGCCCAGATTAATGTAAATTTCAGACAATAAACTCATTGCATAATAATCATTTCAAAGGAGCCGTGCCAGAGCCGTTATTAATAAGTCAAATCTACAATTGCAGCGACGACGGTGGCGGAGCTAGTCAACTTAATATAAACTATCCCAGACCCAAGATAAACACCGGTGATATATTGAAGTCGAGTTCTGAATGGTGTCCTGGCAGGACATCATTTGAATGAGGCAATGTCCTGCACGCGCCCTGTTCCTCATAAACCATACAGGATTCGTCGTCGTGCCGGCCTGTCCTGTTTATTTACAACGGGATTTTCGATTTAACTACGCTCATTTTTTATGCAAATCTTCTGGGACCTTTGAGGAGGCGAAAAATTGCCAGGGCTTTTATTGCGAAGCTGAAGAATGACGAGCTTTACGGAGAGCTAAATATTTCAGAAAATTTAATTACGAAGCAGTTTTAATTATTTTCAAACAATTATTCATATTAATATATTCATATTTCATTTATTCATTGAGATATCAAATATTTTTACTTTAACCTTAAGGAATAACACAACACTGAACACAAATTCAAAATTTTTACTTCATCGAATAATACAGGGTGTTATTGAACTGGTTCTTAATTAAAACGGTAAATAGTAAAGGGTAAAAAATAGAAACATAGTACGTAATTTTCAGTTTTTCAGCAAACATTTCAGTGATACAGATAAAGCTTAATGTCAGGCTGAGGATGGTTTTTTTTATTCAAGTAGTTATTTCCTCTTGCATTATTTTAGATGGTTTGTTTTTCTCGTGTTATTCCGATAACGATTCACTTAATTGAAAATTCACTTACTGCTTTAAGATACCTCTGAAGACTTTACGCTAATCGGCTCTGTATCCTAAAACAGCCTGGAGTGAAACCGACAAGATACACGTTATTACCATACTTTGTTGAAGGCGGTTGTTTCGACGCCTCAGCTCACGCAGGTTTGGCCAACGCCGTCAGCAACGGAGGTCAGGGGGTTCCTGCCGTGCTTTCATTGAATTAATTACTTGTTTAGACAACTCTAACAAAACAAGCAGGCCATGCGGAATAATGCGTGCTTTGCGCGGGGCCGGCTTTGCGCTGCTGCCGTTTGTATCTTGATCTTTATTGCTACAATTGAGGCCGCAAAACACAAGTTAATCGGATTGATTTATGTTGTTTCCCGATTTGTGTGCGTGGGTGAAGTTCTGCGGTCGAACGTGTACCGAGGTTAACCCGGCGACCTCCACGTCGTTATTGGCTATTTGTTGGTTAATCTGAAATAGTAAGTCATCGTCGTGATTCCGGTCTCTCATCCAGTGACGGATCAAAAATAGAATTCAAAAAGAATCATAATTTGCAATACCAGAGACGAACCCTGACTGCTGAGGTAAAATTTGCGATCAAAAAAGAAAAGAAACTGGAAGTATTGGAGACACATACAAAGAAAATGATATATGAAGAAGTAACATATGGGAAAAACGGACCATTCATGAAATAATAAACTTCTACTAGTCTCCACAACAGTCCTAAGATCCCACAGAATTTGTTGGTTCAGGGCTACCGAGACTCCAAAAGCCGCCCGCGTGCCACTCCATAATTTGGCGCCCTCTGTTTAATGAGTTGAGGTATGCATTATCAAAATTGTCAAAAAAAATTAAAAGAAACAAAAAAATGGGGAAAAAATATTTAAAAAAATTTTAAACATTGGGGAAAAGATTTTTCCGACTATTTTAAACATTTTCCTATACTTTTGTGAAACATTTTCCTTCACTTTTACTAAACGTTTTCCTTCACTTTTGTTAAACATTTTCCTTCACTTTTGTTAAACATTCTCCTTCACTTTTTTTCAAGTTCTTAGAAGCCGCGAGCTCCCAAAGGTGAGCGGTCCACACAACGCGAAGTGCTTTTTTCTCATCTTCTCTGCGGGACCCCACCGAGTGCAATGAGAGCGGAGACAGGACCCTTAGGGCCCGAAGCTGTCGAAGCGGCCTCTGTCCAAGGAGGCCTCTGTTGAGACCCCTCCAGAATGCAAGTTTACGAAGCCCCTCTTGTTATTAATATTATAAAAAGAAACAAAATTGCAAAAGCGAAAAATTTCTAAAAACTTAAAAAGTAAAATGTAATAAAATTAAATTTTTTATGAAAATTTTTGCAAATGAAAATTACAAAAATTTCCACTTTTAACTGCCGCTAATAACTTTTCTGTTTTATTAAACGTTTTGCCGTGAGGTTGACAGCTTCATCAAGAAAGTTCAGTCTTGTGGATGGTTTTTCCGAATAATTTTTACCAGACAAGAAACTGTTTCCGATTAACTTTTTCGTCGAGAAAAAAATGACAAAACACGTCTGGTGGCGAAGAGGCTAATTGCCGCCCTTTGAATATGGCGCTCGCGTGCGCAGCACGCTTTGCGCACTTGATTACGGGGGCCCTGTGTTGGTTAGAACATGTGAAACGATTATCAGAGGACACGACAACGATGATGGTACTGAAAATGAGAATGGGATAGAAAAAAGGAAAAAGAAATGTAAAACAGGGCCTTAACAAATGAAATTTCGAAAAATTGGAAAAACAAGCAGAAGACACAATCAAGAAATATTATAACCCAAAAAATCCATTGGCTAGGATGCATGATTCTCAGAGGACAGACCTATGAGGGTAGTACTGAAAAGGAGTTTATGCGAAAGAACGTTAGTAGGAAGACCGAAGAAAAAATTATTACAATATGCGAAAGAGGATCTTAATAAATTAAATATCAGAAATTAGTAGAAGACAGGAAAAAATGGTAAGAAGACTTTTGAAAGTTTTTTGAACGATGTCTACTTGTGACGTTTCTTCTGGGATCTATTTGATGGCCATCTATTTAAGTTTCAAATGCAAGTGCTTAACTTTTTATAATAACAGCTTTACCTCACGGGCTCACCATTAGATAAATATGGGCAAATTTGTTAAACCAAAGTGTTCAAGACTGGTTCAATTGTAGCTGGAGTTCCTCAAGGGTTATCTTTATTCCGTACATTACTTTACCTCAGGGTGAGTTGCAACGACGTCGTTATTAACTAATCCTGGATTAAACATAGGATTTTCTATTACGCTTTAATTCGAGATTAACTTTAATCAATGTCGGTGCAACTGGACATCACAGATAGAGAACGACTGCTACCTACGTAATCCTTTCAACCGTTGCAATGACCCAATATTATACTTTCCCCCACTAACGCGTTAGAACCATAAACAAATTATCTACAAGAAGAAGTAGTAACAATATCAATGATTATTGGGGGATGTAGAGTTGATTGAAGTAGAATTGAAATAAACGAAGAAAAATCCATGACAATTCTCCTCAACCAAAAAAAAAACATGTTCCTCAAGTTCAATAGCACCAGACGAAACTATTCTGTTTTCTTATTTAAACCAGCGTAGCCCATGTTTTTATTATCATCTCTTCGTTAATTTAAGTTTGCCTGTTCAGTTTTTTTTTTCAACAATAATCACGTATTATAAATAGAAAAAAATATCTACAGCCTTTTCAATTGCCTATTTACAGTACATTCGGATTATCGAACAAAATACAGAAAATATAAATTTCAATGCAAAGTGAACTCACAATTAATAAAGCTTTTGCTTCCTAGGACAGCGGTACGGTAATGTAGCGGCCGTCATATAACATCATGTAGCGTTGAGAAATGGCGTCACATAGCATTGCAAAAATGACGTATTGTTCAATTCAGGAATGAATACATGCACGTCATATGCCGAACTCGTCTATTTGGTGGTTGTACTACATTTATCAACACTATTATTAGTTTCGTACATGAACTTGATTTAATGATGCATTTCCGATGCATAAAAATTTGCATAATGTGATAATGATAACTGTAGTGCAACTACCTGAAATAGACGAGTTCCGTATGTGGCGTACATGTATTCTTTCCTGAATTGAACTATACTTTGACGTAACTATCCAAAAAAGAAAAAGAAAACCAATGGTCTGTATTTATTTTATATATTCCATAATAGTCCAATTTGATTTGATTTTTGACATGATTCACCAAAAAAAAAAAAAAGATTCCAAACGTTTAAAATATACGTTTTCTTCCGTGATGGTGACATTTTTAGCAACACATGTGCTTAATGTGATTGGATGTTTTAGGTAAGGAATGATGTACACACCGAAATTTTTTTAATAAAGCAGTTCAAACTACAAAAAATGTGTGCGTCTGGAGCTCTTCAAGCTTGGACGCATCTCTCTCTTTCTCTCTCCCTAATTTTCAAATTAATTAAGTACCTCTATTTTAAATAATTCCTACTGTATTTCATTTTCACCACAAAACAGTTTTAATTTCAAAATTCTACCATTTTTCCCATTTTTCCTTAGTTTACTCCGTGGAAAGGGAAATTTCCTACAAGTTGGCACCCCTGTTCGAAAAGAAAAAATCGATATGACGGCAAAATGCTCTATGTTTGCAAACTGTAATAGGTAGGTATAGTATACTAAGAAGTATATCATTAAAATATGAGGATAATGCTGTCTGCTTTTATTTAGCTGTTGAATTGAATTAAAAACAGTATTAAAATATCGTCGCTTAAAACTCAGCTTTTAATTGAAATATACCAGTGTTCTATGCATCCTCACTTTTTTTTTAACTGCTAACACCAAAAAGCTAAGCAGATTATCCAATCAACTAGATTCTAAATTAGTTATTTTATAGCCAAATGAGTACTGAGTCTCCAGATTTAGGTATAAGAAATTTCAGTATATTGGCGACCCTGTTCTAGGACTTATGTTTGCGGTCATTCTCAATTTTTCAAACGTTAATCGAATCGAATACTTAATCTCAACATCTATCTATTTGTGTATAGTCTGTTCTTTTCTTGATAGGCGATAAATGCGAAATTGTAAAATAAGATGATTCTCCTATTAATTAGTTATTTCTGTTCTTTTTTTTAAATTTTATTAAACCAGCAAACAGTTGCGGTCAACTTTGAATTTTTTTCGTCGTCTGTTAGTTATGTAACACGTTATATCAGTCATGGGCGTAGCCAAAGTTTTTCTAAACCCGGGCATATTTCATTTTTAATACATACTATTAATAATATAATTAATAGAAAACGACAAAACATAAAACATAAAATTTGTAATACCTAACTTTAATTTTTTTTCGCTTAGAATATAAACACCGGGCAAATCATGGGCTTGCCCGTACCTGCTTGCTGTGATTTTTTTCTAGTAAAAAAAAAACTTTCAAGAATAACTAAGGATATAATGTGCCCATTTCTTTGCACAAATAAACTTTAATTAATACCTAATTTCCACTGCAAATAATCTCACCCTTATAAAATTAACATTTTTTGTTATTGGATAACTTTTACAATTTATTTAATTGTGGCTAAATTGCTTGAGTTTTACGTCTAAAATTAATATTAATTTCTTCTGATATTTAGAATTGAAATTTAATGGCGATTATATGACCCGTATTAGGGCAAAATTGATTCTATTTCAAATAAATTTATTGGTGAAAATGATTAATCTGAGTGTTCTTGTGGTTTCTTTTTTTTTTTTTGGGGGGGGAGAGGGGTAAATGCTGATGGGAAGGGATGTAATTTAATAACCAACTTAATAACTCATAACTAAAGAGCGGATTCTATGCTAAATGCATATTGCATGCATATTTTGCATATTTGAGCATTTTGTTCAATTTTCGCATATTTCTTAAAAACGTGCATATATATGCATATTTGAAAGAATTTGTGTCGAAGTGAGTAAATTTTTTCCTGAATTCTTAATTCGTCAGAACATGTTGCATTAATTAGGGTCTAGTTTGCACCCTTCTTGGGCTTAAGTAGGCAGAATTTTCCAAGTAGTGAATTAGGGATTTCCAAGTACTTTCTTAACGATGCGGTGGGGCGTTCATGTTTGCAATATTGTTTCATCACTTCTTCACGGATTATTAGTCGGTTATTGCTGCGAACGTTTGGTTCTTCCGTAAAAGTATTTTTGTTTGTGAGAAGTGCAATATGCCGAAAGACAATTCGAGCCTGGTTAATTCCTGGATCAGAAGCTATCCCGAGCTTGCTTACACCAATGGAAGCGTATTCTGTAAAACCTGTAGTAAAATGGTAAGTTTTAAGTTTGTTTTCTTCCTCCTTAGGTAAATATTTGCTTGGTTCTTGAATATTGAAAGTTCAGACAGTTTAAAAAAATTCAAGTTCTTGTTGTAGATACCAACCCAACGAAAATTTTCGGTCACACAACATGTCGGGACAGAACTACACAAGTCAAAATGCAAGAAGATGAATGAATCGAAAACATTTCAATTACCCTTAGACAGTGGACCGTCGTTGATGACTTCATCTAATGAACAACAAGAATTTAATGCTGATTTATGCGAGGCGATGATTTGTGCAAACATACCTTTGAAAAAACTGCAAAATTCTATTTTTAAAAGTTTTTTGGAAAAATATACGAAGAAAAATGTTCCCGATGAAAGTACGTTAAGAAAAAATTACGTGCCTCGCATCTACAACGATACTCTAAAAGAAGTCAAGAAAATCGTAGAAAATCAATATATTTATTTTATTGTGGATGAAACTACTGATTCTTGTGGGCGTTACATTGTAAATTTTTTAATAGGGTCTTTGCGGGAAGATAAACCTAGTGAAACTTATTTAATAGCCTGTACACAGTTAGACAAAACTAATCATTTAAGTATTTTAAGATCTGTTAATGAATGTTTTATGAAATTTTTCTCACCTAATGTAGTTCCTACTGAAAAAATTTTACTTATGGTATCAGATGCTGCCCCTTACATGGTTAAAGCCGGGCAGCAATTTAAAACAATTTATAAAAATTTAGTTCACGTGAGTTGTTTAGCTCATGGATGTAACAGAGTAGCTGAACATATTAGATGTGAATTTTCTGATGTAAATCTACTAATTAGTACCATTAAAAAAATATTTGTCAAAAGTCCCCTACGAGTTCAGTTGTACAGGGAAAAATTGCCGAATGTACCTTTACCTCCCGAACCAGTGTTGACTAGGTGAGGAACTTGGTTGGAAGCGGCAATGTTTTATGCTGAACATTTTGTAGCAATTAAGGAATTGGTTGTAGAGTTTAATGCCCAAGATAGTGCTGCTATTGCAAAGGCACAAAATATTGTAACAAAAACTTCATTGGCAAATCAACTGAACTTCATCAAAATGCATTACAGTTTTGTAATACAAACTATAAACAATTTAGAAAAACCGAAAATGTCTTTAATAGAATCCGTTAAAATTGTTAAAGAATTTAAAGAGAATATTTCAAAAGTTCCAGGTAAAATCGGCAGTTCAGTAAATAAAAAATGTTTATCCGTTTTAGATAAAAATAGCGGCTTCAAAACCCTTGAGGAAATTTACGAAATTTTGAATGGAAACTTTGAAATTGACTTAAGTGTAGAATTTTCAGCTATGAGTCACTTTAAATATGCCCCAATTACCTCCGTGGATGTTGAAAGGAGTTTTTCAATTTATAAAAATATTTTGTCAGATAAAAGGCAAAATTTCCTGGTAGAGAACTTGGTAAAACACATTGTTGTAAATTATAATCGAAGATTTTTTTAGTCGGTATAATATTTACTTAATAATGTACATACATAATATACATACTTCCTGCATATAAGCGTTTACAAATAAATGTAAATAAATTGTATAAAATATAATGTTTTTTATTTGAATAAGAATGCCCATAAAACACAGTAGACCAGTTATTGCATTATTTGAAGTGTTCGGCCTATCTTGCACATATTTCGCCATTTTTAGTGCATATATATGTGCATATTTCATCATTTTCTAGTGCATATATATGCGCATATTTCATCAAAATTACTCGCATATAAATCCGCTCTCTACTCATAACACAGTATCTACAGAGTTAGACAGTTTTAAATGAAAATTTAAAAACGTATAAAATATGAAAAAATAAATAAATAAATAAAATTAAAAACACGTCTATCAGAAATTGAACAGATACTGAAGACGAAAGAAAAAAATTACGATATTTTCTTTTTTTAATTTTATTGCTATTATGTAAATAATATTGAGCGTAACAATAAATACCTTGCTCAGTCTATTTAAATTAAATAGAAAACAATAATAATGCCATTTATGTAGTTTTAAATGTGCTTTGCTTCTTACAATACGTCTTGATTTGTGTTAAATTTTATTATTTATGTAATTATGTAATTGAAGACAAGTAACCAAGAAGGCGGTAAAATGTCAAATGAAATATACAGGGCGGTTGCTTTAATAAATTCAAGAAAAAAATCAATAAAGCTGTTGACATGCGGTTGGTGCGTTGCATTAAGTTAATAAATTAAATATAACGTACAAGGTGACTATGCGAGAATTCCTACCCCTTTTAACTCTTTTATTTTTGATTTTAGGAAAAAATGCTTAATACAAAACTTAAAGGGACTAATTGAAAGTTTCTTTATGTAGTTACAGAAAAGCAATTGATGGTCGGATAAAAGAGATATAAACTAAACTTAAGTTTCTTTTAAATGGAACACCCTGTATTTTATTATGTTTTTCGATTCGAAATAAAATTCTAATGGGACTATATGTATAATAAAGCTAATAATTAGTGCTGTAAAAGTAACGAAAAAGTTTGTATCCGCACATATTCGTTACCTTAGATTTCGGTACTCGTTACAAAGTATTCGTTACTCGTTACTTTCGTTACTATACTACAATTAAATAATCAGATAACGTGCATCAATATAATTTTCAACTTAAAGTCGTAATACCTAATAAGATTACTTTTATAATAATTTTGTTTATTAAAAAATATTCGAAATACGATTACTACTTACTAAAAATGCATACATAAGACGGTACGTACGGGTATAAACAATTGATAAACAATCTATTAAAAACGTAAACAACTTACAACTGAAATTACCAAATTAATAATTGATCGGAAACTAGCACTTTTTCGTGTAGAAACGTAAACGAAATTGTACGCTGTGGTCATACGAGTAACGAAATGTTTTAACAAGTAACGAATCGGTACCTCGAGTCTCATGTTATACCCGTTACTCAGTAACGAATACATACGGTTTGCAACAGCACTACCAATAATGTAGAAGGTGTCTATAAAATAATTCCTGCTTAATTATTTTATTTTTGATTTTAGAAAGAAAAAGAAAAAGGATAAAAAAAGTTGTAGAATATTTCAGTACTGTTACAGATACTTACAACAAACAATTGAGCGTCGGATACCCAAAAAAGTTTTGGTTTTAAATAAAATAACATTAAATAAAATTTTACCATTAACATATTAAATCGATTTACATGTTTTCTAAAAATTAACTTTTTAACAAAAACATAGAAAATATTTCGGAAAAATTGAATTTAAAAAAATGATTCAAAATTTAACGTAAAACATATTTTAGAAAAATTTTGTGCAAATCGTTTTTGATTGCAGTGAGAACCTCGAGCAGCCTCTGGACAGCTGTTTCAGCCCTGCTTGGGGCTTCTTCAGCAGAAACAGCTGTCCAGAGGCTGCTCGAGGTTCTCACTGCAATCAAAAACGATTTGCACAAAATTTTTCTAAAATCTTTCATTATGCTTTGACAGCAAGCATGGCCGCCTTGCATGGGGGACTCATTAGGAGCAAATCCCGCTTCAATTTGTCTATCCTACTGCAATGTTAGGTCAAAAAGCGATAGTAAGATGTCGCTATTTTATATGTTCGTAAAACATATTCTAAGCATCTTCATTTTTTTTACGCAAAGTGTAAATCTTTTTAACATGTTTTGATTCACATCTTTTAGTATAAAAGAATCAATATTCAAGTTTACTATTTCTAAAATTCAAAAATAAAATAAATTAAATAGAAATTATGACAAAGTCAATTCTGTTTGAAAACATACGAATCAGGCATATTTTATTTCAACAACTCACTTTCTACGTTTTCACCAAACGTCCTGAATTTTTCAATTCGTTACGTTCAAAAATTTTATTTCACGCAATTAGGATATAATCAAACTCATAAACCGAAGAGAAACGTTCTTGAGATTTTTTTATATTTATAGCAACAGTATCAAACTAAAATAAGGAAAGAAATAATTTATCACTGTCAACGCTAAGAATGTAAATAACCAAAAGAGATTTATGTTGTGTAGAGTAACAGAACGTATGCACTGAGATTATAGACTGCTGGTAAAAAAAAGAGATAAACAATACGCATTATACATCTATAAATAATGGTTACAGGAAATAAGAATATGTTTACTGAAAATACGGTTTGTTTAATAGTTAGGATAGGATTTAATAATTTTAAATGTTGAAAAGGATTGTGGGGGCTAAGGTCATCGGTTTCGTAAGCATAATTTATAAAATGTAGAGCAATAGAACGTATGCACCGCGATTATAGACTGCTAGTGAAATAATAATTGTTATTACAAAAATTAAGAATATATTTACGGAAAATAGATGGTTAAAAGGGTTTAATAATTTTAAATGCTGAGGGCTGAGGTTTTCGGTTTCGTAAGGGTCTATAATTTATAAAGTCAGACGCATTTTTTTTTCTATTTCAGAAGAAATGAAACACCTGCGTCATGACTGTCCGCGACCAAACTTGAAGGCAAGGAAAAAATCAGGCCCATAATTTTCACTTAATGTAAGCAATTTCATACAAAGAAAACAATTTATTTAAAAATCATGTAAACAGTCAGTTCGAACCGCCTAAAAGCCGCGGAATTTCAAACAAAATTAACGAAGAAAAGGGGGAATTATTAATAGGTGATTAGGCCTCCGACTGAAATAGAAACGCTCTCACGGTTTTAAAATTCTTTAATTTCCAAAACAACTTCCCGCCGATTGATTTACCGATCGTGGAATCGATTGATTTTTCTTTTTGTGTCGAGCTCGGTGCCGAAATTACAGGTCGGGGGCGTAATGAAATGAAAGGAAAACCGGGCCTGTTTGGCAGTTAAGCCTCAAAAGAGTTTCGCATTAAACAAGATGAGTCACAAAGACGGTCTAATTTCACGTAACTGTATCTCTCTAATTGTGATTCTTTCATTATTTGGCCTGATTCGAATTGAAACGACCCTCAGCTACTTTTAATAGCCCGACGTGAGGCATCAAACGACGTCGCACCCCCGATAAAACGCAATTACGGTCGCGGCATTAACGGAAACAATTTCGAGTTCTTTTTTCCTTCGACGAAAAAAATCAACATTTAAATAGGAAAATATCTTAAAACCAAATTATATCGTTTGAATAAGTGAGGTTCGTTTCAATAAAATTTAACTGATTTAGTAAAATTAAATTAGTATGTTAATTCCAATTCGAAATAAAATTTTATTAAATTGAAAAGCAGGGCAAAACATTTAATGAAAATTACATCGAATTTGCTAAAAAGCTCGGAATTACTGCGTCATATGCAAATACATGTTTTAATTTTTAATATAATTAAACTGTTGGATGCATGCCATTCATTTAGTTTCCCCGAAATGCAGTGCAGTGTTTGCTAAAATAATAAATAAATAGATGTACTGTTTTTTCTTCTTCTGAAATTAAATGTTAGCCTTAAAGAGAATTTGGTAAGAAATGAAAACATACTTTTATAATAGGGCTAAGCAAGAATTTCGATATACGATTCAATTGATGAATCAATCAAATGCCGATAAGAAAAATAAAATTTATCGAAGTATCAATTAATCATTGAAGTTTGTTCTTGTCCGATGAAAATTGTAAGTACAAAGTTTTTTTAAATCTCAAACCGGACAGAAAAATGAAGAGAACACACTCAACGTTTCATTTTACTTTTTTTCACTCCTGACGAAGCTATAAATCTATAGCGAAACGTTGAGTGTGTTCTCTTCATTTTTCTGTCCGGTTTGAGATTTAAAAAAACTTTGTACTTATCAATTAATCGATATTACTGATATGTAAGTTTTAGAAATTTGCAATTTTTCAATTTGCAAAGATTAAACGTTCAGCTTTTGGAAAAATTCATGGTCAATTTTTCACTACTTTTGACTTTATTTTATTTTTTTTATCAATCGTCTTTTGTTTATTTCTTTCGCGCGATTTTATTTTATTTCTAATTATCATTTTTTGGAGAAAACAATTTTAATTCGATTTGACTTATTTCATCCAATCTGTCCCATCGTTACCGACCGTCTTTTATTTTGCTTTCATTCGATTATTAATAATTCATAATATTTTCCTTTGTTTCGCTTTTCTTTTGCTCAATTTCATTTGATTTGACTTTTTAAAGATTATCGTTTGACCAATTCGATTCTCTTTTACCTTTTAATTAATTAACTGCCGATCGTCTTCTGTTTTATCTTTCATTATAGATTTGTAATAACCGACCGTATTTATTTATTTCACTTGATTTGTCTTTTTAGCAATGTCAATTGATCTTTGCCTTTCCTTTATTAGATTTGATTTTTTTTAATTTTTTAGTTAACTTCTAATATTTCGTCTTTCTACTTTAAAAATCGATCGTCTTTTGTTTTCTTTTTCTTTCTATTACCAAATTTGATTTCATTTTTCTCGTTATCAATTGATCGCTCGCATTTTTTCTTATTGGTTCGATTTTTTTAATAATCGATAGTATTTTCATTTGTTTTGTTTTCTTCCTTTTGTTCGATTTCATTGGATTTGATTTTTTTAAGATTGCTAATTGATCACTTTCCTTTGGTCGATTCAATTTTCTTTTTGACTTTTTATTTAATCGTTGATCGTTGATTTTTTCCTTTTTTTGTTCGATTTCATTTGATTTATTTTTTAGCAATACCAATTGATTATATTCTGCATTTTCCTTTGTTAATTTTTTTTTTTTATCTAACTACTGTTTTTCTACTTTAATAATCGATTGTCTTTTCTTTATTTTTCTCTATATCTTTTATCAAATTTGATTTCTTTTTTTGTTATCAATTGATCGATTGCATTTTTCCTTGTTCGATTTGGTTCGTCTTTTAATAATCGACAGTATTTTCCTTTGGTTTGTTTTGTTTTTGTTTGATTTCGTTTGATTTGTCTTTCTTAAGATTGTCAATTGATCATTTGTCTTACTTTTTAATTAACCGCTGATCGTCTTCTGTTTTTTCTTACATTCGATTTTGATAACCGACCGTATTTGTTTTTTTTCTTTCTTCTGTTTCGATTTCATTTGATTTGTTTTCTTAGCAACATCAATTTCCTTTCTCATATTAATTTTTTTAAACTTTTTATTTAATCACTGATCTTCTAATTATTCGTCTTTCGACTTTTACTAATCGATCGCCTTTTGTTTATATTTTCTCCGTTCTACCAAATTTGGTTTAATTTTTCATTGTTATTTATCAACTGATCGATTTGAATTTACTTTAGTTTTTAATTAAAGACTTGATAATGGATCGCTGTCTGTTTCTTCTTTTTGCTTTTATTCGATTTGTTTTGATTTTTTGATTCGATCATGTCTTGCAATTTCTTTTGTTCAATTTGATTTTACTTTACATACTTTTTACTGTTTAATGAACGACCGATCGTTTTCTGTTCTTCATTATTTTTTATTCGTGTATTAATAATCGTGCGTGCTTTGTTTTGTTTCATTTCTTCATTCTTTCTTTTGTTCGATTTCATTTGACTTGATTTTTTAACAATCTCATCATCTTTTGCTTGTTCTTTTGTTCGATTTGAGTTATATTTTATTAATTATTCAATTAACCATCGATCGTCTGCTGTTTCTTCTTTTATTCCATTTTCAATAATCGATCGTTTTTTGTTTTTTCTCTCTTCTATCAAATTTGATTTCATATTTTATCGTTGTTTATTGATCGTCTCTTGTGTTTCCTTTGTTCGATTTGAAGTTATTTTATATTTTAATTAAGGACTTGATAATGGATCATTTTTTTGTTTCTTCCTTCCTATTTTATTCGAATTTGATTTGATTTTTTAACGTTATCAGCCGATCGCATTTTCTTTTGCTCAATTTAATTTTTTTTCTTAATTTTTATTTACTTTCTAAACCGCTGTCTCCTTTACTATTCTCTGTTTACTTTTTAATCAACGACTGATCGTGTTTTCTGTTTCTTCTTATACGAATTTTTATAATCCATCGTTTTATTTTATTTTATTCTGTATTATTTGACTTCATTTGATTTGATTTTGTAAACGCCAATAATTGACCGTCTCTGCGTTTTCCTTCGCGTAATTTCAATTTTCTTAACTTTTTTAATTAAACGAACGCTCGTCTTTTGTTTTTCCTTTTATTCCATTTGATGGCATTATTTATTTGATTTGAGTACAGTCCTAGTTTGAAAAATTAAATTAAGAATTTTGTTAAACATAGAAATTCAAATTAAAAATGCTGTCTACTATAATACTAGAAGTTTCGCCATTTTGTATTGTATTGGTTTTTGTTTTGCGTCAGAATAGTCAGAATTTCTCCTGTGGCTTCATTATTAATTTATTTAATTTGTAATAAAGCAAAACTTAGCAATCATGTTTTCAGTTCAATTTCAATGAAAATGAATTCCAGTGCATCCCAAAATGATCGTATAAAATAAAAAAAATAGTTTCTCTTGAAAGTTCTTTGGAAAAGTTCTGCTAAAATTAAGACAGAATTTCTTAAAAGCGTCATATTTACAAACGCAAAATTTTGCAAAAATATGAAAGCACGTGCGGTTTAGACACAATACAATACATTCATCCAACTCAAGACCCACATAACAAATTGAAGTCACGATGTTGCTGCTGAAGTCGATGTTTGTGGTCTGCACACGCAGACGAGACGTTTCAACTTGTTCTGACAGATCGAACATAAAGTATCATAGTAAGACGAGCTCGAGCTCAGGTTTGGAGTTCAGGAAGTTTGTAATTTGCGGCTGGCAACTTTCCGGTGCTTCTCCTTCTTACTTGTGCAATTACAACATCAAATTTCAAATGGAAACTCATGTGGCTCTTGCAATAACGAAAAGAATTATAACTAAAGCACAATATGTATTCCAATCTGATACAATGAGTTGAAAAAGCAACATGAAATTTATGACTTTTTTTTTGGATAATTAACTTCAATTTAAAGGTCGACGTTTTGCAATACGTTGATAGCCCCTTCACGGTAAGTAATTGTTGTAGTTGTACAATTTTATAAAAATTAGAAGTAATGTGTAAATCATATTTAATCAATAAATCGGTATATATCTTGATCCGGTCGTGTTAATTTTGTCTGCGATAACTAAAACAGAAACACACTTGTGTAATATGAGACCGAAAAAAGGTCCGATCGGGCAGGCAGTCTCGGTTTATATTCGGGAGTAAAAGCATAAAGCATATTACCGGAGATTGTTGATGAATGATAGTTCTTCATCCGCCGATTGTCGGCAGGGTAAATTATCAAGATTGTGTTACATCGGGGATAGTTTGTATCCGCCGAATTTCGGCAGGGTAGATTATCACCTCCACCTGCGTTTCGGCATTATTCTACATCCGCCAGTAGATTGGACAAAGAGTAGATAATGTCGGAAACACAGCTAGCAGTTTACCTGACCTAGTGGATTTCACAGTGATTCCCAAGGTAGGTCATGACGTATCGTTGAATGGATTGTGGACAGTATTCGACACTGTGGAAGTCAGTAACGTCAATGATCCTGAAGGCACATGCTCAGGACGCAAGGTATGCTAATATTCACCTCATCTTTATGCATTTGAATTTTAAAAGAAAATTCTTAATTGGTATCAAAACCTGTAGAGCTCTCTTCCACCTGTAAAGTGTTGTGTGGTTGAGTCATGTAAGTTCCTTTATATTATTTCAAAAAATTGATACGCGCTCATTTTGAATTAGATGCATTTTCCATTTTGTTAATAAATTTATTGCTAAAGCCCGGTCAGTCATCTGAACCCGGCCATGTCCATTCATTTTTTAGTGATGTTCCGGATATTCGTGTCCATATCCGTATCCGCGGATATTCACGGAGAAAAAAGATTCGTATTCGCATCCATATCCGTATCCGCTTTTTTTCAGCGGATCTGAAACGGATTGTTACAGGTTCGTTTCAATCTAAAACATTGCATCATCATTCACGCACGAAAATTATCTCTACAGGTCCGTCTTTGCCTATCGACTTTTACCGTCTTCTGACGAGATTTTCAATTTTTCTGAACCGATCTCTTTTTAAGTACTTGTATTCGATTCCGTTAGGACTCTATATTTCGTTTCAAGTTTCGTTTCAACGGATTTTGTGAGATTTTTACGAAATAATCTTTATTTGGTTTTTTCTGAGGGTTACCTGCTTAAGCCGTTCTTGATTTGTCCGTTACTATCAACTTTACTTCAACTTTTAACGTGCCTTCATAAGAGACTGTTGTTTACATTTTTAACACCGGAAGATTACTTTCCTGGAGACCGTTCTGCGTAGCGCGCCACTTATTCCGTTGTTCTAGCACGGTTTTCGCATTTATCTGGAAAGGTCATATTAGTTGGCTCTGTAGAGCAGCTGGTTAACCTTAAACTTTTTTGAGAACATGAACCCAGTCGAAGCAATTGTTTTGTTTACTTCAAGCTTACATACTCCAAGTTTTATTTTTGGCCAATCGATCTGATTTCTATCTTTGTGGTTTTATTTTTGTACGGATTGTTTGGTAAGTTAGTTTTCCCTTTTTTTTGGCGCGCACATTCAGGCGTTTGTTCGTTTATATTTAGGCTGTTTCGTTCACCATATTTGGTGCCTACAGAGTGCAATATCCGTAACAGTATCCGCAGATCTAGATACAAAGAGTTCGTCGATCCGCCGATCTAGATACGAATAATTCGTATCAGTATCTGCGAATTTAGATACAGAGAATCCGTAACCGCGGATGTACGAATACGAAAATCGGATCTTGATTTTCAACGATCCGGCACATCTGTGGTTTTTACGGCCAGCATTTCTGTAAATATCTTTTTGTCTGGTAGCCATTATTGTTTGTCACCGTTGCCAATACAATGACTACTACTAATTGAATTGTATTAGAATGGGATGTGGCAGAGACGTGCAAGCACATTCTTTTTATTATCTCTTTTCAATTTTTAATTTATTTGTGAATAAAATAGTTCAAAACCCAAAGGAGTTTCTAGACATACCGAACTGCGCAAGTCTTGATTATTTCGGCCTGAACAGATGGACACGTCCTTCGAGCAAAATAAAAGCACCCAGTTGTCGTTTATTCAAGAAAAAGAAATGCCAAAACAAGTCGTGTATGTGAAAGAGCCTGAACCTGCGTTTGCCATCATTAATGCCCGATTTCTTCACTTCCTGATAAGTTTATCTGCTAGGTATTATCCTTGGAAACCATTGTATCGATAATAGTTTCCGGGGAAACTACCTGGCAGATAAATTTATCCATAGGTGAAGAAATCGGGCCTTAAATACACTTTAGGGGTCTAATGGTATTTAATGGAGATTATTTATAGAACCATTAGAACTTGAGGAGCAATTTATAAAAGGAGAATTTCGTTTAGAAACGTCACAAGTTTTGATGGCTTGATAGCAAACAATCGTATCACGATATTCTTCAAATTGGGCAGACATTTCAGCCTCATTTGATGGGTGATGATAAGTCCTTCTTTGGGATTCGTTGAGTACAGCTCTTATCAATTGTCCAATTATTAGAATGCGCACTTCAGCACTTACATGAAGGTTCTTTTCTGTCTTGTTCTTGCTTCACCTTCGCCCTTTTCTGATTATACCATTCACTTCAATTCGCTTTGCGTTAAAATAAATTGAAACTTTCCAATTTCTTTTTTCCCATATTCATAAAAAGAGAGTTCCAGTAGAAAATGACGTAGTTTGAAAGTGCCGTTAAGTAGATGGCCGCAAATAGGTATACGATGCTTTTTCTCCCCCTCAAAGTTGCCTTCAACGGTAGCCATTGTTGGTTGTCACCGTTGCCAATACAATTCGAAGTTTGAAGGTCGAATTTAGACAGGTACCCTTTTTGGCGACTTTTATGCTAGAAGTGGACTTCCCCTGGCTCGCGTCTTGCTTCTCACGCCCCATTTTACATTCCATTTTATTAGTAACGATCGAAGACTTGTATTGGATGACCGTGTCGTTGCTTGACGCTCTGGCCACAAATTTATTGGGGGCGTTGGATAGGTTAACATAGCTCTCTTCTATGACGTAAGCTTGATTGATACATCGAATGCTGTTACTTACTTATGATCAAGGCGAGTTATTCCAGCTTCCTTTATAATATTTTTTTCATTTATTTTTTATAACTGATTTGGTAAGTTATCTTGTTTCTTTTCTGGAGTTATTCTTAGGGTTTCTTCGTTCACTTGTAGGCAATTTTTCTGTTGTCCTTTAATTTAATAGCATTTTTTTGCAGACCCGTTCTGATCTACGGAGAAAGTTTTACGACGTTTTATCAACCCTCAAGCCCATCGGCCTGCTTGAAGACGTATGTTTTTGAAATATTTTAAGATATTTTTGAATTTTGAGTATAACAAATATCAACTTTGAATTTAATGTTGATATTACTAATACTTAATTTCTGTGCAATTCCAGAAATTGTTTCTGTTTCTGTTTACCGTTTCCTCTCCAAAACATCCATGCAACCTTTTCTTTGTTCTTATCAGTTTCCATTCCAATTCCTTTCTTCGCTCTAAATTCAGTTTGTATCTCCGCGGAGTTATAAATTATATCCGCCTGTTAGTTTTTCTTATTATCTTAATAAAATTTTTTAAAAATCCTCTCTCAGCCCTCCCCCAACCCCTTTGCGACTAAATTAGAAGCAGTTAATTATTACTACAACAATTGAAACGCCCTTGAAATTTTAACCCTCTAACCTGTCCTGCATCTTAAAACAATTAATTCCACGCCACCTACCGCTACTAGTGGGACTTATTCAATAGAAAATTGTTTGCAAAATCTGAAAACCGGTTCAATTTAATTAAAAAAAAAATATGCTCTATTATTCCAACAATTGCTTTTGTAAGAATGAAAAAAGGTCGATATGTTGGGTCCCTTTCAGCTCCCCGGGTAAAATAAAAGCAGTTCTCTTATTACTGCAACAACTCCCATGATCATTCATAAAAGGCCTATCAAGTTTCAACCCCCAAATTCGTCCCGCAACTTAAAACAATTTTTTCCTGGCCCTACCGCAATTAATTAGCGCGCCTTATTTACCAAAAAATTGTTTCTCAAATCTGAAAATCAGCTTAATTTAATTGAAACAAAATGCCTCACATTATTCCAATAATTATTTTTTCGAAAATTAAAAAATGACCGAGTTCTCGGCCCCCTCTCACCTCCCCGATAGAAATAAGCGCGATTTTTTATCATAGATGTATTTTCGGGGCCGTCCGTAATACGTCTGCAAAATTTCAACCTTCGAGCTCGTCGGGGAACCGTCGAAACCGCCTTTAAAAAATATTACAAAAATCTTACTACGAAAGGGAACTCCGTGCTGACGTCACGAGCCGATTTACTATATTTCTCGGAAAAAAAAGTAGGTCACTAGGTCACAAGGTGTTATGAATGGGTATGAATGGTAGTCCGACAACTGTTTCTGCAACGCATATCGGTTCTCCGGAGGAACTAGAAATTGTTTAATAAAGCTTAAAAGAAGCACCAAAGGCTTTGTAAACTTAAGGAACGTCGTTTTAATTCGAATTGAAATCAAAAGAAAGCCGTGAAGGTTGTATTTTGAGCGAAATTAAGGTTTTCATGTTCGGGAGTTTTAGGTTAAGAGGTTGGTAGCATTATATTACTACTTTGACGTTCGCAGGTTATCATGCGAAAGGAATCGATTTATTTTATTTATTTTCTTTAAATCTCTTATTATAATGATTGAAAAACCTCAACAATAAGGTAAATATGGAATTCTGAGTGAAAACCGGTGATTCGCAGGCGATCGTGCAACATAACCTCAAATTTTTTCTTTGGTGAGTTTGGTTTATTTTTTGCTTTTTGCAGTGAAAATAAGGCGTTAGCTATTTTTAAAGTTAATTTTAAATGTTTACTCTTTCTTGCAGGATTGGTATTGGGAATGACACGCATTAATTTTATACGTAATCACAACAAGAAGGAATCAAGAATTTATACTAGTTCTGAATACACTGAAATGATGGTTTTTCTTTACAAATTGGAGTAAAAACTTGGAGGAGGAAGTTTACCACGCAAAGTGTCTGTGGCGCTTATAATCTTTTTGTAGTAGTGAATTTAATTTGGTTCAATAAAGTCACTTTTGTATCGTGAAGAGCTTGATCAGGTTAAGTTTTCTTTCATTGTTGACCATCTCTTCCCACAACGTTTTGTATGATACTACTTGTGTGTGCCGTAAGAATTTTATATTTAAATTACTTCGAGACTCTCATTTTTTCATCTTCGGACGAGGTGTTTTCTTCTTAGGCCCGATCTTACCATCTTCTGATAAATTTAACTAGCGATTAGTGCATTGAAACCATTGTCGACGTAATTGTTTCCATGGACACGAATCGGCAGTTAAAATTTATTAGGAGGTGGTAAGATCGGGCCTCAAGCAGTGATTTTTTGAGATGTCTTTTGTGATGCTTTTAGACAGGGTGTCTTGTCTCTTTTATTTTAATATTTAGTCTACCCTTGAGTGAAAAAAAGAAACATGCAAAACATCCTCCTACGCTGATAAAAATCTGGAGTTAATTCTAACACTTTTTGGACGCCAGGGAACACTTTTTGGTGTTCCCTTGCATCCATCCGTTTATGGAGTTAAAAAAGACGGAGTTACAATGTTTACCATGTAAAAGTAGGAGTAGAGCTTATCCTTGTTGGAGTAAATACTCACTTTTAGACACAATTTAGTCGGGAAAAGGCAACAATAACGCCAAATTAGATAAGGATTAACAATTTTTCAGGCAAAACTTTATCCACATTTAACACTGATTAGGCAGATTACAATTAATCCCAAAAAATTTTATTTGTGTACAAATTTATAAAGGCTAGTTTTCTTTAGTCAGATAGCTCGGCCTAGTGAACTGAGCCCAGTGCTCGGTCCAGTACTCGACTCGCCTCGATTGCTCTTTGTCTTAAGGTATCTTCTCTAATGCACTTCAATAACAGCCGGAGGCAACTATTTTTTTATTCGTTAGTTCCCTGAGGGCCTTCAGGGTAGCCTCGTCCTCAAATCAGGACACCAATACTCAAATGAAAATGATCCAGATGACCTGAAATTTCTCGAAGAGAGAAATCGGTTTTCGCTCAAAGTAGTACAAATTAATAAAGTGCTGTTTTCTAAAAAAAATGTACAATGACTACTACTAATTGAATTGTATTAGAATGGGATGTGGCAGAGACGTGCAAGCATATTCTTTTTATTATTTGTTTTCAATTTTTAATTTATTTGTGAATAAAATAGTTCAAAACCCAAAAGAGTTTCTAGACATACCGAACTGCGCAAGTCTTGACTATTTCGGCCTGAACAGATCGACACGTCCTTCGAGCAAAATAAAAGCACTCAGTTGTCCTTTATTCAAGAAAAAATACACAATTCGTGTATGTGAAAGAGCCTGAACCTGCGTTTTCCATCATTAATGCCCGATTTCTTCACTTCCTGATAAATTTACCTGTCAGGTATTCTCCTTGGAAACCATTGTATCGATAATAGTTTCCGGGGAAACTACCTGGCAGATAAATTTATCCATAGGTGAAGAAATCGGGCCTTAAATACACTTTAGGGGTCTCATGGTATTAAATGGAGATTATTTATAGAACCATTAGTACTTGAGGAGCAATTTATAAAAGGAGAATTTCGTTTAGAAAAGTCACAGGTTTTGATGGCTTGATAGCAAACAATCGTATCACGATATTCTTCAAATTGGGCAGACATTTCAGCATCGTTTGATGGGTGATGATAAGCCCTTCTTTGGGATTCTTCTTATCAATAGTCCAATTAGTAGAATGCGCACTTCAGCACTTACACGACGGTACTTTTCCGTCTTGTTCTTGCTTCACCTTCGCCCCTTTCAGATTATACCATTCACTTCAATTCGCTTTGCGTTAAAATAAATTGAAACTTTCCAATTTCTTTTTTCCCACATTTATAAAAAGATAGTTCCAGTAGAAAATGACGTAGTTTGAAAGTGTCGTTAAGTGGATGGCCACAATTAGGTATATGATGCTTTTTCTCCCCCTCAAAGTTGCCTTCAACGGTAGCCATTGTTGGTTGTCACCGTTGCCAATACAATTCGAAGTTTGAAGGTCGAATTTAGACTGGTATCCTTTTTAACGACTTTTATGCCAGAAGTGGACTTCCCCTGGCCTGCGTCTTGCTTTTCACGCCCCATTTTACATTCCATTTCATTAGTAACGATCGAAGACTTGTATTGGATGACTGTGTCGTTGCTTGACGTAAGCTTGATTGATTCATCGAGTGCTGTTACTTACTTATGATCAAGGCGAGTTATTCCAGCTTAGTTTATAATATTTTTTTCACTTACTTTTTATATCTGATTTGGTAAGTTATCTTGTTTCTTTTCTGGAGTTATTCTTAGGGTTTCTTCGTTCACTTGTCGGCAATTTTTCTGTTGTCCTATTTAATAGCATTTTTTTGAAGACCCGTTCTGATCTACGGAGAAAGTTTTACGACATTTTATCAACCCTCAAGCCCATCGACCTGCTTGACGACTTATGTTTTTGAAATATTTTAAGATATTTTTGAATTTTGAGTATAACAAATATCAACTTTGAATTCAATGTTGATATTACTGGTATTTAATTTCTGTGCACCATTGAATTGGATACGTCCAACTTTTTAAAACTGAAGTTATTTGTGGTTGTATGTAAACGATACCTTTGGTGTGTTTACTTCAGTTGACCTCTACCGGTAATTATTTTAAATATACTTCTATTGGCGGAATTCTTATTTTTTTGTCCACGACCCTCTCTCCGAAGTTTCGAACTAAACGCTAATTCAATTTAATTTATTCCAGATGGACATTTACTTGTCTGATAAAGGTATTTATTAAATTATATATTGTATACATTTATCTTCACGTGTTTTTGGAAGTCCGTTACTTAAGCCTTCAAAGGCAATTTGTCCCTAATAGATTTTTAATCACGCATCCGAACACACTTCCGCTTCGGCTTAACCACAAAAAATATCCGGCCCATGCAGATTCGAGTTTAATATTTAGCAGTCCTAATTAGAACTCTGTGCGAACCGCTGGCAAATAATTGAAACCGGGGGCGCACATACGCACGCCGCCGCCGCCAAAAGTACTCACCATCTCGGGCCCTGAATATTTAAAGGGCACGTACGGTCGCCAAGATAAGGAGACGGGGCCGATCTCTGCGTACTCCAGAGATGAAATGACAACATCGTTCGACTGCTATTTACATTGGTTGTTTATTCAGCCACCGAGAAAAGGGCAAGGCAGCCCTCGGAATGCAAACATTTGCACCTTCTTTCTAAGTAGGTTATGTTAGATTCTCGTTGCTGTTTAATGAACATACATATAAGGTCTAAATGTTGTAAATTATTCTGAGTGATCATGTTTTTCTCTCTCCCTCTCTCATAAAGATTTAATTTATTACTGCATTTATTACAACCAGGGAATACTAAATAATAAAACCAAGTTGTATTGACAAATTTCAGGTGACGTACTTAAGATTTTCTGTTGATTGGTTTCCGGTTGTGCTTATTTTTGTATGGGGTCTTCGTTTAATCCTGTATCCCTTGTGACCTACGACGTACCCTAACCAATTCCCTAACAGTTGGAAGAAATTCATAAAACCCTTAATCGATGGTATTATGAAAACGAAGTAACCACGTTTAATGATGGAATGTCATGAGAAAGTCATAAAAGTAGAAGTTATATTTTGGAAGTTATTGAATAATGTAATTCCCAAGGAATTGCATGAGGAATACGAACATGTAAAAGGGTAGTTAAATTTATTACTCTTGGTAGACAACGATAAAGTTTTACACGTACAATAAAGGCATAACTCAATTCTTTGGGAAGAGAGCTTTCGCTTTCGGCGACGTGAACAAATTCAGCTGGCTGTCGCAATTAATGCTTGTAATTTACGGAATTAACACGCAACATATGCCGACGACATACATCAACATACAAACCGGCTGCTATCTCGCTCGTGAATAATTTATGACGTTGATGAATTAAATATGAAACAATGCACTGGGCCTGAACACAAATAAACACCGAGATTGGCCAGGAGGTATGCGTGGATTCACCTTACCCCAGAATATAAATATTATTCGAGCCTAAGGAACCGACGAAGAGAGTAAGGTAAATACAAACAAGAATTGAGGCGCAAATAAATATGAATCGATTATCTTCATCATCTGGAAAGTTCGAAACGCCTAACGACGTTTAGGTACGTCAATTCGCGTCAAATAAATTTACATCAACGGCTCGGTAAACAAGGACGGGAACCTAAATCTCACGGAAAAACATGTGGAAGTTGTAAAACGCCGGCGGCATTCGCTTTTTCCGGACATATATTGCGTGCGAAACCAAGGAAAACGTTTAGGAAAAATTCTAATTATAGGACGCACGTCAATGTTATCAGTTCAGGAACGCCAACATGTGACTTCTTTTTTGCTTATTTTCCTCGAGGTCCGTCTTTTTATTTTCTCGCATCTGTTTCCGGCTTGCGTACATAACGCAGATGAAATACGTGTCGTATAAATAAATACGAAATTCTGTTGAGATCGCAAAAACGCGTTGAATCCACGGAAACAAAATGGTCAAGAAAAAATCCCCATATGTTAGGATGAGTTATTGCCTACGTGATGAATTTCATCTTAAAATCTTCTTGTTGATTTAAGGTACTATGTATATTTATAAGCATAACCAACCCCCGGATAAATATATTTTAATGCCACTCTCCGCTTATGATCCGTACGCGGCTTACAGCGTTAGCGACTCACAGAGAACAAGTTTAGTGGAAACATGCTGTGAGTCAACTCGCTACATTATTAATGTTTATATCACTAAGGCCCGGTTTTTCAATTGATTGGTAAAGTGATGGTTACTTACCACTGGGATAAACTTAACCTCTTTGGTAACGTGCTTGTTAAACAAAATCTCCATTTTCAATTATAAATCAAATACCAAAGAAGTAGAGTCGTACAGCTCGTGTACATTTATGTATCCCTTCTGCAAACTTCAACCTTCAGTTTATTGCCATGGAAACAATTGTCTTCGTACTTGTTACCATGGAAATAAACCGAGAGTTAGGGTTAACCTGTGATTGAAAAACCGGGCCTAAAGAGATCGTTGGATTCATCTTCCAAATAAGAAAGTGGACTAACAAAGTACTCAAGGAATATTTAGTCGACTTATGATTTAGTTTGCAGTACAAGAGTAGTAGGATTAAGAATAAGCGATCCTCCACTTCGTAAATAAAAAAATATCTGAAACCGGTTCCTGTTCATAACATATAATTTGACCAACTGATGACAAAAACAAAAATGTTCAGTAATCATGACCTGAAAGTTTTAAAAAATCATCGTGAGACACGTGGGGTTCTTAAGCTTAAATCGAGTCCTGTTCATAACATATAATGTGAACAACTCATGACAAAAACAAAAATTTTTGAATAATTATGACCTGAAAATATTAAAAAGTAAGTATACATCATGTGGCACGTGAGGTTCTTAGCTAGTATGTCAACTAAATAAAGGAGGAATAACAAGAAACTCTTTACGATGTATTATATGATACATTAATAGTAGGGGTATGGGAATAACAAAATTGTTCGCTTTTCAAAAGCATTGCATCATTGCTATGCATATTTTGCTATGAACAGAATTTGTCTCGGACAAAAGTAAGAAGATCGTTTATCATCTCGCAGAGAATGTGCAAGCGAATACATTACTACTTTCAGCTGAAGGCTGCAGGAAATATCTATCTTTGAGAATGAAACGTCTTGCTCGAGACTATTACAAATATTTAAATAATAGTAGTATAAGTTTAGAAGAATATTATTTGTTCTGTTTTTATACACATAGGTAAGTACATAAATATATAAATAAATATATATGTCACTTATAGATTAAAAATATCACAACAGGAAAAAAAACTTGTACGTCGTCAGTATTTTGTCACGGATAGAGTTATGCAGGCGTTGCAATTACAATACAAGAATTTCTTAAATGCGTGGACTGGAA
This sequence comes from Prosopocoilus inquinatus, assembly GCA_036172665.1. Taxonomy (NCBI): domain Eukaryota; kingdom Metazoa; phylum Arthropoda; class Insecta; order Coleoptera; family Lucanidae; genus Prosopocoilus; species Prosopocoilus inquinatus. Next base: position 36,319,564 of record CM069875.1, read on the forward strand.
AATTTCAATAAATTGAATGGAGGGGTTTTCTGACTTTCTTTGTAAAAAGAAACTCATAGTGCAATTTCAACGTGAAACAGCGACTTGATAAAATACAACTTACTATACTTCTTGATATTCTTTTACAAATTTCATAGCAAAAGTTGATACATATTTTTCTTTAAGTCAGACAGTTGAGTATATACAAGATGTTTCAAAATTGATGTCTGTCCTTTATAAGCTGACATTATTAGCACCTATAGAGTATTAAAATTAAGGGAAATAGTCATTGGATTCCATTGCGATTCACAATAAAAACCTACCTGTATAAAGCGTTACCAATTATCTAAAAAATCTCTAAAGTCTAATAACTACTTCAAATGGGTTTTTAATAATAACTTAATTTTACTTTTTTTCCAAAACTTAATTTTACCTTTTTAACCAAACTGACAAACTGCAGCCCGAAATTCCACCTTATGATTAAAATCGTCTCTAACTAAAGTTAAAATTAAAACAGACAAGAAACGATATAGCTTTATGCCTATTTCATCAGCAAGAAAGGACGAATGAACGTTACCGTGGAAATAAACATATACGCGTCAAATTGACATAAAGCTAAGTCGTATCTTCTTTATTTTAATTTTACAATTTCAGTTAGAAACGACTTTAATCATAAGATGAGAATACGTCTCAGTTGTTTATATTTTATCGTATTAGATTAATGAAGGATAAAGTCCTTTTGTTTAGTTTATGAGATCAGGAATTAAAAAAGCTTTACCAAAAAACAATCGACGAACGCGTTCTTGAGTTACAATCAAAATTCAAAAGCAACGCGTTTTCTATTTGCTCAACAATTTTACAAATTTATTTTTCGGGGATGTCCCGACGAGGAACAGGAAGGTGCGCAGTTTCAACAGGACGGGGTGGGGGCACTACCCACCTTGCCCACCTCGGCGAACCGCCACTGTGGGTTAGCAATTTTATTCAATTTAATACACGAATCATTACTTTGAAAAATTCTGTATCTGCTCAACATTTCGGGTCTACAAGAAAAGCATCAACTCACCAATAGAACAATTAATAAAACCATGGAATACTAAAAAAAAGTAAAAAAAAAATCTGCATTGATTACTTTTTTGTTCAAAATAAAACAGTCAGTGGTATTTATGTCGTATACATATACAGGATGTTCTTTTAATGGTGTTAAGGTTACAAGTAAGCCTTCTTCTAAACATGGTTGAGATATCAATATAACTAAAACGAATTGCCCTATGGGGGTAATTTCCTCATTTAAAAGTCGGAGACGTGGCAACATTGTAATAACTTATTAAATATACTTTAATTAAGGATATCACACTAAGAGCTAAATTCAGACATTTCAGTTTTTCTTACAAAATTTTCCCAAATGTGCAATAAGTCGATGATAAAAGTTATTGTAACGAATTTGGGATTGCATCCAATTTTATTTTTTAGAGCATGCTTAAAACGTGCGGACGAGGGTTGGAACCTCCTTTTTGTCCTCAATTTTTTTAAAGAAACCGTACAAGTTTGAATCTCGATTTTATTTCTGAGTAACGTTTTCTGGTTTACCTAAAAGCCGGAAATCGATTCCCAAATTGTTTTCCACGAATTACTCGAATGCGTCTACATATATTTTTGGAATTGTCGAAAATAGTCCACTCCTTATCTCTTTCACAGCTTACTTAATCCTCTTTCCTTACAATAATTCAAATAAAAACCTGAATCTTTCAGTAACAAGATATATTCAAATATAAGAGAAATTGTTGTATATTAACAAAAGATTTCAAAAAACATTATGTAAATTAAATTAATTAATCATTTAAAATTGAACGATTACAGCAAAATAGAATCTAGAATATGAAAGAGAAAAGGGAAGTTCAACAAAATCAATGCACTTCTATACAATGTGTTAGAAACTGAAATTTTAAGCAATAATGAATTTATTTTATCTAAACTCACCTTCGCTGAACGTGGATACTTTTAGGTACACTTTATTTAAATTAACTTAGGAAAATTAACTGACAGAAAATAATTTTGAACTTTGAAAAAGGAAACTTTATAACGAAGAGAATTAAGACTCGTGTAAAACCGACGACTTCACATGCCGAACTCTCTCCGAACTTTCATCTCTTGTCCAATTTATTACGAGTTCGAGGGTGGTGCAGGAGTTAAAGTTGGGCCGGGGACTTCTTGGAAATTCCAGGTACTGGAAGCTGCATTTCGGTAACGTAGAGATCTTTCCAATGAGTCACCATTGATTCACGTTTTGCAAAGCTGTGAAATGCATGCTTGTTCTTTTTTTTTAACATGAGACCTTGGATTTTTTAATGCAGCCATTCTCTCAGGCACTTCTGAAGTGCTACCCCCGCTCTTATTTGTTTCGAGAATTCATTCACAGAGAAGCGCATGGCAAATAAATACTTCGTAAATACAAAGGTCGCAGATGTAACGTCTAGTGTGGTGGGGGTATACTTCCCCGCTAGTAGGCATTCCTGTCTTAGGGTAAGTTCACAACGAATCTGCAGTGATAGACGATAGCGGATATTTCGAATAGCTTTGATACAAAGAAACACGTATTCAAATGATTGTGTTCATAACCGAGCTGCGATTATAAGTGCCCATATAAGCGCTTGTAACAAATGAAAATTAAATGGGCTATTCTTCTGCGAGCAGAAAAAGTCATCTATCATCACAGCTCCGTTATGAACTTTCCCTTAGTAAATTTTTGGGTAGTTCTTGCTCGTGAGAATTGCAGAGAATATGAAAGAAATAAAAAAAAACTTTTTAAAACGAGCTAAAAGGGTAATTTATTGACTTACTTGACGTTTCGCAAATATAATCATTTGCTTTATCAGAAGTGAATAAACTTAGTAGATTGCAAGCTGACTAATGGTTTCGTTATATAAGCTGACGTTTTTAATTTTGTACCTTCAAGTAAATCATACTCCGACATGATTTCTAATTCAAATGAATCAGAGACTTCGACTTATTTCTAATTTAGTAAAGTATCGTAATTATATAAAGTGTACTGAATTGCACAAAAAATTATTGTAAGAACCTGGATTCTTAAAAATGTTCTAAATTTATTTTACAGCTCAGTGAATTTTAGGAAATTTAGACACTCGCATAAATGCAGTGTTGTTAAGTATCTATATAGAGGCCTGCTTTGAATCACAGCAGACCTTCGTTGTTCCGTTACTAGGACTAGGAAGTTCGATCTGGAGGGTGCAAATCGCCACCCTTCCAATCTGTTACCGCTCTGATACACCCATACAGAGCAAAGGTAGTTTAAGTGGTAGGATATCTGTGCTGATTAGTTCGACTTTGATTTTCTTCTGATATCATGGTATATTGTCACGTGATAGAAATAATTGTAGAAATGTAACGAAAACTAAAAAAAATGTAATGTAATGTAAACTAACTCATTTCAAACGTAAAGTTCTGATCACTACAAGTTAGAATTATGTAAAGCCAGGATCAATTAAATGCATATTGCAAATCCCTTACGCAGTAAAAGACATCAGTGGTCAACAGAAGACAAGCATTGCTTGCGTGGTTATTGCGCACTGCGTAATAATGCAACGTGATGAAATATAAGCGTGTCGTGTTTACATATTACACTTATGAAATTAAGATTAAAGCAATTACCGTTTAAGGTTTAAGGGATGTCGCATAAATTAGATTTGGAAGCGGCAACTGATGCTGATAAATTAGTATTCTGATCTTTGGATCTTTACCCTTTTACCCATGAGCAGAACCAAAGCCCACTTCATACAGGCCTGATTCCTTAGATAGGAGAATGCCCTGACTTAATTCAATTGAATTGCGGTACAGCGCAGAAATTCACCATTTCAGTTTGTTCTTCCATCTTTATTCCCTACTCAGCGATGAAACGCTTGCGTCGCAGTTCTCGGAAAGTGGATAATACCTCGAGATCTGATATTCCTACACGACGACGCAGGACTGTTTCTGAATACGGTGTTGGCAGAACCGATTGTGATGTAAAAATCAGATCTCATATAAATAAAGTGGTCTTAAGTAGTTAAAGAGGAGAGTAAGAAAAACGAGTGAGAAAGTCAGTAAGTTAGTTGGGTTGGCCGAAAGCCACGCCGCGCGCTAGTTACTAATCGTAAGTAGGGCTAGTCGTTAGGATAATAATCGGCTGAGAAGTGTTAAGCGTTAGGGTACGAACATGCCGAAGATGCCTCGCTGTTCACCTTTGATGTTTAGGTCGCGCTCGATATCACCTCGATATAAAACAAACATACAGATTTAAATGGAATCGTGTACGTCGAAGATGCGCGCTGCTATTCATCTTCGATGTGCACGGTTCCATTTAAAACTGTGCGTTTTTACATCGAGGTGATATCGTGGTATCGAGTGCGATCTAAATATCAAGGGTGAACAGCGAGGCATCTTCGGCATGTTCATACCCTTAGAGTAAGTGTAATTAGCGTAAAAAGTACAGTTACATGTAAGACATTAGGCAATGTAAATAGTGTACTTGTAATTAACTTGTTTATTTCTTTTATCTGACCAATACGAGTCAAGTTTTTAAATAATACTCCTACTGTTTATTTACTAATTTTAGTTCCTTCATCGTTTGGATTTTCTAATTATAAAAAAAAATTTGAATTTCTCAAACGCATAAATCTTTCTTCATTAAAAAGAACATTTAAGTAATCTGAGATAAGTATCTTGAATTATTTCTAAAATTGCCACTCACTAAGTGATTCGTTAGGAAAAAAGAGCACATAGAGCGGTAGGATTTATTACGATTAAGTCATATATTATCAGAAGTTAATAAGTTCGACAAAAAGCCGAAATTTATGTAGCGTCTTGGATGATTACGCGAGGGCGGCGACGTATTTTAATATTATAAGTAGGGAGGGTTCGGTTTCTTCGACGTGCACGTCCCAACTTCGGTCCCGTAATTTGACTTATTACAATTTGCATCGAATTTCTTGCAGATAACGACGGCCAGGAGGACGAGGGGTAGTTACGCGACCTTTGACGTATTTATAGCCACCCTATACGGTCGAATTAGGAAGTAATTTTACGTAATTGGTTTCATCAATCTTACATTTCATTCTTATTCTGTACATTCTCGAATTTGAAAGGAACATTCAGAAAATATCCAATTACCACCATTTTTATTCATTAATAATCAGTTAATTAAATCAGACAAAGTCAATAAGATCGCATCCCTTCTACTAGATTTTCCAAATACTTTCTTAATAAATTTATGTAGAAAGCGAAGTCCAGCACCAACAGTATAAGAAATATTATTTGCGCTCTAATCATAACCGCCAATGACACACGTAACTTTTTTTGTAACTTCTATGAGATGACGTTATTACCGTCGAATAGTAGGGATACTAAGAGCTCGCTCTTTTCGGATTTATTTGCCTTCGTTTGCTTTATATAAAACTGTTAAGGAGTCAAATGGAGTGATTTCTTAAATAAATAGCTGAGAAACAATCTGTCATTTTACTCTTCTGTTATACATTCTCAAAAGGACAAACAAAATACAGACACTCCCTTATTTATTCGCTAATAATCAATTAATTAAGCAAGTCAAAATTAATGGTAAACAACAAAGCGTTTGTTTTGTACCTTTCTCCTGTAAGGCGCGCAGAAGACCGTAAAATCAAATAATCGAGCTTTCCATTCGCCCCGAGGACGGGGAAGCTGAGTATTAAAACTCAGCGGGCTTTGAGTCAGCTTTTGTTTCACCGATTAAGCGAAATGAAAAATCGACAAGTATTTGGGCGGGAGTACCTTCCTAGAGATTCCTGCTGTTTTCGCTAACGGTAGACGGGGAGGATTTGCCTACTAAGGGTTTTCTGTTGATTCAGTAGGTGCCGTTGTTTGTTTCGATTGCCCGCATGCTTCGCTGGTTTCATTTTGTACGACTTCTGACGGGGATTACCCGCTGCTAATTATTTAGCACGTGCCTGTGCAGTACTGCTATTATCTGGCGGGTTTCTATCCCACTCGACGCCAGCTCATCAACATTTAACATTGAATTCGTGAACCAAAATAGCGCACACGTGATTTAGCGAGTGGACTGCATGAATATAATATGCGGGTACCGGTTGAATGAAGTGGTTTTATGTTGAATATTCATTGTACACATCACAGGAAGAAAGAAACGAATACAAACTCTGACAAAACATAGGTGGCATAGCTATTTGGTGCTTAATTGTTTCATTTTAGAACGCAATTTGACAAATATGGTGGCACTTAGAGCAATTCAGCTTATCACCAGACACAGGAATTTTTACGGGATTCAACAACATGAAGAATCAATATGTAAATGTATATGGTTATTTATGTGAACTTACTAGGGACATTGTATTGATACACTAAATTAATCTAAGCGCCGCCCGGTCGGCTTCTATTAGTACGCGTCCATGCATTGATCGTTTCCGTTGCAATCCCGTGAAAATTCCGCTCTCTGCTTCTCACTTTTGTGATCTGGGGACAGTTTTACTAGTCTTTAACAGCATAAGCAATTTTAATGCATTTTGGCATTGCATTGCAGGTTTCCTTAAGTCTTACGGGCTTATTTAATTATTTAATTATTTAAGTATCTAGATACAAGTATTTAGATACAGTATCTAAATACTTTTTGAGTATCTAGATACATATCTCAGATATTACTAAAAAAATGTAACTGTATCTGCATCTAGATACAATTACAGTGTATCTATTCATTTGAGATACTAAGATACATCTTAGATACATATTGAACTTCCATTAAAACAGCAGACCTTGGCGGAAATGCAACCTCCGATTTTACAGTCTCTTTCTTTTGATTTTTCCCTCTTGTTAATTATGTTTCCAGTTTGTCAAATGACTATTCTATTTAAAATGCGATTTGATAGTTCAGAAACTTGAAAACTATTTTGAAAATTGGGAAAGATAATTGACAAAAGGAGAAAATCAAAAGGAAAAGACTGTATTGTTGATTTTATCAACTTTTCTTGATTATGGGAACGCTGTCTTAGCTACAACAAGGTTGCAACTAAGGATCCTAGATTCATTTGACATTTAACTTGTCTGATACGGAAGTAGAGTCATTTCTGTTAATAACTTTATATTTTACATATAAAATAGCGACATCTTACTATTGCTTTTTGACCTAACATTGCAGTAGGATAGACAAATTGAAGCGGGATTTGCTCCTAATGAGTCCCCCATGCAAGGCGGCCATGCTTGCTGTCAAAGCATAATGAAAGATTTTAGAAAAATTTTGTGCAAATCGTTTTTGATTGCAGTGAAAACCTCGAGCAGCCTCTGGACAGCTGTTTCAGCCCTGCTTGGGGCTTCTTCAGCAGAAACGTAGCTCGACATTCCTACTGCAGACCAAAAACGACTTGCCCAATTTATTCGCAAATGCATTTGCGAACACGACTTGCCCAATTTATTCGCAAATGCATTTGCGAATAAATTGGGCAAGTCGTTTTTGGTCTGCAGTGGGAATGTCGAGCTACGTTTCTGCTGAAGAAGCCCCAAGCAGGGCTGAAACAGCTGTCCAGAGGCTGCTCGAGGTTTTCACTGCAATCAAAAACGATTTGCACAAAAATTAAAAAAAAAAAAAAATTTTTTATATTTTACGTTGACTTGACTTGGTTTCATACAAAACCAGGGAATTACTTATATCAGCTTATTGATCAACTTAATTACAAATATAAATTTTCTATTTAAAAGACGTACTACTGAAAAAAATTGTGAAAATTATCACAGATTTTAGTGTGTACATTATTCACCTATTCATACGAAAACTTCGTCAATTTTCACAAAAAAAGTCGATTTGGATCGCAAATAATACCGTACCTCCACTACTGCATAGGTTATTGAATTATTGACACTTGCAAGTATCTTGATAAACTGCAGATACTTTTTTTTGTATCTGTATCTGTATCTAGATATTTTCTGGAAAAAAGTATCTGTATCTGCATCTAGATACATAATTGTGAAAGTATCTGCATCTGTATCTAGATACCATTAGAAATGTATCTTTAACAACAATGTTTTTACAGCCCCCGTAGTCTTCTTACTCCGTCTCTGGGTAGTAATCGTTTTTTGTTGACATTTTTTTTCTGAACGTTTCGCTTACTAAGTAAGAACTTGAATTAGATTATACACGGGCCTTAAATTTTATTGAACGAATTTCAAGCCTCACTTACGAAATAATCTTTGTTTGTCTAGCTTAAAACTACCTTACCAATTTAGCTCTTTTTTCTTCTTGAGCCAATCATACGTATTGGGTTGAATATAAAAGCAGTTGCTCCCCGGAGAATTCGGTGTACGCAGGTAAGATCTGCTCTCTGTCGGTATAACCCTAGTTGTCACTTTTCACTTGTTGGGTTAATAATTTTACCCCCAAAGTTTAGGTATAAATTTTTGTTTTGTACGTAGTGCGAGTCGTGTTTTAAAGGTTTAAGATTTAGAAGAACGAAATATCCTCTCGTCTTGAGGTAGCATCTTGTACCGCAGGGCTTCATACTTAGAACATTGTTTTGCGCAATTTATACAACAGGCTTTGTTTCTGTAGTCAAGACCAACCCTTTGATGTCATATACAGATAATACTCAGCTCTGATGTAAAGATTCGAACGTTCAATATGCAGAGATGCAACGTTTTTATAAAAATTTAATGTTACGATTAAACGAGTGTAATAAATCGCCTACAAAGTCAGGGTCAAGCAGTTCCACGAATTTTTGCATTCGAAGCAGCCCTCGACCACGAGAGAATAAGAACGAGCAATATTACGCCTAATTTATGCGCTCATTAAGGGTATTTTTTGCATAGCAAATGCAACATCCGATGTTCCACTTACGTAACAATCCGAGTGGGGAAAAAATTAAATTTCATGATTCTATTTTCTCTAAATTGTAAACGGAATTTCACGTTTTGTTTAAAATATTTTTGTGTATAAAATTTTTCGAAAGCTAAACTAAATTTTACGTTCTTTGAGGTCGGTATTTTTATTTGAGATATTCTTGCAAGTAAACTTTTCATTCTATTTGAAGTTCAAGGAGAGTAAAGACCAGAAAGAGAGAAAAGGGCGAAGCATTTCCGACAATTCAGGAAATACAGGTAAAACGTCATTCGAGCAACCGTGGAAAACAAATTGGTAAATCGATTTCTGGCTTGTCTTAACCAGACTCAGAACGCTACTCACAAAGAAATTGAAATCCAACTTTTTACGGATTGTTAAAAGAATTGGGGACAAAAAGGGGGTAAAAAGTGCGTTCCTCTCTCTCTCTCGCTCTCTCGTGAGTCATGAGCTCTTACGGAATGAGTTTTATGTATTCGTTCATGTGCGCACACGAAATCATGACGTTCATTCTCACGAATACGAGCATTTTCTTTCGAGCACATTTTTCAATACTCACTCACGAGCAGTTTATGAATGAGCGTCTCCGAACCCTGAAGAGAAAAGAAGACTATGGTCAGGAAGAGGATGAGGAGAAAAACAGAAACTTAAACATTCAGTCCGAAAAGAAAATCGAAGATGTTAAAGAAAAGGTTATCTCAAAGACTAATGTCAAGATTAGGATAAGAAAAACAGAAACTTAAAAAATCCAGTACGAAAAGAAAATAAGAAAATAGAAGTTAAAGGGAACGCGCAATACCAAAATATAAAAAAATTTCTACGGAGACGAAAAGGGTAAACCCAATTACTTACTTGCAAAATTTCAAAGAATGCATAAGTAAAGTAAGTAAGTTTTGATATTCCTTGACCCATTTTTACACATTCTTAAGAGAATAAATTAACCAAAAGAGTTTTCATTACGCAATGAAAATGTAAAATAAACACATAAAACAAGAGAGTGAAATAAATGATCTACTTGAAGGAAGATGTAATTTTTGCCAGTTGCTTGAGGAACTCTGGATTATATTTTCAAGTTCAAGCAAACAGTTGGAACAAAATTGCATAATTCTGTCTTAAATGCCGAATCTTCCCTCAAAGAAGAGCGAGAGAAACACGTGCAGCTTGCAATTGTAGTCGAGTTCTCCCCATCAGAAAATTAAATCCAACCAAACTCGGTTTGAACGCCACAACGCGAACTATAAATGCGAGCAAATGCAAACTTAAGAGACAATTATTTGCACGAATGCTTCGAGTGCTGTCGAATTACTTTCCCGGTGAACTCGCACAGCATAACACCGTGCATTGGAGTCCATTTGGTGAAATCAATAAAACGAGTGTGTACGTATGCAAATGCGGATTACGCATTCAAAAGCCGATAAATACCTTTCGTTGGCATAGCTTTGCGGCCATCTAAATCCGAACAGGTTAATGCCATGCAAAAATAAATATGTTAATTATTGGACTATGCTATAATCGCCTGGGTAGTTTAGATAGATAAATCATTTTTATATAAATTGATGGTATAATTATCATGAGAGTCAATTCGAATACGCACAGATTTGTGAAATCGCGTAATGAAGGAAATATGTTGGAATAAACTTGGTGAACTTGGCAACAATAACAAAAATTGTTATGTAACTTCTGGCCCCTTAAAAAAATGGGATTAGGCAACCCATTCTACTTTCGTGCTTTTAGTACATGATGAAAACACGTAGTCCTTTCTGATTTGATTTATTGGCTGCCTGTTCGCTATCTCTCTAAGCAAAGAATGAGTTTTAAGAGCATTTTTTTTTTTAGAAAAATTTTTGTGCAAATCGTTTTTGATTGCAATGAGAACCTCGAGCAGCCTCTGGACAGCTGTTTCAGCCCTGCTTGGAGCTATCCTACTGCAATGTCAGGTCAAAAAGCGATAGTAAGATGTCGCTATTTTATATGTTCATCATTTTTTTTTTGTAAACGTATGTGGAATAGGAAGAATGCTCTAAATCAGAAAAATTTGAAAAAAGGTTGCTTTCAGTACTCTAGAGAGTGTACATCATATGTATAACAAGGATATTAAAAAGAGTTTTTGCAATTCATTTTTGGGATTACATCGAAGCTTGGCTTTGTGCCATACGTAGAGACTGAGGATTTTGTCAATACATTTCCAGCTTATATTGAAATCCTTTTACTTTGCCTGCGCTTTTAATAATGCAGGATGCTACTTTTATGTCCTTTGCTCTGTGGCGATGCACCCGTATAGCATGTGTACCGGCTTCAATGTTGATATTGAAGTTGAGTTATTTTAATCGATTGCAGTTTCGTTTATGCTGCAAGACGGCCGCCATCCTCTTTTGTTTTCTCTTTGAGGCTTTTGTTTTTCCGATCGTTTAATCATTGCCCATCTGTTGTTGCGTCCTAATCGATCTTCTTCGCCTCTCCAGGGATTCGCCAAGGAGCTTTAACTGTCTAAATGCTATTGCCAATTTATTGATTTTATTTTTCCATTACGACCGTTATAAAATAACGTCGTTAAGAAGGGCTTTGCGCCGGTTGTTTTCGAGGAGCAGAACGAGTAAATAAATAAATTTTCAGGTACGTTAAGTTCCTTAAAAAAAGCACCGCAACGTTTCCTATCCGCCGTTTCATCTCAATTTCGGAGCTCATCTGAGCCAGGCATCGAGATTTTATGCAAAGTGTCAGGACTGTGGCAATTTCTCGCTTCATCCGGCAGGTGCCGCAGTCATCAGCGCTCCTGCGACGCCAGGCGTCGCTCTTTCCCGGTCGCTCTCCTGATGTGATCGCTGTCATCTTTGCTATGACATCTGCTTTCCCTCACACCATCCCCATTTCATGCTCGCTTACTTTGAGAGATCATTTGCGCACGCTGGTATTATATTCTTTGTTCCCTCTCCTTTTTACGCAAATAAAGATGAAAACTTCGATTAGAAAGCATCCGAAAGAAGAAAAGAGTATTTGTTTAGGTTGAATAAGAGAAGACGTTTTGTTTAATTCTCGTGATTTTTTCTAGTAAGCAATGTTGTAAAACTAACAGGACGCCAATGTAGCAAGCCACCATTTAAATTATTATATTTATTTTGAGTAGTTAAAGTAAACTCAATCTTATCAAATCATAAAGCGAGACTGACAAATAACCGTACATAACATAATTTTTGACACCTAATAAATAACGCTTTTACAAATACGTTTAGACGTTCAATATTTCGTTTCAGCAGATGTGTAACCACATAGATTACCGATTATTGTCTGTATTATTTCAGTTTGAATATGTCCTCTATTTTCTGTTTGTGTGTATATCATTTATAATATCAGAAGATTTAATCTAAACAACATTGAATTATTTATTTCTCTAAGTTTTGTCAATGTAAGTTTTATTTAATTTCGAATCCAATTGAGAATATTGTTTTTTTGTTAATATTTTCTCGCTGAGCTTTATTTACGATCAAAACGTAACGTCGTGTCGCTACGTAGTTGCATCGTTTTTCTCCCACTCATTAATTAAGCAATTATAAACATTACGAAGACACGTGAAACATTGTACTCATAGATTAGTCTATTAGTCTTAGTAGTTTTAACAAAGTTAATTAGTGTTGGACGTATGGACGGGGGTTGGAATCCACTTTTCAACCCTTTTCTATCCTCAATTCTTTTGATAATCCGTTGAATTTCGATTTTTTTGTCAAGAGCGCCTTGGTTTTAGCATGGAAAGTTAGAAATCGATTTCCAAATCATTTTCCACGAATTGCTCGAATGACGTTTACTTTTGCTATTTACTATTTACTTATTTTACTATTTTTGGAATTTTTCGAAAATGGTCCACTCGTTACCTCTTTCCCAGCTTACCTAGTAGTCCTTCCTTTAGAAATGCAAATAAAAAATCTGAATCTTTAATTAACAAAGTAGATTCAGCTGTAAGAGAAATGTTCATACAATAAACGATAAAGTACAAGCAAAGACTATGCGAATTTCATTTAATTAATAAATTAATTAAATTTTTAACAATTTGAATATAGTTGAAACTAGAATATGAAGGAGAGAAGGGCAGATCTTTATAAACCAGTTTACTTCTAAAAAACTTTGTTAACAATAATGCTTTATTCAAACGCACCCTCACCGGCCGTGGATGCTTCTTAGTTACACTTTATTTAAATTAAATCAGGAAAATTGAACGAAGGAATAAATTTAGAATTTTGAAAAATTTACGACGAGAATTTTTTTCATTCGCGGTTTAATATTTTAAACTTTAAAATTTTAAAATGCTTCAAGTTCTCAGGTTTAAAGTTTTAAACATTTAAAGTTACTTAAATTTGCTTCCCGAGCAGCACCGTTTAACTCCTTCCTTTAAAGTGTTCATCAATTTAAATTCTTAAATTTTTAAATCGTTAAATTCAAATATTTCTGAATAGCACCATAAGTCATACTCGGGAACTCTGCCGGAACGTTGCTGCGGACTTTCTTCTCTGGTCCTATTTATTACGAGCTCCAGGGTGACGTACTAGTTCCGGGGTTTCCCAAAGCCCACGCACTGGAAGCTGCATTTCATGCAACGCATGGAACTTTCTAATGAGTCATCGCTGATTCACGTTCCGCAGAGCAATGCAATGCAAGCTTGTTCTTGTTTTTAACATGATACATTTCGTTACTTAAGCTGCATATTTATAATTTTGTATTTTCCAATGAAAATTCGGCCTGATTTCTAATTTAGTAAAGTATCTTAATTAAATAAAGTGTACTGAATTGCACAAAAAAAAATAATGATAAGAATCTGGATTCTTACAACAGTAGTAAATGTATTTCAATTTAATTTCGGTTGTGTATCACGACCGTAAGCAATAATTTTCATCACAAAAGTAGAGATATACTGTCGAAAAAGAATTTGCAATGAGGACTTTCAATTTTTTTTTCTCAACGACTCCCTCGGTCTAGAAATAACGGTGTTACTTTGGTTTTCTTTACAAAATATTTTGAAACAAAGCAAACGCAGAAACTTTTTATCTTAAGAAAACAAGCACAAGCGAAATCAATTTAAATTGTAAAACGATGTTTTCTTTGAATGGTTCTCCTTTAAACGAAACTCTGTATCTGAAATAAGAACTAAAAACCACTATACGTATAATACATAACTAGGAAGTTTTGATTGTAACATTGGGATACTACATAGCTATGTACCTTTTGACTATGGAAAGCTCAGTTACAAAGCATGACAATCGAGTGCTGTTCAAACGACGTCTTAGGCGCTGTATGCATCGAGAAAGTCATAGTCAAAAGTCTATTGTTTGATAATTCGACAAGAGCATTAATTAAGCTGTCATTTTTGGAAGAAAAAAAATTGTTATAATGACTTCCATTTAATATCATATTTTCCTGCAAGCTGTTACGGTGTAAAATTTGTAAGACACAAATTCAATCTGGCTGCCTTCTGCCTTCAAGTCGCCGTTAGTCTCTTCAATTTATCTATCCTACTGCAATGTTAGTTCAAAAAGCGATCGTAAGATGTCGCCGTTTTATCTGTTCGTTAATTGCTATTATAGCATAAATTATACCTAGGGTTCCAAATGTTTCCTTTTTTCTTCTTAATTGCAAATTTAACGGTGGGGATACTCTAAGGCTTAGATTTTAAATCTATTAATGGCTTTGAAGGCCGAAGTCTCTTCGTTTAATAATACAGATTTTTCGAGAAAGTTTTTTTTGATTGGTCAGTTTGCAGTTTTCGTGATCTGGATCTGGATTTGAACTTCGCGCAGAATCAAAGGTCGACCGCTGCTAAACGCATGGAATGTACTTCGTTGTTTATCAAACTGTGACGCTTGGGTGGGTTTTTAGTATTTACTGCGTATTCTGAAAGAGGTAACTCTACGCAAACCCAAGGACTCATTTGTGCTTCTTCAAAGCCTGACAATTTCAGTCTAATTAGGTATTTATGACCAGCAGTTTCTGTGCGCAAATTGGTCCGAACGTTTGTTTCGTTCTTCCATTAATTATAGGCTTCTGATTTGAGCCTTTTTCCTTGGGATACGTCGAAGCCGAACCAGACTCATTCAGTGGTTCTGAACGAAGGATGTTTGCTCATTCTCGAATGAAGTTGACTCTTGTCCGATGAAAATTATAAGTAAAAGGTTTTTAAATCTTACACCGGACAGAATTATGATTGGAAAAGCACTCAACGTTTCAATCGTCACTCCAGACGAAGTTATCAATCGTTAGTAATGTTGAGTGCTTTTCCAATCACAATTCTTTCCGGTTTAAGATTAAAAACTTTTTACTTACTCTGTTCTTAAAGTGAAACTCTACACAAAACCAATCATTAATATATGCTTCTGCAAAGCCTGACAACTTCAAGTTAATCAGGTATGTACGAGTAGCGATTTCTATGCGCAAGTGAGTCCGTATAGTTTGTCGGGAAGTTTGGGTGACTAATGCCCAGTTTTTTCACTTTTTGATAAATTTATCTGCCAGGTGGTTTCCTTGGAAACCATTGTATCGATAATAGTTTCTGAGGATATTACCTTGCAGATAAATTTATCAAGAGGTGAAGAAATCGGGCATAAGAAAGAGTCATACTGGGACGCGGACGGACGTTTCGCTTGTCGACCTCTACTACGGAGTATTGGTATTTGGACAAAGTTGGACATGGCCAGATTGGAATTAATTATTTTGAATGTCTAAATGTCGTGAGTCAAATGTTTCTCTTTTGATTGTGGACAACGTAGTCGCAATCAAATTTTAATGATGAATGACTGTTAACGTTTTGTAAACAAAATACGGGCCCCGTTTTTGCGGTTTTAGTTTCATTTAATTCGTGAGTTTTTACGTGAATTTACACTTGATTGTTTGGAGTATTTACATAATCTTGAAGATTTTCGCGCGTGCGAATAAAGGCAAGTGCACAATAACTGATGTTTCTTCTTTTTTTAACTTTAAGTTGAACCAACCCGTACCACTAAACAGCCGGCTGTAGGATTATACATTATACGGGCTGTCCATTTTTCAAGTGCCACTATGGGGATCTCGCTTATCTTAAGAGATACGAAGTTGGTTAAATTATGGTAAAGTTGCGCATTTTCGTGCTGAATAATTGAAAAGAAATTCAAAATATCTTCAATAGTTTTGAAAATATCGCTGATTTTCGTTTTTAATTTTCTCATAATAAACTAATCGCACTAAGCTCTTCTAACCAAGACTTATTATGAGGAATTTGAATATGGTATATAATAATTTTCAAGATGGGGGAGAAACATCTGGCAACTTCATTTTTTCTTATGGACGCCATTTTGGATTTAAACATTTTGATATTACGTTTTTTTTTCTCTTTACAACGATGTATCACACATGGTGGTCCAATAACACATTTTTGCCAAAAATCCAATTTTTCATTTTTTGCAAAGAGTACTTTGAAAACTTTCTTTTATTCTGAACAAAAATTTGACAGTTTGATCCTAAGTAAAGTCTTGTCATTTACGTTTGCGTTGTTTTATCGCGAAAATGTCTTTTTCAAGTGAAGAACAAAGAGATATGATATAAATTTACTACACATCGCATTCAAATGCCCTCATCATTGCGGCAAAATATTTGCAGCGTTTTCACAGAGCGGCAAGAACCTGGTTTGAGGTATTTTTCTATGCTTCGGCGAATATGGTTTGTTTAAATGATGTATAAGAAAAAAATGGCCCAATGAATATGAGCAGGACATTTTGGAAGAGGTAAATATTTTACATGATTACAAATACTAAAATCCGTCCGTCTCCTCAAGAGAAGTTGCAGCCCAGCTGAATTTGCCGTCATTATCTATTCTTATTATGTATTTCGGGGATGCCATAATCGAATTCTCAATAAAAAAGTGTCTGCATAATGTCTCTTGGTTAGAAATCTTTGGTGCGATTAGTTTAGCACAAACGTAAATGACAAGACTTGAAATAAGATCAAACTGTCAAACTTTTGTTTACAATATAAGAACGTTTTGTTTTTCCAAAGCACTCTTCGCAAAAAATGAAAAATTGGATTTTAGGCAAAAATGTGATATTGGACCACCATGTGTGATACATCGTTGTAAAGAAGAAAAAGACCTAATCTCAAGATGTTAAAATCCAGGATGGCGTTTATAAGGAAAAATGAAGTTGCCAGGTGTATCTCCGCCATCTTGATAGGATACCATATTCGAATTCTTCACAAAAAGTGTCTAAATAATGTCTTAGTTATAAATGCCTAGTACGATTAGTTTATGGTGAAAAAATTAAAAACGAAAATCAGAAATTTTTGTCTTTCTGCAAAATTTTAAAAACCATTGAAGATATTACAAATTTCTTTTCAGATTATTATTCATCATGAAAATCCGCAACTTTGCCATAACTTAACCAACTTTGTATCTCTTAAGATAAGCGAGATTCGCATAGTGGCACTCGAAAAATGGACAGCCTGTATATATATATATTAGTTTCTTCTTCCATAGTCTTGGGACTTATAGATACGTAGCAAACCGTAAAGTAGAAAAAAAATAATTATTGTATTCTCAAGGCAAGAAAAACGATCTTTCACGGCAATCTACTTTTGCTGCGCTATTCAACAATAGTAAATAAAAGAATCAAAATCTTGTTACGTGCACTCGTACAAGACGTTCGTCTAATTGAATAAATCTTGATGCGAACGGCGTCCGCGTCGTCGATACATCGCCTTTCCATTTCATCGTCGATTTAATCTCTGCAACACAATGGAATTTTAAAATCGGCGTTATTTCCGAGCTCCTTACGTCTGCAGGGCGAGCGAAAGAACGAACGATATTGAGACGTCGTCGGTAACAATGGCGAGCACAAAGCATGAAATTGGGTGTTTTATATTCAGCGGAGGTGTCACTCATAATAAACGTTGTTTATCTTACTCCTAGTGTTTTATGGGAGCACTTTGCATGAAAATCGTCGGTCCTCCCGGAGTCGCTTGCTTAAAACGAAGTTCGCGCTTTGCAAATGAGCACCGAACAGATGGTCCCTTTCAATTGTGTTTGTTTAGTCCAGTTTCACAGAGGTACATGGTGTGACAAATGCAATGATATTTACACACATTCACAATGTAATAATACTCAATATTACTCAATACCAGTGTTGGGCAGTAATTGAGTACAAAAAGAAATTGATTACAAAAGTACTCAAATATTATGAGTACAATGTACTCGATTACAAATTTACTCACAGTGGTTAAGTATAAAAGTAATTGATTACGAAAATACTCAAGAATTATGAGTACAATGTAATCGATTACAAATTTACTCACAGTGCTTAAGTATAAAAGTAATTGAGTACAAAGTACTTGAGTAGTAGAAGTAATTGAGTTGTTTTGTAATCTAAAATTATGAGTACAAACATAATGGAGTACCAATAGAAATCCGTTATTCACGTCTAATAATATTCAGGCTTTTCCAAATGCTGTTAATTGTACGCTTACCACGTGGTCTAAGCTTTGAAGTGAACGGACTTAAATTTACTGTGGAAATTTTTATTTTAAAAAATTTTGTTGCAACTCGTTTTTGATTGCGGTGAATCCCTCGAGCATTCTTAAGATTTTGATTTTATTTGTTTTGTCTAAGATATGTGTATAGGTGTCCCATTTTCGATGGTTTTGTACAGGTTTCTTCATGAGTAATGGAAACAGAAAAGAATCCAGAACCTAATATTGAGTTTTAACTTTTAATGCTAATTTAAATGGTTAAATCAAAAATTCGCTGTTTCTTGTTGTTTTGTGGTACGATTGAAAAATGTAAAATTTACCAACATTTTAAATGCAAATAACTTTTTTATTCTTAAAGATATAAAAAAAATGATAGCTTTTTGTTTGATTTTTAACATAGATTATGGTTCTTTAATTAACAATTAAATCATATGAAAACTTCATAATAGCCAAACTACGAACTCAATTTTTTTATATAACGTGTGTCCCAAAAATCTTATAATCTAGACGCTCATGAATTCATAAGAGATAATTCGAATGGTAATATTTGACTATTTGAAAACTGAATGTGTTCAAATTATGCAAAAAATTAAAAATTTTGGGCTTTATTTGATCCACCATATCAATTATTGGTTAATATTCAACTTATTTTTTACTGGTCAGAGGCGTCTGGATTATAAGACTTGCGACACATGTTAGTTTATATTGTTTGAAATTGTTTATGTAATTTATAACGAATGTTCGATCGAAAAGTTCGATTTTTGATGAAAAAAAGTCGGGAAAATAAGCAAGTGCGCTAACAGGCTTGCCTAAATCAAACATAAAGATACCGTTTTTAAATAAGATTACAATTTCCGAAATCTTTCTTTATTTAAAGAATTGTGTAAATCTTCATAATTTTAAACATTGGCATTAATATGTAGATGTTTATTTGAGAACTAGCGGATGCAGCGTAAATTTTTATCGTATTTTGCCTTGGGGACATAAAATTCAATATTTGAGAATCCATAATATTTTCCTGTAGCCCAGAAAAAATGGCACTCACATTATGCACAGTCGGGTTTTCCTACGGACTATTACGAATTTTTAAGTGATTTAGGGCCGGTTTCACCAAACTCAGTTAAATTTCTTCTAAAACAGGATTAACAAAACGCGATTAAAACTTAATCTTACATTTTAAACGAGTTTAATGTGTACATGTTTTAACAATAATATTTGTTGTTGGGCTAATCGAGATTAGTTAAGCGAGTTTTACTTTCACGATCTCGTCGAAAACGCACGAAATGTGTATAGTATACCTCTGTGGTACACCTATTGTCAAAGAATTGTCAGTGGAAAAGGCGCCTTTTATTTTTCTACAGATAATTTCGTAATTAAGGCACATTTGTTGTTGAAATGGAAAAGAAAAAAGGAAAAGAAGTCCTAATTTGACTGCAGGAGAGTTCTGCACGGTTTTAGTAGATTTAGTTACAGACCATTTCAATGTAATTGAAAATAAGCGGACAGATACTGTAACCCAGCTGCAAAAAGCAGAGGAATGGGAAGAAATTGGTCGCAGCTTCAACGCCATAAGCAGTAGTTGCCACAGAAAACCGGAAACTTTAAAAGCAGCATGGGATAATTTGAAAAAATATACAAGAAAAGTATTTGCCGATGAGCCATACAGACAGGGACTGGTAAAGCCCACTATGGATGGTTTGAAGAATGTCTTCGATAGCGACTCGATTATGAGTAAGTGTAGATTGTCATCACAAATATATCATTTATTTCAATATTATTGCTGCAACAAAATTTTTTTTAAATGTGAAACTTTTAATTTTTGTCTCGAAATTTATTTCTTATACCGCGAATTTTGTTATTATATGAACGCAAAGATAACCGAAATGTGTTTTGAATTTGACAGATGCATCTTATACTGAAGTGGAAGAGATTGATGCCAAGGAAAATTCTAATGGCGAGGTAGTTCCAATAGTAAAGTGTTCATCGTTTTTAACAGCTATGTCAGCTAAATATACATATTTTTTTTTCTTTAGGATACTTTTCCAAACGGGGATTGGTCTCATTATACACCTCAAATGCTAAGAACACCAATTTCCTCTGCTCTGCGTACAGTGACCAGTGCAGACTTTAATCAGATTCTTGACCAAACTAGTTCTGATTGCATAGAGTTTGTAAAAGAACCCACCTGTTAGAGGGAAACTCCAACTGCCCCTCAATTTGTTAAAGGACGACCAGGGCAGATTGTTTAGAAAGCCTGAAACGAGTCTGAAAATCTACATCGTCGTAGTCATCAAAATAATTGTTTCTTTCACGAATACATCTTGGCCGACGCCTAAGAATCTTCTTCATCGCTATCATCATCAAAGACCAGATCATACACCTCTTAAGCCATTTTTTGTATTTTCGCAATGAATATTTGACGTTACTAATCGCGATTAAGAAGGTAACTTGTCAAAAATGGACGTTTAACGATAAACTCGATTAATCAAAATTAAACGCGATTTAATATATGGTGAAACTCGTCAAACGATTAACTTAGATTAACTGCACTCCTAAACGAGTTTAAAGTACTAAACTAGATTGGTGAAACCGGCCCTAAATCTTAATAATTTTAAACATTAGCATTAACATGTAGATGTTCATTTGAGAACTAGCGGATGCAGCGTAAATTTTTATCGTATTTTGCCTTGGGGGACATAAAATTCAATATTTGAGAATCCATAATATTTTCCTGTGGCCCAGAAAAAATGGCACTCACATTATGCACAGTCGGGTTTTCCTAGGGACTATTACGAATTTTTAAATGATTTAATGAAGAAATCATAAAAGTTGAATAAAAAGTGTCCTTAGATACCGGAAATATCTATATAATTCCATCGAAGATGAGACACTTTGTACAGTACAGTTCGGACGAATTTGCAAACGTACAAACACTGCGAATTGCGAGACCCAACGGACCAGCATTGTGCCGCTAAGTAATGTCAAAGTGACAGGAGACGACAAATTGAAACATCATGCCACTACTTTTAACTGAACTCATAAGGTGCTTTCTTTCGCTTAAAAGTTTGAATCGTGTTTCGAATAGTTTGGACCTGAATATCGTAGTTGTTGCAACAAAACACCTGACTTGAATTTTTGATTGACAGTTCATTTGTAAATAACCATAATTCAATCCAAACAAGTTTTAAAAATAAAGAGATTCAAAGAAAAGAATGTCTGTTTTTGAATCAAAACACGTTTGGATCACGATTTTGTGAGCGAGAGAAAGCACCTATACTCATTTTATATGATTACTGATTACATGTAGTCATTATTTTTGATTACTGATTACATGCACTTTACTCATTCTCACTTTGTATGATTACTGATTACATACACTTTACTCATATTAAGAGTATGATTACATAGTACTCGTACTCATGAATACTATTTGCCCAATTCTGCTCAATACTAATTGTTGAACAGAGAAAGAGTTTCCTCTAGGGACTCTGATTAAGCCACTCGCCAATCACCAATCTCATCTGCGTAGACTAGGAAAAAAAGTTGTCTCTACTTATCACTGGAGAACGGAACTTGGTACATGTACCGGTGGAAGGGAGGCTTCGCGCCTTCGAGTCCTGCGTATATTTGAATCACAGTCCTACTACATTCAAATCAACCTCCCTTCCACCGGTACATGTATCAAGTTCCGTTCTTTACTTATCACAAGATCATCATGAATAATCTATTTTAAGTTGAAAGCGAAACTAAGTTTAATATCAGTGACGTAAACTTTATATTGAACTGACGACTGAGGTATCCGAGATTGCATTAAAGGACGAGTCGGGAAATTCATCCTCCGAAATAAAAAATGAGACAAGAAAAACGTCTCAGGCCACAAAAAAAACTGTGACAATTGTTATCCGATGTTTCCCGAACAGATGCCTAAGTTATCTTTAATCGTTAATATTGCACGGGAAAGCCGAGAACTTTTTACTTCGCCCCTGATTTGATTTATAAAGGATAACGTCAAGTCGCAACTTCTTACTTATTGGTTAGTTCGAGGCTTCCTGGAGGGAAAGTTCATAACGTGAAAAATTCGAATGGTTCTATGAGCGATAATAATTTAGGAGGAAACTTACCGGCAACCGTGAGCGTTGCGTTTCTGCTTCTTGCTTTTCCGAGTGCGTTGGTGGCTTCGCACCAGTAGACACCGCCGTCGTTTTCTTTCCGGCTCTGTACCACCCTCAAGAAGAATAGGTTCCCTGCTGGTAACAACACTCTGTGGGAGCGTGCGTCATGTGGCGCAGTTCTTACTGCCACGCCGTCTTTATACCATGTTATTGTTGGTTCAGGTTCTCCATTCGCATGGCAATTCAGAGTTGCGGGTTCATGCCGAGCCACCGTCGTATCTACAGGGTGTTCAGTTATACGTGGAGGTTGTTGACTTGTATGATGATATCCTGGAATTAAACACAAAAAAGTTACTTCTTTAGACACACAGTCTTTAATAATATTTGTTACCAACAATTGGTAGTGAGGAGGAAGGATTTACGAGGTGGGCGAAGTTATTAGATCTTAATAAAAAATAATATAAAGCCAAGATCAGTTACTTCTTCAATAAGGATTTCATGTCGTCCTGATCAGAAAAATTAAAGGAAGAGATGAAGCTATTGAAGTAATAGCTCATAATAGATTTTGGTTTTAATACAAAGAGGGATGTGTGCCACCATTTAAATTATTATATTTATTTGATTAGTTAAAGTAAATTCATTCTTATCAAATCATATAGCGAGACAGACAAATAACCGTACATAACATAATTTTTTACACCTTATAAATAACGCTTTTACAAATACGTTTAGACTTTCAATATTTCATTTCAGCAGATGTGTAACAGATGTGTAACCACACAGATTACTGATTATTGTCTATATTCTTTCAGTTTGGATATGTCCTCTATTTTCGGTTTGTGTGTATATCATATATAATATCAGTTTAGGCAGAAGATTTAATCCAAACTACATTGAATTATTTATTTCTCTGAGTTTTGTCAATGTACGTTTTATTTAATATCGAATCCAATTGGAATATTATTTTTTTGTTAATATTTTCTCTCTGAGCTTACCTACGATCCAAACGTAACGTCGGGACGCTACGTAGTCGCATCGTTTTTTCCCCACTCATTAGTTAAGTATTTACAAACATTACTTTCTAGACATAAATCGAAAATTAAATTGATACTTCGGATGAAACACGGGAGTACGATAAAATATTGTACTTGTAGATTAGTCTATTAGTTTTAGTAGTTTTAACAAAGTTAATTAGTGTAGGACGTATGGATGGGGGTTGGAATCCCTTTTCAACCCCTTTCTATCCTCAATTCAATCCGTTGAATTTCGATTTTTTGTTAATAGCGCCCTAGTTTTAACATGAAAAGCCAGAAATCGATTTCCAAGTCGTTTTCCACGAATTGCTAGAATGGCGTCTACTTATATTTTTGGGATTTGTCCAAAATTGTTCATTCTCATATCTACAGGGTGTTCAGTTATACGTGGAGGTTCTTGACTTGTATGATGATATCCTGGAATTAAACACAAAAATTACTTCTTTAGACACACAGTCTTCAATAATACTTGTTACCAATAATTGGGTGGTGAGGAGTAAGGATTTACGAGGCGGGTGAAGTTATTATTAATAAAAAATAATGTATAACCAAGATCAGTTACTTCTTCAATAAAGATTTCATCGCGTCCTGATCAGAAAAATTAAAGGAAGAGATGAAGCTACTGAAGTAATGGTTCATAAAGGAGTTTTGTTTTAATACAAAGAGGGATGTGTGCTTCCATTCCCTCTTCGTAGAAAAATTAAAGTAAGACATAAAGTTGGTAAACCAACACATTTCGAGCAAGAGAAATTAACTTTTTGCTTTTTGAACTTTGTGTCCAGTACGTATTACACTCTCGCGTGCATTACTTTCATTGCCTTTATTTGTTTTTCGCAAACGTGGTAAATAAATCCGCTCCAACACAATGGATCCTCCCATGGATAGATCCTTTTATTCCACTTCGTGCCGCAAAGATAATTACAGTATTTTACGCTTGAGTAAAGGCCGTCTCCCTAAATTACTTATTTTATTTTATAGTCGCCACAATAAAATCACGTTACGACAAACGCTTTTACAGTTCGTTCGGGAGCGTCCTGTAAACAAGCTTTTAGCAAATTTCTTTATGCCAGGCAATGCAGCCAGCGCCGCCGTCGTCCATCACGAAACTAATTTCAAGTTATCTCGATAGAAACGGATTCGCAAAATTCCGTTTTTATGTCCTCCCCATTTCGTTCGGTTTAGGTCCGGTAACTTCCACTTTGCTACAGAAAAATAAATACATAAATTCTCCTGCTTGCTTCTGAAATCTTCCACCTTCCACCGAGTCTATGAAGTTATAGCAGTATGTTCTTGTGCATAATTTATAATTACTGTCCCACGTAATTAAATATCTTGGCGTACGTATGGCACTCATTTGTCAGCTTAATTAAATTTCTTTCGACCTGAATTTCTGGAGCTACATTTTAAAATAATTTCCATGTAATCTGCATATTAAGGTCATTACATACACCTGGACGTATTCGTGAACATACTCGCCGTAATACCAAATAACTTACCTAAAAGAAATACAGAAACCATCCAAATAACTAAGCGACAAAGCTGTTTCACTAAAGTTAAAAGGAGATAACTATATGTATACAAGTAATTAAAATTATGGATATAATCTGTATATTAGAAAGGTGTGCGCGGGTCTTTCACCGCAAAGAAGCTATAAAAATCAACTCTTATGAAACTGATCGTAATTTCACGAAGGTGCAGAGTTGGGCGTAATGCCAACTATAAAATTGGAAGACCCTGTAAAATTAAATACCCGAACAGAGTCGTTAGAGCTTCGTATCCTAGCTTATCGGCGCTCTGTAGCGCTTTATTTACATACATTTATGAAGTTTCGGGTTAGACTATTTTCAGCTAGTAAAAAAGTTGCCTTGAATTAGTTTCCCTTTAATAACTCCGATTTTAATCTGGCGTAACGGAATTCGTGCGGAAAGTGTGACATAAATTTTACGACTCGGTGAATGTAAAACGGAGCGTATTTACGAATCCAGAAATTACGATCATAACAAATTGGCAACTGTAATTAAAAGACGTAAGTGTTTCGCGTTTAATTTGACCGTGTGCATATATTGGCTACAAAAAGCTCGTATTTTACGGTGCATTGCGCAGACACATTCATCAAATTAAAAGTTCAGATAATTACGGGCAAAATGTACCTGAATGGGAAAATGTCATTTTTATTACTATTTATGAGTTTTAAAAAAATCCAACTAAAAATAACCAATAATTTTGGAAAAGCTGAAAGCCGAACGATGTTCCTTTAAAAATTGTTTGTGATACACATTTGACATCAATGTATTAAATTTGAAGTAGAAATGGAGGTTGGTATAACAAAAAATAAAAATAAACTTTATGATGTTGATGAAAAACCTGTAATACTCGCTGTGTGTAGGAGTTTATGATGGTTTAAAACTAAAAACTGATTTTAGAAAAAGGATTCAAGAGTAAAAAAGATTATTTTTAAGTTGCATTCGCAAAAAAATGAAGAAAAGGATGAATTAAATGAATTAGATTCAAAACAAGTAAACACTTGGCAAATAGATTCATTCAGAGTCAAAATTGTAAAAATATTGGGCGAATGAACCACAAAAAAGAAAATAACAACATAAGTAATAGCACTTCAAAAACATTGAAGAAGTTTTATTAAAATGGTCAGGAAAATGAGAAGATGCAAGATTAACAGAAAAGATGTGTCGAAAGCGCCAAATACATGAAGACAGAAGGAACAGTAAACAAAACCAAGGTGGTAACAGGAAGAAATCGAAGAAAGTTAAAATTAAAAAAAATTCCTAATGCAGAATGTTGTGATTATGAAGGAAAGAGTTGGTTATTTCATTATAATTCAATTGATAATTTTGAAAAATTGCTGACTTTTGATTTCATGATGATGAGAAGATGGTTTCAAGGAGAAGAAAGGAAAAATCGTTGTTAATTCCTAAGGATTTTGGTATTATGAGAATGGTTGGCCGAACTTTCAACTTATCAAGCAGAAACAACAACTATTTGTGAATAAAGACACTGTAGAAAATGTTGATGTTATTGCAGGTTGTGTTGAACACCATGTCGGTTAAATGATCGGTACGGACACCGAGAGTATCCATTTTAATACAAATTTCCCATCAACATAAAACTTGCCTTCAGAACTTATTGTGTACTTGGCTTTTAAAAAAGCTCAAAAGAAAAGTTTTCATACGCCTTTCGGAACTTTTACGGTAACATTTTCTCGTTTTACGTAAAACGTAAAAAATCGGTCCAAACCTGTGGCACTCCAAAATGTACTATTGTGACTAATCCAACGCATTGTTTAATGAAAGTAAATAAAATTGGTCGAAACTCGAGTCAAAACTATTATTTGTCATTTCAACTGCCCAAACTTTTCAGAAACAAAGATTTCAAATTTTCTTTTGTCATATCGTTTCCGAAATTGGCTGTCTCGGAATATTTTTTTTTTATATTTCAGAGGAAACTTGGCAGATTATTTTTGAAAAAGAATCAGAATAAGAGAAAAATTAAAAATCTTTGAGATCGAGAAATAAAAAAAAGGAAAAGATAAAACTTCTGAACAGTTTAAAATTATTGAGTTTCTGAAAAATTTGTAAACAATTAAAGGTAAACAAAATAAGAACGTTACAGATAAAATAAAATAAAAGTAAAATAAATGTTTAAAAATTCTGACGAAAGTAAGTAAAACAAATGACTACCAAAATGAAGAAAAGTCAAGACGAATTGTACATTTGAAATCTCTCAAAAAATATAAACAAATTAATTATAAACATCTAAGAGAAGGAAACACCAAGACAAAGCTAAACAAATCACATCTTAACATTTAAAAAATGAAAATTTCTGAACGTAATAAACAAATGACCATCGTAAAGACAGAGGATTATAGAATTTTTTTTGGTTATTTAATTTCAGAGAACGTCCACGTAAAAACGAAAACAAAAAGAAGATATTCGTTTATTGCAAAAATGTATTCAGTATGGAAAATTGGAAAAAAAATAACGACTTCGACAGGAAAATAACAAAGAGATAGAAAACAAAGGACAATCGCAATGCTTACGAAGAAAAAATGTTTCGAAAAACAGAAAATAAACAAAAATAAAAGAAATTAATCTGAAATTACTCGGAGGCTCTTTCACCAAATAATAACAGCAATAAGCATCATTCTTTTTCCTTTGAAAAATCTTTCATATATAATGTATCTAAACTGTATAATTCATTGCCTTCTTTCAAATTATTGAAACTTAATCACTTCAAAGTCAAAGTTAAGGTCAAACATTTCCTAATGGAAAATAATCTGAACGCGACTTAGCTATATTGGTTAGTTATAGTTTTGGCTGCGATAAGTGAACGGTCGAAGTGATCAGACCAAATCACGTGATCACTTTTCTCAATTGGTGATTGGTCAGAGGATTTAGTCGGACCGCTGACTTGACGATTTTGTGCAATTTAACCGTTTACTTAACGCGGCCTTTAGTTTCAATAGTTTAGATAGTTGTAATTTAAATTGGAGATTAAGTGGGAGAGCAGTTTTAGCTGAACTTCGCCTCTGTATAAGTTTTCTAAAATTGAAATTGTTTTCTTCGATTGATTGAAATAAAGCCACTATTATTATTACTACTATTATTATTATTACATAACGACAAAAAAACTGTCAGTGAAATATATGAGGATGAATTTGAAAGTCAGAACCATATGACGGTCCCATTATATTTGAAAACAAAATAAATTTGGTTCCTTTTAACGATTGAGTTTTTACATATATTCACTTTTACTTTTTTGCTTTTTTATTATTTATTATTATTGAGCGTCAAATCCGGATGATGCAATTTTGAAAGACACTATACGAGTGCGATTTTTTTCTCTAGAATGTGCGACGTTTGAAGCTTGGAAGTTCTTTTTGTTATCTTCATAAACTGCCGCGGATGGAACCCCTGTGAATTAATTACATTCTGGGAACCGCTGGTCTACAGACATCAATAAGACAAAGAGGAAAAGGCAGAGAGTATCATATCATATCATATCATATCATATCATTTTTATTTTAAGCACCGAGTACAAAACAGGGGCTCAAGTCAAAATTAAATATAACATTAGTTAATTATTTAAAGAATGTACATGTGACAAAAAGAGCATATGAAGTGATAGGCACTATTTCACAAGCACAGTTTAAGCAATTCAGATCTCATGACACCGCACCACGAATCCAATCTATTGATTCGGATTTGAAAATGCCGGTATATCAAGGGCAATTTTGTCTAAATATTCGTTCCAAGAATAGTAGGCTTTTTGAATGAGAGTTTGTTTTATAACATCATTGAATTTTTTGTTATCTAGTTTTGTGATATGCAGTGGAAGTGCATTGTAGAATTTGATTCCATAATATTTAACAGCATTTAAAGATTTTGTAAGTCTAAGTTGAGTGGTTCTTAAATGTAAAGCATTTCTGGTATCAAGAGAGTGGACTTCTTTGTTTGTAGTAAAACTGTCTATGTTTTTTCTGACAAATTTTAAACTTTGAAAAATGAAAAGACAGGGTAAAGTCAGAATTCGCAGTGCGGTGAAATGAGATCGACAATCGTCCATGAAGCCGATTCCCGTCAGAGTACGCACAGCGCTTCTTTGAAGATGGAATGTTCTATGTCGACAGGCACTGTGACCCCACACTAGGATGCCGTAGGACAGATGGGCTTGGATCAGAGCAAAATACGCGGTCCGAAGGCAAGATTCAGATGTCAGATCCCGAAGGTTTCGTAGAGCGAAAATGTTCTTACTGAGCTTCTTAGCTAATTCCTCACCATGTCTATTCCAGCGAAGTTGATAATCAAGATGTATACCCAAGAATTTTACCTCTTGTTCATTGCAGCACGTTTCCGGAAGGGTCTTGGTGGTGAAAGTGATTTGAGTAGTTTTTTCCTCGTTTACGGCAAGTTTGTTAGCATTGAACCATTCATTAGCGTATTGACTGGCGGATTTGATGGTATGTTGTGCGTCGGTGAAATTGAGGGCAGAATTATAGATAGTTGTGTCGTCAGCGTATAGGATTGATTGAGAGTTGGATTTTAGGAAGTTAGGTAAGTCATTAACGTAAATGAGGAAAAGCAGAGGGCCAAGTATTGATCCTTGCGGTACTCCGCAGGTGATAGGACGTTCATGGGAGATACGGCCATTACGGAGTAGTAAAAGAAAGAATCGAAAACGGATTAAAGCGAATGGTATAAATAAAACCTTATTGTATAGTAAAAATTAATTAAAAAAAAACAAAGATATCATAATATACTTACGTAATGAAGATAATGATAATAAACAGAAGAGGGGAAGAAGATGTGAAGTGGAAAATATTCATTTTCGACCAAATATAACAGAGGATAAAAAAATAAGAGCGAAAGAAAAGTAATTAAGGACTAATTAGATCTTAAGATACATAAAACTACAACTACCTCCTAACGGGATTCAACTGATTAACTCAGTGCCTCAAATTTTCCTTTTTATATTACCCGTGCAGGATGCTCAAAGTGTTTTTTGGTATTATATTAAAAGTCCGAGTCCAAAGATCAACGTACTAAAAACGACAGCATTTCGTCAAACATATTTAATGAGCGAGCACGTTAGTTATTTTAAATGTAATACGATCTGTTGTGTAGGATTCTTAAGTAAGTTCAAACAACTTGGTTTTCATTTGTCAGCATGTAATTCTCTCTATTAAAACGTTAATTTTGCATAAGGTCCATCGTTCCGAAAAGAACTTTGATTTGCGAGCTAAGCAGGCGTAGGTAACCCATACTAAACAGCCTTTGCAGCAGCAATTAAGACTGTGTCGATGACGGTACCTGCGAAGTGATAACTAAACAATTTTGTCAATTAAACCTAGAAACAAGCGTGTTAAAACTAACAGTGTGTGAATTGGACAGAATAAATAATCAGAAGAAACACGAGGGGAATGATCAGAAGAGTAAAACAATGGATACTAAATAACAGAAGATCGAAAAGTGATGGCGAGGGCAAACAGAAAAGAACCAAAAAATGATAAGAATAACGGACTGGAAAGCAAAATGTAGAGGTAGCAAGGATGAGAAAAAAATAAAAAATGTAGCGAACACCTGCAGCCATTCAGAGAATACAAACAGGGCTCCCATAACCATGTGTGCAAAGCGTGCAGTGAACGCGGGTGCCATGCTTAAGGGGCGGCAATTAGCTTCTTGGTCACTGGACATATTTTGTCCTTTTTTTCGCCCAAAAAAAAAAAATAGTGGGAAACAGTTTCTTGTCTGGTATAAATTATTCTAAAAACTAGCCACAAGTTTTGATGAAACCGTCAACCTAACGGCAAAACGTCAACTAAAATAGAACAGTAAACTGTGGCAATTAAAAGTAAAAAAGTCTATTTTTTGTAATTTTCGTTTGCTAAATATTTCAAAAAATTTAATAATTTTATTAGGTAAAAAAATAAATTATTTAAGCTGCTACGGTTTGGTTAAGAAGAAAACAAATTATATTTCACTTTTTAAGTTTTTATAATAATAATAATAAGCTTTATTTCAAACGTAAGTTAACAAGAACGTAGGTTATAAATAAAGCAAAATCCGACTTAAAACTAAAGTGAAACAAGAAAATTAAAGATTAAAAAAACATTTAACGTTCAGTGTAAAGAAAACAGTTTCTTTTTAAGTATAAGGGTTTAACTTAAAAATAAGGAAACACGAGTAATTAAAAAGGAAAAAAAACTTTTAGAAGAAATTGAAATTAAATTGGAACACAAAAAACATTAATACTGATCAAAACAAAAAAAAAAAAACAAACATCAAAGTGCTAACAGAAAACATAACAAAAAAAAGTCCTGCAGTAGTCCGTTACAGAGTAAGGTTGCAGTTCTATCAGAAAGTCATAAACAGCTTTTTTAAATCGACTATGGTTTTCTATTAATATAAAATGTGGAGGTAAATTGCTATAAATTTTCATGCTCATATAAAGGGCGCCATGTTCGGATTTCACAGCCTATGAATTAGATAATTATAAGTATTCTTTTGGCGGGTGGAATAGATGCTGTTTTCACCATTTTCTTGCATTTGAAAATAATGCCTATTTTTCCTTAAGAAAATTAAACATTTATATATGTATAAACCACAGATAGTTAATAGTATATAAATATAAATTTATGTTCCTTTTGCTTTTGTGATTTTGTTTCTTTTTTTCTAATATTAGCAACTAGCGGGCTTCGCCCACTTGCATTCTGGAGGAGGGGGGCGTCTAAACAGAGATCTTATGGGTCAGATGAGAAGAGAGCCTTTCCCTTCGTTTTTGAGGGCTTGCGGCAGCTAGGAACTTGAGAAAATGAAGGAAAATGTTTAAATAAAAGTGAAGGAGAATGCTTAGAAAAAGCGAAGCAGAATGTTTAAAAAACGTGAAGGAAAATGTTTAAAAATTTCTCTGTTTTTCCATTCCTTTTCTTTTAATTTTTAATAATTTTGATAATTGACCGTTTTTGTTTGCCCCAACTCATCTGTCAGAGGGCGCCAAAATATAGATTGGCACGCGGGCAGCTTTTGGCCTCGTGGGGGCCCTGAATACAAAAGCTATGGATTTAGACGTCTTAGTGACTTCCAAGGTAGTAAGAATCGAACGAGAATGATTTAGAAAAAAAAAGAAAAAACAGAAATTATACTAAGTTTGGAAAAAAAGAAATTTCGTCTGTGTTCACATGTATTTAGAAAGTTCGGAATAAACCATCTTACTTGTAGAAGTAAAAACACTTTCAATCTACGCAAATACGTAGTTTTTAATCTGCTTACTTTCACTTTCAGAAATAATTATGAGAACTATTTTCCAACTCTGCCCTCAAAAGAAAATGAAAACGGCTTTCAAGTAATGCAACGTCGACTCAGCATAAAAGAAAACCCGCGAAACTGGCGCGCTGTTTAGGCGAACAAAAAATTACACGGTACAAAGCACAAAATCATAAATCACTAAAACATTTCACCCCACAATTTGACCTACTTACGATGAGTTAATGTCAGTCATATTGTAAAAAAAAGAGGGAAAAGTGACGTGGGCTTATTATAAAGTCTAGAGAGGAAGGTGGTTGGTAGTCGATTTATGGATTTCTGGTGTCTTTCTCAAAAGCTCGGGACGTTTCTGAAATGGGAACATCATCGTCGTCGAGAACGCCGGAATGAATAGAAAACAGCGCTGTTAAAAATTGCATGGTGCTATATAGTGTGGCTCTTAAGCTAATTTTCACGTAATCTAATACCACCTATTGTGCTTGCGCGTTGCGGTATTCTGTAACATATTGTCTTCGCTATCTTCTTCAGCATCTGGCTATATGCGAATATCTGAACGTCATTTCCGACGTTATAAGCAGCTGGGGGGCCGTAACAGACTCAGTGTTTCACGGCGTCCTGGCGCCAAGGGCTCTTCACAGACGCTCGATGAGGTCGTCTCTCATCGCTAGGCTGCCTTCCTCTTTCTCACATGTTGCGACGCCCTAATTGCATGAAATTGCCGAGAATGTAGGCAGCTTATCTCCGATCTCGAATCTAATGTTTTGTTTTGTTAAGAGAAGTTTGTCCGACGTGGCGCCTGTTTTAATGTAACTTGTCCGGAAAATTCAATTTCAGTTTTCCGCCTACATTTCTGCGAAATTGCGAAATATTTTCGGAACGAGTCGAAAGTAAAAGCGTTCCACCCAAATTAAAAGGAATATACTATTTGGTACACAAATTTAATCTGCAGTTATTTTTTTCAAGCTATATTATAACTGTCTTTCCGGAAACGGTAACAAATTTCGATTTTCCAATGCTTTGCAGTTTTTCGATTCTCCACCCCAAAGCATTTTCAGAAAATCTCCTTTTATCAGAGTAGTAAAAAAAAAAAATACCCTCAGACGTTTCTATCATTGAAAATCTTCAATCATGAATGCCAAGATATAATGACAATGATGGCTAACACAAATTATAAATTAAAACGCGATATGATGCAAAACTGTAACGCAAAACAAAACACGTGCAAGTTCAGCCTTGAAGTGTAGCATTGTGTTATCTCTAAATTCTCGGAACTTTGCTAGATCACTGCGGCGCGCAAACGGAAAGCAAAGTAAGTATTGTCTGCAAGCCTACGTCTATAAGATAACTATTTCGCAATAGGTGGAAATTTTCCAGGTGTTTGCGATGCACTAAGATGTGCTCCACCATTTGACCATTCGACATGGGAAGGAAGATTTGATAAAAATGCTGCAATATACGAGAAAAGCAGAGTATTTTTCAGTTCCCGATTTGGCTGATTGATAACGTGTTACTTTTTCCTGCGATGAAACCGAGACGACAACAGTGAAGAAAGCGACATCATGACCGAAATACGACGGATGAGGGCCCTGGCAGAAGCCCAAACCACTGGCGGTGGTGAAGGTTAAATCTTACTCCATCTGTTGTCATTAGACGCTTTTAGCTTCACCTCCACTGATGCATCTACGTGGCCAATTCCATTTCAATCCTCCACTAACAGCCACCTCATCGGCAATTTAAGTAGGCAACTTAAAAAACTGATGAGATCATGGCAAGAGAAAACTGCCATGTACTCGCTGCCTTTCCAGCTAGTAATTGGTTCTGGTTTTAGCAATCGAAGAGAAAGGGAAACCTTTCCCTAAAAAGAAGAAGAAAGTCAAAAGTAAAAAGGCCAAGTCCGTTAAGGGTTTTAAATATAACAATTTCCATAGAAATTGCATCACCTAGAAGGAATGGAAATATTTCAATGAAACTGTGGATATATTTGTCACAAAATAAAGCATTCTCAAACAAATTGATTAACTGCATGAAGTTATCTAGGTGTATTCTTCTTCAAATTTCTGTTAAAATCATAACAAAAATTTTCGATTTGCTGAATTGATACAATTTAATTACTGTCAAATTTAGTGTTACTAAGAAAATAGGGAAAGCCTCGAGTAAGAAGACGTCCACAATTCCACCAACTAACTAAATTTGAAAGGGGCAGAATTGTGGAGTTACGTGAAGCTGGAATTCCTTGTAGGGAAATTGCAAGAAGGACAAATCGCAATAATGACACGGTTATCAGATGCAATCATGCTTGCGCGGAGGAAGGCCGTCATAAGCGTCGCCAAGGTACTGGAGCCCAGAGAAGGAGCGACAAGATCGAAGTCTTCGTGTGCTTTCTCTTAGAGACCGATTCTCTTCAACAAGACGGACTACCGATGTCTGGTATGATGTAGTGGAAAGGCCGATCTCTATGTCGTCAGTATATCGCAGGATTAGGTAATTTGAACTGTGTTCGTATCGACCTCAGTTGCTACTACCTTCGACTGACTCGAGATCACCGAAGACAACGTCTCTAATGGCGCTGTGACCGAAGTCACTCGAACCATGAATGCGACTCAGTTATCTTTAGTGACAATTCTCGATTTTGTTTGGGAATCCACGATGGATGACAACGGGTTAGAAGACGTCGAGGTGAGCAACGTAATTTACAACACACTGTAGAACGTCGTGTAGCTCGCACCGTGGGACTAATGGTATGGGGTAGTATCAGTGCAGGAAGCAGGTCTCCTTTAGGATGTTCTACAAGAAGTTACTATCCCTTATGTTAGAGTCATATCGGGTGGCGTTTTCCAGCAGGATAACGCTTGGCCTCATATTGCCCGTAGGACAATGAACCTCCTGGAGGAATCAGGAATAGGCATCCTTCCGTGGCCCCAGAGGAGTCCTGATCTTTCTCCCATTGAACATGTATGGAATTTGATGGGAAGAATTAATAATTTGGCTCGCCCTCTAACTATGGCAGCTTTGCGGGATCAGGTACAAGTGGCCTGGAATTCCTTGCCTCAAGAAGAAATTGGTCACTTAATTAGATTCATGCATCTAAACCAAGAAAATTTGATTATATTAGAATTATAAACTTTCCTTTCCGTAATTCTAAATTTCACGTTTCTACTTGACTGATTTTTTAATATTTAAATATTCGGTGTTTGTATTTGAAATATTTTCATAAAGTAAAGCATTTTTCTGAAACCTAAAACTGAAAGAGAGAGGGAGAAAGAGCGAACCATTTTCGACAATACTGAAAATATAAGTGGGCGCCATTCGAGCAAACCCTGGAAAACGAAGTAGAAATCCATTTCTGACTTTCTTTTCAATAAGCAGGTGCCACTGACAAAGAAAGTCGAAGTTCAACTTTGTACGGACTGTTAAAAGAATTAGGAACATAAAGGGGATGAAAAGTGTGTTATTTCGTTTTTCTGACTTTGTTCATAGATTTATCTACCCGTTTCTTTTCTAATCTACAATCCATCAATAGTTTTCCACTCCGTCTGCATGCTTTACAGCAGGAAGGAACACTTTGCTTTGTTAACCACTTTGCTTTGTTACCCCCTTTGCATTGTTACCCCCTTCCTATCCTAGTTCTTTTTCTGTTTTCTGTAGATTGGATAAAAAGTATAAGTAGATATTCGGATTTTGACGCGAGGGCAGCATACGACACAGAAACCGACGAACAAAAGCAATGATCAGTATCGACACACAAAATAAAACATTGAGGAAATTTCTGAAGGAGAAAACGTGATTGTAAAGAATGAAGCAAACGAAGTGAGGGTACTGACATTAAGAATTTTTATACAGGGCAATTCTCTTTATGGGTCTTAGGAAGATCGTAAAGTCTCGGAGTTTGGGGGGTTTATGTTTTTTAATTTAAAAGGATTGGATTGAAGAATGGTGCAGGAAAAATTCCACTTTATCATTGTAGGTATATCTATCAAGAATAACCACCCCTTTAACTTTATCAGCTTTTGAAATGATTGTGTTATTTTTTTTTTATATAAAAATGCCTACAAAGTAGTGCAGCAAGAGTTATTTTTGCAGCCTAATTCATTTTTTCAAAATTATTCTGCTAGAAACAGCAACACTTAATTTATTTTTAAGCTTAGAGTCCAAATCCACTTGCAGACTTGTTCCTAGAGATTTTTCTCAAAATGTTCCTCCTTAACCGTTTTTTTTGTTAAAAACTTCCAATAACAGAAATATTCAAAGATTCGACTTATGGAACAATCTGTATTGATACCTATTCCTATTTTCCACTCACATGTCTTCGGAGGTAACCAATGATCCCATGTAAACGAAATTCCAAACACTTTTGATATAAATTGTCCTACGGATCTTCTCCCATTGACGTCAAAGTAATAATCAGTTCTTGAGGACTTGAATAATTTCTTTAAATCACACTTTGAGTGCCAACGCAATACATTATAAAAAACACTTCTGATCTTATTGATAAGCTTCAGTCTGTTCACATTTCTAGCAACAATTACTTATTTCACTTGATCTCTGCAATCTTGTTGCTTCTATTCCCGCGTCAGAATCTGCTGACATTGTCAACAAGCTGCTCCATGAATCTAATCTTTCTGATGAGAATGTACATTTCTCGTCCTCTTTACTAGAAATCACTCTTCAACAAACTTTCTTTAGTTTCAACAAAAAATTTTACTCACAAGTTTATGGTGTTGTAATGGGTTGTGGCCTATCTCCCCTTCTTGCAGAGCTATTTATGAAGAAACTTGAACAAAATTTCTTTTCCTCCAATAGTCCGTACAAAGATTTCATTTCTTTCTCTGGTAGGTACGTAGATGATATTCTTATAGTTTTCGACGGTTCTCCTTCCATGTTGGACCTTCTTTTACAAGACTTCATTTCGCTTCACCCTAACCTATCAGATTTACGATTGAAACCGAGTCCAATAATGCGATCGACTTTCTAGATTTTATCATTACCAATAACCATAACCAATAACCATTTACAATACAATTTTTGTTTAAAAAACCAACTCATACTTCTAATTGTACCAATTTTAGGTTTTTTCACCCTCCTGAACACAGGTCTACTATTTTCAGATCCCTTTCGGTACCCATGAACGTTAATGATTTCAGAGAGGAAATCAGTATAATTGTTCAATTAACAATCATTTTCTCTTCGCTGGTTAATCAGTCTCTAGCTACTACCACTTCAGATCGCTTCTTTCCTTATTCCTTATTGTGGCACAATTTCGAATAAAATTTGTCTCCAAAATTTCTGTTAAAACTCAAGACAACTTTGGCCGAGCCTTTTCTGTTAACAAAGACCCTAATGACGTTATTCACGTAACGGCATCTACATCTTAATTTGCGACCCTTGCCGTAATACTTACATTGATCAAACAGGCAGAACTATTCTTTCGTGTGTTAAAGAATATCTCAGATCCGTTCATCTGCAAGGATGACTCAGTTTTGCTAGACATCTTATTAACACCTTTCATATTCTTAACTCCTCGACCAACGTAAAATTGTTACACCACCTTCCCAAAGGTCAAAAGATAAATAATGATGAAAAGTTAGAAATTTTTTTACATTCACATAATTTTCCTACTAATCTTCTGAATGAACAAATCATTTTTGACACAGAATTTTTTTTAAACTTATCTTGTATAAGTTTCTATTTAATTCAAATTTTTAATTTGTTGCCTTTATTGTTCTGGCTGTAGCTTTTTAGTTTAATTTGTTGTAGTTGCTTAGCCATAGCCCAATTTGATTCACTCTTGCAAAAAACTAATTATTTGAATTGGCTGGGTCATGTGATAACAAAATCTGGAAGATTTTCTTTAAAGAAGATTACATCGAAACAACATGGACTGCTCAATTCAGGAAATAATACATGCACGTCATATACGGAACTCGTCTACTTCAGGTGATTGCACTGCGTTAATCAACACTATTATTAATTTCGTATTTGAACTTGATTTAATAATTGCGATACATAATAATTCGCATAGTGTTGATTAACGTGGTCCAACCACTTGAAGTAGATGAGTTCCGTATATGACGTGCATGTATTCTTTCCTGAATTGAACTGTACTTTGTAAGTTTCGGCAAATACAGTACATCTTTATTTTGCATTCTCTTATCGTAAAACGAATCAATCTTGGATATAAGCAAGTTTCAAAACAAAATGTGCTGTTTGCAAAATAAAATGAAAGAGGAAATTGACACTTGGGCGAAACAGATAAACACATCAGTTGCTCTAGAGCGGCATCCTTCGCAAACAAATCGTTACAAAATTGAATTTCCATGTTTGCGTTTTACTCGAATGCCTGGATATCCTGTTAGCAGTTAATTGAGTGAGAGTGTGTCTGTCCGTTATTTTTCAGCTCCGCAAGTGGTACGACATTAGCGTCGCGGCGCCTGGAATTAATATCATCACACTTTCACGCTTTCGTCTGACCGGACGACGCAATCACAATGCAGGAGGGAGATCGATAGCTCCAAATGATATCCATTTGTTCGGCTCACAATGTACAATTTACGACGGGTTTTATATGCGCACGTTTTATTGCGAATTATTTATTTTCATGAAGCAAACCGCATTATTTGACGTTAAAAATGATGATGCAATGCGATATAATTTTACACTTTGCTTTGACAGGCGTAATTAATGATTTTAATGCAACATTATTCTGTCAACAAATACACTTGTAATTAATTATATCCCATGCAATTCACTGCCGTGTATTGAAAATTTTATGTTTTCCTGCGTGACACGCGATTTTAAAAGCAATAATGGAGTGTTATGATCAGGCACTATATCTCGTATATTTTAAATACGGTGTAGATATTTTGAAATTATGATAAATTGATTAATTTTTTTGTAGGAGGTCTTTAATTTTCTTTATACGTAAGAATAAAATCTTTATACCGAGTGCGCCACCGTAAATAAGCACGCATGTAGATTCAGATTCTGATGTGCATCACAACATCGAATAAATATCATAATCTCATCGCAAATTGTGGCATCAATGTATACAGATGTAGTGCACAGGGTAAGGTTAATAGAATACATGAAGTAATATGAAGTAATATACATAGTTTTTTACATGTATAATAACGTCAAGGCGTTTAGACGTACTTTACATATAAATAACGTAAAATGTATTTCTCAATGTTCTTCTTTTCCTTAAGTAATATTTTTAGTTAAAAGAAAGTTACTTAATGGTGGAAAAACTTAAAACAGTATAATTCTGTACTAGTGGACAGATAAATCGAAACGCTTGAATTTTTCTTGGCACTAATGTAAACTATGGATTAGCGAAAATCCATTTGTATTTGTGTGTACAAAACTCTTTGGTCGTCTTCATTTTGACTTTAAATTTGAAATATATACTCTCTGCTTACTTTTTTTTGCAACTTCGGATATTATCTCATCTATTATTGATTGAATTTCACTTCTGTTGCAAATGTGATTAGGAATTTTCTTTGGTTTATATCAACCAAATACGTCACAAAGTTTTGTGTATGTAAGTGCTAAAGATGAGTTAAAACATAAAAGCAAAGCCAATAAAATTGATTAAAAGAAAAAAACAAAGGCCGATTAATTGAATATATCGAAAAGTGAATTAAATAAAGTCAAATGAGGAATTTCAAAAACAACACGAAACACACAAAACAAAAGACTATCGGTGATGAAAATAAGGCTAAAATAAAAATTCTGTGAAACTAAACGAATCGAATCGAGAACACTGACGAAAGTTTGGACAAAAAGAAAAACAAAAGAGAATAAACGTGATAATTCAAATATAAAAATAAGAGAATCAGCGAGCGATCGGTTTATAATAAAAAAAAATCAAATTAAAATATATAAATAACAAATTGTCAAATTTTAACAAAATTTAAAATTAACATTATTAGTATATCTGCACCCACTGTTTTAAAAAAAAATTAATTAAATTTGAAAGGGAGTAGATGAATTTTTTTACTTCCTTGTAAGGGGTCGATGTTCAAAAAAAGGTTGGGAACCCCAATCCAACAATTATTGTAATCCTGAGTGGGTGTGGTATCAAATATGAACGCCGATTATTACTTCGCATCGTTGAATCGACATCTCTAATATCAATCAATTAACAAACAATAAATAAGTTTCTGTTTAAATACATATTTAACGTTTTATTGGAATTTGAAACAATTATTATTAATATTAATTAGTTAAAAATGCTTGATTCCAAGCCACCCAGGACTGCAATAATTACTAGACACCCGGTATTTAATAATTTTTCAATGTGCAGTGATATTGGCGGCACTGTTAGTTTGTTAATAGTGTGTTTTATTACTTTTGCTGAAGTTATACATATATTGAAGCTTACTAACTTTCTTGTTTACTTTTTTTAAGTAGTTGCTTTATTAAACTAAAAATATAAATAAATTGTTCTTTAATGTAATTAGTAGCCTTATCGACATTGAAAATGTATGAAAACAAAATTTTCTTAATTTAAAAAATAATAAATTTTTATGACGCTACTATGACGCTAGTTACTTTATTTAAAAAGATCCAAACATCATAAACATCGTGTAAGAAGATCCATTTAAAAAACTGTAAACTTATTGGAAAGGAACCAAACACCGTTTTTGCAAAAAAAAACAAAACCAAAAATAAAACAATATGTGTAAATCCCATCGTAGTTCTTTAAATAAATATATTTTTTTCTTTCGAAATGTTCAAGATGGATTTAATGTATCCACTAATTTATTTTTCAGTTTAAAAAAGCTTTAACTTTAATTTTTTCAAAACTATAAACCTTTTAGATAAGCGCTATCGATATATTCTACAGCTTTCTACGCTACACATATTTTCTACATTGTTTTCTACGTGTAACGTGTAATGTAGAAAACTATTTTTTACGCGTAATGACCCAACCCTGGTGGTGTGGATTGTATGCCCACTACTTAAGACTGCTTTACAGTTCATTTCTTCAAATTATGTATTTATATATATAATTTGAAGAAAGGTGGTAGTAACGACTAGTTGAAAAACAACTTGTATTATAGATAACGGGGGTTTCGGTCAAATTAAATGAACAACGTGTTCCTCCTTGTTCACTCTTTTATTTATATCGATATTTCAGAGCTGTTTTTCTCCTTCATCAGGATCTAAAAGTTGTACAATGCAAAAAAATTCTTATGTGAAAATGATTGAATTACTTACAGAAATAGTGAGGTTAGGTGAGGATGAGCTCTTAATGTAACACATTGCATGAGACTTCTATTTTCAGCGTACATACGAATAGCCAAGTAAGTAAAACATTTTAAACAAACTGTTCTGCGTTAAAAGTTAAAATTGTAAAAGGACGAAGCACAAATTAAATGAAAAGTTAAAACGTTTGAAATCGTTGAGGACGTAGTGTGTACAATGGCGGACTTAGGCTGTCTTACTTATTCTACTTGACAATGTAAAAGTCCCTAAATCTAGTGACAAAGAATTAATGAAAGCGCGGTAAATTCAAAATTTAATTAAGGTAAGTGAATTTTGTTGTGTAAGTGAAGCAAATAGGAGTACAAGTTGCTTATATGTTTAATGTCAGATTTCGCATTCATGGCTTTAGGTTCTTGTTGTATATAAAGCATTTCTAGAAAAATTCTATTGTTTTGATTCTGTTCATTGGTTAAGACTTTTATTTCATCATAATTAATTGTGTTTTTTATTAGAGGCGTGAGCAGCCAGGGCAAAAGAGTTATTTTTACTTTTGATTTTGGTGTCGCTTTTATGCTGAGTGATTCTTAATTTTAATTTTTGTGAAGTTTGATCAATGTACACCTCATCACAACTGCTGCAAAGGTATGTTATAAATGATGTCACTATTGTCCAAAAGTTCTATTTTGTCTTTACATTTAGTCATAATATTATTGATACACATGGGGCTACTTGAAGCTATAGTAATATTGATATTGTTAGATTTGATAATTTCAGTTATTTTGTGAGTTATTTGTTGTATAAAGGGCAGGGATCTGTAAGTAGTAATTTGATTTTGTTGAGTATTATTGGCTGTTAATATAGGGGGTTGATTAGGTGTGGTGAAATTAATTTATTCACAAGTGGTACTGGATATGCATTTTCTATCATAAGACTGCGTAAAATTTCTAGGTTTTATGTATATATATATATTTTGTCCTTAGTCATGGACTTGTCAGGACCTTAGGAGTGGAAGTGTATTTTTGTGTGTGTAAAGGTTCCATGACTTTGTTACTTCCAAATCTCCTCGCCGTTGAAGGGGAAGCAGTGTCGAATTTTCTCCCCAACACTGAAGGGTACAACGACATTACGATTGTAAGAACCCTTACCACTGGACAGTTCAGGTGTTAACAATATAACTTCAATTTGATTAATTTTGTGTATTGAAGAGAAATTTACGATTACATACGAATCTATTTATTAACTTTAATTCTTTTTTCTTCTAGAAACATATTTAATATGTACACCTAATGTTAGAGTGATTTTTGTAAAGTAAGTTGTAAACGTGAGAAGCAATTTTTATTGCCGTCTGTAAAATGTTCTGTAATAAATGTTGCTCAATTTTTTATTACTGCAATTGTTTATTGCTGGAAATGAAAATTGTGAACTGTAAAGTGGTCTTTATAGTGGCGCTCGCAGTATACAGGGTGCTGCGTTTTGAAACGCAACATAGGATATCCCATGTTAATTTAAAGATACTCGAATATTGGCTTCCCTAATTACTTTACAGCAAAATTCCATTTAGATTTTTTAAAGTGCTCTTTAAGATGAATCTATCTGTGAAGTTTGAGAATCTTTCATTCACTCAGTTTCAAGATATTTAAAAAAGATCAGTAACGAAATTCGATTTATACCAAATTATCAGCACGGTCTTGATCAGTAAATGCTAAAATAAATTACTTGAAAAGCTTTGTCTATCAATTTTTTTCAAAA
The DNA here is from genome assembly GCA_036172665.1 of Prosopocoilus inquinatus. Lineage (NCBI taxonomy): Eukaryota > Metazoa > Arthropoda > Insecta > Coleoptera > Lucanidae > Prosopocoilus > Prosopocoilus inquinatus. The sequence goes on from CM069875.1 coordinate 36,362,765, forward strand.
ACGAACTAAATTTATTTTGTCTGTTCAGTTTTCACTAGTATTGGATCAAGGCTGTGCTGATAGTTTGGTATAAATCGAGTATAGTTACAGAATCTTTTCTTAAATATCTTAAAATTCAACGTATAAAAAATTCTGAAACTTCACAGACAGATTCATCTTTAAGAGTACTTTAAAAAACCTAAATGGAATTTCGCTGTAAAATCATTTGGGAAGCCAATATCCGAGCACCTTTAAATTAACATGGGATTTCCTATGTTGCGTTTCAAAATGCAGCACCCTGTATAATTATTAATTATTCCATATATATTTTGTGTATAGCTTAAAGTAAGTAAACAAAACAATCACAGAACAAAGAAAAAATAAAATAAAATGGAAGTTACGCAAAACTTTTCGCAGATGTAAAAAGCAGCGACGCTTTTAAAATTTCCCCGAGATGAACTTCTGAGAATGAATTACATCTTTTCATAGATGACAGCACCACCAAACTAAATTTTAACTAATTACATTAAAAATTACTTAACCCAATTACGAAACGTAAACTTCAACGTTTTAACTTCGGGCAGGAAATTTGAAGCTTTCAGCAAACTCCTTAAAATTTCCGCGGAGCTTTTGCTGTAGAGAGAGAATGGGGAGTGGCGGCGGCGTTTTTAAAAACTTTATCGGGTCCGCGCCCTTAAAAATGCTTAATTTACAGGTCGTACGTTTCCCGTTGTAGTCTCGACCTGAAAAGGGTACTTATGAAAAGTTTAGACCATTTCGTACGTGTTTACGATATCTTCATATTATTAAGCGGGAGGTCTTATAATTTCCAAGTTATGCGAACACGTAAAACGTATGGAGTTAAAACTGGCGGGGTTGCTGCAGACAAGATTGCCGTGTTGCATAATTTAATTTAACTATAGTATCCTGGCGGGGAGTCCAATATAGTCGCCCTCTTCTACCATTCGAGATTTCCAGCTTTCGGAACCCTTCTCGCGTGTCGCAGAATTAAATTAATAAATTGTGTTTTGGGTTATTGTTTTACTGCGGTGGTGAAATACAGAGGAATATGATCGTAGCAAGGGATAAAGGTCCATGCAACGGGAATGTTTTAAATTAAACTGGCGTGGCGATGAAGTTTTGAATACACCTTAAAACAATAAAATGACATCAATCCGGGTGATAAGCTCACTGCTTCCGTATAGTTCATTTAATTAAAAACTAAAGAGACACATAGATACAAATAAAAAGTCGAATGACTAAATTAAATTTAATTAAATGTCTTGTCTAAAAGTTTGATTGCAGTTTCTGTTTCGTATAACGAAATACTCGAAGGATATATGCAAGTATATCCTGCAACTAATTCTTTAATTAAGGCCTTGTCGAGGGAAGAGTTTTACCGGGTAATTATCTCGGAACAAATACGGGGAAAATTTATTTTTATTAGACGTTACAGGGTCGGATTCAATACTCCTGCGGCTAATTTCTGACAAACGAGATAAAACTTTTATCTTACCGGACTAATTCCCACTAAACTTTATCTAGCGTTACCTAAACGCCATCATTTCTCATTTCCACATAACTCGGGGGCGCGTAAACGTGGAAAGAAAAAATCAAGCCGTAAAACTTCCCAAGCCTGATTAACTCTTCCATCGAATGGGAATAAATCGCGTGAGTAATTACGGTTTAAGAAAGTCACATGTGTTTTCTTTTCATTATCGCAGGCTCTCTTTGGATTGGATGAAGGCGGCGGCAATAATTGCGGGCATAAGTCAAATAAAGACGTTTATCGTTTTCATGGAAAGTTCATTAAATTACGGCGGCGCAAAATTAATTGAACACAAACAAACCACCGGCACTTGCCAGTAATATCTTGATCTAAAATAAATTATTGCTTATCAACATGCAAAGCAGTTTACGTTCAAAGGTCTACGCATGGTCTAAACACATGCGGGTGAAGTTGATGTTCAAAATAGAGGAATCAGAAGTGGGATCACATGTTAAAGTTTGTACTTGTCGTTGACCGCCTAATTTGTTGATGTAATATAATGAAAGTTGATGCAGATTCTTTTTAACAGGCACTTCTGTTCTTTTTTACAGGGTCTCGTCGGGCATAATTTTTACTTTTAGAAGTCTCGACGAACAGGGGTGGTCCGTAATACAAAATATATTGTTTATAATTTATTTTTTGTTTAAGGTCGATACCATTTTCATGAAATTAGATGAACACTCTTGAAGTTTACTTACTTTTGATCGGTAAAAAGTTTGTGCCGATGTTTCAGTCAGCTCTTGTCTACCAGAACTAGCTCTGTGAAGAATAGGGTGTATCTTGATGCTGTTAAAAGGGACCCCAGAGAAAGGTGATCTCACCAAACTGAATTAAACCTTGACAATCTGCATTGCATTGCTTGCTTAGCAAAGATAAGACGTATTTTTTGTAAGAATCCAGATTTTTAGGATAATTATTTTGAAAATTCAGTACGCTTATTTAATTCGGATATATTATTAAATTAGAATAAATATTGACTCATGGAGAATATAAAACACGTGCAGCGTTATACAATGAAAGCATTCGTCAAGCTTGCGATGTATGTACCGAGAAATTAGATCAAGAGCATTAATATCGCTGGAACATCGGCGATGAAAGAAATAATTATGTAAGGATTGATGAATCATGCAGAAGAGCCTTGATCGAATCTTGATGCTGGCAAAAATGAATTTAGTCATCAAAGTTCTTCTCATTGCCAAAGCCGACGAAGACTAAAAAGAGGTCATTAAATAGGTAGCTTTTCAGATCAGAAGGCAGTTCGACAAGACAGTTGCTCCAGGGAGTTTGTCAAGACAGTTGCTTGAGGTACGAACTCCTGTCACCGAGAAAAGTGCTTCTTCGATTCCGAATGTAATTTAGTTTGTATATCACGAGTCGTAAAGTTTTTCAAAATTCTAAATTCTTTTTTTAATCAGTCAATTTTCCAAATTTATTTTAGTTTAAAAGCGTATCTAAGAAGCATCCACGATCGGCGAGGGTGAGTTTAAATAACAAAGGTCTAACAAAGGCTTTTAAAAATAAACTGATTTTTGTTAATCTTTAATTCTCTCTTTCATATTCTATTTTCAGTTTTTGTCAATTGTTAAATTTTAAATAAATAAATAAATAAATAAAGTTTATTTGATCATTAGAAGCGAGAACACAAAAATTCTAAGACTAAAATAATGGCATAATGATCAAGGAATCGGAATCAGCGTTAATTAATTTAATTAAATTCACATTTTTATTTCGTTTGTAATTTTTTCGTTATTCTACTAAAATTAATTTTTTTTTTAAATATATTTTGTAATTTAAAGTTTGGATTTTTTTTTATTTTTATTTTTAAACGATAATAAGAAAAGATTATTAAGAGAACATAGAAAGAGATAAGGAGTGGACAGTTTTCGACAATTCTAAAAAAATATATAAGTCGATACCATTCGAGCTATTCGGGGAAAACAATTTGGAAATCGATTTCTCACTTTCCGTGCTAAAACCAAGGCGCCACTAACAAAGAAATCAAAATTCAACATCGTACGAATTGCTAAAAGAATTGGGGGACAAAAGGGGATGAAAAGTGAGTGTCCAACCCCGTCCGGACGTGCGTTCTACATTATCCAAAGGAGTTTTTGATCTAAAATTACACTCTGCAGTACGGATAGTCAGGATAGAGGTTGATTAAATAAGTGCAAGAATATAAGTGATTTATTTACACAATTAAATGTAAATCGACAGTGCATTGTTATAAACAATTTCAATTAAAATCAGCGAATTTAAGCGGTGCTAAATGCACACGCAATCTATTTAGTCTCTCAGATCTGGCAACCTCTTTCAGTTATTAATTAATTATGAATTTATTACTACCGATCCTGTCAGAATTCGATAACTTTTAACGCCGTGCAAGACTGAAACAAATAATAAAATTCTACCTCGTGTCAGCTGTTCGCATTAGTTACTTGTCGAGAAGGAACGTTCAGAATACCGCGGGCGGTTGGGCAGACGTACAGGTGTCGATAACATACTTCTACACGTTCAGCTGCTAACTACTGATAATAAAAACTATTTTCTTAATCACTTTAATCATAGTAGTTGACTCTGGTCCGATGAAAATTTTTAATTTTTAATCTTTAACGGACACAATATAAATGGAAAAGCACTTAATCAATCTATAGCGAAACGTTGAGTGCTTTTTCACTTATATTCTGTACGGTTACAGATTAAAAATTTATAATTTTAATGTATATACAGACACAGTAGTATCTTCGAAAGTCGACCTACACAAGTAGTGTCGCATTGGGTCTGTAGGATTTCAAGGGTCGGGAGGATTACAAGTCAATCCTTGAAATTGGGATTCTTGGTGAGTCAGGTCAAGTTTTAATAATAATAGTAATAATAATAGTTTATTGGTCCGTAAAGAATATACATTTCATGTGTCGGACAAGCCATAAGCAGATTATAATAAGACAAAGCAAAACTAAACCAAACAACAAAATCAAAAAATGAAAAAAGTATCACAGTCACGGGCAAAATTCCTCAATGGAGTAAAGGCAGCGGTTCGTCAGAAACGATTTAAGATAACGCTCAAGTTTTTTTTAAATCTGTATAATTAGTTATATAATTAGGAAAATTGTTAAAAAACTTTAGGCCTACATGGGAACATGGGAATCAGAAACTACCTTCAATTTGGTAAAAGAAATATGAAAATTATTTTTACCTCTAGTATTAATATTATAGATATCACTGTTTAAAATGAATTTAGATTTATTTTTAAAAATGTACATGCAAATTTCCAAAATATAATGACCAGGGAAAAATTTAGTACTCGGACTGTATCAGCTTCGCCTACAATAATTTCTTCAAAGTGCGATGCCTCCCACTCAATAATAATTCGATGCATCGGGGTCGCGGAAAGGCGGTAGGAGTAAATAGTACATTCGATGTAAACGCTAAGTGGTCTGAATTCTTTTCCCTGATAGTGACCATAGAGTGTTAAAATTTTAAATTTTTTAAAAAGCAATCTACAAGAGTTTCTTCTGGAGACCCAAGCCATAATTCTTACAATTGTTTTTTGACAAATAAAAACATTTTTACTTAGCAGAGAGTCACCCCAGAAACAGACACCATATGCAAGTTTCGATGTAACTTGCGCATGATACAACATTAGCATCTGCTGATCATTTAAGATATGTTTCAGATTTCTAAATAAATAAGCTGTAGAATGTAATTTAGAAATAAGTGAATTACAATGATCTTTCCAATTGAGATGCTGATCTAATTGCAAGCCCAACAATTTAGTTGATAGTGCATTTGGGACTGGATTATTATTAAGTTTTAAGTTAGGCAAATCACAAGATTTTTGATAATTATGAAAGACAAGAAATTGCGTTTTGTCTGAATTAAAGTAAAGGTTACGCTCAGCATACCAGTTAGACAACATATTCAAAAAAGATTATTACATTTAGTTTCTGTAGTTTTTAGGGATTTATCAGAGGCAACAACTGTAGTATCATTCGTGTACATAGTAAAAGTAATACCATCGGAAGTTAACGAGGTTAAATCATTAGTATACAATAGAAAAAGTATAGGTCCTAAAATTGAGCCCTGTAGCACGCCTATATTTATACTTTTCTTCTCCGAGCAAATCTCAGATATAGTTGTATCTTCACTGTGTGTTATTTTGACAAATTGTTCTCTTTTATCCAAAAAAGATTTAATCCAGGTATTACTAACTCCTCTTATACCGTAAGAATTAAACAGATAAAACAGCGACATCTTACTATCGCTTTTTGACCTGACATTGCAGTAGGATAGACAAATTGAAGCGGGATTTGCTCCTAATAAGTCCCCCACGCAAGGCGGCCGTGCTTGCTGTCAAAGCATAATGAACATTTTTTAGGAAAATTTTGTGCAAATCGTTTTTGATTGAAGTGAAAACCTCGAGCTACGTCTCTGCTGAAGAAGCCCCAAGCAGGGCTGAAACAGCTGTCCAGAGGCTGCTCGAGGTTTTCACTGCAATCAAAAACGATTTGCACAAAATTTTTCGTAAGAATTAAGTTTCTCAATTAAAATTGGGTGGCTAACACAATCAAAAACTTTACTGATGTCGCAGAAGATCCCTACAGGGCACTCTCCTTCATCTATATTAGAATATTATATTATACAGATTCATACCATGCGTGGAGTGCAGAATTAGTTGATTTGTTGGGCAGAAATCCGTGTTGACAATTATTAATTATATTATTTTTTAGTAAATAATCTAACAATCTGTTCAAAAAAGCGTACTCGAAAAGTTTAGAGAAAGCAGAAGTGATTGTGATTGGTCTGTAGTTATCGACGTTGTTCGCATTGCCTTTCTTGTAAATAGGTAGTACCTTACTAATTTTTAGGGCAGTTTGCTCGGAAGTCGACTAACAAAGGTAGTGTCAAATCGTGATACAGGTCCAGGAGGATTACGAAGGCAACTCTTGAAATGATGTGTTCTCAGGTAGGAAGCAGGTCTAGCCAGACACCAGGGGATGCGAGGCGGCGGTATAAAGCTTTTGCTAGGAGATTGCAACGAGTGACGCGGCGAGGTCCGAGGGGGCCCCGGTGAGTAACTTTCGCGTATTATGTGAATGCATGGTAGTAAACACTAGTTGACTTGTTATATGTTCCATTTCGAGAGGTAAAAGAGAGCAAGCTATGCTCAGGGACGCATGAGAGAGAAATCATGGTGAATGTTTTGTTTTATGTCCGTACGTGGATTTTTGCTCCTATAATTATTATATTTAGAGTTATTATTGATTATGTTGGTGCAACTTAAAGATGTTCTAAACTACTAAAAGGTACTATGTGAGTATTTGTATTTAATTTAGATTCAATTAGAGAAACTGGTTTATCGTTATCGGCCAGCTTAGATTTTACAACTCCATTAACAGCAAATATTAAAGTTTCATTGGATTTAAGGTTAATGTAGCGCTTTAATACCGCATCAATTTTACTAAACGAAAACGACGGCGCTGCCTGCATTAATTAGTAAGAAATGAGGAAACCGAAAATAAAACCAGCAGAAAGTTTATTCTGTGTGCATCGTGCATCTCTAATTACGTGCCGTCATTATTCAACGTAAACTGCGCTCGGAACGAAGCTGATTTTAGGAAATAATAATGCATAATATTCACAATGGGCGGCCGTTCGACGGAACGGATGAAACTAAATGCGGGCTAAACAAAGGACGTGGTGTGGCCATTATTTAATAATAATTAAAGTGAAATAAAACAGGTATCTGGACGCAGCGAGCGATATCGCACATGGCGTTCCCTATAAATCATCCTTGCCAAACTGTATTCTGATAATTAAATTTTTTTTGGATAGTGCTTTTGGTTTTTCTGCAAAAAAATTCTCAATTGAAATTTCAAAATTATTGCTAAATAAAAATGCACTTTGATCAATATAGTAAATAACAAAATTATGTTTATATTAGCTATAAGTATAGCGCACAGAATGTGTATGGCACAATGATTAGGAATGATGCGCCCAAAGTAAGTACTGTTTCTCCTGAAAGTATTTGGCCACCTTGGAATTTACTAAAAATACATTATCATAATCATTTATTTATTTTTTTAAATTTTGTGCAAATCGTTTTTGATTGCAGTGAAAACATCGAGCAGCCTCTGTACAGCGCTGTTTCAGCCCTGCTTGGGGCTTCTTCAGCAGAGACGTAGCTCGACATTCCCACTGCAAACAAAAACGACTTGTCCAATTTATTCGCAATTGCGATGTAAGAGTGATGAACAGATAAAATAGCGACATCTTACGATCGCTTTTTGACCTGAAACAGCTGTACAGAGGCTGCTCGATGTTTTCACTGCAATCAAAAACGATTTGCACATTTGTTTTTAAAAAACTTTCACTATGCTTTGACAGCAAGCATGGCCGCCTTGCATGGGGGACTTATTAGGAGCAAATTCGCTTCAATTTGTCTATCCTACTGCAATGTCAGGTCAAAAAACGATCGGTAGATGTCGTTATTTTATCTGTTCATAGTCATTTACTATAAGAGGCTTTAAGTTTAGCAAAGCTTTGCTCGTCTCTGACGCTTCTGAAGTTAGGAAAATTAGTTTTTAATGTATTTATGCATTCTTTTGCAAAAAAATAACAGAACATTGCATTTTCACATTTTCTTAAAGGAATACCTAATATTTTATAGTATTTTTGAGTTCTACCCAAATTTCAGAGCGAATTTATGGGTCATACTATAGGTCCACTATCCATCTATTCGATTGCTGGTTGTAAGAATACAAACAAAAGAAAGTCGCATTTTCTTTTAACGAAAAATTAAATATTATAGCTTTTTTGAATTCTACGCCTACTATTCACGAGTTCGCAGAGATCTTAAAGATCACAAGCGACTACCTTTCTGCCTTTTGAAGTTAGAAAAAAAAATATCATAGAAAAGTATTACAACCACGTTAGAATAAAAAAAAAATCAAAAAATATTTTAGTTACTTATAATCAGGGCTAAGAAATCGGCCCACTTGTTCCGAATTAATACGAAAATTTAGTATTCGGATTATATCAGTCCCCGCCCAGAGTAACTTCTGCGAAGCCCTTCCCCACCCGTTCCACCCATACAATAACAATTTAAATACATCCGAGTAAGTGGTACATTCGGTGTAAAATGTATCCAATACTAAGGGGGCCGAATTCTGTTCCCTGCTTATACTGAATTGTATTGAACATCATCTATGTCCCAATTAAGAAACTATCATTTTATTTTTTTAATATAATTGTATATCGTTACTATTTTCGGTCGTCGTTGGTTAAAATATTATCTGGCGTCTGTGACAAGCGCGTCATATTAAACTGTATGAGGCACCATCAGTTATTCATTTCAAAGTAAAACCAATTTAAGCGAATATCTAAAATATGGTTTCGTGTTTATCCTATTCTCTCTTGGCTAAATCAAAAATATAAAATCTCTGAATCTGTTGTCCAAAATTATTTTAGTCCAATTTTCCACAATTACATTTTAACTTCTGCAACATCCCCGCTTTCTAATTTTATAAAATAAAAACCAAGGCGTGGTGGATACACGGGAGTTATAGAAAGCACCATCTCTTGACCAAAATGGGAAAAGCGTTATTCGAACTTCCTGTAACGGCATTTTATATTATTTCGTTATTGACGTTCTCAGCAAAACCCTTCCTTCTAACTACTCGATCACTTAAATTTCAAAATTAAATTGAAAATCCAAAGTGAATCTATGAAGGGATTGTTCAGAGTGCCATCTCTTGCCTGAAAAAACCAGCTGTTTTTTTCTAATTTCAAATGACACGTTGACTTTGGAAGTGATAACTTCTGTCCCTGCCTTGGCAGTTATTTATAGAAAGAAAATTGATAGTAAATGCATCATAGTAAATTATTTACTATCTCTTTGCTCCTTTATTTGCATTTCTCTAAAGTGAAAGTTGTCTTAATCGATCTTCGATAACGCTCTTACTAAACGCATTTTTTTAAATCAAAACAGAAATAAAAGATTACACCTTTCCTTTTAATATGATTTCTTATTTGGGTTGACAGAAATCATTCAGAGCGCCATCTCTTGGCCAAAAAAAGAACGCTATTTTAATCGAATCATGACATTTCATTGCTTATGAAAAATTTTATAAGAATTTTTTTCGGCGGAAGTTGTTTCCTCAGTAAAAATGTGATTCCCCTGTAAAAACGTGTAAACAATCTCAATTTTTTTGTTGGTAGTGCCTGTGGTTTTCGATAAAACGCCGGGATTCGATTCAATTCAATTTGTTTCCCACGGTTGCTCGAATAGCTGTATTTTCAGAATTGTCGAAAATGCTTCGTCCTTTTTCTCTCTTCCTGTGTTTAGTCTCCTTGGACTTCAAATAGAATGAAAATTTTACTGGCGGGAATGTCTTTTACAGTTTGGAAAAATTTAAATACAAAAATACATTAATTAAAAACGTGAAATTCAGTTTATAGAATAGAATTACAAACAATAAAATTTAATATGAATAATTTTCTTTGTAATTAAGACAGAATGAAATTTTCAAATATGTATCAACTAAAAATCTTACAATCAACCAACAATAATTGAAGACAACAAAATAAATGAATACCAATGAAATCATGGCGTTAAATTAAAAAGAAAAATGGTTTGGAGAGAAAGGCGAATATTCAGTACATAACAAAAATAGCCTTTGTTAGAAACTAGGTTTCTTTACGCGTAAAAATGAATTTTTCTTTCAACACACCAACGCTGCACAGTGGTTCCATTACTGAATCTGACACGACAAAACTATTCCTTTGTTTATTGTGTATCGCAAGAGTTTCGGGGACGATCAGTGTTCTTTCTTTCTTGAGCATCGTCTAAATGTGAAAAAGCCTGTTTAACATTCAACCAATTTCTATTTTTATGTAAGAAATGTTCCAATATGCAGTGGCTGTTAGTCCATCGGTCTTTAAGTTTTTTACAAAACTCGGCAGTGTTCTGTGCACCTGTTCACGAATACGTCAATCAAGATCTTCCAAATCATAATTAGTCAATATATACATGGGCTAATCTCCTCAACATATTCGTTTCACCTCGCTAAACGTCAAAAAGTTCGCTTCTTGCAATTTCCATGATTCAAATGAATCGCAAAGAAAAAGTTGGTTGAACTTGGTCATAAAACAGATAAAACTGTATGACTAAATGTCAAAACTAAACTTTGAATATAATTTGACAACAGACTTTTATAGCCTTTATTTTTACAAGCCCACTACTTTAATGAATAACGGAAGAAGATCACGAAATAAGGTTCTGAAAATACATCGACCAAGGAATACAATAACAACACGTAACAAGGTTAAAAATATGGTAAATATATAACAAAATATCTATAATTTTATTCAGTAAAGACTTAATTTCGATACAGTAAAGTTCAAGTCTACAAAGCTTGTAGTTTCGAAGGTGCCAGTCGACCGATGCTAACGGTAAAATGATTGTCGCCTTAATCAAAAGAAATCAACGTGCTCTTCCGTAGAACCTATTGTTTATTTACGGAACTAATATTGAGCAGTAATTATAGAACCATTTAAGATTATAATAAGACCTTATGTTTTTTTGAAACTTAAAAATTTATACCTTTTGTCAAGTTAGATTTTTTAATATGAACCACTGTGCGCTGGCTGGAAATTTTCTTGAAGCACAGTATTTAAATGAAATCAAAAAAAATAATAAATCGCTTACGATTATATTATAATTACTAAAGAAAATATGAGGAAACTGATTGAAAAAAAGAATTAGAATAAACTTCAACGAGGAACTTAATACGTAATAATTAAATCAAGAAGCATCGTTTTTTGTCTGCTGCCGGAACTTGTATGGACTTCTTTCCATATTTTGGATTGGTGGGGAATATTAGATGATGCAAAAAATTTCCTTAATTGAGTGCATAATTAGGAGTGATGTTGCAACTTCTGAGGAGGCTCGACTCCTTTCTGCTTTGCTAATGCCGAGCCGTGTGGATCTCAGTTCCAGGAAATACTGCCGACTCATTCCATTCAGACCTATTTTCAATTATACTATTTAGTTTTTCTTTGAGATTATAGAGGTGTGGAAGTTCGGGTATTCAGTACATAGGTGTGTACCTCTACATACTGAATATCCGTACCTTTGCACCTCTATAACCTCTAAAAAAACTAAGTAGTATAATTGAAAACAGGTTTTATTTAGCCCCGAACCAACCCCTACATGTCCATCCACCCTTCTTAAATTTCCAGTTGTTACTTTTGCAGTTTGCAGTTGTTAATTTCTTATTGTCCATTAAATAGTGATTTAATAATGACACTTTATGACCAATTTATTTCTAATTTTTAGTTTGAGATTTTGCTTAACTGAAGCAGTAGGCGTTAGTTAATGATTAGTATAATTTGTATATATTATTTCTTGCTTATTATCAATAATCACGTATAATTACTTGATTTAAGGGTCAGCTTTTCAGTCGGGGTCTGAGTTTAAGACCCGTTTTATTCATACGGAAACAAAGAGGTTGGAAAATTTTAAAAGTAACTCTGCTACATACTAAGTCTCTTTACCTTAAACGTTTAAGTTTTATGTACGTTTTTGGGCTCGTATCGCATTAAAACTTTAATACTTGAGGGCATTAATTCACGTTACGCTTTTATTTTAATTCTAGCGCCCCCGAAATTGCCTTTTCGTCGCCGCCAACGACGGCGATATGAGGAAGTGTAGTGGCATTATCTCGCAAGACTCCATAAATCACCCCTAAATTGCTATATTGAGTAAGAAATTTAATATTAATTTCTATTCGAAACAATTTTGAAGGAAATTAAATTGGAGCTATTCATAATATCGCGTCGGAGGCTTCTTTTTGCGACTAGCACCGCGGATAATAGGGATAAGTAAAGCTATTATGTCGGCGATGGTTGCGAGGCGCCCCCGACATCTTATTGCGCCGTTGCTGGCCCGACTTAGACGCCCGTCGAGACGCATCAAATTGTCTACGTCTTAGAGAACAATCGTCGCACTAACATCACCATAAATATTTTTATCTCGGACAAGTTTACAATATTGCATTGCTTGGTTTTATCTCTGTTCGAATGAAAACACAATACGTTTGATTCTAACGCAAATTCACGGCTCACATTCTTTTCTGTAATATATCACCATAACATACACAAAAATTACAAATAATAAATATCCAAACCTATATTATGTATATTCAGAAGAACAGATGGTTACCTAATGTTGTCACTTAATAACTTCGAGCGTTAATAACAAGCAAAGGATAAATAATCAGGTCTATGGTTATATGAAAATAATGATTTAAAATTCCATTTCCAATATCCCCTTCCATCCTTCGTTGCCACTTATGAAACATCCTGTATAGATGCTGCCAATAAGATTATTTAACGACACAATTTGACAATTAATTGTCTTAATGAGATAAAACTAAATCTTCTAATTTCATATCCAATTTGGAAAGCGGGCATAAATGTCGTACAGACGGTTGTTGTAATTGGCTCGGCAACGTCTGCAACTGCGGCATTATTATTACAATAATGGGCTCGTTACGGCGAAAAGTTCCCGGTGGAATTAATTGCTCAAATTAGAGTTCATGCACTCCATTAAGCAAAAACTTTGTCGAAAAACAAAATTATCCGGAACTGTAAATTGTCGTCATTCTACGAGATTACGTGTAATCCTGCCAAATAAAGTGAGGACGTAATCCCGCTCGATGAACAGCAAGGATCAAGGATATCGGACGGAGGGCGATTAGTTAGTGACTCTCTCAAGAGGCCGTACGTCGGCGTCGGCGTCGTTATGACGCTCACATACGAATACAATCTCAGCTTGTGCACTTAGTCCTTACCAACCAACATCTCCACCCCAGATCGATAATAATCACTCGGGTGAAAAGTGAAAACATTTAATAATTAAAGTAAATATCCTTGTACAAACTCTCAGCGTTTTCTCAATTAAGAAAGTTAGAAATGTCGAGGAGCAAATAAGCTTGAAAGAAACTCATCACCGGCTGCTCCTAATTATTTATAACGTGAATCAACTTCGCCTCGGCGTCATACTTTTCTAATAAATATGTATTGCGAAAGCTAAAAATATTCCTAGATACACGGAAAATATTGTTTTTTATTCCCGTGTACATATTTTTGAATACGAAAACTTTGCGCAGCTCTTTCCCCCTGATTAATTAAAGATGCGCTTACATAATTTAGTGCGCAAAATGGACACGAAACGTCTCGTCCAGGTTCAAACTTTGTAACCGGGATTTTTACGTCCGTTTTTATGACCATCAGTGGCGTCAGGGTTTCATTTAAGTTACATAGTTTTAAGTTTGCGCGCATACACAAACATATTTTCATGTAACAAAAGTTTAATACTTACAAAAATAAAAGAGAATTTTTGGTATGTCCAAGTCGAAACATATTTGTCTCAAGTGAAATACGTGGGCGGCTTGAAAATTTTCTGGAATCTAGTAGGTCTAGAATTGTTAGCGTTTATCAACTGTCATATTTGAAAAATTTGACGTTTTTCGCCTATAATTCTATTGACAGTTCCTATCCAAGTGAACTAGACAGCATTTGAGAAAAAGTAATTTAGTGTGAACATGGAAATCTCGCATGAAAATTTTCATGCCATGATTTTTTACGATTTCAAATGTGGTCTAACGCCGAAACAATGCCTCCATCGGCTTCATTTGGCTTTTGGAAATGAAGCACCATCAAAGAGCGGTGTTTATAATTGGTTTGCCAAATTCCAGCGTGGACGTACCTCTCTCAGTGACTAATTTCGTGAAGGTCGTCCATCAACATCTGTTGTTGCTACTAATGTAGATGCTGTGCGTGAAATGCTTGAGCGAGATCGACATGTGACATACCGTGAGTTTCAAGCATCCTAACACATTGACATGAAAGCAATGCACCAGATTTTGCATGATCATTTGAACGTACGAAAGCTTTGCAGTCGTTGGATGCCACACAATTTAACAGAAGCGCAAAAGCAGAGTCGTGTCAAATGGTGCGAAGAAATGGAGGTCGTTCAAATTTAGTTTATAACGTCGTTACTGGTGACGAAACGTGGATCTATTCGTACGAGCCAGAAAGTAAACAACAAAATACCGTTTGGGTATTTCAAAATGAACCAAAAGCAACAAAAGTTGTACGTTCAAGCATTTGATTTTCCCCCCCGGTACGCAGCTTTTCTCAATTTCCCTGACTTTTTCCGGTTTTCCTGGTGATAGGAACCTGGTTCAGACACATCTTTTTTCTATCAGAATGCAGTTGACTGTATTTCAAATTCTTAAACATTCAGTATTACTTTTAGGACTAAACAAAAATTGCAGCAGAAGTAAAGTAATTGAAGCGTTTTGATTTTTTGTTTCTTCTATTTTTGTGGCGACTTTTTCTCCCATTTTTGTCTGTTCGAAGCTCTTGCTCTCTCTAATAAATTATAAGTAACCCGCCACTGCCTCCACTCACTTCTGTTTCGATGTCCACTTCCTACGTTCTCTTGTTTTCTTTACTGTTGGCATCGCTGTGGGACTTGATTGTCCTTCGTCCTTATAATGTGTCCTCAGTTTCCTCCTTTTTTGGATAACTCTGGAGATATCCCATTTTCAATGAAGATTTTGTTATTTTTTAACTTCTAGTAACTTCCTTCATTTCATCTTCCGCTGATTCATCTTATTATGGTTGTGGTCTTTCATGTCCTTTTAGTTTGCTCTTAGTTTGCTCTTTTTCAACTATTTTTTCCTCCACTCACTTCTATTTCGGACGTCCACTTCCTGTTTTCCTTTCTTTTCCTGTCTGTTGACATAGCCATGGGACTTCATTCTCCTTTGTCCTTAAAATATGTCCTTAGTCTCCTCCTTTTTGGATAACTCTGGAGATATGCCATTTTCAGTGAAACTTTTGTTATTTTTTAACTTCTAGTAACTTCCTTCATTCCATCTTCTGATGATTCACCTTATGATGGTTGTTGTTCTTTCATGTCCTTCTAGTTTGCTCTCTTTTAACTATTTTTTCTCCACTCACTTCTATTCTGGACGTTCACTTCTTATTCTCCCTTCTTTTCCTGTCAGTTGACATAGCTATGGGGCTTGATTCTTCTTTGTCCTTAAAATGCGTCCTTAGTCTCCTCCTTTTCTAGATAATTCTGGAGATATCCCATTTTCAGTGAAGCTTTTGTTATTTTTTAACTTCTAGTAACTTCCTATATTTCATCTTCTGATGATTCACCTTATGGTGGTTGTTGTCCTTTTATGTCCTTTTAGTTTCCTCTTTTTCAGCTATTTTCTCCTCCACTCACTTCTATTCTGGACGTCCACTTCCTATTTTCCCTTCTTTTCCTGTCTGTTGACATAGCCATGGGGCTTGATTCTTCTTTGTCCTTAAAATCCGTCCTTAGCCTCCTCCTTTTTTAGGTAATTCTGGAGATATTCCATTTTCAGTGAAACTTTTGTTATTTTTTAACTTCTAGTAACTTCCTTGATTTCATCTGATGATTCATCTTATTATAGTTGCTGTCGTCTCATGTCCTTTTAGTTTCCTCTCACTTCTATTCTGGACGTCCACTTTCTATTTTCCTTTCGTATCCGCTTTGTTGAAATGGCGATGGGGCTTGATTTTCCTTTGTCTTTGATTTCTAGTAATTTACTTCAAATAGTTCAAACGGTGAATTTCCGTGCTGGACCGCATTTCAGAAGAATCAATTTTTAAGTCGGGGCATTCTCCCACCTAATGAATCAGGCCTGTTTGAAGTGGGCGTTGATTTAAATCATTCCTCCGACTCTGCGTGAGTTTGGTCTACCGCTCTGTCCCTCAGAATACGCAATGCTAGTGTGAGCACAGCCTAAAAGAAGCAACTTGCGTTACGCGCACTTAAATATAATCACATTAGCGTGCTCTGTACGAACGGGGCAGAAATGTGCGCAGAATATTCTAGCTGCGACGAAAGTTAAAATTAATTAGGATCGAAAAACCGTGAATGCTGATTGGTATACTACAATTTGTTTGACGGAAGTCATCGATCAAATAAGAAGAAACAATGGGAATCGACGAATTGTTCTCCATCATGACAACGCCAGCTCCCACTCAGCCCGTCAAACAGTTGATTTTTTGTCCAACAAAAATGTTGAATTAATGACTCATTGTCCATATTCACCTGATTTATCACCTAATGATTTCTTCTTGTTCCCAAATATCAAAAAAAAAAATGCGTGGTGAGCGATTTTCGTCGGCTGAAGCAGCGGTTGAAACATTCCGGACACTGGTTTCTGAGGTACCATCTTTAGAGTGGAAAACGTGCTTTAGAAATTGGTTCGAGCGTATGCAGAAGTGTATTGACGTCAAAGGAGAATACTTCGAAAAACAATGAAACCGTTTACCAAATTTCATATGCGTTTTTTCATACCGTTTCCAGAAACTTTTCCAACAGCCCACGTATAAGGTGCTTTCTTTCGCTTAAAAGTTTGAATCGTGTTTCAAATAGGTTGGACCTGAATTTCGAAGTTGAAACAAAACACCTGACTTGAATTTTTGCTTGACAGTTCATTTGTAAGTAACCCTAATTCAATTCAAACAAGCTTTAAGAAATAGAGAGATTAGAAAAAAGAATGTCTGTTTTTGAATCAACGCACGTTTGGATCACGATTTTGTGAGCGAAAGAAAGCACCTACAATTAGCGATTTATTTGAAATTGCATGTATTTCCAAAGCTATTTATAACTGATTCCAAAGAATTAAAATGCTCGCTAAAGCCCGGTTTTCCTCCACGTTTGCTAGTCGCCAACAACTGCGACCGACTATCAACAACCAATTGGACGACACCTCTATCGGTATAAACGAATTTTAATTGGTACTTGATACTCGGTCGCAATCTCTGGCGACCGGCGAACATGGAGGAAAATCGGATTTAAATAGAATATAACTTAAAACGTGCGGAATCTAGGAAACCTAGTTTAAAACCTGCGACATTGTAATAACACAGAACCGAAAAAAAAAAACAAATGGAAAAGAAGACGTTAACATTAACTGATTGCAGCTTAAGAACCTTGTTTATGTGTTTGTAAAAAAAAGTATTACTCTATAAAATATGTTTACGTGCGTGGAAAGAAATATATATTATAAAATGGAAAAGGGAGAGTAATTTGTAAGTAGTTTGACCTTGAGACGTCCGCGCTAAAAATTTTTATGGGCTCATATATCCACGAGAATGTCCCTTTTAGATTTACAACTTCGGAGTTATTGGAATAGCTTCGGAGAATTGTATTTGCTCACTGTGCGCATTACATTTGCAAATGCTATTAATTTTATAAATGAAATTCCTCATGCACACCCAATGTTTATTTCAACAGGAACTAACAATTATGTCCAAGAACGGAATGAATTTACAGACCAGGCTATTTGTAATAGGTACAGTTAATTTTGGTCTCACTCAAATATTTCAGTGATCTCATTAATTTATAAAAGCTATTAACAGGATGAGGTTAAGAACCTCCGAACTCTTCTTTTAAACCTTTTTTTCATTCCAATGCTTCCATGACCACTGTACGTTGACCTAAAACAGAGTTGGCCTAATCTTTAATATAAATTGATTGGGAGAATCCAAACCCTGATTCAGACAGACAGGCGCTCGGCTTATACATAATATGTATAATAATACATAATATTAGCATTAATTGTCATAATTTTTATATCAGAACATAGCATTATTTCAGGGTTCCCAACCTTTTTAAGTGACAAATTAAATTTGTTATTTTATTTGATTTTATTCTATTTTATTTTTATTTTTAGTTATAAACCGATCGTGCTTTCTCTTTCGTTGCTTCATTATAATTTTGTTTTATATTTGACTTATCAGTTTGGCTCTCTTTTTTTATTTAATTCAAACTTTCTTTTAAAAATTCGTTAGTCTTTGATTCGATTTTACTTTTATAAAATTTTCGTCACCGATCGTCTTTCATTTTTTATTTAAATTTCCTTATTTAATTTAATTTTGTAATCAATTGATCGACCTTTGTTTTTATTTCCAATCAACACTATTTGCTTTATTCTTTCTTTTGCTTGATTTTATTCGACACGATTTTATTTGTTTGTTGATTTTATTTGTTAATTATTGTCATTGTTGATAGTCTTTTATTGTTTCTTTGTTCACTCGCTTTGAATTTATTGCACTCTTTAATTCTATCGATTGATGGGCACTTTTGTTTTCTCTTTTATTCGATTTGATTTGATTTTCCTTTCCCTTTAACGTTCATTTTTCTTTAATACTGTGACGATCTAATGCGTGACGAATTAGTCGTACATGTGTCAGAACCGGCGCGACGCAAACTTGAAGTTCCAGGTCTACGTCTGTCTGTTTCGGCGATGGAATTTTCTGGGAACTTCGAAAGACAGGTGGGCGCCGGATGCTTTCGCAAGATTGAACAATCTCGAAAACCAGTCCGGTATATTTAAACAGTCAGTTGGAGAAATATAAGAATAAAAGAACTGACATCAACAGTTCGCGTAAAAGTTAACTAACTGATCGTTCGCCTTTTGAGAAAATAAATTAGTTGATAGTCCGCATGAAATAAATGATTCTCAAGTGTAACGTTTTTAATAAATTACTTATTAGATTCATCGAGTATTTTATTTTAAAATATAAAACGAACATTAAATTCGTAACAAAATTCTAACTTTATCACCTCACAATTTGTTATTTGTTATTTTTTAAATTATTTTTTCTTTTATTAATTCAATTTGACATTATTTTAACTTATCAGTTTGATTCTCTTTTTTTATTTTGTTCAAATTTGTACCGTGTTCTTGATTCGATTTATAATCAATTGTCAATCAATTTATTTGTTTTATCTTTCAGACATTTATATTTGTTTTGTTTTTGTTTTTGTTTTAGCTAATAATTTATTATGTTTTGTTTTTCTTTTGTCTGATTTTATTTAACACGATTTTATTTTTTACTTATCATATTTTTTATTTTTTACTTATCATATTACTCATTGTTGATCGTCTTTTGTTTTTTCTTCGTTCACTCGCGTAGGGTTTATTTTACACGTTAATCCTATCGATTGATCGTTACTTTTGTTTTCCCTTTTATTTCATTTGACTTTAATTTCTGGTCTAAAGTCCTAACTTTATTGCCATCTATTTTTTTATTTTGTTTTGTTTGTTTTGTATTTTGTTTTATTTGATTTGACTTTAACTTCCTCTTGCTTTGATATTACAAGTCCTAACTTTATTGCCATCTTTTTTTATGCCTTACTTGACTCTATTTTATTTAATTTTTAATAAAATCAATTGCTTTTTCCTTTAATTAGTTTAATCGATTTAAATTGTTTCGATTTTATTTTATTTTTATAATCATCAATTGCTCATGTTGTTTTTTTTTGTTTTTCTCTTTTGTTTAATTTGATTTGAATAGATCTTTTTAATTTTTTAATTATCATTTCATCGTTTATGTTTACTTTTCTTGTACTCCATTTAAGTTGACTTTATCTTACATTTTAATTCTGTCAATTAGTCAATCACCAGTTATGTTTTTTTTCTTCTTTCATTCGATTTGATTTTTATGTTATCTTGTAATTAATAACAAATAGATTTTCTTTAATATTTTTGTTTGATTATGATAGAATACTAGTTAGTTTATATATGAATTTGATCTATTGAATTTTACACAATTTTTAGTTTCGCCCTATGTTCATCGGCGATCGTGTTTTGTTTTTGTCTTATTCGATTTGACTATGTTTTAGGAGTATTTTAATTTTTTTGATTATTATGACATTATAACCCAAAACACAGAACTGCCAATTAAAGCTGATTACTATCTATAAATAAATAGTGTCCCGTTATCTATGTTCGTCACTGTACGATGTTAACTTAAAATTTTATTTTATTTAATACTCCTATTATTTGTAAATCCTCTTCTTAAAAAAGAAACTATTCAGATAGGCCTCCATCAAACAAGAATTCATTACTCCGACCCCCTAAAAGACCGCTAGAGATTGATCGACCTCAAGCAAACGTAGAGGTTCATTGGATCTCTTTCAAGTCTTCATCGACCCAGTTGGGAACCTATGCATTCTTTGAAAACATACAAGGAATTCAATTAATTAGAAAAACCAAAGTCATTGCCAAATTTTTTCTGTCAATCACATTTTAATTCAACAGCTCTATCTAACTCCTGCTCGTTCAATAAGAGATCTCTTTTTTTGAAAGATTAGATTTATAATGAGATTCGTATGGTGGAAAAATACGCAGATGTTCTTTCTTAAATCTGACCCTGATAATTTTGGCAAGTTCAGGCATCATCAATTCTTTTAAGAAAAGAAATTAATATGACCCCATTTGATCTCTATCTTGAATTGCAATTCTTTGCAAATACACATCCACCTATCATTTTGTAGAGCGATTTTTTTTGTTTGAACTTCGAAAGTAAATTAATTTCACCATATTGGAAATAGGGTTAGTCCAAATCGATTATGTAAAATCATGAAATGAATCCCAAAGTTCGCGTAAACTTGGTTAAAGGAAGGAAGTGGAACACATTGAAATGCTCCACCGGGGCTTGAATTAATTCAATAACTTCTGCAATGTAATAAAAATGGCCGTTCTTGGAAGTCATTAAAATAATTCGAGCGGAATAACTTAAAGAAAATAGACATATAAATTAAATTCGGTCAGAATTAATTTATATCTGTGTAGCCGAGTGAAATTCTAATTGATGTAAAAGGCGAGCGGAGAAACGTCGAGAAATCAGGGAATGCATGGAAAGGGTTGGCTGGCGCTCGTAATCCCTTCGGGTCCCTTCATTAGCTTTCGCTGGTGTCGCGACAGGACTACAACGAAAAGGATTGCTGGCGAGAATTTTACGAGGACGAGAAGAAGCAACGCTAAATCACGTTTTTGCCGGGGCGAGAAAATTTACATGCGATTTTAGATTGGTTATATGCGCATCGATTTCAAATTGGTATTTATGAGTCGCTGCCGCTTGGCGCCACTGGCGTTTTGTATGATTTATATTCCTTGATTAATACTAAATCCCTTCGGGACTTGCTATTTACTTGAAAGTATGGAAACGCTATCTCTGATTTATTAATAACAATTACTTACAGTTTTGAGGGAAATACAAAACCTGTTTTATTATTCAAGTACAGTTGCGGCCTTTGAAAATCGATACACTAACAACTGACATCAGTGAAACAAATTTGTAATTTTGTAATGTGTAAATCAAACCTTCATCTATCATTTTGATGTCAGTATCAAATTTGACAAGTCCATAGCAGATTTTATAGCGTTTTCGACTGATTGCTCGGGGCGCTTTCAGAGTATCCCCATCTTGTTTTAATCTCAGATAAAAACAGGGGATGGATGGAGATACTCTCAGAGTGCTCCAGAGTAGTCAGTCGAAAATGCCAATAGAGTGATTTAAGAGACGTTTAGAAACTTCAGATTTAGGATCACTTTACACTGCTGAAATATTGCAGTTGTCAAAGAGTATCAGTTTTCAAATCAAAGGCCGCAAATGTACAACAAGAATTAAAAAAAGAATTCATTAATGCCGTTTTACACACCCTATTTATACAATTTATGGTTCAATATATTAAAGAGTTTACAGTTTTTTGGATTTTCCCCTCTCATCCATAATGTTTTCCTATCTGTCAAACCATTTGCCAATTTTGGAAATGTCAATTCGTATGCCAAGTAGGAAAGTCATTTGATAAATTGAGAAACATAAAGGAAAACTAAAAGAAAAAGACTGTAATTTGGGCAAATGATTTAAATTGAACCAAAAATCCTAAAATTTGCACGGACCATGGAAGACAGGGAAACCAGAAATGGTTGATGATTTGGTTTAAGACTGTCAATATTTTACGAAGCTGATTTTGGAAGGTAGTTACGGAACAAAAAGAAAAGGAACGAAGGCCTAATCGATATTAGAAGAAGATTTGACAACATTTGCACGGAACTAAAGGGGGAATACCATGAAAAATAACTGAGCTTTTTCTCGATGCACTAAGAGTTCAATTACAACGAATAGAACAGAAGTGGAGAAATTGACAAAACTTTAATTTTAGGAAAATTTTTTTGTGCAAATCGTTTTTGATTGCAGTGAGAACCTCGAGCAGCCTCTGGACAGCTGTTTCAGCCCTGCTTGGGGCTTCTTCAGCAGAAACGTAGTTCGACATTCCCACTGCAGACCAAAAACGACTTGCCCAATTTGTTTTTGGTCTGCAGTGGGAATGTCGAGCTACGTTTCTGCTGAAGAAGCCCCAAGCAGGGCTGAAACAGCTGTCCAGAGGCTGCTCGAGGTTCTCACTGCAATCAAAAACGATTTGCACAAAAAAATTTTTCTAAAATCTTTCATTATGCTTTGACAGCAAGCATGGCCGCCTTGCATGGGGGACTCATTAGGAGCAAATCCCGCTTCAATTTGTCTATCCTACTGCAATGTTAGGTCAAAAAGCGATAGTAAGATGTCGCTATTTTATATGTTTAATTTTAGGGGCGAAATGAAAAAATATGGTGGAAGTGAAGCAGGCACACAAGCAGAAGAAACCAAGGAACAATATATATTTCAAATACTTTTCAAAATTTGTAGAGAATAATAATCACTTCAATGATATTAAGTTTAAATTTTAATAGTCACGTGAGGTCCTAAAGCCGCGCAGATCTTAGAGAATTTTGACATGTTTTCAAACATTTTACGAATTTGAGTCAACAATAAAAAAATTACATGTTTGTAAAAAAGAAAGATGAGGAAAAAAATAACAGAACAAACTGAAAACCTGTGGCAGATGAAATAAAGACACAAAATGGGAAGAGAGAAGTGAATAACAAATAGAAGTATGTAATTCCTAGCGAAATGGGATTGAGTCAGAGAAAGAGGACGAAGTCAAAGAATTGAACTGAGAAGACTGGAAGGAAACAGTATAAAATAAACCATTAGGTAAGAAATGCGAAAGTTTCCCATCCTTCGTGCCTCCGCAGAAGAAGGAAATGGATACAGTTAAAATAATCGAGGATTGAGTTAGGGAAACGAGGGGAAGTCAAAGAATTGACGTGACAAGACCGGAAAGAAACAGTAAAAAATAAATCGTTAGGTAAGAACCGCGAAAGTTTTGCATCCTTTATTCCTCAGCAAAAGGAGGAAATGGATACAGTCAAAGTAATTAAGGATTGAGTTATGGAAAGGGAAGACTGGAAGCAAAGAGTAAATAAACGAATGCGCAAGTAACGGAAAAGTTTCCCGTCCTGCATTCTCCAGGAGAAGGAGGAAATGGAGACGACTGACAAGACAATATACTAACAAAGTGCATAGAATCTGGAAAAGGAGAACTTGTTCTATCTCCAAACCAGATCGGAGAAATACATGAAACGAAAGCAACCTACAGCGGATGAAATAAATAGACAAAATGGGGGGAGATAAGTGAATAACAAATAGAATAACTATTTCCTAAGAAAAACGATTGAATTAAGGAAGACGAGGAAGTTAAAAAATTAAGTTGTGAAGACTATAAGGAAACGGTATAAATTAAGCCATTGGGTAAAAGACACGAACATTTTTCTTCCTCTTTATTCTACCATAGGAGAGGAATAAAATGGAGACATTGTGTTCTATCTCCAATTTTCCTTCTCCGTTGATTCCACTTGAGGAGAGAAATCAAATGGAGACTTTGTGTTCGATCTTCAATTTCCCTTCCTCTTTATTCCACTTTAGGAGAGAAATGAAACGGAGGAAGTCAAAATAATAAAAACTAGAATGCAAATAAGTCGCATCAAGAAATACTAGAAGCGAAAACGATGGTCAAAAAATTTAAAGATAGAGATAGAACTGGAAGGAAGGAAATAGTATAAAATAAACCATTGGGTAAGTAACGCGAAAGTTTCCCATCGTTCATACCTTAGCAAAAGAAAGAAATGGATAAGATCAAAATAATTGAAAATTGAGTTAGGGAAAGGGAAGGAACTCAAATTATTGAATTGAGTAGATTGAAAGGAAACAATACAAAATAAACTATTGGGTAAATAACACGAAAGTTTCACTTCCTCTTTATTTTCCCTTCGTTCCACTTAGGAGAGGAATGAAATGGAGACACTCAAAATAATAAAACTAGAACATATGTCATATTAAGAAATACATAAAGCGAAAGCAATGATGAAAAATTAAAATGGAGATAAGACTGGAAGGAAACAGTACAAAATAAACCATTGGTTAAATCACGCGAACTTTCCAATCTTCCATTCCTTTGGAGAGAAAGAAATAGAGACGATACGAATCTAGAAAAATAGAACCTGCTCTATCTCCAAATGTAGAAATTGAATCCAATTTAGTAAAGGAAAGGTTAAAATGACCTTTCGTTGAGAAAATTATGTGTGTCCTGACGTAGCGTTGAAGTCTCCTACAATGTAATACGTATTACTATTACATTGTAGGTTTAGCACTGATTATGTTACATTCGGCATTCAAATTAATTTTTGCTGTTTTCCCGGTTCTTATTCTAGCTAAAAAGAACAAAAATTGCTGCAAATGATTCAGACGTGACGAAAGAATTTCTGTTTTTATTGAATGCAGAAGAAGTATTACGATTATAAAATTCCAGTTTGTGCATAAGAGTACTCTTTTTAATCTGCGGAGATAAGTCTATGAAAATCTTCTATGAAGCCGGAACTTTTTCAGAGCTAGATCTGACAAGTAGATAATTAGATTGAGGCAAGTAGTTCTTTCAAGCATTCATCTCAGTAATGCGTTTAAATGTTTGTTTTCTCAGCGAATTTAACTTCGCGATTCGTTTATGTATTCTTTTCATCGCTTTTAAACGTTCCTTGCGGAGATATAACCCATTTTATGTCCGCTTAATTCACATTAAAAGCTTACTCGCCAGGATTTTATTGTCGAGAATTAATAAACAGAGGCGAAGAAGCAACGGCTTTAGACGTTCCGTTCGACATAGTAAACAAATTTGACAACGTTGTAAAAGCATTTTTGTCGACCGCATAATTCACTTAATGCTGTTTTTAATGTTTTTTTTTTTACTCTGCGCCCCCGAAATGACTTTCGCGTTTTCACAGAAAATGTTCGACTTCCTCGATAATTGCTCGAAACGAGCTCGGAAAAAGGAGTTAACTTTTTCAATTAAGTTTCGAATTCTTTCAGAGCGGAACGTCGCCCATTGCCCAAACAAATAAAAGGATCCTTTTTGCCCAGGCTGTAATCTCAATCTATTTATGGAAGGGATCATTTAGTATGGATGAGATGGTGTAAGTAAATGTGTGTGCGGTTGAGACTTGCTCTCTCATCGGGTTATAGAATTTTATATCAGCATCAACGTTGAAAATTTCAATAGCTCAATCGATCTCGGGGAAAGGTGGAGATGGGAGTCGTTTCGAAAGGGCTACCGCGGAGTAATTAAGCGCGTCAAAGCTTTATTATGAACAGACGATAATGAAGCACGAGCATTGCATTTTAAATTCGATCTCCGAAATGTGTTTCCCAGCGTATTATTTATTGCCGTTTCGGGTTGACTGAAATATCAACGATCCGGCCCTGAGTAATTAAAACGGAAATTCGTTTATTGTGCGCATTTCACCGTGAAAGCATCCGACGGGACCAATTAAAAATGTTTATTACGAAGCCCACAGTACGTCTGGTAAATATTTACCTTTTTTTATTTTTAATAACGAAAGAAAAACAAATGCATTAAAGGAATTTATTAATTTATCAGAAAGTATCTTTTAGCGTCAGCGATCGTGGTTTATACCGGGTGCGCCATTGCAAGTAGATATAAAGCGATAGCTGACGCAATCGCACAGTTAAGTTTCAATATAGGTCGCCCATGTCTATTCCAATTAGATATTCGAACCTAATACGCAGAGAACTATTTAAAATAAGGTTAAAAGTAACTCATATTTCACACTTACTTTTCTTGTCACAATTATGGCCATAACAAAAGCAATTCCCAGCGCTACTTGTGGGGATGGTGACAGCGAATACAACTAAAATATATCTGCCTTGAAAAAAAAATTAATTGAATTTAAATTGCAACAAGAAACTAAGCTTTCCTACTAATTGCACCTGTACGTTTGCCTAACAGGCACGCAATACCTGCACCCAATTAAAAACGTATTTACAAAGAAATAAATTACAAACTGAGCTACAAATGCTTAATACTTAAAGCATTCGACCATGTAAGTCTAAAAATAACAAACGTGGGGCATTTAAAGTTGAAAACGGTGCGGCATTAAACGTTGGGTGTGCAGGTCTACGATAGGGAGCAACGACATCCCCATAAAACACACGGCTTATCGCTAAAATACTGGACACTTGGAATCGCTTCGCTGCTCGGCACCCCCGGCAGTATCTTTTATTTTATTAAACTGCTCTTTGTTGCTCTTTTCTTACTGTTTACAAGCAAAAAGATTTCTACATGAACGCTTATGTTTATGTCGGGCCGTTCCTGCGAACTAAAAAACCGTTCGCCGAAAGAAACGTGCCAGATAAGGATGGTTTATTTGCTGTGGAATGTTCGGACAGGATTTTTTATGAATACGGGACGTGCTTTCGCGCTTTATTTTTTTCTTAATGCCGAAGGGGTAGATTTCTACGTGAAATGATCCTTTGCTTTAAGATATTCTTTAAATACTTTGTATGTATTAAGGTTATAGTCACGATTAGATTTTCTATAAAACCAAAATTAATTAACACACTTAAACGTTATGTATGTATAATCACTGAAAAATCACATTTCAGTTATGAAATCATAGAGCTCAACGAAAAGCGATGCGCGGTTATCGAAGCTGGAACGCGTACATGCAAGCTTTTTGCAAACTCAAGTGCTACATCGCGATCTAGTTAAACAAGCACATTTTTGTAAACAAACGTGTGTAAATAGACCGAGCCGAATTCGGAACTTTAGTTGTAAACTAAGCAGTTAGTGCAATTTACAATAAGGTCTCGCCCTTTTTCAACGACGGTCGTCGTCATTTCCCCGTGGATTGTAACTCGACCCCCAGAGATCAATTTAATCTAATTTAAATCAAATAAGGACAAATATTTTTGTAATCAAATTGTTTCAAAAGCTCTGCCTACGCCCCTACAAAACTGCGAGTTTTTCGTGAAATGATGAAGGCGAGAAAGGCTTACCGTGACATTATTCTAATTTTCTTTTTCCATTTTTTTAAAGACTTGTATTATTGGGGTTTTCCATTCAGGGCATCTCAGCACAATTGAAATTATTATAATAATGAATACATCCGTTATTTAAATTCTCGATCAGCGATCTACGTTGAAACATCATTATACGATTAGGATGCGCCTACTTGCACCGGCGCAACCTGTATGCATCTATTTTATTCTTATGATTACGTCTTCGGTGTGATAAACGACAGAGCCCTTTTCATTTTTGTTTTTTCTTTAAATTGAGATGCCATGTTTCAGGAGTTATAATATAAGATTTAAGTAATTGTAGACCTTGACGTCACAAATGACCAGTGATTAACAAAAGCACTTTTTTCCTTTTTTTGTCATCCCTTTTTTTTAGAAAAAACAAGACAAAATGTGCAGTTTGTGAGAAATAAGTTTTGGTCGCGTTGCTTGTCAAGGATTTGTACTTAATTTGTATTTCATTAAAAGTAAAGAGACTGATGTCTTAATGTAGAATACTGGATATATATATATATTTTAATTAATTTACTTTCGATCTTTTTTTGGCAAAACACATTTATATAAATATTTCTAATTTCTGAAATTAAAACAGACGTTTTGATTGCAATTGTGGAACAAAATTTAACGCTCGC
Source organism: Prosopocoilus inquinatus (assembly GCA_036172665.1). NCBI lineage: Eukaryota > Metazoa > Arthropoda > Insecta > Coleoptera > Lucanidae > Prosopocoilus > Prosopocoilus inquinatus. The sequence continues at coordinate 36,391,082 of CM069875.1, forward strand.
GACTGTACGACAAGTACGACGTTATTTATTGGTTTCCAGTTTTTCATAATTGCAGAGCCCTCCGTTCTCCTGTTTCTAAGAAAAATAAAAACAAAACAAAGAAGTATTTAACAAAAACAAACAGACAATATAAATTAACAGATTTACAAGTTATGAAACACCGTTTCGATCTTTAAAAAATTTCTTTGAATTTATAGAGAACAAACGGCTCAAGGGCCGTATTTCTTTAAACCTTGTGGCATCGATCTTTAATTATTATTTTGTTTTCTTTTTTTGTTGTTTTTCATTTTATTTGCGACAGGAAATTTTTATGACTGGTGTCACTGTGATGATATCCATATCATGACAGTTGTCATACAATATTGCACCCAGTGTATTGCTTATTATAACCTAACGTACAGGTCAATACTTCGTGGGGGTTTAGAGTCGGTTATTACAAGTAAAAAAAAATTATGTAAACAAGCAGCCTTTATTTATTTTTTATTTTTTTGTAATTGCAAGGTTTTGGGTTCGAATCGCCTCTCGAGGTGGTTATTATTCACTCCCACAATTAGATTTAACACCACATAACATCATTTAACAAAAAATAATAATCACAGTTTAATACTTAATCAATATTTACCTCGGAACCCATTATTTGTCTATTTTTCCTTCATTTATTGCAAATTAATTTTAACTTTTATTTAAAGACTACCTGTTTATATAATTGCTTTTTAATGTATAAAAACCCACTCTAGATCCCCACGAACTATTGACCTTTCCTCCCGGGACACCCGGTAGAATTCAAGACCTATTTCACAACGACACGATAAATGCAAAGACTACTCGATAGACTTGATACTCAATTTTATGAGATCCACTAAAACGATAAAGAAAAAAGAGTTAAGAGAGCGGCGCAGAAAACTACAAAGACTACATTACTATCAATGTGAATTTTTGTAGATTTGCAGGTTATGTTTTGGATACGCGCACATGGGGAAACTACCTCTTCTGATGATAACGTTTACGTTGGTTGGTACACCTTGTATATTAGGTATTTACTGCACTAAAACATTGATCATTTTTTATTGGGTTCTGTTTTATTGTACTATTTTATATCTGAAATTATTGATTTTTTAAAATTCTCTCGTACTGAAGATGCGCCGCCCAACTATTTATTAGAAGTCATTTTTATTTTTTCTGCTTTATTCAATCACTAAAAATAGAAAAAATCTTTTGCATAATTTCTATGGCTTAACTCGACCGTCCCCATCCGGTGACTGCTCCGCTTTTGAAGAAGATTGGCTTCTCTGTTTGGAACGAGATTGTTTTTTTTTTCGTTACCGACCTTCTTCTGTGCATCAAGGAATTATATTTTGCACGGAGATTAGAAGATTAGGAACGAGAACATGTAAGGATAGTCTTGCAAACTTTCGAATTTTTGTTTCATTATTTCTAACCTTCATTACTGTGCAATGCCCGGTTTTCTAGTCGCTTTCATCAACACCAAAAGACCTGAAGCGTCGCTTCAGATGACCTAATGCGTACCGTTTCTGTTTTTACTTTTGGCTTTTCTGGTCGCTTTTCATCCAAAGGATGATGGTGATCTAAAAGATCTTGAGCGTCGTTTTAGATGACCTGATGCGTATCATTTCTATTTTTGCTTTTGACTTCCCATACATCCTCGTAGGGAGTCTTCGTTACCGTTGGATACTTAGGGGTGTCCGTTCGGTCACGCTTCACCAATATCCAGCAGTTCAATTTTTCCTTTTTGACTTCTTTTCAGAGGAAGCTCTTGTTATTATTGGTCTTTTCTGGTCGATTTTTTTTTAGGAATAGTACACTTGCAGCATGGTTTTGAATGATTTTTATTGTTTCATTGCCACTGTATCTTCCTGGAAAGGTCGAACCAGACTCTTAAAGAATTGGCGTAAAACATGTTCTACTCTTACAATTTAGATAAAATTTTTCTCTCCAATTATTCCCTGCAATTCTCTGTAACTTGTGATGAATCTTTTCAAGTTAGAATAGAAAACGAACAATACGTGGTAATACTCTAGAGTTTGGCCCCAGAATATAAGTTTTTGAGCGTGAAATAGTTGGTAACAGAGACATTAATGAAGAAATGTCCAGTCTAACGGAGCAAACGAGAGCAGAACAAATATGTAGATTATGAAACGGAATAAAATTGAAATAAATATAAAATGATTGTTGATAGTATTGGAATATGTGGAATTTGTAGAATTATTGAGTATCAACAAACGGAATAAATTCAAAATAAACACCACGGAAATGGACCACTGCCAGAAAATAAAGCACGACAAGGTCTCTGAAACACCTACACCAGGGAAGAGAAAGGAATACAAATTAGTACACTGGAAACCACGAAAAGGACTTAGGATGGTTCGGTCATGTACAATGTGGCGAATGACAGATGACCTAGAAGTATATTTGGCTGGACACCTAAATTTCTAAGAAGAAGAAGAAGAAGACCAAAACGTTTGTAGAAAGAAATCACTGTACTAAGACATCTAAGACATGATGAAACCCGACTTCTTGGCGTTGAATTGACACGGATAAAATGGACCCGCCTTTAAATAGAGATCGACAAGGTCTCTAAAACAGGTGAAGGTACACCAGAAAAGAGAAAGGAATAAAATTAGTACACTAGAAACCAAAATAGAGCTTAGGATGGTTCGGTTATGTACAATGTGGGGAATGACGGATGACCTAGAAGTATATTTGGCTGGACACCTAAATTTATAAGAAGAAGAAGATGTCCAAAACGTTCGTGGAAAGAAAAGCACTGTACCAAGATATCTAAGACATTGTGGAACCCGACTTCTTGAAGTTGAAACGACACGGATCAAAATGAACCCGCCTTTACAGAAGTATGATTCATTTTATTCAGATCAAATTCAAAATAATTTTTAGACAGAGAGAGGTAAAACACTCTAGTGCAGAAATTTTAAAGCAAATTGAAATAATATTTTAGCACTTACCAAAGAAGAAAGAAAAGAAGCCGTGGAGTACAAAGGATTAAACGAGATTGAAGTAAAAGTAAGGAAGTAGGATGCAAGAAACAGCTGTAAACTGTAATGAAACCTGTTATGATGATGACGAGGTTTTTCAGTAGTTAATGGAGCGGGGAAATAATCAAATTGAATTTGGTTAAACATAATACAAATATTATCCAGCCAATATTTTGCATAAACGCGAATTAATTTAAATTCCAACAAAAATTCCTATATTCCCCCCCATTTGAGGAGAACAGTCCCATTGATTCGCTCGAAATTCGAAGCCTTTCAACCGAGCGCTCCCGGAAGATTTTTACAGCGTCAGGCCCCGGACTAATTGAATCCAACAACTCACGTAATGAATATAGGTAGGAATAATGACTTCCTTTGATATCTATTTAACGCTGGATGGCACTAAACTAGATCGTTAAAGTCGACGAGGGGCGGGCGCGGACACAATGGAGATTAATCCTGCGGAATTAGCATTAGGATCTCGGTGACCCGAAGGACCCGGCGTAAGTCATGGCCTTTAGACGATGACGACGACGACGACGGTGGCTATGGCGACGGCTGTTTTAATTTAAATCCCGGCATTATGGTGTTACAGCTGCTACAAAATTTCGAACAAAAAAGGAAGGCGTCGTCGTGATGTTATTGGATGAGAGTTATCAGGAGGCTGTAACACTTTGGGATAGTCACATTATAAAGTTTGATCGAAAAAACTGCTACACAATAGAAAATTAAATTAATAATGGTTTGTTAATAAGTATTTTCCTCTCATTTATATAACGAGCATCCAACAATTATATTGTAGTCCCGTTTCTCATCGTTGAATTGACCTCTCAAATATTGACTGTCAAACAACAAATAAATTCTTGTTTACGTATATTATGTAATTACGTAGTCACCCAGGAGTACAATAAATGTTGGACAGCCATTACATAAATGCATGTCAAATCCATCCGTTTTTGTATTAGTTATGAAATTTACAATAATGTGAGTGTAGAAACACCATGAAAAATACCTCACCATTTAATCAACTTAAGTCGATGCATTAACATCGCATGCTTTTGAAATATTCAATCGTTTAACGTAAGCTAAATGCACACGACAGAAGGCAATAAAATCCTGTGCATCGCCTTTTAAAGGATCGATATTCCTATTCCACCGCGAAAGAATTGATGGCTCGAACGCCGATTATATAATTTTTTTTTTACGGGAAGTATAAATCTGAAATGGAACCTCCGCTCTTTATTAATGGCCTTCATGAAATTAAATCGATACGCCATAAACGTAATAGATGTTCGTTCGCCAGGAGCCGAAATTCATTTTAATGAAAGTCTAATGAAAGTCGGCGTTGTTCGAGAGACGTGGAATGGCTCTGGAATATCTTCCGCGATGAATAAATTTGTTTGGAGTGTTGTTATTGAGAGGGAGTACGTTTGTCCTTGTCCTGAGGTAATGCTGAAGACAACCAGGAAGGAAATATTATGATGAACGACTATTTGTATTAGACCGTGTAAGTATAAATAGAGGACGACCAGTTATATTCTCATTTAGAAAGAGCAAATGGTAAACAAAAACTAATGAGAAATAATCAACGAAAGTGTCCTGGTGATGACAGTTAATGAAAGAAACATCAAGCCTAGGGCACCCAATTTCTGGTGCTATTTATATCTTCATTATTAAAAAGATCAACAATAACTTGTAATGATTTGTGACCTACAGAGTTCCAAAATTTATTATTACTTTAACTCCGTAATTTTTTTTCGTAGTTCTGAAAATTAGGAAATGATTTTTATTCCACAATTAGTCGTAGCGTGTAATATATTACAAAGGTAAAATTAATATCTTTCATTGAGGAAAATGACACTCTGATTTGGACAATAAATAAATTATTGTTAATGTAGTTTTCCCGAAACAAAAATTAACTGTGAACAAATAACCCTTGAAATGTCAACTTTAAAACCTTTCACGACTTGAGTATTTACATATTTATTTACAATTCACATTTTTGGGTATACTTAAAATAATTAAGATAATTACAATTTAGAAATCAGGTTGCAATATGAATCACTTGAATATGAAGGAAATGAAGGAAGCACTTGCAACTGCGAACTCATGTAACGAAAGCTTAGTCAGCTTAAAGCAGGCATACTAAGAATTGAGATCATAATAGAATACACTGCATTCAGAATGGAAAATATCGTTGAATCAGAAAAGAGTAGTAGGAAAGCAATATGCGTTTTCGTAAGACTACTTACAGCTCGAGCGAGTTCTAAGAATTTCGGGCAGTCAATAAGATATCTCTTTCATAAGCCTATTACAATCAGCCTTAGAAAAATGTTTCCTCTCTTTTAACGATAGTTTCAACAACCAAGAATCAGGCCTAGCCCTACGTTTTCCTATTGTCTTGGATCTTTTCGATTTTTTTAATAATTTTGTACAAAATTTTATTTCAAAATTCAATCTGTTTAAGAACCATATTCGATATTGCTTCTGGTATATCGATGACAACCTTGTTCTGTGTTCAAGGTTTCTCTTGATTTAAAATATTTTTTTCACTTTTTTAAGCTCTATTCACTCACCAGATGAAATTTACACTAGAGCTCGGCATAAACAACTGCATCGATTTTCTTGATTTAACCATCAACTCCTCGAAAAACTCTGACCTTTTTTCTATTTTTCGGAAATCTACAACGGACATATCCATCCCAGCATACTTTCACCACCCCGCTCAATATATGAGATACATTTAGCTCTCGATTGTCATTTGGACAAACTCTTAAATACAACCATGCCAAATTCAGACTTTTGAATTGACAAACATTAAACACACAAAAAACTGTTTTCTCAACAATGTAATAGACTTAGGCTGTGTTGCTTAGTATCCGATTAAATCAGCAATTTATTAACTGCAGATTAAGTGCCAGACCACAGTTTTCCTCTATAATTAAACTACGCTTTATATCTTAATTCATAGTTGAACTACGTTTTACATCTTAATTCCTATCTGAACAACCAAAAAAATAATAAAACCCCAGTTGACGTTAAACGTAGTTCAGTGAACAACTCAGCCAAACTCTTACTCAGAAAATTAAGATAAAAAGAAATACGTAATCTCACCTCCCTGGTTGCTGAAAAACTTAACTCAGAACCAATATATTATTACATTATCTTCTTTGGATCGGTCTACCAAGAAGTCTACCAAGAAAAAGAATTTGATTTAAAGATTTCTTTCAACGCCTCCCCTTTCTGAGCTCATTAAGCACTCTATTATGCAATAATAAAGACTAAATCCATACCTTAGAAAAGACCGGCATTTATAAATTGATCTGCAACTGCAGAAGCTTGTACCATTGGGTGTAGAGAAAAGTTGCATTATTTTAGTTTTGTAAAACCGGTTTCAGTACATTTTTTTTGACAAATATTTGAGGCAGTCAAGTAACATTAGTTCGTTACAAGTCATTGGCAAATCAAAGTCAGACATATAATAGCGAAAAAAATCGGTTACTTTACTTTGCACCCGATGATTGACGATTGACAGAACTTGCCGCGGTTAGGTTAAAATAACATCTCAACAAAATTAACAAGACTTTACTACCCCTTTCATACAAATTTAAATTCACGTTTGCAGAACATGGACTATGCCCGCCAAAAAAATCTGGGACAACTCTCTACATAAATTTTTGATTTATTTTATTAGTTTGACTACAGCTTTAAGCCATTGTCTTGCTATTTAGAGCTTGTTTCTATGGTAATGTAAAAACATGTCGTTATATTTACATGACATATTACAGATCTTTACAGATCTCTTTACTCCTAACCAATGGTTTGAAAGACAATCTAACTTTAGAGCAAATCGGGGTTTCCCTTTGTTAATTCCCAGCTAGCCTAACTTAACCACGTGACATAAAGTAGTAGAATAAATATTACAAGAGAGAAAGCTCGCGCAGTTCCGAAAGTGATTTTGTTTGCTTGACATAGCGATTTAATTTCCTTTGTCGATAAATTTTACAAATTCTAGTTTCAACTTTATGTTAATTGTTGAATTTTAATAATCTAGACATGTTATTCATGGGAGTATATTATTTCTGTTTGTCCAAAAGAAAGTCTATAATAAAATAAGACGATTATTTAAACAGAGAAAGAGATAAGGAGTGAATCAATTTGGAGAGTTCTGAAAATATAAGGATGAATCATCTACCAAATCCTTGATTAATAAAAATATCACTATCTAGGCGTCTTAATGAATAAGAAGTACGATGAACATATTTATGATTAGCTATTTTTTATTATCAAATTTTATACAGTTGGAGTCACAACTGTTGCATTAATTAATCTTAATCTCATTTACAATTAACACTGAAGTGTCATGGTTTTGGACGTTTTGGCGGAACACTCTGATAAATTGCGTTAAAGCACAAAACGTATTATTTTTAAGTTTGTAAAGCACGCGGAATTTAATTTCTTAACTTACCACAGGGTATTTTTAAAGAATCTGTTGCACTTGGAGCAATTAAGATAATAAGGAAACGAATTTCCGTCGCTCCTCTTCGCCGTTTTACAGGAAAAACTTCCCGCAAATTTCATGAATTTAATCTCGGTTTTTATTAATGTATTCATTCGTTTATTCTGGACTTATAAGTTTTTCCCTCAAAGCGTGCCCTTTGTAGAAAACAAGATGCCGATTGGAATTTCTTTTCAATAACTAACTCATTTACTTTTGGTTTTATGCTGTTATCTGTAATATTTGCTTTCTTTAGACCTTAGCTTAAAGGAACTGTAAACTTTTACCTTTCAAGTATTTACTTATCTAATTGATCATTATCTTAGGGATAGGACAAGTTTTCATTTTCTATTGAGCTCCTCCAACTTGAACGAAACCCACAAAAATAGCACTCGCTTTTTTTTCTTGAGTTATATAAAGCCATCTTTTACCCTCTTGACTGAATAGTATAATAAACTTTGATTGTTAATAATAAGATCGGTAATTCTTTTAGCATCTTTTCCAGTTCTCAGTCCAAATCTAAAATACATTTGCTTTTGATTGCAGTTATTGCAGTGATGATTCAACTACGTCGGAGGCAAGCTACATGCATCAGAGCCTGGCGCGCCAGAGTATGGAAACTTTGGAGGGCGGTCATCCGCTACGACCGACATAATTTTCCTTCCTGGGAAGTTTCGCGTAATCAGCCCGGGTTATAAGAACGAGCGATTAGTGTACGAAAATAACTAATTTTTTTAATATCTTAATATTTGCTACTCATCAAATTTTTCGGAGAATGAATTGTATTATGTAACATCATGCACTTTACAATCTGATAATATGCTTTTAAGAGATTTTAACATTAAATGTAAGTTTCCGATTATCTCTAACTACAATTTTCTTTTTTATAGCGAACATACCTCTTACAAGAAATTCAATAAATCTTTGGAAACTATTTTCTCCGTCGTTCGCCTGCCACTTGGTGCATCGACAAATTGATAAGACAATATTGCGCGGACGGTAATAAAAACAAAACCGAAAAAATAATCAGCTCCGGAACGGCCAGCTGATCGCCATCTTGGGTTTTTATTTCCGCACGTTCCATCTGAGGAGGAAACTCTACAGGGTGCGAAGCCTCGTCGTCTCGACGCAGGACACTTTTCTGCCAGGACGCAGATCGACGCCGTGTTTATTTCTCCATCACCTCCTTCAATATCTGAGATACATTTGTCATCGCCCGAGGACATTCCAATAATCTCTGTCGTGTTAGAAGAAAAACGAGATTTGTTCTGGTGTCTCATTCTAACGATTAATACCTCGCGAATTGTAGTAGGTAGATAGTTTGAAGTAATTACATTTCTTAGGTGATTGATACATTAAGGATCAAGGCAAGGATAATCCACAGAAAATTCCTTAATTTATTAAATGCCTTGTAAGTAGTCATCGATTTTGATTTATAAAAACTAGGCCCTTTAAAGGGAAAACTACAAGACGTTAGCCTTTTCATAAGTTATAGATTAATTAATTTAATAGAATCCTGAATGAAAAGGATTGCTGGTACTCATAGATTCTGCAGGAAAGAAACGTATTAATATTTTCAAAATAATTAAAATGTAAATAATCTTTAATCTAAAAACCCGTATAGGTACATGTATACGGGGGAAACCCGCAAACTGAATGAAATCTCGGAATACTAAAACAGAACAAAGGTTTGGAGTGTCCGGATGGAAAGAATCCTGGCGACCAGTGCACATATTCCTGGAAATAAGCGCCGATATCTTGGCTTATGCGATATTTACGCAAATCCACGGATAGCGGGGGACTTTAGTTAGGGAAAGTTGGTACTGAGGCTGAATGCAAAACAAGACCGGTGCAAATCCAGACTTATAGCCTTGCTTCAAGCAGTAATGGGTTTAATATGATTGTAAGTTGATCCTGGACATTAGAAGGGAGACTGCGTGAGCTGAATACCTACATAATATCACTCTCACTCCAAAGAACGTCGCCGCCGTTCATGGTATCGATTCGAGATGGAAACGGAGAGAAGAAACCATTCAAGTCCAAAGAAAAAAAATATCCTTTTTTTTCTCTTCGGTATTTGTATCATTTTTGTTATTATCGAAAATTATTTTGAATACAAAAGAATTTTCTTTAGATTTGTATCAACGTTTTGGACTGTTTCTGCTTTCCTGTAAATCTGACTGTATTCGTTATATAAAAATATCGTTTAATCAGAAAAGAATCATAGGAAAACCATTCCGTAGCAGTTCGAGCGAATTTTAAGAATTTCGGGCTAGTCTATGCTAATTTCGTGACATAAAGCAATAGAATAAACATTGCAATCATACTCTGCAAGTGGTTTAGACATTTCTTCTGTTAATGATAATGAGTGTAATACAAACACATTAATTATTAAACAAGTGCGTGAATACGATGTTCTGAAGGTTATCAAAACTTTGAAAACCAAAAATACAGCAGGCTCTGATTAAATTCCTGCACTTTTAATTCGTGATTGTGCACATGTTTTGGTTAAACCATTAACTATAATTTACAATTTAACATTGCAATACAACATTATTATTCCTAATGCCTGGAAGTTATCCCGGATTGTTCCTGTTTTTAAAAACAAGTCACAAATTGATAATTGTCGATCTATTGCGATTATGTGTAACTTTGCCAAGGTCTTTGAATATACTCTTGAGCCTTTTCTACGACATTGTGTTTCGTGAATTATTTTACCAATTCAACATGGTTTTATGCCCAGTAAATGCACTATTACAAACTTAATTTCACTTTCTTAGTTTTTTTTTCATGAAAAAGTTGATCGCTCCAAACAAGTTGGCGTGGTTTGTGTAGACTTAACCGAGACATTTGATCGTTTTGATCATCATCCTCTTCTTGAAAAACTAAGTACTTGTGGCTTATCTTCTCTTATACTCTACCCTTTTGCTTCATATCTTACTGATCAGCGACAATTTGTTGAGTACAATGGCATAAAGTCGACTAAGATCGTAACAACTTCAGGAGTCCCTCAAGATTCTGTACTTGGGCCACTGTTATTTGTTATTTTTATCAATGATATTTTTAAGGATGTCGGTGTTGAATACCTTATGCATGCAGATGATATTAAATTATTTATATAAGTGGATATCCTCAGAATCGTCTTAATGTACAAGCAGCTTTAAATAGTATTTGCCAATGGTGTTCATCTATTAAGTTATCCTTAAACCCATCCAAATGCTCTATTGTTTCTTTCAGTAGACGAAAAAAATTATTGGTCTCATAATTATAATATTATCGAGGTACCTATTAATTGCTGTGACAATATTGAAGACTTAGAAGTAACATTAGACTACAGATTGACATTCACTCGCTACACTGACAATATCACGAATACCGCTTATAAAACTGGTATCGGTTCGATTAGTTAAGCTTAGGCTTCATAATTAGAACATCCAATTGTTTTAACAATCCTGTTACAATTAAACAACAGTATTGTAGTTAAATATAGAGCTTCTATAAATGATTCTATGGTCCAGTGACCTTTGGAAAAAAAAAATGATATTTGCAGCTTATTAATACTAGTGTCAGCGATTACATACAGTACCAAGTATCCAGTATCAAAGTTGCCTGCACTGCAGGCAGGAAAATTAACACTATGGTAAATTTTCAACATTCGGAGCAAAATAAGTAACAACAAAACATGCAACGCACCAACGAATATATCTGTCAAATTGAGAAACAGCTGTCAGAAATGCTGTGTATTTCATAATCACAGGAATGCGGAACATTCCAACGCCTCCTATGTCCAAAAAACCGTTTATAGAAACCGTATGTTAAATTTCGACTCAATCTCGACTACGAGTCTTTAGTTTGAAATCCTAATTATGGCGTTCACATTGTTGACATTGAGAAAATTTAGCGCAAATTCTTAAAACAGATTTATTTTAGAAAGGAGGGCAATTATTATTAATTCCAAATCAAAGAATTCCTCAAGAGTATCTCTTAAACATGTTTCAATTAAAAAGGTCTTGAAACTCGTGTGATCGCTTCATCGGTGCTTTTAGCAAATTGGTTAATGAAGACGTTCGTATACTAATAATAATAATAAGAGAGAAACTTCGAGCAGTTGTGAATGCGACTTTGGTTGACAATGCGTCTTAATTTTGCTCGTCGTTAAATCTTCCTAATTCTAAAAAAAATTTCATCAGTTAACTTTGTAGCATTGTTTAAACTTAAATATAGTATACTTGCTCGCGACCTGCGAGGGTGAGTTGAATAAAATAAGAATCATTGCTGCTTAAAGTCTAGCCTCTAATAAAGTATTTAAAAAGTATACAAGATTCCTTGTTTTTCCCCCCTCTCTCTCACACACATACAATAAAAACAAATCATAAAAATCAAAGTTTTTGACTGGTTCTGCTTTTCTCCAAAGCTGACTCTATTCGTCATATCAAGAAATTCAAAAAAATCATAAGAATAAGGTATGCCTTGTGAAGGGGTGGGTTGTGGAGGTTTGTATCATAATAGTCTCTTAAATTTAATTTATTTTTCATTAGCATGACAAAAATGCAGGGCCGTTCGCGATCAACGATTGCCACATATCCCGTCAGATTTAAGTGCACGGCGCTGAATCACGTTGAGTGGGAGAAGTAACGCGTTCTTGAATTATTTGTGAACGGCCCAAAGCCGACTCTCTACATATCCCGTCAGGATCTAAGTGCACGGCGCTGAATTGCGTTGAGTGGGAGACAATAACGCGTTCTTGATTTATTTGTGAAAGACGCAAAGCTGACTTTATTTGTCAGATCAAGAAATTTAAAATATAGTCATAAAAATAAAGGATGGCTTGTGAAGGGGAGGTTTGTATCATAATAGTCTCTCAAATTTAATTCGGTTTTCATTGGCATGACGTGGGTAGAGGTGATGCGAAATCAAGAGGTGTGTTCTTTTTACCGCAAAACTCAGAGTAACTCAGCGACACTCAGTAACCTTGCAAATTTGTATGTTTTTTTTACGCGCTCGTTGGTGAGATTTTGTGAGCTTCCTCAGAATCAATCAAATATGGATTTACGTTAGAATGCATGTGTACTATCTGTTTCAAAATCAAAAAAACCACCAACCTCGCAATTTACCTCCTGGACACAACCGACAACACTGCTGCGAAAACCCGCTAGTTACAAATTTAAGGAGAAGAAACGTAAGGTTATGTGTCAAACACGTTTCAAGTTGACAATTATAAGTTGCCAGAAAGAAAATCATTAGCGTAAAGAAAAAAAATTATAAAATTCGGGACTTAACGTTGGATAACATCAAACAAATTTATCAGTAACAATTATTCAATGATGCAACCGTTCGATGTTAATATGAAAACAGAAAAGGAAGTAAATTATTAAGGCAAAAGTTACCGCAAAAAGTCTGCTACTTTTTCTTTAATTATCGCTCCGTTAAATTTTCAATTTCACTAGAAACTTTGAAAAGAGCTTCTTGTAACTGCGCACTTAAAAGGTTTCTGAGTTTTTGTGGCATCGTCAAAATTTGATTCAATTTGCAACTTGGAAATATGACAATTCAAATTTTGACGGTCACGTAAAAATTTGAGTACCAACCAATTTTAACCAAAGTATATCTAGGAAAATTTGCTTTTTGGCAACATAACTGGTGGTTTTTAAATTTTGAAATAGACAGACGTAATGGCCGAATGTCTCGTTTTGACATTTGACACGCGCGATGTCAGTGGAATTAACTTGATTTTTTAGAAACGTTGTCTCGTGCTTAACCACTTCTTCGGTTTGCTTTGCTATTTATTCTCCTTTTTGTGGTGTTGCGTGCTGCCCCAATTTTGGTTTTATCAAGTCAAGAATCAGTGGATGGCACGTGCAAAGTACTGCGGGGGCTAAGCTCTGCGTTTTAGGGCAGTCGGTAAGCTAGGCCAAGGTTTGGGCAGCAATAAAAAATAAGGTAAGTAGCACTCATTAAATTTAATAAATAAAAAAACTTGTGGCACAAAAATTAACAAAATTTTACGTAAAATGCTTCTTTGTCTTTTTTTTTTCAGGTGGATGAGATGATGATGATGGTTAAGTAGGTAAGACTAAATCTACTACTAATTAACAAATCTACACTTTCTCTTTTTATTTCCAGATGAGGACAGTTTTTTTAGGGCTGACGAGAAAGAAAGAGTAGGACAAAAAAGACTCACGGCAGTAATCGCTCTTGGCTACTGGACGGTGACGTGGGTCATTGCTTGTGACAAAACGGTCTTGAAGAGATTGGAAGACCATCAACTGCTACTTGTCATTCCTGGTCAAGAATCCAAGAAAAATATGGAATTTTCTGGACGAAGCACGTGGTGGCTTCCGGATTATAGCGGTGGTTCAAGAATAACTTTAAAGGGTTTTGGGCCTATTTAAAGTCTTGGGCTTTTGGTTCTGTGGAAAATTAATGAAATGCAAAGGATATGGAATAAAATTGAAAAGAAAATTACTTACATTTTTGTATATTTTAACCACGAGAACGAATTCGCTTGACGAGGCGATCGGTGCATCAGCAACGAAAAAGTTGCAAGAGCTCGGGCTCGCAAGAACTCATAAGGACCGGTTTTTGGCGTATTAACATATTCATTATTGAAATTGGGGTATTGTAAGATAAATTATTAGGTGCTTAGGAAGTGGCCTAATACGAAAGGGATAGAAAATTCACAAAAGTATTGGAAAGTGGCCTCGGTAAAAGAACACCAATAGAGAACATGTGTGAGTCGAATTATTGGAGGGAAGAAAGGAAATCTCAACTGGAACCTTGTTACTTAAAATTAACTTAAATATTACGGTTAATACTATAATTATTTTAACAGGTGACGAAATCGTCACGACGTTTTAACACACCAAAACTCGTCTATTGATTGCTACACATTCCGTCAGGATCTAAGTGCACGGCGCTAAAACGTGTTGAGTGGGAGACAGTACCGCGTTCTTGAATTATTTGTTAGAGACTGCGAATTTTTTCTCGAATGAGTTCTTTTCGTTGTTTTCCCTTCGAAATGAATTCGATAGATCAAAAAGTTATTGATATTACCTGTAAATGGAGGATTTAACAGATGGCATTAGCGGCCATATTTTTATGTATATGCAGTCGAGTAGTTTCGTGAGAATTTCCTCGACGGCGTTGAAAGGTGCCAAAGTAACGGATTACGGATATCCGGGAAGGATCAAAACTCCTAGTAAGCAGATAAAAGTGAGGAAAGGGGTTTTGCGAGATTATAGATAACCCCAACCCCTAGTCATAAAACTCTTTTAATAATAAAGCACACCGATTTTCATCAATAATGCAGGCGGAGGACGTACATCCGAGCAGCTTTTATCTCCCGTACTTGCGAATCTCCTTCGCTACTTTATTTTGATTTTTAAATTCGGAGTTATGCTCTGCTTGGCTCATGAGTTTTCCAATCGAAGTGCGAACCAGCGCCACGTCGTAAAAGTTAAATCGACGAAAATAATGGAGAGGTAGTAAAATTCTAGTTACTCTTTAAAATTGGATTTAAATTTATAGCAGCGATACCGGGTCAGAGTTATGCTAATGTAGGATGAATAAAATTTTGTTTCAGGAGGTAACAAATTAAAAAGTTCTTCCTTCCTGAAAGAGATTATCGGAAATATTGGACGGACAAGATAATAAAAAATGCGCAATCGTTGCCCTGCGTAAAAATTTTCGCATACCTGGCGCAATTTCAAGGGTTGGGGTTCTAAATATTTGATTAAAACATTCCGCAAATATCCGCGTTGAGTTTGATCATGCACAGATACGAATACCGCAAGTTATTATCTGCTGGAAAACGGTATTGTACTTCTATGCTATGGTTGCAATACATTCTAATAATTCAGCGGTTGCACTAATCGGCAGTATATTCAGAACTAAACGAGATTATCGTGCGAAATGTGGTCGGATGAAAAATAAATTTCAATGGGGTAAATCAGTTAAATAAATCATGACGAGGCATAAGTCAGTACAAATGCTGTAATATATTAAGCGCGTGCATTCGGAAAGTTATACAGGGTGACATTAATAATACTGCAAAAATTAAACCACTAAGAGAAATCAAGTCACAAATTACAAAAAAAATATCCAATTTCAACTAAAAAAATTACGAACAGATAAAACAGCGACATCTTACGATCGCTTTTTGACCTGAAATTGCAGTAGGATAGACAAATTGAAGCGGGTTTGCAACAAAATTTTAAAAAAAAATTACAGTGAATTAAATTTTACTTTAAAATCATATTGTCCGGCATATAAAGAGATAATAATAAATTAATAAATAAAGCACTGAAACGAAAATAAAGTCTTGCAATGATGATCATCGTTCAATGCCGTCCCGACGCTTTTATTAAGTGAAATAGCATCTCAGCTGTCCGAAGAAATAAAATCGATATTGTTACGGTAAAACTACGGCGCTTCACCAAATATAACGTTTACTTTAGGGGTTGCGGGGCGTAGTTCAGATTTAACATAACACAAAATTCATAAGGTACATTTATTGGAAATACAAAATATAACGTACATGACAAATTGAAGAAGCCCTTTACTAGGCGGAATAAGTTCACTGTGACAAAGATTTTGTCGAACTAATTTCTGATCCGAATAGCTACATATTTATATGAAAATGATTGACCTAATTTCCAGTTTACATAAGCTTTGGATTAGGCATTTGTTTGTTAAAAATTTCGATGACTCGTTTTACTTTACTAGCAACTGTTATTATGTAATCGATATAACCGATGCGCCGAATGTAGGCCAAGGTTTGCTTGGAAATCAGAATCAGGAGTCAATCAATAATGGAATCATTCATTCATTACAGGGGTAAGTAACTTTTTGGTTACTTTAAGTTGGCTATGAAAATATATTATTGAAAATGGTCAACGCAGCAAAGGTTAAATAGTAATGCAGCTACTTAAAAGAAATACATATTTCCAAATAAATTAAATAAACAGTTTGCTTTTTTAGCTTTCTCAAAACTTAGAAAAGTGACTTATGTCTTTTCAACAATAAGTGATTCAATTATTTCTTCTATTACAATATTTTTTAGGAGAAAGTTTAGTTTCTGTCTAAATTATTCCACTTTTTTCTCTTAGTTCGATTCTCTTTCTTTTTATAAATTTTACAAATTCTTTTATAAAGGTTAGGAGAGAATTAATAGATAAAATCAAATTATGAACCTCTGACTTCCTACCATTTCCTACTATTTTCATGGCTAACGGAAAGTCAGATTTTTCTTTGGCCGTTCCTGCCTGCTATGTTTATCAGTTTATCTTATAGCCGTTTGCACCATGTCTAGTTAAAAATTAAACCAGGTTTAACAGTAATCTCAGTTTCAACAGCGGCTTAAACCGTAGTTAGAAACTGGGTAAACCAACTCAATTTCCTCCATCCCTCTTCCGTGATGGTTTAACGTTGAGTTGGTTTAGCGAGTTTCTAACTACGGCTTCAGTCGCGGTGCAAACTGGGTTTACTGTTAAACCTGGTTTAATTTTTAACTAGACATGGTGTAAACGGCTATTACTGTTGTTAATTTCATTCAAATTCGTAAAACCCTCGCTAAGATCGATCCAGATTTTGTTCCAACACTGTATATGAAATATTGATAACATTAACAAAAAAACAAAACAAACAGATTGATTGAATTTGGAATTTATACTTTCCGCGCCAAGCTTTTGAAGGAAGTCTATCTGTAGACGTCGTCTTGTCACGATGGAATTATTTGGAAAAGGTAAATTAACATTAATTTCGAAATTGGCATTTCAAAATTGTGCAAAGTCAGGATCAGTTAAGCATTTCAGTAAGTTACGAAGCGCTTAGAATAGGGTTGTCATCTGAAATGCCTAAAAATGTAGCGCAACGGAATATAAGCGTGTCATGTTCACATGTTACAATGAAGAATGAGGCAGTTAGAGTGGTTTGCATAAAACGAATTTGGGCGTGGGTTAATTGATGCAGAAAAATCTGGGAACTTTGAGCTTTGGACCCACTTGCTACCAGGGCGTAAACCGATTGTGACATAAAATTTCAGAATGTAGGAAGGTAGGAAATCAATAGAAGAAAATCAGAAATCAGTGATTTAGTAGTTAGTTGAAAGTTAGTAAGAAAGTGAGCATACAAGCAGTAAGTGATAAAGTGCAGTTGTGTGCCGTATTAACTCGAAGTTAATTAAGTGTCCAAAATGTTGGTAGGGTAATTAAGCGTTTAGTGGAAAGGACATGGAAATTAAGTTTAATGTTTAACGGCCATTTTCACAATCAGATTTTAAGGAAGCTTTAATTTAAAGACACTTTAACTATAGGGAAACAAATGTATTTTTTTAGGTTAAAGTAACTTTAAATTTAAAGGTTGATTATGAAAATGGCCCTAAAATTGAAGATTTAAAGTATAAGAAGTGTAAGACTTTAGTAAATAGATTAGTTAAATTTAAAGGACTTAAAAAAGGAAATTAAATTGTTTTAAAAGAAACTATTTTCTTTTTATATGTGTGTCTTACACTTATTATTTCACTTTATTTCTTTAACGCGCCATTTGTTTATTTACATTTGGTCAACCCTTTTATATCTCACCGTTCTTTTCAGGTGCAGGTGTTAAACCAAATAAAATAATGGGTTCCTTTATTTATGATTGGTTCTGTATACGGTAATTTTTGATTTCAAGTTTGCAACATCTTCCGATTTAGTTGTTAATTTGAAATTATAAAATTTTTCTCTACAGAATTCCAATATCTTACGTACCATGATGCACAGTGCTGCTTTTTTGGCCAATAGAGGGCTTACGGAATCTGTATTAGATTTTGTGCTACTGAAGATAGAAAGGCTTTCTGAATCTCGTCTACTTGAGGTTTTCAGCCGTAAGTAAGTAAAGGTTTTTCTTAATTATCAGGAATTATAAAAATTAAGATAAACTACTAATTACATTAGACGCAATGTTGTTTAAGTTTTTGGTAACAGAGAAAACCTTAGTTCCGGTTTTTCAATCACAGGTTAAACCTAACTCTCGGTTTATTTCCATGGTAACAAGTACGAAGACAATTGTTTCCTTGGCAATAAACTGAAAGTTAAAGTTAACTTGTGATTGAAAAACCGGTCCTTAGTAACACAATTAACACAATAAAATTGAATTAGATACTGACGTGGAATGCATGATTTGCATCAACATAATCGCCAGTGGCGTTCTATAGTTTCATTTTATTTTAAATGTTGATTTAAATATGAAATAAAGGTTACCAGATCTTTATTGGTAGTTGGTATCGTTCCATAAAACCTTTTCCAATACAGGCCAGTGTTGCGTTCGATTTCTTCTTTGAATTGTAGAATTGTCGTAGGATGGGTTCACATAGACCTTTTAAAAAAAAAAAAACTGGAAGAGGTCTATTGGGATGACCAGTTTTGGCCTCCAAAACGAGAAATGACATGACCCGAGATGTTAGTTTGGTTCTTATACGGTATGGCAGGTCCAGAGCACAAGTCATTCAGGTTCATTCCATAATTTCCGCCAAATAATTATCAACATGCCATAAGTGATAGTCATGAAATCACCTTAAAAAGTAGACTTGCACACCAAACTATCAGTTTTTGAGGAATGTGGATTTTCTACCTCCAGGTCTATTTCCCAGACTCTGCATGTGGAGGCATCTATTTAGATCGAAGTATGTCTCCTCACAGTCTTCGCTGAACATGATTTAGTTATGTCATGCAGTGTCTACAGCAGAGTTGTAAACATTTCGCTACAACTCCCTCCAATATAAGCTGCATCAACAGTGGCGCGTTGCTTAGACCGTCAATTTACGTTATTCCAATTTCAATTGAATGGAGTCGAGACCGAATTGGCAACGCTTCGTTTCTTCTACCAAGATCTTTTTGAAGAAATTTCTATGTTGTCGGCCGGCTTCAGCAGTTCTCGAGTAAACTGTAGGTATGACGGAGGCGCAAATTCATCTTTTTGGTGAAATTTGTGTGTTGTCGGCCGGCTTCAGGAGTTCTCGAGTAAACTGTAAGTACGAAGGAGGTGCAAATTCATCTTCAAGATTCGTTTTAGAGTGCTGCGGTCTATGTTTGAATTTCCGGAGAAGATTTTGGTTGGAGGTGTTTGGTTCTGCGGTGACAATGACGTTCATAGTCATGCATGTTTTCAGATTTCGGTTTTCTCCGTTTTTGAAACAGGTATCAAAATTCAAATTAGAGTCGAGACACCCTATACAAGCAAAAATAAATATAAAAATAAAATTAAAGTTGATTCTTGTCCGATGAAAATTTACAAGTACAAAGTTTTTTTTAATCTTGAACCGGACAGAAATATGATGGGAACATACTCAACGTTTCGCTATAGGTTTATAGCTTCGTCAGGAGTGACTCGAACTCCTACAACTCGAATTTTTCTGTAACTCGAAGTTGTTTGCTATGCCCTGCACTTGTCTAGCGTTTCGGAATGATTTCTCGCTTTTTATCTCAAATTTATTTCGAGTTATAGAAATTAGAGATAAAGAGCGAAAAATCATTCAGAAAATTATAGAAATTAAATGAATAAGCAATGTCTAACTCGAATTTTTATGAGAAATCTTCACCTTTTTATCATCAATTTACAACTATAGCCGCAGTATGGAACAACAATGTCACGCAAAAAACAGTACAAAACTGTTTCAGTAGGGCTGGTTCTCGAAAATATTTATAAAATTTTTACGACGAAGAAGACGATATTCCGTTAGAGGAACTCAGCGGAATTGAGACGACAGGCTAGACTTACAGAAGAAGAAAAATCTAACACAATTTCAGATCTTGAAGAGAGATTTGAAAACTATAAAATTATTCAATGTGGACGACTTATGCTTTAACGACTTTTTAAAGCTCAACAGTGACCTTGTAACCAGTGAATATTCTACAGATCAAGAAATAATAGCCAGTGTCAATTTAACTAAAACTTAAGGAGACACTCAAGAAAATAGCGATGACAATGACTCCGAAGAGATTGGAGTGGTGAAGCCTTCCCCTAAAGAAATTGAGAATAGTTTTGAGATTTTAAAACGTTTCTTCACATCAGAAGAAAGTACAATGGATCTGCCTATTACTTATTAAATAGTCCTAAAATTGAACATTTTTATGAAACAAATACATGTCATTTAACTTGAATCTTATCTATAACTCGAATTTAATCTCTGGTCCTTTGCCAACTCGAGTTACGCTTTGGGCTTCGACTGTAGTAAATTCATGATCTTTTTAAATTTGTTCAAATACAAGTTACTGCGTAATAAGTTTGAAAGACAAGGTTTTTAGGTTTCGAAAAATTATTTGAAAATATGATCGGCAATACGTGGGGGGTTTCCAGCACCAATGGGTACTTATTCATTCAAGGAGCGTACGCACAGCTGCCCCCAAGGTATCGACATTCCCGAATATCTTCTTAATACGTCACATTTCTCATGCACATTGCGCGCCTCTCCACTTTTATTTGCAAAGGTGGCGTAAGTTACGGACACTTTCTCCGGGATTTCCGACGGCGAGGAGATCCGAGATTTAGTGGAAAAACGCGCCCGCCCCAAATCTTATACGAATCTGCGGCTTTTATGTTTTTCCCGCTTCCGTTTACGTGCCTCACATTTTAGTTCTGACTAATGTGCGTGTTCGCGGCCATATTTCAGGGATGTTTTTATGGACGGCGACGACGACTTGTCGACGGATTACGCTAAAAGGCTTCGATGGCAGGGACAAAAATTCTGACATATTATTGCTATCAATAATCTTCTGGTTATTGGGACTCAAATAAAAGTCGAATATGAACATATGCTCTTTTCAAAATTATTGAAAGCAATTACATAATAATTTAAAGTTTCTAAATAAATAAGTACCTAATTTATTTTTTTCCGAAACTTTCTTGAATGAGCAGTCAGGAGTCATTAGTTAAGATATTTCTAAGACATCAAGAAATTGTGCATAAAACTTTTTCTGTTTCGCGTCGAAAGATTAAGTGTTTGATTAATGAATTACTGTTTGGCATAGGAATTACTTTCGTTTTATTTCATAAGTGTTCCTTAACTTCGCTATAAAGAATAAGAATGCCATAACCACGAAGTAAAACACAATCTGTTTTCGAAATAATTGGATTAATTTTTCTTTACGGGCGTTAATTAATTGTACACAGCAAATGTGTTGTCGCCGCCAACAAAAAGTGGTCACTTTTTTTGAATTAAATATAATGCCAAGGATTTTGCTGGGTGGCTGTAATTATGAACTGACACTTAGGGATGATGGACAATAATTAATAAAGTTCAGTCATTATTTTAGTTTGAAAAATATTGGCTCATGTTAGCCACACAGCTAAGGCAGACGTGGAAAATGAATTCATCTTTAAAAAAGTGAGTCATTCGTAGATGACAGTTCATAATTACAACCAATCAGCAATATTTTAGTATTGTTAAATTTACGTCAAGTCAAGTGTGCACCTATTTTTGGCGGCGACAGTATTTCATTTGAAATAATTTTCAGAAAATTCATTTTAACAAATGTGTATGAGATTTCATTTATTAAAAAAATAACCTCAACGTCAAAATTGGCGCCCAAAGTGGAGCCACCTTATATTTGGGATTTGGATTTTGGAATTGGGGTAGGTGGTATATAATTTGTTAGGAATTTGTACATTGCGAGCTAAGTATTAATCTTTGGTTAATCTAGGATAATGTAGGGCCGTTGTGCTGACCAAAAAGTAACACTAAACGCTAAATATGAATAATAATGATCATCTTCACAAAATTGGATTACTTCTTTGGTCACATTGACAATCTAAAAGCTTAATACCAAATTTATCGTTTCTCTAAATCAGGAACACTGTTTTCATCAGTTGCACTCAAAAAATCTGCCCAGATAGTGTAAGTCAAGCAAGTTATAATTAACTTAGACCCAATCTTTCTACCTCCTGTTAAATTTAACCGTCGGTTAATATCCTAGGAAACCATAGGCAACACAGTAGTTTCCAAGGTTATTAACCGACGATTAAATTTATCAAGAGGTGGTAAGATCGGGCCTTAATGATTGATCATTTGCTATGATGCGATACCGCTTTTATTGTCAATCAATAAACGGTATAATTGTAAAGTAAATTAATGCAAAGGAGGAAACCCCAACAGGACGACGAAGAAATTCAAGTCACTTTTGAGGATTAAAACCGAGGCTCTTGGTATCGGACCGAACGTTCTAACCACTGAACTCAAGCGATTCCGGCGGTTAGAGAAAATAATCTAAGAAAAGTTAAAATGTAATAATCTAACAAAAATTAGAATTTGTTAGATTATTTCCTCTGAACGCCGGAGTCGCTTTAATTCAGTGGTTAGAACGTTCGGCTATTATCATCATCATTATTTTCACTCTCGATAGTTATTCTGTGAACTCAACACTATCTATCTGCTCTTTATTCTATGATCCGTATGTTGAGGCATGCGCCTTCTCTATTTGAGTTAATTTTCTGAATTTACGATTGGCTAAAACTGGGCATGTGGGACGCGCGTTTTCGTGCTCAAAGTGCACATCACGGCATCTACATTACTTGGGTAAATCGTCAAGGGTGCTGTTGTGTTTTGGTTACTTTTGTGTGTTTTCTGCTTGGGAGTTAATTTGTCCGTGCGAACATTTATCGAACGATGGCGGTGCCGGTTTCTTAGACCCTTTCACGCAAGTGCATCTGCGATGCATGAATAGAAAAGCCTGTGAAGTTTTGCATAGGTAAGATTATTGCATAATGTATTGAAACCTTAGCTATATCGTAACATATCGTTCTTTTCTTTCTCTTAGGCTTCTTTCCTTTACCCTGAGCTTTTATTGTTCGTTCTACAAGCTGGTTGCTTCTTAGTCACTAACCCCGGCGTATACTTAAGCCGGCGACTCGAGAAATCTTCTCAACTATTGTCTCATTCCTAGGCCTCGTTTTATGACTTCACCGACGTTCTGCGATCAACAGGACTTCGTGGCCACCTCGACGACAAGCAAGAATTAGCCCGTAATTGCTTTACACTTTATTTTCGGGGATCATATACAGGGTGTGTACTGAATTAATGTTAGATTAATCGATGCTCTCGAATTAAATCCTGTTCATTTGAGTTAACGTAAATAGGTGATATCAAGAAATCGAACATTATTTTGACGTTGTTTGAACAATCAATTGCCACTTTCTTAGTTTTGTTATTGATTTTATGTGGGCCACCACCTTGTTGCACAGTAGTAAAAGTAAAGACACGTTAGCGAAGCGATCCTTTCATAGAGATAAGCATTTTGGATTGGCCAGGAATCCCATTGGACAAATTTTCTCTGGCGCCCGTAAACCTATATCGTCGCAGTTCGAACCACGACCCAATTCTCCATTCCAGCTGGGGAATTCCGCGTACAACTACGCACTTTTCTTGCTGCTCTCCATCCGTGTCGATAACTTGCTAGTTTTCAGGAAAGTGTAAAAAGTTTGGTACCACGACAGGATAAGGGTTCAATTCCCGAAAGTGACAGTTTTGATAAAGCAAATAATTATATTTGCGAAACGTCAAGTAACTCAATAAATTACTCTTTTAGCTCGTTTTTAAAAAGCCTTTTTATTTGTTTCATATTTTCTGTAATATTTATCGTTTCTAGTTTAAAAGTTAATAATTAGTAAAAGTCTAACGGCCATTTTCATAATAGGACTTTAAATTTAAAGTTACTTTAACCTTAAAAAATACATTTGTTTTCCTATCCTTAAAGTGACTTTAAATTAAAGCTTCCTTAAAGTCTGATTATGAAAATGGCCGTCACTGCTTTTACTTTATCTTTAAAGGATCCATTATTTCATTACAACACATTCAGAGCAATTAAAAGCGATTTAAAACTTTTATTTGAAAAAAATAAGCAATTTAGGTGTATGAGGAAAGTGCCAAGTAATATACAAGCTGTTCCATTTTAAATATCAAAGATTATTTTTTTGCAAACTTAATATCTTTTTTAATTATTTGTTTATGTTTATAAGTTTTTGATTTATCCTTTTAATGGTCACTTACGTTACATTAGATAAAATATAAGTAAAACGTCTTGTAATGAAGTTTGTAATATGTTACTCTTAATCAGGGATGCGAAACGAAACCAAACTTGCTTGCTTTGGACCGGCTTTTTTGCGCTTCCATTATACGAAATGTTCAAAATAACCCAAATTTTCGAATGAATAAAAAATCGGAAACCTGAAACTGTACAAAAAGACCAAGAAACCATGTGTGTAAAAGAAACTTAAAGGAATCGACAAATGTAACGACATGCAGGTTTTTTTCTACCTAACATGAAACGGCGAAAAAACGCAGAATCTTGGATCGGCACACTTATGACGTCACCTCTCTGACGTCACTGAGTCGCATAAAATAGCCAATAACATCTCACAGCCTAAGTTAGGCTTACATTTAATTCTGGCTTAAATATTTCATGCAACCGACCCTTAGGTACGTAAAGTAAAATTCAATTTAACACGTGTTTTATGTTATTAAAATGACGTCACGTGGCGTCGCGCCGCTTGGAAAAATATAGTCACAAAACGCGACTAAACTTTTATGGTCATTTTTAAGGGTGTTTTAATAATTCTTTCACGATTAAAAATAAACTAGAAAACCGGACGTTCAGAACGCGAACCAATCACGATTTTCTTTCGAATCCTGAAAATCCAATTTTTTTATTCGGCTTATTGAATATAAATTTTAATGAAAAATGAACTCACAATCAATAAAAGCTTTGGCTTCCTAGGACAGCGGTACCGTAATGTAGCGGCCGTCATATGACCGCGAATTAACGTCCTGTAGCATTGAAAAAATGACGTACATTGACCTAACTAACCAAAAAGGAAACCAACGTTCTGTACTTTTGCTTTTATGTGAATATCTGTAGCAGTAAAAAAGTTTGGTACCACGACAGGAGAGGGGTTCAATTCCCGAAAGTGACAGAATTTTTCTGTCTTCCTGTTTGTGTTTCCTTCTTTGCATTAATTTATTTCGGGATTACAACGCAATACAACCGGTCTATATATAACTATTCTTTTTTGCCTAACAGATACTTTAGAATTTTTTTTCTTATATGTATACGATGTTATTTTAAAGAATAGCTTAAACAGCGACATCCTACAATCAAAATCGATCTGTAATAAAAATGTTGATGTATTTTTAAATTTTACGATTTACTCTGCTTTCTTCGCTGCGGTCTTCCAGTTCGTAGCTTATCCTTATCTCAAATTTTGTAATAGACTTTATCGTCCATCTGATTGTTTTGACTTCCTTTGTTGTTAAACTATACGGTTTTTACGTTTCACGTTTTTACATGGTTTTGAAAACTGCAAGTTACAAATTCCTTGACAATTGATAGATCGAAGGTTACTTATTCTTTTAGATGTTAAAAATCATGCAAAACTTGCTGGGTGAAGTTTTTCTGGAGAATTTTATTTTTATTTCACCATTGCGTCACTAAATTGAAATGAAGCATCCAAATCGAATTAAAATATTTCAAGGCATTCATTATCGCCACTGCGTATAATTAATTCATATTTAGCACCACATGGCATTCGAGTTTGCCCAACTCCCATTACTAAATTAAATCCGAGTCGAATTTAAGGGGCAATTTGCGAGCGCAAGTAAGAAGTGCAGAGGCTTGATTCGATCGTCACATGCACCATTCGCCAGACAAGGCCCGTTTCCGTTGTCAATCATTAACTAAATTACCGATCGAGCTGCTGGAGTTTCGAACTAATAAAAAGTCCGCCTCCACCCCTGCATTGCAGTCCGGTCACATCTGTTACCCTGCCACCCTTCTTGGTCGAGGGGCACGGGCGTTTTTCTTAAGCTGAAAACTCTAAGGCCTGTGTTGCATGCAGTAAATTCCAAAAGGAGGAAGAAGAAAAAGCAGGCGAGGAGGAACGGGACATTTTCATTAAAGACCGAGGACGAGAGATGGGTTTCTCAAGTTAAGACAGATGCTAATGTGGTCATTTAGAGTGACACGGTCCAATTCTGATGGTTTCCATTATTAATGATCGGGTCTCGCAACAGACCGTTTGTTTGTCGGACACAATCAGAGTAAGAGCCATTAAATGCGTCCCATGTTCCAAGTTCAAAGCAAGACGGAATTACCATAACTTCGTCTAATTGTGCGGTCAAATCGTCCCGAAAATATTCGAAGACGTGCACAAGCGATCGACGACAATAATTACAAGGGAAAGTTCGGTGATAAAAAGCGTGGGGAGCAGGTGAACTGAAACTTGGCAGATTAGTCGGGCTGATCACGCCATGGGATTACGAGAGAGACCATGCCCGAGATCCTTTATTGTTTTTCTTTTATAAGATGGCGCGGATTCGGCTTCTGCTTCAGTTCTAGCACGTACTTCCGGCTTAGTTGTCCTTAACTTTGTTAACTGCGGACGAAGTTGGATGCCAAAGCAGCTGAATTAATGTCGGCTAAGGCGACGTAAGCCCGCGAAAAGTTACAAATTTGCCACACACACTCCAATGAAAATTGGACTTCTTCTATTTCAGGTACCTGTACATCCTTCCCACAAAAAGAAAATTAACGTCCTCCAATCTCTTCCTATACTTTATCTTATACAAGTACTTAATCAAGTGTTATACCTGGATGCCTGCGTCTGTCTCTGGATTCTAATCAATGTTTAAATAACGGTAAACAATTGCAATCAAATATTTTAGAACGTCGTCAAAGTAGAACGCCAGTGAGTGCAGTGCTCCATAAATTAAGCTATATTTATTTGATCAATTAAGTAAATAAATTCATTCTCATCAAATCTTGTAGCGAGACAGACAACGTCTGTGTTGTTTCAGTTTGAATTATCATGTCTTCTATGTCCAGGCTGTAATTTTCATGATTTCATAATCATCAAGAGTCTTTTACACTTTTAAATCATAAATTCAAATTCAAATTCAAATTGCTTATCAAGATGAAGAGTCTTTTACACTTTTACCTTCCACTTTGTTCCACAGTGTTAGCTATATAGTTTAACGCACGTAAGTTAAAATATTAGGAATATTTTCTTTAATAAGTAGGTATTTCAAACGATTAATTATTTACCGAATTTATTTTTATATACTGCAAAAACCAGATTATTTTCTCATTTCGAGCGAACACAAAATAAAAAGCAATAATAAAAATACCTCTCCAAGATCCCCAAGAACTTTGCTCGTTTATTCTGGGGCTTAATTCGCCTACATAATTCATTTAATATTATAATAAGAATAATATCGCAGTAAAAGAACGCAAAATATGTTTAAGCTATTTCTGAATTTGCAACCGCACGTCGTACATGTGGGGCTCGCCCTTTTCCAGGCGAGCTCGGGCGTCCAGACGTAAAGAAGAATAACGACGGGGTGGGTGGTGATACGTACGTCCTGAGGAATACTGCGCCCGGATTATAATACAAAAGAGACCGGCGAATTTCATCGGGATAAATTGATCTAAGGCCGCGAAGGGTCCCAAAGTACGCACACAAAGTAAAAGATTCTCGGGGAGCCAAGCTTGGTTTAAGAAAAATTAGTTTAGGAATTATCTTTTGCTTTAAACGATTCTTCGAATTACCTGCTGAACTTAGGGGGAGATTTGGAAATTTACTTAAAATTATAAATTCAACAATCGTTTTCATTATTTATTTCACTTACATTACTTTATCTCAATCACTGATCAGATAACTAGATACTACAACTTTTACAGAATATTTGTTCTCGTGATGGCCCCACGTTGGGCGTCAATTTGGTGCTACGTTTTGTATGGGATTGTGAGGGGGTCGCTTCTTGTCTGATTATTTAAATTTTTTGTTTGAATGCCGTCCCACGTTGGGCGCCAATTAAATTCTTTATTTGTGTATGGAGGAGGATCCCTTGAATTATAATTTTGGCAATGTTGTTGTGTCAAATTCCAAGTTGTGTGGGTTTTAATAAATAAAATTGAAATTGGAAATTCTTGTTTCATGTGCGTAAGTTCATGAATTCATAAATTTATTAATAATTTCCAGTTTAATTCTCTTCCATAATAAATGTTATTAATTTAATAAACCCAAGCATTTAATAATTTCATCCAAAATTAAACACGTTCTGGAATTAATAAACACGAGTTAATTAAAATTTGCGCTAAACGAAGAAAATATTTATTCTCTCGAACGGACTCGGTCGGAAGCGCTCTCGGAATTTAGAGATTGCGATTTCCTCATCGAATGAAATTAATTTTCCGTGAGGTAAGAAGTCCCCGGACCGAACTTAATTACGAAAAGCAAAAGCGACGCGAAATTTTTCGTGTTAGAAAAAAAATAAAGAAAAGAAACACTGGAAGAAACGCCCAGGACGCAAACGGTGGCGGCAGATGTTCGGGAAATATATGGGGCCACGATAGTAGAGTCGTAATTCACATTTTTTTTTCAACGCCGCCGCCGGTTGTGTTTGTTTTAACCCCTTGATAGTTAAGTGTCTGGGGATTTAATAGTGTACGACCGTCGGCCTATTACTTTCATTTATGGTCCTATCCCCATATGTTTAAGCAGTTATCTTCTACAATTTTATAAAAAAAAGACAGGATAGTGACGTATTAAATTAGTTGGTGCTAGTGGATACAAAGTACAATAGATTATTTATTTCAATCCTAGAATTATTCAATATACACTGTTGGTCTAGCAAAAACTATGCATTACTTATAATGAGGAAGTAAAGAAAGATATTAGCGATGACAATGTGCAAGGGTGTAATTAATATCTCTATTTTACTTCCACACATCATGTTTCAATCAACTTCTCCTTTATTCACGCATAAGAAACGCACGTACAGCGCTGGCAAGGCCAACAGTGTATATCATCTGTTGTCTTTTGTCTTTCTTCGCCATGGGTGAATTTTAACATTTCTTAAAATGTAAGAGAGAAATAGAATACAATAAAAGTGGAGATGGTAACACAGATTATAATAGTGTTTATTCGCTTCAAGCTCAACATTTGTAGAAATTAATAACTGTGGTCTGTCTTGTACAAATTATTACGTTACACTTTATATTTTCGGTGCAAATAAATAACATCTATTGCAATGATGATTAAGAGAATTGATATTGTTGAATATTAACTGGAAAACTTAACAAGGAAGTTTTTTTTTTCTAATCGTCTCTATTTCTTTCGGTTTTCCTTCATCTAATTCTAACTTTGTAGAAAATTAACATTAATGTAGAACAAACACATAAAAGCTCATAAAACCGACGCTGAATTTCTCGCGGGAACAGACGAATGAACTGAAAAGGAATTGGAGCAACCGCAGTCGTTAATTTTTTTTTGGTAGTGCTTTTTGAACTAGCGCTTTCAACTAACCCAGATTCACTGAAATAACGGCGGCGCCGTCTCGCGGTCGTAAAATTTTATATTCAATCTATAAAAATTAAAATGAATTTGGAAACTATTTATTTATAGGCGTTATTTAAAAACTTTGGAATTGTAAGACAAAAGATAAAAGCGACATGAAAATGATGTCAAATTTACACAAACCAAATTACTTCAGTGTGGTTCTTGTTCTTGATGGGGGTATGTGAAAAAGAAAACAAGAAATTGAAAGAGTAAAGCAAAAATATCTTTGTAACCAGAATCGTTGTACAATTCGCTAACGAACCAATCAGTTGTAAAAGTATATATCTATTTTTTAAAAGCGGAAATAATCAGCACAAATCAAGGAACAAAAAATTGTTAAATCAACTAAATCGATTATTATTATTATTGTCTGTCTGTATTAATTTAAATATCAGATCAAGATTTACTTCCTTACAAAAAAATACGTCATTAAAGTTCTAGAACAAGATTTTGGGGATACAGTTTGAAGGAATTAGTCAAATCAAGCACATTTTCTGTGACTGATTCTGTTTTATTTTTCGTTAACTATTTTTTTCCAATTCTTTCTGTTTTTATATAGTGCTTCAACTTCTTCTCCTTTAGTATGCCTCTTGTTTCTTCATTCCCAGCCCTTGTAGGTCTTTCCTCTCGTTTTTTGCTTATTTTCTTTGCTCTCCAAATTTTATTTACTTCTGTCTGTTTTGATCTATTTTATTGAGATGTCCGTACTGTCACAATTGGGATTGCTTTACTTACTTCTTGATACCAGCCACTTCAAGTTCCCCCTTGTACTATCGTTTCTTATTTTATCATCTTTTGTAATATTTACAGTTCTTCTGAGATATTTTATTTCTGTTGCTTGTAACTAGTTTGTCAATTTGAATTTAAAGCTTGACAGCTTTAAGGTGCGACATCGCGCGGCCGGAGTCTTGGTCTTGATCATTTTTCGTAATTCTTAACAGTATCAGTGTTCACTTGTAAGGTAATTCTTACTCTGGAACTGGTTATTTAAAAACTTTGTAATTTTCTAAGGTTAAAATAATTCCTTAATTTAAGTTTACAGTATCAATATACCCCACAGCGGGGCAACAGCTATTACTCTTCCTCGTTTAAAACATTTTTAAATTTAAACGATATACAGGCTCACTTCCACTCCTTTTACTCGAAAATTAGAAGTCGTAGGAAGAAGGAAGGAAAATAAATTAATGACAGAAAGTTATATGACTCATTTAATGGCAATATAATTGTCTTTCGTCAGCCGGAAGTAGGTGTTTTGGAGACCAACTTATTATTATTTTACTTTATCATTCATTATTGAACTTTGACCTTATTATAGCGCGTTCCAATCTTAGTATGAAGTATGACTATATGCGTCCTTTTCTATCTTTCGTGGTTTTTAAATAAAGCTATCTTTATTTCTCCGAATTCCCCATAAGACTCCAAGTGTCTTCGTAAGGCCAGTTCTGCGAGTTCCATTAGAATGCAGTACAGACCTTATGGAGAGACCTTCGGAGAGATAAAGATAGCTTTATTGAAAAACCATGAAAGGTAGAAAGGCACTCATATAGTCATAGATTATATATTATATATAGATTAATATATTGCTTAGTATTAAATAATATTTATTTTATTGTACTTTCAATCCTGCATTGCAGCTTAAGTTTCTCTATTGTACAGTCGATTCTGAAATAAAGAAGCATTCTGAAATCAATACCCTTCTTCTTTCTTTGAATTTATAATCACACCCAATGACGTTTGATATGACATTTTAAAATCAGTTGTTTTGATATTTCAGCCTCTTAGTTGGGTGTCATTTTTATGAGGTTCGTCACGCGTTGGGCGCCATTTTTATTCTGTGAATGTCGAAATCGTGGACGAGAGCTCCACGTTGGGCGCCATTTGTATGTGAGACACGAGGTTATGTACGAAACAGATACACCCCCTGAACAAAAAAAAATTGACTTTGGCGAAAGCACATGGCCAAGAGGAAGTAATTAAGTGAAAAATCCAACAAAGACAGAAAATAAAAAAAACAAAACAAAAAAGTCTCAAGAAAATGAAATTGAAAATCGTTGTAAGCCAACAATATTGCAATTATTGGAAATCACAGTAACTAACGGGCTGTCATCCATGATTCCAACCCTCACAATATAAATTTGGCGTCCAACATGGAGGTTTGATGAATTTTGAAAAACGAAAATTAGTCACGATGAATAAAAGAAAAAGATGACAGAGAGCAGAGAGGGCAAGCAGAATAAGATCAAGGCAAGAAGTGTTAACGAGGTTACCAAAAGAATTGGGAGCACTAAGAGAAAGTATACAGACAAAGGCAAGTAGGTATAGAAAGGAGGGTATAAAAATATTGGCCACGATGAAATAAAAAGGAAATTATAGAAGAAAACAAAAACGTAAAATTTATTTGAAGAATTAAGCTTAGAAAAGAGAAATGAAACTGACGGGAAAATGTTGCAAAGAACAACATTAATTAAGGAAGAAATAAATAATAATAATAAATGTAGGAAAAAAATGTATAAAAAGAAACGTCTGAAATGATTATAAAAGTAGAAAACAAATTAACAGGACTAAAATAAAAAAAAAACTAGCAAACAATAAGATATTAAAAATACAAACACGAAATCATTAAATAATATAACAATCAACTAAGAGGGAAGAGGTGTCGTTCAAATGCTCCCCCCTTCCACCGCCACCAACTTTCACAGCTTTCTTATAACAGAAGAGTGAAGATTGTTCTGATCAAAGCCGATTAGGAAATAATGATTGATTGCGGAGAACTTAATTTATTTATTGTTATATCTCTTCTCTATTGGTGATTTCAGCTAAGCGATACGACCTCTAGCGGAAATATTTAAACTACAATAGTGACGGCATAACAAGGTTAAGTTTTGTGAAATAACTGAGACTAAATTATTTTTATCCAACACCTGTTTATTATGAAGCCATTATAATACCGAATTTGCGAATATGATGAGGTCTATAAAACACTAGTGAAATTATGAACCCATAATTAAACTGTTATTCAAAATTGGCGTTATTATGATTTCATAATAAACAGGTGTTGGATAAAACCATGTTTTACATTCATAAAAGAAAATTTTGAAAGACTAAAAATAAGAAAACAAAGTTGAGAATGGTAAAAAAATCTTCGAATTATTTGTAAGTGTTTCCGTTACTTAAAATGGTATTGCATTAAATTCAGGCATATTTATTTATGTTAATTCTAAAAAAATACATGTTTAAGGGCAAGTGGCAGTTAATACAATTGTCTGTACCATCTCAAAAGCAGTCCAAACCAAAAGAAATCGAATGTTACACAGTTAATTAGTGTACCAACAATTTATTTATATTTCTTTTCAAATAACAATTTTTTCTCTAGATTGGAATATTTTCTTTGTATGTACAATTAAAAAAGAAATGCATTTTGAAGATATTTTAATATGTTGTTTTGTTATCTTTGTTAATTATCACTTGATAATTAACAAACTTGGCGGTGTGTTCACAGAAACTCCAAAAAAAGAAAGAAATTTGATTAACTTAACTTCTCCTGTTATGAATCACATTTTTTATAAGAATTTGAGCACAGAATTGTACTGTCAATAGTCAAGTATTGGAACTGATTTAGTGAAGACCAAACCAAAATTCCAAGAGCACAACGAAAATATAAGAAAAACCACAAACCGCACGATTGTTTACCGTCTTGCTAACCCTGTTCTTACGTCATAAAACAGGCATTTCTTACATTACCGATGACGAGAAAAATTAATTTGAATCACCAATGGGAATAATTTATACAAATACTTTTATTTAAGTCCACCTTTTTTAAGTTCTACCAAAACTACGATTGATCGAAAAAAATAAAGTTGTTTGACAAGGGTTTAGATTTGTGATATTCTTACGTCATAATCCGGGCGTTTCCTACTTTATCGACAACTGGAAAAATTAATATGAATCGCTAATGTTTTAATTGTTTTGGTTCACCATTTTTAAGTTCTGTCGGAACTACGGTTATATCTAAAAAAATAAACCGCTTGAAAAGGGTTTAGATTTGTGATAATTAAGGAGCGGACGTCCGTAGGTTCCATTTAGATTATCCAAGCTCTAACTATTGTTGTAATAAAGCAAAACCAGCCTTGCCCCCTAATGTTCGAACACGAAAGCATCGTGACATCAACAGATGCGAACCGAGTATCAGATGACGTAAAGGAAGCCCAATAGCACTAACGGTCGAGTGTGAACGCAATTTAATCTCTGCGTCAAAATAACAACTCGCAAAAGACTGTAATTCACATGAACAAGTCATGTATCTAGTTGTTCTGAATTTCTTTTTAACCCGCAAGGATAAGTTTTTTTTTTGTAGCATCTATTCTAGACTGAGCTTTGGTTTTATCTCTTTTTCCGGCTGCTGTTTACTCTTTTTCAACGTAGTCCATTATGGGTTGTAGCTTTAATTTCTTATGTTCTATTAAGATTATCCAATTCCTAGCTATTGAATTAAATATATTTTTTTTCTTTAGAATCGTGTACTTAAATACTTTGTATTTGCTTATCATGGGCAAACCAGACACAACTTTTCTCCACTACTTCAGTTACTTCCTGAATAATTTTCTGGCAAAAGTGCTTGTTATATGGTGACATTTTATGACTTACGAAATACCACATTTCACCAATGATACGTCTAGACGTTTTAAATTTTAAAGTGAACGAACAAAATTGCAGTTCAAAGGAACGCTCAGGTTAATATCCTTAATAGCACCCCCTTAAGTGATGGTGCTTTGCAGGCGTAGCCACCTGCGATCAACGCGGGCAACTATCGCTCTCAGCGATTGTAATTAAGCCAACCTTTTACAGTGAGCACCTCGTAACGTAATGATAATTGTTCGCAACGTGGAGGTTTTCTTCCGGCGGCGAAAAGAGATTTTCGCCTCTCTCTTCGCTTATTCTTTTTCTTTTCATTATTGAACGCGCGTGCCGATCGATATTTCGCACATGTGGGGTCGGGGACTTGTAAACGTGTTAAATTGTTAAAATTTGGGGGAGCAGCATGTTTTTCAGGCCACCCTCGCGCGCACTTTTAATGCCGCCGCAACCACTAAACGCTTCATCTGCAGTCACCAACTCATCCGTTCGCTGAAAGTTCTTGACAAGTCCAAGTGCTTAACGTAATGGCATGGCTGAAAGAAAAATATGGAAATGCTAATGCGCGCGCGTATTTATTTTTTTTTTCTCTCTCTCTGTGGGAATTAAGTGTGAACGCGTAGCGCGATTTACATTTTAAGTGTTTGTAAACACGCGGATTGTGGAAAACTGGAAATGTTTGTTTAAAAGGAAAGGGTATTTTTCTCTAGTTTTGGAACGAAAGCAGAAAAAGCACCAATTATTTTGAAGAGAAAACTCAAAAAAGAAATTATTATTAAGACCTAACAGATCGAGATCAAATTATTTCAAATTACATACATTTTCTTTTTAAATAGTAACGCACCTGAATACGGACAGCCAAATTTCCACCGCAGTCTGAGATTCGAGCCCTCTTTGGTTGAATCCTTGGTTTCCGGTTGGAACCGCATGTCTTGGATTTCTTCTACTGGAGTAGAAGATTCAAACATGGCCTTTCTTCTAACTGCAGTAGAAGTTAGTTCTTTTAACTTCTACTGCTGTAAAAGAATCCGAGACACGCGGTTCCAACCGGAAACCAAGAACTCAACCATGGACGACTGCTACAAAAACCTTTTAGTTAAATTGAGTCCTCTTTCTTTGATTCTATCAAGAAACCTTTACAAATAACAAAATAATAAATCAGTAATTACCATGCTATGGCTCTATTACTTTTGTGTTACACTCCTGGACATTAAGGCAAGGTGGCAAGTACGCGTTGTTTTCTCAACAGTTGTCTCGAAGCTAGACTCTGAAGGAGACGTGGGGATTCAATACAAGATGTTATAATACGGGGGCCGGGGAAATAATCCCAGCTGAAAGTCGCTTCTCAAAACCCAACACCGTACGCTGGTTTTCTTGAACCTCCAGGAGATTTGTCACAACTCTTGCATTCAGCGTCGGGTAAGACAAATATACACCAATGTAACGTAGAAAAACTATTAATTCGACTTGTATTACAATGGTACATACAGAACATACAGCCCAAACGGCTAAAACTAATGACACAGACGTCGGCAATATGTTTACTTTACAGTAAAGGTTATTTTACAATAAACGCGAAAGATCAGTACTGATTGAAGAGTTGAACCTTAAGTCCCAAAACAGTAAACACCACGATCAACTTAAACTAACCTGAACAATTGACGTTTGTAATTTAATTTATTGAACTACGATGTGCCGGAATTATTTGCTCTTAAAAAACAAGCGAAATAAAGTAAAAATAAAGACAAAAGGGGTACGGTCAGCTTCAAAATTCCGTAAATAGGAGGTGCGTGCAGTCTGCGTCGCTTCCAACGTTGCTTTAATTTGTTTCGTTAAAGTAACTGCAACCTCCCCTTCCACCCCTACGGGTATGTAAAATGGTCCCGCCGAACGCCGGGTTAAAACTGTACCTTAGGTATGCGTTTCTAATAGAACCTCGAAGGAATGGTTCAAATTCACCGTATGCCCCCAAAATAAACGAATCTGTCGCCGAAAGACAGGAAGAAATGAGATTAATAAAATGACAGACGAATCATACCTGCTATTCATTTGAA
Organism: Prosopocoilus inquinatus; assembly: GCA_036172665.1. Lineage (NCBI taxonomy): Eukaryota > Metazoa > Arthropoda > Insecta > Coleoptera > Lucanidae > Prosopocoilus > Prosopocoilus inquinatus. The sequence goes on from CM069875.1 coordinate 36,427,639, forward strand.
TAGTAACGATTCGTTGGCTCAAGGTGCAAAATAACACTTCAATAAGACACGCCGAGCTCAATGCATTCCAGATAAATTGTTTACATGAATTTTGCAATCACAATTTACGCAAATCCATAAAGACTGAGTTGCTCGCTGAAGGTTTAACGTTAACTAGAGTTTTATTCTTTCTTTGTTCGTTCAGGCAGTGATTAAGGTGTAAACCGTAGTTTAACTATGAATTAAGATGTAAAACGCAGTTTAACTGTGAATTAAGATGTAAAACGTAGTTTAATTTAACTATAAAAGAAAACTGTGGTTTGATACTTAACCAGCAGTTATTAATTTGCTAGTTTAGTTGGACACTGAGCAATTCAGCCAAAGTAATGTAAGCACGAGTGAACCCAACTGTATCGGTTGAACACGGAGAAATAACGAACCAGTACGATACACAGTGTTGTCAGCTGAGTATGTCATTGGTTTCAAAATTCCGTAAATAGGATCTGTGTGCAGTCGTTTTTGACTTTGCTCTCGTTCGTTTCGTTTAACTAACTGCAATTTCCCTTTCGGGTACGTGTTGTGGACCCGATGAACCATTTTTATTTATTTTTATTCGATTTGACTTTCTTTGTTTTTTAATTATTAATTGATAGTCCTTTTTTTAATTTTTACAGATTAATTTTTGGAGTATGACAAAATCGGTCCATTTTGAAATAAATTCGTCTCATTGTTATTATTGTATGTACAATTTTTGTTTTAGCCTCAACTTTATCATCTTTTTAATTTTCTTTTATTCCTCATTTATTTTATTTAATTTTTAATATAATCAATTGAATTGGACGTTTGTTTGTTCTTTTAATCGATTCCATAGTTCTTTTTATTATTTTTATTTTAATTTTAATTATTTCTCAGTTGATCGTCTTTTGTTTTTTTCCCTTTTATTCGATTTAAGATTATTTCATTTTTGTTTTTTCTTTTATTCGATTTGACTTTCTTTATTTTATTTTTTATTATTAACTGATCGTATTTACAGATTAAATTTTTGATTGTGATAAAATTTGTTGACTTTTATATCGATATTGATTTATTGTTTTTATAAAATTCTTATTTTTGCCCTAACTTCGTCGATGAATTCGACGATCGTATTTTGTTTTTCTTTCATTCGATTTGCTGGTATTTTTGGAGAATTTCTATTTTGATAATCAATTGATCAACTTTTTTTCTTTTATTCGAGCTGATTCGAATTTATTTAGTATTGTTTGTAAATTTACTGTTTTTAATAAGCTATTCAGATAGGCATCCACCAAGCAAGAGTTTAATTGGACACTGAGCAATTCAGCCAAAGTAACATAAGCAACTGTATCGGTTGGACACGGAAAAAATACTAACCAGTACGTTATACAGTGCGGTCAGCTGAGTATGTCATTGGTTACAAAATTCCGTAAATAGGATCTGTGTGCAGTCGCTTTTGACTTTGCTCTCGTTCGTTTCGTTGAACTAACTGCAACTTCCCCTACGGGTACGTGTTGTGGACCTGACGAACGTTTCCAATGGAACCTTGAAGAATTGGTTCACGTCCACCGTATCCTCAGCTGCCACAGTCGCTTACGAAAAATACCCTGACAATAAACGAATCTGTCGCCGAAAGACTTAAGAAAATGTGATTAATGAAAATGACACCTGCTATTCACTTGAATCGTAACGATTCGTTGGTCTAAGGTGCGAAATAACACGCCGAGTTCAATGAATTCCAGATAAATTATTTAAATGAATCTTGCAATCATAATTTACACAAATCCACGAAGTTTCCGAGAAATGTTGCCAAGTCCACAAACGAGCCAAACGTGTAGCGTGGTTGCCAGAACGGTTCGGGCAAATCGAACTGTAACAACGAATCACCCAAAATGAACGAATTTTTCTAATTTTTTTTAAGAAGCCTAACTAGTTGGGGTGTAACAACCATTAATATTTACGTGCAATCAAATACACGTCAAAATCAAAACAAAACCCCAAGCAAACGATTTTTACGTTTTACGCTAAGTTTAAAAAGATGTAAAGTAATTTGATATTATATCTGATAATAATCACAAAAACCTATGATGACTTCATTAAAAATGATAAGGCAAGGCAATAGTGAGCACAACGCCATTAATAGTGAGCTGCTTTACGTCGATAGGAGGTTTAGGAAAATAACATCGCTAATTAATTTCATACTCATTAGCTGCATAAAGCCGAGAAGTTAATTGGTATATAATTAGATTACACGCTGGATTTAATTTTCTGCTTGCTATAATAACTGAGTATCAGATTATGACAATATCGACGTCATGTGGCAATCTAAATTCTTAACAAAACAATTCTAGAAGGGACCGTGGGAGAATATTTAAATAAATAAAAGACTTTGCAGATATACCAAACAATGCGTCATCCTTGTTAGCAGGAGGAATACACGTATGTACCTTAACCATACAATAAAGACGTACAACCCCACGTGTGCGCCAGGGCATAAAGATTCCTGTGTCAGGGGCGAACAGGGTTCTGATATAAATAAATCAATCTACCCGAGACAATCCTAGCGGGAAATAAGAAAATCTGGAAAGTATGCAGGGCTTCGACCGTGCGCACCGAACAACGGCAAGAGACGAACCATGAATTTTTAATATAAAACTGAACGACATAAATTTAATTTAATCTCTCCCTTACACACAGGAACACGGCTTTCATTACCGGCAAGCCTTAAAACAATTTTAATTCGAATTTAGTGTCCTGAGTGACGATTTTTTCCGGGCCCCCGGAAAATGGCGCTCGCGGCAAATGGCGATCTTTGCTGCATCGAGGAGCGGAATCCGCAGCTGCATTCTGTACCGCTATTTCGTTCCCTACGGTGTATAAAAGCATCCCTTCCCGGCATCACTTTCATTTATTATTTATTTCCCTCTGTACGAGCAGGAAATCACAATATTTTACGTGATTTTTGTGCCGGAAACTACAGGATGTAGGAAAATTAAACTTCCAGTAATGAGAAGAGTTTCTTCCACGTAAAATCTAGGAAAATATTATTTACGAACTCTTAATAATATTGTACAATTAAAATTATTAGAATTTAACGTTAAATGTTGGCCAAATTTGGTTCCTAATGAAACATCTCAAAGAGTACGAGTAACTTGAAGATAGTTCTAAAGTTTCATGTTTAACAACTAAACACAATCACAACTTCTAACAGTTTATTTTAGCAACTGTTTAGATCACACAGTGCCTTCATCAGATAAGTGCAGTGCTAGTACCTGTAACTTTATATCTACTTATAGATATACACGTCACTTAAGCCAGTAATTTGTCTTAAACTGTTAACGAGAAAATTAAAAATTAAATTAAATTTTGAAGAAAGAGAGATGCACCAAAATGAAAAAAAAAACATGTAAAATGTCCTTCAGGATGCCATGACGCGAAATACGGGCAAGCGCCCCCACCAACACCAATCACGCCCTGGGGATATCGCTAAATGACTTACTTATTCCAGGCGCATTACAAATTAATACCTAAAGCAAAACCAGCTTTGCCCCCTAATGGTCGAAGGAAGGGTTTGCCCGAATTGGAAACACCGTGACATCAGCAAGAACCAACCGAATATCAGATGACATAAACCTTAAAGATCAAGTGTGAACGCAATTTAATCTCCCCGTTTAAATAACAACCCGCAAAAATCTGTTATTCACATGACAGTTATAGCCATCTAAAAAAGTAGATGTCGGCGGCATTGTACGATTCATTCTCGCCGTTTTGATACAAACAATTGCTCTATTCCCACGAAAAACTCGAAGTCTAACTGCAGACGCTTGCAAAAGATGATGCAATTTTATCTAAAAATAGAAACTCCAGGCGATACTGTTTATTTAAGGCAGTAAAAGATATGCCGAAAGGTGATAATCGAACGAATGCAAGAAATCGTTTGAGTTACATTACGATAATAAAACAGAACGTGAGACCATTTCCGTTTTAAAGATTCCAATTAAATATTTCGACAGGTCGATGTGATGGTAGAAAAAAGTATTTTTAACACAATAAAATACAATAAAATCAGGCGCGACAGGCGCGGCATGAAGCGTTTTCCCACATACATTTTCTCAATATTGTTCAATCAAGAATAAGTGAGATTTAAAACTGGATATGCAGCGTGTTTCCTGAAAAGCGGTTTTCCAAACCCCAACATTTGATCGACCTTTGTTTTTTCTTTTAACCGATTTCATTTGTTTAGTTTTTATACTGCAACTATCAATTTATCTTGTTTTGTTTTCGTTTTTCGTTTGTTTGATTTTATTTGACACGATTTTATTTTTTATTTATCAATTCTTCGTCTTTTGTTTTCGTTTACTCGACCTGAATTAATTTCTTTTAAACTTAATTTCCGTCAATTTATTGCCATTTTTATATTCTGTTTTATTCGATTTTTGTTTTAGTCTCAACTTTATCATCTCTTTTATATTTGTTTCTTTTTAATTTGACTTTATTTTATTTAAATTTTAATATAATCAATTGAGTTGGACGTTTGTTTGTTCTTTCAATCGATTCCATTGTTGTTTTTTTATTTTTTTTAATTATGAATTGATCACCTTGTTTTTTTGTTTCTTCTTCGGTTATATTTTAATTTTAATAATTTCTCAGTTGATCGTCTTTTGTTTTTTTTTGTTTTTTTCCCTTTTAGTCGATTTAAGATTATTTTATTTATGTTTTTTTCTTTTATTCGATTTGGCTTTCTTTATTTTATTTTTTAATTATTACCTGATCGTCTTCTTTCTTAATATTTACAGATTAAATTTTTTATTGTGATAAAACTTGTGGGCTTTTATATCGATATTGACTTATTCTGATACATAATTCTTATTTTTGTCCTGTCTTCGTCGATGAATCCGACGATAGTCTTTTGTTTTTCTTTCATTCGATTTACTGTTTTTTTTTGGGGGGTAATTTCTATTTTGATAATCAATTGATCATCTTGTTTCCTTTTATTCGAGCTGATTCGAATTTATTTAGTATTGTTTGTAAATCTATTCTTTTTAATAAACTATTCAGGCAGGCGTCCACTAAGCAAGGGTTCTGAACACCAACCCCTAGAAGTTTGTCGACCACCAAACGACCCTTAAAGTTTCACCGACCCCTTTCAAAGTCGACATCGACCCTGTTGGGCACCCTTGGTTTAAAACATTTCCTAGAAAATGACTGCAGTTCCACCCTTTTCTCCAGAATTTCAAAAAGATTTATATTTAGAAAAAGTTTGTAGGTACTTTGTTTTAAAAACCATTAAAAGAGTGCATAAAATTAAATTGAGGAGGAAAGAGCAGGACGAATTTCATAAACTATTATAACTTGATAATTTTGTATGTGCAATACCTTATGTTTTAGCACTTCAAATATTCTTTTATTTTAAAAATTTTTAGCCATTTCACGACATCACGCGTCACGAAATTGATGTGAAAATAGAGAAAATCTGTGCGAGTCTTGACACGTGGCAACACGTGTTATCACGTGAATATGTGAAGTGGCTCTTGGAAAAACGGGTCTCATCAAATTTACGGCACACGTGTTTTCATGTGAAATGACTTGAATTCACGTGACTTGATGACAATGTGTCTCCCCCTTCATTTTCACTAGACTGAATTTTTTTTCTGTAACATCATAAACTTAAAGTTTTGTAATAGTAATGATGACATTAACTTGTTCGAAAATTACTCCAGTAAGTGATGTTTTCCTTATCAGTGTCAACATACGTTAAAACAGCAGCAGTTAAGATTAATAAAAAAATGAATGGGACAGAGTTTACGGCACTTTTTACACCGCCAGAATAACTCGCGATGATCTACGTTTTTATGGGCGCTTTAGTCCATTACAGTTAATTTATATGTTTGTAGGCACTAATGTAGGGTAGAGCGAAGGATTACTTAATGTTACCCGTCAACAAATCTAATCCTTCCATAACATATGGCAGGGGCGGTTTGCTTTATGATGTTTTGTTTTGACTTACAAATTTGAATCCCACGATGAAGCTGTTCAAAAAATAACGAAAACACGAACTTTTTTCCCCGATTTTGCATTGAGTTATGGTTCAATTCGCAATTATTCCTTGTATACTGCTGCAGCACTAAATTCTGTATGCAAAACGTCATTCTTTATTTGGTTTGCAGTCGGACGCCAATTAGTCGAACTAATTTGCCGAACACTGTAATTAATTTCGCGGATAATCAAACAACGGTGACATTGTGCCGGATGAATGGAATGCGCGTGTTATTTCCGGTTGTAAATACAGAACAAATAGGGACATTTTTGTCTGGGTTCGTAATTTTTGGAGCTAAATCAAAGCTGACCCTGCTAAAAATTAGCTGCAGTTGTAAATTAAATAAACGTGATTAACTTTGTTTCGTAGGTTAAATGAAGCACATTTCCATGCTATATCGATATACAATAATATGTACAACATTCTGATTTCATTAATAAATTGTACTAATTTGTTGTTCAATTTAGGTTGAGCAAAAGAGAAACTTTAGTTCTACATATTTATAACTGTTTTCTATGTTCTTTATGGCTTCTGATTGATCCATATTATGTTTTTTTTGTCGATGTCCATTCAATTATAAGTTGTATGAACAGATAAAACAGTGACATCCCACGATCGCTTTTTGACCTGACATTGCAGTAGGATAGACAAATTGAAGCAGATTTGCAATTCGAATAAATTGGACAAGTCGTTTTTGGTTTGAAGTGAGAATTTCGAGCTACGTTTCTGCTGACGAAGCTCCGAACAGGGCTGAAATAGATGTACAGAGGCTGCTCGAGATTTTCATTGCAATCAAAAACGATTTGCAACAAAATTTTTATAAGTTGTATATTTAGATAGAATTTTAAGGAAAAAATAACCAAACGTTAAATGTGATTTACGATAGAAATTGCTGATTTTTACTTACAACATACTTCATGTACAGATGTGAAGAGAAAATTTTTTCACGTACGTGACGTCATGACCAAATTCCGCAAAACTTTAATTGAACCCATACTTTGCTCGGTTGCTGAAAAGGTGATGTCAGGATTTTCACGTTGTTTCCAATCGTCATTTCTATTAAATCGTGAATTAATTTATTGTGTTAAAACACTTATACAATGCTCTAGTTATTTGCGTATTTGCAACTTTGCGGGTTCACGCTACAAGTTCATCGCCTCATCGAGTCGTTGCACCAGCAAACCGCTTATCAGCAAATAACTTGTATTGCATTGGAAAAAATACATTTTAAATTAATTAAATACGATTTTCAAATTTTCCGTAATCGTGACAATACAAACTTAGTACAGACGTTAGTCATGTAACGGAAATGGATAAGGAAATTAGGAGTATTAAAAAGTACAGGTTTTCCGTTTTCTATGTTGGCGACTGTACTCCATATTACTAAAATACAGTGCGAGCAAAAATGAGTGATACGTGTCTAATGAAGTGACAGTTTTGTTAACTGTGGAACAAATTAATTAAGCTGGCTGCACTTCACAACATTTTTTGCTCGCACTGAATCCATTTTATTCACCATTTAGAAGCAAGACGTTATAAACAAGTGCAAAATAGAATTCATAAAAAGTGAATTAGTACTAATTTACTTTGTAAATTGTTATTGAAATCTAATCTATGGGTCGGATGACCAACTACAAAGAAACAGAAGGAGAAAATACAAAGTTCAGAAATGAGATTCGTCAAAAGAATAATAACAAGTCAAGATTGGATAAAGTAAGAAACAGTGAAATCAGAGGAAATCTGAGGCCTGGAAGTCATATAATCCAGAATAGAAGACGGGCACTTTATGAAGATGGAGAAAGACAAGATGGTTTGAAGCTAAACCAATGAAAAGAAAACAGAAAAGAAAACCTAGAAAATGTTGGATAGAGGAAGTGAGAGAAGCGGTGGAAAAAAAGAAACATAAACGGGGAGGAAATCAGAGGACAGGCGCGAGATAGAACGGCATGGAGAGAAGCATGGAAAAGAATCCCGTCACATACGCAGAAACCCAACTCCTATTCCACCCGACACCCGTGAGGGTAAAAGGGTTTAGTATTATGTAAGTTGAACTGAATCAATTTCGACAATTTTACGCAATCTAACAAACCGTGAAAAACAAACCGATTTCCGCCCATATTTTCGAGATCCAGGATATAAACAAGAAAATTCGAGGCTCAAGGTTTGCACGGACTGCTACAAAGATTGGAGACAAAATAGGTGAAAAGTGATTATTGGTTTTCTTTTAGCCACTATTGAGATTGAAAAAAAGATTTTCTTTTTCTTTTAATCTATCAGTTATGTCTCCCTAGATTTTAGACCTGTCGAACAACTTCACTGCAGATTTCTCAAGATTTATTTTAAGTGAATGTTTCCGGCAAAAAAATGAGAGGAAAGAAACGCGAGACAAATTGAAAGTACAAGAAATACAAAACTGCAACTTGACAGGCCATTTTTCATCAAAATTTCGTTGAAATTCATAGAAAATAGCATCCCATAGCTGCTTTATAAATCAATTTGAATTTAGGAAAAAGTCATTATGTCTTGTCCATCGCTTTATCTCTTCAATCTTTGATATTCATATTCCGTAAATCCTGTTGAACGCTCTTTATCCATCTCTTCCATGGTATCCCCTTTTTCTATTCCTTCGACTGGCTTTCTCTACAGCACAATTTTAGACATCTATGGTTCTTCAGTTTGTATACATGTCCTCGCCATCCAATTTGTTAGGCCTTTAACACTGTTCTTGTTTCTTTGTATAGTCTCTCTATTTCGTCTTCAGGCAATCTTTTCCGTAATGACTCCTCCATATATTACTCTTAATATCTCTTTTTCAAATCCGGGTATCACACGGATAAATAGAGCACCGTCCTTCATATTCTTTCCTTGACACAAATCTCGACTTCGTTAGCGTCCTTAACATCCCATATTTCTTTTAGCCATTCTCGAGGTTGAAAGAAGATTTCCTTTTTCTTTTAATCTGTCACCTCTTTCCACCTCCCGTCTGCACGCTTACAGTAATGACCAACTTCGCTAAGTCAAGCTAAAAGCATAGGAGAACAATGGTGAATCTAGTCGTCGCCTTCGAACGAAATTTTAGCATTTTTGGACACCTAAGACGGCTGATATACAGTATAAGGTAAGGTATACAGATTCAGAGGAGTCTGAGAAGTTGACGAGGATGTGAAAGTAGTTAGTAAGGTCTTCAAGAATCATCCAAGGAATCCAAGATTTGACTAATTGAAAACTCGAGGATCTTCTCCTAGAAACTAGTTGCCATTTTGGGGGTGAACGAATCTACGAGAATCTACGTAAAGAAGAGCACTCCTGCACCCAATTGAGAAAGATGCACGTCAAAAAGACGTCAATAAGGACTCCTGAAGTCATCCAAAGTGCTCAAGGTTTTACTTCCGAAGATCTAACTCTATCTAGAAACTTGCCATTATCTTCAGGGTCTATTGGATTGCTAAAACGCTAAACAAGTCACTTAATCTAAATTGGCCGGCTTTCTGATAACGTCGATGTCGTTGTGCACCGCCTCTAATTAAAAACAAAACTAGGAAACAGATTAACATAGACATTTTATAAGTTTTCATCGAAGAACTTAAGGCCTCCTAATCGAACTGTTGGATTATTATGCGTGCACCGCCAATGAGCTAACTTATAGCTCTAGGAACAGTGTCGAGGCGGTGGTTGAGGTGCGGCGGGGTGGTTATATTGAATAAAAAAGTCTCAGTGAAAGTCCCACCCTTTAAATCAGGAACGTACTGCTTTTTATCAAGAGCAGGAGATATAACATTTCCTAGGTATATTGAGGAGGGTTCTCAATGTGTGGATAATTACTCAAAAATCGGATATCATGGGAAACCAAACCGTAAGGACTTTTTCTTTCATAACAAACAACATAAAAATGTTGTAAAGGGTGTATGTCACACAAGCATCGCTTCGCCTTTAATATTTTTTCTTTTCTCTTATTTGAGGAAAACCAAAGGTATGATCGATTTTCGTCCCTTATTTCAAAGCTCAGGCTTTAACTATTTGGTAATCCGTCGATATTACTTTAAAATTAAGTTAATCTAATATACGCATACAATCTTTAAACGAGTATTTTTATCAAAGTTGGGGATGGGAATAATTAAAATTTAAATTGATCAGAGATATTAATGTTGCAATTCTAAGCTCTATCGTAGGCATCGTAAGGTACTTTTAAATGGTATGATAATGCCTTACAATGCTTACGGCCGACTTCAGAATTGCAACATTAGAATTTTATTACGGATGGACTAATCCTATTACACGAAAGTTGTCTACAACGGGAACCATTTTGATTATTAATTTTACGAAAAGAAAGCTCCGTTTCTTCAGAAAATACTATTAATCTATTCAAACTTAACGTAATATATCCTGAGTGATCAAAAATCGAAGTAGGTCGTGCGGACGGGGAGTTGGAACTCACCTTTCAACCCCTTTTTGTCCGTAATTCTTTTAAACAATCTGTACAAATTTGGATCTCAATTTATTTGTTCGTAGCGCCTCTGGTTTGGTAAAACAAGCCAGATATCGATTTCCATATTGTTTTCCATGAACTGTTCGAATGGCGTCCACTTGTATCTTGGGATTGTCGAGAATGGTTCACTCCTTATCTCTTTGTCAGCTTACTTAATATTCCTTCCATATAGTAATTCAAATAAAAATCTGAATCTTTAATTAACAAAATAAAAAATATATTCAACTATAAGAGAAATTTACGTACAATAATATAGAGAATAACAACAAAGAATGTGCGAATTAAATTAAATCAATTGATTAAATTTTAACAATTGCCATTAAGTTAAAACTAGAACATGAAAGAGAGAAGGGCAGGTATACATGAATCAAACTTTTTTTTAACGATGATACTTTATTCAAACTTACCCTCGCCGGTCGTGGATGCTTCTCAGGCACACTTTATTTAAATTAAATCAGGAAAATGATGGAGGAATAAATTTAGAATTTTGAAAACTTTAAGTCGAGGAATTTTTTTAAGAGGCGTATTACACAGGGTAAGTCATACTCGGAACTGTCGCAAACTTTCTTCTCTTGTCCTAGTTATTACGAGATCTAGGGTGACATAGGAGTCCCTGGATTTTCTGAGAATTGGCTTGCATTGAGAGCTGCATTCATGCAACGCATAGAGCTGTCCAATGAGTCACCGTTGATTCACGTTCTGCAAAGCAGTGGAATGCAAGTTTGTTCTTTTTTTTTAACATGACACCATCGTCCATAGTATGATCTCATTTCTTAGTATATTGCAGCAGACTAATGTGTTCGTTATATAAACTGCCTGTCATTAATTTTGTACTTTCCACTGTGTCAGTTCGGCACGGGTTTCGATTTAATAAATTATTTTAATTAAATAAAGTGTACTGCACTGCACAAGAATCATAATGACAAAAATCCGGATTCTTACAGAGAAATTCAAATTTACCCAACAGGCCTTCATTTTTATTTTGGAGCAAAACGTGACTCGTAGAATTAAATTTGTAGAACTAGACACTGTGTTCCATTAAAAGACAATAGCCCCATATACAGACACCAGAATGTTGGACGCCCTTCTCTGCTAATCTGGAGTTCAACTTTCTGGCGTCTATATGCAGGGCCCTCTTCACAGTTCTCAGTTCTTTTACCGGCGTAGAAAAAGAAAGGAAGTAACTTGGCAGAAATAAATCCACCAACATCCTACATGCGACAAAAACGACTTAATCTCGAAGATCCTGTTCAATATAACGGAAATATAATTCAAGCCCGGACGACTGACAAAACAGGATGCTAAATGCTCCGCAGCGCAATACACACACACACACGCTCACAATTTCTCCGAGAATACACGTTCGGAGTCGACCAAGGAACATAATAGCGTTTTGTTTAATGAGTTCCTGCAAACTACGCCAACAATAAAACGGTTTTAATTAATAGAGGACTTGAAATATTTCGCCGGCGCGGCGTTTTGACTTGCTTATTTATCCGCGCTTGTTCCGCTGCCTTGGATGCGATGAACGAAAACGGGTAAAAGTGAGAGGCGAGAGCGGAACGCTCCTGTAAATGCATGTAAGTAACGAAACGTTGAGATTGCGCCACCGTGTTTTAACAGGCTCTAAGAGCGTGGATTACTGACGTAACTGTCGTCCTGGGACTCGTTCAGGACTAGCTAACAAATAAATCTAGTCTGTTTCGCTTACGCTTGCCTTATAATTTCTGCAGAGGATAAAATGAAAATTTGTACATTTATTACACAGCATGCTTCGGAATTAACAATTAACACTCAAATCTAGGAACTCGAAATTAAAAAAAAATATCCTCTGGAAACGATTCTTTAAAGAAATATATACAGTGTGTATTGACGTTACAAGAGGTGTAACCGAATAAAAAATTTTGAATTTTATTTTAAGATTGTAAATTGGTATGAATAGAATTTTAATAATATTTTCAGTTTTTGAGAAATAAGTCGGCCTTGACAGTGAAGCAAAAACTATTTTCTTTTCAGGTAAAGTGCCCATTTTGTTCATGATATGACAAAATATTGCCAAGAATAGTTGATCAGAATGAGAAATTATGGCCTTATTAAATTTCATGAACATCTACCTATTTTGAATAAACCGTCTTAATTCCACAAATCTTAAAATGCTACTTAATTTTTTTTTTAATTTATCGTACCTCTAACATCAATCCTGGAGCACACTGTATAATAATTCTTTTCGTGTTAATTAATGTAATTTGAAACGTAATAAATCAAACTTATACACATTTCTAGAAGTTACGGAGGAAATTTTGTACAAAAAAAAATTCTTTAGCCTGAAGGCTTCTTTGATGTCGGAATGCCTTCGTATTTATACTCCTTATTGAGCTCACTTTACTCATTATATTCATTTTATCCATTCTCTATTTAGGTTTTCCTTCAATTAAGCTATTTGTTTTAATTTTTGTCTTAATAATAAATTCAGGAGATATTTAGATTTAACTGTTTCATTTGAATATTTTATTTGGGAGTGTTATTGGCAGCTGCTTAATAAATGGAAACGATCTAAAAGAAAATTGAGTTAGAGATATTGCGTAAATAACAAAGTTAGCGAGAAAATTGGGTCGACAGCATTAGGGCAAGTAACATACGGCCTCGAAATCAGTTTATCATGGTCAGCGCCCCCAAGTTTTATGTGATGAAATGCGGAATCAAATTTGGCATTCGCAAATTGGACGAAAACGAGATTTACACTCGGAAAATGGAAATTTTTTCTAGCACCAGCGCCAGGCGGGAAAGCGTTTAATTTTTCAATCTTATAGATACGATCTAACCCGTGATCTAATATCGTCTCATTTCTATTCAATTGTTCGAGTTTTCGATTGTTTAAGCCCTCGGGACAGACCGACTGCGATTCCGGCCATTTGAATGCAACGCTCGCTTGATAAATGGCTACATTTCCAAGTTGTTTCGGAAAATACCGCCAGGGAGGGCGGTAATCGCGATTTAAGGCGAAAATAAAAGTTTCGCCCAAACTTCCTACTTTAAATTGAATGTATTTAGCTCTGAGTTATGTCGGAGACCTGAATCGCATATATTTTAAAGTTTTTTTCCCTTCCTTTTCCTTGTTACCGGCGAACGTGCGCCGGATTGATACTTTTAAGTTGCAATCGAACCTCCCGATGAAATATTGACTTAATATTGTGTATAAAGAGAGGAAAGTTCGGGGGCGCGCGAGTGTCGGGGAAAGACTGGGGCTGTCATGATTTTAACTTTATTTCCGAAAATGCGCGGCTTTCATAAAATTTCGCAATATGAGATCCGGAAAAGGCGGGCATACAGCTTTCTCGCAATAACTTTTTACATAAATATGAGCGCTCGTGAAGGAGTCACGTAAAACAAGTCGTCTACAACTTTGAGAGTTTGTTTTAAATTGTAGTTATACTTACCGAAATGTCACACGGAATTTTTATACTGCCACTTACCTGAAAAGTAAAGAAAACAATAAATAAAACAAGTATGAAAATAACAAATAAAATACAAGAACAATACAGAAGATTTCTAAGTTGGGCACTCACCTTCTGAACATTCGTCCGGAATGTTATTCTATTATGCAGTGTTTTCTTAAAGTTTGAGGATAATTTGAATTTACCGCGTAAATTTATACTGCGGCGCCAAATTCAAACTATCCTCGATTATTTAAAATTATCGTACTAACTTGAGTAGTTCTTGTAGTTACAATTTTGTGATATGTGGCCGATTTGCCATACTTAACCATCTTGCCATTTGTACGTACATGTTGCCCTTACTTATACCACAAACTACTTTCATAAAACAAGTTTGAATTCAATGAGTTTGTGTAACAGGATTTAGTTAATGGCGAAAACTAGTGCATCTGACAAAGTAGAATATTTACTTTTCCCTTTAAAAAAGGACCAGCAACAATTACAAAGAATGCGTATATTATTATTATTAACTTAACATCCCTGCAGATTCCTTAGAATTAATTTAATTAATCAAATAATTAAAATTGAGAAGAAAGAAACGTGACAAGAAATTATAAGCACAAGAGACACAAAACTGGCAAGTCACCATTTATCACTAAAATTTCGTTGAAATTCTTCTTATAATTTTTCGTTAGAATTCTTAAGTCATCAGCAAGAGATATACGTTGACGTTCATTTCTTAATATTGTTTTCTTTAGTTTTTATCTTGCTTTCTCTCCTTATTCCTTCTAGGGCCAGGTTAAATGGTGACGTTGACGACGGATCTCCAAGTTTACTGCCACTTCAAAATCCTTGAACCTACTTCCTTTCCATATTATTTCATTCTTTATTTTATACAGTGCAAATTTCATAAGGTTTATCGATTTACTGGGTATCTTTAATTTCTTTAAACCGTGATGCACTTGTTTTCTATATATTCGTCTGAAGTCCACAAATTCATGACATATAGGGCAGTTTTATATTCATGTCAATTCGCTTGCATTTCTTTTAACGAAAATTAAGAAACGACGAAACACGTAATCTATTGTAAATCTTTTATGTATAGCAAAAAATTGTACATGTGTACATGAAAGATAAACAAATAAAATTGTATACAATTCAGTATTGAAAACATCAAGGATTGTCAGTACGAAAAAAATTTCTTTTTTTCTTCTAAACGTGCAGTCGAATCAGTCGATGATTAAAACAAAACGATTAATAAGATGATTGATAAGAACAGAATGTTCAAATAGTCATTCAGCATATCACAAGCAAATCTGATACCATCAACATTGAAAGCATAATACAATTTCAAATCGTCGGCAGTGAGTTAACATGAGAGATGCATATTGTGAATAATAACGGACCTAATATTAAACCCTGTGGCACAGCAAATTGTAATAATGTAATTGAGGCTGGTTATTTTTTATATTTAACTTTTACTTAACTATAAATGATGTAAAGCCGATGTGGTTTATAAGACGCTATGATTGATGGTGTCAAATACCAATAGAAATCAAGTATTCTATCGCAGATGCATTCAAACAATCAGCAATGGCAAGTAAGTCATCTTTTATATAAAGAAGTGCTGTGGTACAACTGTGGCCAAGCCTAAATAATAATAACGAGAATAATAATCAGAATGTTAAGCAAGAAGAAAAGTTAATAAATAAGTTGTACGGATTTAAATGTTCGCTAATTGTTAGTCATTTACCATTTCAAGGACTTATAAGGAATACACTATTATAGTCTCTTAAGTCAACTGGATTATTTACTTTCGGAAATATATAACACGAGAGGCTTTCCAATTGGCGGGAAAAGTGGTATCATACCAGCAGAAATTAATAAATAATGAATAATCTGTAAAATAAAGCAGTGTAATACGACAACAGAGATTAAATTAACATACATAGCACCTGTCGCCCTATAAAGGTACACTATTTTATATACAAAATCATCCTTAACCTCCTCGATTGAGAACATATTCATTAATCCCGCCAGCAATGCCCCGATTCCTTAAGGCAGCGTTTCCCAAACTGGGGGGCGCGTAAGTCTTCAAAGGAAGGCGCAACAGAATAAATAAAAAAAATATCATATTATTTTCTACAAGAGATTGCATTTACATACTGTAGCGAGCAATAAATTTTGGTTGTCATTAATTGTCAAAGGTTGTCGCCTAACTTTTGTATTTTATTGAAACTAAGGAGATTCTTAATTTTGAATGCTAGTAATGGTCTCTTAAATATTTAATTTATTTATTATTTATGAAAATTTCTAATTTCTGGAACTAAAATTGACGTTTTGATTGATAGTGACGACCAAAATTTAATACTCGCGACTGTACTTGTACCATGAGTTTGTTTTCACTTTGAACATATGTAAAATGATTCCCATGTTTAGTTTTAGCAAAAGAGCGTCAATGCAGAATATACAAACAAGTTTCAATAAAACAAATATGCGGTTACTCTCAGTTATGAAATGTAATGTGACTCTCAAATATTTAAAAAATACTATGAAAATATTTTGTCTTCAAGTGCGAGGCTCGACGGGGCAGGGCGGGGCGTGAATCATAGCACAGCTCAAATTGAGGTCGTCAAACCTAAAAGTTTAGGAAACGCCACCTTAAGGATTGTTAGTATCAAAAACTTTAAACGAATTAATATTGCTTTTTGTGCGACTGTTTCTCTTGTTAATACGCTTTATCTATCAACCTATTTCCTTTCACTTAACGTTTTATATGGATTACGTCAAAATTTAAAATTTAAAAAATACAGAAAATAAATAGTTCAAGTATTGAATTTTTTGGGATTGGCTGACTTCTTGTGACACTCTTTTCCTTTGTTCTCTCTTTTTTTCTAATATGTCGAACTTTCTTCTTAGTTCGTAGTTCTTTTGGACTGCTTCGACGATTCTACTCTGAAGGAGTTCCTCGAGCGCTGCCACCACTTTACTACACTTATCCTCCTGGTCACTTACCGATACCTGTTGGTAATTTGCTGGCAAGGATATACATATAAATGCACCTCAAAGACACGTGGATATTATTCCATTTCAGGTAAACCTGCTTTAATGAATTTTGTTACACAATGTTACACAAACTCCCAAGTGTTTACGAAACACATGTGAGAGCTCTCGCATCGAATGGTAAAGTGAGACCGCCAAGGTGGATGCCAGAGATTTCAGAGCGAATTTGGCCAGCCAATCGGAACTCAAAACGCGAAGGACGTGGTTACACAAGACTAAGAAAAGCGGAAGAAAATGTTGCCACTTTGCTAAACCAAGCACATGCATCACGTGATCAGCGAAATATAACTAGAGATTAACTCGTAACACCGCATCAGACTTTCTCTTTCTTATTCATTAAGATACTTTAATGCATGCATCTTCTCTTCTATGTATCTCTTATTTCAAGTACTGCTTCAGTTTTCGAAGTGGCTGCTCTGTCCCCTATACCTTTTTATAATTCCTCGAGTATCTTCTTCACCTTTAACATTTCATTTCTTTCTCTGGTTGCGATTTTTAATTGTATCTGTTATTTCCAATGCTCGTTTACAGTATTGTTAAGTATCTAAATGCAAGTATCTAGATACAGTATTTAAATACTTTTTGAGTATCTAGATACATATCTCAGATACTACTAAAAATGTAACTGTATCTGCATCTAGATACAATTACAGTGTATCTATTCATTTGAGATACTAAGATACATTTTAGATACATTTTCATTCCATAAAAACAGCCGACCTTGGCAGAAATGCAACCTCTGATTTTACAGTCTCTTTCTTTTGATTCTCCCTTCTTGTTAATTATGTTTTCCAGTTTTTCAAATGACTGTTCTAATTAAAATGCGATTTGATAGTTCAGAAACTTGAAAATTATTTTAAAAATTGGGAAAGATAATTGACAAATGGAGAAAATCAAAAGGAAAAGACTGTATTGTTGATTTTATCAACTTTTCTTGATTATGGGAATGCTCTCTTAGCTATAACAAGGTTGCAACTAAGGATCCTAGATTAATATGACATTTAACTTGTCTGATACGGAGGTAGAGTCATTTCTGTTGATAACTTTATATTTTACATTGACTTGACTTGGTTTCATACAAAACCAGGTAATTACTTATTAGCTTATTGATCAACTTAATTACAAAGATAAATTTTCTATTTAAAAAGGCATACTGTTAAAAAAAAATGTGAAAATTATCACAGATTTTAGAGTGTACATTATTCACATATTCATAGAAAACTTCGTCAATTTTCACAAAAAAAGTCGATTTGGATCGTAAATAATACCGTACCTCCACTACTGCATAGGTTATTGAATCTTACACTTGCAATTATCTTGATAAACTGCAGATACTTTGTTTTGTATCCGTATCTGTATCTAGATATTTTCCGGAAAAAGTATCTGTATCTGCATCCAGATACATATTTGTGAAAGTATCTGCATCTGTATCTAGATACTATTAGAAATATATCTTTAACAACACTGTTATTTTAATATACTTCTTAATATACTTGTGCTATCAGATTATGTCATTTATAATTTTTTTCGGCTGTATTGCTTTTTTTCTTCCTTTGTCTTTCTGACATATGCTCATTGATTTTATCCAATTCTACGTTTTCCATTCAAGCTTTGCTCTAGTTTACTGTCCAGTACATCGATTTTTATTGGAGTTGTATTGTGTCGTTAACAGCTGCTTAAAATTTATCTGCCAATGGATGGAAACAAAGGTACTAATTGTAAGTGATTTACTGCTGCTGACGGAGAAGAAACTGAATTCGATGATAACGGCAATGCTCTTATCGTAAACCTGAAATTAAAGGTTTTCAGCAAGCACCAAACATAACTCTCGTTTTTATTTTGCCGGCGATGCAACCCAACATGTGAAAAGAAACAACCGGCAATAAACTGCACGGCTTCGAGGAACGGACGGAAAATACCCCGGAGTAATTGGAAATGTTTCGGTTTTTCCTTTTTGCGCCGCGCCGAGACGAATTATGTTTAAGTTTGTTTATAATTAACCTACATAGGTTACATACAAAAGTAGACTTTGTATTTCGGAGTGCGTGCAAGCACAAAACTGAATTTGTGGATCCGAGCGAGTTATCGACTTTGGAACAGATGCAGAACACATGGTAGCCAATTGAACAACTAAAAATTACCACTATCTCTATTCGGAACGCGTACGATGACATAAAATATGGAGTGCTGCCTCGTCCTAGGTTTTTTTATGGATTCGCAAAAACGCTTTTATCTTTCCCTGCGAAGCCATTAAATTAAACGGCTATTTAAATTTAAGCGAGCGCGGCCGGTTTTTCGTTCTTTTTCCAGCACACTTTCGACCAGACAAAAAGATTTAAAGGTTATAATTAACCGCCCGCATTAGTTAACTTGTACATACATACAACGGCAGCGTTTTTATTTTGTGACAATTTATTGCGGACACAAATAGAAGCGATACATTTCCATGCGGTTAAGAATTTCCAAAACAATGAGAGCTGGTATCGCAGTAAAAATATATGTATCTATGTAAAGAAGGGTAGTAAAGTTGCACAATTTTTTTAAAATATTGCTTTTTTTATATAACGTGCCTAGTTTATAAATGATAAGTCATATTGTTTTTTTTTTATCTATTACCAAAATTGGGAACATTCCGGACATCCGCAGAAACTATCCCATTTTTGACAAAACTGCGGCAATTGAATGCTCACAATAAATCTAACAAAATGCAAGTTTCCGGCCGAAAGCTTGCCGCCTTTTATCAATACTATTACGGCGTTCAACAAATAAATTGAAACTACGGCTTCTAATCAAAGGATATTTACGTGTTTTGTTACAGCTTTAAAAACATAAATGAAATCGACTTCAAAACAGATTTGATGAGCATCTCAGGAGAAAACATTAAATAAGTGTAGGCATTTAATAAATTTTATGCTAAATACATCGTTGTTAATTGCATATATACTAATTACAAAACAAACAAAAAATAAAAATAAATATTTGAATATTTTAAACGAATAGAAATATTTCTGTAGTTTTTAGCACCACAGATTTTATAAAAGTCATGCATTATGCGACGCCCATACCCGTCTGGAGTGTCCCTTCCCTAACTTTGTTTATTATTTATAAAATTATAAAAAAAAGCTTATCAAACGTCAGTTTTAGAGTAACTTTTCGTCGTCGCCTAGAAAATAGACAAAAGAATTCAGGCTGAATGAAGCCAATTAATCACATTCCACAAAAGAAAGTCACTTCATACACTACACTTTTCATAATTGAAGTTTGTTTTTGTCCGATGAAAATTGTAAGTACAAACTTTTTTTAATCTTGAACCGGACAGAAATATGAAGGAGTGACTTCTGACGAAACTATAAATCTATAGCGAAACGTTGAGTGTTTTCCCTTCATATTTCTGTCCGGTTTGAGATTAAAAAAAACTTTGTACTTACTACACTTTTCGAATATTTGTATTAGATCAGAGATTCCAAATTTTCTTTAAGCATCGACCCCTCCTCTTAGAAGAAAAGGTACTTGTTTATGTATCTATTATTTTTCTTCCTTGGTGTCCTTTTTAATTTGAGGGATGAGAAACGCGGAATGATACGGCGGTTCCTTCTCAATACAGTAACCTTATAAAAGAGTCAGCCAGAGTGCCATCTGTTGCTCGAAAGTGAAAAATATTTTAAGTGAATTGCCCTTAACAACATTTTGTCTTCACCCTGACGTTCCAGTAAAATCCTTGCCTTCTAACTTTGCAATGATTCTAATTTCAAAATAAATTAAATTAAAAATCTAAAAGGCCTAATTTTCAGAGCGCCGTCTCATAATCAAAAATGAAAGCTATTGCCTATCAAAATGATTGATTTCAAATTGCAAGATACCGTATTTATACTTTCGACTCCTCATTTGCATTTACTTTTATTTATTCATTATTTTATTTCATTTATTGTAAGGAAATCGAAAACTAAGATAAAAAACGTAGTAGCAATTTATTTAGAGCGCCATCTTTGACCAAAAATAAAAATTGTCTTACAACTAATCGATCTTCAAGGACGCGATTTGGTCCTACTTTTCTCGGCAAAAGCAATCTTTCTTCAAAATTAATTCAAAAATATGCAGATTCAAAGACCCTCAGCGATCATCGGAAGCGCCATTTGTTACTCAAAAGGGAAAACTGTAAAATTTTAAAACATATTTCGTGGTTGATCTCAAAATTTTCAAGGAAAACAAAATGAAATTTAAAGGAAGCACCTTCATTTAGTGCGCCATCTTTTGGCCAAATGGGAAACTATTTTAGTCGAATAAAACTGTTTCGTCGCTCTCCTTCTCATCTCAACTTTTAATTCTAGCTTTAAAAAAAAACTTTCTTTTTTAATAAATTAATTATTTTCAGGGAAAATTAAAGCAGGTTTAAAAGAAGCATCGCCGTATAGCGCGCCATCTCTTGACCAAAAGGGGAAACTATTTTAGAAAGACTTTTTATCGCTGACGTTTCTCATGTCAACTTTTTCATAATCGAACTGAAGAAAGCTTTAAATGTAAAATGACTTTAAGATGTCCATACATACGCGAAAAGATTTTAATTTACACTTCAGAAGGTGACTCTAACTGAAAGTTTGATTATGAAACACGGTCCCAATTAAATTCAAGGAAAATTAAGATTTGAAGGAGACATCATCATCATTTACAACGCCATCTCTTGACCAAAAGGGAAAAAATTGTGACTGACATTCTCATCTCATCTTTTCTCAAGTTTATCTTTAAAAGATTTATTTTCAACGAAAACAAAAGAAGTTTTAAAAGAGGCATGCCCCTCTATAATTCTTAAGGAAATGAAATAGCACAATAGCAAACAGATATTTATTTTTATTCTACTTGATTCTCAAATGGGGCCGTTCGTTGGGCTTCAATCGGCCCTTACAGGTCCCCATTTTACGTTTTCATCCCTTGAGGGTCCATATCGATCCCCATTTAAAACAGAGGTCCAACATGTTTTAAATGAGCGTAACGAGAAGTTAATGGAAAGATGTCAGTGTTAAATATGTATGACTTTGCAGAAGCAACGTTGGAGTGGTATATAACCTACATAAACAATTTGCAGGTATCTTTACCATTGAAGGAAAGTGAAAAGCGCAAAAAGAAACTAGAAGCTACTCAGAGACGATTCTTAGGAAAAATTGAAAATAATACGATAAAGGACCAAATAAAAATATGACACCCCGGGCAAATTAAACATGAATTCAACAGTCAATAACATAGAGGAGCGAATATTAAGATGATATGCACATGTTAAATGGATGGACAAAACAAGATTAACAAAAACTGTGTATGAAGCGAGAAGTCCGGAAAGCAAACAAGGGGCAAACCAAGGAAAAGTGGCAAGGAGTCAAATATATGTAGGTAGGCATATGTAAGTAAGAATTTGTATTGTCGTAATTAACACAAAGTGTACTATAGTAGGTATTCACCAAAAGAGAGGTAGTAGGGTAATCTCCAATATGTTCAGAAGGTTCGTGCATCGAATAAAAAAAATGTCTTTTAAAAGTGACACTAATTTCAACTTAAATCTTTCTTTCTTACTATTATTGACGTAGATTAAGTAAGTAAAGTAAGTAAGTAATCTGTATCTTTACTATTAACGGACAATAGTCCATGTATTTTCATAATTCCGCAATAGTATCGTTTTAGGCTCAATTCTCACAGGGCGGCGCTTCGTAGCACGTCACGTCGCGTCATTTTGGTTCGTATGTTTTTATATGTAATTTTTTAACATAAAATGCTGCCGAGTGAGAACTGCTGCATTTGAAACCATGACAACTCGACGAGGCAGCAAAATGACGCGACGCGACGCGCTGCCGTGTGAGAATTGAGCTTTAGTTGATTTGGATTATCGAGCCACCACTAAATTAGAAGTTTCTACTATTTTATACGACGGACAATGTTCGTATCAAATAAATTTAGAATACTAGAATATTGTCATCTCTCGTCTAACAACGGAACAAAACCGACCAACTCAGGCATGCATCCAACTCCCATAAAAAGAAGATAATTATTATTCACAGCCGTTTTCATGCTCTGTTCTTGCATTTATTGGGGAGAGAAATGCATTCCGCCATACATGTATGATTTCAGAATTTTACTGCCAGAGGAGTTTTTTCTAAACAAAACACGCGGATATGAAGTATTCCGGCGAGCGCTTCTGCACTGCAGAACTGTTTATGGGCTTATCTGGCGTTCTGCATTTGGCACCGAAAAGGCAATAATCGTTTTTCTCCGCGGGATGCTTAGTTATAAAATATTTTTATTGAGCTGTCGGGCAGATCGTCTGCTTTGAAATTTTAAGAGCGTTCGCGTGAAGGCGGAAATACGCACGTCGTTCTTGACAGAACAAACAAATACTTACTGCCTATTAAGAAAATTGATTTCTTTTCGAGACAATGAAAAAGTAATCTTCCACTTCCAGTATACATATAAATATGTATAATAAATATTTCTTGAAATGCTTTAATTATTTATGTACTTGTCCTTTCCTTTAACTGTAGTCTTTACTAACAATAAGGGTTGAATTAATTCAAACTTAGGAATATCAGTACCCTTTCTAAATATTCCATTAGTCAAGGGATACTGATGACGTCTGACGATTTATTTTAGGCAAAAACGTTAACTGTGACTCCCTTTACGTGTCCTTTGAAAATCAGAAAAGGGCCTGGAATCGGTTGGGGTGATTTCATTACTATGTTGCTGCGTAGGATTCAACCACCATATGTTCTTGTCAAATACTGACTGAAATAAGAAGATTCTACTTGTCTACCCTTATGTTTTATTTGATGAAAGTGATTTAATGCTTCGTTTGGTGATTATCTGGAAAATCGTTATACTGAGCCTTTAAGTTTATATTATAAACCTGAAAAGGACAATGATTTCTTTTCAAATACAAATTGAAATCTGACGTACGTAGATATCGATTTTTTTTTCAAATTAAAATTTCAGAAAATATAAATTCAGTGGCGCAGCAATGATTCGTTGTGCTGTGGAGGTAAGGCATGTAGTGGCAATTTTAATCAAAATTATCTCCCAGAAAGTTTTTCGTTAATTTTTATTTTGAAACGAATTTTTCTGCATCGAATATAAAAATAGCGCGACAGTTTCAAAATGCACTGTTCGAAAATAAAGTCGTTATCATTTCTTGTTGGAGTAATTCGAATTTATTAGTCAAGAAATTTAAAATTAAAAAATTTAACTGAATTTTTAAGTCCTACTTGCCGTATTTATGGAATTATTAGTCGTTTAATATATTAACGTATTTACTAAAATGCTAATTTACATCGAACCAAATAATTATTTAAAAATGTTCAGTATTCTATAAGTACCATGTAATCAAATAATATTAAGCATAATGATTACTAATTTATTTTTTTAACGGTATCATAATAAATTTGAGAATTTTTACAAAATAATGTTGGAAGAAATTGAAAAGGAAAGGAAACGCCGAAATTTGAATCAAAAAGAAATATAATGACCTTGGAAGTTCAAATACAATAGCTTAATGAAGCATAAAAATGCCATATAGACATTTATAAGAATTTAATAAAGCGTTTGTGGTGACTTGGGTTTTAACGATTAACATGAATACCGATTAATATATATATACAGGGTGTAACAAAAATATGAGTCTCTACTTCAGAGATATATTCTACAGGTTAAAGTAAATAATATACAAATATAAGCATGTACATAGGTTGTTCATGGGAAGCCGCTGCAATAGTTAGCTTTCTTATTTAAATTTTTATGCAGTAACTTAAATTAGAAAAGTTTCAGTACCTTTCCTACCCGATTTTATTTCAACAACATGAGAAAAATGAAATACTACCTAGTTTTCCAAATTTCCAATAGTTTTTAACTTTGTTGAATGGAACCTACAGTTCTTTTTTATCATTTCTCTAAAATAATACCTCCCAAAAAGACTACTATTTTTTTAAATTATTTATTAAATAAATCTTGGTGCGCTAGTAAAATATACCAGCTTCGTACATAGTAACAGCGAGTGCAATAATTCTGAAATATCTAAGAGACGAAGAGTTCATTCATACAAACTGGATCGTGAAATTGAACAACCCAGAATTGAGTAGTCCGGCACAGAAATATCAAAAATATTAAGCATATTCAGATTTACACGGTTCAAACTAAAGGGTGTAGGCGCATCGGCGTGAGTACTCTCGCATTGCTTACAGTCTCTTAACATCTAAGCAAAATATCAAAAATTATAGCGTGAAGCGCGCAGATCAAAATGATTGTGAAATACAAATCAACCACAACAGTATGGAGAAAAACTCCGAAATTACATAAATTCGCTTACTAATTTGAGCCAAATAAAATTAACAGTTACCAAAAAAAGAAACTAGTAAAATGCGAAAAAAATATGGCACATCAACAACAATGTAAATAACGTCTACAAGAATGCAAGAAATAAGACCCTCTCTGATTATGCTATAACAGCAAAAAAATAATATCCCTTCCCCCATCAACAACAATGTAAATAAACTCTATATGAATGCAAGAAAAATGACAAAAACCTGTCTGATTACGTTATTGCAACAAAAATATATCCCTCCCTCCGAATTCGTCGGTACAAATAAATTCAGGCCTAACTACAGACTCCGCCACTGGCTCCGCGACAAAAAAAAACTGCCAGAAGTTACACTGACGTCACATAACCCGTTTTCGAGGACGGAAAAGATGGAAGAGTCTTACGTAACGTCTCCGGAATTTGACGTCGACGGAGGAATCCAGGTATTTGTCGGGATGGTCGCAACTTTTAGAAAACGAGAACGGTTTATTTTCTTTCAACGCTATGCGTGAGGAGTTCGTGTCGACAGTCGAGATCGGAGCGACGCCGACGCTCACGGGGTTAAACGAAACGGCACCCAACCTCCTAGAAATTGGTGTACAAAATTTGCCCCGGACTACTTACTTGCTAGAAGGAAGTAAATGTGGGAAATAAAAAATCGCAAACGGTAAACGCACGTGGAAATCAAATAAGCAACAAGATGGAGAATCAACGTGACGCTTACCTTGCTGTAATCAGTAAGCCAAAAATCGAATGGCATGAGTTCCAGAACCGATCAAACAGTCCCAAGCCTGGTGGGACTGCAATGGCGATGTGGCTATAATCTGTTCACAACGGCTGGTTTATTTTTTCATTAAATAGGACAATCCATAAATCACCAAGCACACAACGCGGTCAGAGACGATCACGGCCCACTCGTTTGAAGCCAAAAGAGAAGGGTGCAACACGGCCTTTATCCAACATAATACCGAGTGCGGCGCTACAATCGAAACAACCTCAATACACTCGACATGCGTGCACAAAGAATAGCCTACCCGACCGCACGAAGCCAACACGAAATTCGATTATAACATTTTACTAAAGCATTGCTTTTTTTAATACAATAGGGATGTGCGAAAGCTCTCGATTGTTTGAGAGAATTTATTAAAGTCTGACGAAAAGGTTTAAAACTAATGAAATTTTGGTCGAAAACTTATTTCCTAGATTTATTATGTGGATGCTACCAAAGAGTCTGTTCTTTTAGTATTCCCCTTTAGTCATTTATATTTCCACAATTGTTCTGTTTGACATACGACAAGGGAAAGGAATTCGACAAATTGGGAAACATGATTGACAAAAGGGAAAAACCAAAAGATTGTATTGATGTTTCAATTTATTAGAAAGGTTTTTATGATTACAATTCTTCGTCTCAGTCTATGATGAAATAAATCTTAAACCCTCCCAATGAAAAATGATGAAATGCTGCATTACACGAAATTGGCCATTACTTGCGTGGTACAGCGAAATTTCAAATGACTCGAGAGAGAGAGAGAGAGCTTGCACGTAATGCTTTATTGATGTTAAAAGCTCTCGAGCGCGAGCGGCAATGCGTGGGGGTGTAGTGCTCCTTAGGATTGTGTTTACGAGTACTTATTCAGAGCAACTCAAGTTTGACCCGCATTCACTAAGAACGCATTTAACTTATTAGGGGTCTTTACGCCGCCGCGGTTTCCATGCACGGTCGTCGTTACGCTCAAAGCGACGTTTACCTACCCCTAAACGGACCGAAATCAACCAGTGGAAAATGCCGGGGTACTTCGACGCGTACTGTAGCGACTTTGGGTGGTCGCATTTTGTAAGCACAAATCACCGACATGGCAGGCAGGAGTTTCGAGGACTCGGAGAATGCAATTAGTGCAAATAATTACTAAAGTTTCCAGGAAAAAATCCAAATAAAAGTAAAGATGTTTTCAGTTGGTCACTATTCAAAAATACCGCAACTTATTGCACAACTCAATATAAGAACTCAGGATATCAAGTAAAACATCAATGAAATATCAAGGTGCTAGTTCAAATTCCTTGGCTGATCTTAAAACAATTTGGTTTCTGAGGAAATCTTTCAACTGAAGATTCTTGTTTTTTCTATTAACTAAGAAGAAAACTAATGAGAAAAAGAAATGGGTACTATCGATATAGAATTTGATTCTGTATCTTCTGTGAACCTGCAAAACTTCTAAGATTGATTAAAATAACGCACAGGTAATACTCAAAACAACAGAAGGAAGGAAATAGAGTTTTGGAACAAATAAAGGTGTCAGGCACTGTCAACAACGCTATTCAACATAGGCACAGAAAGGAATAGTCAAAGAAACAGGCGTTCATGAATCAAGAGAAACTAATCAGTCCAGCTGACTGACGCTGACGACGACATCGATGACATCGCAGTAGTAGCCAGAGAAGAAAGAAGTCTAAACGAAATAGTGGCAAAAACATGCAAGGAGGCACAGATAAGAGGACTATGCATCAACGAAAAGAAAACAAAATATGTCGTATGCAACAAGATTAGGGAGATTAAAAATAAAGTAATGAGTACCAGTTTGAAGAAATCGAGAACTTCAAATACCTAAGGACGGTCCTGAATAAAAATAATGAGAGAAACACGAAGTAATAAATAGAATACAGGCAAAACACACTCCACCTACAAAACACTACTAAAGAACAAGAAAATCGGGCGCAACACCAAGATGAAAATACACAAAACTGCTATAAGACCAATAGTAACATATGCAGCAGAAATCACGTCACTTACCACCAGAGACGAAGAAAAACTAAGAATCTTCGAAAGGAAAGTAGTCAAGACGAAACACGGTCCGAAGACAGATAATGGAGAACACCATAACCTAATGAATCAAGAAAAAGGACAATTGATAGAGGATGAAGATCCAGTAAGATATATCAAAGCACAATGGATAAGATAGTATGGACACATCAGCAAAAAATTTCAAGAAACAACAATCCAGGCCATCATGAACTGGAAACCAACCAAGGGCAAGATCAGGTGACAGGAGACCTACGCAAAATGGAGATACAGCACCGGAGAACAAAAATAAGTAACAGGGAAGAGTGGAAAAAAATAGTAAACAAGGCGAAGACTAATAATAAACTGTAAAAAAGATGAAGATAAGTGGAGTGATCTACCACAAGAAACCGATCTCGCGAGCTCGAAAGTGTAGCTAATATTCCTCAGGAATGTACAGCCATATGTCTTCTGCAAAAATATGCAGGATGCTCCATTTACGGATATCGAGTTTTGGGCAGTTAAACACAATGAAGTTCTACACCATATTGTGACCGTCCTGTGAACTTTTCAGGGATAATTAGAATATCATTTGGAAGACTAAAGATTATACTTTCAAACGACATACGACTTGAATTTTGAAATTTGAAAACGTCGTAAATACATTCTCAAATGAAAGGTCACCGAAAATATTTTTAAAATAAATTTGAAGATATCTCAAAATCGGTTAGATTTAATTGTCCAACTGTAAGCCTTAACACTTTTTACTTAAAATGATGTGTACAATCAGAACTTGCAATAAAAAGTATAGTATTCCCATTAAATAAAGAAAGTTAACGGCGACTTCCGGCATAACCAGAAGTGATATAAAAGGGAAAACATTTTAATCTGAAAGATCACTTTCCCTCAGGGCGGTGTGTTAATTTTCCAAACTTTAGTATGGTCCTTTCCCCGAAAATTTTTAATAGGCCACTCAACCTGAGATACTCTGTATAGGGCTCATATTGATGGCATGAAAGAACCTCCAAATATAAATGTACATCAGAATGAATGTAAAATAAAAAATAACAACTGAAGGCCCCATATATAACAGGTTATGTGGCACTTACTTCTTAAAAGGTTTTTGATTTAATCAGTGTTTATCTGCATATTGATGACCTTCAAGATAGCCCACGGTGGTTTCATAAAGAGTAACAAAGGGACGTGATTCACAAGCGTTGAAAAATGATTATTAACGTGGCTAGCTGGCAAAATGTAGTAAATATTACATGTTATGGCAGAGCTGTGCAGTTGTGGGTGGCAATGCAAAGAATTGTATCTTTTTTGCTTGTACTGAAATAGGATTTATGAATTTGAATTTATCAGCGGTATTAAGGGACATTTTGGTTTCTTTTTAAATTCACCCGATCTTTCCAACTCCCAAGTAGTGCTGATTTGATACTGATGATCTTCTCCACATACCACACCCATCTCTTTCAACCATTCGTCCACATCTCAAATTCTTCGTTTCCCTTTATGAACTAATAGCATTTTCTACTGACGGGCAGTATGTGCACTGAGTGCGCACTCAGAATATCTCCAACTCATTTTATTACATGAGGTTAGAAGAAGGTGGAGATACTCTGAGCGCGCACTCAGTGCAAGTCAATAGAAAACGCTGTAAGTTTCTACTCCTCAATCGGTTTAGGTTTAATTTCTTTTTATTGTAAATAAATAATTTTTATTTTCATTAGTTATAGTTTCGGTAAAAATCAATAAGATTGTGAGAATTTAACACGTACGGCTAGTTTTGTAAACTGAAAAGAATCGTTTTGCTTGGTGTTCCTTATAATATATTGCGTTAACAATAGCAGGGGCTTAGTTGAAAAGACGTATAAATATTTTGACAAAGGACACCCACTTCATTATAAAAAAAATATATCTGCAGATTCTTCTCTTTTTGAACGAAACCTTACCCACACGTATATTTTCGCTTATTAGGTAAGAGAGTATTCCGATGTGAATTTATTATAAGGGCGGAGGAGGTAAAAATGCGGAGAAAATGAATCGTAAAAATTTATAACATCATTTTTACGACGTAAAATTTTAATGTTATAATTTTTGTTTGTTTGTTTAGCTCGGTCTTGGCGAAAGCGCGGGGCTTAAAACCTACCGGGTTGTTGCGGCAGGATTTCATAAAATTTAAATGTAAATTCGCTCTTCAAACTTTAAGATCGTAAACGTGCGATATATTATGAACATTAATCGTAATAAAACAACATGCAAATTCCTCTCTCCGAGGAAGATTACTCCGCTAACGAATGTGTTTCGATTTAGTCGGGATGATGCACGGAAGTTTTTAGTTCGGAGATTAAAACTGCAGCGACTGAAATATTCATTGTTTAGTAGGATTGTTTTAATACATGTTATACAGTACTTTACTTTACCAGTAATGAATCTTTTTTTTTAATTTGTGAACCATTACAAGTTATTTGTCGATATTATTTGATTAACACTTTGTTATAATAAGTTATTCCTACAGATCTTAAATTGTTCCAGTTCACTGTCGAGTAAAACTTTAGGTAAATAAAAATTTAATACTAATGAACAGGGAAAAGAATTCGGGCCACTTGTTCTGCGAACAATATGAAAATTTTAGTACTCGGACTGTATTAACCCCGCCCACAACAATTTCTGCCAAATGAAAACGCTCGCATTGCAGTCTTTCTTCTTCTACTCATCAATAACAATTCGATGTATCGGAGCGGCGGAATGACGGCGGGAGCAAATGGTATATTCGACGTAAAAAGCATCCAACACTAAGTGACCTGAATTCTTTTCCCTGCTCATGAATTAAAGGTCGTTCTCATAATCGGGCTTTAAGGAAACTGTAATTTAAAGTAAGTCATTCTAATGGGGAAACAAATGTATTTTTTTAGGTTAGAGTAACTTTAAATTTAAAGTCCTATTAAAAAATCGGCCTATTTTAGTCTTAAGTCTAGCATGAATCCAATTGCAAAAAGCACTCTAAGCAATGCTTTTCTTTTACTAATGCTTTTCAAAACCTGACAATCGTTGTTTTCAGGCATTTATGACCAGCGATCAGCGATTTTCTTTATTGTGGGCCTTGTTTTCAGAGTGGGCGTTTCTCATTGGGATATTTCGGGGCCGAACATGAGCGTCCCCAATTTTCCAGTAGGACCAGAGCTTGGTGGACTCAGTGAGCCACACATACAGTCATACTTTTTAGTAATACCTCCTTTAGAAACTTTAAATTGCGGCCTGATGCCTTCTGACTATTAAAAAAGGTAGAGAGACAAGCAAATCCGCAATTAGGTAAAGAAATACTACTTTTAATTATGACTGTATGTGAATTGTCGATATGGTCAGGTTGGAGTTTAATTGAATCGGTGAGAATTAACAGACATTAAATCCAGAAGCGGAAAATATTGTCAGTCGCTTACTGTCTTTGGGGCCTCTTCTGTATCAAAAGCGTTAAATTTAAAGGGCTGTTAAATTTTGTTGCTACAGTAACAACCAATCATGAAAGTGTATTTTAAATTTTAAAGGACTTCTAAATTTTAAAAACCCGTTAATAAGTTACAGAATACGACCCTTTGTCCATCAAAACATTTTCTTGCAGATGACACTCTAACCTAACCGCAGAATAAAAGGCAGCTGTTTTCAGCACCAACCGACGGAAAACACTTTCAACAGACCATCACAGAGACACGTAATTTTGTTTTTAAGTTAATATCTTTTAATTCTCACCTATTCAATAGTTTTGTTTATCTTATGTATTGTTAATATTTGGTTAACAGTTATTGGCTAACAACGTCTTGTGAACGAAATACGGGCCCCATTATTCGGTTTTCATTTACATTTAAATTGCAGAGTCATGACTTAGAGTTAGTTTTGATCTTTTAATTAACTTACTTACTCCTGGATATTTATGCATGTAAGTAAAAGCAAGTACTATTTTTTTTCTTTATCAATTTCTTGTAAATTGTTTGATTCTCTTTTTTGAACCACCTTCCCTTCCCACTGAATAGCCGGTGTTGGAGTGTTGGGATTTAAGTTAATTTTCTCTGCGACTTAAGTAGCAACAATCAAAGAGTAAAGAGGACCCGACAATAAAAGACAAAAGTATAAACACAGAAATATTGAGAATAGAAAGATGGGATGGACCATTAAAAGCTCACTACAAAAAGAAGGCGAAATTAAAAGCGCTAAAAGTAGGTTACATAAGGCTAACAGAAATAAAAGAAAAGAAGGAGGTGAAGGAATTGCCAGATTGTTATAATCTGGAGTAAAGGAAGAAAAAGCAGTGTAAAAATTCGGTATGTAGAGATGCAGAGTTTTTATAGAAAATAAATGTGCGATTAAATTACTTCTAATATTATAATGATTCATAACATGTAAGCAGAGCCTGAACGTTTCTGAGAATTTTGTTGCACATGGTGAGATCACGGCGCTCCAGCACTGAAGAATGAGATCCAGTGGACAGAGTCAGAATATTACCCCTAATTAATGAATTTAATTGAGAATATTTTTATATGCAAAAGTCGCACTTCCCACTTACATAACAACCTGGAAGGAACAAAAAGGATTAAATAAGGTGGGAGCGCACAAAAGAGCGATGATTCCTAGTTCCTCGAGTTGCCGCTTGACGTAATTACGTATTGTGTTGAACGATTTATTTTTCTTATTGTAAAATTTTCTATCAATCAGTTTTCCTCAGTTTGAATTTAATTTCACGAAGAAGTTATTACAAGGCCTAGGCGCATTTTAGGCGGAAGGTTTCGTTAAATATACGATGAACTATTAATATGCTGAAGCGATCATAGTCGGGAAAAGTTCTAATCTTTAACGCGTCTGCCCTGTAAAAACAAAACAATAAACCAGTCGGAGCCCGAGAAGTCTATGCGGCAAGCAGTAACCACTACAGTTCTGATCGACTGGATATAAAAACTTGTTTACATAATCGATTCATTCCGAAATGAACTCGAATTCTTTTTGCAGTGACGGCGCTATAATTGATATGAATTAAATGTATTACGCCAGTCTTTTTAAAAGCTACATTAAAAAATTATAATGTTTTCATAATTATTAATTTGAAAGAAACTATAAAGGCAATTATGTTACACACGTAATTTACATCAAACGGTTGCATCTGATGCAATGAGCTCGAGGATGAGAGTGCCTCGGGCATATAAGCCGTTCAGCGGCGACGTTGAAATCTACGCCGCTGCTTTGTTTCTCTTTATACTGGTTTTTACCAGATATCCTAAATATGTCCGACCCTTAGTTATTACATACTTCACGGGTGTTTGTTTTTTATTTCTGGTAATCAATTTAATCGTAACCTTTTTTTTCTATTATTATTTAAACTGTGTGTCTCTACGACCGACGTTGGTAACTTGAAAGAATAATTCATTTTACGCATAGCGCTTTTCTTTAATTTTTAACACAAGCTTTATTTTTGTGGATATAGGGCGTGTTCTGTATCGAGTACGTTAAATTTAACGGACATTGAGACGTATTCTGTAACTTTTTAACGAGCTGTTAAAATTTACAGGTCCTTCAAAATTTTAAATACAGTTCCATGATTGGTTGTTACTGTAGCAACAAAATTTAACACCCCTTTAAATTTAACGGCTTTGATACAGAACAGATCCCTTTTTCTATGGTATAACAATCATAAAGCTTTATGATTGGTTATGATTGGTTGTTACCATAGCAATAGTTCGTTAAATTTAACGTACTCGACACAGAATAACCCCTACTATACCTAATATTTGCCCTCTCTCTCCCGAGCAGTTTTGTTTTGTTTTATTTAACGCTATAATTTCATTGATATTTAATTATTGGCTTGAATTGTTTTTCAAAGTCAAAGGATTATCCATGAGATTAGTGACTAGATAAAATTTTTTCGTGAAAAAATTCAACGAAGGAGAAGCCCCGAGTTATAATAAAATTTTGTAGATTAAGTTTCCAAATCCGTTTATTGCATAAGCATCATATTAAATTAGGTTGACTAGTTGATATATGTTTCGGAAGAAATTACATTTTCAAAACTGTATGACATTGATGACATTAATGTGATGCTTGTACAATAAACGGATTTGGAAACTTAACCTACAAAATTTTATAGTGACTCAAAGCTTCTTAGTTGAATTTTTTCACGAAGAAAAATAAATGAATTGTTTTTGGTTATTTGTAAAATTTTTAGTTAATATTTTAATAAATTTCATTCATTTCGTTTCGTCGAAATTTTTTTTATATTAAAATTAATTTCTTTACGTAATTGAAACTGAAACTAAATTTCACGATTTTGTTAATACTTTTTTTTATTAAAATTTTCTTAAATTGTAAACTGATTTTCATGTTTTTGTTTATCATATTTATCATATATTATTTTAAATTTCCCTAAAGTATTTCGTAAACCATGCTTTTACGTTTTTTTAAATGTATTGTTATATTTAAAATTTGGGCACTTTTATTTGAGATAGTCTCGTAAGTAAAGTTTTCATTTTAAAATCCCAGGAGAGGAAAATCAGAAGAGAGAAAAGGACGAAATATTTTCGATAATCTTGAAAATACATGTAAAACGTCATTTGAGCAACCGCGAAAATTAAATTGGAAAATCGATTTCTGGCTTGTTTTACCAAACCGGACGCGCTACGAACAAAGAAATTGAGATCCAAATTTGTACGGCTTGTTTAAAAGAATTAGGGACAAAAGGGAATGAAAAGTGTTTGTTCAACTGGACTGACCTTGAGATATGTTGAGCTTGATTTTAATTCAATAAATTTTGACATCTTTTTTTATCTTTAATTCTTTTTTTAAATTTTTTTCTGTGTAGAATGAAGCACAATATGATATAAGTTGGGTGGGTTTAGTTGGTCTTGAGATTTGATGAGGGGTTCATTTTAATTTGTTTTACTTGTTACTGAGTGCAATTACGTTGGGTTAACATTAATTTTTTTTCATTTCATTTTTTTTACTTCTTTTAATTAGTTTTTGACTTTTAATTTTTTCGAGTCTGGTTGACCCTGATATGGTCTAACTTCGCTTTAATCGTTTTTATAAAATTTTTACTTTTAATTTTTTGCATTTCAAATGTTTCGCTTCAATTCAATATAGTTGAATTGTGTTCATTTGAGTTAGCTTGACCTTGAGATTCGTTCGGCTTCATTTTCACATTTATTTATTTACTTTTAATTTTTCTTTCTTAATTTTTACTTGCATTGAATAGAGTTAGTTACGTTGAGCTGGATTGAATTGGGTGGACATTAAAACCAAATTTTTAATTTTCTTTAATATATTGTTATATTTAAAATTTGGGTATTATTATTTGAGATAGTCTCGTAAGTAAAGTATTCATTTTGAAGTCCAAAAGAGAGAAAAGGACCAAATTTCGACAATTCTGAAAATACAGGCAAAACGACATTCGAGCAACCATGGAAAACAAATTGCAAAATCGATTTCTGGCTTGT
Source organism: Prosopocoilus inquinatus (assembly GCA_036172665.1). Taxonomy (NCBI): domain Eukaryota; kingdom Metazoa; phylum Arthropoda; class Insecta; order Coleoptera; family Lucanidae; genus Prosopocoilus; species Prosopocoilus inquinatus. The sequence continues at coordinate 36,463,230 of CM069875.1, forward strand.
TTTACAAAACCAGACGCGCTACGTACAAAGAAATTGAGATCCAAATTTGTCTCAAAGGTTTGGGGACAAAAGGGAATGAAGAGTGGTTTTCCAACTCCCGTCTGTACGGGCTTTAGAGCAGCATTAATTGAGATAACACAGCCTGGTGTCAATAAATGTTATAAAAAATAAAATTTTAAGAAGAAAACGAAGACTACACAATCGATACATCCCCAAACGAAAATGCTAATATACGAAAAGTAGGTTCTTCGTAGAAATAAAAGTAGAAGTAGACAACACATAATAATAATGAGAAATTTAAATGATTTAAATGGTAGAGTAGGAAACGAAGATACCGAATACTAAGGAGCTAAAGGATATAGCGAAATGGTTAGAAGAAGCATAAGAAATTAAACTGGGCATTAATGAGAAAAACTTAAATATAAGAGACAGATGGAAGACGAATTTGAAATAAATTACTACTGGACAACAACGAGGGTAGCTACGCCTTCGAAAAAGTAGAAAATAGGAAACCGCCTGCCTTCTAAATAAATTACTGACATTTCCAGAGAAATTAAGGGCAAAGCGTATAAGACAACCCATTACCATTACCTTAATTGGAACATAGAAAAACTGAAAGAAGTATGAAAGAAATACCTTACCAAAGACATTTGGAGGAAAGAAGGAAGACGAAGGTTGGAAGAGAAGAATGAAGACATAAGTGCATAACGAATCCATCACTATAGAAGTGATAAAAATCCAAAAGTTCGATGGCTAGAGCATATCCAATGAATGTCTCCAAAAAAAGCCCCCCTAACAACTTCGATAGTTGAAAAAAATTGGAAAGTCAAGTAATGAAAGGCAATACTTGTTAGTAGGCTTTCCTTTTTCACCAAGACTCGTTGGGGGTGCTGTACAAGTACACATATGGCATATGGCATATAACTGCAAACAGTTATTAAAGGCCTAGTAATCTATTTTTAGCAGATATAAATCTTTGCTGTGCACAATGCAAATGTTCTACATTTGCTGTCGCTGCCGAACATCAATATGAGTGATGATTTTTGCAGAGTCGTAGTCAAGTGTGACGGTGGGTAATAATAATGAGATGCATGGAAGGTGTCGCGTCTGCTCTCGCAGCCGTCGTGGATGATTAATACAGGCATAAATCCGCAGGTTTTGCACGACAGCTCGCGTCCAAACAACATGCTTTAACGTGATGAATACCGTTACACATGCGGAGTACGCGGAGACACACGGAGAGGGACATAAAACACTGGTACAATGTTGCCAACTTCACCGTCTCGTTTGCGGTTGTTCTGTTTATCACTAATAATGTCATGAATGTGTTCGGCTTGCAAATTACCTACTAAGTTACAATGTAGTGTGTAGGTGTCAGGCGCAGACATAGTTCCATCATTACGTGCAAAGACATCTCATACTTCAAGTTTGCATTAAACATTGTGCAGACATAGAGATGATTGCTCGTATGTACAAACGGAAACCAAACATGATTTAGTTGAAGCTGGTTTCCCTAGCTAACCAGAATCACCATTTTCAGGTCCGGAGGAAGGGTAGTCGACGGTCCAACGCAAAACAAAAATTGGCACCTCTCTTCCAAAAAGAATGAAACTAATTCACGTGAATTTAAACAATCTCAAAAAAAAAAAATAATGGGAATATATCCATTATTTTTCCAAAGTTTGTATTAAAGAGTTCAATTCGACAAACTTTTGCTTAACTTTGAACCGGTTTAAATGATTGCTGATGATTCGTATGTGATTTGAGAGTCGGACAGTGTTGTCAACCGTGACGATTTATTTACTTTTTTCTATAGTGCCTTCAAATTAATCCCTCATTAAAGTAGGCTGTTATTTTTTTTTATTGTATCTACTATTGGCAACACTTAATCGAAGAGTGAGAGGACAGTTGTCAATAACTGGCTTTTAGTTTACCAGTTCGAATATAACTGTCAATAATAAAAGAACTGTGTTGTAATTCTAATATTTTATTTATTTAATTTAAATAATTGAACAACTGTCAGTGTTCCAAACATTTCGGAGAGAAAACACTGAAATCATAACCCATTTTAATTAGGAATTCACCGTACAATGACAACTCATAACGAAAATGAAAATTAATTTTCAATTGTCTGTGACTGACAATGCTAAAGTAAGGAAAAATTAAATTTGGCATTAGTAGTATAGCTAGCGGAATCCTGGGACAGTCTGACCTTTAAAAAAATAGTGGATGGCATGTGTCCATCCGCAGTGACCAATACAAGCAATATTTCTTATGCAAAAAAACGAACATATTATTATTACTAAATTGCAAGCGAACCGTGTTTTACTTTTTTCTTTCGAAATTTAAAGATATTTAATTTAGTTTATAAATTTAATTGCAGTTTCATAAAAATACATAAATGACAATTACAAAGAGTACACATAATTTATTTTCATAAGTTCTTTGATGGGAAATAAACGACCTTAAATATATTTTCTTGTAATATTTACAGAAATAAACACATTTTTCTTCATATACTCGTTATACTGAACGAACACGCCTGATAAAATTAAATCCCTTCTTCAAGAACTAAACGGGGGTTAGACCGATTTTTTATTTATTTTTTTCTCAACAACCTTCTCTGGTATTATGACGTCATTGCCAACATTCTTCAGAGCTGCAAGAACTAAAGATTTTTCTGCAACGGCCTCTTCGGCTCAATAACTAAAGAGGTAACTTCTTCACCTCTTAAACTACTCCCCTAACTTAGGGGATGACCTTCAACGATGGTCACTTCGGATGAACACTTGCCATTCACTATTTCTTTCAAGGTCAAACTGTCCCAGGATCCAGATAGCTATACTACTGGCACTTAACGATTTCTTTAAAGTTTTTTTTTTAATTTTTGTTTTTATTCAATTTTTGCTTGAGTTGAATAGAACTAGGTTGGGCTATGTTGACATTGAGATTGCTTGAGTTTCATTTTAATTGATTTTTAATTTTTAACAATTTTTACACTTCTTGCAATTTTTACTTTTTGTTTGTATTTAATGAAGTTCGATTAGATGGACCTTGCCGTTAGTTGAACATTTTAATTAACTTTATTTTTTTTAATATATATTTTTAGCTTTTCTTTCTTTACTTAATTACTTTTTTGACCTTGAAATTTGATGAGGGACTAATTTAAATTTGTTTTACTTGGGTTGAATGGAGTTAGGTTGTTGAGTGCAATTACGTTGGGTGAGAATGAGTCGACATTTTGGAATTTTAAGTTCTTGCTTGGATTCAATGGAATCGAGCTTAGTTATTGTTATTACGGCTTGACATTCCCAAAACTTAGTTATTGTTATTACAGTTTTCTATACTTTTATTTTTTTTACAATTTTTAATGTTTGTGTTAAATGAAGTTAGGTTGTTATCAGTTGGATTGGATCGACCTTGCCGTTAGTTGAATTGTTATTTTTTTTAAATATATTTTTAATTTTTCTGGTAATTGTTTATGTTTTACTCCTGCTCGATGAAGTTGGTTTAATAGTAGTTGGGTTGGACTTTGAGATTTGTTGAACTTGCTTTTAAACCAATAAATTTTAACATTACTTTATTTTTTTTTTTAATTTTTTTACTTGCGCAATAAGTTGAGTGAGTTTAGGCCTTGAGATGTGATGAGGGGTTAATTTTAATTCGTTTTACTTGGGTTGAATAGAGTTACGTTGGGTTGACATCGAATTTTTTTTAATTTCATTTTTTACTTTTTTTAATTGTGTTCTCATTTTGAATTTTTTTGCTTGGGTTGAACAGAGAGTTCAGTTCTTGAGTCGAGTTTGGTTCATTTTGACAATGGTAGAACTTCGCTTTAATCGTTTTTTTTAAATTTCTTACTTTTAATTTTGTACATTTTAAATGTTTTGTTTCAATTGAATACAGTTAGATTGTGTTCAGTTGAGTTGACCTTGAGATTATTGAGCTTCATTTTCACTTTTATTTACTTTCAATTTTTTTAAGATTCTTTATTAATTTTTTGCTTGGGTTGAATAGTTATGTTGAGTTGGATTGGGTGGACATCAAATTTCTTTTTAAATTTTTTTTTGTCTACATATTCTACAACTTTTTATTTCAGTTTTTCATGGTTTGTTTTCTTTTATTTTTTGCTTACGTCATACAAAGTTGAATTCAGTTGATGGTTCGAGTGTGGTTGACCTTGAAATTGTTCGAGATGCGCTTTAATCGTTATTTAGTTAACTTTTATTGGCGTCGCTTTCACATCGTTACCGCCTTCGGCCGGCCCTGACTATTTTCTTTTAACAGAGAATTGACATTTTTTTGTTTTCCCCATTTGTCACTTATGTTTCCCAATTTGTCCTATTTGACATACGGCTTGACATTCCCAAAACTGGAAAATGATTTAACATTTTACAAAAATGAATTAATTGACAAAAGGAGAAAACCAAAATAATAATAACGCGTTAGCAATTAGAATAGCAACAAATATTCTGTATACTAACCTGAGGGCCAAATGTCTCATGATGTCTTCATTTCATTTTATACACTGTGATTCAGAAATGTCTCCTGATATTTTCAGGGTGAATAGAACATCAAAAAATAACGTCACCTTTTCATATATTTTTTTTTTCGAAAAGTGAAAAACAAGAAATTGTTAAATCCTAACTTTTAAACCTCAATTACTCCAAAACGGTTGGATTTATCGAAATGCAATAAGAGATCCTTTTTTCGGCCAAATATTCCAAAAAATATTTTCTTCACAAATTTTTCACAAAATATTTAAAAAATAAAAAGTTAGAGATAAAGTACTGAAAACTGCCCTTTCAAAACCACCGTTTAAAAAGAATCTGACAAATAAGTTGTTAACGCGCAATTAGGTGCCTTATATCTGTGTTTAAAATATTAGTTCGATAATCTAGAGGATCCAGAAGATATTGTCCAAAAAGCCATATTTTTCATTCTTCCTTAGGGCTTATAACTCCCTTATTATTCACTTTTGGAAAAAAATATATATATAAAGGCGACCTTATTTTTCGATGTTCTATTTATCCTGAAAATATCAGGAGACATTTCTGAATCACGGTGTATAACAAATCAGAATGCCACCCACACCTTGTCATAAAAATGGTTTGCTGATGTCTAAGCTTACAAACGTTTTTGACTAATTACTTTCTTCTGGGTCAAGAAATTCAAATGGAACTCGGCTAAAAACAATCACAGAATCGTATTCTCCTTTAGTTTACAATGCTCCAATCGGCTGTAGACAAAGAGCAACGTTTCAGCTTTGCTTTCTTGCTCAACTGTGTAATTGCCCTGTTAACTTGTGTCGTCTGTAATCTAGAAATAGACAACACATGTACCATCACTTATTTCTTTGTCTGTACATACTGGTATTATCCGAGCTTTCACAAAGCTGCAGTTTGACATAAATAATCCCCAGCTTTAGTTTGAATCAGCACAAAATGCAACTGTTTTCAGAATGTTTTGTACCATGGACTATGCAAGCTCATCTTAATTGGAAGTCATAGTGAAGAATCAATAGGTAGTAGCGCGGGCGTTCAGAACGTGCACGCAACTGCGAGAAATATTTTAATGTTATCTCATGCTGAAGGATTAAACACCGTTCTCTCTCGCGCATTGATATTTGAAGCCCTCTTTCAGTTATTGTTCTCGCAATTGATCTCGCGCTTTCATGCGCATATTGAGACACGGCCGGGTGCTCTTGTGGTATCACCTAGTACATCGTTCATCGTGTTGGTAGACAAGGAGTTAGTCCCATTCGTGTTCAGGTACATACACCATTTCGATTATTAAAATCAAAAACGATTTTAGAGTTCGCTCGGGAGTCATCACTTCTAAGTACAGAAACGAGGGTGGTAAACATGCGCGATATTCGACGGACATCCTCCGAAGCACGTCAAATATTTATTATTCGGGTGAAAGGGATATCAGACGCTGTCGCGTTTTTTGTCGCTCCGAAAGTAATCACAGTTGCTCTTGACTGGACAAACGTCAAACCCTTGTCCGGCGTTTCTATTTCCATCAGGCGCACTTGCCCCCCTGAATAATAGCGCAGCATTTGTCAGCGCTATTACGTAATTCACATGTTGGCGAGATTAATTGTCTCGGCCTCTAAGAAAACAAATTAATGAAGGAAAAAAGTCGAGGGATTTCCCTCGAAAATTAAATTGGGCTTCCTCTGCGGTCATTAATAATAACTTTATTAGACATTTTGTTGAAAGTGTTCAAAATTGTAGAAACGAATATAAGGTGATCTTTATTGACAGGCCAAAAGAATGAGATGAAATTAAAAAAGGCAAATCATTCATTTGTTTTTGAACATCTTTATTTTGTACAATTCCTTCGATGTACTCTACGAATTACTTCAGAAAAACTCAAATCATTCAAGGAAATTCCAAAGTCTTAGGAAATTGGTGCTTAAGCGATGTCCTGAAATTAAAGACGGTAAACGTTCAACATGAGCTTAGAGTACACTTGGAAACAGAAAAAAAGTAGACGAAAAACAGTTTCCTGTAATTATTCTTTCTTAAATTGGTGTTGATTGAAGACGAATTCATAGATTTTCTCAAAGTTTTAAACTTGTTAAGTTTGAAAGTTTTTAAATTTTTTAAATGTTAGAGTCATTTTTAATCAATACCATTTTGAGAAAGAATGGTTACTGTTTTTTGTGTATTTTTTGTATTCTGTAAAATCTGCTTCACTAGGACTTTTGAAGGTCTTTAGGTGTCTTTAGAATTGTGAACCCATCTTACTTTCTTAGCCATCAAAGTGAATTGGTAATTAAAACCAATTCACCTCTTAAGCACCTACACTCTGTTTTTTTTTTATTTCAGAGGAGTTCTTTAAAATTTTGGCATTGAAAACGACCTTTGTCTTTGGTCAAACGAACTTTGTCATTAGTCAATTCCAGCCAGCTACCAAAGACAAAACTCGTTTTTAGCGCCAAAACTTCTCTTACTTCTCCGAGAAAAAAAAAAAAAACATAGTATAAAACTCAAATAGGATAGTTGATCCTAAGTATTTTTTACTTGAAATTTATTACATTATTTATTTTATCTATTGTTATCAAAAATCACTTCAGACAGGAAAGTTCTTGCGGTGCTTTCAAATATTTATTTGGAGAATTACTGCCGATTGTGTTTAGTGTGCGGTCAAATAATTTTGTTCAGTAAAATAAACTCTGCAAATCCCAGGGTTAATTAAAACGAGTTTTCTGGTTTATTCAGGCGAAAAAATAATTAACTAATGGCAGTTTTTGGGCTTTAAATTATGGGAAACAGAGCTTAATTTCAGTGGGCTAAATGTAATTACTTTCGATCACATAAATTAGTAATGTGATTTATTATTTCGGAAACGTCTGATGCAACCGAACGCATTTCGCATGCACGTCAAGTAAAATTGTAAAATTTTAAATTAATTACGCGCGATACAAAAAAAAATTGTATGTAAAAATTGTGTATTACACGAACAAAGGTAGCAGAATCTGCCTGTGCTAATAAACTTTATTTCGTGCATATTTGAAGTAGAAGAGCGATTACATTAAAAAAAATATGAATTCCGCTGGGAATTCCTTGCTAGAAACTCATAATGAAAATATTTGATAAATTTATTTATTTTACTAAAAAGAAAGGCCTAATTTATTCATTTTGGTTTCATTTGCATGTTTTCAATTGACATTCTTTCAACGTTTACATCATAACGTATCACTTACATTTAAAAGTAAAATATTGTGTAGAGATTGTGGGAAAGGAGGTATAATACAGAAGGTGCCACGACCAGTGTTGCCAACTTAGGGAAAAAGTCGTTAAATCTAGGATAATTTCAAATAAAAGGAAAAAAGGGAAAAATTGCAAAAACTCGTTGAAATCTAGGGAAATTTTCAATTTCTTGAGAACAAAAGAAATTCGCATACATTTTGCGAGAATAAGACAGAAAAAGCGTAAAGAATCAGAAACATAAATCAATTTTTAAGACCCAGAAATGCGATCGAAATGGAAAAATTAAAATTTACAAAGAAAATATAATCATTATTTTATTTCGTTCTTTTTTTAATTGCAATCAATTAGAAAAAGAACAAAGAACGTTGTTAATCGAGAAACCTACCACAAATGAAAAAAATCCTAAAACTAAAGTAAAAAAAAAAAGGTAGCAGAATCTGCCTGTGCTAATAAACTTTATTTCGTGCATATTTGAAGTAGAAGAGCGATTACATTAAAAAAAATATGAATTCCGCTGGGAATTCCTTGCTAGAAACTCATAATGAAAATATTTGATAGATTTATTTATTTTACTAAAAAGAAAGGCCTAATTTATTCATTTTGGTTTCATTTGCATGTTTTCAATTGACATTCTTTCAACGTTTACATCATAACGTATCACTTACATTTAAAAGTAAAATATTGTGTAGAGATTGTGGGAAAGGAGGTATAATACAGAAGGTGCCACGACCAGTGTTGCCAACTTAGGGAAAAAGTCGTTAAATCTAGGATAATTTCAAATAAAAGGAAAAAAGGGAAAAATTGCAAAAACTCGTTGAAATCTAGGGAAATTTTCAATTTCTTGAGAACAAAAGAAATTCGCATACATTTTGCGAGAATAAGACAGAAAAAGCGTAAAGAATCAGAAACATAAATCAATTTTTAAGACCCAGAAATGCGATCGAAATGGAAAAATAAAAATTTACAAAGAAAATATAATCATTATTTTATTTCGTTCTTTTTTTAATTGCAATCAATTAGAAAAAGAACAAAGAACGTTGTTAATCGAGAAACCTACCACAAATGAAAAAAATCCTAAAACTAAAGTAAAAAAAAAAAGGTAGCAGAATCTGCCTGTGCTAATAAACTTTATTTCGTGCATATTTGAAGTAGAAGAGCGATTACATTAAAAAAAATATGAATTCCGCTGGGAATTCCTTGCTAGAAACTCATAATGAAAATATTTGATAAATTTATTTATTTTACTAAAAAGAAAGGCCTAATTTATTCATTTTGGTTTCATTTGCATGTTTTCAATTGACATTCTTTCAACGTTTACATCATAACGTATCACTTACATTTAAAAGTAAAATATTGTGTAGAGATTGTGGGAAAGGAGGTATAATACAGAAGGTGCCACGACCAGTGTTGCCAACTTAGGGAAAAAGTCGTTAAATCTAGGATAATTTCAAATAAAAGGAAAAAAGGGAAAAATTGCAAAAACTCGTTGAAATCTAGGGAAATTTTCAATTTCTTGAGAACAAAAGAAATTCGCATACATTTTGCGAGAATAAGACAGAAAAAGCGTAAAGAATCAGAAACATAAATCAATTTTTAAGACCCAGAAATGCGATCGAAATGGAAAAATTAAAATTTACAAAGAAAATATAATCATTATTTTATTTCGTTCTTTTTTTAATTGCAATCAATTAGAAAAAGAACAAAGAACGTTGTTAATCGAGAAACCTACCACAAATGAAAAAAATCCTAAAACTAAAGTAAAAAAAAAACAAAAGGTGATTATACATGAAGAAGAAAATAACTCAAAACGAACTGTAGATTGCAAATAAAAAAAGGCATATCCAAGACTAATAATAATTGGAACTTAACTAATCAACAAACCAAAAATAAATTTCGAACATCATAATTATTTTACGAAATAAAAATTTCTGAAGAAGCAGGAAAAAACAAATGAATACATAGAGGAAAAAGCAGTGCGGAAAAACTTTGATTAAATAATTTCGAAGAGGAAAAAAGCAAATGATTAATAAATTTCCTCCAAAACTGAAGGCCCGTCTGGATGTCAATAGAATCCGTCCGGAATTGAAATGGAATATGAATAGAATACGTCCGGAATTGCAACAGAATACGAATAGAATTATTCATCCGGAATTGAAACAGGATACGAACAAGATTGCAACAGAATAGAAGTACAATCCACTGAAGAAGATGAAGAAAATACGGAAATGTGTTGTTTTTGGGATGGAAAACGGAAGAGACGTGCTGAAAAAGATGAAAAGACGAAACACAACATTTCCGGGGAAAATAAGAAAGATGTGTTACTGAGGAAAACGGCGTTAGTACATTGACGTGAATGATGAAGACGATGATGACGACGGTGATGGAGAAAATGACAAAAAAAGGCGATGATCGATATAATTCTGAAGACGGTGATGAGGATGATGATGGAACAAGAATGAAGACGTGGATGAAGAAAGTGATGATGCACTGTGAAGATTGAATTAATTTCGATTCAGTTTGGGATGCCTCGGATATTTATTTCCAGATGATTTTGAAATTCGAAATTCGAATAAATCATCCCAGCAGCGTATGTTACTTGAAAGTGTTATTGATAACCAGGGAAAAGAATTAAGGTCACTTAATGTTGAACGCTTTTTATGCCGAATGTACTATTTACTCCTTGCGGCTTCAACGCATCAAACTGTTATTGAAAGGGAGGGGACGGAATGCAATGCAAGCGTTCTCATTTGGCAGATTTTTGTGGGCGGGGCTATTACAGTCCGAGTACTAAATTTTCGTGCTGTTAGGGGAACAAGTGGGCCGAATTCTTTACCCTGTTGATAACAAAATGTGACTTTATAAAAATATACACCTTCTACGCTTCTACAAATGCTTTACATATATTAGGGAGGCGTTCATCCATAAATAAATTTCCCTATAATATGTATTAAGAAGAATCGAAGAATATGGAGTTGGATGTAGAAATTATGTAATTATGTATTACTTAAAAAGAAAAACAGGATAATAAATAGGAAAACAAATTAAAAGATTATAAAACAATGTTTGTCTTAGACCCTTATGACTATGCAAGATTTTATATAAAATCTTGTGTAGTGTGTGTATGTGTGTGAGAGAGAGAGGCTACCACGACGAATTATCATTGGTTGTTTCAATAGTTCTCTATGACTTTGTGTAAGGTTTTATGTCCTTTCATATCATATCAGGCGAAATCCTGGTACCTTATTGTTGTATCAGTAGCAAGCGAAAAAAGGCAAAAGAACTAAGATAAAGAAAAACAGAAAAGGAAGACCAATGAGGGCATGGAACGGGCAAATGGCGAAAGCTTTGGACAAGCCAAGAGTAAAAGAGCCAAAGACTTTTTTTTTTAGTTTTTTTTTTTGTTGGAGGAAAGCCGAATTGAATTGAAAGCTAAGAGAAGAGAAGAGGAGCTAGCTAAATAATTAGGTAGCTGAAAATGTCAATGAAATCATGTCAAATTAAAACAAAAGTAACTACACTTAATTGAGTAGAATCTCAAACCCGCATATTCTCGAACCACTTTGGTTGTGTAATGGCATCTTTTTCACTCACGATGTTTAACTTATTTTGCGTCTCACTCATTTGTTTCAATTTACATTATTTTCAAGACAACGGGTGACCTATTCACATCCCACTTTAAGTAGGATAAGGAAAATGTTTGTAGAAAAATTTTGTGCAAATCGTTTTTGATTGCAGTGAGAACCTCGAGCAGCCTCTGGACAGCTGTTTCAGCCCTGCTTGGGGCTTCTTCAGCAGAAACGTAGCTCGACATTCCCACTGCAGACCAAAAACGACTTGCCCAATTTATTCGCAAATGCGATGTAAGAATGATGAACATATAAAATAGCGACAAAAAAATTTTTATTGTTGAAAATGTTTGTGTCGAAATCATGCTTTATTTAGCTTTTTTAAGTGACTTTTGCATGAGATACAAAATATAAGGAGTATTTTTTTTAATCTGGCATCCAGTGGGCTGTGATTAGAGCGCGGTCCATTTCAAATGTATACCAAAAAAAGCATGCACAGCACTCTGGACGCCAAATTAAAGAATCAAAAACACAAAATTAAGTTTATGAACACAACTCAATTGAGCCGCTTTCGTTGCGTGCACAGCACTCTGGACGCCAAATTAGAAAAAGAAAACACTCGTTATAACTCCATTTATACGAGAAGTTTTAGCATAGAAAATTTACGTTAAAATGAAATTTATGAACACAACTCAATTGAGCCGCTTTCGTTTTTGGCGCATCACAGGAACTGAAAATAGTTCATCCCCTCCGCTAATAGTTTAGTCCCAAGTTCGAGAACATAAAATATTTATGTTCTGCTTGGTCAGATCAAAATTATAGGGAAAATTTACCTCAAATTTAAGGAGATTATGGCAGGAATGTTCCTAAAGAGTGTCCTTTTGTAACGAGAACAAAACGAATCATGATTCTCTAAACATGATCAGATCGAATCACGATCAGTTTAGAAACGAAAGCGACGTCAGTGATGTACAGTGTGGTCCATTTTTGATGGTTTTACAGTGTTTCTCAGTTATTTATAGGAATAGAAGAAAACCGTTTTCGCGACCCAATGCTACTTTTTCGAGAAAAATACAATGGAGAAAACAAAAGTTAGCTATCTCGATTCGTTCGGGAAATATCGGCCGAAAACGAATTTTTCCGAAAAATTATTTTTTACAATATCTCAGTTGTTTGACAAGATATTTAGAAAATTCAACAACTAGTTTATTCAGAAATTAATGTAGATTTTGCTGGCGTTATTGTTTTTTGTAAAAACTGCGCCAGTTCTGCGAAATAGACTAGAACTTTCTAATTTTAAATGGAAACCGCAGTTGGCTATGACACAAATAAATTGCTTGTTTAATGAGGTTTTCAAAAATGTAAAGTTTGATATAATTATTTTTATAAATAACAAAGATACTAATTTCCATTATTTTGCAGTACCTATCAAGCTATCTATGATAGGTAGAAACAAAAGAAAATTCAGTTGTTTTCCTCAAAAATCTATTATTAGAATAAATAATACACGTAATTAGATTTAGCAAAATAAACATCTAATGCTATTAGAGAACTCATAAAACTGCAAGTAATGTAAATATAGATTAACTGTCAATGCAGTTTTGAAGAATCATATGTTATATATTCCTTTGAAATTATTAAATCGTAAATTTTATATTATCAAAAATTCTTAGATATCTTTAGTTCACTTCTATCCGCGATTACATTTATTAATATACAAAAGTTCTTGAAAGCATTATTAAACTTGGGAAATATCCGATATTTCAATTATTTCTTAAAGAAACACGTAATTTATACAATTTAAAATTTATAAAAATCTCTTAACTATTCACATTAATAACTAAAAAAATGTTCAGACGGAGTTAATCCATATTTATACTATATTTGTGGTTTTATGTCTGTCTCTGACAAATATGTGAAGCTATTTATTTACTGAATTAAATTATCTGTTTTACTTAATAATAATTGATTTTTTGGGAAAACGCTTAAACTATTTTTTTGTTTTGGTGTCATGGATAGCTTGTTAGCTACCGGAAAACAAAAAAATAATTAGTATCTTTATTATTTGATAAAATAATTATATCAAATTTTACATTTTTGAAAATCTCATTAAACAAGCAATTTATTTGTGCTATAGCCAACTGCAGTTTCTATTTAAAATTAGAAAGTTCTAGTCTATTTCGCAAAACTGGCGCAGTTTTTACAAAAGACGATAACGTCAGCAAAATCTACATTAATTTCTGAATAAAATAGTTTTTGAATTTTCAAAATATCTTGTCAAACAACTGAGATATTGTGAAAAATATTTTTTCGGAAAAAATCGTTTTCGGTCGATATTTCCCGAACGAATCGAGATAGCTAAGTTTTGTTTTCTCCACTGAGTTTTTCTCGAAAAAGTAGCATTGGGTCGCGAAAACGGTTTTCTTCTATTCCTGTAAATAACTGAGAAACGCTGTAAAACCATCAAAAATCTACCAATGGAAAATCTATGCGCTCCGCTTACTAATAAAAATAACTTAAAATGGTGAATTTCTGTGCTGAATCGTTTTTCATATGAACGAATTTTGACTCATGACTTTTTCTGTCATTTTAATTTAAATTATATTTTAAATAAATACAGTTGCAAATGTGTAGTTTATTCCCACGAGCAAAGTATTCGCGTTTTACAACTTTACAAAAAAGTCAAGAATCATAAATAGTTCTGCACATATTTACAGCCCACATATGTGTAATATTCGTTATTTCGTAATTTTGTTTTCTGTTTCGTTTCGCATTCAGTGAGAAATAAATTACATTTTCAAAAAGAACAAAATCATGTAAAAGTTTAATCAAAGTCAACACGCATCTAGTATTTACTCTCTCTCTCTCTCTCTTGGAGTTTTTAACGCACTTGATTACCGGTTGTAAATCGTTTCACCGTAAGCATTAATTTTTCGTTTTGTTCGGTTTTAGCTTGAGCTATTTTATTTTAAAGTTTATTCATACAAGTATCACATTGCTTTTCCATCAGCTGGTAACTCATATCATCTATTACCTACCGAGGTCAGGACTTATATTTTTCTACAACATAAAATGTTCTATAGTACAGCTATAGCTGTTAAGTTGTTCTATAGGCAGGGCGTAACATACTTTTTTAAGTAAATTTTTAACTGATTATAATCTATTCTATAGAATTTTTTTCTTTGTCGTTAATTCTCTTCTTCGTTTTTCTTTTGGCTGTACAGTTGCAAGCCACCCTGCATAAATATTCACTGTTTTACCTAATTAGATTTACTCTACTTTGTTTCGTTCGTTTTTTTTATCTCTTCCAAGTTTGCTAATTAAAAATTTATTCAGTTAACTTCTGCATCACACGTTTACTTCAAAAACAATCCGGTTGGCGGGGGCCCGGCTTTAAAAACCCGACGCCCGTTTTTATACCGCCGGCGAAGTAACAGCGCCGCAAACATTTCTAACATGAAGCAAAAAAGCTTGCAACAGATGTACGTAGAGGCGGCGTGGGGCAAAAACGGGATGACATTTACACCAGGGAGGTAAACTTTGGCCGTTTCATTTTACTCCTGGCGCAGAGAGAGCAACGAAGCGCACCATCAATGCTGCGAAGTTTAATTTAAACTATGAGAAAATTAAACAAAAGCGAGCGAGCGAGCGTCGGTTTTCTTTCACGTCTCCCGGATTTTAATCACATAACTGTGATTGATCTTTTGTATTTATGGAATTAAAGCGGCGGCGGCGGCGAAAGAAAGCAACCCGCTAATCCGATAGTAATTTTCTAGAAAAGACAATGATAAATACAGCCGAACGTATCTAATGAATCCTTAAATAAATGAACTGTCTGCTCGCAGGACAATCAAGGATTGCAACCGCAATAAACAATGGCCACTTCAGTCCTTCCTCCCTGCTCCGGTGCTTCATGTAAAAGTCATACAGTGCACTATTTCACCCTCGGCTGGCGTCTTGTGAGGGAGCAAACGGAATTAAACAAAGAAAAGAGGGAGAACTTCGAGGATTACGTCGTGTATATGAAAAATCGCCCCGGGAATCAACACCTTAATCCACGCTCTTCTACATCAAATTCATTCCGCCTTCAAGTACTGTCGAGGAAATGATAAAATATTTCTTGGTTGTTGCGAGCGTGTTGCCGATACGTGTTCATAAATAGTCCGGCTGAGTTTTAACCTGTGTACATGAAAGTGTAAATAGAGGGCGGAGTGATTTGTTAGCGACCAAAGTCCACCCCCGCATTTGTCCAGCTCAGCCCCCAATAAACACCCTCTCGAGGGAAACTAGTCAATCTTTATCGGGGTGCTATAAATTTTTGGTTAAATTGTTTGGAGCTTTATACGCTCTTTGTAGCATTATCTCAACCGCTACAGCATTTGCTGTTTTCTATTTATTTCCACTCTACTTAAAAACCCTCCCTTAATGCTTCGTCTATGTCTTCGCTTAATTACACACAAATTATCAGGTATCATACCAAACAACCAAACTACCGGGTGTTTGTGAAATAAGTGCAGAAATTTAAACCTGTAATACATCACCATAAATGGGAACGATTGAACTTACAAGTCCTTAACAAAAGTTTTACACATTTCAAGAAAATCGCAGTTAAAAATCGGGCAAGAAATAATCGTACGTCTATGCCTTTGAGATACATCAAGAAAAGGAAATTTTATTGGAACAGAAAGCAGAAATGCAATCGAGTCGAAGACGAGATGCCAATAAAAGCGTTGTTTTTAAGTCCTATTACAGTTGAATAAAAGAATTTGATTCATTTTTTATGATTATGATATACAATTTATAGCTACGTATTGTTTGGGATCGACACTTTAGTTTGTGAAAAGTGATTGAACGAGTTAAAGCTAAATATGATTACTATCTACATAGTATTATTACTTATTAAAATGCCGCAATTCATGAACGGCGAGAGAACAGCATTTCAGAGGAGTGTATTCATAACGCCGTCGACTGTATTTGCGCTAATCCTGGCATGCACCCGAACACAAGAATCATCTTTTCGCCGAGCTCGTTTGTGTGTCGCTAATGATGGACGCCACGTCGAACAATTGTTATAATAAACATTTCTAAATATCTAATAGTAAACGTTTGTTTGAATCTGATCCTCCACACAAATGACATTCGGTGAGTGTATCTTGCTTATTAGTCATTCCCGCGATGTTTACTGTCTACGATCAGAGAAACAAGTTCCGTTAGTTTTTTTTTTATTATTTCATGAGCGCCGAATGAGGGACGGATAAAGGAATTTTCTTTTTGTAATTTTCTCGTGCGATTTGTGCTGTCGGCGTACTGTGGTAAGAAAAATTGCACTTATTTTGGAAACACCCTGTATATTAATAAACACGAAGTATTTTTTATAATAATGCAGTGCTCAGGTTTACGTGTACATATTGCTGATATTTTAATTAATTAAGCTTTTATTTAGAGTTTTTCGATTTAAACAATTTTAATTTCATCTGTTTTCCATCAATGTAAAAATGCCGAACGTTGAAATAAACAAATATGTTAGTGGATGTGAATTAATGTAATGTTATTGCAAACAGAGATAACAATACTCCAACTGAATTGGAAAATTCAGCAAGACCAACCTCGAAAGGTGTATGTAGATTAGTTCACGAAATGTACCTACCAAGGTTAATTATGCAGAAGTGCAAGAGACATCAAAAGGCGTCGCATGAATGTAACGTAAACAAATGTTACAGGATATAGCGGCTCGCTCCTTTCAAGGTTAATTGAAAATAAACACCTCTCACTTGGACTCCAAGGTTATTTTGGTGTTTTTAAATGATGTCCTTGAAGTATCAAACATTCTATTACTTTCCTGTGTTTAGTACATGAATGTCGTGTTTTCTCTCTCTCTTTCTCTTTCTCTGTCTGTCTCTTTCTCTCTCTCTCACTCTCCAAAAAATTTGTTCTGAATTATTTTATATGGCAATATTTGAATTAATCTTTCGTCTGATTATTATGCCTTTTTAAAATTATTTTTTAATTGAAATTTTCCTAAAATATTTTTAATGTTTTTTTAAATTGTCTAAACTTTTTTTGTTTCCTAATTTACAACTTTATTGTTTTCGTTATTTTCTGAATTATTGTGTAACTTTTATGATAATTCATTTATTTACTTTTTGTAAAATCCATTTGTTTATTTTTTGTAAAATCTATTTGTATATTTCTTGTAAAATCCATTTAATTACTTTTTGGAAAATCCATTTGTTTTTTTTTTATAATTATTAAAAACATTTCAGAACAAGTTCAACACACAACCTCAACACAAAACAAAAGCGTCTTTCTGACAGAATCAGCGTTGCCAGATTTTTCTTTAAAAATATAGTCAAACGTTTTACAAAAAGCAGATCAATTACGCCAAAGACTTACGTGTCAAAAATTATTAATTTTAATTAATTCCACACACATTCCCATTTGAAATTTTAAAGATAATCTGTTCCACCTACTTTCGTTGACCTTGAAACATTTATACATGTACTTTTTTCTTATTAATTTAAGTTCTTAAATGTCATAAATTTATATCTTCTTTTTCACCTTCAATTTTGTAAATTACAAATGTCAGAGTGTCAATGTTAAAAGATTAACATTTTTTGTGTTTTTTTTTTCTACAGGGCAGAAAATTTGTGTTTGCATAATTCATATTTTGTTTTAAAACAAAATCATCAGTGTAGCATATATGAAGATCTAAGACAGCACCCACATGAAAAGAAAAACAGTTGACAGTCGTATTTGCGAAACTGTCAATCCTAACCTATATCCTTTTCTTGCGCGACTAGATCAGGAGTAATACAATTTTTTGCGTTCACACTTGATCTTTAACGCTATTGGCCCTTCTTTATGTCATTTTATACTCGCTTGATTTCTGCTGATGTCACGATACTTTGGATTCGTGCAAGTCCTGTTGGTTTTGGTTTTATTAACGCGCAACGTGCTTGGAGTCGGCAGAGTCGTCTTGCGATATCCCCTGGGTATTTTGGTGTGATTTTCGTGTGGGGGGTGCGACCCCTTGGCAACTTACATTCCAAAGCGAACAAAGCTACTTCGGTTCCGGCAGGACCTCGATGAGGTTCCTGCATTTATACGGCTGCGGCCGAAAATGATTTGGTGCCCGGTGGATTGAAACTCCTCAGAGTTGTCTCAGCCACGTCCTTGGAGTTCGAGACAGATATGTTTGCGACTGTTGTTTTCGGGCACATTACTATTGCCGAACTTGCCTTCCCTTGCAGGATCGGCTTAGTTTACGCGGACCGGCTCAGTTTTAGTGGACGACCTGTTAGGTTGCCGGATACGACTTATTGTTAATGTCGGTTGTAGTTTTGGTATTCAAGCTTGTTGGACAAGCGTGGTTTTGGACCTCCCTATGACGATCCTCCTGGGGAAGCAGCGCAACGTTGTTGCGGACCCGTCTTTCGAATCGGAGTGATTTTGGTTTGGCAATTCCATACTTCGAGATGGTGTGGAACGGGACTGGTTGTATGTTGGTAACAAAACAGGTGGGTGATAGATACACTTATTTGCAACCATGGCCTTCAGCCCAATTTAGCAAATTTAATAGTTAATATTGTACTGCTTTGGGCGTCTCGTGCCAGAGCTAGTTAAATTCATGTTTTGACCCTTATACAGTTTTTGATGAATCCGCCAACAATTAATTTGAATTATTTTACAGACATTTTGGTGTTAATTTACAATTAGTCATTCACATAAAGTCATGATGCTGATATTTTAATATTCGATTAACCAGAATACAGCATAGTTTGACTTGTCGGATGCAATATTAAGGATTGGACACACTTGGTGGCGTTAAGCCCGCCACACACTGTGCCGATGTATTTGACTACATATTGATGCTTTTAAAGTTGTTGCATAAATTGAGTAATTTCAATTTTCTTTGATCCTCTCCTCATATCCGCTTAAGATTAGGTGGCGCTCATTTATTGTTACGTTTATTTAGCACTCACACTCCCAACGACTGAAGCTGCGGGTTATGCTATAAATTAATTTCTTCACCACAAATTTTGTTTTTACATACGGTAGGTAGCAACAGTCAAACACTATTAATAAGTACTCGTACATGTTTTTGAAAATGCCTTTTTTGGGTTACATATTTATTGCTGTTATTTTGGTTAATGAAGCTTCTACTTGCAGTTTCTTGATGTAATAATTTTAATTTCGGGTTATTACATTTGTTTTCGATAAATGTTAAAACGCCGAACGTTGAAATAGACAAATATGCTACTGGGTGTGGCTTTCAATGTTTTCAATATATTTCAGACACGAATGTAGTCAGAAAAGATATCTTCGCATATTTTTGTAGACCTGAAAATAGCGCAATTCTTTTTTGTAATTTAACCGTCTTTTTATCTGTTACTGTTTACTATATTGTTCCCGTTAATTATTTGTAACCCTGTACATTTGTGTTTTCTTAACTTGAATATAATTTAAAATGCTATCTTGCCTTTGCTCAATAAATTAAATCTGAACGAAAAAGTATCATTAAAGTCAATATCAATAAAGAACAAAAATTTAAAGTAAGATAATTTGGGGAACCCCAACTTTACCTTTTGATGTTTTAAGTAAAAACTGAGAAATAAGATAAAACGCCACAGAGCAGAGAATTTTTCATTCACTTTAATTATGACATTACGAAAGCATTTTACGACGGATAAAAAGTTATACGTCTTTAGGCCCGCTTAATAAATGACTAACGCGAGAAGGGCCTGAAAAGGGTTCGCAGATATTTTTAATAAATGATTCGCCGGCCTCTCCAAAAGACGTCATCTGTCAAACCTTTAAGAGGGCGTCGAAATCCTCTTTAAATAAATAATAAACTTTCGCCCTCACATTTCGCCTGGGCGAGAGGGCGCCGCCCGTTCGCGTCGTCAGCCTTCAATCCGGAACGCTGGGAATTTATTCGTCAAGGAAAAGATCCTTAATTGTCGTTTTCGGCGGCAATAATTTCGGAGAAATCGGATTTGCCGTTAGGTAATTCGTGCACGAACAATTTTTCGAGGACCTCGGTGGTGAAAGTTTCCCTCGACTAGGAGAATGGTGCGCTATTGGATTATCGTGTCGGTGGTGACGGAACGGGTTGTGGTGGCCTCGGGTCTAGGAGTTTCCACTTTCGACCCTCGTTTCATTTCTTTAGAACACTATTCACTAGTAAATAATGAATTAAGTGGAGTTTTTTAATCAAGAAGGGACAAATAAATTTATGCCTTTAGAGCTTGAAAATTTCCTCTGTTCAACGGAGGTATACAGGCTGATTCAGAATAAGTATCTGACTGTTTACGAGCATCATACAAGTACGACATTGCACGAAATAAACTTATCTGAGGCATTTCAAAACAAGAATCAACCTCCTTTGAATTCCAAATGGAAACCATGATTCATTTCTTACGTATGCATACCAAGTTCGAAGTCTGAATGAATGAATTGCGCGTTGAACTTTTTTCTGCAGAACGACACAAAAAAAACGTTTTACAGTTTCAATTCGAGGTAAACGCTAGTGTTTCGTTCTACTGCGTGAGGGTTTGTTGCTCTTGTGACACAATACAATTATGCCAGTGCCCATCAACCAATTTATATTTGAATCTTCAATCTTAATTTAATGTTAAAAACTTGCATATTAAACCCCCGCATGCTTACGAACTTCTTGTTTTATCTTTTCATGTACTACCTATTGTTAACGGGTTATTTTGAATCACCCAGTATTTAAAGACATAAAAGCGAAAATATCGTACCTTAAAATTACATTTGTTTTTTTTTTATCAGAAATATGTAATAATTCGGGGTTCAGATGAAGATAGAGAGGTTTAAAAAATTCGAGTAGTTTTTCCAGTACAAAAAAAAGGAAAACGTGAGGCGATCTACTGAGCAAGCGAAAGTCTATCGAACCGAAAAAGAAACAACGTACGAGTAGCGCCTAATATATTTTTTCTGGTAATGCGCGAAGCACCGGAATCGCCTAAGAGATCGTCGTGTTATTGTCTTAACACGATCCTTACATCGATTTTCAATTAGGAGGTTAAAAGGTTCAGAAATAAATAAGAAGGCTGGAGGGTGTAAAAACCGACGACGGTGGCGGCGTTCTTCGCGACGCGTAATCAATCATAATCACTGGTTTGTTTTGTATCTGTTCGCGTCAAAACATCGCCGTACGCTATGTCTTACATTTATTAGAGCCTGCTACATAAAGTATATTTTAAAGCTAATGGAAAATCTTAATCCTTTCGAGCGGATAATCTTTCCCGTGATAAAATTCCAACGTTAAAATCTTTTCGAATCCAACAGAAACTTGCTGCAGTTAGAAATGACTATTTTATGTTTCGGTGAGCTTCAGAGGATAGAGTGGTTTTAACAAAACTTTGCCAAAAGCTGTTCAATAAATACATCGAAATCGACGGTAATCTTTATCAAAACGTGCTTTAATGTAGCATGGGCGTAGGCTAATGAGACCCTCGAGTCCTGCAGGTGGCCACGTGGCCGCCCAGCCACTGAATAGTCAATTTCATACCCAATTACACCACTACAGACCGGTAATCAGCGGTCGAAGTTCAATGCGTTTTTAATGAGCCCGTTATTAATTGGCATCATGCCGTTTGGTTTGAATTCACCGCCGTAATGGCTGTACGTACTGTATACGTCGTTCTCGACAAACATGGACTCGGCTAATTACCCTTTGCCGACGAAACGCACTCCAGGAGGTGTTAAAACAAAAAGGGCATTGCGCCGCATTTTCCAAAAATTTGTTGGGGTAATATCGCGATTCGATAATTGAAAGCGCCCGGCAATTACAGAAAATAATTATGTGACTGTCGGTAAATGAAAAATACTTTGCGGTTATAAATTGTTCGAAAATGGCGCATGAATTGCAATCAAATCGGATACTCAAACATCCACAGTAATAACGATAAATTTAATTAACAAAATACCATTTACAAAATGATTATATTGCTGAATTCGGATTACGGTAATATCGAAAATTATTTAGAAATATGCTTGTCCAACGTTACCATGAAAAGCTCATTTCGCTCGTCTAGGTCACTAAATCATGTTAGCTGTGCTAACACAGGTACGGCAATTCACACTGACAGATTAAAAATAACGAGTTCGTTAGTTAGGAACTTCACATATTTTCTTCTTTCAAAAAAAAGAAAAATAATAAGCTTGTAGCTTGATATCCAAGAACTTCCAATAGAAAAAACACGTTTCATTCGACGTTTGTCATTGGATTGTTACACCTTAGTAAGCATAGCTTACGTCATTTCGGAACCTTCGTTTGTTTGACTTTGAGGTGGGGCATCCAGCTAAGAAGATAATGCCCGTTTGCACCACTTTCACTTAAAACTTTAAGTCCCACTTAAGTGGTTAAGTAACACTTTCTGTCATTGAAAAAGTGTCACGTAACTATTTAAGTGGGACTTCAAGTTTTAAGTGGCAGTGGTGCAAACGGGCATCAACCACTTAAGTAGGACTTAAAATTTTAAGCGAAAGTAGTGCATGATGTCATAAGTGTGGTAAGTTACTCATAGGATGCCGCGCCGTTAGCTAGAGAGGTCAAACAAGTCGTTACAGAACATATGGTACTGCATGAAAAAACTATATTTGAAGTGTTGCCTTGAGTCGTACTCAAAGGAAGAAGAAATTGGAGGTGATAGATCTGATGAGTAAGTCAGTCTGTATAGCAACATCATCATCAGTTCTGCAACGCTCTCTTACTCCTGTAATCATGGTAAAAAGCATCTTCTCGCTTGTCAGACTGTTCACTTGGAGGTAGAAAGATGTTACGGTTTGGAGAACCGTTTTACGGGAAACAACCTGAATATCGAGTTTGAATCGCATTATATCTTCGATTGTACAATATTTAGAAATTGTGTGAAATGTTTTATGCTGCGCCTATCTCCTCAGCTTTTTATTGCTTTAAAAATAATTCTTCCTTCATTATCTCCGCCACTGAAATATTTGATTTTGTAAAACGCAAACGGTCTCACGCTCTGCTTTACGATCGTAAGAGAATTCGAACAATTTTTGCACCCGTTTCAAAATACCCCGGCCATAGAACAACATCAAATTATCGATGTTTCGACACTTCGTTATGGCTTTATGTAAACAATATCGTCCGTAGGTCTTATTTTTAGTAATAATTTCATTAGCTTTTGCAATCGTATGCAGGTACGGCTCATATTTTCTGTGGGAATTGACCAAATTATTTAACTACACGGCGAGGCAGTCATTTACTTTCTTGCTTGACTGGAGCATGAGAATTTTTTGCGTGTTGTTATTTCAACGGAGAGATTAAATTGCGTTCACTCTTGACCTTTAACGCTACTGGGTTTTCTTTACGGCATCTGATACTCGTTGGTTCCTGCTGAGGTCACGATGTATTCGATTCGTGCAAACCCTTCTTTCGAACATTTGAAGAGACGGCTTGTTTCCTTTATCAACTTTTAAAGTGTCAGGACCAAGGAGCAAGTCAGTCTTTTAGCGATATCCTTACAACCTGGTCGATAGCGGTGTTGCCCTGCATTTCGCACGGTGGCCGTCGTCGACGTCGGCTCAACTTTGGTTGCGTTGAGGAAATCTCCAACTAGGTTTCATCAACCCAACCAAAAATATGAGCCGTGACGAAACTTAGTTGGAGGTTTTCTGAGACTACTATGTTTCGTCATTTTTTGTGTGGACTTGGAGGATTGAAAGTCCGTTGGGACTTTTGTTAGCGTCGTCCTTGGAGTTTAGGACAGCCTTCTGGTTACGCCTCACTTGCTGGTTATGGTTAACTTTTTGATTACGGCTCACTTTTCGCTACGACTCACTTTTCGCTACGACTCACCTTCTGGTTCCTGGTTGGTAGAGCGATTACGTAAACTTTTTAACATATTTTCGCTTTGTTGGTTTATTGATTGCCAATTTAAGGATGCGCATACATTAGGATGATATTAAGGATGCGCACATACTACGACTATTGACATGTTTGATTGATATTAAATATTTTGCACAAGTTGAGTCATTTCCTTTTTCTTTGATCCTCTCCTCATCTCGAATTAAGATTAGATGGCGCTTATTTATTTTTTCGTTTATGCAACACCCACATTCGTCACAACTGAAGCTGCTGGCTGTGCTGCAATCTAATCTCCTCAACACAAATCTTGCTTCTACACCAGGAAGGTAGCAAGGAAAGTGAGTTAAAGATAAGATGTCACAATCCAGTGAGGTGAAACAAATTGTTTCGAAACAGTTAGTATCGTATGAAGAAAAGATCTTTGAATTCGTTGATTACCTATTGTCTTGAGTCATCCTGACAGAATGAAAGCACAGGGGAATAGATATGATGAGTGAGCCAGTCATCAGCATCATTCATCAACAATTCTGTAACTGTCTCCTAGCAACGACCTCTGGTGTTGCTATATATAGGAAGAAAACGCAAGGAGTTAATGAGTGAATGTCACCACCTAATCAAAAGTTGATCAAAAAAATCTGTCAGAAGTCCTGACTTTGCACGAGGAAGATTCCTTCATACCAACAGTTATTGTTATAGTGAGACTTTCCCAAAAGAAAAAAATCTAGGCATCTTGGAAAATTGTGAAATAATATACTGTCCAATTTTTTTGATATTTTTTTTTACATTTAGTGAGAGGAGGCATTCAAGAAGAGTTCTCAGGAAACTAACATCTAAGAGCACTGTGCATTTAGCTCATGGTTTCAAAATTTGTATAAATTTGATTATACATATATTTCGTCCTTCATTGTTGCGTTTTTTTTTTCTTTCTTTATTAAATTTCGCCTTTTCACCGCATTTCAATTCGTTTTTAGACTTCCTCCTTCTTAATTTTAAAATTTTTCAATCTTCATTATTCACCTTCACTTTCGTCTTAAATTTCTTGGTCATTCGTTTGTTTTCTGTCGTCGTTTTTCTCCTGTTTAACATTTATTTCTTGTTACTATCATCGCCGCTATTTTCCTTGAACGATCGTCTCTTGTTTTATTTTTATCGGTTTTTTTCAGTCAAGTTTGGTCTTTTTTGAAACTTTGCAACTGCCGCTGCCTCTTTTCTCTCCTTAAATTTCGTCGCATCTTCGTTTGTTGCCGCTTGTCATTTGTTTGTTGTTACCATCACTCATCCTTACTTTCCTTGGACGATCGTCTCTTGTTTTAATTTTATCAATTTGTCATTTTTTTTCATTTTGAAATAAATTCGCATATCTATTGTTTGCTTTCGTAAATTTCTTTGTAGTTTGTTTGTAGTCTATTTGTCGTTTGTTTCCCGTTTCCATCGCCCATCGTTATTTTTCTTAGGCGACCGTCTCTTGTTTTAACTTCGCCGATTTGTCGTTTTCTGACTTCTTTGGTTTTTTCCCTTAATTTTGAAATTTCTTAATTGGCCCTTCGTTTTCTGTTTATCGTTTTTCTTTTCTGTTTGTCACTTGTTTTGTTATTATTTTTCTTTTTGGACGATCGTTATTTGTTTCGATTTTAACAATTTGTTAATTTTCAACTAGTTCTTATTTTTTTTATTTTTTGAAGATGGATCCGATGGTTGATGTTTTGTTAATTTTTTTAAGGCCACTTTTTTTTAATTTTGATATAAATTCGACCCGCCACGCCTATCATGTGTTTTTTTCCCTTAATTTTGAAATTTCTAAAATTGTCCCTTCGTTTTCCGTTTATCGTTTTTCTTTTGTGTTTGTCATTTGTTTTATTTTATTTTTATTTTTTGGACGGCCGTCTTTTGTATTAATTTTAATAATTTTTTTAAGATGTATACTATGGTTGATGTTTTACTATTTTGTGTTTTTTTAGATGATCGTCTTTTGTTTTAATTTTAACAATTTGTCAAATTTTAATTTATTTTTATTCTTGATGGGGTGTGGAGGCAACTTCCGGCTTTTGTTCTTCTACGACTGCCACTTTTCAAATTCTGTTTTGAAATTTTAAGCGACCGTTTGTGAAATGTTCTCCGCTTATTTTCTTAGTTTGTTTCTCTGTTTCTGTTTTGTTTTCATTACCGGTTTGCGCAGACAATCTTCAATTGTTTTAGTTTTTTTTTTTTTAAATAATTTTTGACATATTCGTTTTCTTTTCTGTGAATTGTTGCATTATCTGACAATCGCATTTACTTGTCCGATCGTCTCCCGTTTCAATTTATTTTATATTCTATTAGACGGTTGTTCTTTGTTTCCGCTGTTGATTATAGTTTCTATAGTTTGTTTTTCTCGATCGCAAGTTGACCATTTTTCGCTTTTCTTCCGGCAAATCATGTTCGAATGTATTCTGATTTTCTTTTCTTCACGTGATAGCCGTTCATTTTTAACCTTGGTTTTTAATTTTGTTTTTATTTTAATTTCCTTTTTTTAATTAATTTTTATTGTAATTTCCTTTTGTTTGTTTATGTATTTGTTAGAGACCTAGCTGTAGCCAAATATCTTCATTGTCTTCAACTCTTGGCACCCTGTATAAAGCCCAGCACTAAAACAACAAATAATTTGTTATTTAATTTTTTTTAATTTATTTCTTTATTTGCTGGAAATGTAAATAATGTTGGGCACATCTCCTCGTTATGCTCTGGAGATTCTGTATAATAAGACTCTGTATAGTAAGACTCTGTATAATACGATTCTGTATAGTAAGACTCTGTATAATAAAACTCTATACAGCAAGACTCTGTGTAATAAGACATTGCCTTTCTGTACGAATTCCGTTTTCTTACCTCATATTTTCACAAACTATAATGAATTTAAAGCAGAGGCCGAAATAATTTTTACGTCACAAACTTTAGATATTTGTATAAAAAATATTATTTATCAAAACTTTTACAACAATACAGAATTTTCAGGCGGAGAAACTTCGATAGACTGTCGGTTGTCGTGCAGCCTGGAACGTTCACGGACCTGCGATATTTAAGCGATCGACCGGGAAAATAAAAACCCAGTTCGCACTAGAATTTACACCTGATCGTTCCCTTTATGTTTAAATAAATTAGTTTATTTTCCACGTTAAATAAATTAGAGTTTTATTGTAACGATTTAAATAAATTAGTTTGTTAAGTATGTCGAGTTTTTATTTTAAAATAAATTTAATGAACCCTAAATTCAAAACAATGTACACAAACAAAGTGTTTAGTCTTAATGGGCAAAAAAAAGGTAAATGGACTTAACAAGTTCGATTTCTTTTAGAAAAAGTAAAACTGCACGTACCTGTAACGAGTTCCAGAGTTATTTGCAAAACACGAAACTTACTCGAAATCATCTTCGCATAATGAACGGATATTCCAAAACGTCTTTCGCCTCGTAATAATAAGTTTCATTTCGAAAGTTCAGTTCGCAAAGTTACTGCATAAAGTGCTCTATTAAACGTGCTGTCTCGAAGAGAACAACCGAGATTTACTAAATTGGCAAAATCGGCTGAATTCAGCAGGAGGAGGCAGGCGGACATATTTTTATTCGGAGACGATCGTCCTCGGAGTTATCTTTGATTGCTTTCCGAGAATTATTACTTCAATTTCATTTATCTCCGTCCGTCCATCTCCGCAATATTTGAGAAAGTACCGGGGATCTTGTTCGGACGATCGGGATATCGCTAATTAAATTTTAGTTGTTGGTAGTAGGACTTAGGTTTGACCGTATTCGGAGGAAATGTGCGAGACTCTTAATTGTCAAGTTGTAACACGAGACTTCTCTTAATTGATGATTCTTATTGGGGAAACTTTTGTTGGGCAAGAAAATAAAAATTATTGATTGAACGTCCCATCATAATTACAGCAATTATATTTCACATTGTAAGAGTACAGAAAATTAATTACAATCAACAGAAAAATGGTGCAAAATAGTTCTCCTAAAATTCTGGAACATAGGGGGGGCATTTCTTTGATGATATTTTTGTACCAAATATGGAAAATTTCCGGTTTACAGCGCACAGATAAATTGTTACCAGAATGAGGACGATTGCGACATCTACTGGAGAATAGATTTTAAATAGAAAGTCTCACGCTACCGAGTTTTAGTATCTTAATTGGCATTATCAACCATTTAATACTGATTCTTGGCTTAATTTCATAACCCAGGCTACAAAGAAGGAAGTCGTCACTCGAGCTTTACATAGGGTCAAAAAAGGAGGCGAAAGCAGGATAATTCGTTTTCGTAGTTTTGTTCTGGTCAAAATAAAGATGTCTCTATCTCTTTATTCTTTTTTTTTTCTCTTCCGTATATATTACAGTTTCTATCACTGTATATTCTTATGTATATCTTTATACAGTGTGATTCAAAATAAGTGGCCGACCCCTTAGAAACGTATTCACTAAGGTTATGCATGGGGTATTTCAAAAATCAACCTCCTTTTGAATCCAAAATGGAGATCATGATTCATTTCTTATGTATACATACAAAAGTCCAAAATTCGAATGAATGCACTGTGTATTATACATTTTTTTTCGGCAGAAAGCCATAAATAAAAACTTTAAATATTTTGTTGCAAATCGTTTTTGATTGCAGTGAATCCCTCGAGCAGCCTTTGTACAGCTGTAATGAATAGTTTAAACAGCGACATCCTACGTTCTCTTTGTGAACTAACATTGCATTAGGTCTGCTGAATTGATATGTCATATGTATATGTATATGGCTGTAGCCAGTCCAAAGAGTATTAAGAACTGTTTTTGGAAAAAAATGAAAAGCGTGTGTCAAGTGGCACCCTCAAGCTCAAACCTAGTGTCAAAATTATTGTCCTTTTGAAATTTTTGGTTACGAATAACGTCAGTTCGTCTTAATATTTAAGTTGTCAAAATACGCGTCCGTGTCATAACCATGGTAATATCTAATTAATAAGTGTTAGGGGGACGCTAGCTGATAGAGTTGTGTCGTTCACGAATGATTCAGTTGTGTCGAACGAATCTTTTGATTAAAGATTCGTTCATTTCGTTCGTTCATGAACGATTTGACTCAGATGAACGAAATGAACGAATCACGCTGCATCGTAGCTTCTAATTTTATTCGTGCATTTTTCACCTCTTGTTTTCATGTATTTTTATAATGAAAATATATGAATCATCCTGTATATTTTTACATTTTTGGAGAAAGAATAAAATTACTTTATCAATAACATAGCACAGTATATTAATCAAAAAGTTTGTGAACTGTACGGCTTTCAATAACATTTACAATGTTCAGGTAGGCTGTGAGTGAAGATTTTTAAAAAATTTAAATTTTCTGACAAATCTCAGTCAGATTATTTGAAAATTAAGTCTGAGCGTAAAAGAAGTGTCGGTTGGAAATAATTTAGTGTTTTCAATATAAATAAAGTAAAATGTAATTATTGTTTGAAATTCATTCATCTCGTTCATTTCGTTCATCTGGTTCATTTCGTTCATTTCGTTCATTTCGTTCATTTCGTTCATTTCGTTCATATCGTTCACCCATTGAAAGATTCGTTCTTTCGTTTTTTTAAGAACGATTCATTTAAGTCGTTCATACTAACAATATGAACGATTCGTTCGTGAACGACTCTACTAGCTGACACACTCCATGACTTGCTTTACTAGAACACTCTATTAGGCGAATTGGACTGACCGTATATGACATATCAATTCAGCTGGCCGTAACATTAGGTTTGACAAATTGAAGCCAGTTTGCTACAAAATGTTTCAAAACTTTCATTATGCTTTGGCAGCAAGCGTGGCCGCCTTGCATGGGATGACTTATTATGCAGCAAACTGCCTTCAATTTGTTAATCCTAATGCAACGTTAGGTCAAAAAGCGATCGTAGGATGTCGTTGTTTAAACTTCATAAATAAAAACATTTCACAGTTTCATTTCAAGTTAAGCGTTAGTGTTTTGTTCTATTCCACGCGAGTTCATTGCTCTTGTGACACAATACAACTGCCCTAGTGCACATCACCCAATTTATATCTGAATCTTCATTGCATTTTATCTCAAAAACTATGGATATTAGACCCCCATGCATATAGACATTTTTTCTCTGTATAATCTGTGCTTGCCGGGTCGGACACTTATTTTGAATAACCCAGTATAGCCTTCCCAATTAACTATTTACCATAACTTGTTTGTACCATTACAAATTTAAAGCACTTTGTAGTTATTCGTTTCAATAAAGTCATTAAGCTTCATGTGTAAAATCTGTTACAATTCGAATTCCGCCTTTAATTTCAAAGAAACGGTAGACGAAACTATGCTTTGATGCTCCAACCAAAAAAAAAGAAACAGTGAATACAAGATGCACCGCAATGGTGATTACCCCGTGCATTTCGTTTTATCATCGGCCGAGAATCTGCAGAATCAAAGGTACACAATGCGTCCTTTATATGAAATTTGGAGCGCGGCCAATGGTACCCACTTCCAGATTCTCTTTTTACCCTCTTATAAATAAACTCCTGGGACAAAACGTATTCACGCAATTTATGTGTTTATAGAAGCTAATACTCAGCCGGCGACCGCCGGGAATTTTATCGGTTACGCTCCGAAAGAAGAACCGACGACGCATGTTGGTTACATATAAATAGCCTTCTTCCTTCGTCTGTTGCAAACGAAATCTGCGGGTTTTCTTTCGTCGGTTTTTAACGTGGAACTGACTCACAATCGGTCCTGCTTATTTGAAGTCAGAGACAAATAACAACGCTCATTACGTCGAGCAGCAGAACAAAAACTAATCCTCCACGTCTACTTAACCAGGAAGGAAGCACACGGACAATTTCAGTCAACAAAACTATTAATTTGAACTTTTGTTTTAAGTCAGTCGAAGCAAGAAGTAACGTTCCAGTGAAACTATGTTGTAAATCCAGTTAAGTGGAGATGTTTAGCTGGACTTAAGGTTCCATTATTTTAGACTAACAAACAAAAACTAAGTAAATAAAGCAAAGCGGATTACGTATTGCGTAATAGCTTGTTATATTCCTCTACCACAAAAGACCAGGCGAGATTAAAGTTATCTCCCATGGCAGAATTTTTATTTAATGAATTGAATCTCCGTAAGACATTTCCTCTCATATTATTTTACTGCATCATTAAATTTATTTTGCCGTAGTATAATAGAAAGCGAGTTTTTTTACAGGCAAAGGTTACAAGCTTGTAAGTTACAATGAATGAAGGGAAGATCAACGAATTTTGAGACCATTAAAACACAGATAGAATATTCAATATTCGATTTTAGCTTTATCACAATTCTTCTCCAAAACCTATAATTTGGTATGATTACTTTTATATGTCGTTCCTTACCAGTGCGTTTTCAAAAAGTAGTCAACTCGTAAGGTCATTATAGACAGTTTCATGTAGATCAGAGGTAATTGTTATACGTAGTGATGTAAGTTCCTTATATGACATCGGTCATGACAGTGGTCACAATAAAAATGACGGTCACGTCACAATGATGGTCATTTTAAAATGACCCTGTGAACGATACATGACAATAATTTTAATAAATGACTGTCATTTTGATAAATGACCGTCATTTTGATAAATGACCGTCATTTTAATAAATGACAGTCACAGATATGTGTAAATAGGCGTATGTGCGTGTACTGCTTTTGGAAAAATACTTCATGTAAAATAAAAATATAAGATCCTTCAGTGCTTATGGCTATATCCTCACAAAAAAGAAACAAGTTAACTGTAAACCGTGAAGAGATCCAATCAAGTTCAGATACATACACTAATGAAGAAATGAGCAAATGCAGACTGATATTGAAATAAGTGATGAAGATGCAGTTAAAATATTATAATATTCAAATATGTAATGTGATTTACTAAATAGCCATTTTTATTTTGAAATTTCTTCAGGTTCATTTTTTAAGTAAATATCTGTTTATTCCTCAATTTCTATTGTTCTTTATGTATATAGTTACTTGTTTATAGATTTTTTTAAATCTGTGATAGATAGTCAACGGGGTATTAGGTCATCAGCTTGGTGTCGAATTGCATCCGTAGCACTGAAGGAGTGCCTGAAGTGAATACCGACCATTCCCCAGAATTAATTCGAGCGTCGTTCGAACGACTTTGCGATTGCCAGGCCGGCCCCCTTGCCACTTGGACCGTTCTGACTTTGATAAATTTTAATGATTGTTTATATACAAAGACTTTAATTTCAGTTGTGGGTATGCTATTCTTTGAATGCCTTACCTGCAAACTATAAGAATTTATGAATCTGTTTAAAGAGCACGTGTTCAATTGTAGTTCAACTTTAAATTCCATTTTTGTCCTATGGAAACAATTGTCCTCGTGCCTAAGGATATTTATTACCTTTGTTGTTTTGATTTAAATTTCGTTTCGTAAAAATTTGCATTTATTTCATTAACGATGAAAATAATTCAGGCCACTTAGTGTTGGACGCTTTTTACGTCGAATGTACTTTGCGTTGCATCGAATTGTTATTGAGTGGAAGGGGAAGGAGTGCAATGCGAGCGTTCGCACGTTATGGGCGAGGCTGATACAGTCCGATTACTAAATTTTTGTACCGTTGGCGGAACAAGTGGCCTGAATTCTTTTCCTTGTTCATTAATATGCGATTATAACGACAAAATGACCGTCATTTATACTTAAATGACCAAAATAACGTCACGATTTTAATTGACCGTCATTTTACATCACTAGTTATAAGTAAAAATAACTGCAGCCAAATCTAAATGGCACCAAATTATACGCTCGAAGGATGTTTAAAATACAATCCAAGATGATATATTAGTATTTTACATATATATTCATTAACCTTCATTACCTGAAGGTGTTGAGGTCTATCTATTTACTAAATTAATTTTCCCTTTGTCTTTAAACACTATTATTCCAAGTTTTCCTCGATTGTCTTCTACAATTCTTGGTTAATATATACCTTTCTTACTTGTCTGTTCTTTTTCATTATATCCATCTTAATTATTTCTCTTCTTCCTTATTTTCGGTTCTCTCTTTTAAAAGTTAGTACCTATACAGTCTGGTTCACAATCCTTTTTGTTTTCGTAGTTATTCCTTTCCTATTTAGAAAGTTTTTCTATAATTTGGTTGCTTTATTGCCCTAATCTCATCTTTTTGCCTTCTTCTGTTATTCCATAATTCCCAGATGTTTGAAAACCTACTTGTTCTACGTTTTTTATACTTCTGCGTCATCTATGACTAACTCAATGTAATTCTTGCTGTAGTCATTGTTTTTGTTTTCTCTCTCGCTATTAATTATTATTAGATCACACTTTTTTAACTCTTCTGTCCAAATTTTCCTATTCTTATCTAAATCTGCAAAACGTATGCTTCTATTTTTACTCTTACATGTTTTTGCTTGTTGAAATACCAATCGAGGACTTTTCCTTTAGCCAATAGTGGTTTAATTGCCCTGCACACTGCAGATTTATGAACAGCGTTACCCGACCTACGTCGTAAATCGTTTATTTGTTCTATTCTATGGCTCAAAGAGCTTGGCTTTTTATCCATGTACAAATCCATTCAAAATTTAGTTCCCCAATGGACGAAAGCCCGTATGCTGATATATTGATTTTGGCCCTATTAGAACCAAGCTGCTGAAATAGCAATGGACTTCATATTCCTCATTGTCTTACCCACTTCCTATATCTGTTCTGCTCATCCTAGCGAAGACTTTTCTAGGTATGCTAAAAAAATATTTAATTTTTCACAAGGACTTTTATCAATTATCTATTGAAGAGTAAAACTGTGATCTTGGACGTTGTGTCCTCTTTGTGAATCAGCTAGCTTTAGCGTTGTGGCGCGTTTTACTCTTAGAATGCATAGCTTCTTTTCTATGTTTCATGGTTTTTGAATAAAGCTATTCTTATCTCTCCGAATTCTCCAGAAGGCTTGTAGTGTATCCTAAGAGACGAACGCGCGACAATATATGGAAAGAATTTACTTTTTAAATTATTTAGTACACTTTCAAAGTAGTACATAGAGGTGAAATTCATCCATCCATGCAATATTTAATATGTCCAATAACTCTTTTTTCTTAGCTTGTTTAGTGCTTCCTATAAGTCTTGTAGTTTTATTTATCTTTATCTGTTCTTTCGTTTGTCAATTTTGGTGTTTTCATCTTCACTTTTTAATACTGCATTTTCATTATTTAAGGCATCCGTTCATTAATCTTCTTGTTCTTTTTTTCTTTAAAGGTTGTCACAGGTTCTCGCTACTTGCGTCATCTTCCTTTACTTTTTCCTATTTCTACATTTTAAACACCAGTCTTCCTCCTACAACATTTCCTCTGTTTTTCTTTACTTCTAGGACATATTGGGCCTTATGAATAAAGTTTAAGCAATAGCTTTTCCTTGAAATGCTTAATATAGAATGAATAAAATCTTTAACAATTACTTGACCTTGTAGCAATTGCTACGACACTAAGGAAAAGCTTATAGTAAAGGGTTTTGCTTAAAAATGTCAAGTATTTGCTTAAAGTTGTATGAATAAAAGTAGCAATTGCTTTTTCTTTTAAGCATTTGCTTGAAAAATTTTAAGGTTACTCTACCCCAGCCTTGCAATTGCTTAAGGCCGGGGTTTTCAATCGGAGGTTAACCCTAACTGTCGTTTTTATTTCTAGGGTAACAAATACGAAGATAATTGTTTCCATGGTAATAAACTCAAGGTTAGAGTTAATGTAAAGTTAACTAGTGAAAAATCGGGCCTAAAGCAATTATAAATTCGTAATCATCGCATTCGCACAATAATAATGGATAATATTAGATACAGTCAACATCATTTTCAATGGATTATATCACATTTGTACATTTTATCAAGAATCAAATGATTACTACAATGCGTTAATAAATTATTTAGACCAACTCTTGCTATGGAATTTTTAGCGCTGCACAGTAAAAACCATTTTTGGTTTTTGAGTTTTATGCCGTCAAAATTCGCAACTTTGACACGTTTGAAAGTTCAATCGAATACAGCGATAGTTTCAAAGACAATAAAAATCTGTCAAGCTAAATTGCACAGCAAGAATTAATCTAAATAATTTATTAACGCAATGTAGTCCAAGCATTTGATTTAAACTATTTCATTTTAAAATCTTGTTCGTTGATGTTAAAATGCATTACTTTCATTTAAAAAATAGGAAAAAAAAAATCTTTTGCTCCTGAAAAGAGTTAAAAAGCCTTTCAAATGAGCTATCACATGACCTCTCATTCCATTAATCATTTTATAATTAAAAATCTGCGTGTTTCAGGATTTTACATAAAAATCTTTCATTTCGTAGAAAACGAATTAAAATCGAATGAATTCAAACTTCTTTTTCATTTCTGCATTCTTATTGCTTATTTTTTACTACTTGTTTAGTTGTAAATGAAATATTAAAAATAATTTTCATATAATTATCAGTTATTATTTGCAAGGCTTTCACTTTTTTATGTGATTTATTTAAAAAAAAAATTCTTTCTTTAATGTCTAGTCAAAATAATTTTTGTCTAACTCGGCTTCAATATGAACTCTCTGGATCACCAGTTTTCGATATTTTATTTAAGCAAGTACCACTTTGATAAAGATATTTTAGCTAAGTAGATGGGCAAATCCACACAAGTCGTACTAGCAATTGCTTCAACGAAGCCGGAAAGCTAGCAAAAGCTTGAAATTCTTCATCTAATATTTCAGTAACTGCTTTTTCTTAAAGCATTTGCTTTTGCTAATAGGCAAAAGCTTAAAGCAATTGCTTACTTTTTATTCATCAAGCTCAATGGGATCCACTACTGTGTTATTTTCTTGACCGTTCCTATCGGCTTTCTCCTCATTTTGTGTCTTGTGCATGGCAACTTTTGTGCTTTTACCATTTCCTCTGTCTTCCTCTACTTCTAGGCCACATTGGAATTCATTAACGTGTTATTTTCTTGATCGTTCCTATCGGCTTCCTCTTCAATTTGTATCCTATTCATGGCAACCGATATGCTTTTATCGTTTCCTCGTCTTCTTCTATTTCCAGGCTCCTGCGCTCTTTCTTAATTTCTCTTCATTATTATTCCACCTCCTGTCATGTTTGATCCTAATATAGTTTTAATTATTTCTCTTTCTATTATTCATAAACCTTCTTCCTTTTTTATATTCATTGTTATAGTTTCCATTGCACAGTTAATGAGGGGTCTTATCAAGGTCTAGGTATTTTGAAGCTCTTGTACGTTTTTATTTTGGTCCTTTCGCTTAGCTTTTGCGCTTTAATAATAATGCTCTGCTCCTTCCACAAGATTGATTTCTTTTTAAGACTTTTCTTTTACTCTGTTCTTTTCAGCTTTTGTTATTGTTACACCTGGGTAATTAAAAGAAATGAATTCTTCAGATGTTTTTAAATGGTGCACCTCTTCTTTTCTTCTCCTCCTGCATTAAATTTTTTCTTCATTTATTTCCAAATCATGCCTCCTTGTCCATAGGTTCTGTAGGCTTTTACTAATTCTTCTTCTGTTGTATTGTATTTGTTACATCGTATGCGTATGCTATTATTGGTTATATTACATTATTTAATAACTGTAGGACATTCTTGTCTTCGTTCTAGAATTGTCCCTTCTTCGCCATAACTTTTCTATCATGATCTTATCTCTGATTATTCAGTTGGTTTCATCATACTTCTTCAGCTTCATTGCTTTCCCAGAAACATTTTTTGGTTCTTTGGTTTTAGTTTTTTATTTCGTATTTCACACAATAATTTCAGGACATCAATTTCTGTTTGGCTGATCTTAAATTCGAAATGAGTCATAAAAGGAAAGAAGTACGTCGCAT
This sequence comes from Prosopocoilus inquinatus, assembly GCA_036172665.1. Classification (NCBI taxonomy): domain Eukaryota; kingdom Metazoa; phylum Arthropoda; class Insecta; order Coleoptera; family Lucanidae; genus Prosopocoilus; species Prosopocoilus inquinatus. Next base: position 36,500,226 of record CM069875.1, read on the forward strand.
CTTCTCGTGAATGAATCGGTGACAACCAATACATTTGACTTCCAGATGTCCCGTATCATTTGCTGCTCCGTGGGGATTGATGACAAGGAGAACAATGTTGTTGCTCGAGCATATGTTTCCGTCAGGCAGATAATTTCTTATTGCTTAATAATTTGATGATACATACCAACCTTTCAATATGAACAGCAAATTTACGTTGACGTTAGGTTTTACTAAGTGTACTAAGTTATTGCCTAGTCCTTACACCTCCTACAACGTCAAAGGCGTTAGAAGTTAGAAAATGAAGTTCAATGCAACCAATTACCAAAATAATATTTTTGTCTTCAATAATTACAGTCGAAGGCAAGGTAACCCAGATAAGGCAAGGCAACCCTACTGGAAATTTCACATGCAAAAGTTAATTTACATTATTGGCAATCACTTTTATAACAGTACTCGCTGCACGATATTAATTAGGTGCACCCTTTACGGCCCATAAAACTAGTCGAAAGGCATCCAGTGGAAGTTTTAATACCAGCAATTTGGAAGATTGAAACGGTTATGATTTACAAACATACCTGTTCGCCTTTAATGACGGCGCTGAGTGTGTAACCCTTGACGAATTTATGCATTTACGATCGATCGCCATCACACTAATTGTGATACACGGATGTGGCCCCGTCAGGACGAACGACGAAATTGGTGAATTATTGCCTCTCGGCCTGGCCGAATTCTTGCCAACCAGCATGATATTATTGGATCGGTCTCATCATCAGGAGCAGCTCATGTGTTATGCTTGGCATCCTAGATTAATTAGTTCCACAGACTTTATGACAAATTGAGCAAGAGATGATGTACGATGCTGTGCATATTTTGGGCGGACGGCGGGAGAATTTCAAAGAAATGAATGGGACTAATATCACACGCACGTGAACAAGTTTCCTAGGTGTACTCGGGCGTGTTTTCGTGTTTCAATTTTGTTTTCAGCGCCTGAATTAATATGTACAGCTGGTAAAGATGTATGAGGGACAAGTTTCTGTAACATAATTAAACAACCCATGAATCAAGTTAATGGGTAGTCATTTCGTGGGCCTTATTTAAACTGTGTCGGTACAATTAAGTATTTGTGTACGTATACAAATCAGGACTTTCAGAAATAGTTTCGAACTTTACTGGTGAATTTCGAAATAGTTCGTACGAAAATATCTTTTCGTAAATAAAAAAAAAAACGACGAAAACGTATAAACGCGTAAATAAGATAAGACGGATTTGAAATATTCACGTATTGTAATTAGAGGCGTAATCAATAACAGGGCGTTTTAATGTCTAGACGCGATAGTTAAAATAAATTACCGATCATAATTCAAGAATACACGCGTCTTTATAAGTAGTAGATAGGAGGATAATTATGTAAGTGTGTAAAGGAATTTCGGTCACAAAAGAGCCTATTTATCAGTTTAAATTCTTGTCGAGCGAAACTATTTTTATACACAAATTAATCGTTCATACATGCATATGCATATATCACACGCACAATTACTTCAGAGAGTTTATGAAAGTAGGTATTGATCCTTTAAAATCCGTAAAATATCATTGAGTTACTTACCATTAACCTCTGAGTAGAAAGCAAACAAATGGGGTTCAGCCAATCTCTTTAAGTGGTAGACTGTTTTCTTATTTAAAAAAAATGTTGCAAACCGTTTTTGATTGCAGTGGATCCTCCGAGCAGCTTCTGTGCAGCTGTTTCAGCCCTATTTGGGTTTTCATCAGCAGACGCGTGGCAATCAAAAACGATCTGCAACAATTTTTTTTTAAACTTTCATTATGCTTTGACAGTAATCATGTCCGCCTTGCTTGGGATGACTTATTACGCAGCAAACTGGCTTCAATTTGTTAATCCTAATGCAATGTTAGGTCAAAAAACGATCGTAGGGTGAGGCTGTTTAAGCTATTCATTAACCTGACATTCATTACTGTATTCTTATTATTTATTATTATTATTATTATTCGCATATGCGAATAAATTGGGCAAGTCGTTTTTGGTCTGCAGTGGGAATGTCGAGCTACGTTTCTGCTGAAGAAGCCCCAAGCAGGGCTGAAACAGCTGTCCAGAGGCTGCTCGAGGTTCTCACTGCAATCAAAAACGATTTGCACAAAATTTTTCTGTATTCTTATTGTTTTGAAAATGTAAAATATTGCACAAAAGTTGAAACGTATGAAATTTTGCTGCCTTTAAATTAAGTAATCACTTACAAAGAGGGGGCTGAATTCGTTTCTGCTGGCATTTTACTAAAATTTTCAATTTTCTAAACCATTCTCTTTTTAAGCACTCAAAATCAATCTTTTCGTATAGTTCACAATCTTTAGTGTCTTTAATGAATGATTCTCACGCATAGCTTCAAAGAATTTCTTTTAGATTTTTGAAAAAACATTTTCGTTTGTTTTCTACGATCTGAACCGGCCATATTTAATTTCAGGATTGACATCTTAACTACGTGTTTTAGCTGGCGAATATACATACCCATTTAAGGCATTTTTCACGCTCTTAAGGTGCCGTTCTGATTTATGCGTTCCTCATAGCGCTTCTTCCACTATCACGTCAGTATCAAATTAGCTTTGACATCAAACGACTGTGTCTTCTCTTTGTTTGGGTTATGAAAAACAACAACTCAATTGAGTTCACGTGCCTTGTTTTGTTACGTCAGTTATAGTTAATTTTAGTTTGTTAGTTAATTTTCAACTATTGAATTCTTTCTTGTCTTAGATATTACTTAAAACAGAAATTATTTGCGTTTGGATGAAATCGATACCTTGGGTATTACTTTAGTTGGTGTCCCTTTATGGGTATTTTTTAATATACGTGTTCTGTCATGGTTTCTGTTTCTTTTAGGAATTTTCTTGACGACTCTACTATACCCATTTCAGAACTAACCGTAAGTATTACGTAGTGTCCATTTAAGACGACGACAATTCTTCCACGGAGAATTCGGCACACGCAAATGTGAAAGTATTGAAATGCGCGTTATGTACAAACCACGAAACAAACAGTGGAACGCCTCCACAAGTTTTACAACTTTTTTTCCACACCTAATCGCGATATGTTACAATGGTACAGGTAAGATCTCGTTCTCTGTACAGTTTCAGGCATTGGATTGTTTTCTTGTATTTTGCAAAAGGATCCATTGCTGTTTGTAGTGTAATTCCAGAAGCAGGAAATAAAGCTGCGTCAGACGTAATTTTATTTGTGAGACCGGTTTCGTCAGTAAGACAATTTCAAGCAGTTACAATAGGTTTTCCTAAAGATAAAAACGTCGAAAATTTAGTGGTTTCCAAATCTGTTAAAGGACAAGGTACTGTGGTACTGAACCGTGACACCTACATTGACAAGGTTGAAACTTTGCTCAACAACAATGGTTTTGTACAACTGCAGTCCAACCCTCTAAATAATTATGTTTCCAAATTAAATCCAATCCTTAGTGACGCTGGTATCAATACCTTCAACTTAAGGACCATGAACCTAAAGATACCTAGACTCTATGGTCTACGAAACACTCACAAGGACAATGTATCTATATGACCTGTGGTTTCTTTTATCAACTACCCCGCTCAAGAAGTCGCCAAATTTTTATTTTCGTTTCTCAAAAATTATACTATTTTGAGTTCTGCTTACCTCGCCAAAAACTTAATACTGTAAAGATTACCCCCGACGGCATTCTCTTTTCATTTGACGTAAGCAGCTTATTTATTTCAGTATCTGTTACAGAATCGATGGAAATCATTAACGATCTTTTAACTAAACCTAACCTATCGGATATCAATGCTCAATTTATTCAATCCCTTTTGACAATCGCTTGATAGTAATCGTTCTTCACTTTTAATAATAAATTTGTTTTCTCAGTGTGATGGCCTCGCAATGGGATGCAGCTTATCCCCTATCCTCCACTGATCAAAGGTGCTTTCTTTTGCTCACAAAATTCAGAATCGAAACGCGTTTCGATTCTGAAACAGACGTTCTTTTGCAAACGAATTAATCCCCGCTCTCCTTGAAATTTCAGTCCCTTTCACCTTCGAATCAAACTATTTTTATTTTTCGTTTGTATTGAATCGCAGTTATTTGCAGGCGAACTGTCAATCAATATGTCAAATCTGAGGTGTTTTATTTCAGCAACTACGGAATCCAGTTTCAAACTATTCGAAACCAGATTCAAACTTTTAAGCGAAAGAAAGCACTTCTATTCTTACGTTCGAAATTGAGCACATTAATTCAAACACCTTTTTAGATCTCACCATAACTAGAGCTATTAGTTCACTCGTATACTCACAGCTGTATCCTTCCACCCTCCAGAACACAAGTTTGCAGCTTTCAGATCCTTTTTTCGTAGAGCCCTTTCAATTCCGATGTTTGAAACAGACTTTAGATAAGAAATTAGCACCATAATTTAAATTGCTTCCCTTAACGATTTTGCAATGAAACCAATTTTGAATATCTCAAAAAAAAACTAAGAATAAGATTATGAACCAGTTTATTTTTCCTCTTACTACTCCTCCCACAAATTCTCTTGAATAGTTCGTCGTAGTACCTTCTGTTCGCAATATTTCTACCAAGTTAAAACACTATTTTAAATCTCTGGGTCTGAAGGTCGCTTTTAAAAATCAACAAAATTTGTGCAACCTCCTCTGTGACGCCTGTCAAGCCATACACGTTGGCCAGACTGGGAGATGTTCAGGGAAGGGAGTATGAACGAACACTTTAGGTCAATCCGCAATGGACAAACTTGATTCCACTTTTGCTAAACATCTATCAGACCTTCTAAATACCTTTAACCCCGCCACAAATGTCAAACTTCTTTTCTATCGAAATGTAACACACTAACCATAGCGGGAAAGATTGAAATATTCCTCCATAAACACGTTTACAAGAGTGACACTATCAACGAACAAATGATTTTTAATTCGGATAATGGGGTCTATTCTGTAACATTGATATGGACTTGAAACGTAACAATTATTGATATGGGATGTGACCTTGCAAAGTCACTTGCTAAGCATATCAATTAATTGAAGAGCCCGTGCTGTCTACCAAATTGAAACGCTGTCACAAAAATAATCACTGTTTTTACGTATGCAGAAATATCATATTCCAAAAAACACAGCACTCGGCGGTACATGCGTAAGCGTGCAGGATTAAAAAATAAAAATTTGTCCATAATTAGTCGTCGGGTTGTCGTCAAGTGAAAGGTTAAAAGAAGCGTGATTTTAGCATGAATTTGGAAGGTTAAATTGTTACTCGTTTTTCTATTTCTCGATATAAATAGAAATAAATCACGATAACCTTAAAATTGGCAACGCACGCGCAATCCATAAGTTGTGCATCTCTTCAATTCGCGTTCAAGTTCTCTTCAATTATTGAAGACCTTGAAGACGCATAACAATTGTTTAGTGGTGTTTCTTAGCCTCGTTTTATTTATATACAAGGTTTCCTTACGCTCGCGTGCCCTTTAGTAAGGTAATGATTTTACATTGTTAATTTTAATTCTGTCTTTAAAAAAAAACCGTTTATTACCTTTAGGAAAACCTATTGTAAGTGCTTGAAAACATCTTAGTGACGAAATCGGTCGCACAAATAAAATAATTGAAGTCTGACGGAGACTTCTTTCCTGGTACTTTCTTGTAATTAGTACGCGTTGTGAAGAAATCTATCTCTTTCAAATTTTCAATTAAGGTTTATAAACTGATCTTCAAGAATAAGATGCCCTTTGCTAAGAGCGGATTTGAAACTCCGGAAGGAGAAAGAGTCAGTACAACAAAAGCTGTGTTTGTAAACATGTGACCTTGACATATTCAAACTATCAAATTAGTTTAACCAAACTTGAAGTCAGTTATCTTCTTCTTAAAAATGTGCAGAAAGAAAAAGAGAGTGAAGGTTTACAAATTGTTTAAGAAAAACATGCCTATTCTTAAAAGTAGATCTCTAAGCTTGGAAGGAGGAAAAGCTGATTTTGTAAAACATGTTTTTCTACCTAGCCGAATTCTTCATGCGAGTTAAAACACATTTATGTCTCAACTAATAACTTCCTACATTTAAATTTCCTTTCCAGCTCGGAGAAAAATGAAGTCGCTTAACGTGGAAGATATTAATATTTGATGAATACGTATAATTCCGGAACAGGAAGTAAACGACCGAAAGTCACGTGAAAGAAAGCAATAGAAACGTTCCTATTTTATCATTATTAATTACGTAACCGGTAATAGGGGGTAATTCTGTGTCTAGACACGGTAATGAAACCCAGTTTTGAAACGACATTAAACGAAATGGAAATTCATTGGCTGAATTGTATCCAGTTCAATGGATTTAGTGCCAATTGGGTCAGACTGAGAATTTTATCGCTTAGAACAATTTCCGCTTTCTCGCTTTTCCGATTTATAACTTGCCCGCACTCATGGAAAATTAGGGGTGGATGCAGTTTAACACTTACTGCTATGTGTAATAGAGTTTGTACATACATAAACTTCCGATAGGATTGAGTTGGCAAAAAGAAAATTTTGCGATGTAATGACGGCATTAATCTTCGATGTGCAACGATATAATTGGAGGACGATAAATAACACGGGCAGAATAATGATCCAATACATAAACTGTAATTAATTATTCCAACACCCCTTGCAAGTGCGCTCCGTCATTGCCCTCTACCACTACAGAGCCTACAAATCACACTCACATAATAGCTGGAAGCCACTGCCAGACTGGATGCATTATTCCAATCAGGCATCAATTAGTTCATGAGAGGAATCCCGTGTCCGTCTGACACTGAATTGATAATTGCACTTCATGATATTCACGTAATGCACCAGCGCAGCAGGAGAACCATAGAACTTCGAACCTTAATAGAACACCAACCGTCTATCAAAAGCAATTCAGAAACCCTAGTCTAAGACTATTTTCCACCATCAATAATAAAACCAGAAAGGAAACTTTTAATCAAATTAAATATCTTTGTCTTAACCTCGTGAAACGATTCGTTAGTTTATCTTTTTTTTTTCTTCAAAAGATCAGATGTGATAGATGTGATGGAAAGTTCGTTGAGAAGTTTGTCGACTTGTTTGTTATTAAAAGGTATGTATATACATACGTGGGCTGCTGGAAAAGTTTCTGGAATCTAGTAGGTCTAGAATTGTTAGCGTTTATCAACTGTCATATTTGAAAAATTTGTCGCTTTTCGCCTATAATTCTATTGACAGTTCCTATCCAAGTGAACTAGTTTTGTTTGTACAGTATTTGAGGTAAAGTAATTTTGTGTAAACATGGAAATCTCGCGTGAAAATTTTCGTGCCATGATTTTTTGCAATTTCAAATGTGGTCTAACGCCGAAACAATGCCTCGATCGGCTTTTGAAGATGAAGCACCATCAAAGAGCAGTGTTTAAAATTGATTTGCCGAATTCCAGCGTGGATGTACCTCTCTCAGTGACGAATTTCGTGAAGGTCGTCCATCAACATCTGTTGTTGCCACTAATGTAGATGCTGTGCGTGAAATGCTTGAGTGAGATCGACATGTGACATACCGAGAGATTCAAGCATCCTTACGCATTGGCATGAAAGCAATACAGAAAATTTTGCATGATCATTCGAACGTACGAAAGCTTTGCAGTCGTTGGATCTCACACAATTTAACAGAAGCGCAAAAGCAGGGTCGTGTCAAATGGTGCGAAGAAATGCTCAAGAAATTCAATGGAGATCGTTCAAATTTAGTTTATAACATCGTTACTGGTGACGAAACGTGGATCTATTCGTACGAGCCAGAAAGTAAACAACAATCTACCGTTTGGGTATTTCAAAATGAACGAAAACCAACAAAAGTTGTCCGTTCACGCAGTGCTGCGAAGCAAATGATTGCTTGTTTTTTTTGGTTTAACTGGACATGTAGCAACCGTGGCTTTAGAGGATCGAGAAACCGTGAATGCTGATTGGTATACTACAATTTGTTTGCCGGAAGTCTTCGATCAAATAAGAAGAAACAGTCGAAATCGACGAATTATTCTCCATCATGACAACGCCAGCTCTCACTCAGCCCGTCAAACACTTGATTTTTTGTCCAACAAAAATGTTGAATTAATGACTCATTGTCCATATTCACCTGATTTATCACCTAATGATTTCCTTTTGTTCCCAAATATCAAAAATAAAATGCGTGGTAAGCGATTTTCGTCGGCTGAAGCAGCGGCTGAAACATTCCGTTTCTGAGGTACCATCTTTAGAGTGGAAAACGTGCTTTAGAAATTAGTCCGAGCGTGTGCGAAAGTGTAGTGACGTCAAAGGCGAAACTTCGAAAAACAATGATACCGTTTACCAAATTTCATATGCGTTTTTTCATATCGTTTCCAGAAACTTTTCCAGCAGCCCACGTAGAAACTGAATGTGTAACTAGGATGCCACAAAAGGATTTCTGAATTAGCATTAGAAGTATGCATATTGCCTTCCAACACCACCCTTTCAAAAACAATAAAATATGCGAAACTGAACCTGGTTATTGAGATAACCACAGCTTAACTTCGTCGCTTTAACTTTTTTGCAATATTGATCAAAATACATTGCACATTTAATCAAATTTTTCAATAAACAGAAACAACAAACAAGATCTTATCAAATATGTCGCAAATTACTACAGGCGTCACTTTTTTCTTCTACTTCAACCCTTAAGTAATGGAGGCAATCATTTTTAATGATTTCTCGTCCAACAAGTCCACGTGTACGCAGAGAGCTTTTTATAGAAAGAAACTTGTGTAAATCACGACGGTCACTTATAAATCCCAGTTTGATTGCATCACCGTACCATTGTCCGAGGTCCAAATAATTTATGGCCCCATATAAGACGTGTTAGTGCCCACGTCCCTCCAAGCTCAATCAAAGATTCATGTATCGAGCGCTGCGATCCTGTTCGTTCAGTCAAATCCATTCTGCGTTGGATAATTCTCAGACGGACTTATAAAGGACACAATATACGTAGTATTTCGCCGGGAATTTATCGTCCATTCGGAACCTAATACGGAAATAAAAATTTTACGAGTCCTCGTACTAACTCACCTCGATCTCGTATTAAATGGGGGGCGTTACATAAAATAGCATAAAATAGTTTCTGCGTTATCATCACATTCGATTTTCATCTGTATATCCGCGTTCTTATTTACAAATGAAAAATTAAGTTTATGTACAGGGTGAAAGGGAATCGAGTACATTGATTTCGCAAGGAGGTAGCGTGGATCAAAACTATCGAAAAATGTTATGTAGTCCGGTGAAAAAAATGTAAGTGTTTTCGACTTATGCAGAAATAAATAAAATCATAAAATGCTTTCAACCATGTGCGGGTTGGTTACACTTCATTTCATCTTTTATTTGAAATTTTTAGGTGACAGGAAACTTTTATTTTCCCAAAAATTTAGACAATGGAAGACCGTAAGTGAAGTCGACTCTTGTGACTCGGTGAATTTTCCGAAAGAACATTGCCTTAAATGCTCAAATCGATCAATAAATTAGAACATGTTCTTTTTGCTCAATTTTTTGAACAGTTTATTGTGGACAATAATTTCGGTTTATGTGTGCAATACTTAATTCCGAGAAAACTAGAACAGGCCTGTTAGATTGTAGTGGAGTTCTCAAACTGCTCAGCTAAGGAGCCTCCAAATAGGATCGAAATAGCTGTCTAGGGGATACCTAGAAAATTCACTGCAATCCTTCTAACCAATTTTTTTCTAATTTATTTTAAATACAAAGTTTTTTTAATCTCAAACCGGACAGAAAAATGAAGGGAACACACTCAACGTTTCGCTATAGATTTATAGCTTCGCCAGGAGTGTGTTCCCTTCATTTTTCTGTCCGGTTTGAGATTAAAAAAACTTTGTACTTACTATTTTCATCGGACAATAATTTATTTTAGTTAAGAAATTGATATCAATCTTGTTGCTTTACGAGTCACTTTATCAATTCTTAATCAATCAAATTGAGCATGGTAAAACTAGATTGAAAAATGCAAAATAATAAAATTGACGATTTTATTATAAAACTTGAGCCTCCAAACAATATTTGATGTTTTGAAGTATATTAATGTGCCTCTATTGATCTTTATTTAAATAACATTTTTAATTTGCATAAAACAAACAGTTTGGGCTGTTTTCTTTACAATCTTTGTTTGACTATTGATATTACTGCTTTCTGTTAATTTAGAAGAAATAAGAAAGCATTTGAAAATCTCTCAAGAACGTTTAAATTAAAAAATAAATACCAAGAATAAAAAAAAACAAGTAAACGAATAACGAAAACAAAGAACGATTTACAAAAAATTCTTATATTAAGCCTATCGTTTGTTTTGTTTTTTGTTGACGAAAATTTCCACAAAATGATGAAATCTAAAATCTTAGCAGAAAATAAAAAGCAAAAAATATTTATTTATTTTTCGATTGAAGAAAAATTCTGTGATTGTTACCAGTCGAAAATTTAGAAGAAAGCATTTTATGTTTAAGTGTTTTTTTTATTTATTATTATTTTATTTGTTATTCATATTTTTATTTTGAAGTAGATGAGAAATTTGCCAATCGAGGATCTCAAAAAATAAAAACTAAAAAAAATGATAAAACAAAAAATTGAAAACAAACAATAAAAACAAAACACGACTAATCAAACGGGTCTTTTGTTTTTATTATTTATTTCCGTTTTTATTTTAATTAAAAAACACAAGTACACAAAATTTGTTTTCATTATTTAATAATGAGAAAAGAAAATGCTTATATTTAGCCTAACGTTTTGTTTTCTTTTTTTTTTGAGTATTGATGAATAAAAAACTTATGTTTCGGATGAAAGAAAAATTCTGTAATTGTTACCAATCGAAAATTTAGAAGAAATAAGAAAGCATTTTTTGTTTTTAATTTTATGTTTTCAGTGTTTTATTTTTATTTATTATTAGTTTATTTGTTACTAATATTTTTATTTTGAAGTAGGTGAAAAATTATCAATCGAAAATCTCAACAAATAAAAACTAGAAAAAAGAATTGTAAAAAAAACAAAGAAATTGAAAACAAACAATAAAAACAAAACAAGACTAATCAGGTCTTTTGTTTTTATTGTTTACGTTTAGTTTTCTTTTTTTTTGAGAGTTGATGAAAATTCCCACAAAATGACTAATCTAAAATCTTAGCAGAAACTAAAAAATATTTATTTATTTACAGTCGAAGAAAAGTTCTGTGATTGTTACCAATCGAAAATTTAGAAGAAATAAGAAAACGCTTTTTGTTTTTAAACTTTATGTTTTCAGTGTTTTATTTTTATTTATTATTATTTCATTTGTTACTAACATTTTTATTTTGAAATAGATGAGAAATTTGCTGCGCAATATCAATCGTAGATCTCAAAAAATAAGAACCAAAAAATTTTTTTAAAAATTGAAAACAAACAATAAAAACAAAATACGACCAATTAAGCAAGTCTTTTCTTTTTATTGTTTGCTTTTATTTTAATATTTAGAAGTTGAAGGAAAAATTACCTAACCACTCGCATTCGAAAATCTCACAAAAACGATTAAATTAAAAAATGAATACAAAAATTTTAAAAAAAAAACTGCTTTTAGCCTTTCGTTTGAAAATTGAAAATTAAAAACAAACAATAAAAACAAACCACGACTAACAAAGCAGGTCTTTTCTATTTATTGTTTGCTTTTATTTTAATATTTAGAAGCTGAAGGAAAAATTACCTAATCATTGGTATTTGAAAATCTCACAAGAACGATTATTTTTGTTTTTTTTTTGCGCTTAATTTAATAACGATGAATCTTATTTTTTTATAGTTCTTATTCTTAACAGAATTTTTGTTTGCTTTGACTCTTTTCAATTTCTGGCAATGTTTTTTTATCATTGTTCTTTTATTGAAATAAACACATATTATTATTATTATTATTAAATTAAAAAAATAATACAAACAATTAAAAAAAAACTGCTTTTAGCCTTTCGTTTTGTTGTTATTTTTTGAAAGTTTATAAAAATTTCCACAAAATGATAAAATCTAAAATCCAAAAAATATTTAATTATTTTTCGGTTGAAGAAAAAGAGTTGAAGAAAAATTCTGTGATTGTTAACAATTCAAAACTTTCACAAAATAACGTAATAATTTGTAAATCATTCATTTCCAACGGACACATTACGCATTTTGACATGAGTATTTGGATTCAACATTTTGTTATCTACTTTTAAATGTTAATACTTTCAAGTACTACTGGTAGCCATGGGTTATATATTATTTCTCGATAGTTTTGAATTAAGCTACCAACCACTTTCTGAAATTAACGTACTCTATTACCATTCACCCTGTATAAAAGTGAATTTTTACAAAAATATTTTGAGGTAATTAAATCTGTTCCTGTTTCAAGTCAGATTCCAATATTCTGGTATCAAAGAAGACTAATAAGAAATACGATGACAATTGGATGGAGCTTCATTAGGAAAGCTAAACTTGGTATTGAAAGAAAATATAAAGAAGAGAATGAAGATGGTCCAATAAAGTTTACCTAAATTAATTAAGTTTGCCTAAGATGGTCCAATAGAAATTACCTGAATTAATGAAGTTTGCCTTAAGAACATTTTCCTTTCTGTTTGTCCTTCGCGGGGGGGGGGGCTATCCAAATATGTAGAAGCAAATTAAAGCATTAACCTACACACCATAAATAATGCAAATGCCATTTTTTTTTAATCCAAACTTTATAGTAATGATTCCATTGCGAAAATTTAACAGATACGTGATGGCTGGCGTTCATTGATTTACGCTGGTAATCCAATTCGTTAACCGAAGCAATTTTATAGACCAGTGCTTTCGTATTTAATGCCAATAAATCTAAAGCAAATATTACGTGCATTGTCCAAATAATCCGATCCTGCTGCAGTTTATTTTTCGTTCGGTTTGAAAACTGGGAATCTTATTATTAAAAAAAAAAAAAAAACTGTTAATATGAAAAACACTTTCAGTAAATATTTCTAAAAATCAATCTCTTTTAAACTGAATTCTTTTCCAAAATTTATTAACTTTCAGTTCTTCACATTCTGTGGGCTATGTTTATGTTCCCAGTGGCGTTCCGCAGTGAGTTTTGTTTCTGCCTCTATTAACCAAAGTAGTAGAGGCTTTCAAGTCAATAAATCTAACAAATAAAGGCATTAAAGTTATTGTGTTTTAGGTGAATTGAATTTCATTTTAGAAGCCAGGCATTCTTCACATAAATGTGCTTTATATGTCACAAGTGACAATGAAAGAAAGATGCGATAAAACTTGTTTTTATGTACCTACATACATGCATGTACGTATGCATTTCTTCGCATTTATCAAATCAAAAGGTTTACCGATAAAGAAAGCGTGAAAATACAAGAAAAATGTGGTAAAGGCGTTGTGCCAATGCGACGAACGACACGGTCGTGCACAGCAGCGCCCTCTCGAATCAAACCAGTGAGCGAATGAGTGAACGTGACGTCATAATTCGCATGAATAATGTAGACGGCGACGCTGTGCGCCAAACAAGCCGACCGAGCCGCCGCAGATTCCGCCACTTGATGAGGACGATTGTCATTGAATAGTGAAATGGCGGCATCAATGCTGATGCCTGCATAAAGGGAGACGAATCTATCAGTTCGATCACGTCCCTTCAAAGGCTTTTCATTTTTGATAAATTAGTCGTTATCTTCTCCGGCACGTATGCGATTTTATATTGGTCACGTCCGTAGCACGCAACTCCAGGAGAAAGGGAAATAAAAAAAAACGTTCTGATTCAGATTACGTCGGAGATTATTCCATTCGGATAGAGTCGATAGGAACAATAAAAAGTCTTTCCACTTACATTCTATTGCCATTCCATTATTTTTCTAGTACATCATAATTTGCTTCAATAATACTTCCTTTTATCCCATTTTCAGAATATCTTCCCTCAGAATAAAAGGCAGTTTTCTAATTGAATTTGACATTTTGAATTATTTGTTTGAGGTTGGAATGAGAATAATAATCAATAATAATAATAATCCATTTTATTCCCTGAAGTCACATACAATGGCGAATAGGACACGTCAATTAAAAGTACATAAAACAAAAGAATTACACAAGTACAGCGTCAAAAACTTACACTAAAGGTAGCTTTACACGATGCCTTATTTCTTGCATCATGATGCATGCGTTCATAACGCAATAATATGCATGCTTGACTGCATGCGTGATTTTATAGCGCAATGCACTATTTTCTGAGAGACAAGGTGACGCAAGCAAGAACTCCAAAAAGCTCTACGTCCATTTTGTAATCCGCAGTGGAACCAACTCTTGTAAAAATATTTTTGCACATATTTAAGACGCACGCATTTCTTGAGTCCTATTGCATGCGTAGATGCATGCAATTAGCGCTTGCGTTGTCGCACGAAATGAGGCATGGTGTAAAGCTAACTTAACTTAGTTATACGTTTGAGGTGAATTCAAAGTATTCATTAAGAGTGTAGAAGCACTGTGAAAGAAGAAATATTTTGAGATTTTTACGAAAAAAACTTCTACTAGTACTAGACTTAATGTACAGACTGCACCACTTTTGATGGTTTTCCAGGGTTTCTCAGTTATTTAAAGCAGCAGAAGAAAACCGTTCTCGCGACCCAGTGCTACTTTTTCGAGAAAAACCGAGTGGAAATAACAAAAGTTAGCTATCTCGATTCGTTCGGGAAATATCGGCCGAAAACGAATTTTCGCGAAAAACTATTTTTCACAATACCTCGGTAATTTGATGAGTTACTTTCAAAATTCAAAAACTGTTTTATTCAGCAATGAACGCAGATCTAACTGACGTTATTGTCTTTCGTAAAAGCCGCACCAGTTTTGCGAAACCGAATATAACTTTAAAATTTTAAATGGAAACCGCCGTTGGCTATGACACCAGTAATTGCTTGTATCCTTACCTTTTCAAAAATATATAACTCGATACATTTATTTTCATAAACAACGAAATTATTGAATATTTTCATTTCTCTACCGCAACAAAGAATGAATACGACTATAAGTACGCTTTAAGTTAGGCTAAACTCAACAAATGAAGAAAAAATCATAATGTGACGCTGTCCTGTCAAAATTAAAAGAGGTCACG
Organism: Prosopocoilus inquinatus; assembly: GCA_036172665.1. Lineage (NCBI taxonomy): Eukaryota > Metazoa > Arthropoda > Insecta > Coleoptera > Lucanidae > Prosopocoilus > Prosopocoilus inquinatus. The sequence continues at coordinate 36,515,341 of CM069875.1, forward strand.
TTACGATAGTTTCTTACGATAATTTAGAGAATTACGCTTACGGCATATATCGAGAGCGGGAAGGATTTAATTACAACATCCGAAATATACTTCAGTAGATACCCAGAAAGACGGCAACCAGATTCAAGAGTTTATAAGAGAATTGAAAATAATTTAAACCTGTATGGAGCTCTTGAAAAACCCAAACCAAAAAAGTACAGTAACCCCAAGAAAGAAAATGAGATTGTAAACGTTTTGGCGTTGGTTGAAGCCAAACCAAATATTTCTTCGAGGGAAATAGAAACCGATATAGGAGTAAGTAAAACAAAAATTTTACGAATTTTACAAGAGCATAAATTTAGACCATACAAAATTAGAATTAATCATTTTCTATATCCGGAAGATTTTCAAAAAAGGACAGAATTTTGTATTTAAATAAGTGTAGATTGGATAATACTTTCCAAAATAACATCATTTGGAGTGACGAAGCCCGATTTACCAGCGACGGAACATTTAATCTTCATAATCATCATCACTGGAGTAATGAAAATCCTCATGCCACAATAACTCGACGTCGGCAAGGACGATTTGGAGTGAATGTTTGTTGTTTTCTTAAAAAGAACAAGTTACACGATTTATCAATGGTCCACTCTGTACATAGGTAAGTTGTTGAATATCCGAAGGCCCACAGAGGCAGGTGATGAGATGATGAGATGATCAGAAGGCATGAAAAGAAATAAAAAAGTAAACAAAAACATTCAAACGATTTGCAGAGAGAAAACATTTGAATTGTTTTGGCGAGAATTAAGCACAATGACTTGAAGAGAGTAGTAGAATCCACAAGAGAGGGAAAGAAAAGGAAGATCGCACCAAGAAAGAATTGGGACGGGAGAACAAGAGAAAAAGTAAGAAGTAATAGGAAAGGCAAGGAAGAAAGTCTTAGCAAATGAGCGAAGATATGAGGAAACGAAATAAGAATCTGTCACTTATTGAGGGTACAAGAATTACGAAGGAACACCATCCAATTGACTGACCAACCAAACAAAAATCAATAAAAAACTAGCTTTCACTAATGAAATGGATTTGAAAAGCTATCAAGAAAATATGTCAAATCTTTTGCAAAAACAAACTTTTTTGATGCACTTAAAATAATTAAGGTAACTATAATTTTAGAAATAGTTTTGCAATATGGCTCATTTAAAAACACTAAATTAAACACGTGCAGCTATGAACTTATATAAAGAAAGCTTATGTCCAGTTTCCGAAATAATAAATAACTTTATGTAAAGATAAATGTTTATTGACAGATAACTTCATAAAAATTATAAACTGTTTACGTTGCTACATATACACTTTATCTGCAGATAGTTTTGAAAAACGGTGCGGTGTTTAGAAGTTATGGTGAATTCATCTTGAGTTTACCTGTACATAAAGTTATGCATCGTTTTCGAAAGTCTACTTAAAATATACTAAGAAATGAGATCATACTCACCTATCAAGAAAAACAAAGCTTGCCTACTGTAATAGAACACGTTGCATTCAGAAAGGAAAATATCGTTGAACCAGAAATGACTCATGGGAAAGTCCTGTAAATTTCCGTAATACAGTTTACAGCTCCTGCGAATTTCAAGAAGTTAGTCTAAGCTTACCACGGGATATAATTCAATAGAATAAATGTTGCAAGAGAGAAAGCTGGCAGTGCAACATTTTCTGTCAGTCAATTCTTTAGCTTTGTTTTAAGTTAAATATAATGTACCCGTCCACGATCGATGAGGGTGAATTTGAATAAAACAAAATCATTGCTGCTTAAAGTCACCTAATGAAACCTTTAAAGAGTGTCCAGAGTTCTTCGTCTTTCCCTTCTCTCTTTCAATTCCAGTTTTAGTTTTATGTTACTCGCTGTATTTTAATAGTTGTTAATAATTTAATTCTCTGATTAAGGAACGCCATTGAACGAAGTTAACAGCAGATATGAAACAACCAATTATATTGTTTCACTTTGAACTTTAATCATGCTGTTAAATTAATCAGTGATTAAATAATATTTGTAAAATTGGAGGTAAATATGTATTTTATTAATGTTCATAAATTATTTCTCTTTGTTTAAGAAAAAAAATGTCTATAATGAAATTACAATCTTTTGTTTAATAATAACAAATCAGTTGTATAAATTTATTAATTGTTTTATGAATAATTCTTTTATACCTGAATACAATTTGGTATTGAAAGATTATGATTCTTTTATTTGAAATATCCTAACCCCTAAGGAAGAGCGATTACCTAAACAGAGGAAGAAAGGAGTGGACCAGTTTCGACAATTCTGTAAATACTTATAAGTAGGCGACGTCTAGCTAACCGTGGGAAACAAATTAGAGATCGACTTTCGACCAGGGTTGCCAGATTGGATGAAATTTCGCTATCTGGGCTCCATTTCAGACATAGCGTTTAAATATCTTATTTGGCGCCTGCTTTGAGCAACTTTTGTTGTTGTCTTCACATAACAACATTCGAGTATGACTAATACTTTGTGTATATTTTCGTTTGTTTCTTGTTCATTTTATATTCTTTTCTTTCTCATTTTTGTTTTTAAGAATTGATGTTTTGCATTTTATTCCCGATTCGTTTGTTTAATCTTGTCTTTTTATTTCCTACCAAAAGTTGATGCAAAGATTGCAAAAGGTTACGGTCGGAGAATCGCCGTTTTTTCAATTATTTTCTTTTTGTATATCCGTTCTTCTTTTGTTTTTTTTTCTGTTTTTCTCATTTTGCTTCTTTTTAATCGAATTGGTTTTCGCATTTTATCGACCGACTCCTTTTCACAGTTCCCTTTTGTTTCTTGTTTTGTCTTATTTGCAAAATATTTGTTGATTTTCATTTTTTTTGCGTCTTTCTCTCTTTATGCTCTCGTATTTCTCTTTTGTTTATTTTTATCAAATTGATTTTTCGCATTTTATTGACGGACGGACTGACCCATTTTTATTTTATTTGTTTTATTGTTCAACTTAGTCATTAATTTTCTTTTGTTTCTTCTGTTCTTTGTGCTTTCAGACTACGGATTTCTGTTTTTCTTTTCTTGTCGAATTGACTTTTCACATTTTATCGGCACTTTTCATAGTTAATCGTTTTTCATTCATTTGCTTTGTTTGTGAGCATTTGTTTTATGTACTGTATTTCATCGCTCATTTTTCTATAGCTTTCATTTTCTAAGAACTTTTTGATTCGTCCCGAAAACTATTGCTTTATCGTTGCGCTTGGTATCTTCTTTTGTTTGTTTTTTTTTTTTGATTCACGCCTTGTATTTTGTTGGTGTTTCCTTCATTTTCCTTTTGTTTCTGATTTACTAGTTTTTCTTGTTTGTTACGATTTTTGATATTCGAAATTGGCGATTTTTTTTTGTTCATTCGGTATTATTTTATGTTGTTTTTTTTTATTACAGAAAATTTACATTTCTTATTCTTTACTTTTTTATGTTTTTTTTTGAAGTCTTTAAGTTTTGTTAATTTGCTGATGCATGTTGATCCTGTTTTGCTTTCTAAAGTTTTTGTAGTGCAAAGAAAAAAGTCAAATAAATAAAGTTGCCGCTAAAGAAAATTTCAAATAATGGATACGATTAATTAATATTTTTTTACACTTGGAAGTTTGGCGTACTTGGGCTACCTTTTGTAATACGTTATATTTTTCAAAGAAAATCTGGCAACTCTGCTTTCGGCTATATTTTTGGGAACTACGCCACAAACAAAGAACTTAGGACCGGTTTCATAATCGTAATAAAGAAGACTTTTAAGTTTAAAGTCACAGTCAGATGTCAAAACAGAAAATATAGTTATTTACACATCGGAATGTGACTTTTAGTTTAAAGTCTCGTTTAGTTTAATTATGAAGCCTTAGCTATATAGGCATTGCACGAACTGTTAAAAAGAATGTAGACAAAAGGATTAAAAATGGGTTTTTTTATTGAGGAAAGGAAAATATTGTCTCTTTCTTTTAATCTGCCAACTTCTTCCACCCCCGTTTGCATGCTTATACTTTTACAGTGTGCCACTTAAGCTGTAATGTTTTTCCTAAACATTTTCATCTTCTGTCTGCCGTTTAATAGTTGTATGTGATTGGAGCTTATGAACGGAAATTATCCATAAGCTTCGTCATTTGATTAATGAATTCCAATTTTGAAATGGTTACTATCCAATTATTATTTTTCTGCGTTTGAAGCTACGCCCAGTACCCGCCATTTTTGCCTTATCAATAACAACCATTCCAGGCAGTCACAAACTTAGAACAACACAAATAGCCATGACCTCGGCCCTGGTGGGATTCGAACCCTTGTCGACAAGTGACACGACTTTATAAATCGGCTAGGCTAATTGTTGAACCACTCGCCTGTTCTTATCCAACTTTAAAAAAAACAGGAAATAGAGATGACCGTATCCAGTTCGAGATACTTCAGTTATCTCACGTTGTTTTCGCAAATCGGTTCCATTTTAAATCCGATTTTAGAGATTGGAAGGAAGGATTTTTGAAATGAAAACAAAATTTTGTTTAAATATTGATTATTTCCGGCGATGCGTCTCTGAAGTCTCTTCACTGTGATCTCTTCGGCATTTAAATCGTTCCAATAAAACTTACACCCAAACCCAGAGCTAATATTTGTGCTGGATCTCACGCGTTCAATAATACTAAGAACGGCAACCGAAGTTTAGGTTCATGGTCGGCACTCGACTCGGAAGCGAAATGGAGGACTTTGAAGTCGGCGCTTTAATCATTTAATGGCACGTATCCATCCAGCAATCAACTCGGGCCGTGCTGTGTTGACATTCGGCGGAAGTAAGCATCGACTCATAGGTGGGCCGCCCCAACATTGTGTCGACGTCCCTTTCACATCGAAACTGACGTCTGTGGCTTCAAAGGCGCGCACGGACGAATTATTTATTTAGATTTTCGAGTAATCCACTTTGGTTTAAAATTTACACGCCGCGTGTACGCACACCGTATGTAATTATCTGATTAAACAGGATATGGCCGATGATTAAATAAAAGCCGTAACGGCCGCCGCTGTCCCACCTCACGGCCCAATTTGTATTTCTAGCAGATATTTTCGCTTCGGCTCCGGCAAATATTTGTTTATCCAACTAATAGAATTTCGCTAATCTAATAGCGGTACCATATTAAAGTTGTAAAACAGCATTTACGCTTTAATATAATTTTGCGAAGCTGTAAAATAAAATGAGCTTTCTTCACTTAATTTTGTTAATCATTATGTATTCTCAGTATGTTACAATTTAATTTCCTGGTTTTTTTGAATATTCATGTGTGGTGCGTTTTAGTTGTTGACCGTTGGCCACTCTGTTACTTTACGGTTTAAGCGCGTTGAGATAACGCTCTCATTGGGTCTGGAAGTCACGTTATCTGTAATTGTAATCCGATTGTCCGAATTTATTTCCAGCCTCTTGATCTAGCGCCATTAGGCATTACGCCAGCACGAAGTACAGACACGTTCACATACGTGAATTGTTGCAATTTCTAAGCAAAGTTCGAATCAACTACAGTGATATTATTGGTGTTATGGTATTATTTGTGCTTTGTGAACCTGTGGAGGTGCTATAAACAGCTTATTCCAAGTGGATTTACCATTTTTGCGTTAAATAGTCAGGTATTTATGTGACGCCAGTCCAACGACCCACACTCATATTAGATTTCTTTGTTCCCACAGAGAAATTTGCTTATTTAGTTCTCCCCTGGTATCATTTTCCGAATCTGTCTTTCAACAATATTTTTCCGTTTGCTGTCTACGTTTCGACGTCATTTGAGGGAGGGCGCCTTACAACATAGCGACCTATTAGAAGGTCGTTGTTCCATGCTCAGTGAACCGCCACGAGAGGTCGCTACGACGTCTGTTACTTGAACGAAAGCGACAGAGTTTGACAACAGGATACTGCATAACCACTATTTGGTTAATGCACGCCGCTTATTACTCAGTTATTTTGGGCACATGTGAGTGCACCTTATCGTATTAAGTTTGTTTTCTATGTAAATAAGTTACCGTCCCACATATTGTGAAGGTTTATATTATTTTATGGTTAATAACAGAATTGGTGAATGTGAATGGTGAATTTAGGTTGTGAACAGATACGATTTAATTATGTACTGTTGTTTTTGTGGCAACGAACTAGTTGTTTTGCATGCATGAAAGTTTTCGAAATTGTAGCGCACGCTGCGACCCTTGGAGGACGGGTTCTGCAGTGTGAAGTATCAGCAGGGACTAAGTTTTCGAAATTTTAGCGCACGCTGCGACCCTTGGAGGACGGGTTCTGCAGTGTAAAGTATCAGCAGGGGCTAAGTTTTCGAAATTTTAGCGCACGCTGCGACCCTTGGAGGACTGGTTCTGCAGTGTAAAGCATCGGCTGGGGTTTGTTTGGACTTTTTTGACCCCGCCTTTTCTTCAACTGTGTACTAGCTCGGGATAGCTGGATTTTCTTTCTCAGCGCTAGCTTGCCACTGTTCTAGTTAATTATTTATAGGAGCTGAAGTAAATTCTTTCAAATGGTAGCAAGTACAGCTGCAAATCGCTTTTCTTTTTAGTGGTACTTCGACTTAATATGGCGAAGTGTAGGGGGCGTTTGCTGATGGTGATCGGGCATACGACGATGATGGTGTTGTATTGTCATCAGGAGTACGGTATCGTCGGGGAAAGATCGCAGTGTAGCAACACCTTTAGTGAACCGGCGATATTGGAAAAAAAATCGCGATTTCATGTGTCCATTAGAAACTTCAAATAGTCACAAAGAAATTAAATACTCCTATATTTTAAGCATTTTGAAAAAAAGAGAAGATAAACTCTGAAAGGAAATGCGCGTTCAAAAAGAACGCGCAATTATCACAATAATTAAGTCATTAAAAGCAACAAAAGAAAAACACTGCAGTATTATTCGGGGAAAAAACTCAACGTATACACCTTGTTTAAGTTTGGTAATTAATTAGTAATTTTATTTCCTGTTAATAGACATTCATAAAAACAACCCTCGGCTCATTCTGAAAGCGGATTCATCAAAAGAGCGAGCAAGATTACCGCAATTTCCATTCTTAATTATTCAGAATCATCTTACAAGATAACACTTTTAAAAAGTAATTAATTCACTTTTTAACTTGACACCGACAACACGTTATCTTTTAAAAACGGCTTCCTCTTTCCACCCCCGAACGCGGGGGAGAGCCCTGCTCGCTTGTAGCAACTTAAAAACTTTCGGAATTTTTATTAGCGTTTTATTTTCTACATTAAAAAGTTCCGTAACGATTAAATCCGGGATTTAATCAATTTCCTTTACGCGTTCGTAATTTTTCTGACACTGTTACAGTCGATTTTGTTATTACGCATTTATTTCCGATTCGGCTAAGAACTGGCAACGTTGCTACTGGACGCCTACCGGCAACGCTCGGCGTTGTGTCATCTGGCAACGCTGTAACATTCGCGGCAGGAAGCGATTCTTTCAAATTAATAATTTCTTATTGGTGTTTAATCTCCGTCTTCTGACGTCATAATTTTCCCATTGGATTGGCCATTTTGTGTAGTCTATAAAACGGAAATCATCTTCTTCAGCGGCCATTGTGTATTACGGGCATTCATTCATTCTTCTGACTCGTGCGAGAGTAGACGCATATTCAGTGCTATCGACGGTTTGTGTTTGTTTAAACAAAACCACTTTTCTACGGATTTTCCGGAAGCAAATATCTCTCCCGAGTCTTGTGGAACGTTTATACGTTCACGTCCAACGAGTTTGCTAAGTAGCAGGTATGTTTAATTAATTCGTTCGTTACACGTGGTTAATGGTTGTTCTTTCCGTCCCCTTTCAGAGTCGTTTGTTTGTTGTTGGTTATTGTTACTGATTGCATTAGTATTAGTACTGAGCGTTGGTATCAGTTCCCGAATGGGTATGTGAACATTTCGAATACGAAACGCACCTGTGTTTGAATCGCTGGACTCCGTTGCGACATTAGAGCGAGACAGACATCTGGAGTTGGACCGCCGTTGGCAGCATTGCTGATTGAAAATCGTCTTGGAACGAAGCGGCGCCTACCAACTAGTGACATCTTACGCTTCTCGCAGGAACTGGAGCTCAGCTGAGCGACAAAGAGTGACGTATACCATTATTATTTTGATTCGAATTGCATGCCGACTATTTTACCGGACACGAAAGCAACTTACGTATTTAATAGTTCGTAACTTAGTTTAATATTTAAGTAACGTCTACGTAAATTTCGTGGTGTCTTTGGAGCACCGATTGTGAGGTCAGATCTGTCCATCCCGCGTATTATGGTTATCATTTAAAGTTTTGATAGGTTACAATTTAAACATTGTTAAATTTTGTTCAACTAGTGTATGTGTGTGTTAATAAACACCGTATCACTGAACGTGTTTTGCTTATGTTAATCTCCTACTTTGAACGCATCAAGAGAGGAAAAATCTCCTGGAGAAAATTGAGAATACTTCAAGCGCGCACATTGAGGCCTTGGGAAAGCATCAAAGTGTGTTTGACAATTGGGAAGGTAATTCCCTGGCGCCCTATTTGTTTATATTTAGTTACCCCGCCCATTCTCCACCAAGTTCAGCCGTGGCAACCAGTTGTCCAAAGACAACGCTATCTGTTACCAGTATTACGATGTTGGAATCCAGGAGTATTAGCTTTTAAATCTTTTGGTGGTAACAACACTCCTAAAGAAGTCCTAGTAAAAACAAATAAAAATAAAAATAAAAAAATTGAAACACCCCGCGCGGTAAGAGAAAGAAGAAAAAACTATGAACACATGAAACTTCCATTAAAATGATTACGCTGAAAAATATTTGATTTTATCAACAGCAAGGCTTTAATACTGCCTAAAAGCTATCTCCCACTCGCATATAAGTCATGTAGCTGATTAAGCGACCCAAAATTCAGACGCGAGTGAATAACTATCTGAAGATAAATGGCCACTAAGGTGCTCTATCTCTAAAACATCCAGTTGTTTAGATTAAGATTCCTTCGCGCGGTAATCTCGTTAAATGCGATAGGACCCAAGCGCGGGTCGTTCGGCCCAACCTGAAAGGGCAGGATGCTGGCGGGATAGCAACGGATACAACTTACCTTTACATTATAAATTGGATATCTAAACGACGCAGGTGTACCAACTGTAAATTTGTAAATACCCGGAAATTTATCTAATCTAATGAATTATGTACGGTAACCGTAAGTTCACGTGAATCACGTTACCGCTAACGTTACCTGTGTGATTTATGTTTCTGCTAAAATTATATAACTTTAAGCTAATATCCACTGCATAGGATTAATAAAAAAAAGAATTAAACAATTAAATTGAAGCATTAAAATTATTATAAAATACATAATTAATTTGTTGCAGACGCTTGGAAAAATGAACATTTCGCTGTGTGTTTGAAAACTTCTTCACCAGACCAGACATCTCAATTTTTTCAATGTCCGCAACAAATTAATTACATATTTTATAAACAATTATCAACTTATAAATATTTTTTTATAAATTATAAAATTATTAATTTATTTTTGATTCTAATTAATACTCAAGAGGCTCCTAACTTTACTATTACTTCTTTCGATTGTTAGTTAGCTCTTTATATTATTTTCTGTGACTATACCATTATCGAAGCATTTATTATTTTTAGATTTTCCTTTAACTATTTCAATTTCTTACATTGTGAGTTGTACTGCCATATTTTCTTCCTGGCCTCTCATGGCAGTCTCCTCCTTTTCGTTGTTTTCAATATCGTCATTCCGTATTTTTGTAAAACATCCTTTTCCCTTATTTTAATTCTCTACTAAGAATTTGAAGTATTTTTTATTTTTCTGTTTTGAACCGACGTAAGGTCTTTTCTTATTAAGATTTTCCTTAAAATTTTATTATTGTCTAATTTTGTTTTTCATTTGTTTCTTGTTGTCGACTTGGTTCCACTAGATTTTTTCTTCTAGGTTTTACGTTTTTAGGTTTAAATATTTCTAAATTGCGTATTGCCTTTACCTTTTAATTTCTTCAATTTTCTATTTTTTACTTGGGTGCAATAAAATTAAGTTGAGTTCAGTTGAGTTTGATTAACGTTGACGCAATTTTCTTATTGATTTATTACTTTTATTTTCTTATTTTTTTCTATTTTCAGTTATTTTACATCATTGTTTCTTAAGTTTTGTTTGGGTTGAATATGTTAGATCGAATTCACCTGTGTTGAGATGATTTCGAAATTTATTTCAGATTAATACAAATTTACTTTTAATTTTTAATACTTTTAACTTTTTTCGAATAGAATTACGTTGAGTTAAGTTGGGTTAGGTTGACCTTGAAATGTGCTTTGAACTAACTAAATATTTGTTTAGTTTTAATTATTTTTAATGATTTTTTTTGACATTTATTTCTCTCCTTGAAGAAAATTAGGTCGAGTTCGGTTAGAATCTGTAGACCTTGAGTTGATTTATGTCGAGTTTATTTTGTTTTATTTTTTAGTTTTTGTAATGTATCCTTTCCCTTATTTTACAATTGAATAATCAGATTGAATTCCTTGTGTTGGGTTGACTTGAAATATATTTCCTCTTAATATAATTTTTTCTTTCTTAATTTTTACTTGTTGAATAGAATTAGGTTGAGTTCAGTTGGGTTGAGTTGACCTTGAAAGCTGCTTTGGACTTAATGTTTACTTAGCTTTAACTTTTACAATGTTTTTTTTGGCATTTCTTTCTCTCCTCGAAGTTAGGTCAAGTTGAGTTTGATTTTTTATTTTTTAATTTTACTAATATATCCCTTGCCTTATTTTTTAAACTATAGGTCTCCTCAACACTTTTATTTTTATTATTATTTCAGGTTAATACAAATTTACTTTTAATTTTTAACATTTTTACTTGTCGAATAAAAATAGGTTGAATTCAGTTGGGATAGGTTGACCTTGAAACTTGCTTTGGATTTAATTTTAATTCTTTTAATGATTTTCTTTTTAGCATTTCTTTCTTTCCTTGAAGAAAGTTAGGTCGATTTCGGTTGAAATAGGTAGATCTTGCGTTGATTTATGTTGAGTTTCATTTTTTTTATTTTTTACTTTTAGTAATATATCCTTTCCCATATTTTTTAAACTGTAGGCAAGGTCCTCAACATTTTTATTTTTATTATTATTTTTTTACTTTTAGTTATTTTAGTTTCATTTTTAAATTTTTTGTTTGGGTTGAATAATCAGATTGAATTCAGTTTTGTTAGGTTGACGTCAAAATTTATTTCAGCTTAATAAAATTTATTTTTAATGTTTAACATTTTTAACTTTCTACTTGTCCTTACTTGAAACCTGCTCTGGACTTAATATTTACTGTTTTAATTTTTTTAATGATCTTTTTTGACATTTTTTTCCTTTCCTTGAATAAAGTTAAGTCGAGTTCGATTGAAATAGGTAGACCGAGTTGTTCTTTATCGAGTTTAATTTTTGTTATTTTGAGTTTTAACTTTTAAGTTTAATTTTTTCAAGTTTTTTGTTAGTTATTGTTATACACTTGACTTTTATTGAATTTTAATGTTTCTTTTCTGATTTTGGTTCTTTTTCTTGATTTCAGTTGGATTGAGTTGGCCTTGAGATGGATTTGTAATAAGTTAAGTTTAATTTTTTTCTTTAGTTGCGTTTATCTCGGATGAGTTTAGTTGGATTGATCTTGAAATGAGCCAGACTTGATTTTTATTGAATTTTAATATTTTTTTCTGAATTGGGTTCCCTTATTTGATTTCACTTGGGTTGAGTTGTGCTTGAGATGACATTACAATTTTTTAGATTACTTTGAGTTGACTTTTATTGAGTTTAATTTTCTTAAATTATTTAGTTTTCATTTTTAAGTTTTTTTTTTAACTCTTCTGTAGTTATGTTTAACTCAGAAGAGTTCAGTTGGATTGGATTGATTTTGAGATGGGCCGGACTTGATTTCTGTTGAATTTTAGTGTTTTTTCTGATTTGGGTTCTCTTTCTTGATTTCATTTGGGTTGAGTTGGCCTTGAGATGGCTTTATAATATTTTTTTTTCAAATTTTTTCCTTGGGCCAGGCGTATGTAGGACCTGTACATGTCAGTTGGGTTGGATTGAGCTAACCTTCATATGAATCGAGCTTTATTTTAATTGACTTTTAATTTGTGACTGATTGGGTCTATGATTTGTAAGTTTTAATCAAACTGTGTTTAATTTGAATAAGAGTTTAATATTTCTTGAATGTCATGTTATGTGAATGTACGTATTTTTTAAAAATGTTTGCTTTTCTTGATTTTTTTGAAACTAATAACTCAATTATTGGTTTTCATTACTCGCTATAGTTTTCAATTTTCAATTTTTTCTTGAAGGACTGACGACTGATCGGATTTAATTTAATCATTTTTTCAGTTTTAATTATTTTTCACTTTCATAATTCCATTTCGATTAATAATTGTTCCTATACTGCGTTTCCGTTTCATTTAAATAAGAACATTTCCAAATACCGGGTGTCCCGCGACATAACGTCACCACTACATCCACATTAATGTCAATTCAAACTGAATAAAAAACTCCAATAAAGTTTTGTTCTAAAGTAAACCGTATCAGAAATACTGTTTAATGTTCAATTTTTATTTTATCTTTTTATTTTAAAATTCACCAAATCGTTTCTCCGTTCACCTAATAATCAATTCAAATTAAAAATACTAATAAAGCAAACCGTTTTTCAAGATCCTACTTGTTTTGTAATTTTCGTTATGTGAAAACACACTAACACTGCTGATAGTTATCTAATTTTTTGGATTATCACAAAAAATACGTCGTATTCTTGAAAAAAGGTTTGCTTTATTATTATTTTTAATTTGAATCGATTATTAGATGAATGGAGAAACGATTAGGTGAACTTTAAACTTATAAAAAAATTATAGAAAATTGGACATTATAGTTTTTTACTCAGTTTGAATTGATTATCACGTGGGTGAAGTGGTGACGTCACGGGACACAGCGTATACAGAGTGATTAAAAATTGACGACACTCCATTTTCAATTTACTCACAATACGAAGGCAAAAAATATTATCCCCTACACAAACAGAAGAATTTACGAGCAGCTGTTCGGAATTTGGTTTTAATAACTTTCCGCACACGCCAATTAGTGGCGTATCAAAGAACCTTTCTGTAATATTTGCAGAGGCGCTCGGCCAGAATTTCGCCTCTTTTTTCATATTCGAACTAATATAGCCGAACAGCGAGCTCCGTCGTCGGGCGACCGAAATAATGGTTTATAAATCACTTTTTCAATTCCGCGACCGCTGCATTAGGAGATTTTTTACCGTTTATTTAAATTAGTTTTCAGTGCTGCATAAATCTTTCCTTTGATTACGTTCTGTTTCGTTTTTAATATCGAAGAAATTGTGAAATAACCGCAATCATGAATTTAATTACATCTGTCTTCCCAAAAAAAAAAGAAAAAATTGATTCAAAAAAAAAGAAAAAATTCGTCATTAAAATAAAATAAAGTATGAAGATGATAAATTAAAATTGGCTCCCTTATTATTTTGTAGAAAGGCAAAACAAATTTGGTTCATTGTATAATGAAGAAAAACTACATATTCGTTACAATAACGTCGAATTCTTGCAATTGAATGACGGTAAATGACTTTGATGGTATAAAAATATTACGAGGTAGGCACAGAGTGAGGATTGATTTTAAATAATTTAAATGCTTCCCCAAAAAATGGACGATTTAAAAAAAAAACAATGGGGAAAATTCACGTTGCATTTGGACTGGCCAAATACAGAAATCCACTATATCATTCATAAAAATTAAAAGCTGCACAACTTTGACAGTATATCGCTGGGGACGTGAGAGCTTTAGTGCACGGTTTTGATTTATGGCGAATCGTTATTTATGTATTTTAGGTTGCAAGCACAGTTTTGGACGGAACATGAATTTTTCATTTGTTCAAATGTTATCATTAGGAAGGTCAACTAGGAAAGCAATGCACAACGACAAAATCTAAGGACGTTCTATGAATAAACATAAAATTATCTGTACAGTTGCTATTAAGTGATATGTATTATAGTCTGTTTTTTAATACAAAGGAGTACTTTGAAATTTTGGCGCTAAAGGCGAGCTTTATCATCGGTCAATTCCAGCCATCTGCCAATGACAAAACACCGCCAAAATTTCAAAGTACTTCTCCGAATTAAACAGAATATAGTTACTTTTACTTGACAACAAATAAATAGTAAATAACTATACAATCTATAATAACACAATAATATATTTATCGTATACTTAATTCTCTCAGCTATGATACTTCACAGTGCCGACGACAGCTGGTCTAGAGTTGAGAATTGAAGTATGGAGTGTGAAGTGTGAAGTTCTCTCTCTAGTTCTTTCTGATCCTAAATCTTTCAATTCACTCTATGAGCTCCTTCTCTTTTCAAGTGGAATGTTTAAACTTTTTCTATTTCTTCTAATGTTTCCTTCTGTATGTTCTTCTTCTCTTTTCAGCTGCTTCTATTTACTTGGTCTTACCACATCCTCCCTGGTCTTCTCCTTCTCCTCCTTTCTTCTCTTACTTCATAATCTTTTCTAGTCATCTTATCATATATCATCTTAATTGTAAACCAATTATTGTCATTATAAATTTAAACTTTTTCTATTTCTTCTATTTTTTCCTTCTGTATGCTATCTTCTTTTTTCAGCTACTTCTACTTTCTTGGTCTTTCCACATCGTCCTTTATCTTCTTCTTCTTAAACAGAATATAGCTACTTTTACTTGCCAACAATGTGGTAAATAATTATACAATCTATAATAATACAGTAATTCATTTATCGTATACTTAATTCTCTCAGCTATGATACTTCACAGTGCCGACGTCAGCTGGCCTGGAGTTGAGAATTGAAGTGTGGAGTGTGGAGTGTGAAGTTCTCTCTCTACTTCTTTCTGATCCTAAATCTTTCAACTCACTCTATGAGCTCCTTCTCTTTTCCGCTGCTTCTGCTTACTTAGACTTACCGTATCTTCTTTGGCTTTCTGCTTCTCCTCCTTTACCATCCTCACCTCCTTTACCATCTTATGATATATCATCATAATTCTAATGCCAATTATTGCTAGTATAAGTGGAATGTTTAAACTTTCTCTGTTTATTCTAATTGTTCCTTCTGTATGTTCTTTTTTCTCTTTTCAGCTGCTTCTACTTACTTGGTCTTTCCATATCCTCCTTGACCTTTTCCTTCTCCTCCCTTCTTCTTCTCTTATTTCATAATCTTTTTTTGCTATCTTATTGTTTATCATCTTAATTGTAAACAATTATTGTCATTATAAGTGAAATGTTTAAACTTTCTTTATTTCTTCTGTTTCCTTCTGTATGTTCTTCTTTTCTTTTCAGCTGCTTCTACTTACTTGGTCTTTCCACATCCTCCTTGGTCTCCTCTTTCTCCTCCCTTCTTCTCTAACTTCATAATCTTTTCTTGTCATCTTATGATATATCATCATAATTTTAATGCCAATTATTGCTATTATAAGCGGAATGTTTAAACTTTTTCTATTTCTTCTAATGTTTCCTTCTGTATGTTCTTCTTCTCTTTTCAGCTGCTTCTATTTACTTGGTCTTACCACATCCTCCCTGGTCTTCTCCTTCTCCTCCTTTCTTCTCTTACTTCATAATCTTTTCTAGTCATCTTATCATATATCATCTTAATTGTAAACCAATTATTGTCATTATAAGTTCCAGTTTTACAAACATTATTTAATCACTGATTAATGTAACAGCATGATCAAAGCCTGTGATTGGTTGGGTGAAACAATATAATTGGTTGTTTCAAATCCATTGATAACTTTGTCCAATGACGTTTCTTAATCAGAGAATTAAATTAATCGCTGATTAACAATTCTTCTGTGAAACCCATCGTTAGTGAAATTTTTAAACTTTCTCTGTGTTCAGCTGCTTTTACTTACGTGGTCTTTCCACATTCTCCTTGGTCTTCTCTTTCTTTCTACTTCAAAATCTTGCTTTGGCGTCTTATCGTAATCATCTTAATTGTAAACCAATTATTGTCATTATAAGAGGAACGTTTAAACTCTCTCTATTTCTTCTAATTTTTCCTTCTGTATTCTTCTCTTTTCAGCTGCTTCTACTTACTTGGTCTTTCTACATCGTCCTTTATCTTCTCCTTCTGCTCCCTTCTTCTTTATTTCATATCTTTTTTATCCATCTTATCGTATGTAATCTTAATTGTAAACCAATTATTGTTATTTTAAGTGGAGTGTGTAAACTTGCTCTATTTCTTCTACTTTTTCCTTCTGTGCCATTTGATTGATTGTTTTTTAACGATGAGTCTTAACTAACTTTTTGAGTACTTTAGCTTTCATTAACGTAGGGATTTCCTGTCGCTCAGAAATGTTATAATTGTTTTCATCAGGGTATATTCCTGTTTTACCAGTTTCTGTTCTTTCATTTACTTCCTCTTTTAAATTTCGTAATTCGTAAATCGTTTATTACCATTCTTAAATATTTGAACTTATGCACTATTTATTTATCTCCAATTTTACTATAACTACTTTTTTGTTCTACTTTCATATTATCACAGTCCTTGTTTTATCCATGTTTATTTTCACATTTATTTTCTCTCTAATTTTAGTATTTATAATGTTTAAACCCAGAAAATTAAATTAGCTTTATTAAGACAAAATTCTGATTTAAATTACAATTTATTTTTTTTTTAACTGAAAACAAGGATCCTATCTGTCTTTCTTCAACTGTATTAAAAGTATGCATTTTAAAACCTATCGTTTTTTTTAGAAGTGTTAATAAACTGTGTTTCAGTTATTTTTCAAGTATCATCATCACCTCTTGACCATCAAGTCCAGGACCGTT
This sequence comes from Prosopocoilus inquinatus, assembly GCA_036172665.1. Taxonomy (NCBI): domain Eukaryota; kingdom Metazoa; phylum Arthropoda; class Insecta; order Coleoptera; family Lucanidae; genus Prosopocoilus; species Prosopocoilus inquinatus. The sequence goes on from CM069875.1 coordinate 36,532,192, forward strand.
AACTTATAATTAATGATCCTCGAAACCAAAGATGTTTTATAATGTGACAGTATAAATTAATATTTAATTTTATGAATACGGCGCCAGACCGCAGTGGAATTTAAAGTAATTGTCTAATCGGCACGAGTCGGCACAAGGAGGCCATAAATTACCAGATAGCGTGTGATCAAGAATTAGCATCAAAACAACGTCTTTCTTCATCGCGCGCCCGCACATGCTTATTAGCTAATATGTTAACACCACATAGAGAGATGCTTAAATCGATAAACCAAAGCAATTTGAAACGTAAAAATACTAGACCACGGTATAAGATAAACAGGTATAACAACACTGAAATCCGTAGCTATGCACGAGTGTAAGATAGTCCGAGAAAGAGAACGGTGTAAAGGATAGCTTCCACAGCTACTACAGCGCAGACTTGGAACGCGCATTATATTTATATTGAACTTTCAGCCTTTGATTTTCAATTAAATTGATGCAATATAAGTAGAACGTGTTTTCTATTCAGTTGCAAAATAGGCTACGAACCGAACGAAATAAAAAGGTGTAACTGTAACTAAATAATTAGGCTTAAATTTAATTGCGAATGAAAATAGACAAGTTTATTTGAAGATATTTGTGTTCTCTTTTACTGACAGAGTGCAGCACTTCCGTTTCTGTGTGCGCCAAGATGTTAGAGGTCATACAAATAAACATGCATCATTGGCATTTCCAGGAATGATTTTTTATGACAAGCTCGACGGTCAACAGTTTTACCCCGGTTCGATGTCGCCCCACATTGCGTTATCTCTATCGAATCTTACGTTCCCTTGCCCCTACCGAGTACGGCGTTGAATCACCTCAAAATCTTTCACCATGTGGCGGACTTTATAAATTAATTCTCTAAAATATTTTATGTAATTTCTGCCCGTCCGTACTACTTTCACTTAAAATTTTTTGAACAGATAAAATAGCGACATCCTACGATCGCTTTTTGACCTGACATTGCAGTAGGATAGACGTATTGAAGCGGATTTGCTACCTAATAAGTCCCCCATGCAAGGTGGCCATGCTTTCTGTCAAAGCATAACATTTTAAGTTCTACTTAAGTGGCTAATCCCCGATTCCTTCACCTCCTGATAAATTTATTTGCCAGGTAGTATCATTGGAAACCGTTGTATCGATAATAGTTTCCGAGGATACTACCTGGCAGATAAATTTATCCATAGGTGAAGAAATCGGACCTAAGTGACACTTTCTGTTATTGAAAAAGTGTCACTTAACTATAAGTGGGACTTAAAGTTTTAAGTGAAAATCATGCAAACGGGCATTAGTGAAATAAAATGGCATGGACAATTTTACCCATTTTTGAACAGGTTTATTATTCTACTGGTCTCAAATTTATATATTTTGACCACCAACGTCTTTTAATTTCTTAAAGCGGTTGCCTCACGAAACGGAAGCGCCCCCTTTAATTTAAAAAATGGAAAACAACAACGGGGCATGATTTACGAGCGGAGTAATTCGGCCTAATATTTTCACAGCCGCCCACATTTATAATCTTAATCGCCGGCTATTAGTCGCTACCGGCGACCGCAATGGCGGAAGGGTTGCCCAATTTTTGCCCGAGCACTTTTCCACCGAACAGATGGTTACCTCTAAAACATTCCATCGGCGTTAATTTAGTTAGGAAAGTTAATTACGGAATTAAGCAGCGAGAGTTTTAGGGGTAGTCTGCGTGTGGAAAGGGTAAGTGAAACAGTTAGGCATCCGGTTCCAATTTTTGGGAAAACCGTGGCGCGCAATTATATTAACTCTACGGTAAAGAATATTTTAGTCGACTTTGTTTCCTGCTAAAATTAGGAAAAAAATAAAATAATTTTGGAAAACAGGAAATGATGAGATACCAGCGTTCAAAAACATGGAATCCAATGACACCCTGTATGTATGAAAAACATTATATAAAATAAAATCTTAACACCTAATAAATCGAAGGTATCCTCAGTTTTTACCAGCTGGTTCGCTGGGGTGCGAAGTAACGACCACCTAGGGTGGGTTAGTCTCAACATCTGTTCTACTTACCCACCTGGACACGTGCACCGCCCCGGAAATCCAACAATGCATACAAATGATTACAAAACCAGATTGGTCGAGCAACTTACACGACACTTACGAGGTTAAGGGGATAAAGCCCAGCGTGCCCTATTAGGTCATTATAGACAGGCAAATTCCTGCAGAGCAAGTCTCCATGTATTTAAAAAAAATAATTTTCGAAAATTATATCTTTATAAAGTGTGTTCATGTTTAATTTAATGTCTGTCTAAATATGTTCAAAATTCTCATTATTTCAACATATTAAAACATACAGTGTGTTCCGAAATAATAGGAAGGCGTTACAATTTCGCACTCCATAAATTTTAATTTTAAAAGGTGAGATTAAATTCTGTACTGTTTTACGATGAGCGGCACGTGGGATAATCGATTTTATCGTTTATCACGTTTATGTGATTCTTTTTCTTTTACTAGAAAAGTATACAATTTTAATACAACCCTCTTTTGCTAGTAAAAATTATACTGCGAAAAGAGTTATAATATTGGCACAACAGGCAAGGAAAAGTAACAGTGGACGTACGTTTCGGTCTTATTAGACCTCATCAGGCCAGTATAACCAAGTTGTAAGTATTGATACTTGAGGATAAACAACAACAGATGAAGCAACAGACCAGGAAACCGAATGCACATTTACTGCCATCACTGAGAAGACCTGCAACTTTTTCCACTGTGTGATTTTTCCTGGCGATAAACTTTTCTATTTATATTTATAGTAAAAATAATAGTAAAATAGATTAATATCTAAACAGCGACACCATGCTACTGATGAAAGTTAGGTCGAAATCAGTGTTGCCAGTTCGCCAACATTAGAAAAAAAGTCGTCAGAAATCGCTAAATTCGCAGGAAACTTTTAATCAAAGAAGACAAATAGGGAGTAACATATACAGTGTGTCTATTTAAGTTGGCAGCATATGAAAACTTATATTATTTTTAATTTATGGAAAGAAAATCTCTTTACAGAAAAGTTGTACTATCTGAGAAAATACTATTAAAATATTTAAATTTGATATTTACTAATAATTTTTTAAGTTTTTTGTTTCCTGACATTTGAGTTGCATCATTTTAATGGTGTGATTAATATCAAAGATTTTTTTTTGGCGTTGTATAAAATTCATATTTTATGTCAAACCTCGTACGTGACTGATACATTTTAATCTAAGATCATTTCATTAGTTTTAAACCAAGCAGACCTTTTATAAACAGGAACTTTCTTCCGTAAAATTAATGATAGAATTGTTCTCCATATGCTGAAAACTTAAGTTAGACAAATTATTTACATTTATTTTACATTTCTATAAAAGTCAACATCATTATATTGAAATAATATACGTTGGTATAAAGTATACCGTGTGTCCGCTCTCAAAATTGAGCATGGGCAAAGATTTAAGATGTAAAATATTAAGTAATAATACTGCTGAAAGAATATATTAAATAGAACTCAGAAAGAAAAACAGTTGTAAAAAAATCATTGCATTATTTTATATATTAAATTCAAATCTTTCTGTAGGATATTATTGCTTATTTAAGTTATTCCTCGTGAGAATTGCAGAAACTATATGATATCTCTCAAAAGATTGGTATTTCTTAAGACGGACCTGGCCACATTAATGGTGATACTCTTGAATTTACGAGTTATATCACTGCTGATAATTTTTTTTTTAATTATCTCTTCTGAAAATATTTTAAAATTAGTAGACTAAATTATTTACATTTTCGTTATTCATTCACTTTTGAAAAAGCAAACAATCCTGCTTGACAAACGTCAAATATTGAATGTATTGAAGACTGTGGTTTCCAGTACAATTACTTTTTTTTAAAACATCTTCAGTAGATGACTTCTTAATCACAGGAGAAGTGAAGCGAAAAATTTTTTTTATGGTTAGGAGGTTCAATCCAATTTCATTAAGCGTCAAATAAATAAAAATTATTTTACCTCGTTTCTAAAGTGTCTTATTTGTTTCATATCCTTTCTGATATTGCTGTATACAGGGTGCCCATTTGAAATCACTAGCCCCCAAGAGTTTGCAATAGACAAACTATTAGACAACTCATCTTTGCATTTATACCATAATAACATTTTAGAATCATAATGTGTTGTAAAAGATACTTTAAAGGTTACTCTAGAGCAGCGAATCGAAAACGCCTTTAGAAAAAAAAAAATAAGTAAAACATGGTTCTTCCCGTATAGTCGAACTGCATAAATTCTACATCAAATTCCATCATTAATTTTCGTAGTAACTACAAAAACGTTGTTGTTCTTATGGCAATAGATTAAAATTAACTAAGTTCAGATGTAGAAACTAGGCTCAAGAGGTGCGCCCATTGCTGTGCAAATAAAGCAAGCACAAGATTACTTTAAAGAGATGTGCGAACATCAAAATAAGTCAAAAGTCGTAAGTAACAAAGATGCAGTTACTCCCGAGATGCATTCGAAGATGTAGTTTATGCACTCGAAGGTGTGGTTTATGAAAGCAGTAAGCCATGGCGGCAGACTAAAATTAACTAAGTTAAGATTTAGAAACTAGGCTCAAGAGGTGTGCCCGTTGCTGTGTAAATAAAGTAGGCACAAGATGACTTCAAAGAGATGCGCGAAATTCAAAATAAGTTAAAAGCGGTAAGTGATAAAAATGTAGTTATTCCTGAGGAGCACTCCAGAGTGTAGTTTATGAACACAGCATTTGTAATCGTGTAAGCCATTTCGATTGGTCGGTATACGAATTGGGTTAGTTTTTGCCATAAATAAAATATTACAATAAAGCGGTTGATAAGAGCTGTCAGAAAATCCCCATTAATTTTACAATTTCCGATCGTCTTGAAAATGTTTTCAGAAATATAAAATGAAAGTCGCTGTTTTGGTGATTAATCGCCACACTTGGTAACACCGGTCGGATTCATCAGAAATACCAACGTCGGTGAAAATTATTTATATGACAGCGCGCCAAATTCAAACGTCTTCACTCATTTTTGAACACATTGTGCATCAGGTGACGTTTTCCTTAATGCGCTTAATTGTATTAAAAGAGCAAGGACACATTTTTCTCAATTCGCAGTCGCTCAAAACAAAAAGAATTTTTGATCGCCCGTTAAATGCAATAAAGAAATGTTTAATTAACTAACTTTTGCTTATTTTTAATACAATGCAATTTATTGAAAACAGACCAATGAAAAATTCAAACTCATAATTTGTTCACGAATTAAAAGACCACAGCCGGTGTTGTCTTATGAAAAATATCGAGACAGTAAAAATTATTTTGGTCAAGGGCAGTCATGAAACAAACTCAAGAATCTATTAATAGCAAGTGAAACCAAGAAACTACAGAAATAACAGCAAGTATACTTTTTCAGAACTGCTTAACATATTTGGACAATTAAAACATGACTTGATACGTTGCAGGAACCTAAATAATTTTAAAATCCATAACTACCCTTGACCAAAATAATTTCTCTTGTCAAAGTACAACTGGCAACGGCGCGGCGGTCGTGGCGCCACAGTTAGATTTTTGATAACAAAATGACAAAGTACGTGAAATAAATGACAAGGTTATGAGTTCTGAAGTTTTAATAATTATGATAGATTAATGGTTGATGACTGCTTTTTTCATTTTAACATCGATTTTTTTTAATTATGCGGCAGTGGAACGGCTTCTTAACATGAACATTAAAAAAAATGATTTCATAAATACTTTGCGTGGCATTATACGAAACATTAAATATAACTAAGAAGAACTAATTATATAGGGTTTTCCAATTCGTGCGTCAGGACTTTAATGCCAAAAACAAAATAGATTTAGAATGAGTACAGTACATTGTGGCAAGTTAATATGGACAAGGAATTTTCCATGGTGATCTTCATTTGAAGACTTATAAAGATCAAATCACTCAAAGACTTGAAGCCAAAGGCTCTTGAGCGGTTGAAAGTCGATCCATTTTTTGCAGAAAAGATATTGTTTTCCGATTAAGTACATTTCTGACTCATTGGGTTTGTAAGGAAACATAATTTTTACAAAAATAAGCTACAAACAATTCTCTGCCTTAAACGTAACTTTAAGTATAGCATTACAAATATACAACGCGATATGTGTGAAAGAATTGTTGCAAATCGGACCTTCAGAATGTGTTCAGTCAGACGAAGTTGAAGAAGGCGTTTAAACGATATTATTTTTAAAACATAACGTCATTCATTGTTCTTCAAAATTAAATAAAGATTAGAGAATTATCACTTGTAGTTATAATAATGTCTCAGTTGAAAAATCTAATTGAAAAACCCTATGTCTTAAATGAGATTACTTTTAAAACAAACGTCAAAATAATTTTACGATATGCTAATGTCAATACATCACAAATTCGTTATAGCACTCCAGAAATCAATCTTTTCCACATAGAATTTTCATTTTTGATTGCAATTGCAGAAAGAAAAAAAAAACTTTCTAATAAAAACGCTTTTTGTTCCTTCTGGTCGAGATTTTTAAAATATTTTCCCGTTTATTCTTTGACAAATCTGGATATTAACTGTGATTGATAACATGCAAGTAAATTTATTTAAGACATACGTATTGAATATACCAAAGCCAACTCTTGCCTGTTTTCAAAAAATCTCATGGTATAATACCGTAGATGCTTACTTATTCCAAGAATACTGCGATGTAATTATAGAGCAATTTTATTTTATTTTATCACCCACGTAGAAATCACGATAGTTACGGGATAAGATGCATACATCCTTTCATTGATGTGAGCTAATATTAAAGCTAAGAGTGCGGTAATGTTATTTTCATGAAAGAACTTATTTAGCACGCTGTAACCGAGAATTAACTTTTTGTGGACATCAACTCACAGTCAGTAAGGTTCAGAGATGTTGTAGAAAGCTATTAATATTACTACACACTTCTTTTTAACTATGCAATAAACTACGGTTCTTAAACTAAACTATTACATACTTTCGGATTTGGACTTAATAAATTTTAGGATTTTTATAAGTATTATATTCTTTTCTTACAACAAGAAAAATCATTATTTTATGTATGTATGTAGGTAATTGAATATTATTGTTACGTTTAAGTTTATGTATAGGTAGCTACCTATTTTCATGTACGAGTTGATGTGAACAATGTCCCTTTATGTTGAATCAAATAAACTGTTTCACATGTGTCTATTGATCCGAGCTCTACGTATACGCTAACGATATTCAATAAGGCTAATGGGAATTGTAACCATTTGATTTAATGACGTACTCGATTCTAATCTGGGAGTACGTGTTTGTTCGGTACAGTATTAATTTTCTACACTGGCATTTACTCAATTCAAAGGCAATGTTATCAATTCTTTCATCTCGTTAGTTACATTATTAACTATACCATACATGTATTTTCGCAGTAAACGTTTCCAAAGTGCAGGTCTAGTTTCAATGAGCGAAACAAATACACATTTGAAATGGAATGGATCTGTGAATGGGACGCTTAATAAAAACGCGCCCTTTTGAAAAAAGGACGGTTATCGCCGGGACATGCACGCACAAATACTAATCCACTCGCACCCGCGTCCATCCGAAGTCCTATCATTTCGAACATTTGAATACATGGGGCTCATATCTTTCCCGTAATTGATTACTACACTCGTCGGATTATTATTAACTGAAAACGTGCCGCACGTGGACCGCCCGCCTACTGTTTCATTTCCTGTGGACGGAAAGAGACGCAGCGGGAGCGTTGTTCCGAAAGAAAAATCTTCGACTAACCCTTATGTCCAGGGGGCACGATATCAACGAATCCAAATAAAAATTGCGAGTGCCAAGAACTGGAAACGTTTCAAGTTTGCGGTTTGTCATATTAGTTGAGCAAGATGTAAAATTAATGCGTTAATTAACACGGGGTCGGGGGATGAAGAGAAAGTAAATTAAAGAAATCTACACTTTTAAGATTCTCTTCGGTATATATTTTTTTCAAGCCTGTGGAAATTGCTCAGAGGTAAGGCAAATTGCGCAATGTGTAAAATTCAGCCATCGCTAATATTTCGTTCTTTTCTCTCTCTCAACTTATCCAATTCAAGTTAGCGAACAAGTTTTTGGGCAACGAACTAAAGATCACCTTGTCAACCGTTACAACACCGGACGACGAGCAAGATTATAATCACCAGGCCTAGGCGCATTTTAGACGGAAGGTTTTGTTAAATATACGAGGAACTACTAATATGCTGAACCGATCACAGTCGGAAAAAACTCAAATCTTTAACGCGTCTGCCCTGTAAAAACAAAACAATAAACCAGTCGAAACCCGAGAAGTCTATGCGGCACGCAGTAACCACTACAGTTCTGGTCGACTGGATATAAAAACTTGTTTACATAACCGATTCATTCCGAAATAAACTCGCATTCTTTTTGCAGTGACGGCGATACAATTGATATGAATTAAATGTATTATGCCAGTCTTTTTAAAAGTTACATTAAAGAATTATAATGTTTTCATAATTATTAATTTGAAAGAAACTGTAAAGGCAATTATGTTACACACGTAATTTACATCAAACGGTTGCTTCTGATGCAATGAGCGCAAGGGTGAGAGTGCCTCGGGCATAAAAGCCGTTCAGCTACTGCTTTTTACCACATATCCTAGGAATGTTCGACTCTTAATAACCACCGTAAGTGAGTTAAAACTTATATTGGAGTAACGTCATAGTTGACGATATACAGCGTTTCTCAGAAATCAGTTTACTTGCTAACTAAGGCTAGTTTACCTTATCCGATTTTGCATTCGATTTTCAGTTTCGAGTTGCTCAAACGTGACATTTTTGCCTTTACCCTATCAAATCAATCAAATACAAAAATCGAATAAAGTAAACTAGCCTTACCGTTCGTGGATTTAAATTTAAGTGCATTACTTGATTTGTTTTGGGAGCAATGAATTGCCAGTATTTCAATTTCTTTGTTGTATTTATGCGGCCCACGACCCTTTTGCGTAAAAGTAGATGCGATACGTTAGCGAGGCGATCCGTTCGCAAAGATAAGTCTTTTGGATTGACAGGGAATCCCATTGGACAACTTATATCTGGCGCCCTTAAACCAATCATCATCAAAGATCGACCCACTACCTACATCTCCATTCGAGCTAGAGAATTCCGCGTATGACTATGCACTTTTCTTGCTACTCCATCCGTGTCGTGAAAAGTGTAAATAGCAGACATCCGAGTTGCGTGCTTACTTAAATCAAACCTTAAAAATATGGCACTTAAATGAGATGAAAATGTCCAATTGTGGTATAAATTTTCATAATTTTAAACATTAAGTTACATTCATTGCAAACAGTATAAATTTTTGTCATATTTTACATAGGAAACATAAAATTTAACAATATCTGAAATGGTAATTTTATGTAACTCACCAGAAATGGGATACGCGGTATAGGAAGTTAAATATTAAGTGTTCAATTGAAAAGTTCATCACGTTGAGTTTTCGTGAAAGGTCTAAGTTCTGTCACATTAAATTATAAGCAAAGCACTGCAGTTATTGCTTGACAATTTTAAGTTTTAATATTTAAGAAGTTGTGCCTGTTAGGTCTTCTTTCGCTAAAAAAAAGAAACTTCGAACTTAATAATGTAATCTTCTACGCTGTTTGCTATTATATTAAAATAAATGTCTTCAGGCAATTCAATTTTTATTAATCACAACCGGTTTCACTTTAACTAGGCATTATCAAATAGATTGATTACCTCAAGTTAATTATTTAAAATCAGTACATTAAAAATAAATTAAATTACTTACAAGTAGAATAAATGTATAAATTTATTTAAGAAATTGTACAGTCAATAAACATTCATGGATATGTTGTTTAAATATACGTATACTTGTAAGTAATTTATGTTTAATGTGTTTCTTTTAAATAATTAATTAATTTAAGGTAATCGATCCATTTGATAATGCCTAATTAAAATAAATTATATTACAATTAAATTAAAGTGAAGCCGGTTGTGGTTAACAAAAATTTAATTGCCTGAAGATATTTAATTTAATTTAATAACTTGGAACTTTTCAGTTGACTTCCTACTCGTTAAAATTATTATGAAGTTTCAAAATTATTGCAATATATAATCAAAATGTTTTGTACTTACATGAAATTGAAGAATGATGCGTAAAAAAATTTAGAAAGTTTACATAAGAAGACAAAGACAAGGAACGGCATTCTGTACATTTAAAGCTATTGTTGGTTGCTAATATTTTAGTTGCAAATAAATTACTTTAAGGTCGCGAAACGTCGAAACTGTTAATTCTGCCTGCAATCCAAAATTTAAGTCACTCTTCAAATCTTAATATCGAAAGAGTGTCTCACTTACAATTTACTTAAATTAAATGAAAAAAAAAAAGAATCACTGGCGGGAAAGAATTTCTTCTTTTCTTAGCGAATATAAACTGTGAAGAAAATTATACGCTTTTGCACAAACCGAACCGTCGAAAAATCGCATCGATATTTAAGAATATAGGATAATTCAGAATAAACTGACAGGAACTTTTTAACTGGATTTAAAATAGGAAACAACTCTTTGTCGTGACTATCATATTTAAATAATATGTCCTCCGCCTCCAAGAGGAGAAAAATGACGTCACAGATAACCATTAAATATAAATGACTTTTCTTTACAGTTATTGATAAATGTGTTTCCCGCCCATAGCTTCCAAACGAATTTCCTTCACCACTAGACGGCAGACAGATATCTCAACGTAGTGTTTCAAATAAACAGAAACTGTAAGCAAAAAATCTTTAGAATTTGTAATATTATGTAAGACCAACCCATCAAATATTTAAGAATTAATGCAGGCAAGCTCATGGTAGGGGAACATGACGGGATAGATCCCCTTTCTAATTACAACAGCCAATGACACACGTAATTTTTTTGTAATTTCTATGAGATCACACTTGTTTGTTAATGGATTCATTCTTACCATCGAACAGTAAGGATACTACGAGCACGCTCTTCTCGGATATATATGCCCACGTTTGAATTAATGCGTTGATACGCATTCCCCGTCAATAAAAAGACAGCTCCTAAAGAGTTTTGCTTATTTAAACCGTTCATTCTGAATAAATCGTTTCTTAAGTATTTAAATAATAATAATAAATAATACAAAACTTAAGTAAACAATAAATATCTAACATGAAAACAAATTGCTGGACAGTACTGCAATAGTTCGCTGTCGTCCCCTTGTGTGCAATAGTAATGGTTGCACTCAATTTTTATATTTTCACCAATTTGATATACACATCGATGCTAGTTTTAGGTGCTTTTATTATCTAGGGATTTTACATTTCGTATATTTTATTGATACATCCACGCAAGCGCAGGTGCATCTTTGAGTTGCAATTGTAGGAGTTTCTTTTTTTCTTAAGGATTTTAATTTAGTCAATCCGGACAAGATCAAATATTTTCTGTGAATGTTTTACAACGATGACAAAATTGCTTTACTTCATTGTGCAGCAGTTATTCCCATTATAAAAATATTAGTCACAAGTCACAAATCCGAGGGGAAAACTATGCTAAATTCAAAATAAATGTCAAAGTATGTGACAAAGGCTTAAATTTCTCCTTCCAAATAAAAATTTATCATAAAACATAATTTCTATGACAGTTTCTTTTTAATGTGTCAATGGACATAATAAACCTCAACTTCTGACGAAACTGTCAAACTATAGCGAAATTGTTACAACAGATTTTCTGAACAAGAATTCGTAAATTCGTAAAATATGAATATTATTTATGTAGGACGATTCTAAAGAATATGAAATTCTAAATACAAATTATTCTTTACTATTTCTGACTGAGTTATTCCGAAATTTGCATTCATCATTTACAAAAAAAATTCTATTAAAAATTTGCTACAAGTCGGCCAAATTGCAACTGGGTACTCATAGCGATTTCTGCCCTAATTGAGGCTTCACCATCAAAAGAGCAGTTCGAGAATTCCATCGTAATCTGACCGGTCGACGAAGTTAGCAATAGTGCAGCAGTTACTTTGATCACCCTGTATTTTATAGATGTTTATATTATTTTTTTTAAATTAATGTTTACTTTTTAAATACCATTTCTGGTTAAATAACTTAACTCGGAAACAAATCAAAATTTGAATTTTTTTTATTCTTTCTTTTTTATTTAGAATGAGATTCCATAAGTATGTGTCGCTTTATTTTTTTCTGCTGTTATGAGTCATCCTCTATGTAAATTATACTTCCTTTCTACTTTATATTGACATGAAAATTACAGTCTGATTTTCTACCATTAATTAATCGATGAATACGTATCTGTCATATACAATTTTTAGAAAAATTAGAAAATAGAAACTGGAAGTTAGTTTTTACTTGAGTAATTCAAAAGGAAAAAATATGATCTCACTGAATATGTACCAGATTTGGCAATGAAGTACAAGCGTACTAGAAGTTTAGTAATAGTACAATAGTTTCTTCCAAGTTTGTTAGTTGTTCAAAGACTGTAACCGAATATTAACAACCAATCAGGCGATACTTCGGTATCGTCTAATTGGTTGTTAATACTCGATCACAGTCTTTGGCGATTAGCGAATGTGGAGGAAAATCGGGCTTAAGATCTTGAACAACCCTGCTCTCCGACCTAAATGGAAAAAAAATACTTGTTGGCTCTTGATTTCATATTCTAGCATCTAGCGATTTCATCTCTAATTTAAAATAATAAATTCTCTTTACAGTATACCAGTTTTTACTAACAGAACATAAAAGAGAAATATATTTGAACTTCTTCTTTCCTTTGGATTGCTTAACACGTCATACTGTCAGAGTTTTCGATGATAAATAATCGACTAAGATATTTTTATTTCTTTGTGTCTTTTTGTTGAACGTATCATTGAGTTGCTTTTTGGTCTTATTGGAATTAAAAATACAAAACCTAACTAAATATTAGGAGTATTAAATTAAATTTTGATAATTTCAGTTTTATCGATCGGAAAAAAAGGAACTGTTTTTCATTCAATTCCGAAACTATTATCCATATGATAAGCCTATCTAATTAAGGCCCGATTTTTTCACCTCCAGATAAATTTATCTACCCCATAACAATTGTATCGACAATGATTTCTAAGGATATTACGCCAGCCCTAAGAAATACATAACTATAAAATTTTACGAAGAGAAATTCTCGGATAAGAAAAATTCGATCCTCATGAATTCGAAAACATTCGACAACCTCATAAAAATGGCAAAAATTTGTAAAAACAAACATCCCTGCCTTCCTGAATCTAAAAATGGTATAAAAATTTCATCTCATTTATAAATGCAAAGCGCTCCGAATTTAAAATTAGGCAAAACAAATACGCAACACGCCCTTACATCCCTTAGCTTGCAAAAAAAATGGTGCGCGAAGAAGCATAGGGAGCTTTCACGTAGATCAGCGTTTTTACACAATTAAGTCGAGCCATCCTCAAATATTTAAATAACCATTGTTTCTCAAACAAGGACACCGGCGATCGATCCAACAGCGGTGAACTCGTCGTCTCGCTTTTAGTTCGTCCTGAAAAAGGATGCATTGCGAGCGTGGCAACAAAAGCTTCGCCATCCACTCTTTTAAATCTCATTGCAGTAAAAGGCCGGGCAAATAGAAAGAAGAAACTCCATTAATTGTGCAGGACCGTGAGATTTCCTCCGAATATCAATATTTGCATAAGATTATGTTATCTTTGTTCGTCGATTTGATTTATTAGCGCACATTTTCGTTTTTGTTGAACGAAAGGAAGCTCAATGTAAATATTTCATATTCATAATGTTTTTGGTGAAAAATGTTTGTTGTTTCGGAGGGTTCTTAAAAAAAAGAGTAGACGAAAATAAATATTAATGCCGCTACGAATTCCCACCAAAACAGAAAAAAAGGCGCGGGATTTGGAATATCCTGTGGCGGCTCGAATTTTAACGTAAATTTGGATTAAACACAAATACCCCCGACCGACGCGTAAAGCAGTGATGACAACGTGAAATATAGTGTTTACCCAAACGCGCGCATAAATCACATTTTCAACTCGAAACGTAACGTGTCGCCCGCACTTTCCGTAAACGGACGGTTTTCGAACTAAAAACGAACGCAGAATCATCCATAAGTGAGAACGACGGCGTTGATTTATTTGTAATCTGTCAAAAGTCTTTACGGTTTTTTTTTCTTCTTCTTCTCTTAAACAAACGCACGGTGTGGAGTTTGTTTTACTTGAAAGGGTAAATTTCATGCATCCCCATCATCGATGGGGTCGCACAAAAACTTAAGTAAACAAATCTCGTTCAGCAGTTTACGTAACGTGTTCCCAAAATGTTTGACACCCACCGATACCACCAACCACCATCTCCTCTTAGCTCAAATATTAAAATCAGTTTTTAAGTAAACCTGAAGCTGTAGACAGCTTTATTGTCGTAAAGTATTCATTGAGAACTTTTTATTTACCTTAGTTACACCCTTGAAAATCTTAGTTTCACAACTCAAAAACATTTTGAAATAAATCTGAGGATAGCTTTATTGTCATTAAATACACAACAGGATTTTTTTCAGCTCTAGAAATTTTCGTTACAAAGCCGAATTAGAAAAGAATGAATAACTGCAGGAAGTCGAAGCAACTGCAGAGTTTCAATTAAGATAACACAAGAAGTAATTAGCTGTAGCATTACCGCCAACAACGGAAGTAGAAACAGCGATAAGCAATTTACTCAAGTTGTGCCACAAGTGCTTTATTATGATTAAAAAAAATACAAATAGGTTCGTATTGAGTTCTCTTTTCATTAAGGAAATTTGGGGAAAACTCTTTATAATTAAATTATTCAAAACTCAATTGTTTTAAGTGAGAACGTTCAACATTTCCATGGATAGCTTTTCCTTACGGAGGGAAGTCCTTCATGCTTCAACATTTTTAATTAGGTCTATTAGGTAAATTAAAAAAAATAATCGAAGCGTTTTGACTAATTATTATTTAAAATGTTTTAATTACTGGTATTTTTATTGGAATGCTTGATTTAAAATATTTTCATGTTGTTTCTATTATTTTTCACTCTGATTTATTTTTAAGACATTTTTTCAATAATTCGTGTACTTTTCAGTAGTTGGAATTATTTTTTAGTGCAGTAGAACCCCTTTAATCAGTACAATTAAATATAAAGTGTCGTTCGAATTAGCGAATTTGTCGGATTATTGGATAATCATAAATGAGGTGTTGAATTTGCAAGAACATAGAAAATTGATTGACTTGATTGGATTTGCACTAATTTTTAAAATTTTTCCGTTTCCAGGATCTTCATCTGTTGTTTTTACGTATTTCGTATTTAGTTTATATTTTATTTTATTGTTGCTTTATGATATTGGAATAATTTGGACCAATTTATTTATTTTTTTCAAAATTTTGTCTTTCAGCGGAAATGTGAATTGTTTTCTTTTTGATATTTTAATGCGGAAGAAAATATTCACTACCAGTGTTGTCAATTGACAGGGAAATTTTCTTTCTTGGGGGAATTTTTAAATGAAAAGGGGAAAAATGAATTTACACAATAATTTACGGAAAAATATTATTTTGAACTTTTATTGCTTGATGACTGATTTTTAATATATTTTTAAAGAAACATTAAAAGTTTGAACTTCATTAATTTTTATTCGGTTAGAAAAAAAAACTATAGATTTTAATGAATTTACATAATTAATGCCTAAAATTAATCAGTTTTTTTAAATCAACTAATTAAACCTTTTTAATTTTAATTTAATTAATACCTTTCTGAGTTTTTTCTTTAGTTTTCCCGGATAATTTGTTTTTATAAATTTTTATTAAAGGAAAATTTTTTTATTATTAAGGGAATTTTATGTGGTTTATTTATTTATTTATTTGTTTTGTTTTATTTATATGTGTTTTCTGTGATTATGTTTTAACGCCAGTTTTATTTTTTTCTGTTTAGTCAACGCACGTAAATTTTAAGGTGAAAAATTCGGGGATTTTTGATTCAAAATACGGAATTAGTACCCCTTGGAAAAGGAAAACGCACGGTTGGCAACACGGGCGACTACTATAGTACTTGGGATGAGGAAGAGACAGGACGCTAAACTAGTCTCTACCAGTAATAATAATAATAATATTTATTCATCATCCTGAATTACATGAAACATCAAAAAAAAGATGCTAATTATTAAGAAATACAATAAAAGACAATAAAATCACATTCGGATTATCGAGATAGCGATCGGATTACCAAGTGACGATTTCGGAGTTCGGATTATTGGATGCGATAGGATTAAAGAGGTTCTACTGTATTCTGTATAATTTTTGATATTTTGAGATAGTTACTTTTAGTATTACTTTATTTAGTTCCATTATCCTAGAGATAAAATGATCCCTAGAAATTAATAATTCTTAGAAAAAAATGAATTAACTGGATTATACAGTTCTAGTTTTTAACATATAAGAAAAAAATCTCATTTTGCTTTTATTAATGCAAGAGGAAACAGTTTTTGATATAATAATAATAAAAGCGTCCAAAAAAAATTATATTATTTTTTTTCTTCCTTACTTATTTCTTAGAAAAATTTTGTGCAAATCGTTTTTGATTGCAGTGAAAACCTCGAGCAGCCTCTGGACAGCTATTTCAGCCCTGCTTGGGGCTTCTTCAGCAGAGACGTAGCTCGACATTCCCACTGGAAACAAAAACGTAAGATGTCGCTATTTTATCTGTTCATCACTCTTACATCGCAATTGCGAATAAATTGGACAAGTCGTTTTTGTTTGCAGTGGGAATGTCGAGCTACGTCTCTGCTGAAGAAGCCCCAAGCAGGGCTGAAACAGCTGTATAGAGGCTGCTCGAGGTTTTCACTGCAATCAAAAACGATTTGCACAAAATTTTTCTAAAAACTTTCATTATGCTTTGACAGCAGGCATGGCCACCTTGCATGGGGGACACATTAGGAGCAAATCCAGGTTCAATTTGTCTATCCTACTGCAATGTCAGGTCAAAAAGCGATCGTAAGATGTCGCTATTTTATCTGTTCCTTACTTATTTCGTTCATTAAATAACAATTGTTTGGTACAGTTTTTCAAATGTCCTTTCATGTACAGCTGCGGAATCATAAAGCGGGACAAGTACTATAAGAAATATTGTATTATTTCGACAGTGAGAAGTTTCTTCCGTGACGTTTGTCTCATTTATAATCAATTTACTAATGTTAGAATAACGAATAACTTGTTTTTACGCACTTAATGTCATCTTAGCTAAAAATTGAAAGGAAATTTTCAGCCGGTGAATTAAATGAAAGGAGTAAAGCCTATAAAAGCAGCCACAGGACAGTCTGGACATTTATTTGCATTCAATAATTCAATCACAAAAAGCTGCATGACCCCAAGATAGGAACTGTCATTTTATTTAATGTGATTTTAATTGTAAGTAAGCAATTATTATAATTACATAAATATTTGTTCAATATAATCACTTATTTTATGACCCAATGATAGGAACCGTCATTTTATTTTATGTGATTTTAATTGTCAGTAAAGCAATAATTACATTTGTATAAATTTTTGTTCAATATTATTACTTACTTTATTAAGCATAAAGATTGATAAATTACCATAGTGAGACAGTTGTCGTTGCAGGAAGCAGTCAACTTAGGGCAGAAAAAGATCTATTCTTTTTGATTTGCCAAGCTTTCGGTAACGTTTATTACCATCATCAGGGCTGATCGTTTGAGGTTAGAATTTAAATTGCATTGACATCGCAACGAGGAAAACACGTTTTTCAGATGAGATATCAATTGATAATTTACATTAAGATTGTTCATCACAATAAGGACTATCAAAACACGTTCGAATGGTATTTAAAAAGGAATAAAATGGGTAAAACTATCGTTAACTACACATGGCTGACATGACAAGGTGCCAAGTACTTGGCAAATTGAAAAGAGTAAATCTTTGTCTGCCCTAAGTTGACGGCTTCTTGCAACGATAACTGTTTCCTTAAGTTCGCTGTGTTGATCAGACTCTACTTTAAATTACCATAATTATACAAATTTAGATATCACATTTAAACTAACGAAAGTTTACTGTCCCGCTTTATGATTCCGCACCTATACATTTTATTTACTAAAAAAAAGACTTTTCCAATAAAAGTTGTACCTACAGATTAGCAGTCTGCACAATTAAAAATTATCTTCTACTATACATGGAGTCTTTTTATTAAGTTAAACACCAAACTTATTTTCTTTTTTTAATGAATTGATTTAATGAAATAACAACACATTTCGTATTTCAATTAAATCTAATAGGAATAATACCTAAGGGTCCTAACGTACTCGATTTTTGTATGGTAAACGCAGCGTACATAACTATTTCAATGATTATAAAGTCAGTCAGTAATTCTAAAAAGCAAATGAAATCAACACAAATCAGCTTTCAGGTAACTTCTTTAGTTACACAAATAATTTTTCAGAAAGGGAGTAATTGGTTGTTAACGTAGAAAATGATATCGATTACTGGAAATGAGAGAAAGTATCTCATTACTGTCAACTTAACCACGCATCTACGTATCATTGAACAAAAAAGAAAAACACATGAAAGAAATTTTAGTCATAATAACAAGCAAACATAGAGTTTCTTTCCTTTGAAAACCTCCACAAGGAAAATTGTTGGTTATTAACAATAACGAGCAATCCATATTATTAGTAAAGTTGGGTAAAAAAGAATAACTTATAGGCCAGGCAATTTTTTACACAGCGTGTATACAAATGTGCGGTAATTCGGTGAGTTATGGGACACTTGTGACGTAACGAGCGCGTTGACAGCCGCTGAAAGTAATCATACATATTACATGACACCGGCTCGCTTACAACATCTGGTCCGGCATTGATCGACCGGGAGATGGCGCCTCCACCGAAAGCTACGACGACGCGGGTGGGAGAAGGCCTCAGTCTTTCAGCTTTCAGCACAGCTTTGTCCTCACGACGTTCTCTCAAACCACCACCGTCTTTTCAGGCGTCGTCTAATGTTCTGGCTGTTCGCTCAAAAAAAAATGCTCTCGAAATAAGCCGATATTGGTCCAATTTTCACGAGATTAGGAAAGCACGTGTTGCAACACAAGGAACTGAAAATTTGATCCAAGGATTAAATAGAAAGTCAACGCTGAAATTTTTATACGCTTGTCGTTTTTGATTTATTTAGAATAAATTCTTACTTGGTTATGTAACCTAAATTTAACGTTAATAATGATGTGTTGCCTGCGAATTATTACCAGTGTCAAATTCCTAAAGCCCCATACGCACCAAGAGATTTATCTGACTCCGAACGCCTTTATACCTAGTTGCTGGATTCAATCTGTATGTCTAGATGCATTACATCGTATACATTATCCTTGGTACCCTAAGTATCTTGATACACCTTCTTTAAAGTCTCGCATGCACTGAGAAATTTGTCTGTAGATTTTGTATGTAGACTGTCTGGAATTTGTCGAAATAATGAATCTACACCACCTCTTAACAGACCTATCTAGACCATGTAAATCTACGTACAGTCCAGATAGGTCTGTCAGGAGACAGTTAGATAAATTATTTGGACAAACTTTAAACAGTCTACAAACAAAATCTACAGACAAATCCCCTGGTGCATACGAGGCTTTAAAGAATAGATATGGTCGTACTTAGGGTACGAAGGGTAATGTATACAATTGAAGGAATGCTGGACATTTGCTGGACAAATAAATTGACCGTCGGCATCGTATAAAATCCCTATCAATTCAATACAAGGGTGGACGTGGAGTTACCCTAAATATATTGATACGAATTTAATTTTTAAACTCTCATTCACTTGGGATCCGCATTTGGGAAAAAAAATATTGTGTATTTGTATTCGGTTCTCTCAACATTTAATTCCTCCTCCAGCTTAAAGTCTCCGATTAACTGAAACTCATCGGGTGCACATTCAAAACTACCTACTGTTCAGGAATTAAATAGTTCCGCCTTGACGGATGAAGCCATTGTGTTCGCAATTTCATCGAAACGTTATGGATACTCGAACCCCTAAAGTGAGCGCACGAAGTACTCGGCTTAAGTGTGATCATCAAGTATACAATAAAGGTGCATTTACTCGAGGTATTATACGATGAGGATGAGAGGAATACAATGCTCCGGTCCAACCCTGGCAATAATTAATTACTTCAAGCTAAGTTATCGCAAGAAGTTGCCTTGAATTGAAAAAAATTATCTCTACGTACGAGATAAGAACCTTAAAAAATAAGATAAAGACAACGTAATCATATAGTACACAGATAAATTGTGTTATGCCGTTTATAGAGGGTGTTAGATAATTGACTCGTCACCTTTACACAGCATATTGGGGAGACTACGTAGAGTAAAAAAGGCTTGATAATCCGGGGTGCCATAGCTTTCGTTTTCGAGACAAAAATTGAAACAAAAATCGAAAAAAATTGTTTGGGAACCGCTCATTAAAGACGCTTGTGTGAAAAATACTTCAGCGGTTCTAAACAATCGGTACTTTTCCAAATTTTTCAAAAGTGGACAGAACGGACATTATATGTAGGAGTTTTATACTTCATTTGGTAGCCCGAATCTACAGTTTTAATTTGTCCAAGCAATTACCAAACAACCTGTATAACGTAATAATTTGCTCGAGAGCAAAAACAGTTGAAAGTTCTAATGATAATTTAATTAATTTGTCTTATTAGCAAAAACAAAA
The DNA here is from genome assembly GCA_036172665.1 of Prosopocoilus inquinatus. Classification (NCBI taxonomy): domain Eukaryota; kingdom Metazoa; phylum Arthropoda; class Insecta; order Coleoptera; family Lucanidae; genus Prosopocoilus; species Prosopocoilus inquinatus. Next base: position 36,552,983 of record CM069875.1, read on the forward strand.
TCAGTTTTAGGCTAAACAAAGAGTCTTTATTGGAACAATTGGATTAGCAAATACATACGTTTATTTTAGATTATCGTACATGCAAACATTCGACTCGAAGAATTCTGAAATAAAGTATACGGTTTCGCATTAACCACAGTAAAGAATCAATAGGTAGTAGCGCGTGTGTTCGGAACGTGCACGCAACTACCTAGTCGCAGCCGAGTGCTCTTGTGGCGTCACCTAATACATCGTTCACCATGGCTTCAACTAACCCAAGAGGGGAGGCGTCCGCAATCAACTATCTTCATCTTAACCATCTTTAATTCAATGTAACTTACGAAAACTACTATTACAAATCTCCGCAAACCCATATGCATTTGAAATATCTTAGTTTTGGCGTTTTTAGTTGTGTATATACCGGGTGGAAAGTTTCAAACCCGAACATAGCAAACTTGTATTGAAAACTATGTTTCTGTGAATTGCTGCTCGCCGTTTGAAGATACAAAAATGGCAATGGTATTAAAGAAAAGAGAAAATTATGGACAATATTATGGTGTTAAAATAATTCCTAAATATTAATACTTTCGGAATATAAATAAAATTTTCAAATTTTAAACGAAAAATTTAGTCGCCTATATCAGGTTTGAAACTTTCAGTTGTTTCATAATGGAAAATAATTTATACGTCAGTCAAAAAGTATTATGAATTATTGTACAGAGCAAATAATAGCTAGGTACTCTTGTCCTTTAAGGCACAATTCTTTCTTTATTAGAATGATAATTGTTTTTACGTCATTGCATACAAAAATACTGTTGTTTCTGATACTATCAATAAACTTGAAATGATGCCATGGGCAATCAATACTGACACATGTCGATACTAAATCAGTTTTAAATTCAGTTGTACTAAGAATTAAATAAACTTCACCCTGTTCAAGAATAAGTAACACACAACGTAAAGAATATTAAAAAAAAAAACATCAATTCCACAAATTCACTTGCCATCAACATTGTATTGAAATTAACAAGAATGGAAAGTATTTTGTGAAGCAACGTAGGAACAAAAAAATAAATCCTAACAGTTTTTTTATCGTCAGTAAGCTACACAGATGAATGGAATTTTATTTTGAATAAGAAGCATATTGTACAAAATTCTGGTTATTGAATTGCAAACTTCAAATCTGACATACTAAGGCGACTACATTTTTCATTTGAAATTTAAAAATTTAATGTCTATTTCAAAAGTTTTAACACAATAGGAATAATGTTAACACGATAACATTGGCCTTAATTTTATCTTTCATTTAATACCATTACCATTTTTGTATCTTTAAATGGCGAGTAGTAATCTACAAAAACGTAGTTCTCAATGGAATTTTGCTATGTTCGGGTTTGAAACTTTCCACCCGGTATGTGTAAATGTAATAATACTTGCAACTACTCAGAACACGCAGGCACGCTGAGATGAATAGTGTTTCAAGTGAGATATTCTATTCTGCAACAGTTGCTTCACTTAAATCATCGAAAACTTTCAATAATTCGATTATCTAAAATGAAACCTGTTTGCAACTGTATAAACCTTTCGCTCTTTTAAGTGCTGCATTATAATTAAACTTTGATAGATAGAGTTGTTTCGTGTATACAGCAATATCTTTGTTTAAAATACCTTAATGTCAGTTTTATGTGTGTAATTTAGAACAGAAATAGAAGTTGGCATAATTTATATTACACACAACATTTTTTCGTCTGGGAATTGTTAGTTTTAACTCGATAACAACCTCTCGCTGTTCTTTATTTGCTCACCTTATCATCGATTAGCAAATGCCCTAGATATTTAATTTATTTTCTAAGACGCATTTGCTACTGCGATTTACTTACTTCATTTTCATTAAATATATTTTTAATAACTAATAACAGTTTAGGCACGTCATATTGTGGCTAATTTTTGAGGTGCCTAAACTGTTGTCAATATTTTCACTCGAATTTGAGATAACCCGTACAGGTCAATTTGATTGCAGTTGGAGTTCTTGAGCCGCTCCCTTCCTGAAGAGGCCTCAAATGAGGCCTAAACAGCTGTACATGGGGTACTCAAGAAGTCCACTGCAATCGAAACTGACTTACAACTACTTTTTTTGTATTATTAATGTTCATTAAAATTTTGTTTTTGCGAAAAAAAAATTAATTTTACTAAATTGTTTCCCAGTCGTATTAAGAATAGTTACAAAGAATTTTTTTTTGCTTCACATCTTCAATAGTTATTGCAAATATGAAGATGTAAGAGAGAAAAGTATTAAATTGAGGAGACTGTTTAGAACAAACTTGATAAAGCTTATATTTAGTTAAAAAAAAACAGCTAGAGCTAGAAGGTGATACGGGTGAAGGACAGTGGCGTAGAGCTGTGCCATAAATTGACGCCACAGTTAAAGGTTACGACGTCACAAGAGCAAGAAGAAGACGTTAGTTTGTGACACAAAATTAGCTCTTTAACTTTTATCTGAAAGTAGTTTTTATAAAACTTATGATAACGCTCTACTATGGACAGTGTTGCCAATTTGTGAGTAATTTCCTAACTTGTGAAAATTTCACGAGCGTTTTGAAAATTTTGCAAATGATATATAAACAAAAGATATAGTATTTTTTAGTTATTAACATTTTTGTTTCATGCTAAAATTTTCATCAGATCGACCCTTTCAAAGAAAACGTTTGTTTCGGTGTGCTTTAAACTGATTTTTGTTTTGATAGATTATGCATTCGATTTATGCAGGATTCATAAACAGAACATGACAAAAGCAATCCAGATCATTCTAAGTAAACAAGTAATCTATTTGCTGATCAAAACGAAAAGATTTTGACTGTGAATCGAATGTAACTGATTATTGCTCAAAGTGCAAAAGGTGATATGTCAAAAATTCCATTTCTTTTTTTATCATAAAATGACACATGTTGTGTGCATAAACATTTGTGATTTCACCTGATGACAATCTCTTATGTCATCAGCTGACATAATGAAACACAAAATATGTAATAATAATAATGAAATTGTAAGGAAAAATATTCCTTCTGAAAAATGCTCTTTGACATATTTGCAACCTTTTGCACTTAGCAGCGACGTTATCTTAAAAACTTTTTTTCTAAAAAATAAATAATTTTATTTATGAATATATCCTTTTTTTATTAAAATTCATAAATGGGAGGAAAAATTGAGAATTTGCTAACTTTTTTGAGAGAAATTTAAGGAACGTGCATTGGCAACACTGACTACAGATGTTTCTTAATTTTAATTCATGCTATATAAAATGATTATGCTAATTACTTCTCTATGCAACTACTGTAGTGCGTCGAATAAAACTTGACCGATCGCAACTAATGAAATAGTCGTCTGAATTAATACTAAGCTTCTTTAATCTTACCGTCTAAAAATAAAAGTGATTCCAAAATAAAATATTTGAATAATATTTACTAAATTCATATTTTTTCAAAATAACAGTTAACATATTTCACACAGGAGGAGCTTCAGAGCCCCTTTATGTTTTGGGGCCCGGGTGTACTGCACCTCTTTGCCCTATGTTAGCTGCACCACTGGCTGAATAAGTTATAACTGCTTAGATTTAAACATTTAAACATTATTCTGTAATTTTCAGTAATACTTCTCTTAAGCCGATATCCCACTGGCAATATTTTAATCAAAATTTCTATAAAATTTTAATAAATATGGGTTTATGACAGTGAAATCATTTGTATGTTTGTTAAATTCAAAGACAAAACAAAGATGTATTGATATTGATAGTGAGATATAATTTACTTAAATATTTAAGTAATTTGTATTATTTTGATGGAAATTTTGATCAAAATATGCACAGTGGGATAGCGGCTTTAGGTTTTGCTTTATTTTGGTGAAATTATTAATAAACTGATAACGATGGTTTGAATTTATTTATTCATTACGTATTTTCGTATTTATTAATTTTCGTATTTTCGCTGTAATAATTTGTCGCTTCAATGTTCTAAATCAGTGGTATTTAAACTTTTTTATTTAGCAGTGCGACCCCGCATGGGACATCGAAGTAACATGCCAACCCAAAATTAAAATAATCGATAATCTAATTTTAATTGCTCAAAAACTAGGACCGGGTATTCCGTCTAGACTAGAATTTACTGATATTTCGCACTTTAGAAACAAATATTCTTTCTCAAAAAAGTTTATCCATGATGTATTTGCATTCAATTAAATTTGTTTGTAATTTTTTCATTCAACTTGCGACTTGACCCGTCTCGACCCATAGATGTACCACTGCTCTAAATATTTTTTTTTAATTTATGATTTCCTTTCAAAATATTTAGAATTAATTTAATAATTTTTAACAAGAAATAAATACAAAAATAACACCGGTCGATAAGGTCTCTTCTTTTGTCGTGAAACGAGATTTATATTCTTTAGAATACCATACAGGAAGTAACAAAAATGTAGACCGCTACTTCAGAGACGCGTTCTACTGATCAAAATAAAGAAAAAGTTCATATAGATATTTGTCCAAACATGAGCCGTTTTGATGTTATAAGCAAATTTCTTTTAAGAAAAATTTCGTCTTCATGAAATTCAAAATTTAATTTTACTTATTAATAAATAAAATAAAATAAAACGTTATAAGTAAGAGAATATGAAACAAATAAAAAAACTTTTTAAAACGAGACGAGCTAAAAGAGTAATTTATTGACTTACTTGACGTTTCGTAAATATAATTATTTGCTTTATCAAAAGTGAATAACGGAAAATATAAACAATTTAGCCTACTAATTTTTTAAAAAGTTAATTGTTAACAATGTAAATCTGAATTTTTTGTAAAAAATTCTTTTGAATTGGTTAAACAAATTAAAACCATTGTTGTACCAAATGATAATATTCTTGTTTGTCTTGATGTCGTTTCTTTGTTCACTAATATTACAAAAGATCTTGCTTTACAAAGTATTAAAGATAGGTGGTTAGAAATTAAAGAATATACTGACATTTCATATAATACTTTTATAGAAATAATAACTTTATGTTTTGATACTTCCTATTTTGCATTTAATGATAAATTTTATAAACAAACTTTTGGTACAGCAATGGGATCACCTCTTTCTCCTGCTTTAGCTGAAATTGTTATGCAAAAATTAGAAAAAAGTATCATTAATTCGTTACCTTTTGATTTAACTTTATATTATAGATATTTTATTAATTTTACCTCATGATAAAGTTGATTATATTTTAAATAAATTTAATTCTTTTCATAATAGGTTACAATTTACTGTAGAAAAAGAAAATAATAATTCCATAAGTTTTTTTAGATGTAAATATTATCAGACAAAATAGTAATTTAATAACAAATTGGTATCATAAACCTACATGGTCAGGTAGATATATTAACTTTAATTCCTATCAACCAAGAAATCACAAAATTTCAACTATTATTAGTTTAACTGACCGTGCAGTATTACTTTCAGACAAATTATTTACAACTGAAAATTTAAATTTAATTAAAAAAACTCTTATTCAAAATTCTTACCCTGAAAAGCTTATTGACTCAGTAATAAATAATCGTTTAAAGCATTTAAAAAATGTTAATATATCTAACAATTCACAAAAAAAATCAGAAAATAAATGCATATCATTACCTTATATAGAACCTTTACATGATTCTTATAAACATTTTTTCAAAAAATTTAATTTACATTTAGCCAGTAAATCTTCTGATAATTTTAACATTATTTTTACTAATTTAAGAACAAAAACACCTAAATTTCAAATTCCAAATGTAGTTTATCAGGTAAATTGTCAAAGTTGTAACTCAGCTTATATAGGTGAAACTAGCCAAAATTTTAAAAAAAGTTTAGATCAGCATAAATATATAATAATATCCAAAAAAAGAATGAGAGTCATTCAATGTTAGTAGAACATTCACTTTTAACTAAACATATCTTTGATTTTGAAAATGCTAAAATTCTTTATCAGGAGTCTAACACCTTTAAACGTAGATTTATTGAAATGTAAAACAAAAATGTGTAATAATTTAAAAAAAAATTTAGTCTGCTAAATTGTTTATATTTTCCGTTATTCACTTTTGATAAAGCAAATAATTATATTTGCGAAACGTCAAGTAAGTCAATAAATTACTCTTTTGTTTTAAAAAGTTTTTTTATTTGTTTCATATTCTCTGCAATTCTCACGAGCAAGAACTACCCAAAAAATTAGTTGTAAGTAAGATTACAGGTTTTTGCAGGAAGCTCAGAAAGGGAGGTAGCACCATGTCTCCCCATTATCCTAACTTGTTAATGGATTTTAAAGCTCTAGCTAGGGTACATATGTATGTCTAAAGATACATTTCTTGCATTCCTATTCGGACTTTCTTTTAATTTAGGTGTTGTGAGCGATGAATGGAGGAAGATACTATGGCAATGAAAAGAAAAAAACCAACGCAAGTGGTTACCAAATAGCCAAGCAGATTACTACTGGACTTCCAAATGCGATAATCTTACATATTCGCATAAAAGAAAATATAAGAAACTTGGTAAATTATTGTTAATTTTCTTAATAAACAATTTCGTTGACCAGTTACGGTCTTTCAAGAAAAGATGCGCTTACGCATTAAACCCGAAAAGTCCGAATTATTTCCGGTTGAAAGTTTGCCAGCAATTATGAAAATGGATGAAGTTTGTTTGAAATTTACTCGTTAATTTAGGTAATTCAATAAAACCGCGATCCAATTGTCGCGAAGCGGGCGCAAAGGCGAATCTTCCCCCATCCAAAAATTAATCGCGACTAATTACCTTTTTTCAAGCTAATTAGGGTTTAGAATTAAGCATTGCGGAAGCCAACTCGACTAAATTACTGACCGTAAGCAATTTAGAGTGATGCTTCTTCCAGATAATAAAAGCAAACTTTTCAAAGGTAGGTATGTAAGTACAACAAGGGCAGGGTTTTTTATTTTATTTTATTTTGTTGTTTTGAGAACAATTGTATTTTACGGGCCCAATTAATTATCCATGTTCAAAAGATTATAAAAAAGGAAAAAACACACCGGCACCAAAGTACATACATACAAGTTGGACAACGATCTAGTTTAGAGCCAGCCACTCCTGACTTTCGTGCTTTACAACGTTCCTTACTTCTTTAAACCGTAACGCCTTTTTCAGAGATGTAGATAAAGGCCTCTGGAATTATGAAATTCTAGCCGTAGCCCACCCGAATTATTTATTCCCGGCCTTTATTATTATTTCGTTTATTTTTATGCGGCCGTTTAACGTTGTTTATGTGGTTTATGCATTCCATTTTCCTTCAGAATGCTAAAGGCACCATAAATAAGGCGAGAAATTGGAGCGGAAGATTTTTTTCTCATTTTTATGTGGTACTTATGCGGAACATCGTTTCGATTTTATCCTTTATTTGGAGAGGACATTAAGTAGCGTTTGACCCAAAAAGATAGAACACGTACCTTTAACGGCGGCGTGCTTTAAGTACGTAACACTCGTAAGTCTGAAATACAGGAAACGTTTAGCGTTTTAGCGTTTTTTAAACGGCTCCGTAACTAACTATTTACTATTGGTCGTAAACTTTTTTTTTCGCAATTTAGTTACCTTCAATACATGTAAAGAATCAGTATCGCATCTTGCCAACTGCATTTCTCTTTTTCACATTTTCCACGATAAATTAGCTCGATATGACTTTCCTAAGCCCAGGAAGTAAAAGCTTTTTTATTACTTGCCGCCACCCTAGCGGCGGTGACTAATTTACTATCCTTTATGTGAAAAGTCGGTGGTATTAGTCAGACGCATTAGTTTCCCCAATGCCAAAGTCACGGTGCATGTTCAAACGGCTAATGTTTACACTTATCAAAAAATTGAAGCTTAATGACACGTGCTGCAGCACTTTCGAGTCGAAGATGTTTCTGATGTTAGGACGCCCGGAGATCATGATTAATGAAAGAACTTTAAGATCCTGTTGCTCTTGCTACAAAAATAGAGGTATGCAAAAAATTAAAACAAAAGTAAATTTAAATGTCTCCTTTTTCAGAAAATTATTGTTATTAATGACGGACAATTTGTAAAATCAATTTAAAAGTTGACGTTTCACTGCGGATTGATAGCTTCTTCAGGATAAGCTGTCAAGCAGCAGTTAAGCGTCGACTTTTAAATTAGTTTCACAAACTGCTCAATCAATTATTATGAATAATAATTTTGTTATAATTTTCAAGACACAAGAAAGTGCCTTCTGTCACTAAAAACAGTGAATTAAGTGAAAATAAGTGTGCGCGGTCTTATTTCTTACTTGTATTTTTTATAATTTTTTTTTTTTTAACAAACATTAAATTAAATACCTAGAAAGTAGATAGTTATTTGTTAAAACAATTTCTATTTAAACGAAAAAATTATATTAAATATTCGGAACGACAAGTTAAATAACCTTGCATGCCGTTATTTTAATTTCTTTCTTATATTTTTCTTTATTATGAAACCTCTGTGAAAAATATAGTTCATTAATTTCTGTTTTTCATTGTAAGTATTACGATAAGTATGAGCTTGGTTGCCTAATTTGGATCGGATATTATTGAGACAGTATGAGTATGCACATGTGCGAGCTTGGTTGCCTAATTTGGTCTCGGATATTGTTGAAATGTATAGTGATCATTAATTTGTTCTCTTCTTTTTGCTCCAACTTTAGTGCCTCTTACAATGCCACTTTTTCATGGATCTTTTTCTTTTCTTCTGGTGTTTGCTTTACAAACTTATATTGTAATCAGAATTTTCTGACACTGTTGTATCAGTTGTTGCGTGGTTGTATGACACGTTTTCCTATCGGTATCTGTGTTTTTCTTCCTTCGACGCTTTTTAGAAGAATGTTTCATTCATAAATTTCTGTTTTGCTTTGTTTTGTCTTATTCAAACCTGACAGCTTTTTTTTATTAACCCCAATTTTATATAATGCATTCGGGTTGTTTCAATTCATCATTTCTAATTGTAGCAACTACTTCTGATACCATATAGATTAACTTTTTCATGGTTTCAATTGCATTACTAATTGAGTTTTTTTATATCACTTTTTGTTTCTTTTTAGTTCTATTTGATTCGTTGCCATTAACATCAAATTATGGCGTAGGGTAAAGTAGCTTTCACACCAAGAGAATCCAAAACAATCAGAATGAAGACGAATCAAATAAAATCTAACTCACTAAGATTCAGTAGAATCTCAATCAGTGAGACTGAATCAGTGCCTTGGCGATCACCAAATAGATTTAGAATTTATTTTCAAAATAAAAACGAAAAGAATGCGAAGTAAATGATAGAAATAATCAGAAGAGAAGATGTATGGAGAGGGATTGGAACAAATTTAGATTTTCCAGAAGCGTTAAAAGTCTTATATATTTTCTTTTTTTGTGAATACTATCATCTCACCCAACACAAGCAATTGGGAGAAGAACAAGCAAGAATTGAGGACCTGAGCGCAATAACCAAGGTAAGTCCACTTAGACAAAATGTTCAGGATAAGCAAAAAAAACCTGTTCACAAGCTAAATATGATTTTCTTGTTGACCTTGTTAATGGTGTTGTATTAATTAAGTTCAGATGGATATTAACTGACGATTTGGATCACGAGACTAAAAAAAATGCCAAAAACCAATGGTTACACAGTTTTGCGTATTATCGACATTTAAAATTTAAACCTATGTGTTATTTTGAATATGTCATAATTTAAAAAAATGGTCAAAATGGTTATTGCAATGGACCCTTCAATTAGGCAAAGCGTGACGGTGGATGCTAAAACGTAATTCAAAATGATCTGCAAACCACATTAATATTCATCAATAACTTTTCGAGCATTTCCAGGTTTTACTGTACATCTTCTATAACCATAGCGACGAGTGCTCTGGCAATCATTGAAGAAGAAGAAGGCTACTTTCTTATGTATTACATTTATTTCTTCCGTGCTTTTTTGTCTGCCTTAATACCGGTTTGCTCTGATGAGATGGGTTCAATGTAAAAGATTCAATTTTCATGTTACGGAACGGGTTACAATTCTTAACAACTCGTTCAAGTTCGTTTTTCTGTGTTTCTTCTGCTTTGTAAAATGAATGTCACAGAAGAAACAAGACTTTTGCAAAGAAAATACTTAATAGCTAGTTTAAGGAGTCCTCCCCAAGTTAATAAAGTTTTAGGTTTGCATTCAAACGGTTTTGTTAATCCGATATCGCAGTGTGAATATTTTGATCAAAATTTCCATCAAAATAATACATATTACTTAAATATTTAAGTAAATTATGTCACACTATGAAAATCAAAACATTTTTATAAGAATTTGATAAACTCGTAATTATGTCCACTGTCATAAAGCCATTATTAAGTTTTGATGGAAATTTTGATAAAAATATTGATAGTGGGTTATCGGCTTTAGAGTTTTCCACGTGGAGCGAATTTGTTTCCCCTAATTCCCGTCCTATTACTTTCTCTTCATTTATTTGTAAGGTTAGTCTTTTCTCCGTCACCATAAATCAAAAATTTTTAGAAGTGCTCAATATTACCTATTAGTTCATCTCGTCATTAAATTTCCTCCTTCACCTTTTTTGTATACTATTCCATGTTTTTATATTATATTTTCAGGACGCTTACTGTAGCATTTCTTGGTTTCTACATATTTTCCCACTGATGTTTTTACCTTATTTCCTCATGTCTTGTTGATCTCTACTATACATATTTCTTTATTATCTCCTTCTTTATTTTTACGCATAATTTTTCCTGACTCTTTCTTCTTTTTAGTGTTTCTCACATTTTTACTTTAATTGTTGTGACATCTCTTTTTAAATCGTTTTCATTCCTCTCTTTATTTGATATCGCCTTTTTTATTTTAGCATAACCTTTCAATCTACTTTTCAGTTATCCTGATATTTCCTTTTAGAGCAGGATTTGCTTCTTTCTTCATCAATCACTGTTCCTTTTTGCATCCTCTTTACATTTTAGACTAAAACCCGTGTGACACCAGGCAAGATTTCACATAAAATCTTAAATGAAGTGATAGAGTAGGTGAACTTTTTAGTAGTATATGTATTTCTCTGTCATCCTCACGGTTTCAAGCCTAATTGAAGGCCGTTTTACACTACGCTATTTCTTACACAAGACTTGGTACAATTTCTTTAACAACTCCATAGCAAATTATATCAAAAACTATCTGAAAAAATTGGACGTCCAAACCATATCTCCAGTTCAAAATTTTTTGTTTCAAATATTTAGGGCCAGTCGCACCAAACACTTAAGGTTAGCTTAACTTTAAGCTTCACTTAGAATATGACAGATAGAATGTTGTATAATCTCCAAAGTTACATTATAAGCATTATTTAAATTTAAGCTCGGCTTAAGAGTTTGGTGCAACTGGCCATTAGTGTAGAAATTGAAACTAACGATCTTAAAGCGTTTTAAATAAGGTTTGAGAACTTTTCATTTTTGAATTTGTCATTTTCTTATAAATTTCTATAAATACAGTTTCTATATTGTAGCGATAAGAAAACACAGCGAATAGAAATTATATTGCGAGAAGTAATAGTAAATAAAATATGTAATGAACAGAGACATGCATTGCATAATGTAAGCGCGGAAGTTCTAGTAATGTGTGCAGAAACTAACCTTGGCTCTGCGAATCAAAAGTTAGCAATTTGTTCTCCCTCCAAAAAGTTACACGTCCTAATATCTTTAAGCACTGGAGCACACATTGCAGAATAACAATTGCTAGTGATAAAATCCCTAAATGAAAACCTCCCCTAGTGTAAGCACCGAAATCATAAGTAAGTAAGGTAAGTCAATATTTATAATAAATACGTTTTTATTGTACTTAACTCTGAGTATGTCTATTATATTTTCGTTCTCCTTTTGCTTTTTGAAGAACTTCCATGGTTTATTTTGTTTTCTTTTGAACAAATGGTTCTAATACCGTAACAATATTTTAGTTCTCCTTTTGCCTTTTGCAGAACTTTAATGTTTTATTTTGTTTTCTTTTGAGATACAACATTAAGGTATGTTGAAATTAGTACATATACAGTTTGGAAACCGCTTTGTGTCACATGCAAGTCCTACAATGGTCACGACAGAGAAAGAAATATACTGGAGTAAATTAGTATTTGAATAATGTGAATTGTTTAGATTGAGCAAATGGTTCTAATATCGTAACAATATTTTCGTTCTCCTTTTGCTTTTTGAAGAACTTCCATGGATCATTTTGTTTTTTTTTTTTTTGAGATACGATATTAAGGTATGTTGAAATTAGTATACAGTTTGGAAACCGCTTTGTGTCACATGCTAGTCCTACAATGATCAAGACGGAGAAAGAAATATACTGGAGTAAACTTGCTTTATTTGAATAATGTGAATTGTTTAGATTGAGTAAATGGTTTCTAATATTTTCGTACTCCTTTTGCCTATTGTAGAACTTTCATGGTATATTTTGTTTTTTTTTTTGAGACAGCATTAAAGTATGTTGGAATTAGCACACACTTTGGAAACCGCTTTGTATCACATGCAAGTCCTACAATGGTTACAACAGAGAAAGAAATATACTGGAGTAGACTTGCTTTATTTGAATAATGTGAATTGTTTAGATTGAGCAAATGGTTCTAATACCGTAACAATATTTTAGTTCTCCTTTTGCCTTTTGCAGAACTTTAATGTTTTATTTTGTTTTCTTTTGAGATATGACATTAAGGTATGTTGAAATTAGTATACAGTTTGGAAACCGCTTTGTGTCACATGCTAGTCCTACAATGATCAAGACGGAGAAAGAAATGTACTTGAAATAAACTTGCTTTATTTGATTAAAGTGAATTGTTTAGATAGATTGAGTAAATGATTTCTAATATTTTCGTACTCCTTTTGCCTTTTGCAGAACTTTCATGTTTTATTTTGTTTTCTTTTGAGATGCGACGTTAAGGTATGTTGAAATTAGTATACAGTTTGGAAACCACTTTGTGTCACATACTAGTCCTACAATGATCAAGACGGAAAAAGAATCATACTGGAGTAAACTTGCTTTATTTGAATAATGTGAATTGTTTAAATTGAATAAATGGTTTCTAATATTTTCGTACTTCTTTTGCTTTTTGTAGAACTTTCATGGTATATTTTGTTTTCTTTTGAGATGCGGCATTAGAGTATGTTGTAATTAGTATACAGTTTGGAACCCGATTTGTGTCACATGCTAGTCTTACAATGGTCAAGACAGAGAGAGAAATGTACTGGAGTAAACTTGCTAAATTTGAATAATGCGAATTGTTTAGATTTAGCAAATGGTTCCTAATACCGTAACAATATTTTCTCTCCTATTGCCTTTTGCAGAACTTTCATGGTTTTCATTTTGTTTTCTTTTGAGATACGACATTAAAGTATATTGAAATTATTATACAGCTTGGAAACCGCTTTGTGTCGCATGTCCTACAATGGTCAAGACAGAGAAAGAATTATACTGGAGTAAATTTGCTTTATTTGAATAATGTGAATTGTTTAGATTGAGCAAATGGTTTCTAATAATTAAGAGATTCATTAAAATTGTTTTCTTGACGTGCATATAATTTAAACAAAGACGACTCATCAATTTCGCTTACCTTGTCCTGAAGCAAAAAGCGCAAGAAGAATCACCCCAGTGAATTTTCCGAGCATTTTATTCATCGTCGAAGGACCAATAAAGCGGTTCCGAGTACCAAGAAGAAGCGATCCAAAATAATAACAATTATGATTAATTGCGCGTGTCACGAAAGAGTTATGTAAACAATCATGCGTAATCTGTAACAGTCAGTGCACAATTATGCCGGCTACTTTACAATGATTTTTAACACGCAAGTCTTTTTCTACTCGGAGCGGGCAAAATAGCAAGGCGCACATACAACTTGGACAGCTGTCACAACGCAAAAAATAGTTTCGAAAAAAAGTCCCACGAACTTTTTCTGTTGAGACGGCACCGAGAGATCCATGATACTGCTTGTGTTTACGACGCTTGTTTTGTTTGAGGCTTCAAAGTTCATATGTTGAAACGCGCACAACAAATGTTATAATTTATTCCGTCGAATCCTATAAATAAAGTTAGGCTTTTTTTATTCTCCTGAACGTTTACATGGTTTTTATGTAAATTCTCTCGGCACGACCGTGTTTATATTGTTATTGGTTGACACTTGTGACAACTCTATTTTCATCTATTTCCCGTTGCGCTTTTGTTAAATTTCCTTTTTTTTTTTCTTCCTGTATTGTTCGCCTAATTTATATTTCGCTTTGAACCAACAAGAAATTTTAATATTAATAGTCCTTGTTTATTGAAATTTTAGACTAAGTCGTTTTCAGTAAATTTTCAGGGGCGCACATTTTTTTTTCAGTTCATCAAACGTCCACAATTTCTCACATATTTAGATTTTCCTCGCACAAAATTTGCTTGCATTTCACTCTAACTTCAGCATCCGTTTTAGATACATCGTGTTTCGCCGGTCAACTATAAAGTCACCAGCCTGAATATATGGTACGCTAGCGTCGGAAGCTGACGGCGGACTGAAACAAGTGAATAGCGACGCTGCACCCCTAAAAACGGAGCATCCCTCCCGCGCATCCATTCCCCTATGCTGCTCGGCTAGATCTGTGTATCGGTTATTTGTTTTATGTTGCGTCGAATTCGGACAAAAAAAAATATCGTGTAATTTTATCGAATTTCCATTGTAATCTCGAAGGGGTTACGTGTTTTAATTTATATTTATTGCTGTGTGAAAGTGCGCAATTTTTGAGACGGACATGTTTGTTACATGTTCGACTAATTAATTTTTCCAAGTTTTAAATGTTTTATGACGCAAATACCATTAATAAATGCGTCGAACGCATACTGGATGATAACAATTCCATACTCTGCATGGAAAACATTGTCATTGTAAAACAACCCTCACGCTCAACAATACTATCAGTGTTTTATTGACAATAATAATAGCATTGCGACTTCTTTCTGCCATAAATATTTCAAAATTTTTATGAACAAACTTAGGCGTGCTTGCTATAATTAATAAGGGTCGAACATTCTTAGGATATCTGGTAAAAACCAGTATAAAGATAAACATGGCAGCGGCGTAGATTTCAACGTCGCCGCTGAACGGCTTATATGCCCGAGACACTCTCACCCTCGCGCTCATTACGTCAGAAGCAACCGTTCGTAACATGATTGCCTTTGTAGTTTCTTTCAAATTAATAATTATGAAAACATTATAATTCTTTACTGTAGCTTTTAAAAAGACTGGCATAATACATTTAATTCATATCAATTATAGCGCCGTCACTGCAAGAAGAATGCGAGAGATAAATTTAACCGCCGGTTAATATCCTTGGAAACCATTGTGCTGATAATAGTTTCCTAGGATATTAACCGACGGTTAAATTTATCAGGAGGTGGTAAGATCGGACCTATGATCGCTTCAGCATACTAGTAGTACTTCGTATATTTAACGAAACCTTCCGCCTAAAATGCGCCTAGACCTGATAATTAGGTATAGTTTGTAAATACTGATGTGAAATACCTGATTCTATTATCAACAGGCCTAGGCGCATTTTAGGCGGAAGGTCTCGTTAAATATACGAAGTACTACTAATATGCTGAAGTGATCATCGTCGGAAAAAGTTCGAATCTTTAACGCGTCTGCCCTGTAAAAACAAAACAATAAACCAGTCGACGCCCGAGAAGTCTATGCGGCACGCCGTAACCACAGTTACTGTCGACTGGATATAAAAACTTGTTTACATAACCGATTCATTCTGAAATGAACTCGCATTCTTTTTGCAGTGACGGCGTTATAATTGATATGAATTAAATGTATTATGCCAGTCTTTTTAAAAGTTACATTAAAGAATTTTAATGTTTTCGTAATTATTAATTTGAAAGAAACTGTACTGGCAATTCTGTTACACACGTAATTTACAACAAACGGTTGCTTCTGATGCAATGAGCGCGAGGGTGAGAGTGCCTCGGGCATATAAACCGTTCAGCGGCGACGTTCAAATCTACGCCACTGCTTTGTTTATCTTTGTACTGGTTTTTACCAGATATCCTAGGAATGTCCGACCCTTAATTATCAATGTTACTGGTACTTTATCAAAACACTGGTTGCCATTCATGGTCTTAAATTAATTTTTGTTAATTTGATGTAGCGTACTGTATTTTCTTTTTAAAATAAGTTACAGTTGAGTACTGAACTACTTTTTCTTGTTGAACACTACTGCTAAGTGTTAAACGCTTTTTCTTGTTGAAATTTGCCCACCGAAATGTACAGAATTTACCAAAGTATACCTGAATGTCCTTATAATGTTGCTTATATAATAATAATAATAATGCTTGCGACAGGGAACGCACTATAAAATTAAACAAGAAACTTTTTCACTCTCGCCTACTTGTCGTGGGTGTGTTGCTCAGAGTGTGCACAATTTAGTACTTCTAGTATTCCGTGTACCATATTTACCATATACAGGGTGATTCAGAATAAATGTCCGACCCGTTAGGAGCGTATTTACTAGGGTCATTCAAGCACGAAATTGTAAGAAATAAATTTATCAGAGACATTCCAAAAATCAAACTTCTTTAAGTCCAAAATAGAAATTATGATTCATTTCTTATGCATGCACACATAATAATAATATTCTTTATTAATAATAATATTATTTATTGCCTAACCGAAAGTTCCAATTACAAGGCAAATGCTACTCCATGCTACCATAGAGGTTTTTCTGATTAACTTATTATAAGCTAAAACTAAACAGTAATTAACTAATTCATTAACTAATCTTAGCTAAGTTAATTAAATTTTAACTGAAGCGATAACAATAAGATATATGCAGCAGATTCGCAGATGATGCTAGAATTAATCTAATTAAAACAATAGCATGCAGAAGAAAGAATATAATGGAGAATGAAGAATAGAATGGAGAATGAAAAATAGAATGGAGAATGGAGAAAGAGGGCAATAAGGTTAAGAATGAGACTTTAGAAATCAGTCATTATCTAGAAGCTTTACTATTGAGACAAGATTATCATTGAAAATGTCACATCTTAGACAGATGTTATTATAGATTGAATACATTACATGAACTGGAGACCTCAATTACATGTTGGTTCTCGCCATGGAAAAATAAAAAGTAAAAGATTCTCTTGCTACGGGTCCTGGTACTAAAAAGTTTAATTTGTTTGTAGAAACTGGCAATCTACCTGATTATGCACTAATTTACACAAAAGAGTAACAACAATACATTTTCTCCTGTGACTAAGTAATGAAACTTCGAATCTTGATATTAACTGTTCCTGATCTAACCCTCTCTCAGGATATACAACATATCTCTTGAACCACATATATTTGAAAAATTTTCTCTGAACATTTTCTAAGATAGAAGAATGTCATTTCAATATCGGTATCCAAGCAATCACTGAATATAACCTGGACCCGATTAAAGAGAAATTAAACATTTTTAAGGCTTTTTCATTGGCGAAAGATATACAATTTCTAATAAGAAAACCTATCATTTTATCATAAGTTCGATATCCGAAAGAATGAATTGCGTGTTATACATTTTTTCTGTAGAAAGCCATGAACAAAAACATTTTAAATTTTGCTTCAACGTGAGCGCTAGTATACTAAACCCTTTATCCATAGAGACTTTTTGTTTTATTTTTTCGTGTACTACCTGTGGTTAACGACTCGGACACTTATTTTGAATCACCCAGTGTAGATAGTTTTTAAATCTTTAACCGGACACCCTTATGCATGCATACATAAGTTTGATGTCCGAAAGAATGAATTGCGTGTTATACATATTTTTCCGCAGAAAACCATAAACAAAAACGTTTCAAAATTTGTTTCAACGTGAGCGCTAGTGTTTCCTTCTACTCCGCGAAGGTTAATTGCTCTTGTGACGCAATACAGCTGTACCAGTACCCATTAACCAATTTATATCTGAATCTTCAATGCTTCTTATCTTAAAAACTTTGCGTACTAGACCCTTTATGCATAGAGACTTTTTGTTTTTTTTTTCTTGTGTATTACCTATGGTTAACGGCTCGGACACTTATTTTGAATCACCCAGTATAGATAGTTTTTTAAATCTTTAACCGGACACCGTTTAAATTAGAAGGAGCACTCTACGTTTCACTATCGCTTGATAGCTTCGTCAAGACAAGAGTCGATTTAATCATATTTACCATATTTTTAAGAATATTATATTAAAGAAATTATCTTGGACTGAACATCATTATCAATTTCTGTACCTTCAGCTGTAAAAATAAAATCATTTTCGTATAGTTCTTGCTCGTGAGTAAATAATAATATCTGCAAAACATCAAGTAAGTTTTAACATTTTTAGTTCGTTTTTAAAAGTATTTTTATTTATTTCATATCTTTCAAAAATAAAATAATTATTCTTAGGCCCTTTACCACCCTTTAAATTTATCTACCAGATAATATCTTTGGAGACAATTGTAACCACAGTGGTTTCCAATGCCTCCTCGCGTAAGCACAAACTAGTGCAAAAGAAAGCACGAAAAGTGTAATTTTCATAACATAACATACATAGGAAGTTCGATAGCGCACGGAGGAAATTAAAATGGTAGGTAAGGGGAGATCAAAGTAAAGCTGTTTTCTCAATAAACTTTCGATGAAAATTCAATAACTAAAAAGTTACAGTACGTTAAAATTAACAAGCACTTGCTGCTAATGTTTTCAATTCAACTCTGAGATTAGTTGAACAATATTTAGGTAAGAAAAATTAATAAATAAAAAAAATTAATGCAAAAAAAAATGCTGTTCATAGTGAAAGCCATTTACGTACTAATTAAAATAAAGTAGAAAGCAAGTTGATATAAAAATTCATTTAAATGTCAATTCTTCTAAGGTTCAAAGTTAATATAATTCACCATTAAGTAATTAATTCAATATAATGGTGAATTACATTAACTAGGAATACACGAACATGATTCTTTCTATGGAGTTGCTGAACAAAATACTAAACTAGACAAAATACTAGGGGCCTTATTCTCGATTCGAGTGAATAAACTCGCAAGAGAACGTAACGTCAAAATGACGTAATCCTCTTACGATTAATACAGTTTTGTACGAGGTACTACGTCATTTTGACGTGACGTTCTCTTGCGAGTTTGTTGCGTCGATTCGAAAATAAGGCCCCAAGGGCGTATGGATTTAGAAAAATCTTCAAATCAACAAATACCATTCGAAAATACACCTTCCCTCCAATAGTATTTCAACGGGCAAGAGAGACTGGACAATTACAATCTATGAAAGGTTATGGTGATCAACTTAAAAAAAAAATTAAATTTCTGTCCTTACTGGTTATTGGGTAGTGATTAAAACCGAATTAAGAAAACAAGCTTTAATTTGATCTGCTCTAGCTCCCTTTCAAATCTCCTCCATATATTTTGAGACACCCTGTACGAGGGAAGTGCCAAGATTAGATTTTTTTAAAGAGGGTAGGGTCGAAATAACATAAAGTTTGGACATTTTTGTTACAGGGAAATGGAAAAATCGAGCCTTAGAAAAATGTAGAAGTAAATAAACTCATTTTTCACCCAGAAACACGCAGAAATAATTATTCTTAGAAATAAATCCAAAATTCTAAAACGTAAAAGCAAATAAAAAATAAAACTAATTACTTCTTGAATGGAAGGTACTAACTTTGATAAATGTTCATCAAAGGAAAGATTGGAGGTAGAAATCATAGAGTTCCTAAAGCTTGAAGTTTTATATAAATCAAGCATTTCCAAGAAATTCCAGCACGATGTACTTGTCTAAATCGAAGAGAAACTTGATAATATTTTTACACAAAAAAAATAAATAAAATCAAAGAAAACATTTCTGATATTACCAACAGAAAAGATTTAACTTTGAAAGATTCTTTGCCTAGAAGAATTATTCCAAAAACAAATTAAATTTTCCTGTACAATTTCAATATAAGTCAATAATAGAAGTAAAGGATACTAATAACGACAGTAATGAAAATTAGATGATATTGAGTTTCAATTTCAAAAGTACCAAAACGGACGCGAGTGTACTTTAGTATCACAAATTTCTAAAAATATCAAGACGGTACCAAAATATTACTTTTGGAAGTACTGCCGATAATTGATGGATAGAAGGGGGATGGGAGACGCCTTATTTGTCTTATGGCATTCGATAGATCACGAACGCTTACGATACGAATCGAAGAAGCTTTATCTGTGAGATCACTGATCTTGCAAGTAAGTACTTATACTAATTATGTTATACACAGTTAGATAAAAAATCGAGCAACTTTATTCCTCAAAGACTTCAAATGAAAAACAAAACACAGTAAATTTTGTTTAGCAATGTCTGAGAAACAATTACGAAACAAAGTTGCGCGACTTTTGTCCAGTTGTGTACTAAGTCGCTGATGTTTTGGGACGTTTTGCACATATTCAGGGCTATTCTGTAACATTGATATGCATATCAATTGATATGGTGTTTAATAATTGAAGAGAATTTGTTACGATTTCATAACAATTCACGTCGATTGCCGACCGCAAATTGAAGAGAGATGCATAATAACTCGATATCACATTCCAAACGGATTGCAAGTTGTTAGGAAACTATTTACAGAATATCAATTTTGCAAGGCCACTTAAAAACATAGCGATATCAAGTCCGTATCAATGTTACAGAATAGACCCCATTATTGGCAGTAATAAAATTGTGTATAGTTGTTCTTAAAAACCAATTCAAATAGAAACGCTGCTTTTACGTTGTTTTTTTTTATCAAAGTGAGACAAATAGATTTTGACAGTTTGGTAAGCTATTTCAGATTATAAAAATCAAATGAAATACGAATTGCTAAGTAACAAAACATCCCAGTTAAAGTTGAGATTCTTGAGATTATTTTTTCCTTTTTGAGGGAAGGTATCATTACCTTTCTAACTGATCATGTCTTATCGTCATATGTGTAACACTTTACCTCAATCTGATTTTTCATTTTAAAATGTTGTTTAATGAAAGAAGAAACTGGGCGTCTGGAATTTTTTGAATACGAGTGTATTTTAATTTTCGTCCTTTTAAGAATTACATATTGTTTTCGCTACAAATCGCCATAAATAATTTTTTGATCCTCATTGTTAAACAATAATCAGATTAAATTTTTAGAAAATTAACAATGGCAAGTTTAAATATGTATAAATATTACAAATATTAGAAGTAGTCATATTGAAGGCAAACGCACATTAAACATTTATTGAATTAGAAGTAAATTAAGCCTGGAAACTTTTTCAAAGAAAAAATACGCTTTTTTTTCCTAAGAAGCAACAAATTCAACGTATTCATAATTGATTTAAAAATACGTGAGGGTGGAAGCCTCGAAGATCAAATGCAATTAGGACGACAAGTTATGCGTTAGCTTCGCCTCGCTTAGTTTAGAACGTAAACTGCAACGACACGCCGAAGAAAAGCCAAATCCTCCTCGAAATTACGTTTTTCAGGATGATTTACGAGGAAGAAACGCAAGAAGTTGTAATGACAGGCACCAGGAGGCCGACTTTCGCGTTTTCCTTTAATTTGAGCCCTCTTAAAATTAATATCGACAGCATCCCTGTGTAAACAGGTTGCGCAGTACCTACAACATTTGAGCAAGTCACGAAATTTAAGCAAGCAAGAAGAATTCGTGTTGACTAAAATATTTGCCCGGAGAAGTGTTCTAAATCCGCTATTAATTTAATCTGAGTTAGACAGATTTCATAAATCACTTCATTGTATTAAGTTTTCATGTTTTCAATCCGTCTTGGAGTGAATATCTGCAAAAGTTACCCCCTATCACTAATTACCCCTGATTTAACCCTTTCGGTGTCGGTTACTAATGACGCTCTCCCATTGTTCATCTCCCGTTAAATGACGTGGACTTTGTTTGTCTTAAATCTGAGCT
Source organism: Prosopocoilus inquinatus (assembly GCA_036172665.1). Classification (NCBI taxonomy): domain Eukaryota; kingdom Metazoa; phylum Arthropoda; class Insecta; order Coleoptera; family Lucanidae; genus Prosopocoilus; species Prosopocoilus inquinatus. The sequence goes on from CM069875.1 coordinate 36,574,917, forward strand.
TTTTATCTCACTTCGAGTTTCCTAAATTGACTTCACTTTCGAATCACCGGTCCGGGAGTTTTTCCTCTTTCGCTGCAATTTATTTCCGTCGCTTTTAATTTTGTTGACTGTCCCATAATTTTACTTTGTTTGCCGTCGAGTTAAAAGTTTTCCGTTCTTGTTTGTCGTCCTGATAAATCAGGCGGGGAGTTGACCGGATTTCAATGGAGGCGAATACGTAAGAAGAAAAATTCTAATCCTGTAACGAAATGCGTACCTAAAGGAATGCTTAGGTAGTTCGGGTAGATGGCGGCACATCCAGTTCGTAGCTGGGGGGTAGATTTATGAAGCTATTTCCCATCTAATGAAACACCGTACGCCAACCGGTGATTACACCCTAATGAGAATGCACTTCGATTTTTGATACCGCTCGGGTGACTTTGATACTCCGACATTGCTGTTGCTGTGGAAACGCGAAAAAGGAAATAAATTTTATGGGGAAATAAAACTGATTAAATTCCAGAACTACACTAAACGTTTTCGGGCGCGGATCTTTACGTAAAGTTGCACAAGTAAAATTAAAGTAATTTCAGAAAAACTTTCATTAAATTATATTTCTACAGATTATTCTCAAGGAACATAATTCTTTCTGGTGTAGTAATTACAGACCTGAAAAGTTATTGAAAACATTCCTTTTTTTGTCCATGAAACTTACGTCAACTTCGTGAAAGCATTAGCGCCAGATGCTGCCTCATCAATAGGAATTACATAAAAGTTTGTTGTGCGAATAAATATAAAAGGACCTCGGCGCATTTTTCTATGTGAAAGGAACCTTAACGCTTGATTAGCTGGGGCTGAACGAAACAAACGATGATGCCTAGAGCCCTCCTGCCCGAAACTTTGTGGCATTTATTCTAAGCAGTGCAGGGTGTTAAGTTTGGCGTAACAAGTTTAGGAAACTACGCCGTGTTTGAGGTGCGTAATTTAATATTTAATACGGTTTAATATAGTTTAAATTTGTATCCGGAAACTTGTGTGGTATGATGTAGATGTTGTTATTATACTTCGAAAGCTCTTTGTTAAATATTTGTATGTGTATACATGGTAGAAATCCGGTTTGAAACTTTTTGAGGAAACGAAATTCCTCAAGAATATTTTCAGCAGTATGAGTATTTTACCCACTTGATAACTGGGGCAAATGATTTATTTATATTTCGAAGCCCATTTAATTCATAATATGTGTACGGATTGAAATGAACCTCAGCCATAATTGGGTATTAGCACAAGTACCTCCAACAATGAGCTTCTTTCTTGAATAGGGATTATGCTCGCTCTTTACGTCGGCAATGCATCTACACCTTTCACCTTGCCACGAGAGGGTATTCATAAAATCTACCGGCATAAAAGGTCCTTCTCTCCGTAGGTAGACCTGAAGAATTTATTTCCTTCGCACTGGAGCAGCGACCGAAAAATCTTGATTTGGAAATAAAGGAAAACGCTCTGAAACAGAGTGCCACGCACTCATGTACGCATAAAACCGACCTTGGATTTTATAACGAGCATACATAGAGCGGTTTTCGTAATAATATTTTGTTTATTTTAATTAGAGAAGAAAAAAGAGGATGACGAGTTTACAAAAGAAATTGTTTACAGTACAAGCAAATGTGTTTATAAGCATAAACAGGCGAGATGACAACATGCAGTAAATGTATGTAGCGAAATTAAAAAAATACATAATACAAAATAAATAGCAAACCGTTTTCAATTATGCAGAGCACCTTGTGGAAATCAGCATCGAACCTAAACAATATGTTTCAGTGGTTAAAACGGTAGAAAAGACATGAAATTTTGAGAAATATGCATGTTTACGAGGGAAGAGGCAACTTAGTCCGATATTCTTCCACCACGGCTGATGAGATGTACAGGGTGATTTTTGGAAGTGAGGCCAAATTTAATATCCTCGCTTTTAAATGTGTAAACTCACCTCAAAATCATCTGTTTCCTTTAAACTAAAGTTTTGTCACCTCTCTGTTTTGTATGAATCTATCTACACTCTGAATATTATTTTCTAAACTTTTGCAATCTAATTTATTCATATATTTTCCGCCTTTTCTTATTTTTTTTGCAATTCTGCTTTAGACGTCTAAAGCTATTTTGTTTTCAATGACAATTGTTTTAGACAACGATCAGCCTGTTTGGTTTTCGAACAACTTTAACACTTCTACAATTATGAAGACATTTTAGGAATTTAGATTCCTAAGTAAGCACAGTGCAGCACCCAAATTAATTCAGTTCTTTTAATCTGCTTCCTTTTTTCTTTTTTCTTTTATGTTGCCTTAGAATCAAAATTGTTCTGACTTCTGCAAACTTTCTTAATTTCTTCGGTTGTTAAGCAAATACAACAAGGCCTTCATAAGTTGAATAGGTTTTTCATATTATTTTTTCCCATTTTTTTTTTATTTTCAGTTGCGTAGCCGAGATGGTTGGATCCGCTGGCAAAGGCTTTGACGGTGTGAGTTCGATCCTCACTCGGTGCACTTGAATTCTACGTGAGAAATAGAATTATGTTCGGATTTATGTCTGGGTTTCTGCATTTCTTGGTTTTTAAAGCGAATATTGAAAGAGAAAGAGCAACAGCGCAGCCGCAGGGGATTACCAAAATCACTAGCTAATGCAAGCCTTACCCAGTACAATCCTCTAAGCTTAGTGGAAGAATATAAGTGTGTAAAAAATAATCTGTAATCTAGTTTGTGAATGTTTTGTAAACAAACGCAATTCAGCTATCGCTACTCAGGCTTTTTAAAGTGCTTTTTCTTCCCTCCACTTACACAGGAATGTCAACGTTTTTGATTTCCGAATTTCTTTAGATCTTCTTCTTCCTTAATTAGGTATGCTGACGTATTAATAAATTTGGTTTTAAAGATAGGCGGTTTTTCCAAAATTATAATTCTGGCTTCTTTAATATTTTTGCAATTTAAATTATGTCAGTATTTCATTTTTTTTTGTTTCTTAAGAAACGTAAGAATTAGCATGGCCGCCTTGCATGGGGGACTCATTAGGACCAAATCCCGCTTCAATTTGTCTATCCTACTGCAATGTTAGGTCAAAAAGCGATAGTAAGATGTCGCTATTTTATATGTAAGAATTAGAGTTTCCGGGTCTTCAAAACTGCTTCTCCGAATAAGAATCTTTACCTCTTTGGCTTCTGAATTTCTTCCTTTTTCGATTTAATTTGATTTTTAAATAAACCCAGCTTAAAATTCCTTTGAGTTTCTTCCTTCTCTCTTTCTCTCTCTCCCTTTTTTTTATTATGCAGGCATCTTTCGAAAATCTAGGTTTCTGTAAAGTTTCTTCGTTCTTAATTTTACCAATGCTTCAATTTAAAAAGTACGTACTTTTGATTCTGCAAAAGTATTCTTTTTTCTATATTTCAAACTCCACATTCTTTATTTCTGAACTTCTCTAACATTTATGCAATTCAGCTTTAATCTTTTCTTCTTCGAAACTGTACCTTTTCTCAATTCTCTTTTGCTTTTTCTCTCTTTGTGTTTCTAAAAAAACAATTTCCGTCAAATTTCTTTAATTGTCTTCTCTGTTTACTCCCTTTTCCCACCATAGAAGAATGTCAGTATTTTTTAACAATTTTTTTTTAACTTTTCACTCTTTTATGTGATTTTTTCAAGCGTTCTAGTTTTGGTTTAGATGTTCTTCTTCTTTTTCTTCTCATTCCCTTTTCAGGTTCCTTCGCACAAAATAAAAGAGTAACTAAATGAAACACATAATTTAAATTAATTTTATTTTATGTACCTATCTTCAATTCGTCAAAATTGTTTGTATCTCTCCTGTCAGTTCAACTTCACGCACCATGCTTTAGTCAAAAATAGTATCTTTTAAAAAATCCTGAACTGAAGTAACATTTTTCCCTTCGGAAATACTTGTAAATATCTCAAAAATACTATCTTCTAAAAAATCTGGAACCGAATAGTAACATTTTTCCCTTGAGAAATATATATTTGTAAATACCTCAATCTCTTACTCAGTTATGAAAACATTGTAAGGTTTTCGGTTTTTAAGTACAAACACAATATGTTCAATTGATTGAAATGTTCAAAACTCTTCTCCAGTTTTGAATCCCCGTTTTCTTTTAAGTGAGTATCTCATTCTTTTTAATTTGTTTATGGGTTCTATATTTTTAATTACGCAATCATAATAGAGTTTCAATTCCTTAGATTCTTATTCATTTTTTTAGACTCTGGATGAACATGGAAGGACTTTAGTTTCAAGCTCACAAAAAGTAAATTTTTAATCTGTTGAATGCACTATACCATTTTATTTTATCCGTTTCTACTTCTCGGTATGCGTCTCTTAGTATTGTGAAAATTTTATAACTACTAAAAATTTTCAAGAATTTTTTAACTGTTCCTTAAAAGTTGAATTAATACATTCATCAATTCTAATTAATTCTTTTTTGACTTTTTATTCATATCTGTAAGAAAAATTCTCTAATAAAATCTTCTGTAAAAATACATCTTAATTTGGAGACTCCCAACTTGTCGATGATAACCGATGAGTCGTATTTAACGCCGTGTCTTCCAGATAGTTAAGTGATTGATTCGACTGTCACCCCGATATCCCGAAATCTTTCAACAGAGGGAAATACTTGGAGAGCCCGTCGCACGGCCTTCCACCAATCCTTTCGCTCGATGTTTATATATTTATTTACCCCAGTTTTGTTGATAAAACACCATTAGTTTCGCCTCAACCGACCGGCACGAAGTTATTCCCAGCCACACGAAACATCTTTTCTTCTACCCTTGATACTGTCGCTGGGCAGGCGTGGTCGCATATTTCATAGCCATCTGCGTTTCAGGCTCCTGTTGGCGTATTTCACTCTCCGAACCTTTCATTGTCGTAACAATCCATTGTTAAAGTGACGCCTAAATGCGTAAGTTTCACAACCACCATACTCGAGTTGGGTGGTCAAAAGTTTCGATTCGACTAAGAATTGGGCTGTATAATTTTATTAATAAATTATCCACGTCTATCGACCAAACTCTGGGGCTCTTATAGGTGTGTGTGTGTGTACGCGACCTGATGATTTATAGATTGAAATTTGTGATTTATTGCGTTTTTTTCGAAAGCTGCTTGCTCGGCGACCTGTTGTAAATAATGTCCTTTGTGTTGCTAATGTTTGTGTTTAGGATTTTAATATGATTTTATTGGAGTCATAAATTTTAGGAAAATTCAGAATGTATAGTAGTTATCCACATGAATCAATACGTTCGTTTCAAAAATTTCCCATTTTATCCATTATTTGTCTTTATGAGTTAGTAATCTAGCCAGCAAAGGGGTGGGTAGTTCGATGCAACGCAACGAGGTATCCCCTAATATGTGGAAGAGGAGCCTCGGCAACCCTAGGCACTCCACAGAAACCTGAAGACACCCGGAATGACTTCTTGCGTGTAAAAATAAGTGAAAGCAATGACTTAACAATGATGCGCTGGTCCTCACTCATCAACAGGGAAAATAATTCAGCCCACTTATTGTTGGACGCTTTTTACGGCATTGTGTTCTTTCACAAGGGATAAAATGCGAGTATTCGTCATAATTCGCAGAACTTATTTGGGTGAGGCTCGTACAGTCGAAGTATTAATAAATAATTAATAAATTTTCGTACTCTTTGCAGAAAGAGTGGAATTATTCACCGCATTGTCACATTAAGCGGGGGATGTTACGATATACAATAAATGGGGATATAAAATAATCAAAGCTTTTTTCTTTACAATAAATGTTCCTTTGGTACAGCACGCGAGACCAAACAATCGCGATTTCACTAACTCACTAATTAGTTGACTTCGGCGTACTGAACTCATTACTAACTAGACTAGGCTAACCACTGCCTACTGTTTGTTACTGACTAACCCACTAACTGAATCCAATTGATTAACTCAGTAATAAATAACTTAATTTACAACAAATTTCCCTTTTTATACTATCCGTGCAGCAGGATGTAACAATTTATTTTCGTATTATTCTGAAAGTTCGAGTCCAAACGTATCAAAACTGTCAGCGTCTCGTCAAATACATTTAATGAGCGAACGCGTCAATTGTTTTGAATGTAATACGATCTGTATTTTCAATTCAAGTTAAAACAACTTGGTTTTCACGTCAGCATGAAATCCTCTCTATTAAAACGCCCGTATAAGCGATTGTAGCAACGAGAATTAAACGGGCTGTTCTTCTGCGAGCAAAAAATCATCTATCATCACAACTTCGTTACGAACTTATCCTGAGGGTAAGTTCAAAAACTGGTGGTTTCCGTACACGCAGCATATCGTTCACCAATTATTCTTAAATCGTCCAATTGAGGTATTCCCTTAAATTGCAAACTGGAGTCTTAGAACTTTATGTGCTCGTGTCAGCAAAGGTCCTGTCGCTGGATGGTGTAACTAAATACCATGTTCTCGCAATCTTCGTCTTACTGTAGACCAAACGCGGGCATATAAATCCGCAAAGAGCCAGCCTTTTCTTCGACGCGACGGTCTGAATGAATCCATTAAGAAACAAGTGTGATCTCATGGAAGTCACAAAAAATGTTCGTGTCGCATTGGTTGTTGTGATTAGCGCGCGAATATTGCTAAGGAAAGGGATATACCCCGACATGCTCCCCTATCATGCCAACGCCTGCTATAGACGTACTCACCTCCCTGCCATGAACAAAGCGGTTTTGCAGTGATCTTGCGTTATGGCAAAGAAGCCACAATCAAAGACCGATCCTCTCTAGCGGTTGTAATTCATTTGCGACCAGATCCTTGCCGTCTTTCATGTGAACCAGTCTGAGTAAATCGTTCTTTGGACAGTTGACCGACTAACGCCTAGTAGTCTGGCCTCATATCATTGTCAAGCAAAACTACAATTTGAGCTGCTTTGGTAAGCCGTTCAGCCGTCTTAACCAAATTTAAATTGCACAAGAATACTGCTTGACGAACACTGAAGTAATGAACTAGTGTTAGAGAATGAAAAGCAGCAACAGCTTTCTGAGAAAATTTTCTCTGATAAGCGGTCCAATCTAAGAATTTTTAAACAAATTAATTTAACGAGTGTATTTATACTCATACTGTGTATGACAATTTATCTGTCAGCTTGGCGCATGCGTGTAAGAATTCTATTATACTATTTATTCGGAAACAATCTCACATGCTCGAATAATAGACTCGTACTGCAAATTTCTCTCAAAAATAATGAATTTTTTTTTAGATCTTTCAGATATGAATGTAGATAGAAATGAATGTAGATACAAATAGTTTTTTGCATATTTTCATAGCGGCACTTTAATTAGTTATAATCCTGTATAAGTAAATAATAAAGTTAGTTGCGAAATCGAATTTATACAAGGTTTTACAAAAAATTAAGATTTAGGCCCGGTTTCATCATCACAGTTTAATTTTAAACTTTGCTTTATTACCATGGTAACAATTGCAAGGATAATTGTTTCCATAGAAATAAAACGGAGCTTAAAGTTAAACTGTGATGGAGAAACCGGACCTGAAAGCTAAGTTGAATGGCTTAAAAATTGAAACTGCTTGTATTTATTTATCGGAGAAGGACATGATCTTTTTCAAACGAAAGATTTACATAAAAGGATAAGCCGAAAATTTGAACTGATCTGTTACATAAGGACTTCGATTCATTTATAACAGACCTCTTTTTTCTATTTACAAAAGTACGGGCTTGTGAATAGTTTAATGGCTTAATTTATAAAAGAACTTTAATTTTAGAAAAAGTCACGGATTAGTAAGAAAACCAATAGATTTTTTTTTAAATATAGGCAAGGCGCGCTACTTTCGTTGCACGTAATTACTGAATGTTGATGTCAGACCCAACTCCACACAACATGTGATCGACGTCATTATTCACTAATGACGTACAACGAAATGTAGCGCGCCTTGCCTATATTATTTGCTCAAACGTTACTTCTTCACATTTGTAAACAAAATTCTCTTGTAAGAAAAAACTTTTCCGTAATTGTACGTTGTTTCTTCTGTATTTTTCAGTTTAGAAAAATGTAAACCTTTACAGAGAATGTAACGGCGTATTCGATTGGTTGCACTAGTGCGCACTGATGATATTTTCATCTCGGTTCAACATTATGTAATAAAATGAGATAGGGATATCGTGAGTGTGCACCTGTACGGCCAATCGAAAACGCTAAAAGAACATTCGAGGAACATTTACGTTGACTTATTTTTGCTTTCATTAAATTTTGATACTTCATCATGGATTTAATTAATATTTCTAAAAAGATACGTATTTTAAATCATTAAAAAAAATCAATAGAAGTAACCCACCAACAAATGCTAGCGGGTTATGTTATGACGTCATAGCATCTGCCGTGCTGCGGTACGTTTGAAAACTAAATAGATGTGCATCTTTTATCCGTAATCGCATTTTCACGACTTTTAACTCATTTTGCATCTCGCCGACTCGTTTACGTTACTGACAAGACAACAGGCAAACTTCTGACATCTCATTTTAAAGTACAGTCGAAGCTCCATAACTCGAACTGCCAAGGGACCTGAGATTAAATTCGGGTTATAGAATATTCGAGTTAAAGGACATGATTACATACTTTACATGTTCATACATATTATGTATTTATTTACATATTTTATTAATAAGTACAAAAAACATATAAACAATAGTATACAAACATCAAAATTTAATATAATAAACGTGGTGGTATTTTGTATTCCTCAGCAATATTTTTCTTTTCGACACCATTTTCGATTTTCTTTTTAATTTCAAGCTTTTGTTGAACTATAAGGCTCTTAAGTTGATGGAAATTTATATGTATGTGAAGAAAATACGACCAAATTAATTGAAACACTAAACGCAACTGAAGTGCGTAGCATTATTGTCTCAGATCCGAAGAAGGGGATTCCCAGAAGCACCATCACTGGAAACGTAAATTGGCGATAAAAAGTGGGGATTTGTCGTAAAAATTCGAGTTATAGAGCTTTGTGTGTCCTTTGTTCGTCAAATTTATTTCGAATTATGGAAATTTTCGAGTTATAGAAATTCGAAACAAAGAGCGAGAAACCAATGCGACACGCTCGGAAACGGCGGCGGACAGCAAGCGACTTCGAGTTATAGAAAAATTCGAGTTATAGGAGTTCGAATTAGGGAGCTTTGTCTGTATTAAATATGGGGAAACTTTAATTTTTTAAAAAATTTTGTGTAAATGGTTTTTGCTTGCAGTGAAAACCTCGAGAAGCCTCTGGACAGCTGTTTCAGCCCTGCTTGGGGCCTCTTCAGCAGAGACGTAGCTCGACATTCCCACTGCAAACAAAAACGACTTGTCCAATTTATTCGCAATTGCGATGTAATGTAATGTAATGGAATGTCGAGCTACGTCTCTGCTGAAGAAGCCCCAAGCAGGGCTGAAACAGCTGTCCAGAGGCTGCTCGAGGTTTTCACTGCAAGCAAAAACGATTTGCACAAAATTTTTTTAAAAACTCATTATGCTTTGACAGCAAGCACGGCCGCCTTGCATGGGGGACTTATTAGGAACAAATCCCGCTTCAATTTGTCTATCCTACTGCAATGTCAGGTCAAAAAGCGATCGTAAGATGTCGCTAGTTTATGTGTTTAATTTTTAACAAAAGCCAAAAATATAATGTGGATCCGCTATTAAACTAATCAGAAAATTGAGTAAATACAGTACATATTTAAAGATTCAGTACATTAGTACTGCTTTTTAAAAAAATTACCAATTTCAAATTTCACTTGCAGGCCTTTTTTAGTTAGAGAGCAAATAATAAAATTATAAACAGATAAAATAGCGACATCTTACTATCGCTTTTTGACCTGACATTGCAGTATGATAGACAAATTGAAGTGGGATTTGCTCCTAATGAGTCCCCCATGCAAGGCGGCCATGCTTGCTGTCAAAGCATAATGAAAGTTTTAGAAAAATTTTGTGCAAATCGTTCTTGATTGCAGTGAAAACCTCGAGCAGCCTCTGGACAGCTGTTTCAGCCCTGCTTGGGGCTTCTTCAGCAGAGACGTAGCTCGATATTCCCACTGCAGTGGTTTTGGTCTGCAGTGGGAATGTCGAGCTACGTCTCTGCTGAAGAAGCCCCAAGCAGGGCTGAAACAGCTGTCCAGAGGCTGCTCGAGGTTTTCAATGCAATCAAAAACGATTTGCACAAAATTTTAATAAAATTATAGTTATAGAGAAATTCAAGTTATAGGACTTCGAGTTACGGAACTTTGACTGTACAATGCTAGATAGAATGAACCACGGCCAGCTGAATTGATATCACATACGGCCAGTACAATTCGCCTAAAAATATATTCCAGTAAAGCAAGCCATGGAGTGTGTCAACTAGCGCCCTCGAGTACTCATTAATTAGCTGTTACCATGGTTATGATACCGATGCCTATTTTAACTACTTAAATTTCAGGAAGAATTGACTTTTTTAGGGGAGCCACTTGACATCCGTTTGTCATTTTTAACAAAAACAGTTCTTTTTTAATGCTCTCAGACCTAAAATTAATTATTATTACACATTTAAAAATAGCGGACAAAATATTCAAAAATGGCCGTGTTGGGTCGTCTTTTTTTGATATATTGTAGAGCAACTTAAAATAAGTAATTGAAAACGAAGTAATAAAGACCATGTATCATTGGAGGCTTTTGAAAATTCATCGTAAATCCTCAACCTCACGCAAGATCCCTGCATCAGACACGAGCACACATGAATATGCATCGGCGGCGGCATTTTGGTCGTCGAATTTCAGACGAATAATAAACGGTCCTGTTTCGGGACAAGTGGCGGCGAACATTTTACTGCGGCCGTATGCCCAGCGGTGACATTCAGCCTAATGAATTATATTAACAGTTGAATTGCAAGGGGTTAAAACTACCCCGGCGTCAGGTGATATCCTCGGTCGCTTTGCATTTGTTTGTCAACTGTAATGGGGTGGAATCCCTTGAAATTTGAGGTGAGTACACTTCAGTGTCGTCGCTGACGAAGGCTTTGGCGGAAGTGGCGCGAAAGATGGACGGATCTGCGTGAGTTTCAAGTGTGTGCGTGTGATAATCTCTTTTGTGATTAAATTCAATAGCTGTACTGTTACGAAGCAAAGTGAAACGTATAATATTGTCAAGATATATCAGGATCAAGTTTAATTAAATCATATTGTTACATGAAACGGATAAGTTATTTTGGAGATTATGCACAGGCTAGAGTCACGACTACTTGGATCTATCTAAAGGCGCGTTTCTACGAGGCCAGTAAACAGGCCAGTAGCACGGAGACAGTCAATTCAGTCAACGAAGTGAAGTCACAGAACTCCAGCCAGTGTTGGATATTAGTCGAATAAATTTTTAATCGTGACTAAAACTAAACGACTAAATTAGTCATGACTAATTTAGTTGTTAATCGTCAATCATACTTTAATATTAGTCTTTGAATAAAAAGTTGATTATTAATCGACTAAATTCAATCATGAATAATAATGAATGACTAAATTGACGACCAATAAATAATTTTTAAATTAAATGAAATGTCACTAAACCGACCACTGGATCCCTAAATTTTTATGAACTATTTGCAAAGAAAGTAACTTTTTATAATCAATGTAGATCGTTCCGAACACTGTAAATACCTCGGGTCTTCTGTAGTTAATTAATTAATTAGTTTCATGTATTCTTCAAGCAACAATCCTGTGACGAAAATTGAAGGAAACGTCCGAAAATATGTTAAGCAGCCTTGCACTGCACAGATTAATTAGATTCATCATAACTGATGACTAATTTAGTCATTAATCATCAATTCGACTAAAAAGATGCCCATCTCTGACTCCAGCTACTGACCTATTTTCTGGTCTCGTAGAAACGCGCCTTAAGGGTGAAACATTAAGAAAAATAACTTTTTATTTACCAAATAATGTAAGTAGCACAATCAAGTAACGAAGAAGGCTTCTTTAGCCATTGTCTTGGCAGTGGTCACTAAAAGTACAAGTTAAACGCTTGTTAAACTGTATTATCAGTAACTTATTATCAAGCGTGCACGTAATAACTTGAACACTATTAACTTCGTTGTTAACTTAAACATTAATCACGAATATTTTATTATTCAAGACGCCGAGTACCGCGCTTTATACTGCGTATGTCACGATTGTCATGACAACTTCATTTGTTGCTCCCTCTAGACATATGACATCTAGACCAATGTATGCCATGGACGTAACATACTAGACTTAACTTACAATACCTGAACGTTGAATGAAAATATGGTACGAGAAACGTAAAGTCAGTGGCGTAGCAATACGGTTTGCGAGGCAACCCGGCGCCCAGACGCCTTGGACGTCTGAGCACTTCGAAACCAAGAAATTTAATTTTTTTGTTAAAAAACAAACATACTTTCTCGTGTCTGGTTTTTCTTATCGATGTTATATCTAATTTTATTCTCATTTCCACAGTCACGGGCTGTTGCTGAATTACAACTTCTTACCAAGTCTCCAGTGGTTCAAAAATTTGAATTTAATTAATTAAGGTTATGTTTTGGTAATGTTTTTGTTATAACATTAAACACGAGTGACAGCTAGGACTGCGCGGATTTATCGATATACCGATATTATCGATAATTATCGAATAACGATATTTCCATTTAAGATATCTATGTATCGATATTATTAATATCGATATATGTCGAACTTATCAATATTATTGTTGGTATCGCTGCATCGATATTATCGGTGGTGTCGATATTATTGATAACGTAATTTTCCTGAAAATATTAATAATCAATCACATTTTATTACCTATTTCAGTTTTTACTAAAACTGTTATTGAACAATTTATGCACGTCATAATTACTAATTTTTGGAAAGTTTATTTTCCAAGATCAAAACCATTTAAAGAAAGTAAATTACTAATTATATCGGGTACCGTCGATACTGTAGTCTGTGGCGTTCAAAATAATTCGTCCAATTCGCACTAAACCTACTGGAATATGAATTTTATTAAAATTCAATTTCATATATGGCAAGTAATTAAGACTCTCGGTCACGATATAAAGAAAATTTTAAAATATTTCAATTAATTTTTAGTCTAGTCAAAGTTTATAAATATCAAAATGAAACGAGAGTTTTTTTTTAACTTTCGTGGATTCGACACTTATTCGTGTGCCCCCTTTTCACATATTTTGGCACGAAGACTATTCTTTTTTGCTGACAATATCTTGCTTTTATTTTTTATTGTTATTATTGGGGAAAACAATGAATTTTGATTCTTATGGATACGCGATTTCATGATTTCAAGAAAAGTTATGAAATAATATTTCTGAAAAATGTAAAGAAATAATTAGAAAAGTTTAAAATTTAAAAAACACATCGCTAGCTTGTCCAGCTTGTTCAATATTATCGATATATCGATAATTATAGATATTATCGATATATGGATAAATAACTACATATCGATAAATATCGATAATGTTGTTAATATCAATAAATATTGGTAATACCGATAAATATCGATAATTTATTTCTAAATTTATTTTTTTAGTTATCGATATCCGATATCGAAAAGAGGATATCGCGCACCCCTAGTGACAGCATAGCGTCTGACAGTTCGGCGGAAATAATAAATTACTGAATCATGTTTGTAAACTGTCAAACATAAAAATTTCAAACATATAAAATAGCGACATCTTACTATCGCTTTTTGACCTAACATTGCAGTAGGATAGACAAATTGAAGCGGGATTTGCTCCTAATGAGTCCCCCATGCAAGGCGGCCATGCTTGCTGTCAAAGCATAATGAAAGATTTTAGAAAAATTTCAGTTCGGCGGAAATAATAACTTACTGAATCATGTTTGTAAACTGTCAAACATAAAAATTTCACTAATATAGGGATCTTTTTGTTGCCAACCCCGGACACTTGAGATTGACCACTTTGTATACAAAAATTTCAATAAAGATATCACATTTTTCGAAATTGAAGGAACTGGAGTATTTACAGCTTAACAATGACAGCCCTCACGTGAAAGCGTCATTGACAAGTCTCATTTGACGTTTCAAATTCAATTAAAACGCTGAATATTTCTACTTAATTTATCTAAAATTCTTTTTACTCTTTAAGACAATATTAATGTGCCATTAAATTTTATTACATAACCTATAAGCTTATCGCTCTTGGTATTACATCACACATTTGTCAAATAAATAAACGAACATAATACTTCCGGTTGCAGTGTTGCAAATGGCATAATCAAAAAAATGCTACTAATATGTATGGCTACTAATTTTTTGATCATTTTATTGTATCATCAAACCGTAATTTCACTAACTACACAACAGTTCTTTAAACTGATTTCGGCAAAGGTACAGTAGTGAACAATAAAATCCGGGCACATTTTTTTCTCAATGTAAACTTTCGATTCATTAAATTTAATATTTGAAATAGATTTTTTTATGTTTTGACAGAAACAAAACCTCCGTAACAGCCAAATTTACACTACGGTACTTGTCCAAAGTACTACGCCCAGCGCTAGTTACCGGCTACTTTCTTAATTTAAAATTTTGACCTTTGTCCTTATCGCTTCTATCGCATAGGAATAGTGTCTTTTTTTTAATACGTGAATTTACTTGTAAAACGGCGCGGCGAAAGTAAAAAATTTTGCAATCCGACAAGTGGACTTCTGGTTACGCCACTGACTTAAAGTATACTAATTTAAACTTGAGATGCTTGAGATCCCAGAGAGACCAGTGCTGAAAATTATTTAAGTACAAAGTTTTTTTAATCTCAAACCGGACAGAAAAATGAAGGGAATACACTCAACGTTCTGAGATAATTTTTTAACAAAATATGGCCAGAGAGAAAAATCCAAAAGAATGGGAAATAGAAATACCATTAACCATTTTCAAGAGAAGCGATTACAAACCGACAGAGACAGATAGTAAGAGAAAGAAAAGAAGTCGTTCGGGACCTGATTTCTTCCCGTAATCCAAATTTTTGAAAACAAAAATTTTGCGTAAAAAAATAAGTAGGCGATTTAAATTAATTATCACCATCACTCTGAGAAAGGAAAAGGAAACAAATACAGTATAAGTATCTGAGAACCATTGCTTGGCCTTTTGTCAGGAACGAATTTCACTTCGAAATTATATAATTCCGGTTCGACCGTATAAACAAGAATTCTTGCCTTCAATTTTACAGCAAAGTTATCTCTTAAGATGGGTGCTGTGAGGGTAGTGGATTTTAACATTCACCCATTTACGGATTATTGGCAGATTAAAATCGTACGGTGTCACAAAAGATCGGACGCGATATAAACATGATGCATGATGCAATTTTATGTAACGGAAAATTTTCAGGGTGCGAAATTAAACCATAAGCTGCATTGAAATTTTTCGAAAGCAAAACATTTCATTTCAGAATTTCCGTAATTAAAATGATACTGTGTTTTGTTGCTTATTGGGATTGTGGTCACAGAACACGTAAATACTGGGGGCATTATCTGCGGTCTCATAAATTACAAAACCCACTTTAATTCCGGCGCGATTCTACACGATAGGTGATGATGGTCAGTACAGTCGGAAGTCGATCATGGGATGTGCGTGGGACTAAATTCTGAAAAAGTGCTGCGAAATTGAATCCGAGTTGATTATACAGGGCGTTATCGAAATTGTTGAAATCGACGTCGCAGTATATTTAAAAACTTTAAGTTGTTAATGTTGTGAGCATCTACGAAAACCTTTTGGAAAATTTTCCAGGGTTTTCCAATTTCCAGTTAACGCGACGATCTTTTTCTTGTATGGCAGCACTTGCGAATTCGTGTCACGTCTTCGAAGGCAGACCGTTTTCGCCAGAAGCAAGGTTATTACGTCCACCCGTCTCACTCACTTTCACCATCTCGCTGTTCCGACACGGCTTATTTTCATTCTCCGTCTGTTCCACCGATATTAACTGTGTTGTAGCAGTTCGCAGGAGGACGCGTAGATGGCGAACAAGGACGCAGGAGTATAATAACCGTGCGCTACGTATCCTGATTAAAATTAAGGTGGTGGTCCTTTGAATGTTGGAGAATTAATTTTCGCAGAAAATCTAGTCGTTATCAAAACTTAGTACAGGTTACTTTAAGTTTTAATTTTTAGATGACCATCGAGCAAATATTTATACTTGTACAGTCGTGGATAGTTAAAAGAAAACGAATATTATGTCAGTACTGAACAGCGAGTTGATATCAGTGGAGATACTATGACGTATACAAAAGCGATCTCAATTTTTAAACAAGTGGTTCACTTCTGTCAAATTGCCATTAGCCTTATCAGTTTCAAACCAAATTCGATAGCTTTGCTTAGTATTAAGACAGAAATGTGGCGTCTTATGTTGTTTGCGTTTTTACAGCAGGAAAGGGGTAGTCATAGTCAATGCTGACATAAGCCCTCCCCCCTACTCGCCCCGTTTTTCGCAACAGAAACTGATCGTCGTGTCGTCTTCTCTATGGTTCCAAGCAAGTTTCCCAGCGTTCTTTTTTAACTTTCCATGACTTTACTATTTGAAAAAATAAAGAAATTTCAAAAATACTTCGTTTACGCGGCTCTCCTTTGAAGGAATCAACTCGATTTTCTCAAACTCGTTATTAAACCTTTTAGTTTCCAACCCTACATTTGTTCGACATACTCAGTGGCTTCAGCGACGTTGTTTTATGTTTATTGTTTTGGAATTTTGCAATTAATTAAGTGACCTATGAAAGTAACATAAACAGAAATTATATTTTCAAACTGTCATCTATCAAGAAAATAATGAAATTCCTCAGACGTTCACCTCTTCCCGAAAAAATAAAGGATGGCATTCCCAATGAAAAACAAAGAAGACGAAAAAGAATTTCTTGGAAGGACTTACTGTACTTACCATGGGATCCGGTTTGGTACAACTTAATCATCGTGATCGACTACTTTTGCATCATCAACCATTCGTACAATTCGGTTAATGGAAAATGCTATAGAAACAAGTTCAGTATAGGTAATCACATCTGAGATGATTTTAAATGGGAAATAAAAGTACTTCTCCTTTTGTTTTAGAATTTTGGTACGGGTGTGATGTCGTATGCTTTGTAGACGTGATCCTAATCCTTATAAGTAAATACACCCCAAATTTGGAACTCACCGAAGTAAACCCCGAAAATAGACCCATGGTTGTTTTGACGTCCGAATTGATATCAACTTTGCCCATAGAACTATTCTGTTCAAGAGACGGCAACTTCAACATAAGGTTATTCTGTTTCTTACGCTTGAATAGGTGCTTAAAAATCGTAAGAATTGTGCACGTCCTTTACTTGAACTTATACAGAGTGCACAACAAATTTCTCGTAAGGATAGCCGAAATGTATGTTTGCATTGTTTTCATAGTAATGATAACATACGTTGTGCATTGCAATGTGAATTGTTTGATACCTGGTTGTGCTTCCAGTAGGCGTTGTGCAACTTACAGAGTTCTGATAATGATTACGAACAAGATCGGGAAAGGTGGATTTGACGTTTTCCCTGAAGATTCGATTATCTGGGAGCTAATTTCTGGCATAACGCAATTACTTGCGGTCTGGGCCATCTTCAATTTTACACTTGGGCATTTAGTATTGCGTTTGTTCAGCTTGAACTATAATAAAATCGTGTTCGTAACGAGATGCAATAATACGGTAAACAAATTCATCGGCTATACAACTTATACAACAGCTGATATCAGGAACGTGTACAATATATTTTGGCAACAAAGTCGAGGTTACGCAGTCGACAAAGAAGACTTACGCACATTGACGCCAGTCATGAGAAAAAGTTTGCTTTTTGATATAAGTTGGATGGCATTTCAACATTCTCAACTTCTGAGAACGATGGATGTGTCACTTTTAAGACACATAGCCGTCGCTATGACGAAGAAATTTTTACTACCAGGAGATTTTATATACAGGAAGAACGAACTCAAAGACAAGATGGTTTATATAGTATCTGGGTCTGTACAGTTACTTTCGCAAATCGACGGAGAATCCCCTGTTTTTAGATTATGCAGTGGAACTTGTCTGGGTGAATCCTCGCTTGTCTTCAGTTACCCATCTGCAAATAACGTCTGCACTGAGACTTTCTGCGAAGTCTTATTACTAGAAAAATTAGATTTCTGGCAGGCGCTATGCAAATATCCCGTCCAGCACAATGTGTTTCAAAAGATGATGAGGGAAAGGTTTCTGAAAGCGCAAGACACAAATAAATTAGCTAAGGTGGTTAAAAAAAACATGTATGGAAACAGTTTAGACACCAGTATGGGCGATTTATTTTGGATAAAGAACATTCTTCATGAACTTATGTCGGTGGATCCCGAGGCAAAAGCTCGTCACGAAATCCAGAACATACATTTGGAGTACGAGATTGATCGCAGCGAACTGAATCGTTTGGTGTTTTGTGCTGATTATTTAGATTTGCTAGTGATTGGAGAACGGGTTGTAGGAGACAAGGATTCGGTATTTATTAAATCGAGCTTCCCATGTATTCTGCAACCAAATTCGATTCTCGTCTACATATGGGAAGGCGTGATAATTATAATAACTGCATTTTCATTTTATTTCATTCCACAAATGGCTTTCGTCATCGAAGAACAACCTGTTTGGTATTCGCCGTTTATAACGGTACTTACGATCATATTCTGCTTTGATATATACGTTCAGCTCTCCACCGGCATAAAATCTAGAACTAATACGGTGTACAAATTCGGCGATATAATGAGAGAGAGCGTGGAAGACCTAGTTTTCTGGATGGACCTCATATCGTGCATGCCACTCGAAATTTTATCGCCTATAATGTTGTCTGTAATAACGTCCCAAATTAATGCGCGAATGCACTTAAATCGGCTGTTTAAAATTTTCAGGATTGAAAAGTTGTTTCGAATATGGGGACAGCGATTTAATGCGAACGTTATATTGAATGTGTTCATAAAATTCTATCTCATTAATACTTTTCTGATCTACATACTGTATTGTAATTCGTCTGTGTTAAACAAGGACAGGTCGGATTTAAGTAAATGGTTCAGCGCTATGCAAACGGTTACTCAAATCGGTATAATTGATCAATCTTTTCGGGTGGAACCTGTTTTCTGCGCCTTTGCTGATTTGTTTTGTACAGCAGTCGACATGCACTTTCATGCGAGCATAGCCGCAGCATATTTGCTGACTAAAATATTACGTTTGGAAACGCAATACTTGTGCAGCGATGTAATTTTTTCCATGAGAGGTAGCAAGTGGTTGCTGAGAAACAAGCAAAGAGTTTGCTCCTTTATGAACAGCCACTGGATAAATAATAAATGCTGCGATATTATGTATGCTGATTCGCAACTGCTTGACGTATCTAAAACCTTGTATAACGAGTTGCTGTATGACGCTGTGGGTGAAACGATTCGGTCAAGCATTTTCTTCCAGAATTGCCCCGATGAGATGATTTATGAAGTTTGCAACGACGCCCGTATGCGATTATATCCACCGGAGGAAGTCGTCATTTACGTTGGCGATATAACGAACGAAATATACTTCCTCAAGTTGGGCGAGTGCGTGTCACTAGGAGACGATGGCTTCTCAGAAAGCAGATTACATTTTGCAGATTCCATCAATTTAATAGAAGCTTGTTTTGATCGTTCTGCTTGTAAGACCTGCGTTACTCGTTCGCATTGCATCATGGTGGTCGTCGATTACAGAAAGCTTTTACGCACAATGAGAAGATATCAAGAAGAATATCGCATTTTGCGTGCTGTTATATCTAGTAGTTCAGATATTAAATCAAGTATTGGAAGGAATGACAGCGATTTGGATTGGGACTTCGGACCATTAAAATGGAAGTCAATTCATTACTATGATTTCAACTTACCTCCAGGTTCTCAGGAAGAATACGATTATTATGTGCCATTTGATAAGCTATACCCGTTCAATTTCATACGTTATCTTATGTTGCGCTTTACTATTCTACCAGATGGTAAATTTTATTATACGTGGGAAGGCATGCGGTGTATATTTGCTGTTACATCAGCACTTGTATTTTACACACCACCTTTATATTTTATGCATTTCTGGCCGATTTTGTCATACACCCTGGACGCCACTGCTTACATTGATATATACGTAAGGTGTCACGTATGTTACTACAACAAGGACGGTTTACTCATCAAGCATCCTACTAAAACTGCACTCCATTATTTACGAAATGGATTTCTGGTCGATTTTATAGCTGCTTTTCCCGGACAACTGTTTTCCCCCACATTCTACGCTACTCGACTGTTACAAATACACAGATACATCGGTTTCCTTCTGCATATTTACAATTCATCCAACGGTGTTTTGTCTTTGAGCTTTCAGTTGGCGTATCTGCCATTGTTTATTGTATTTTGCAATGGTGCAGGTGCCTGGTTGAACTATAACGAGTGTGACTACAGTTCGACAGTTATAAGTTACCCTAACGATTCTATTTTCGCTACATCTCCGTTATCTAAGCCAATTTCTTCAATACGCGCGCACTTTTATGGAGTGTACATAGCAACCAGTGCTATCACTGGAATAGGATTGCAAGGATTTGAAATCAGAACTGATATGTCCAAGGCGGTGCTAATAATTATCGGAGTGTGGGGTGTGTTGATTTCATTGATAATTCTTAGTTTTCTGACAGTATTGTTCACCTACAGAAGAAAAGTTCTAATGGACTATCAAGATGCATTTGTAACGCTAACAAAATACTTGGATAATGTTAAAGTCAGTACGCGTTTGAAAAAAATCGTAACTGACACTGTCACTTTAAACTGGAATGTGAAGAAAGGCAGAAATATCGAGGATTTAACCAAAGTCTTCACACAGCCTTTACAAGTCGATATTCTGTACGGACTGTACGGGCCAGACCTTTTTGGTAACTCCATCTTCTCTCACAAAACTGTCACTTTCTATAAGAATCTATTGCCCTACATGAAAAATCACCTAATACTCCGGGGTGGGTATTTGGAGACAATTAATGACGTCAGTCCGTACATGTACATTTTGCTCAAAGGCACTGCAGACGTTCTGGCACCTGACGGAAGTAAACTCGCCGTTCTTTTTCCAGGCAGCATGTTTGGAAATTTACAGAGCTCGAGACAGTCAAGGTTGAGAATTAGTATTGTGGCAGATTGTAACGTCAGCATAATGGAAATCGAAACTGAAAGTTTCCACAAAATATTAAGCTACCACCCCAAAATTAAAGCAGAATTCCATTCGTTCCGAAATAGGTATATGAGCTATATTCCGGCAACTGAATGGAGTGTAGCACAAGACACTGCAGCTTTTCACATTGAAATACGTCGCCTGAGATTATGCTACAAAAAAGTGAAGCAACTTCTTTACGCTTTGATTTTAATATTTCCTTGTTACATCGGAATAATTTTGGAACTATACCAGTTTGCTGTAAAGGACTCCAGATATTTAATAGTGCTGTACGTTTGCGACTTGATGTACGCCGCGTATTGCGCTATAAAATTTCGGGTTGAACAAGATACTGTCTGGGTTGATAGTTTAGGAATGAAAAGGCGAAAGCGCAAGCACACTCTGGAAAAATGGTTAGCAATTTTGAGTTTGATTCCTGCGGACGTATTCGCTTTTCATCTCACTACAGGTTTGGTATGGAAATACACACTACTCCAGATTTTCAGGATTAACCGTTATTTAAGATTATACAATCTGTATGTTTATTTTAAAGAAGCGGAAAACAAAGTCGACGTAAATCTCTACGTTATCAGATTAGTATACATCATTGCGCTGGGTATTTTAATTTTGAACCTAAACGCTTGCGTTATTGGCACACCAGCGTGCTTCTTTGCAGTAAACATAGAACCACACGTGCCGAGCTGCGAAGAATTAATTAAACTATCCTCTTCAGAAAAATTTCACCTGTACGTAAAGCTAATACATATAGCCTCTGATTGCTTCTCACATACCTCGCAAAGAAATTTCTACCCTCGAGGCTTAACACATATCATCACGTTTATATACGTGATGATTATTTCTCATCATTTATACATCGTGTGTATCAGTCAAGTGATTGAAATTTTACTGGAGGGTAACCAGGCTATGTTTAATTTTACGGCCCTCTCAGATCGCATAAGTTATTTTACAGATGACGAGAACGTTTCGCCTGCTCAAGTCAGAAACATCTTCAGGTATATACAGGCGTTGTGGGCACAAAAATCAGGTATGGTCACTCCGAGTTTCCTCATCAAAGCACCGCCTTACATCAAAGACGCCGTCGCTCTCGATGCTTTCTCACATCTCTTCGTTGGCCATCGAATTTTCGGCAAATGTCACGAGGACTGCCTTCGTCAGATCATGCAGAAATTGGTCCCGAGGACATACTACAAGAATAACTACGTGGTCTTCACCGGTGATGTTGATAATTCTATGTATTTCGTTTTGAAAGGAAAAGTCGTGATGTTGAAGGAGGAGAAACGGCATTTTCGAGACAACGTGCAAAGTACTCTAGAAGAAAGAAGCACTTTCGGTACACTGCAAGGGCTGTATTATAAGAAGCCCCACACTTCTACATTCTTGTGCATCAAAGAATCAATTATATTACAACTGCGTTTAAATGATTGGGAATATTTATTGGATTATTTTCCTGCTTCGAAGACACTCATTTACAAGGCTGCGGAAGATTACTTAGGGTTGTATTAAATGCCTGAATGTAATAAAGCTTAAGTTTCATTTATTCCTTTTTTTTTTCGCCTTTCTGATCATTTTATGTTCTTTCCCTTTTTTTAACGTTAACAATCTTGTGTATTGGATCTGTATTGTAAAATTCGGAAGGGTTGAAATTTTTCAGCTTGAATTGCCGCACCCCATGCGAACAAAAGGAAAGCGGTTTGAGAAGACGAGAGCAATCAAGGTTTGCTGGTCCGGTGTACGTAACAAAAAGCTTAGGGGATTTACTTCCTTCGAATAACAATGACCTAGACTTTGTTTTGTTGAAGGATTCGAAGCGTTGGAAATTTGCAAATTTATTTGAGCGCGCGTGTCTTGTACGGCAACTTCCACGGAGAATTTTCAAATAAAAACCGGGCGAGTCTTTATTACCTATCCCAGAGTATTATCATTTTGGCGGAAAGCGAATTTGACAGGGAGAGAGAGATATATATTTTATTAACGAAACAAAAAGCTCATTTTCGAGGCGATTGCTTTCACATTCGTTATTATAATTAAAACAGTAAATTTAGTTTATGAAGCGATAAATTAATAAAACGTTTTCAATTAATAATAGCGCCGGATAATGAAATCTATTAAAACAATCAAATTGCAAATTGCGAATTCGAAAGCAGATACTAGAACCGATCTCGTCGTGCTTTCCACTTCAGCATAAATCAAACGGGAAACGCTTTTCGCATTAAAATAATGACACGTCCTTCGATAACTTCGATGTTTACCTTTTATACCGCTTTATCTGCCTGTGAAATCTCATGAGAATTTATCGCGTCTGTCATATCCTATTGGAAAATTTTTATTCCAGGAAATTCCCTTGCCTTCGTTGAGTTATATCCATGCTTTATCTTCTGTACATCTTTAATTGACATTCAAACATTATTTGACACATTAAAACTACGCAAATTAACTTTGTTCCAACTCGACAATACTTTGATTACGTTTGAATTACGGCAGAATTCAGAAAAATATTAAAGTTGTGACTAAAGCGAGGATATAGATGCATTTTTAGATCATGTATTACTCAGACAAATCCTTGCTTTAATTATGACATAACGTTCGGCTTTCTCTTGTAAAAGAAGAGAAAAACAAAGTATCATGACTTTTAATTTAAGCTTTCCTTGTGGCGTGGTGAATACTTCAACTCTTTGTATTATGCGATAACGATTGAATATTTTTAACTCTTTCAAAATTAATTCGATTACTTCCCTCTGATTTATGTCATTCTTAGACTCGCCGTTAACTGTGTCATAATAAATTGGTCGTGATGGTTGTAAAGCTTGCATTGCAACTTATATCATGTATGTTCTACATGTCAAATTGATTAAAACCCGAAAATACAAAAACAAGACTAACTACAAGAACATATCGAGTGATCAACGGAATTCATAATTAGAGGAGGCTCTGATTAGTGCTATTTTATGCTGTGAGGTTGGATACACTGAGAAATAAATAATAAATTGACAGTTGTCATATTTAAGGTTACGCTCATGCTTTGTAAAATTTTTATTTTGTTATTTTATTTAGTATGCATGCTGATTTAAATTCATTGTTTAGAATATTAGGGGAGGTTCCATAAGACAAATCCGTTTATCATCAATCATTAAAAAAATAAATGTCACAGTTCTGACATTTCAACTTTTAAATTTCAAAACTGCAAGCCTTTGTTGCCAACTTTTTTGGAAAATATCACAGCCTGCTATTCATAAATTCCGTTGATCGCATGGTATTTGTGACGATTTCATTTGGTTTTTAAGTGACATTGACTATTTTTTTTTGCTCGTAACTGTATCTATCTTCTTGATGTATAATACAAAAGTTTCAATTTATTGTGTGTCGAAATCATTTAAGCAAAAGCTGTAATTCATTAAGGGGTGAATTGAAAAATAGGCGACACGTTGCTACAACTGCATGTAGGTGCGTGTTTTTTTTTATCAAAGGACTTCTATTCTTTATTCAAGTGACAAAGGAGAGCCAAAACCAGACGGGACCCTCTTCCGTTGATGTAACAACATACACATGCAGTTCGATTAAATAGCCGCCTGAAAAATTACTCTCTCACACCCCTAACAAGCGCCTAAGGCCGCCAGCAGTCCCTCAAAAAAAAAAAAAAAAACTTTACAAACTAAGCAAAAAGAAACTCCGGAGCGCATTTCACGTCTTGCTCTCTTAATTGAAATCCGAATTCCGCTAAGATATTCCGTGTAATCTGCGATCCCCTAAATTGCAAAGTTTAGCGTCGTCCGGCGATCGGGGGGTTCCTGGACGCGTCTCGAGGCGAGGTGTAAACATTTGGTCGAAGCACAACTACACAAACTGGACCCCAAATTGAGGCTAACAGTTTAGTCCAACAAATGTGCTCCTTGAATCCTGATGCTCCAAGAAAGTTAACCCTTCCCTTTCTGTCCGGAATGATTTATGTCCCGTTCGCAGGAAACTAAATTAGTCCTAATTACATTAACATTATTTATCTCAAAGTCAATTTTGTCGTCCGTAAATATGCAGACGTTCTGGTCTAACCCACTTTTAAACGAGGGACATCTCGTTATTCTTATTATAATGTTAACTTCTTATTTACAACCTACTTTAGTCACATGCATTTAAATTTTTACTTTTTGTGGCAGTCCTTGATTTAGAATCGTTTTAATTTAACACCCATTTCCATTTCATTCTCTTCTTTGTTACTGCTTTTTTATATATTTGACTTGTTTGAAACCTATTTGCTAGCAAATTCTTAAGCTTGGCTTAGTTAATATAGTACTAAACTTTGTTTAAAACAGTATATTTAGTTAAAGCAAAAGAAATCATATAAATTTGTAACTAAGATGAATTAGATTGGTTTCGATGTAGCGATTGTTTGAACAATATTATACCATAAGGTTAATAAATAATTACATTCAACAGACGAAGAGTGTGTTTGTTGCGTTGAAACCACTCCGCGACGCTAGTGCAATTAGGCCCTAATTAGAAGCCTGTGAAACGTACACAAGTAAGTTGTGCAAATGTACGTCGTGCTGTTTCAGTCATTGAGGTTTTCGTTACTTCTTTATTATAGGTTTCTACACTTGTTCCATTTATAATTTCAGATGTTTAGTTGTATTTTAGATTATTAAATTGTATTTAAGAAGTCGTCTATTGTAGTCAGATTAGTAAAATATATTTCGGAAAGTGGTATTCGTAATTGTAGTTCGGATCGGTAAATTGTAATTCAAAGAATGTTATTTTAAATTCAGAAAGTAACATTTGTAAACCAAGATGGTCCTCTGGAACAATGGCACAACTCAAAAATAGATTGAAAACTAAGGTTTGTTACTAATTTCTTTCACTGGAATATACCTGAAAATTATTTTTTTTAAGATTATTTTCGTTTTTATAAATACTCCCAATATTTTATTATTTTCTGTAATAGAAATGATATTTTCTGAAATACGGTTCACCTTTTCTGAAGTTCATTTTACTTTCTTGAACTACAATTAATAGTTTTCGAAAATCATTTTACTTTTTTGGAATACAACTAACAACAGCCGGTTCTAAAATACACTTTTTTATTCTGAAAAACATGTGACACTGAAAGCAATCTAATCGCTTTCTGAACTAAAGATGGAAAAGGTGCAGAATTGAACGTTATCTTTTGATGAACATATAAAATAGCGACATCTTACTATCGCTTTTTGACCTAACAT
The DNA here is from genome assembly GCA_036172665.1 of Prosopocoilus inquinatus. Taxonomy (NCBI): domain Eukaryota; kingdom Metazoa; phylum Arthropoda; class Insecta; order Coleoptera; family Lucanidae; genus Prosopocoilus; species Prosopocoilus inquinatus. Next base: position 36,601,334 of record CM069875.1, read on the forward strand.
TACAGTAGGATAGACAAATTGAAGCGGGATTTGCTCCTAATGAGTCCCCCATGCAAGGCGGCCATGCTTGCTGTCAAAGCATAATGAAAGATTTTAGAAAAATTTTGTGCAAATCGTTTTTGATTGCAGTGAGAACCTCGAGCAGCCTCTGGACAGCTGTTTCAGCCCTGCTTGGGGCTTCTTCAGCAGAAACGTAGCTTGACATTCCCACTGCAGACCAAAAACGACTTGCCCAATTTATTCGCAAGCATGGCCGCCTTGCATGGGGGACTCATTAGGAGCAAATCCCGCTTCAATTTGTCTATCCTACTGCAATGTTAGGTCAAAAAGCGATAGTAAGATGTCGCTATTTTATATGTTCATCATTCTTACATCGCATTTGCGAATAAATTGGGCAAGTCGTTTTTGGTCTGCAGTGGGAATGTCGAGCTACGTTTCTGCTGAAGAAGCCCCAAGCAGGGCTGAAACAGCTGTCCAGAGGCTGCTCAAGGTTCTCACTGCAATCAAAAACGATTTGCACAAAATTTTTCTGTTATCTTTTGACATTTTATTGGGTATCGAACGTGACAGTGATAGTGTTCAGCTGCTACCACTTTTATTACAGTTTCGTTATCCTTCTCCCATGGTTACTTACGATACCTGGTGGTAAGTCGCGCTGTGATTTTAACAGCTGAGCTAAGGACTTTTTGAAGGACGTAGAGGTGAGTTAAATGGCAAAATAAGGGCGCCAGGGAACAACCCCAGCTGGCGAACGTGCTATGGAACCGCTTCCCAAGGTCCCAGGACTCTTCTTAATACCCGTACGTTCACAGAAGGGGTTCAGACACAGCAAGACACCGTGACGCAGATAATATATACAGGCTGTTTCAAATTCGACCCTCACCATGAAGTTCTCGCTTATTTGAAGATATAGAAGGTAGGTTTAAATTTGGCAAAGTTGCTAAATTTGATGAGCATTAATAATCCGGAGAGAAGAAGTTTATATGTTAATTCTTGTTCGAAATAATAATAAAGAAAGAAATATTGTCGTTTTCTTATTTTGCTTCTATCTTCTTTCTTTAAAGAGAAATAAAAAAGAAATTTCAATTCTCTATACAGTGGTGACCACTATTTTTTTATAACACGTTTCGTCAAATTGATACTATCATCAAGTTCATTTTTTTCTTATGGCGCCTATATTGGAATTTAGTGGCAAAAGAATCTATTCATTATGCCAATTACGGCAACATATCATAAAAATTCTTTAAAACACGGCCAGAATAAAAATGTTTAATGTCAGATTAGAAAAATTCTCTAATTCGAAACAGAAGATAGTTTTGGATTTAAATTATAAACATTGTGTTCGTCAGACACTAATTTACTAAATTCTTTTTGTTTGTACAGTAGAAGAACAAAAACAGCAAGAAACGATACTTTTGAACCTATTTAGAGTACAAACGACAGCTTAATATTAATTATTCTTGATTATTGAAATGTGTTGATGCGACGAAGAACAAGAATCAATTACTTAACTTATACTGAGTGATTTTTGAAATTTTTTGTCAATTCTTACCACGGAATTTGAACGGCATGTCTTGGCTTCAGTATTACGTAACCTCCAGATCTGTAATGAGTTATTTTTCAAATGACAAATGATGTACTATTCAAATTTCATGATAAGCTGTATTTAACTTCACATATAACAGACATTTTTGCTCCTGTATTATTGTAAATTGTCAAAATTACGTGTAATTGTGCTATTATTGAATAGCTAAAACAGCGACATCCTACGATCGTTTCTTGACCTAACATAGCATAAGGATTGACGAATTGAAGCCTGTTTGCTACATAATAAGTCATCCCATGCAAAGCGGCTATGCTTGCTGTCAAAAACGATTTGTAACAAAATTTTGCAATATTATTGTTCTAAGCTATTGTTTGTTTTCCGGATAGGTTCTGAAGTACCGTTCACTTGCTGTTTTTGTGTTTCTATTGCATAAACAAACAATACTTAGTAATTTGGTGTCTAACAAACACATTGTTTTTAATTTTAACCCAAAACTATCTTCTCTTAACTAGATTTTTTCTCATCTTACATTAAACATTTTTATTTTGGGGTTGTTTTAAAGAATTTTTATAACATGTGCTATGTTGTCGTAACGGGCATAATAAGAGATTCTCTTGCCACTAAATTTCAATATGAGCGCTATAAGAAAGAATGAACTTGATGATGGTATCAATTTGACGAAACGTGTTAAAGAAAAATAGTGTTTACCACTGTGTAGAGAATTGAAAAGTGCCAAAAGAAAGCATTTTCATATTTTCTTAATATCTTTTTAAATAAAGAAGGTAGAGGCAAAATAAGAAAATGACAATTTTTCTTTTTTTACAATTATTTCGAATAAGAGTTAACATAGAAACTTTATCTCTCCGAATTAATAATACCCATCAAATTTAGCAACTCTGCCAAATTTAAACCTACCGTCTATCTCTTCAAATAAGTCAGAACCCCATGGTGAGGGTAGAATATGAAACAGCCTGTATATTAGCACAGTTATAAAGCTTGTGATAACAATACAATTAGCCTTCGTGGCCTAAATAAAACAAATATTTAAAAGAATTTCGTAAATCGAAGATAAATTACATAACAAATGAAACTGACCGAACAAAATCGACCTGAAGTCGCAAAACGTTTACACTACTTAAATAATCTAAATTTGACTAAAAATTACGATAATACTGTAATATGAAACAGAAAAATTTGTCTGAAGTATTTGCATTATAATTAAATGAAATAAAATATCACGCTGATTATATTATTTAGTCAGCTGTCCAAAAATTCTGTGTCAGCGCCTCCCTCGGGCAGTCGTTGAACTTCTGGTCCTCCGTTGAATCTGAAAGTGGCAACGATGTTCAACGCAGCGTCGCTAAGCGGACGGATGGCAACTCCAACGAAAAGATACAGCCAAGGCATGAAATTCACCGTACTTGTAACGGTTCCCAGAATATTTAGAAGTACATCCCGTAATAAAACGGATCTGTTTCAATAAACAAAGAAAAAATGTGGAACCTCGTGCTTACGCCCAATGATCATCCACCTACCTTAGATTCTACGAATCTCTTCAGTTGGCAAAGATATCTGCACACACCTCAATAAACACGGAGAGTTTAATTCATTCCAGACAAACTGCTGAGATGAATTTTGCAATACAATTTTACACAGATTTTCACATTCAACATAACACGTGTATATGCTGTCGCGTTGTACAGATAAGTGAAGCGTCGAAGATGGCTGCCGAAATCCGCTTGCTAAAGTTATGCTTTCCTAGGATGTCGGTCGGCTGAAACTGACTGCGACCGACGCGACGTCCGCTCTAACTAAAAACCAATGAAAACCGAGCCAAGTCTAGGAGACTATCCCTGTTTAATTTTTTGCTTTTGGTTCGAGCAAACGTCAATCGCGTTCAGTTTCAGCCCGCCCGATTCTCCTAGGAAACCCCAGCTTAAGCATACACGACAGGCCAATCGAAAAACAGAACGTGGACGAACGTGGTTTCATCAAAGCAATGAAAAGCCTTAATTTCGAGCGGCGCATTCTGTGAAAGGTTGCCGAATTTATAAGCAAAGGAAGGCGTAGTTGTAGAAACTGACCAACGGAATGAAACTGTAAGGCAGCAAATCCGGCCGGAGCAAAACGCCAGGATCAAAATATTTATTTGTTGTACAGTATCCTTAAGGCTTTCTTGAGGCTCTCGAATTGCTATTTGCGAATTTGTCACTTTATTTGCAATACAATCAAACATTTATTTCTTTATCTGTTTTTGAGTGCAATAAATTGCCAAAATTTGAGTTTATTTATTGAATTTACGAGGCCGACCACCTTTATGCAAATTATGATTGTGTCGAACAATTATTATCTCTGGTGCCCATAAGCGAATTATCATCAAAGTTCGACCCCCAACCCACATCTCCGTCTAAGCTAGGCAATTCCGAGTATAGCTATGTGCATTTCTTGCTACACGCCGTATTGAGTGTCGTATTTTGCTGAAGCTTGCAGGTAAGTGAAGGAATAAGTAGCAGTTGATTTAAAAATAACTTTTTTAAACTGAATTCCTCCGTGTTTCGCTTTTTCTCTCTTAATTTTGCAACTAACTAATGTAACATGCGTTCGTATTAATTACATTCCTGACCTGTAACGTTGTCAAAATTTCAAATAAATCAACATTTATCTCGATTGCGTGCAGGTCGCAAGAGGTATTCCAAAATTGCTTGATTTGAAGCGAAATAAATCGCCTGATCCTTATTTACGATGTATCGCAGCAGTTTACATGCGATTACTGGCACGTGTGTTTCTAGTTGTTTACGAATGACATCGATTTGTTACGAGAACAAATCCCAAGAGGGCATTTTAGTAAAAAAAAAAATCATTTACGCTTACAGAGAGGGGTTTCTTGTCCTGCTTAATATTAGCAATAAATTTTATGTGTACTATCAAATAACACAGAATGAATGCACTGTAGTCACTGTAGTTCTTTGTAAGTGTAGAGATATTTGTGAAGAAAAATAAATAAGTAACAGTCAATAAGATTTAAAGTATTTTCTGAAAAAAATTCCCAAATTTATCATACCTGTTTTAAATACAATTTTCTTCTGATTATAATAAAGGAATTTCGATTACAAGATTTTTTTAATTGCTATAATTTCATGGAAGATATATTGTGATTAGGTCTCTTAATTTCATATAATTAGTTTTTTTTTTTATTTAGAATATTTCTTATTATTATTCGGTTCAAGCTTTATTAATATGTTGCCTTTAGATCGTTAAAGTTCAGACTACATTCTTCCCAAGCTTTCTTGTATTTTCTATTTTTAATTTTACTGTTTATACAGTGTGTCCATTCTTCCATAGCAGCCTTCTTGTCTTCGCCTAAATTAAATATTATTGTTGACATTGGGCTCTCTCGCTTTGACCCCTCTGTCACTTAAAGGGAGAGTTTGCTTTCCACTTAAACTCGTGTACCAGTCTTTGTCAAGGTCAGCGGAACTAAACTAAACATATTTTCAGGTGTGGTAAATATTATCGACATGATAAACAGGTAAAAGAATTTATTTGCCAAAAAAATAATAGGCAGACACGACTAGATAACTTCCTTAAATACTTTAATAAGAATTTTTATAAGTCAATTGAGTATCAATTGAAATTTTAAACCGTGTGTTATTGCTTCCAAAATAATTTATTTTTTAAAATAAAATTGTGCGATGACATACTAATTGCATCGATATTGAACGCGTTGTGTGTGATAACTTGAGACAGCAGCACAGTTGTTATTTGCTATTTTCGCACAGTTTAAGGTCAAAATCAGGCCACGCATTTTAAATTGTCCTTTCATTTTACTCATTGATTCATTGACTCATCTATTGTTTTTAATTACTTTCTCTTAGTACAATATGTAACAACAGAGATAGGCTATTTGTTTAAATGTATGAAAGTTTTGTTATATTTTATTTGTTTTGTTTATCTTTTAGAATTAAATTAGTAATGTTTGGTGTGAAACAATATTTTTTTGTACTTTCGGAATTGTGGCAAATTCAATCAACAACCGCAAATAACTAAATAAGAAGGGACAATGATTTAAAAAAACGCATTAGCCCGCAATTTTCTCTTTTTCTCCGACGCATGTGTTTTGTTCGGTCCTAACATGTGCGTAATTTATTACAGCGTTTAGGTCCGCCGTGACACTTTTCTATTTTCTCGGCGATTCCGGCTGATTGTGTTTTCGGTTTCTGTTTTTATTTGTCGGCACTAATTTACTAATGGAGTACGCCGTGTTTATGTTATGCGGACTTTATTTCAACACTTTTACCCTTTGCTTTTATTTTTAAATAGGCTACGGTTTTAGACAGCGGTTACCTTCATCTGGTTTAACACGAATGACTTTTTTTATACGCAGAGATTTTTTTCTAAATATTTTTATGCATTCATTGGAAAGAGCTAATGAAAGAAATTGTAAATTTTATATGGTTTAAAAATAATTATATGAATAATTATCAAATTATATTTCTTTTAAAATCTAAGAAGATCGTCACTCTTATCATAATTACTTAACTAAGTTCTTTCACAAAAATATATCACATCTGCAAACCTTAAGAAGAAAGCTCATGTCAATAAATAGATGCACACCTGCGTTCAATTTACGTGGGCATAATGTAAGGTCACTAATACCCGATTTCTTCACCTCCTGATAAATTTATCTGGCAGGTATTATCCTTGAAAACCATTGTATCGATAATAGTTTCCGAGGATATTACCTGGCAGATAAATTTATCAAGAAGTGAAGAAATCGGACATTAGTCACATTAGGCACAGAACAGGACAATAAATTCCGGGCAACAGTATGACGTATTATTGAAATAAATTTGATAAAACAGGTTGTTACGGGCTCAATGCAGTTTAAAATGCTGCGTTTTCCATCTACGGAAATTTATTTTTACAGGCCCCGTACTGGCCTCAACTCCGTCTCTGTCCATCGTTCTTGCCGACATCTTAGTGAAATTTTCAATTTTTCTGAACCGTTCGCTTCCTATGGACTAAATCAGATTCTACAGTTCTCCTAATCTTTTACCGAGCGAATTTCGAGCCTCATTTCAACGAATTCATTGAGATATTTACGAAATAATATTTGTTTGGTTTTTTTTTTCTGAGGGCCACCTGCTCCAGCTTACCAACTTAATTTCGGATTTTGAGTGCATTTATAAGTAAGTGCATCTTTGCTACATTTTTAATGCCGGAAGGTTACCTTCCAGGCAGCAAGTCTGGTTTGTACGCCCGCTGCGATGTTACTTTAGTACGTTTTTGGCTGTTGACTAGAAAAATCACGTTCGTCTGCTTATACTCTAAGTTTTATTTTGGGCCAATTAATCCGTCCTTGCTAGAGAATTTTGTGCGGGTTGTTTGGTAAGTCAGTTTTCTCCTTTTTTTGGTACGTAAACTGAGGTATCTGTTCGTTCACTTGTAGGCAAGTTTCGCTTAACTTAAACAGTGCATAATTATTTTCACTTTTGACGTTCATTTACGGACAGACAACAGTTACCAATTGCCAGTTGCTAGTTGGCTGTTGCCAATCAACGAAGTTCGAACCAGTCAGTAATTAAATTTAACTTTCATAGATTTGTTATTTGATTTAGTTTTTTGTTTTTAATTTTCTGGATACGTTGTTACTGTGTTGAAAACCATTTCCAGGCAATGGCCTGTATATTTCTCCACCGCATGCATTCCTGAATTGTCCCCTCTAGCTGGCCGCACCCAAACTTCTCAGCGTTTTATTGCCTTCTCAGATGCGTTTTGATTACCCTGAAATAATAATTCGTTTTGAAATTATCAAATAAATACACGCTTTTCGTTTTATTTTAATAGTTTGTTTGGAGCTTCGTTTCGAATTAATGCCTGTTGTAAATTAATGCGAATTTCTTTGCACTTTTTAAATAAACAATATCGCACACGGAGATCTATCTATCTTATTTGATTTGGGATTTCTTTTCCTTCGTTGAAATCGTGAATTATTTCGGACGTTCGCAGGGCCATAAAATTTCCTTCTCGCCTTTCTGTTTTTTTTTTTTGTATCAGATCAGCTCCTGTGAATTTCAGATTTTTGTGTGTTGACATCTCGCTGGATGATCTAATTGTTTTTAATCTGTGGTGTTTGGCCGCACCTTTGGTACTTCACTTGATTAGTTAATGTTTACGTCGCGTCAGATTGTTGTCCGTTGACGTGATACTAGTTTCGATTCATGCAAACTGGGGGTATGTTTGATTTCCATTAAAAATCTGCCACGCTTCTCGGAACGACAGTCGTTGTAGCGATGTAACACCTGATGGTGTTTGTATGGTCCTCAGATCCCTGTCGCGATTGCCATCCTTCGGGGTGAGTGGCGACACAATATTTTCTTTTTCGGAAGGAACCTCGGGGAGGTTTCCTTTGTGTGTACGACTTCATGTCGGATGTTAATTTGGTATTTGGGCGATCATAACTCCCTAGGAGTATATTCAGCTTGATTCCCGAAGGCGTAGGACAGGTATGTTAATGATTGTTGCGCTTTTTCGCGCAGGTTTTAATGGTAAAGCTTTTTTCCTCCATAGGCTTCTGGTATTGACTACAAGTTTCAGTTTTGGTTCAGTTTGGTTCTGCCTACATCTACACTAGTTTTATACGTCTTAGTCTGCTCTCTTTAGGGTTCGACCTTATTGCTGGCGTCATTGGCGGTCCTGGTGTTTTGGGCTTGCAGAGCAAGCACTGTCGTTCAACGTTGCCTGTACGATCCTTGGGCCAGCAGTGCAGGGTTAATGTGGACCTGGCTTTCGGCGTTGCTGCTGGATCCGTCATCATACGTCCGGGTTGAAAGCTTGCTTTGATCATCCCTTGAGTGATGCATATAGGTGGGAACTGTCCTTTATTTACGACCGTTTAGCCGGAAATTCGTGTTTTTGGGATTATTAAATTTTATTTGAGTAAGACGCTGCACGTCTTTATTTTGCATATTTGTTTAGGCGCCTCACGCCGAGAATTTATCGGTTTGTTTGATTAACTTCTGTAAAGCTTTCTGTCGAATCCATCAATTAGTTAATTTTGCATTTGCGTCAGTCAAGTTTGTTTGTGATGATTTGAGTAAAGTTCTTTGTATCTGTTTTGATTAAGGCGTGTACCCGTTTGGGGCATTAAGCCCGGCACACACTATTCGTTTGCTTTTTACGTTTTCTAGCTTTCTAGCTAGTATTTCTGTTGTTAACCATCGCCATTTATTTTGTTTATTCATTTGTCGCCTGCAATGTTTGGCATTACACAATTTGAGTCATTTCCTTTTTCCCGTACGTTATTTCTCTCAATGTTATTGCGTTTACTAACACCTAGACCCGTCACGACGGGAGCTGCCGGCAGTGGTGTATGTTAAGTTCCTCAGCATTAACCTTTCTCTTTCCTTTCTCCGTGAATTTCGAATTTCGTATCGTCAAGTTTCGAATGTTTCATCTTAATTTTTCATCATGATCGTCACTTGTTTCTTTCAGTTCGTTTTATTGTATTTTTTTTTTCTTATTAAGATAGCTTTTTTGTTTTTTTTTTTTAAATTTCTTTACGAATTTTCTTTTTCCGTTTCGATTGTATTTCTCGATCGTGTCTTCTATTATTTGTTTTTTTTTAATTCTTTACCGTTTTCTCTTTCTTTCGTAAGCGTTACGATTGAGATTTGTTTCACTTTCTCGTCTTTTCTTTATGAATTTCGAATTTGATTTGTCGTATTTCGAAAATGTTATCTTAATATTTTATCACGATCGTCATTTATTTTATTTATTATCGTTTTCTTTAGGAATCTTAGTTTTTTCACCTTTCTCTTTATATGCTCAATGCTCAATATGTCAATTATAGAATTTGAATCGTCACCTTTTATCTTAAGTTTTCATCACGATAGTCATTTGTTTTTTTTATTGTTTTCTTTAGGAATTTCAGTCTTTTTCTATTTCGACTGACTTTTGTCAAAATAGTCAATTTATTTTTTTTAATTTCGCGTGTTTTCGTTTTCTTTTTCTCATCTTCTTTCTAAATTATATTTAGTAATCGCACGGTTGGCTCCAATGGACCAACTTCGCGTCGCTGGATAAACACGATGCATCTGCAAACCTTGAGAACAGTGCTTTTGGCGCGAACTTATTGTAGTGTTGCCAGCCTTTTGAAATCGAAATTCCCTACAAGTTGGTTTTATTTACAAAACTTAATTTTAATGTTTAATTCAAAAGTTAAAGTTGGTATTTTATAGTACGTATCTCCAAGCAGAGGTGTTAATAACATTGCCCTGTTTATATCTTCTGTTGTTTTGTTTCTTTTATGTTTTATTTTGTTTGTATTTCGTAAAATTTGTTTCTATTTCTCTTTTTCATCTTTCCTCTTTCCCTTTTCAGAGAGAGAAAAAACAAATGACGATCGTAAATTTTGGGGTTACCGTTGTTCTTTCTCTTTTTCTTTTCAAAAATAAAAAAAAATGTTCTCTTTTTTAGAAGTAGAAATAGCTACTATTGAGACAGAAGATTAATATTTATTTTATTTTATTAAATTGGTTACACTTTTCTTCAATGTTTATGTTGGTATACTGAACTTTCAGATTCAAAGTTTCTGTTGATAGATTAGGAGTAGATTGTGGAATTCAAATAAATTCATTTTTTGTCAAAAATGTCCCAAAATATATAGTCCTGAATAAATAAAAGTTTTAATTGTCACGATTTACTTTATCTTTTTTACCAACGTTTACAATGTCGTCAACTCTAACCTAAAAAGCATGACGAACAACGAGCACTGCCAATTCCTCAGCGTTCCCAACCTACTAATTTTGCCTTCTGTTCAGGTAGGTAGCAATAGATCTGAAATTTCTTAGAGATATTTTAAACTATCTTTGAGTTTTGTTTATAATCTATATCAACATTTAGAATGTAAATTTCATAAATACATTTCATAGTGTAATCATACACTATCACCAGTTATTTTTCCAATGATTACCTGAATTGATTTTTTTTTGTACACGTCCACATTGCAAAACTGAAGTTATTGTGAATGTTCGGATGTACTTGGGTAATTACTTCGGTTAGCGTCCTGTTCCTATTAATGTTTATAACATACGCCTTTTATCACCTAATGTGGTCTTTCCTTTTTTGGGGATTCCCCTTATTACCCCCTGACTGTACCGATTTGAATCTGAGGTATCCATGGATATTACGCTAGTTACGGCAGCAGCTACTCCACGGAGAATTCGGTGTAGGCAGGTAAGATCTGCTATCGGCACACAGCTAGTTACGTCAGTTGTTGGGTTCCCCCTATTCGAAGCATTTGGCCCCCACGTTTGTATAAAACTGTTTATAACCACACTGCCAATCCGAAACTTTTTGAATAAGCCGCGTAGGTAATTTTACATTGTAAAATTCTCTTAAATGTATTCAACTTTTCTTCTAATGAAGTTTCTCTTATTCTTTAACACGATAATATACTCGTACTTTAACTGAAATATGTTTTAGTACAATTAAGTTATCTTCTGTCTGCATTTTCTGCAGAAAACAACAAGACAGTGAATAAATATATCCACGGTGATACTTAAGTATACCTCATTAGAGCGCAAGTTTAATTCTTGAGCTTGTAAAGTATCTCTGAAGACGTTCTTCGGCACTCGTGTGTGTGTTTGTACGTGCCAACTTTGCGTTAAAGGTACACTCATGATCTGCACGAACTCTCTCGAGTGCTTGCATGTTTAAAGTTGTTTGCATGCATGAACTTCTTTTGGATCCCAGGGACGCGCACATGTGAAGTGCATGCAGCAGCAAGAATGAGGAGGCAACCGAAGTAATTTCACTTTATCTTCCTTCCTTCGTGGATACCTGCGGGCTTTCCTTTCGTTCGGACGTAATGAAGTGCGATATTGCGTTTTTCACCGTGCACCGGATAAATCACTCGCCAGCGGAAACTCTTTCTGAAAATGCGTTTTTTTTTTCTTTTCTCATCTATGACAATATTTAAAATGCATGCGAACGCATGGCCTGACAAAAGGGTGCCACCTTTTTGAGAATGTTGACAGCGGTCAACGGTGGTCATGCGAACCCCGGTTTCATAACGAACGATGGGAGCGCATACCTACGTGACAAGTGATCTAACTTGCTCACGTTTGTGAACCCCCCAACTACAACACGATGATTGCATTATTATGTTGCCACTTTATTAGGGTCGGGAAGCGGTTTTCTTTTATGTTAATTAATTAAATTCTGTGGTCGCGACACAAAAATGAAAAATTGTTTCCGTTTATTTTACACATGTTGCCAACGATGCGTAATGTATTTCATTTTAACACATTTTGTGTGGGGTGACTTCAGGGAAGTTCAGGTTTCAAATTTAGATAGCGTATTTAATTTAATTTTGAATAAACGAGAAAACAAAAAAATTACTTTGATGTCATTGTAAACCATTTTTAAATTGACAACTATGAGAGTGGTTATTACAAAATGAATTTTATTTGTCGGCGCAGGAGGAAAGTAGCGTTGAGGAGTGCTTACTATCAGAAATTCTATTGAATACATGCATTTTGGGGCAGACTCTGTAATTTATTAACAGGCTGTTAAATCTAAAGGTACTTTAAAATTTAAAATACAGTTTTATGATTGGTAGTCACCAAAGCAACAAAATTTAACAGCCTTTTAAATTTAACGCTTTTGATACATAATATTTCTAGCGTTTGGTACATGTACGAAATGTCAGTCTTGTATTTTGGCAAGAAGTTTCATTTAAATTCCACTTAAAAAATAAGAGTACATGTTAACTTCGCAAGTGAAGTTTGGACAGAAGGAATAGTTTCTGCAAGATTTTAGTTTATAAATGTGACATTTCAAATCTTTCTTTTTACTTTTTTACAGAGACAACTTCGATAGCATAGAAGAATGACGTAAAGCCAGAAGTCTTCAGCTCAAAATGATATCGCTGGCACCACTCTTAGAATGCAATGCAGACCTTATGGCGCTATAGTTCTTTCTTTCACTTAACAGAAGGCCACATACGGAAATTTGAAGTGAGCTTTTCAAATTCTTCTGAATTCCTGAAATTCTAACAATTTCGTTTGTTTTTCTTTTCCATTTCTATTATATTTTCTTTTTCAATTAAAAAACAAAACAAGCAAAAACATCCTTTTGTTTTGCTATTGTTTATTTTCCTATTTGAAAAAGAATCTGCTTGAATTTTCTACATTTACTTATCTTTGTTTGTTTGTAAATAACATAATTGTCAATTACTTTTTCTCTTTCTTCTCAAAAAAGTTATTTTTTATCGTTTGCTTACAATCTGAATATACAATTGACAATTATCATTGTTTTCTAGTTTTTCTTCTTTTTTGTTTGTTTAAATTTTTTGCACGCATCTCCTACGGTAATTTGGCTTTTCTTTGCTTCTTGCTTCTGAAATGTTCCTTTATATTTAATTTCCGTCTCTATTACATTTCTTCTTTTTCAATTTTCAAAAACATTCTTTTGTTTTATTGTTGTTTCTTTTCGAATTTGAATTGGGGCCCGCCCTGTAGAAGACCCCTACATTTTAACAGGTCAAATCCTTACTATTTTATACTTCTTATACTTCATTATGAAGTTTACTTGAATTATGTATAGTGTGCTCGCTTTGTTTGTTTATTGTAAAAATGTGATTGTCAATTTCTTTTTCTTTTTCTTTTCAAAATTCTCAAAAAGGTTCTTTTTTATCGTTCGTTTATAATGTGAAAAAAATAAATAGAAATTTACTTTCAATCTTTTCTCTTTTTTTTTCTTTCATAATTTTGACGATCGTCACTTGTCTTTTTCGTGTTTTCCTTTTTTCTTCTCTTTCGTTTATTTAAATTTTTTACAAGTTTTTCCAACGGTGGTTTGTTTTTTTTCGCTTCTTGCTTCGTTTGTTTTTTCATTTCCATTACAGTTTTCTCACTTGTTTTGTTTTTATTTGACTTTGAAATTTCTTGGAATTTACTGCGTTTTTATCTTCCAACAGTGAAAGCTATCATTTTTTTTTCTTCTGTTTAAAAAACTGTTCTTTTTGTTACCGTTTTTAATGCAGGCATTGGAAGAAACAAAACAAAAACAAAATATCGTTTCTCCTTTTCTCTTCTGATTTTTTTTTGTTTTTAATGTTCAATACATACTTTTTCAATTTTCAAAAACATTCTCCTTTTTTTTTGTTTCCGTTAGTTTTCTAATTCTTTCTTGTCAAAATTCTCAAAATAATTCTCCTTTCGCGGAAGAAGAAATCGAAATTTATTTTCAATATTCCGTGTTTCTTTTAATTTCGTAATTTTGACGATATTTTTTCTTTTTCTTTTTTTTTTCAATTTTATAAATAAAATAAAAATATTCTCCTTTTTTGTTTCAATTAGCTTTGTAATTTTTTTTCTTAAAATTCCCAGGAAATTTTTTTTTCTTTCTATACAATGCGAAAGAAAAAATCGAAATTTATTTTCAATTTTCCGTGTTTCTTTTTATTTCGTAATTTCGACGACGGCTTTTTTCTTTTTCTTCTTTTTGTTTGAATTTTCTACATACTTTTCTATTGTACAAGAATGACGATTGTAATTTTTGTTTGCTTTATTTTATTTCCGTTAAAAGTTTTTCCAATTGTCATAAAGACGTTCTCCTGTTTCGGTTTTGTTTGATTTCTGGTTTAAAGAAATTTTCTGTATTTTTCAGACAACAAATTTCGTCAATTGTTTTTTCTGGTCGTATTTTTTGTTTAGTTTCCGTTTTGTTTTCACCTAGGAGTTAGAAAGGAAAAAAAGAAGAAAAATCTATTTTTCTTTCTCTCCTGATTTTTTTCCTTTCATTTCAATATGTTTGGTTTTTTTCAATTATCAAATGCGTTCTCCTAATTTTGTTTTTATTTGCTTTTTCATAATTTCCAAAAATTTTGTTTTCGTTTTTTGCGCTTCTTCGCGGCCGTCAAAAAATTGTTCTTTTCTGTCGTAGTTGTAACTAATCGTTACGGCCGTCATTTGTTTTTATCTCTTCTAATTTCGTTTTCTATTTCGTAATTTTAACGATCATAACTTATTTTTTTATGCTTCTTTTCTTGTTTGTTTGGATTTTTTTTGTTTCTGTTGTCTTTACTTCTGGTTTCTAACATTCACTTATTCTTTCTGTTCGTATTTTTTTTAGTTTCCCTTTTGTTTCCACACAGAAATTAAAAAAGAAAAACTAAACATAAAATCTATTTTTCTTTCTCTCTTCTGAATCTTTTTTGTTCCATTTTTAAAACATTTTTTGATCAACTGGCAATCAAAAACGTTCTCCTATTTTTGTTTCTATTTCCTTTTTTTAATTTCCAGAAATTTTGTTTTCATTTTTTCGTTCTTTTTCACGACCGATCATCACTGGTTTCGTTTGTTTCATTTCTTATTTGTACGTACTTTTATCCTTTCGCTTAAATTACGATCGCAGTTTCTTTCTTGTTTACTTCTGGTTTCTGAAATTTTCGCCTGTTTTTTTTTTGCTTACTTCCGTTACATTTTTTTTCAATTGCCAAAAGACATTCTTATGTTTCGTTCTTGTTTGATTTCTCAGGGTGACCAATTTGATTTGTATCCTTTCAGCTCACGTCAGATCACGTCATCTTGATACTAGCCGCTTTTCAATTGCCAAAATGAGCTACTCGGAGCCGCCAGGAACTACTCCGTAACTGATCCAACTGTTCCAATTTCGGATATCAAATGCTCTTGAAATGATCTTTTTACTTTTCCTCATCCCTTTACGCATCAGCCCAATGATCAGCGTTCCCGTTACGATCTAGAAAGTGCAGATCAGTTGCGATTATCTCCAACGCTTGACGATCACAATTGGAAAGCGCCTAGGATTCCTAGATTTGATTGACATTTATCCTACTTGATGGGGTTCGGAAACAAACTGTCATTTTTGTCAGTAATTTAAGATTTTATGGTTGACTGATTTAATTTCATATTTTCGTGACAGTAATTTCTCACTAAGTTACTTGATTAGATAGTATTGCCGTTTCATAAACGATACGAGGAACAAAAACTGATGAATT
The DNA here is from genome assembly GCA_036172665.1 of Prosopocoilus inquinatus. NCBI lineage: Eukaryota > Metazoa > Arthropoda > Insecta > Coleoptera > Lucanidae > Prosopocoilus > Prosopocoilus inquinatus. The sequence goes on from CM069875.1 coordinate 36,616,906, forward strand.
TGACAGATTGTTTCCGAACCCTATCAAGTAAGATCAAACTTCAATCTATTCCAGGGACCCTAGAAAGCGCCTATTCTTCCCAGTTGTCAACACGCCACCGTAGCTGTCAACGTAACGTTTATGTCATCTCTTCACACGTCATTTTGCCGTTTTGAAATTTCCTATTAATCGTCATTAGCAGTTTTCGTTTCAACGAGCGGAGTAGCACCTAGCAAAGTTAGTATATAAGAAGTTGAGACCCATACGAAAAATGTCGAATCCGTCCGATATTGCATAAGGCAACTTCCCATATACTAGCACCTAGTGGAACAGATCTGATCCGCTTGACCAGAGAGCGTTCTTTTCGTTTAAAGTGAAATAATCTTTAGCTGTGCCAATCTAAGGTTCTCCCCTTACCGCTGAAACACCGAGAAATTGTAGGGTCAGTTACGATCAGTTAAGTATTTGAGGTTAGGAGTTTCCATGTTCTTTTCGTGTCGGCGTAGTATCGCTTGGGATCAGATCAGTTCAGATCATTTCGAGTTCAGATCACTTATGAAACGGAAACACCTATTGTGACGTTATCTGACATCCATCATTCAACAATATCGGCAGCATCGGTAGCCCTGAAGAAGTGTTTGGAAGAAAATAGAACGGAACAAGAGAAAGAAGAACTGCGGTGCAACCAGAAGCCAGAAGATTGGAAGTGTGAACTGTGAATTTTTAAAGCTTTTAAAATGAAGCAATAATTTACTGTGAAGTTCATTTAATTTTTATGAGAGTGGAATGAGAATTCTTCAGGTAATGAATTCATCGCGTTGAGCGTGCGATCAGCCAACATAAATCTCGTCTATTAGCGAAAAGTAACGGCGAAAAAATTCTCTCAACACGCGTAATTACCCCATAAATAAAATCCATACAGTCGGGGCGAATTAAAACGGACGTATTTTACACATGTTGCCGACAATTAAAAAGATTTAAGAACAAAGCGTTACGCCCGCCCGCGCCAGCCCGAACGTGGTCCTTTCGGTGCGTGCTTTTAATTGAGTTAAATCCTCGACATAAATTCGAAAGAAACACATGTGCAAAACGAATATTGGATACGACAATGAGACTCCAACATGTATCCTATTTATTAAGAGAATTTAGGATGATGACTTGAGCGCGCGCGCGCTTGGGGTGGATAATACTTCACTGGATAACAGTAATTGATTTGTTTTGCGAAGGGGATTTCTAACGAATTAGATGAATAAGATATTTGCTGCGGGAGGATACTTCGCTAAGAATTTCCTATTAATTTACGGCAATTTAATTTTTAGTGATTCATCATCTTTTGATTAAGAGGAGAGAGGAGAGGAATTTTTCAGCGGTAAATCAAGGGTAGTGTCTGTAAATTCTCCCGCCATGCAAAACTACCTAAAGATAACCATAAATTACCAGACTTAGACATAAAGGGCAACTGCTTAGCAAACTTGGAAGAGGTAACAGCTACACCGCAAAGTTACCCCTCAATTTATAGTTACAAGTGTTCGCAGCAAATGTTACCGGCAACGTCGTAAGGAGTCTGATTTATAGAAGCGACCTCCCCCCCTTAATAAGTAATTTCCTTATTTTTATTAGTTTCCACCGATACGTCCCCAAGCTATTAGGTACAACAAGTAAAGTACACGGGTAAACGGGGCGGATCGCGGTTCTAAGTTTACAAATTAATGCGTTTAACAGCTTCGGAATACGAATAAGTATGCTAGGCATCTGTTGGTAGTTGGTTTGAGGAAACAGGTGTGTATAAGCTCATAATTATCATTGGAGTCTGTAGACCTCACAATCTTTAGACAACGATTAACTCATATATGTTATTCAAGATTAAACGATAAGCAAGAAGTACGTCGAATAAATTATATTAAATTGAAACTTGTTATTTGTTTTTACAATACATGGTGTTCTTTTACTGTGTGCAAATATTTAAACTTGTAATATATCACCAGAAATGGCAACGATTGAACTCATATGTTCTTAACACAGATTTAATAGTTTTCGAGAAAAATGCAGTGGCAGATTTTCACCAAACCGTTTGAGAACTGCTGGCATAGCTAAAAGTGGAATGTGGCCGCCGCTTCAATTAAGACCCGCAGCCGAAGTAGGCCGGGGTCAGTGCGTTACTTGCTCTTGAGCACGAACGACGTAACCCAGCCGCTCCGATCGGTCAAAACATTTACAATTTAAATTAACTTAACTGCAACTAATTACAAGTTTAAGTATTTTTAAATTAAAATCTAGTGCAATTCAAGAAGCTGCGGTTCGTAAATTCGAAATTACAGTAAAAGTATATTTACATAAAAGAGTGAAGGAAGAACATTTTGAACGTGCTTGCCTAATTGGTGCATACATTTTAAACTTATTCGTCGATAGTTGATATCGTAAAACCTGTTACTTCGCTCAGTGAATTAAAATTTTAAATAAAATAATTAATAAACGATATTGGTGATTATTAATATTACGAAACGCTACGAAATGGGTTTGACTGTGCGGGTCGGTGTGTAGAAAGGCGTTGCGACCTTGCAAGTAAAGGGTGAACTCAGCAAAATCCGGACACTTAAAAAGGCTATAAAACAGAAACCCATAATATTTTTGAAAATAACAAGTATCTATTTTTAAACTACTCAACAGTACTAAAAATTATAATACATTAAATTATTCTGAATTTGTAGCATATGCTACTGAGCGAGCTTTACGGCGTACTCGTCGCATAAGTTTTTGCACGATGACTTGATCAACTTTTCGAGATGCCCAAAGCCACTTGTATCGGAACTGGTCGATGGTTGTGACCGTTGCGCCATTCTTCTTCAAGATAGTCTTCACAATAGACCAGAATTTTTCAATTGGCCTGAGTTCTGGGCTATTGGGTGGGTTAAATTCTTTAGGAACATAATCCACTTCATTATCAAGATACCATTGGACCGTCTCATTTGAGTTATGACATGTTGCCACATCTAGCCAAAATAATGGTTTACTGTCATGTTTATTAAGGAATGGCAACAGGCGTTTTTGGAGACATTCCTTGTGGTACATCTCTGAGTTTATGGTTCCAGAGGTAATGAAGGGAGAGGTTTTCAAGCGACAGGTGCAGATGGCATGCCAAACAAGAAATTTTTGTGGAAATGTTGCCTTTATTTTACGCTTACAAGCTTCAGGAGCGTCCTTGCGATTGCGGGCTGTATAAAAAATCTGACCAGCGATATTAATTAAAGTTTGGGCTTTAAAACTGTTTAATCCAGTTCTGGCTTTAACTTTCTGTACATATGTGTGGGATTTTTTTACCTTGACCGCAACTTCACGGGATGAAATCTTTGGATTCTTTGTGTATGCTTGAAGAACCTTTTTGGCCAAGTTATGGTCAGTTTGACCATGTTCACCCCCACTTCCGGACTTTCTTTCAATAGTCAGACGTTCTTTGAAGCGTTTGATGACATCTGCAATCGTAGATTTGGGAACTTTTAAAGTTTTGTAACATAACACGCTTAACATGGATTGTCAGGTTGCTTTTTTATGCAACGCAAACGGAAGCGACACACTGTGTAGTCCTGACCTAGTGTGTTGTAAATGCCTATAGTACATGACTTAATTAGTTGTATACATTTTTTTTTTAGTTATAATTCGTTAATTTAGATTTAAATACAAATATTTCTACCGTGACATTCTTTCGTTTGCTCTGGAAACGACACCAACAGATAAACTTGCCTTTGAGATTTAAATTGCGTACATAATGGCGTATTATGCCCTAAATACGTGGGGGGTACAGGTCAAACGCTGATGCGTTCGCTGATTCCTGAAAGGCCCATTGTTAATGCGAATATGTTGTACGGTAGATAGCGGCTGAATGGTTTAAAGAACGGTGAGTAATTAGTAATGAAGCAGCGATAAATAAGTTAATGCGGCGGAGATTTCTGTTTCTGGTCCGCGGATCGCAGACAATCACCTGATTTCTATAATAATTTATCAGCAGAATGCGGGCCGGGACGCATTAATGCTGCATTAGTACAGGCCGGTCGACACTCCGAACAATATTATAATTCTCCCCATTGTTGCATTGTTACCGGCGCTAAGTCGATAATATATTTAGAATTGTTACATGCTCGCGTGATTCCAGTTTAAAATTCAACGCGAAATTTAGTGGACTGTTAATCTGGATTGTACAAGTTGCAAAACGAGCCACAATTAATTTTACATATCGGGCAGAACTTTATTAACATATAAAAGTTATAGATAAAATGTGTAAGAAAGAGAAATTCTGTACAGAATTGTATAAAGTCGAAATTAGAAAATAAATCACAAGTTGTTACTGTAAGGATTCGAACTTTTTAAATAAGAAATTAAGAAATTAAATCACAATATGACAGTATTATAACGCGAAAACAGAACACGTGCAAGGTCAGCCTTGAATAATAGCACCTTGTTATCATAAAATTCTCTGAATTTTACTACGCGCCAGCGCTACCGAAAACAGAGCGAGTATTATCTACGTGCTTGCATTTTGCACTCTCGTGAAAATCGTGTGGGTAAAAGCATCTCCTTTCTAGTTTAAAGTAAACAATTTAATTTTTTAATAATAATAAACATAGACTTTTATTAAACACAAGTAAAAAAGAGTATACAAAAGGTGAAAAAAATCATTTTAGTCAGATGACCTAAGATAGTTAGGTTCATGATCTTCCCTCTGCACCTGCCCCTAGAACTGTCCGACTTATATTCTATATAAGCGCACATGAGAAAGAAACATAAACACATGTAAGATCACGCCTTGATTTGTAACTGAAAATTAATTAATTAAGTAACTAACTTCATTACAATTGTAAGAATACAAAAACTTCAATAAGTATAATGTAAAAATAATTACAATTCTATATCAAGTAGATGATAAGGTACTGTGGAATCTGCTTCGATAGTCTTTTCCACGGAAAAAAGTAATATGATTTTTTATGTTTCGCATACTCAATGCTATACAATATTTTATAAAATCGTTGTTTCATTCTCTGCTTAATCTGAAACGTTCTGTCGATTCAGCACCGCCGGCTCCGGTGTGAGGAATCCGTGGGAAGTTAGAAAACCAAGGCAAAATGACATCGTTACGCCATGTAGTTTTTGAAAGCATCTAGGGTACAAACTCGTCACAGGTACGCGGGGGGAAATTCATAAAAAATAATATTTAATATTGGAATTAGCAGGAGTTAATTCGCGAACATCAAATCAGCTTCAGAAAAGGCTCGCGTCTCTTCCTCGTACCGGGCGATTCTAAATTGAACTTCACTTTTAATTTTATTTCATTAAATTCACTAATCTTTTTCTAAGTCTAAAATTTGTGAACGGAAGGCAAAAGCTTTTCACCCCACGGGAAAAGCTTTTGCCTTCCGTTCACAAATTTCAAACTTACAACAAGATAACTGAATTAAATGATATAAAATTAAAACTGAAGTTCAATTTTTTTGTGTATTTAAGCCGTTCCGAGCAGTCTTTCATTTTCTTTATATAAAATCATTGTGTTTCCATATTTTTTTTTGGATTACGAAAAGAAAACTTTTGATTCAGTTTAGTAAGCTAATATACCGCTTGAAAAACTAATCACTGCAATCGGTAGATCAATTCGTGTCTCTCTCTCTCCCTTTTAACCAATTTTATTTTCTTTGAAGTTTTGTTTCCTTTTGTAACGTTTTTGCCATTACCAAAGATTCATTTTATAGAGCGTCAACACGTCAGTTGTAATTTTTTTATTATTTTTTTTTTGTTTTGTGTTATTTCCAGTTTTTCTTTTAATAGATTTGTTAAAGTTACCATTCTATTTTATTTACTAATTTTAATTTCATTTTTTACTTGCCATCATCGTAAGGAGAGAGACAACGACAGGAAAGAATTAGACAACAAAAACGGCACTGTTCGACTTTTCAATAAAGACACTATTGAGAGTATATTTTTGGCTTTTATCTCAAGCTAGCTACCGAAAAAGAAAATTGCTTTCCACAGTGGCTCGTTGGTCAAAAGAGCAGGCTGGGTTTTCTATAAAACGGGTGGGTGGTTTCGTGTTATTCAAAGTAAAAGAGTTTCGAGTAAGTATTGAGACTGACCACCCCTTAATTTAGTAGAAAAATAACCCGCGTTCGTTGCACAAAATTTCGTCACGGAGAAGCATGACTTTTGCATAGTTTTTTACTGAGATTTGAAGGAGATTACAGGTCTCCTGAAAGGTTGTTCATAATACATAGTTGTGACAAGATAACTAAAGGGTCGCTTAAAGAATTCGGTGTGTGGATAGGTGTGAAAAAATCGTAACCGAATTTTAGTTAATTCAATTTATATTCAGTGTTCCATGATAGGTTTCAGTCCAGCGTTGGTGAGTTAAAATAATTGTTATTGCGAATAACAAAGGCTTATTTGAGTACTGATTTATTGGACCCTTCTTTTAGAACTACATTCTAGATTCAGCTCTATTTTCATTGTTAAACTTGTTATCTTCTTAACTTTCCTTTCTATAATTGTAGAGTGGATTTTTTTGTAAATTTTTCTCGACAATTCTAAAAATATAAGTAGACGCCAATCGAGAGAAAACCGCGGAAAACGAAGTAGAAATCGATTTCAAGCTTCCTCTTGAAGACCAGAACGCTACTAACAAAGAAAATCGAGGTTCATCTTCGTACGGATTATTTTGCGCTTTGACTTGAAATAACTGCCTTTGTTTACTTTTATTCCGTTTGCAACTCCCATCTGCACGTTCATGAGTTTGAATCTTATCATAAATAAAAAGACTAATTGTTACATTCAGTTCAGAAAGAAACCTTAAGTTTGGACAATTCCACGACCTCTGCCTTCAGCTAGCACAAGGCCTAATAACAGAATCTTTAAATATTTAATACAAAAATTAAAAGAGAAGGGGTGGAATAATTTCAACAATCTCGAAAAATGTACCGTCGACAGGACAAGTCCAGCAATGGAAAAAGGGAGACAGTGTATGATTATCAAAGAGAGGATCTAAGAAAGTGAACTGCTTGAAACCAGTTTGAGACAGTGGCAGTCCGACTCGACGCGGGGGTCTAAATCGAAGCGTTAAATGTTCCCCCCGCTTATACGTGATTTTTAATCAATCAGTCTAATATCGTCACGGTACCAACGCGAATATAATTCCGGAAGCTAATAACAGCTCTTTTTTGAATTTAGAAACAATAATTTAGTTGATTTGAATTAAATAGAAACACGACACGTCTCTGCAGCACACTTTCTCGTGCGGATCGTGTCCGAGCGTCGCAGTCAACCGCGACATTATTGTGAATCATGCCTTCCTAACGAATGCATTATTACTTTGGCTTGCCGATTGTTCACTATCAGCTAGACGCGCTACGCCGGCAAATATGTTCAGGCGTGTACACAATCTATTTATAACACCGCACCGCTTCGTTGCAATAGTAAAGTTTTACACTTTTTTCTGTCCGCCATGTGATGATTATCGACTAAACTAGACAAAGCAGAAAAATTACAAACAAGGAAATCTTGCACGAATTAATTAAAAGGTTTTGGAATAAAGGTGAGAAAGTGGAAAGAAAAAATAGTTTATTCACTGTGAATAAGATTTTGTACTTTCGTAATTAAAGTCACAATTTTTGAATCTCTTTCTGACTTTCACTATGGCTTGGGAAAGCTTGTTCCGATGAGTCCGTGTGAAAGTAAAGAGTCCTTTGATCTACTTTTCTCTTATCGTCTTTCCAACCCTCTCTATATAAAAGTATGCAATTAATTATAAGTTATTGTACATTTAATAAACGACAAGGGATGAAACTTACTAAAATGAATTCTAATATATTCTGTAATAGGAAGTAAAGAGTTATGGTCAAAATTACGTCCTTAATTGATAGAGTAAATTTAGCTCCGAACGGAACACGTGATAATTTTAGCTTTGCAGGATGGCAGGGTGCTAATACAACATACGTAAGTTAGGGTCGGATTATGAACAGCGATAACAGGTACTTCATGCAAGTTGCAATGGGCGTTAATGCGATTAGAATAATCCCGAACCAACCTAACTTGCCCCGGTCGCTTTATAACTTGGCTAAATCCCAAAACCCGGAGCACCTGCGTTGCGACGTCCTGGCACGCACGGGAATTTTATGAAAATCCGGTATTCCAGGGAGTGATTCGGTTTATTGAAATGCGATTTAATTGGGCACTCGAGTGCTTCCTTGAACGTGCATGCGTCAGTGTGGTTGTAGACGGCGGGCGAAAGCGTCGTTGACTGGAGCGACGTCGAAAGGATCGAGCACCATAATCAGTTCATGAACGATCCTCATCGCTCAATAACAGCTGATTAGATTTAAAATCTGAGTCATGTTGGTGATCACTCACCGGGCTTGACATGAGAGGATGGCGTGGGGTCGTTTTCGACTCTGCTGACATATACAACCTACATTACCCCGTTACACCACCATCATCTATTGCGAACACAAATCATTCATTCTTTATGCACAAATGCGTTCTCATTTATCCTCTCTGTTCTATGAACACATCGTCATTTATTTTGTCTGTGTGCCAGTACTTTCCTTCATCGAGTAATAAGTCAAAAGAGAGCATCTATGCGAATTTAAGAGGTTTTCCATCCGCAAAAAGAAAATAATAGCAAAAAGTGAATTTAAAGTCATCCTCAGAATGTCCTGGAATTAACTCATTCCATGTCTTAGCTTGGATCACTTAAACTGTGACTTCACCAAATTAAACCACCCTTAGACTACCTTATTTCCTATTCCTATTGAAATGAAAGACTCCCGTTTAACTGGCGGAAGAGTGGAGGTTTTCTATAATTGATATATTTTCTAGATTCTTTACATCACTTACCCTAATAACAATTCAATATATCAAGATAGAGGAATATGTATTACAACGTGCAAGGCAAATATGCTACAATATTTATTTCCATTTGTTCTGAGTTTTATGGAAAGCGTTTCTTGGCATAACTCAATAATTTAATAGGCGTGGAGATGTTAAAGACTTTTTCTTGTTCTTTGTGAGAGAAATTCAATCTAAAACCCCTTCGTGGCTCAAGTTACCTCGAAACCAAATTCAATTACGTCTGAACGGTTCAAATGATAAGAGATCGGAGGTCGTGGGTTCGCACCGCATTCGAGATATATCTTGGGGGTGGTCGTTACTCACTTCAGGTACCCTTCAGTGTTGAGGAGAAAATTCGACACTTCAACGGCGAGGAGGTTTGAAAGTAACAAAGCCATGGAACACTTTACACACACAAAATACAGGTCTTGACAAGTCTATGACTTACCACTTCGTTGGCCAACCTCCACAAATTAAAAAAATCCTAGATGAAATGTGATGGTTGAATTTTGGGCACGAAAGTAACCTGAAGATCTTTCTGAGGAATGAAATAATAAACAAAAGTTTCAGTTCACTGTCGGTTAAACAATCAAGATCCAGTTTTAAACAAATGAAAGGATTAAAAATTACGGTAAAAATAAAGTCTTTCTCCCCAAATAGATAAAGGTAGGCAACGACAACAAACCACAAAGAAGCACTGTAGCTACGTTGAGGTCTTTAAAGTAGCTGCCGAGGGTTGTTTTCCACCCTGCACCGAGAAATCTGTTTGTTGATACAATCACACACGTAAGAGAGCTTTTGCATATGTTAGCAAGACAAACTACCAAAGAATTAGGCAAGTATGACCAAATTTCTCTTCGATATACGAAGGTGATTATGAAGGTTTCGCAATCGACACAACTGTTGCACTCTAGGACAAGTTCAATATAAGATGTAACTTGTTTAAGCTTATATTGCAGCCGACGTTGTAGGATGGTCTCTGTGAGATAGTTACACCAGAACTGAAGTCAGTTCACAATGGTATTAGTCAAAAACAGAATACTGATTGGAATATCGGACAATTTTACATTGTAACTTTGCTCGTAGTTTTGGAACAAATCGCTACCGTACTACCGTGTCCTCACCGTACAACCGGATTCAGGTGAAGTAAAGAGTTTCAAATAAGAAATTTTGACTGAGAAGATGCTCCAAGGACAGGATACCCAGCCCCATTGGTACTGTTAAGAAAATTCTTGCTGGAGTCGGACAGACACGAAAACTAACATGAGACAGAAGCAAGCATCATCGGTAATTCATTGTTGTTATTGTATGTATATTTGTTCTCATTGGTTATCCAAAGCCCTCCCCCCACTAGGTATGCAACTAGACCTTCTAGACCGACTAGACCGACTTAACCTTCGAGGAAGTACCTAGGCGTTATCTTGGACAAAAATCTCTCCTTTGGGGAGCATGTAGTGTACGTGGGGGCAATGACGCACGTAAAAGACCGTCCTTGCATTCTTATGTTGAGAACATGGGGTCCATCCCAGGGTAAGAGGATATAAAATTGGCCTTTATAAGTCAGTCACCCTTTACGGGTCTCCGGCTTTGGCAAATTCCAGTTTTTCACCTGAGGGAGATTTACAACATATCGAAATATTGAAATTTAAACAAAGCAGCTTATCCTTGTAGAAACAATAATTATACCGTACCCCTTATTCATTTGATTACATTTATTAATCAATTATTTTTCTTTTTAAGTTATGGTCGTGACTTACCAAATCTTCCATTATAAGCAGACGCCATTTGTAGAAAATAAAGTATATAACGGTTTCTGGTTTTCTTTTCGAAAAACAAGCGCTACTAACAAAGAAAATCGAGATTCAGCTTTGTGCAGACTGCTAAAAGAATTCAAGACAAAAGGGGGCGAAAAGTGATTATTTGGTTTGGCTATTATTGAGGCTTGGGAAAAGAATTCCCTTTTTTCTTTTTTGATTTATTCTTTAATCGACAAGCAGATGGAACGACACATTTCATGGCTTCGCAAGATGCTCGATAAGTCTAAAGAAGGAATCAGAGAGGGATTTTCTGACGACGCGACGAGAGGGTTCTCAAGGCACGAGATGGCGAGTGTTCCTAGTTCTCTGAGCAAACGGAAGAGGTGGTTTAACTGCTGGTTTAAATTGGTGGTCGTCTTCTACAATAGCTTTAAATACTCTATGGCAGAGTTTCCCAAATTTTTAGGTTTCGCGACCCCCTTTCGAGCTGTGTTATGATTTGGTAACTGTTGCTGTGTTAACGATTTTCAAATATTTCAGAATGTTTTTTAAATATTTGGACTAATTACGGTTCATAACTTGATCGTGTTTTATTGAAGCTTGTTTGCATATCCTGCAATGCATTGACATGTTTTAATTCCAGAAATTTTCATTTGTTTTTTACCAAGAAAGTATCAAAATAAGTTAAATATTTAAGAGATTCTTTCTAGCATTCATAAAGAAGACACGAATTTCCTTAGTTTTAAAAAAAGTACAATTTCGGTGCCAAATTATAATAGCTAACCTATAAGTAACCTCTTGTAAAAAAAGAATATGATAAATTAGTTGCAATTTGCGTTATTTTTTTAATTTATTTTCTGCTACGCCCCCTTTGAAGACTTATGCCCCAGAGTTTGGGAAACGCTGCTCCATGATCTATTTTTTTCTTGCTAGGAAGTATTATGTACATTGGTATAATTTGTTACATAACAGACGACAAAAAATTTCAAAGTTGACCCCAATCCTTACTAACTAGTTTTTGTTTTAATCAAATTAAAAAGAATTACACATATGACTGACCAATAGGAGAGTCGCACTCTTGTAGAGTTGCGCGCATACCACCTATCAAGAAAAAAATGACTATAATCGGACCTCTCCGGACACTCTAAATACCAACTCCAAATCAGGGATGGGCGAAAGCGTCTCAAAAAATGTAATCCTTACTCTGGATTGTATGTGAGAATCCAGACCTAAATCAGACAAACAGGCATCTGGTATATAAATGCAACTGTCGCAGCTGCTTTCCTAACCCAATGTATAACATGGTGGGGGTATGTTTCTCCCTTCTCCGAACCATGTTCGGGAAAAAATCATACAATATCTGAAAATTACCGAGATCCTTGCCGGTTTCTTTTTTATTCTTAATTTGATGACAAACTTAAACCTATATAATTGTTCTCCAGGTACGTGAATGTGGTTCTAATACGCTATCCTATCAGTTATTGTGAATCCAAGAATGCCAACATCAATGTCACGTTCCACATCAGAATCGATTGTCACGTAGGCGCAACGCATCACCATAACCGCAAATATTTTACGAACGCCAAGAACAGGATGCCGATCGTGGATATAAGGCGCGCCCCCTCCCCCTCACGAATCAATATAATCTGGAAATTGATGAACATGTATAAACAAGTGATACGTTTCTGTCAGGCGCGCCGCTGCGATGCGATGGCGCGATGCGAAAACAACTGAGCCTCAAAAAAATTCGTTTGTTATACGGACGCGCGCGCGCACGCCATCGACGATGCCGCCGCCCGGTATTGTTTAAAAATATATTTTCAATTTTAAACTTTGAATTATGGCCTTCCAATGCAATATGAAAAATATATTTGCGCGCGTCATGCTTCCCAAGCATAAATCAAAATTTTCAGATGTGCACCAGATTAAAATGATATCGGCGCGCTGATAAGTTAAATTTAATCTGGCAGTACTAAATGTTGTTTACTTTTTGCAAAGATAAAAAAATATAAATAAACAACTTCTATAAATTATACTCCTACTTAGTATTAATATTTAATAAAATAAAAATAATAATAACAAATGTCTCGCAAATTTAATTCAGTTTTCATTGGCATGGCATAGGTAGAGAGGAATCACGATCAACGATTGCTACACATCCTACCAAGATCTAAGCGCACGGCGCTGAATCGCATTTAGTGGGAGACAATAACGCGTTCCTATAGTATTTCTGAGAGACTGTGATAACAACTGAACCATCCCATATAGTTCCCCTCTCACATCCCTGTGAAAACATTTTTAAGAGCACTCTTAGAAAAAGGATTTACAAAAATGATTTGTGCATTTCTAACTAATAAATTAACTTTTAAAATGAATCAAAATATAGCATGATTTGTGAAGCTACAAACAATTGTCTAATTAGTATACACAATTAAGAATATACAGTGCCACTAAAGAGAAGGGTAAAACATTGGTAGAAGTGTTGCCAACCGCCACATAACAATCGCAATGAATAAGCATCTGCGAGAGCCGGTTTACCTAATTAAATTATTACCAACAGACGGCGCGTTAAACGCGAATGTCACTGTGTAAGCGATACCGCGCCATCTACTATTTAATATTATACTCACTGGTTCCGCCTGTCACTTACACTAACTCATTTACGGCCCTCCCTGAAAACATGATCATTTGCCGCCGCGCGTCGCTAAAATTATTAGCCAGACAGATAATTTTTAGAACAAATGCAAGTCGACAAAATAACAAAGCGGAAATGGTCGTGACATTTTTGCGCGTGGAATTTTTTCCCGTCCGTGTCCCCTCGTATAAAAATAAACTTTAGTAATGTACATTACAGCTCTGTATAATAACCTGTCACGTGTTGACTTTTACATATTTTCCACACATATTAACTTAGCTACTAATATACTATAGTGGTCTATAAATTAGACACTTCTCGGATGTAATGTCACGAAAACATGCATTTTGAATTTATTTTATATAAGGTATGTTCCAAAGAAAACGCAATCAAATTGCAAAATCTGCGTTTCAAAAAAAGAAAAATATTCAAAAATGTTTAATAACTGTGCCTCACGTCACAATGGGTTCCAAATCCGCGAGTTCAATTTCTCAATTTGTCAGCATTATTACCAAATCCTAACTACAAGTTTAACGCTAGTCATCACTTTTCTTGATCGAGTTACAATTTCATAATTTGGACAATAAAATGTAAACACGCGCTTAACATAATTTGTGGTGTTGTATTTTTGCGTAAGAAAGCAATAATTAAAATGAAAGCAAGCAACGGTTTTACACAGTGATTTAATTGTGCTGAATGTATGAGTTTGAAGCATGTAATTGAATAATGCTGAATTTCTGCTGAATTAATTCGTGTAAAACTAGAAAAAAAAAAGAAAATAGCTGATCCACTAAAAGTTCTTATAATATAGACAACCCTGAATCTACTTTTAAAAGACTGACATGTTAAAAAATTTTATACAAGGTTGTAAAATATTTTTGGACAATCTGTTACGGTTTAAAAAATCGCTTTCTAGGGGTCATCCTGTGTACTGAGTTCTAAATCGCTTTTATTTTATGTGACAACGCTTAACCGCCGATGAGGGTGCGGCGTGTTAACGACAAAGCGACGAAGTTTTGAGTCGGCTTTTATTGCTTTAAAAATAAGTTTTTGTCATTATTGGATTTTTATAACGCCTTAATTTAGTTTTGTGGTGCAATTTGCAGACTGTTTTTTTAATATCTTAAAATATACGTTTGATTCTCTCTGTTTCGCCATTTCTTTTATTGTCTTAAGTAAATAATATCGCTCAGAGTTTCTATTTTCAGCTTTAAATGCATTACTATCTACCTGGTGAATAGGCAGAAGATTGCTCTGACTCAAGCGCAAAATTAAATTCAAATCAACGTCAACCAAATGACAAATCTTAAAGGTAAATACACCAAGGAGGGGGCGCAGAAGCAAACTTTAAAATTCCCAAGCTGAAGGCCCGGAAAAGGTGCGTTATACACCGAAGCTAAATAAATCTAAATTTTAAGTCAACTTCTCCTAGTATTTCGTAATCCGGATTCCAATTACCTGAATCTTCCATAAGGAATGACTCCTTACTAAGCTGATCCGGGGAAACGGAGGAACAAGAAACCAATCATAAAGAGAGAGATCGAAAATGACCAGCCGATCCAACGAAAACGTGACATAATTAAAGGCCAATAAACAGAAAGGACGAAGGTTAAGGGAACGTCCGAGGTTCGAGCGAGAAACATCATAAAAAGAAGTCAAAAACCGACGCAAAAAATATAGACAGAACGGCATCACTCGGAGTAAAATGAAACGCAATATAATTCGTTAAAATTCAACGAAAATAAAACGAGCTGGTTTCCTGTATTAATAACAATACTGAAAATCCCCGGAGGAAGGAGAAACCAATCATAAAGAGAGAGATCGAAAATTACTAGCCAATCCAACGAAAACGCGACATAATCAAAAGCCAATAAACAGAAAGGTCGAAGGTTAAGGGAACGTCCGAGGTTCGAGCGAGAAAGATCATAAAAAGAAGTCAAAAACCGACGCAAAAAATATAGACAGAACGGCGTCACTCGGAGTAAAATAAAACGCAATATAATTCGTTAAAATTCAACGAAAATAAAACGAGCTGGTTTCCTCTATTAATAACAATACTGAAAATCCCCGGAGGAAGGAGAAACCAATCATAAAGAGAGAGATCGAAAATTACTAGCCAATCCAACGAAAACGTGACATAATTAAAAGCCAATAAACAGAAAGGTCGAAGGTTAAGGGAACGTCCGAGGTTCAAGCGAGAAAGAACATAAAAAAGTCCAAAACCGACGCAAAAAATGTAGACAGAACGGCATCACTCGGAGTAAAATGAAACGCAATATAATTCGTTAAAATTCAACGAAAATAAAACGAGCTGGTTTCCTGTATTAATAACAATACTGAAAATCCCCGGAGGAAGGAGAAACCAATCATAAAGAGAGAGATCGAAAATTACTAGCCAATCCAACGAAAACGCGACATAATCAAAAGCCAATAAACAGAAAGGTCGAAGGTTAAGGGAACGTCCGAGGTTCGAGCGAGAAAGATCATAAAAAGAAGTCAAAAACCGACGCAAAAAATATAGACAGAACGGCGTCACTCGGAGTAAAATAAAACGCAATATAATTCGTTAAAATTCAACGAAAATAAAACGAGCTGGTTTCCTGTATTAATAACAATACTGAAAATCCCCGGAGGAAGGAGAAACCAATCATAAAGAGAGAGATCGAAAATTACTAGCCAATCCAACGAAAACGTGACATAATTAAAAGCCAATAAACAGAAAGGTCGAAGGTTAAGGGAACGTCCGAGGTTCAAGCGAGAAAGAACATAAAAAAGTCCAAAACCGACGCAAAAAATGTAGACAGAACGGCGTCACTCGGAGTAAAATGAAACGTAATTTAATTCGTTTAAATTCAACGAAAATGAAACGAGCTGGTTTCCTGTATTGATAACAACACTGAAACTCCCAGGTTAAAAGAAGAAATAAGCATTCCATAAACTAAACTCCGAGCAATTAGGGTCGTAGGAGAACCCGCGCTTGAGCTTGAAACGAATATAAAAACGTTCTCAAGTGGCGTGAAAACGATGTTTGCAGTCAAAGTTCTTTATCGGCCGATCTAAAAGTAGGAATAACTCCGGTGAATCTATTATACAGAGTTGTACAGGACAGTACGGGTAAAATGAACTATAACAGCATCATCTTTTGCAAGCATCTGCAACGAAGTTTCCAAATTTCGTATGAGAACAGACTGTTTATTTTAAAACAATTGGTCTTTATTGTAAAACAGTTGGTATAGACGGCTATAAATCCCGACGACGTCTCTGTTTTTTTGTGTTCTTGTGTCTTTTAAGTCCTGCAAATTACAATTTCGTGTGCGTTTGTTATTTCGACGGAAATATTAAATTACGTTCACGTTTCATACGATTGGTCTTTCTTACGTCAACTTATCTTTTGTTGGCTCTTGCTAAGGTTACGATGTTTTCGATTTGTGCAAACCCTTTCTTCACTCACGAGGGGTAAGGCCAGTTTCGGTTTTATTAATTTACGACGTGCCTGGAGCACGTCAACCGTCGTTGTGGTATCCCCAACGCCTGGTAGAGATGTTTAAAGAGGGCTTTGCCCTATTTTCGCGATGTGCCCGGCAGACAGATAGCCCACGATTTTCGGTTCTTGTTGAGGAACCTCGATGAAAGTTTCCTAGTGGTATACAACTTGTTGTCGATTTTAATTTGGCGTATGGAGGGCTGAAACTCATCTAAGTTGTTTCAGCTTCGTCTTCGTTGTTAAGGACAGGTGTATTTGCGATTGATGTTCTTCGCGCAAGTTATTATTGTCGAACTTTTCTTCTTCTGCAAGTTTTTTTTACGTGTGGCCTATTTTTGGTCTATTCTAAGTTCTACTTTAAGCTTCACCGGGGTACAACACAATATATTCTGCATGCCGCTTTGTCTGTGACGATCTGGCTGGGAGAGTAGATGCTATACCTGTTTGTATTGTAGCAGCCGTAGAGCTGGTGTTTTGGTGATGGCGTCTTCACACGTCAACGTTTGTGAAGATGATGGAGGATCCGGGAATCTCAAAAAAAGACAAAGGGAATGATTCAGGTTTATTTGCGTTACGGCCTTATGCCGACTTTGGTTGTATTCATAATTAACATTTAGCGTTGTTTTTGGGTGCTTCACGCCAATTAGAATACATACAGTTTCAGGTTTAATATTGCTATAAAAACCCGCTATAATAACGATGCGATTCTTGAGTGTAGGTCTCGATGAAGCCCAATTAAAACGGAGCGTAAAGGTTTATTTAAGACCTTACTGAAATCAACCAATTAGATGACGAATAAACGTTGTGCTCCGAGTTAATCCCACTTCATCGTAACCCACATTCGGGGAAAAATAATGTAATGTTGAAATATCCAGAAAAGAAAAGCATTGCATATACACTGTTCACGATTGTTTTGAACACGCAGCGGCCAATATTTCTTTATTTGTCGAGAACTTTTGGCGCACTTGTCCATTTAGAAAACTCTTCTTCGGCTCGTTTTCTAGAACTGACGCATGCGCAAACATTTTTCTTTAATTTACTATTAACGCACTTGTTTGAGTACGATAATAGCTCTGTTGTCAAAGCAAAAAAGAAAAAAAAAATATTTATACATTTCGACATTTCTATTTCTTTAAGAATGTAACGCCTGAAGTAAAATTATTATTTTCCACGCTTGTTATCCAACTTTATAACTTTCATCCTGCTATAATAAAGTTACAAACTGTGGAAATATAATGTAATAAAATCATGTCCTCCACGCAGACGATTAAATTAAAGGAGGAAAAAATCAATAGACGAACGAGACATAATAGAATACAAATGAAGCTTTGTGCAGATCATTATTTTTACGCAAAATGAGGTCACTGCGAATGTGGGGTAGTAGAAGCATTGTGCAGGGGTGGGTCGTACCCTGAAAGCGCCCAAGTGTGACCCGGGGGACGCGGTCTAATGTCATCGAAGATATCGCTCGGAAAATCTGCGCACCACCCCTTGATATGACGAATGTTGACCCTGGTAACGCACGGAAGCTTACTGAAATGCTTGAAGGGTTCTGAAAAAAATCCATTCGATTTATTTAATAAGTGGATAGATAGCATTTTGGAAAATTTAATTTAGTTTCTTCATAAATACCTCCCTCAATCATAGTAAAAAGGAGAAAATACTCGTTTTTGGTCCCAGGCCTTTCTTATACAAAAATGGTGGCAGTGGTGGGATTTAATAATAAATAAGAATGAAAAAATGGAAGAGAACAGGCTACTAACATGTGATTACCATTTCTATATAGGGTGATTCGGAATAGGCTTCCGACCAATATACCTGATTAGGTGACTCAGAAAGTATGAAAACGAAAAATTATTAATTATGCGGTCGTCTACTTTTAAAATTTACAACAAAACCAATAATAATACGTGTGATTTCAATATTATTTGTAAATTTTGTTAGTGTGCAGTGTACCTATTTATTGAATTGTTTAGAAAACAGGAAACACAAAAGATTTAATTAAATTAAAGAAGAGTAAACTGCAGTTGATATTTGCTTCCTTTTTAATTTGCGCGTTACATTAAGTGCTCAAATAGCTTTGTCGGGAATCGACGGAAGCAATGGGCGCTCGAAAAGTTCGCTGCACCGGGGGCTTTTGTGTAGAAAATGCGATGTTCAATTGTTGCAGGGGCCGTCAGCTGTAAAATCAGCATACGCACGGCTCGGCGTTCCTAATGAAAAACTGCTCTCCTTCGAGCCCGTCTCCTTAGATGAGTCTGGCGTGCCATTGTTGCGTCTGAACCAGGCGAAATTTCTCGTTAGACTTGAAGGGCGTCGCTCGCTTCCAACTAAAACTGAACACAATTGTATCAATAAGGAAATCTGAGGAATATTTCAGAGTTGATTTGGTGATTTTAATCTTGGAACTGAATTTTTCAGGATCGAATCGGTTCCGACACTGATTAAACTTGCAGATGGATTTTAATTTCGGGTGGAGTAAAAGGAACATAAACGACAACCATATTAATAACACAAGATTCAATCAATTTAAGTCAACCAATTGTATACTTACAAATGTCGAATGATTTGTTATGTTAATTTCATTTCGTAGAAAATCCACTTCTCGAAAGTTTAAATAAATAATATAGCCCCCGCAGAGTGGTTTAGGTTAGGGATATTCTGAGGATTTCATTGATTTGAAATTTTACCACATACTCATGTTTCCATAAAATCGTTAAAGTCATCCCTTTTATAAATTAACTCATTCATATTCCTAAGCACCCTGTATAAATTGTCCACACAACAAAATAAATACCGTGCGAAGGCAGCTTATTTTATTTCATTTGAAGAATTGAATTAATTAGAAATTCATTTGAAGAAATGAATTCCTAATTAAAGTAGGCTGAGGTTTTTTTGTTTCATAAAGTTGGCGACACGTAGGTAATACAAAAGTAATGCAAGAGTAGAGTTATCAATACTTGTCGATCTCCATATTCTAATCTACCAGTTTGAAAAAAAATAAAAAAAAATTGTGTTGTAATTCTAGCAGTACAGTAGACTCCCGATCAAATTATGATTAAAATAAACAAGACACGGCATAGCTTTATGTCAGCTTAATGTGTAAGAGAGTGATACATCTATTTCTCAAGGAAACGTTAATTTGCTCATGAAATTAGCATAAAGCTATATCGTTTCTTGTTTATTTTAATCATAACTTTAGGTAATCTAATCATCTAATCTTTAATCATGAGATTGGAATATGGGCCAATGTATTATACACATACTTGATGTACTATTTATGTATAATACAGCTAAAACTTAAAAACTTCCTATTATCCTGCTTTTTCGATTACCCGGCCTAAATCCGGACCAGATTAAGTCGGATAATTGGGAGTCTACTGTATATAAATTGTTAATATAAAATGTCACGATTTGCCTTTTGTTTAATTTAAATAATTAGAAAGCTATCAGTGCTACAAACCTTTAGGAGTGGAAGAAAAAACATTGAAATCATAGCCTACTTTAATTAGGAATTTAATTGAAAGTACGTGAAAGTGAAAATTTTATAAAAAAATTAATTTAAAATTTTATTCAGTGGCGTAACAAGGATTCAACGGATAAGCGCCCAAGAGATACAATTTAGTTTTTATAATTATTGATTTTTCATCTCAACTGTGTAAATGCAAATGTAAATATGGAACAGATTGTTGTGAACGAAAAAAGAAAACGAGAGATTGCATCAAGATATTCAGGGCTATTCTGTAATATTGATACGGTCTTCAATAATTGAAGAGAATTTGTTACGATTTCATAACATTTCACGTCGATTGCCGACCGCAAATTGACGAGAGATGCATATTAACTCGAGATCGCACTTGAAACAGATTGTAAGTTGTTACGAAACTATTTACAGAATACCAATTTTGCAAGGTCACTTGAAACATAGCAATATCAAGTCCATATCAATGATACAGAATAGACCCCATTAAGTCTTTACAAGCAAAAAAAAAAAACAAAAGACGAACAGAAAGGTAATGTATTTCGACAAAAATATACAAAATACAAAAAATAACCCAAATAAACAACGTTAAAATGTGCGAACAAAAATAAAGATATCGGTGGTCTTTCTCTAGTAGAGAATGTAAAAATATATAGAACATAATATAAACAAAAAGTAGAACTGAACCAAGAACCAAGAACCAATTTAATAAAACTAAGATGGACGTAAATGTGGAATTATGAAAAAAATCAAGAATAAATAGAAACAAGAAGGCCTGTTAAAAAGACACTGCCAGCATGAGAATTAATTAAATCCACACGAAGAAACAAAGAAGAAGAAATGGCCAACAAATAAATAAATAATAAATACAAAATAAAATGAAATCAAAAAAATATCGACGAGTATTCTCCGGTAAGGCAAAGATAAAATTACGCATGAAACGGAAAATAAAATAAAAAAATTAATGTCATAGTGTCAAAAAATAAAAAAATTAAAAGAGCTAATAATTAGTCAATTTCAATTAGTCTCCTTAGTCCTTGTTATTATTATTTTTTCTTCAAGTTTATTTTTCTGTCAGTCTTTCAAAGTCAACAGTTTTCTGCCGGAAAATTTCTTACTTCTCTTGTTATTTCCTTTCTACTTTGTTGATTTTTTTCTTTAACAAAACAGACAAAAAGGCAAATAATGAGATGAAACGTAAAAAAAATTAAAAAACAAATAAAAGGGAAATATACTTTCTCGTGTCAACATTTTTTTTACATTTCGTCACAGAATCGTCGATCTTCTTTTGTTTTCTTTATCATTTTATTCTTCGTATTTCCGTGCTGGTCATTTCTTCTTTATTTTTGTTACTTTTTTTCGCGTTGCGTTTTGGTATTTCTTTGACTGGTTTCTTCTCATCCTTACTCATCTACCTTGCAGTTTGTTTTTCATTCAACTTTTTCATCGTATTTCGTTTGAATATTATGAGATACAATGAATTAATTTTACTTATTTTATCAATCTAATTTCTTACCTTTCCACAATACACATGAAACAGAAAATATTAAGAATGGTAGAGAATAAAAATGTCATTTTTATAGCGTTGAAAAATTGAAAAATCTAAGAGGACTAACAATTTCAATTTCATTTAGTCTCCTTAGTCCTTGTTATTATTACTTTTTCTTCAAGTTTTCTTTCTATCAGTCTTTCAAAATCAAAATCCAGATTTCTGCTTTCTGCCGGAAAGTAATCTTATTATTTGTCTTTCCTATTTCTCTTTTTATTACTTTTCTATTTGTATTATTTTTTTAACAAACATCTTGAACAATGTCATATTTTGAAAAAATATTCTGCAAAATAAAAACGAAAGAAAATTCAGAAAAGAATAAAGAAAGAGAAGTAATGAGTTGACGGAGTGTAAAAAAGTGAAAAAAAAAAATAAAAAGTAAATAATACCTTCTTGTTTGTACATTTTTTTATACTACGTTACAGAATCGTCTATCTTCTTTTGTTTTCATTTGTGTTTTCATTTTATTCTTCATAGTTCCGAGTCGATGGTTTATCTTGTATTTGTTATTTCATTAACCGGTTTCTTCTTTTCCTTATTCATCAACCTTGCTTTTCGCTCATATTTTTCAATAATAATAATAATAATATTTATTGTACCGTACAAAAGAATAACAAAAAGTATTCTAGTACAGCAACGTCAGGAAGTAGAAAATTATAAAATTTCTTGGTTATTGAAATTGTAGTTAAGGAATTCTTCGTTGTTATAGAAGCAGTGTTCTTGTAGGAACGATTTCACCGTTTTCTTAAATATTGCATAGGACTGGCGTCTTCAGTTGCTGGGAATTTTATTAACATTAGTAGGTGAAAATGTTGCGCTTCCGTGGTGACGATTCTGTGCTTAGGAATGTTGATGTTGTGGTTTCCTCTTAATGTGTAGGTGAATGTATCTCCTCTAGTTTGTAAGAAAAGGCTCTCTTTTTTTGCAGCCACGAGCTGGTTCAGGATATATACACTCGGTAGGGTCAGTATTTTGAAGTTTTTGAAGTATGGTCTGTAATGGGTGTCGCAACTGACACCAGCAAGGGTTCGTATCGCCTTTTTTTGAAGTAAGAAGACGGTTTTGACGTGTGCCGATTTACCCCAAACTTGAAGTCCGTAGTCATTTTAGAGTGAAAGGTTCTATAATATTTGGTGATGGCCGCATCAGTATTTAAAAGCTGTTTGATCCTCCGTATTACATATTCTTTGACTATTATTAGGTTCATTAAATTAACTTTATTTATTAAATGTTTTAACTTTCCGTTAAAGGTTTGTCGTTTTTCTTCACCTCGTAGGAAATACATTTTCCCCACTGTCTATCCAAAAAAAAAAACTTTTTTTCAGATGGTGTCTTGACTCTAACGTTCTTCTTTGTGCACCACCGATCTTATTTATTTATTCTTTGTATGTAAGGTATCCCTTCTTATGTATTTTTTCTTTAGTCTATCTTTTCTGTCTTTTGATAGATAGATCGTTTCTTATGACATTTACATCCCCAGTTTTTTTCTGGATTTTCTCTTTTATTTTTCCGCTAAAATCTAGTGTTGTATATTTTTTTATTATTATTATTATTATTTCATTCTGCATTCACAGTGTTCGACAAAAAATGTATAACGTGTGCAACATTTTAGGATCAAAAAAATCATCGTTAATTAAACTAGACTTGCCTGATGAAAATTTCTACAACTATTTCGTTCTAATTTTATTACAGACAGTTTAAATCTCGACATTTCATCATCGATTTACAGCTTCTTCTGAAGTAAAAAAAATATTAATATTTCATTGTAATTTGAAAAGTTCTTCGGAAGTGCAAGAAAATAGGTTTTCTTTGTCTTGCTGCGTCTGCCCAAACACGTTGTCGAAATTTGGCCGTTTATGCAACGAACACCATGTGTTTTTCTTTTCATATCTCGGCTCTGTAGAAAATGAGATATTGTATCGTTGGTTTTGCTACCAAAAAGTTTAATAGTGATCAATAACAATTATTAATAATAATAATAGTTATTAATAGTTTAATATTTTACATTTCTTAACTTTAAAAAAAAATAAGTTGTTTTTAATTAATTTCATCCTTCCTAGGCACAGAATCTGAAGAGAATAGCTTTGGTGTGGTATGTTGTTGCGAATTTAGGTTTCGATAAATTTATTTTGAAATAAAAACTCCACATATCTAACAAACTAATTTATTTAAAACGTTATACTAATTTATTTAACACGTAAGTCGAGCGATCAGTTTTTACCTTCAACGCGAACTGTTCTCGGACTTCCTGGTCGATCACTTAAATATCCCAGCTGACGAAGATTCGAGTCCGCGCGGAGTCAGACTGCCTATTGAATTTTCTTCACCCAGGAAATTCCGTCTTACGATGCAGACAGATGTTCTAGGAATGTCGAGACTTGAGACGTCAGACCCTGACGCATATAAGACTAATTCGTCACGCATTAGAACCTCATAATTGATTAATTTAACAAGGTTTATTACTACGATGGTTATCATTCGTCTATTCAAGTTAAAAGTTAAAAATTATCGTAGAATTCCAAGTAACCACGTAAGTAACCCATTAAACTCTTGTAAATGTTTGTAAAGCATTTTTATGCTTTAGGAAACTTGTAAATATTTATAAAGCATTTTTATGCTTCTTGAAACTCTTGTAAATATTTATAAAGCATTTCTGGTTACTTGGAATATCTCTTCATCGAAATTTCCCTAATTTCATTGCCTATTGACTTAATAGGGGTTAATTAACCAAGCCGAAAGCCAAAGCATAAATAATGAACAATTACAGTTTCCTGTAATTCTTCTTTCTATAAAATGGTACTATTTAACTGCGACTTCACAAATTTTACATAAGCTTTGAGCTTGTCAAATTTGAATACTTACAGAATTTTGAAGTGTCACCTGTGAAGTCGTATTTAAACTGTTTTAGAGAAACATGTAACTGTAATTGTCTACTATTTTTTGCTTTCGGCTGTGTATCTGCTTTCAAAATTTAAACAAATATATTTTATTTGAAATTTTCGACTACGCTTTTAATTATTATTTACTTCTAATTATGGTTACCGATACGAAAATAAAATTCATAAAATTTTGTATATAAAGAAAAGATACTTTTATATCTTTGTGTAATGATAAACTTTTCTGTCTTTCCCTCGCGGGCTAATGAAAAAAAAAGGTTTGCATTAATTAAGTGATACCCGAACGTTCCCCTCTTTTATACGCAAGTTTCGCTTTTCATGCGCATTCATCTCACAAGAAAAAAAAATGCTAATCAAATTAATAAAAGCCGTTTAAATATCCAATTTCTTTGCCTTTTTTACCGCAGCTTTCCTTTTATGCATACCCGCCTCCCGCCGCCGAATTTCTTTCTGGGGCGACGCACGTCTATTCTGCCCCCGTGCTTTCTAATTCTCGACCGCGTTAAACGATTTTGCTTTCTCAAAGAATTTTTTTTATCCGAATTTGATTCGCAAATCCGAATATGTCGTTGAAAATGAAAGTCGTCCGTCTCGGGGCTTTCGGGTGTATTTTTTTTTTTCAATTGGCAGACGCAGACGGATTAAGATTAAAGGTTGAAAACGTTCGTTTATTGAATCCGCGAAGGTATAAGGGAGTAAGGGTGGCTTTGTTCCGAATTAATTAATTTGTTTCTGAATGGTGGGCACCGGAAAGTTCGACGGAACTGAGCGCGGACGGATGAAGTTAGAGCTCTTTTTTTTTCATTTCGGTATAAAATGAAGCGAGTTGATTTTTAATATGTAGATGTGACACCCTTTGCTTATGGCGACTTCTTTGTAGACCCCCTCTTACTCATCAACTCTGAGCTTACCCTCTGGCTCTTAAAACCCTCTTTCAAATCATACGGACCTATTCAAGTGTGAGCTGTATTATTCCTTTGTTTTAAGTTGTCTCGTGTTTAAATTACTTTTTAATTTTATATGTTGGTCTTAGTAAGACGAAAACTTTTAATATTAACGTTTTATTGGGCATAATTTTAGAATGACCAAACTATTTAGTCGAGAAGCCACCCTAATCGTGTCTAAGTTTTATAAAAAAAAATGAATATTTTACTGATTTTAATGTAGCTTGTTTTAGCTAGGTTACGGTTCGATGAATCAAAAATCTGGATTCTTATTGGTAGAGTCATATTTGATTTCACTTCTTTTCGATCTCGATCCGTTAAACAAAACTAATTCATTGGCTTTAAAATAATATAGCTTGATCTCTTTAGACCTCGGTTCGTATAATATTAAAACGATTTGATTGGTTTAGGATTGCAAAAAGCAGATTTTTAAGAAAATCACTATGCCAAAGATAAATATACGAGGAACTACTAATATGCTGAAGCGATCATAGTCGGAAAAAGTTCTAATCTTTAACGCATCTGCCCTGTAAAAACAAAACAATAAACCAGTCGAAGCCCAAGAAGTCTATGCGGCACGCAGTAACGACTACAGTTCTGGGCGACTGGATATAAAAACTTGTTTACATATTCAATTCATTCCGAAATGAACTCTCATTCTTTTTGCAGTGACGGCGTTATAACTGTTATGAATTAAATGTATTACGTCAGTCTTTTTAAAATCTACAGTAAAGAATTATAATGTTTTCATAATTATTAATTTGAAAGAAACTGTAAAGGCAATTGTGTTACATACATAATTTACATCAAACGCTTGCTTCTGATGCAATGAGCG
Source organism: Prosopocoilus inquinatus (assembly GCA_036172665.1). Lineage (NCBI taxonomy): Eukaryota > Metazoa > Arthropoda > Insecta > Coleoptera > Lucanidae > Prosopocoilus > Prosopocoilus inquinatus. The sequence continues at coordinate 36,643,329 of CM069875.1, forward strand.
CGAGGGTGAAACTTTTGCCGATAACAAAACTAACAATGCGATTTGTATTTTTAAATATTAATTTAAAGTTTGAAAGTTTTTAATGTCATTGGCTTTAATTTTAAAATTCGACAAAGAAAATTATCAAATTTGTCTCTCAGTAAAAATTCAAAAATCATTTGAAGCCTTCATTATTTAATATTGTATTGTTTTATTATATAAAACATCGCTAAAAGGGTAAATAAATATACAGGCTGGATTTAACCTCCTAACCACAAAAAGTTTGTTTAAAAACTTGATACGTATTTTGGCAACTACGCTGCCATCTTCAGTAGACAACTTCTTCTTGATCACAAGAGAAGTCTCTCTAGTTTTTGAATAAATTTTTTGTGGTTAGGAGGTTAAATCCAATTTCTTTGTACTACAAACTACAGTCTCCACTACATTTTAATAAAATATACCTCGCCATGGGTACCTGGCTTATTTAAAGAGATAGAGGGCGGGTTTAAATTTGGCAAAGTTGCTAAATTAGATGAGCATTAATAATCCAGAAAGAAAAAAATTCTACCTTAACTCTTATTCAAAATAATTGTAAAAAAAGAAAAAAATTGTCATTTTCTTATTTTGCCTCTATCTTCTTTATTAGAAGAGATGTCAAAAAAATAAAAATACTTTCTTAATGCCCGATTTCTTCACCTCCTGATAAACTTATTTGCCAGGATTACCCTTGGAAACCATTGTATCGGTAATAGTTTCCGAGGATACTACCTGGCAGATAAATTTATCCGCAGGTGAAGAAATCGGGCCTAAGACATTTTTCAATTCTCTACTCAGTGGTAAACACTATTTCTCTAAAACACGTTTCGTTAGATTGGTACCATCATAAAGTTCATTTTTTCTTACTGTGGCCATACTGAAATTTAGTCGGAAAAGAATCTACTCTTCATGCCGATTACGGCAATACAGCACATGTAATTAAAATTCTCTAAAATAAGGCTAGAATTAAAATTTATTTTTGCGAGACAAGAAAATTGGCAATTAATGGAAGATAGTTTTGGATTCGAAACAAAAACAACATAAGCTGTCAAATTAATAGACGCTTGTTGCTAAATATTATTACACATAATCATTAATATCTTACAAACCATAAAACTTCCGAAATTTTTGGTTATTACCTACTCGTTATGGGTACTTTCGAAATATGTAAAAATATACTGTAAACAGTTTCAAATTGGGATTAAAAAACTTCAAATTGAAACTAAACAATTTCAAATTGGGACAAAACAAATTCAAATTGGAAATTAACAATTTCAAGTTGGGAATAAACAAATTCAAAATGCTCCGTACCACGCTTCAATTGAGGATGTTTTAAGAGAGATCAAATTTGCCAATAATCCTTTACTGAGATTTTCCCCGTACAGCCCAATGTTGAATTCAATTCAATTCGCATGGTCCTGTCTAAAAGCTGGTGGTAAAAGAGACTTAATAATCTATGTAAATGCCACCAATTTTAGTAGGTGAGGCCAAACATTGCACAGACGGAATATCATTTACAAAAATTAGAAAATATAATGCGAGAAAATACTAATAAAATTACCGCACCTAACTGTATAAGATTTGTTGCCAGCCATCAAAAATTCATACCTGATGCGTAGGTAATTATTAGTTAGGTAATTATGTGTCCTTTTGTTATTATTATATACGAGCTTGTATTTTTTCTGAATTAAAAATTTATGTTCCAATCAAAATTTGTTTAAACTCAATTTGAGTTTGCTTATTTCCAATTTGAATTTGTTTAGCAACGTAATCATGTTTTTCATATGGCTTAAAATCGATGTAAACCGGAAGCTTTATTTTGTTCATAAATTAAGCAAAAACAATCTGTGCCTTCCTCTAATTTAAGGAATATAAAACGCATTAATAGTTCATTATCGCATAAGGTTCCGAATGCAATCTCTTCTAATAGAAAATTAATTGCAAATCGGTAGGAGGGAAAAGGGTGAAGTTCAGCAGCATCAATGCAAGTACCGGTGGTGGTAGCAGCAGCCAGCACATGTGCTGGCTCCATATATGTATATATGTATGCGTGGGGTACGTAAGAGGGACATTAATGAGAGGGGGTGAATCATACATAGCTCTCTCTCCGGATTGAAATCGCGTATTAGAGGATTTTAATTTGGTTCCAACTCGACTGGAATTGAAATTTGCTTATTCCATCTTGATGTTTTATTTAATCTTCTGTCATTTTCAATCAACGGTTTGATGTGCTTTATTTACTTTCATATTGGCCGTCAGCGGATTTCTCTTTTATTATTTGCTTGATTAAAAATTTTTCGACGTCGAGCCTTCGGATCGGCGCCCGTGCATTAAACTCGATGATTTTTGCTGTGGTAAATAAGCTGAATTAAAAAATACCTGAGATTTCAATTTGCTGGTGATTTCAAAGCTTTCGCCGTGCAAAATATTATAAATAAATATTTAAAAAAAAAGTAATTTGGAAAACAAACCATTCAAAAAAAAATCTAATTCAATATATTGATCTTATTCTCCAGTTTATGCTTTACAGCCTGTATATCAAATATAACAATACATACATTACTTTTACTGTAAAATAATAACTACGAAATATTTGCAAATAAATCTGACCAGCAACTATTTAATGTCAAATCCCATGGGCTTTATTTGATTTACTCGTACTCCTACTATTTATTTAAACAAATTTAATGTAGGTCCTGCAAATTTATAAATTTCTACCATTCTTTTTATCTGCAAAAAAATTCAACATTTGAGTCGGGGAATTTTTGATTAAATCAATAATAAACTTTAACTTGCCAATATAACACAAGATTTAGGAAGATATAGAATATTTTAAGGAAGCAATTAGCAATATACCGCTACAATTTTTTTTTTAGAGACGTAAACCCGAGTTGAGCGACGACTCAAAAGTGGCATCTAATAATTTTGCAGAATTACTTTTATTGGCATCACAGTGAACATAACTATAGAAGTTTGAGTTTCATTTAGACTTAGTTTATTTGCTAAAAACCAGCTGAGAAAGTATTGTTTGATAGATCTTACCATAAGATCACTCAGATTCCTACTTTTGTGTGAAATTGTAGTATCATCAACATATTGTGTGAGGTGAGTATCATTTAATATTGATTGGAGATCATTGACACACACTAGAAACATCAAAGCTCCTAAACTAGACCCCTGAGGTACACTATGTTGCACCTGCTGAAGTTTATTAGACACTGTTGTCATTGTTGTACCATACGAACTGGACTCTGTTACTAACACCGGAACGGCTCGAGCTTTTTTCTCTTGTTGTATTTATTATGATCTAATGTGACGTATGTAGCTAAACCTAGCTTGGGAATTCGTAGAATTGGCTTGCACCAGGAGCTGCATTAAAGCAAAGCCTGGATTTTCCATTACTCACCGCCGAGTCAACGATATTTTGCGTTTTTTAAAGCAGTGCTATGCAAATTTGTTTTTTTTTTTAACATAATACACCAGTATGATCTAATTACGAATTTTTTACATCGATGTCAATTCTCAGCGTACCAGTTTTTAAGGCCTGCAACTGTACATAATTGGAATGTCAGAAATGGTCCAGCTTTATGGCCGCACGCCCTGAAGACCTGACAATTTCCAATTTTTTATGCGGAAGCACAATTTCTTTTAAAGAAATTTTTACTTTATGCTTTGACAGCAAGCAAGGCCGCCTTGCATAGGGTGATTTGTTGTGTAGCAAACCCGCTTCAGTTTGTCAATCCTTATGCAATGTTAATTCAAAAAGCGATCGTAGGATGTTGCTGTTTTAGCTATACAAATCTTTTACATTAATAATGTGGGAATATTAAAAGAAATTGCCATAGAGTTTTTCCAGCTACTCAATTGCCCCAATTAGGGCCGAAATAGCTATCCAGAGGATACTTGAGAACCCCACTGCAATCTTAACCAACTTGTTACTAGATTTAAAACTTACTTTTTGTTATTATTCCAGAAATGCACAATTGGTAACTAAAAGAATCCTCTTTCATTTATTAAAATTAAGAGAGTACAGATATTTAAAATTTTTTAGTCTACCTATGGTCGGTACTTCATAGTCATCGATTTGATTTGATCATTGATTTATTTCCAAGACTACAATTATTAAGAATATTTCTGTGGAAATAAACCAAAGATTAAAATTAAGTAGTGATTAGATTACCCGGCCCTTAATCGAACAATTTTTGTTCCAAATCTCTCAGAAAACACTCCCGGGACAACTTGTATTCACGTAAATAAAACAGTAAGACCATAGTTGACCGAGTGGTCAGCATTATGATCCATAATTGCTGCTTTATTTTGAACAGCTGGAATAATGAAAAACCAAAGGAGCTTTTATGGGTTAATTCCTAATTACATTTCGGCAGCCAAGTGTTGTATGTATGGGTTTGGTTTAGTAAGGTTACCGATAACATTGCGTCCCGAAAGTGACATTCTCGTGCCGTTTAAAATCAAGGCTCTTTATTGGTCTTGGGCACTCACGCTCTTCCTGCCCTGTGCTTGAATTAGCCGCCATTTTAGTTTGTAGAGAGAGCCGATTTCAACACTCGGTTGCTTCCATATTGATCGCACTTTACCGAACTTTCCCGCACTTTACCGTTTGACACAAGATGAACACGCGTTTTGTTTGGTTGGGTGAATTTGTGCACAATTGGCTTGCAAAATTCTATAGAACAGTGCATCTGGAATTACAAATGCCCTATGTGTCGTCAATTGCAGCTCTATCAGCGAATAAAACCTGAAGTAGGTTATAACGTTTGAGCTTGGGCCTTTGTTTTAGGCAGAGGAATCTGCTTCTATTTTCGCTTCTACATTTCCTTCTATTCTTTCTTATACCGAGAAGTGTACGACTATTTAGGCTGTGAATGTTCCATTTCCTCGACGTCGCCACTACGACGCACTTGCTCGACTGTCATAGAGGTACAGTATTGGTACAGTCTCATTGACCGACCGAAGTTTGACGCATTCCCGTGAGAGAGGGTGTCTCACTGATGACATTTGACTACGGCCATTACGCTGCCACACCGACCGGTTGGAACTTCGAAATCGTAACGTACACAGCTATTTTATAATTGACGTAAATTTAATTGTTTTACTTATATATCTATTTTACGCACATATTGTCGTTTTATTTGTTGCCCGATTGTTTTCTTTTTAAGCAGTTAACCTAATGTCGTGCTAACGTCTTCGTCAAAAGCAGAGCAACGTGGGTCCTTCCACTCCACATTCGACGCGAAATGTTCTTCATTTTTTTAATTTTTTTACAGTACCAGTAGTGTTTCAATAGTGATTAAAAGTTTTTATAAAAAGAAAATAGACGTAAACTTATATAAAAAAAAACAACAGCCCCAAACAAAGGTAAGTATTCTTTATTTTACCTCAAATAATACAAAACTAATTTTATTTATTTGCACTGAAGTAGCTCACTGCTGTAGAAAAAAAAAAACCATTTCCATTTCAGTCAGCTTGAAAAATCAAGCTTTAAACTGAACTTGCCCCCAGCAAGCGGCTTGATGAGTTAACAAAAAAAAAAAAAATAAACAAAATTATTACCTTTTCTTTAGCTGCGTTTTCTTGGATACACAAAACATGCAAAATAACCAAATTTCACTTAAGGAAAAATCAACTCTGTTTTCCACGTGCTCGCACCTACTCCCCTTCCACCTGCCGGCCGCTGTTCGAACCTCATTTTTCGGCATCACATCCGAACACGTAAAATTAAATAAACTTTAAAAACAAAATTCAAAATTAAACATTTTTCAGTTTTAGGTAACCCAAGCGTATAGCGTCCTCCTTACTGATGCGGATTCTTTTCCCGACCTGAAGCCGGATGCGGACCTTTCTTCTGCTTCCATTTTCTCGATGTAATTTCTTGGAAGGAAAGGAATTGTTTCGTTTGAAACATGGTCCGTCGAAGCTACAACGGGATTACCATTTTCGACGTTCCCAAACGTCGAAGGTCTGGACAGTGCCAAAAGTTCCTGTAGATTTTCCTCGATCCAAACATCAGTGGAAAGACAGTAACACAAGATTTAGGAAGATATAGAATATTTTAAGGCACCAATTAGCAATATACCGCTACAATTTTTTTTAGAGACGTAAATTCGAGTTGAGCGACGACTCAAAAATGGCATCTAATAATTTTGCAGAATTACCTTTATTGGCATCACAGTGAACATAACTATAGAAGTTTGAGTTTCATTTAGACTTAGTTTATTTGCTACAAACCAGCTGAGAAAGTATTGTTTGATAGATCTTACCATAAGATCACTCAGATTCCTACTTTTGTGTGAAATTATAGTATCATCAACATATTGTGTGAGGTGAGTATCATTTAATATTGATTGGAAATCATTTACATACACTAGAAACATCAGAGATCCTAAAATAGACCCCTGAGGTACACCATGTTGCACCTGCTGAAGTTTATTAGTAGAGACCGGATTTATAAGTTTTTACAAGTTTTTTACGCTAACATACCTAAACTTGACGTTTTGTATTTATATGTTTGTCGATTAGAGAAGCCCAAAAATGGTAGTTTTATTTCGCATATAACTTAATATTTTAGACTTTTAGCGCATATTTATTTATTTATCCATATATTGATATAAATAACATTATAATTCCATATACGGTCAATATTCAAGTCTGCAGCTTTTCCAAGAAGTAATTTATTCTTCTCAACGTCTGGCCACTTTATTTTACGATTTCCAGGAATGTGCTTTTCTGGGAATCTGTAGCGACTTGCACTTGCATTTTGCACTTATGTTTTGCATTTCAGTTTGAGATAAGAACTCCGTGAATGTGTGTGACTAGTGACTAGTGTATTTATCAACGCGAATTAGTTGTTATTTTCTTATTTAATTTAAAGACGAAATAAATTCAGTGCTTATCTTTTCAAAATGCCGAAAGTAGCATCCTCTCGATCCGAGCTATTGAAAAAATGGATTAAAGCATCTAAACATCTAACTACAGATGGAAAAGTTATTTTTTGCAACGCATGCTCAAAACAGGTAGATACCTTACAAATTCTCTTAAAAATCACATTTTCATTTTGACAATATTTTAAGGTGTCGTCAGACCAAAAGTGCCAGATTGATCAACATTTGGCTACAAACCTCCATAAGGAGTCGGAGAAAAGATGTGTGTCTAACTTTAAGCAGTCTTTAATTTCTTCAACAGCCAGTAACTTACAGGGCAGTGACACAGGAAATGAATTCTTTTTAGACTTGTGCAGTGCTATGGCAGAGTCAAACATTCCTTGGCATAAACTTGAACAAGCAAGTTTTCGAACTTTTTTGGAAAAATATTGCAATCGTCATATTCCAAATGAATCGACTTTGCGGAAAAACTATCTAAGTATATGCTACCAGCAACGGATGAAGAAAATAAGAGAGAAGCTTAGCGACAACAATATTTATATAGTAGTTGATGAAACGACAGATGCCTGCGGTCGTTATGTAGCAAATATGTTAGCAGGAGTATTAAGCAACACAGTTGCACCAATATCTTATTTGGTAAATAGTGCAGTTTTGGAAAAAACAAATCATTCAACGATCGCACGTTTTATTAACGACAGCTTGACACTTTTATATGCACCTAATCAAGTTAAATCGGAAAATATATTACTAATGGTGTCTGATGCAGCAGCCTACATGATAAAAGTAGGACAGGCTTTACAGGTGTTTTACCCAAATCTGATGCACTTCACTTGTATGGCTCACGCAATGAATAGGCTCGCTGAATTGGTGCGACTAGAATACCCAACAGTAAATAAGTTGATCAATAACGGAAAAAAGGCGTTTCTTAAAGCCCCACTGCGTATACAACACTATAAAGAATTAGCTGCTGACCTGCCATTACCACCAGAACCAATAATTACGAGATGGGGTACGTGGCTTGAAGCAGCAAATTTTTACGCAGATAACTTTAAACAATTAAAGGAAATTTTCTTAGAATTGGATGATTCCAATTCAGCGGCTTTAAGAATTTGTAAGGAATGCATGTCGAACACAAACATCGGGAATCAATTAGCATTCATTAAAACTCATTTTTCGGTTTTAATATCCACCGTTAAAAAGTTGGAATCATCCCAGACGGCTCTATTAGATTCTTTTGAAGTGGTCGATGATGCAATTGAAAGTGTAAAATCAATTCCAGGGGAGATAGGAGAGAAGTTAATGGCAAAATTAGACAAGGTTCTATTACGTAATCCTGACTACAATAAAATGAGGAAAATCTGTTTAGTTTTAAAAGGTCAAAGTGAAGAAGATTTGGACATGGACCCCAAAGATGTAGCATCCATGAAATTTGCGCCCATTACTTCATGCGATGTCGAGCGTTCGTTTTCCTCTTATAAAAATATTTTGACAGACAGACGACAAAATTTTACCCCAAATAATTTAAATCAACTGTTGATTATATTTTGTAATCCTACTACTTAAGTGTTAAGTGTTAAAATTACTTATATGAAACAATTTATGTTTTTATTATTCTAAAGTATGTATAAGTAAAATAAAATTTTTATCGCATATAATATCCATATTTTGATCCATTTTAATCGCATAAAAAAAACTTATTTTCCACTTTTTTAGCACATATAAATCCGGACTTTAGTAATAACGCATTTTCCTCGATACAACTTTTTTTATTAACTTCTTGAATTGTCGATTTTTTTATCATCAAATACATTTAATATGTCTGTGTTTGATTATTCACTTTTTGGTTCTTCGTAAGGATTAAATTATTTTCTTTAATTCCTACTAGACAGATGATTTCAAAAATTATAATTTCTCTAGTTCAAAAATAAAATAAAAATAATACCGAAAAATGAAAAAAAAATACGTGTTAAAAAGAAATCTTCGATAACGAGTGAACTATAAGAGATAGGTATAGGGAATGCTAATACAGGACGAAAGATCATTTAATCCTAAGTCACATGATATAAAAATATACTAGGCGTTCTATTTCAAAAACATGACTTTTCGACAGTTGAAATTAGTTCGAATAGAAGTTACTTTTCAACCAGCCTGTAAGCAATCAAGTGCAAAATTGGACATGATCTGAAAGAATGTTACTGTAGCCTACTACAGGCCAAAAATGGGTATCATGGTTTTTGTTGCACAAAAATAGCAGTACCATAACCAAGGTTCTGCAAGTCTGAGTTATTTTTAAAAAATGAAAATATCTCGGAAACGGTTAATTTTTCTTTTATCACATGTTGCACAAAATATTTTAAGAATTCTATGAAGATTTCAAAAATGCATTAAAAATTGGGATATTCCATTTAAAATAAGAAAGTTGACAGCAGCTTCCGGTATAAGCGGAAGTGTCCGAAATTTGAATATATTATATTTTGATAGATCCTTATCGTTAACTTATAACTGCAAAATATGAAACAGAAATTCAAAGGAGAAGACCGTAAACTATTAATGAATGTGTTGCCTGAGTCTCCCTGTATTTAATAAAATTAGGAAAGTAAGATGTGTACACAGAGAACAACAAAGGTAAAATATGTCGTACAGTTTGTAGTTGTAAACATGAAACAGAATAAGATTAAAAAATCACAAGAGGTTTAAAAACGACCGAATTTTCACAACCCTGGAATACTCCTCCTTAATGTAATCAGGAAGCGGTCTAACCCGAGATAAAAGCGCGGAGCAGTAGTAAAAGCTTATTTTTACCGCCTCGACTCTCGGTGACCACTTATGGACCTCTTCCGTTTCCGTAGGGTTGTAAAGTTTTACAATCTCGGCACGCAGCGCTATTAATTACGATATGCTAAGGCCTGCCTGCGTTCTCTTTGGATGGTGAGTCACGGGCGACGCGACGCGTCCGACACGCGTCGAGCACGCGTCTCTCGCATTCCGCGCAAGTGTCAAACCGACGCGATCAAAGGACGCTGAGCAACAACAATTGAACGTCACCGGCGCGAGTTATTTATTGCTTGTGCAAGCGGCGCGCGTCCTCTTTGTTTTCTTTGTCGTCGTGCTTTTGAAAACTGATGCGATGGGTTTCACAAGGAGATGAAGAATGCCTTAGTTATTTTTTAGTTTACGAACAATCATTAACAAATTTTTTCTATGATAAAGTTGTAATAGTAAAGACAACAAGACAATTTAGTCGTCTACTCTAGGATCCTGACCGACCGCCGCTCGGGATTGCATTATAAAAAGAGAAAAATATTTAATTATTGAATAAAATAATTAAGGGATCTTGGTAGAGAGAGGCACACGTCTAAGCTTCAAGAGCTCCAGACGAACATTTTTAGTAGAAAACCCGACTACCCCACTGTTGGCGCGTACTTAAACTTTTTTTCAACGTACGTGTATAATAATAAATTCGTTACCTAAAATGTTACAAAAGGGACCGCAAATTAATTACGGTATATCATCACCAATTGTTTACCTCAAAATCGAAGCATCGAAAGAATCCAATTTATTCGGTATAATTAATCCCAAAACACACAGTTACGCACAAAGCAGAACCGAAGAGCTAATAAACCTAGCAACCCTCCGCCGATAAATGAAAAGTATTTACATAAGCGAAAAAAATTGTCACATTGTAAATACAGCGTAATCATTACCCCGCACAGACAAACGCAGAAAAGGGGGCCGGCAAACCCCAAAGGGCCGCACAATGGCGTCCTCAAGCGTGCCATAAATCAATACGGATCAATGCCTTATTATCGAAGCCGACGTGGCATACTGGCCCAGTGACTAGGGTAATGAGCGCGGAGGGTGGCTCGGGTTCACCCCTCGCGCGTACAATGAAGAATAACGCGATCACTTTCAAGCCTAAGCTGATATTATTGCGCTATTTACTTAGGTTTCGCGTACGTTCTTTATCAGATACGCATATAAAGCGCTTAAAGGAGATTAGTAACATAAAACGCTTGATTTACGCTTTTAATATACCGTTAGTTTAAGAGGCAGCTCCATTTTCCATAATCTTCCCTAACTGGTTCAGAACTTTATTGCACAAAATATTTTTTAATGGAAAAAGCGTAATATCATTTCTATCTCAATGAAAGCACGTTGATTTTTAGCACAAAAACACTGTTTTCTAATTTTTATTTATCTGTTTTTGCAAACCCACATTTGATTTTCTACTTGGTGGTTCTCCTCTGCTACCACTTTATTACAATTATGTTAGCTCCTGGTCAGTTACCGATACCTGGTGGCAAGCCAATCAGATCAGTCTCTAAACGAGATGGGATAATAAAACTATTCAGGCGCCAGGGAGTAGTCCCAGCTGCCGTGGGCACTCGGGAATCAACTCCCAAGGATCCACAGTGTACGCTGATAACCGAAAACCTCCAAGAGATATTCTGACACTCGCTCGTTCAAAATAGCTTTTACGACGCAGCAAGACATTATAAAAAGTATTAGATAATAAATATATTCAGGCGTACATTTATGTTGAAACTAAATATACACTTGCCTTAAGGGCTACAAGTAATCTAAAATACTTCAAAATCGAATAACGGTTCAATACTTAACAACAACTTAAAGAATGAACAAATTCAAGTAGGTGTAGTACTGACCTTCACAGAAACGTGAAACGATAATTCAGTCTTCTTAAGTGAAACTTGGCTTAAAATCCACGAGAAAACGTTAAACTAATACATACATATTGTGTAAAATCCTATTTTGGGTTTTGATTTGTTTTTATACTCTAGAAATGGTTGAGTTTTTTTTTTTATTAAATTATTATTTTTCTAATATTCCTCTATTTTCTTTGCTTTAATAGTCAGGTAATATGAATAATGTAAATGGAGAATGTTTGCTCCTCCACTGTCTTTCCACTGAGGTTTGGATCGAGGAAAAGCTACAGGAACTTTTGGGACTGTCCAAACCTTCGTTTGGGAACGTCGAAAATGGTAATCCCGGTGTAGCGTCGACGGACCATGTTTCAAACGAAACAATTCCTTTCCTTCCAAGAAATTATTTACATCGAGAAAATGGAAGCAGAAGAAAGGTCCGCATCCGGCTTCAGGTCGGGAAAAGAATCAGTAAGGAGGACGCTATACGCTTGGGTTACCAAAAACTGAAAAATGTTTAATTTTGAATTTTGTTTTTAAAGTTTATTTAAATTTACGTGTTCGGATGTGATGCCGAAAAATGAGGTTCGAACAGCGGCCGGCAGGTGGAAGGGAGCACGTGGAAAACAGAGTTGATTTTTCCTTAAGTGAAATTTGGTTAATTTTGCATGTTTTGTGTATCCAAAAAAACGCAGCTAAAGAAAAGGTAATAATATTATTTATTTTTTTTTTTTGTTAACTCATCAAGACGCTTGCTGGGGGCAAGTTCAGTTTAAAGCTTGATTTTGCAAGCTAACTGAAATGGATATGGTTTTTTTTCTACAGCAGTGAGCTACTTCAGCGCAAATAAATAAAATTAGTTTTGTGTTATTTGAGGTAAAATAAAGAATACTTACCTTTGTTTGGGGCTGTTGTTTTTTTTTATATAAGTTTACGTCTATTTTTTTTTTATAAAAACTTTTAATCACTATTGAAATACTACTGGTACTGTAAAAAAATTAAAAAAATGAAGAACATTTTGCGTCGAATGTGGAGTGGAAGGACCCAGGCTGCTCTGCTTTTGACGAAGACGTTAGCACGACATTAGGTTAACTGCTTAAAAAGAAAATAATCGGGCAGCAAATAACACGACAATATGTGCGTAAAATAGATATATAAGTAAAACAATTAAATTTATGTCAATTATAAAATAGCTGTGTACGTTACGATTTCGAAGTTCCAACCGGTCGGTGTGGCAGCGTAACGGCCGTAGTCAAATGTCATCAGTGAGACAGCCTCTTTCACGGGAATGCGTCAAACTTCGGTCGGTCAATGAGACCGTACCAATACTGTACCTCTATGACAGTCGAGCAAGTGCGTCGTAGTGGCGACGTCGAGGAAATGGAATATTCACAGCCTAAATAGTCGTACACTTCTCGGTATAAGAAAGAATAGAAGAAAATGTAGAAGCGTAAATAGAAGCAGATTCCTCTGCCTAAAACAAAGGCCCACGCTCAAACGTCATAACCTACTTCAGGTTTTATTCGCAGATAGAGCTGCAATTGACGACACGTAGGGCATTTGTAATTCCAGATACATTGTTCTATAGAATTTTGCAACCCAATTGTGCACAAATTCACCCAATGTTTGAATACACTTTTCCTAAATTTAATTATGCTAAGAATTTTGCTGTGTGGTTGTAATTATGAACTGACATTTAAGATGACGAACAATAATTAATAAAATTCAGTCATTATTTCGGTTTGCAAACTATTGGCTCTTGTTAACCATACGACTAAGGGCAAAAATGGAAAATGAATTTATTTTTTAAAAAGGCTAATTTGTAGATGATAGTTCATAATTACAGCTACTCAACAAAAGTTTTAGTGTCATTAAATTTACGTCAAGAAAAGTGTCCACGTTTTCTTAGCGGCGACAGTACCTTGTTAATTAAAGATTCTGATTTTTATTACTATTAAGTAAACTGAGAAAGAGATACAAAGTGGACCGATTTCGACAATTCCAAAAATATAAATAGACGCCATTCGAGTAATTCGGGGAAGACGATTTGGAAATCGATTTCTGGCTTTCCATTCGAAAACCAGGACACTACTAACAAAGAAAATTGAGATCCAAACGGATCTTTTAAGAATTGGAGACAAAAGGGGTTTAAAAGAGGTTATTTGGTTCGTTGGTTTTCTAGTCATTATTGAGATACGGGAAAAGAGTTTCTGTCTTTTATAAATGCCACCCTTTTCCATCCCCGTCTGCACATTTTACTATCTTCAAACTTGCGATTTGGTTGGTTAACAATACGAGAATAATGACAACTATGACGTTTAAAAGTTATAGTTTAATTACAAATTTATTTATTATAAATCAAACAATTATTTTTTTCTTTTGGTATTTTTTGGTAAAATGAAAAATATTTTTTTCCCTTTTCGTAAACTCAAGCCGGGGACATGTCTCACGTCCGCAACATACTATTAAAGAAACCTGGACTTACATTCGGACATATTACATTCCAAAACTGATGTATTGTGAAATATAATTAATTAAACGAACACGTGAACCTTTTCCATGAACAACAATAACAAAATCTGCGTAGGTTTTCATTCCGTGTAATTGAAAATTATTTTCATATATACAGGTTGTTCATTCAGTAAGTTACAAACCCAATCTATTATTTTTTAAATGGAATACTATACATTTTATTGCAGATTCGGTTAGCCCTTGACCTTGAAGAGATGGTAAAAAGTTATGTAGCATTAAATTTACTTATTTTCAGTATTTACGAGGGTATTTTGATATTATTTGATTTTTCCATTTTGTGGAAAAAGTGTGAAATATTTGATCGGCTGCCAAATTTTCAATTTTAATGATACGACAATTAACCTTAGTCCAGAATATTTCTAAACATTTATAAGTTCACAATATTCAACACTTTTACTAATCTAGCGACTACGAACAACAGTGTGATTGTCAAAGCTTTCGGTCTTGTGGAACATTGAATTTTAAACAATACGGTTTCCGAGGAACTCTGTCGACTAAAGATGCTCTTTGTGATCTTGTTTTCTTTTAAATCTTAAACGCTTTTCAAAATAAAGAATATTTCTTATTTAGATTTCGTAATCTGTGAAAAGCTTTCAATTGTGTTGAACATAATTTAATTCTGAGCTGTTACATATTTGTAGTAAAGCTGTAGAATTAATTATGTGTTAGTAACAGAGTCCAGTTCGTATGGTACAACAGTGACAACAATGTCTAATAAATAAAGTCCGGATTTATATGTGCTAAAAAAGTGGAAAATAAGTTTTTTTTATGCGATTAAAATGGATCAAAATATGGATATTATATGCGATAAAAATTTTATTTTACTTATACATACTTTAGAATAATAAAAACATAAATTGTTTCATATAAGTAATTTTAACACTTAACACTTAAGTAGTAGGATTACAAAATATAATCAACAGTTGATTTAAATTATTTGGGGTAAAATTTTGTCGTCTGTCTGTCAAAATATTTTTATAAGAGGAAAACGAACGCTCGACATCGCATGAAGTAATGGGCGCAAATTTCATGGATGCTACATCTTTGGGGTCCATGTCCAAATCTTCTTCACTTTGACCTTTTAAAACTAAACAGATTTTCCTCATTTTATTGTAGTCAGGATTACGTAATAGAACCTTGTCTAATTTTGCCATTAACTTCTCTCCTATCTCCCCTGGAATTGATTTTACACTTTCAATTGCATCATCGACCACTTCAAAAGAATCTAATAGAGCCGTCTGGGATGATTCCAACTTTTTAACGGTGGATATTAAAACCGAAAAATGAGTTTTAATGAATGCTAATTGATTCCCGATGTTTGTGTTCGACATGCATTCCTTACAAATTCTTAAAGCCGCTGAATTGGAATCATCCAATTCTAAGAAAATTTCCTTTAATTGTTTAAAGTTATCTGCGTAAAAATTTGCTGCTTCAAGCCACGTACCCCATCTCGTAATTATTGGTTCTGGTGGTAATGGCAGGTCAGCAGCTAATTCTTTATAGTGTTGTATACGCAGTGGGGCTTTAAGAAACGCCTTTTTTCCGTTATTGATCAACTTATTTACTGTTGGGTATTCTAGTCGCACCAATTCAGCGAGCCTATTCATTGCGTGAGCCATACAAGTGAAGTGCATCAGATTTGGGTAAAACACCTGTAAAGCCTGTCCTACTTTTATCATGTAGGCTGCTGCATCAGACACCATTAGTAATATATTTTCCGATTTAACTTGATTAGGTGCATATAAAAGTGTCAAGCTGTCGTTAATAAAACGTGCGATCGTTGAATGATTTGTTTTTTCCAAAACTGCACTATTTACCAAATAAGATATTGGTGCAACTGTGTTGCTTAATACTCCTGCTAACATATTTGCTACATAACGACCGCAGGCATCTGTCGTTTCATCAACTACTATATAAATATTGTTGTCGCTAAGCTTCTCTCTTATTTTCTTCATCCGTTGCTGGTAGCATATACTTAGATAGTTTTTCCGCAAAGTCGATTCATTTGGAATATGACGATTGCAATATTTTTCCAAAAAAGTTCGAAAACTTGCTTGTTCAAGTTTATGCCAAGGAATGTTTGACTCTGCCATAGCACTGCACAAGTCTAAAAAGAATTCATTTCCTGTGTCACTGCCCTGTAAGTTACTGGCTGTTGAAGAAATTAAAGACTGCTTAAAGTTAGACACACATCTTTTCTCCGACTCCTTATGGAGGTTTGTAGCCAAATGTTGATCAATCTGGCACTTTTGGTCTGACGACACCTTAAAATATTGTCAAAATGAAAATGTGATTTTTAAGAGAATTTGTAAGGTATCTACCTGTTTTGAGCATGCGTTGCAAAAAATAACTTTTCCATCTGTAGTTAGATGTTTAGATGCTTTAATCCATTTTTTCAATAGCTCGGATCGAGAGGATGCTACTTTCGGCATTTTGAAAAGATAAGCACTGAATTTATTTCGTCTTTAAATTAAATAAGAAAATAACAACTAATTCGCGTTGATAAATACACTAGTCACTAGTCACACACATTCACGGAGTTCTTATCTCAAACTGAAATGCAAAACATAAGTGCAAAATGCAAGTGCAAGTCGCTACAGATTCCCAGAAAAGCACATTCCTGGAAATCGTAAAATAAAGTGGCCAGACGTTGAGAAGAATAAATTACTTCTTGGAAAAGCTGCAGACTTGAATATTGACCGTATATGGAATTATAATGTTATTTATATCAATATATGGATAAATAAATAAATATGCGCTAAAAGTCTAAAATATTAAGTTATATGCGAAATAAAACTACCATTTTTGGGCTTCTCTAATCGACAAACATATAAATACAAAACGTCAAGTTTAGGTATGTTAGCGTAAAAAACTTGTAAAAACTTATAAATCCGGTCTCTAGTTATTACTTAGATACAGTAGAAAGTTATTACTAATAAATAATAGCCGAGGACAACTTAGAACCAATATTATAACCAACAATTTGTGTATTATTTTTAAGTTAGTTTTCATAAAATTTTGGATTGTAAGTGTAACTCCTTGTAAATGTGTAAATAGTCATACCAAGAATTCTAATACATGCGGCACATGTAATCAAAAAGTTCAGATGATAGATGTGTATTCAAATACTATTTGTCGGTTTTTAAAATTAAATTGAAATTACAGTCAGAAATTAATATAAAAATACCTCAGTTTGTTAAATTTTCATAGCACACTGTTCAGGAATAATACTGAATAGTGAAAAAATTGATGTGTCAAAGAGAAAATCATGAATAGAAAGAGAAAGGTAAGAGATGGGTATAGAAAATGCTAATACAGTTCGAAAGAGCATTTAATTCTGATATTTATGGTGTAAAAAAATATTGGGTGTTCTATTTAAAAAACATGACTTTTCGACAGTTGAAATCAGTTCGAATAGAAGTTACTTTGCAACCAGCCCGTAAACGATTTTGTGTAAAATTAGGTATGACCTGAAAGCTTATGAGCATAGCCAAATAGGCCAAAAATTGAAATTTGTTATACATAGATGGCAGCATCATAAACAAGGTACTGCAAATTTGAACTTTTTTTTTAATGGAAATACCTCTTAAACGGCTAATTTTTCTTGTTATCACATGTTACATAAAACATTCTCAGAATTTCATGAAGATTTCAAAAATGCATTGTTTAATTCGATTTAAAATAAGAAAGTTGAGAGCAACTTCCGGTATAACCGGAAGTGTCCGAAAGTTGAAAATATTATATTTTAATAGATCATTATCGCTAACTTATAACCGCAAAATATGAAATAGAAATTCAAAGAGGAAGTCCGTGAACTTTTAATGAATGGTTTGCCTGTATTGTTCGTCATATTTTTATGCTGACGATTCACAAATTTATTTTTCTTTTGAACCTTCTGAAATAATCGATGCTTGTAATAATATAAATTTTGATTTGCAAAATCTTTCCGTAAAATCACAACAACTTTTACTTTTTCTTAATCCCAACAAAAGT
Source organism: Prosopocoilus inquinatus (assembly GCA_036172665.1). Taxonomy (NCBI): domain Eukaryota; kingdom Metazoa; phylum Arthropoda; class Insecta; order Coleoptera; family Lucanidae; genus Prosopocoilus; species Prosopocoilus inquinatus. Next base: position 36,661,429 of record CM069875.1, read on the forward strand.
GCGATGATTATTCTTGGGAGTAAAAATAATCGTCATAGAGTTCTATCTAAGCTCAACATCAAAATAAATTCCAAAATTATGAACACCACAGGAAACTATCAAAAATTTAGGTGTAATATTAGACTCTTCTTTACAGTTTAGAGAACATATATCTCGCGTTATTCAACAATGCTATTCTAATCTAAGAATAATTTATAACAATCGCCATTTATTTACTAAACAAACCAAAAGTTTACTCTGTAATTCTCTAGTTTTAAGTAAATTTAATTATTGTTGTTCCGTATATGGACCATTTCTTAACTGTAGTGGACAACAATATAATACAAAAAGTGCATAATTCATGTTTGAGACACATACATGGTATTAGAAAATATGAAAAAATTAGTCACAAACTTAAAGATTCACATTGGTTAAACATGGAACGATGAAGAATGTGGGGATGGGACGATTCACCGTCACCAACTCACCGTCGCCGATTCACTGTCGCCGAATTGGTTCTACGACGAGAACCAATTCGTCGTCGATCCAATTTACCGTCCGCCCAATTCGCCGTCACATGTTACTGCTTTATTTAGCTTGATAAGCTTTAAAACACTTTTTGACCATTTTAGATAATATCCAAGTTATACCTACGAATTGAAGAAAATAACTATAATTTCAGTACGTTTCAAGTAAATTAAAATGGACTTTACTATTGTTTTTCTATTTCAAGTTAAAATAAATTCCTAATTACAGTGCGACCACCGTAAGACACAAAATTACGAAAAAATTTGTGCTGTACGTACACATAATCATAATTCTATTCTTTTTTAATGGAACCCCTTTTTCAATTTATAATTTTAAATGACGAGCTTTCATGAATCAATATTTTGAAAGCAGTCGACTTTTGATGTGTAGTGATTTTGATTGATGTGAACATCAATATGATTTTGAGCAGAATCTGAAAATATAAAAAAGAAGAATTGGAGGGATTTTACGAACACCCTGAAGAATAAGAAATACTTCCTGGAAGACCAAATTTTTTTATCTGTTTCTTTATCTATGTATCACATTTAATTAATAACAAATTATTTTATTTTCCATTAATTATGTTAACTTCTTTATTTTATTTATATATAATTATCGGTATATTATTATTTGGATATATACCTGGACTTAAAACTTTAATCGCTGACGGCGAATTTACTGATGGCGAGTTTTCCGGCGGTGAATTGTACCTACGACGAATCGGCGACGGTGAATTGGCGACGACAAATCGGCGATGGCGAATTGTCCTAGACCCGAAGAATGTGACACTCATGTTGCCTATTTTATAAAATATTAAATTTGAAACAACCAATTTACTTATACTGGATGTATCAGAAATAGGTGTGTTAATTTTAAACCATAGAAGAACTTGCCAAGCTGAAAAATTTTACTTTGCGGCATTTTGGAAATATCGTAAATATTTTCGTAATTTTTTACCCCTATTTTTGAGCAAACGAGTCGTTTGGTGTTTCAACTGAACCTTCTTTTGAAAAACCATGGCAACAATGGCGGATACAATTATGTATAATATGAACATATAAAATAGCGACATCTTACTATCGCTTTTTGACCTGACATAATAATAATAATGTATAATATGTCAAGACAGTTGTCATTTTTATAAACGTACACAACTTTTCTTATCAAGAATTAACAGATACTCTCATGGTGTATCGTAGAGCTTGTGAAAATGCTGAATGGAAGCACGAATACTGCGGTTCGGTTCCTAATCGTGTTTTACCCAACAGGCATACGTTCCTATCAACTGTCCAAATTTTTCATAATCATGACTCATTTCAACTTCAAGCCCAAGATCGTGGCAGACCTAGTATTGAATGTTGAAGGAAACATTTTGGATGCTGTAAGTTTTGCTGGTACAATTACCCGAAGATACGAATTTCAGCAGGGTGTATCGCATTTGACAGTTTGGCAAATTTAAATATGCAATAGTTATGTGCAATTACAGTTTTCCTTCGCTGTGTTTAAATTTAGTAAATGTGGCATTACAACAGTTGACTTTTTATGTGACTTTTTTCGTTTCTATGACAACAGAATTTTCCGGTTTTAACCAGAGGCGGGTATAGATTTTAATATGTAATACGTTTCAAATTTTAAATCAGTTTAGAAAGCTTTAAATAAAAAAAGTCAAATAGAAAAAATATTTCATTTAGCTAACTGCACTTCGTGTTAAAATTAACACACGTATGTCTGATACACCCAGTATAATAAAATTATTTACCGGACAGATGTTCATACTTTAAATTTAAAGTTTCGCGGCCTACTTACACCACCTTCACATAAAACGGAACAATTTAAAAAAACGTTCAGTTATGTAATTACCAACTGTTATAACAATAACACTTCACTATTCTTATCAGAAAACTATCACAATTTCAAGCAAAATTATTTAAAAAAATTATGCCTGATTTTGATTAGTTTTCAAAGATTTTTTAGCAACATCTTTGCGTTATGCTTACCTACAGTAGTTTAGCTTGATTATTCTGTATTGTTTCAAATAGAATGTGCCAGAATGTTCGAGAATGGAGGTAGAGAAAACTTATCGTCATTTAAAGTGTTCTTAGTTTAATAAAACTAAGCCCAGATTCCAAACACAATATTAAAGGAAGAAAATCACAAACATACAGTGTGTACCAAAAAGTTTTATACAAATGAAGAAAAAGTTTATCTTACATTTCACAAAAAAAATTATATTCTTGATAAAAAGCTCTGCATGACTTTTAGATCCAAAAATACAAGTACAATTTTTTTTAAAAAATTGGCTGGAATTCAGGGAAAAAATAATGATTTGGACGGAGAGCAAAATGTTCATTGAAATTGTGATTAAATATGCACACTTGTAATTCATTGATATTATTATTATATTATTATTATTTTAGAAAAATTTTGTGCAAATCGTTTTTGATTGCAGTGAGAACCTCGAGCAGCCTCTGGACAGCTGTTTCAGCCCTGCTTGGGGCTTCTTCAGCAGAAACGTAGCTCGACATTCCCACTGCAGACCAAAAACGACTTGCCCAATTTATTCGCAAATGCGATGTAAGAATGATGAACATATAAAATAGCGACATCTTAAGTAATAATAGTAAGATATTTTATATGTTCATTATTATTATTATTTATTGATATTCCCAAAAATAAGGCGCTTATTAGGAACGGGATCTTACGAAGTTTCGTACTGTACATTAATCTAACAATTGCTGAAGTGTTTATTGTCTTTAATTTTTATCTGGGAATATCAATAATCTACAAGTGTGCATAATTTTTTGCTATTTAATCACAATTTCAATGAACATTTTGCTCTCCAATACAGTTTGAACGTATTTTGCTCTCCGTCCAAATCATTATTTTTTACTTTTCCTGTATTCCAGCCAACTTTTTAAAAATTTTATACCTGATTATGAATATACAAGTCATACAGAGCTTTTTATCAAGAATATTTTTTTTGTGAAATGTAAGATAAACATTTCTCCATTTGTATAAAACTTTTTGGTACACACTGTATATACCAGGTGCGCTAGTCCAAGCAGGCACACAACCTACGTCGGCAAACATCGCAAGCTTGAATTGAATTTTATAATTTAATATTAAAATAAATTGCGCGTATTAGATTACAATATACAGGCTGTCCCAGAGCTCCATAAAAGTTCCATAACTTTCTTGCTATTCCAGGTATCAATTCGATTTTTTTCTATACATAAAAAATAAAAGGAGTGCTTCCATTGCACATTCTAAAATTATTTTTGTTTGTATGCAGGGTGTCCTAGTATTATAAAAATATTATAGTTACGTTTTTTTAAATAGACACACCCCATTTTGACTTCATTTTTCAATTCTACACTAAATTCTGCATTAAATTAAATAATCGAAAATAATTTTAAAATGTGTAAGGGAGGCGCGTATATTATACAAAAAGAATTTGAGTCGATACCTGGAATAGCAAGAAAGTTATGGAATTTTTACGGAGCTCTGGGACACCCTGTATGATCGTCGTGTTAGACATCGGCGGCCTACATTAAAACTCTTATTATACTCATTATATGGGATTATTGTGTTTTGTGAACGATCGTGTCTGCATTTAACGGCGGCCCACCCGGTATATCGGACTGAAGTCATTTCTGAGAAAGAAAATTTACGACAGAGGAGCATATTAAGTCCGATCAAAGAAGGTACTTTTGCCAAAAGTGGTTGCAAGAATTAAATTAAATCACACTGCACGATAAGGTACAATACTGAATGCAAAAACAGAAAAAAACAATTTGTATGCTTAGTAAACAATAAGTCGTAGAAGAAAAAAAAGTTGGCCCGAAAGTGTTTTTGACCAATGGAAGCACCTCCTGATAAATTTATCTGCCAGGTACTATTCTTGGAAACTATTGTATCGATAATAGTTTCCGAGAATACTACCTGGCAAATAAATTTATCAAGAGGTGAAAAAATCGGGCCTGAATCGAGGAATATATTACCTGCTTTCATTGGCCAAAAAACTCTTCCGGGCCAACTTGCATTCACGTAAGTAAAACAGTAAGACCATAATTGATCGAGTGGTCAGTATGAAGATCCATAATTGGTGGCTTCATTTTGAACTGCTGGAACAATGGAAAACCAAGAGGTGTTAATTCCTATTTATATTTCGACAGCCACGTGTTGTATGTGTTTGGTTGAGTAAAGCGATAACACTGCGTACCGGAAGTTACATTCTCGCGCCATTTGAAATCAAGGCTCTTAACTGATTTTGGGCAATCACGCTCTTTGTACGTGGTGCTTGGATTGACCGCCATTTTGGCTCGTAGAGATAGTCGATTCCGGCATTCGTGAGCTTCCAACTTTCCATACTTCACTGTTCGATACGTTAAGGTGAGCAGTTGTTTTATTTGGTTGCGTGAATTTGTATACAATTGGGTTGCAAAATTCTTCAGAACAGTGTATCTTGAATTATATAAACCCACGTCATCTGATTCGCTTAGGAGGAAATTTTTTTCCAGCGGATTATCCAGATTTGCGAGTAAAACCCGAGGTGGTTTATAACGTTTGAGCGTGAGCCACGCGTGTAAATAATTTTTTTTTGTTTTGGCAGAGGAATCCGCTTCTATTTTCGCTTCTAAATTTTCTTCTGTTCTTTCCCATACCGGGATGAATGCGACTATTTACGCTGTGAATGTTCCATTTCCTCGAGGTTGCCACTACGACGTATCTACTCGTAGGTCAGAGAGGTACGATGTACAATTAATGAATTTCTATGATCTCGGTTTAATACGACAACCGACACAGAATTCTGTAAATTTATTTGAATGATAACACTGGCGGGAAAACGAAGTTAATATTAACACATCAAACCACATTAATATATTTTAATTATTGCAACAAATTTGTAATATACCTACAGCAGAACGTTAATTTCCAATTACCGATGTTTTGTTTAATTGATAAATGAATGTAATTCTGTTCTTTTTTTTTCAATTTAAACCACTACTACATCTTTTCGATTAGTAAAGTTAGGGTATCATTAGTTAATACGTACATGAAGTGGCAGCAGAAAATCGTTTTGTCACTTTAGTTAATTTGATTAGGCGTGCTCTCAAGAACTATTTAATTAACAAAGGGTTTCCTGGAGCGCACCTAATGAATTTCAAGGATCTGTTTATAATCGAATACACGGCATTAATTCGGCATGTGCAATGATTATATAAGCAGAGATCCTATTGTTCTCAGGTCTTCGTTTGGCGAAGACCTCAAGCAGTAATTAGTGTAGAATGCTCACGCGAATGCATTCGTAAAAGTGCGGAAAAAAGAAACAGAATGTACAATACTGTTACAGCTTACGTTCTTGGCGCGTGAACTGACGAATTCTTTCGTTTTAAGTGACAAGACTTTGTTTTGAAAGATACAAAACTATTTTGAACATTTAAGTGCCATTTACATCCACTTAACATACGCAGCGCAACGAAAAAACATAAAGCTATTACTTACCTGTGTACAATCAACTTAACAACGTATGTGTTATGTTGAATGTACGAGTACATAGGTGCGTATCAACTCTTATTTCTTTATGTATTTTCGTTACGGCGCTTACGCTAAGTGAATGTAAACCAGTTTTTATGAATGTACACGTACCTAATACATTCATAAGGGAATTAAAAAATACACAGTAATAAGGAAATCAAATTAAAAATGTAGGACTGGTATTTCGTACGCACTTCCATTTTTCTCTGCAGATTCATAAATACTTCCACACGATTGGATAAATTTCAACATTATCTATAATCTGAAGCCAGTGGATTTCAAACTATGTATAACAAAAATAAATTGATCACTCGAAGCGTGCCATTCTAAACAAAGCATAACTCGGCACGTAAAAATGGAAATGCAATTTAAGTTAGCTTTGATAGTCAATTCAAAAGGGGAAATCCTGATCGTGGGCGCCTTGACATAAATTCCGGAACTTGCCCCGTTCATAGTCAATGGCAAACGCCGCTGAATGCGCCGCCGGAAATAAGGAAATAGTTCAATACAACCCCGTATTGTTGCGTCTGTATAATAATCTATACAATTACAGAGACAGTGGGAAAGTCAGTGACGTATTATAGTTTATTATTTATGTAATTTGGGTTGTGTGCAGTTTTGCTTTTCTACATTTCACATATTGTAGTTATTTATTTTAGAAGTTTGGAATTTATGAAAGTTTATGCATTCTCGGGATATCTCTGAAGCACTAGCACATTTGTTTACGTTATTAGTTTGGTAATATGATATAGCGGCGTGTTTAGTCTTGGCAGGAAAGAAACGACAGAGACGGCAGTCTCCCGAGGTATAGCGCGGAGGGTGAAACGTGTCGGTGTCGATATATGTGGTGACCGCGGTGTGTTGCCGAACATGAAATAGAGGGTGTCTGCAGAATATGACCTGAGATGGTATGTTCTGGCAGAAGAGTTATGCGGACGTATTCTGGTAGCAGAATATTCTCCGGGACGCGATCCGGGGCGTTGCCAGAGAATGCTACCGTACACCAGCATACGGTAACGGGGGTCTTGCCGGCGTGCAAGCAGCGCCGATGAAGAGCACGGTACCGGCAAAGCAATTAGCTGTGTTCTGCATTCTTTGTGAGTGGGAATTCGGTTGATTGCATTCCTGACCAGGTGATGGCATTGAGCTATGCAGAAAGGTCTGACATGATGATTTCATTGGACCGGTACGGAGTGGTACTTGACACTTACGCAGTCGATGACATCAACTGATCCTGAGAAAGTATGCTCGGGAGGCAAGGTATGCTAATATCCATCGGGAGGGGTGGGTTTTGTATCCACAGGTATATGTGGGGGGTAATGCATGCGAAGATAAGAAGTCAACGTGCGAGGATGACTTCCAGTGTCCAATATCATCATGAGGGAGCTACAACTTCTAGATTCGTCGCTGGAGCAGGTGCGGCCGGGAAAATGGCCCCGGTAAGTGGAATATTCCATTTTACTGAACAGATACTCGTAAAGGGTTACTTATAATTTTAGTCCTTATCGAATTGGAATGCGATGCCCGGGAGCTAGGACGTTTACCCTCAGCGCCTGTTGCGGTCAGGGCAGCGAAAAAGGAAGAACATTAGGAATTGAGAGACCTAACCAATGGTGAGTGAATGTTTATTGTAATTCGGTCCTCAGATAGTATTGTTTGTCTATAACATTTAAACAAAAAGAATCTAACCAAAACACACCGTTTTATAAAAGAAGGCACTTAGAGATTATACTTTAACGTAAATATTGGAATGCGTTTTCGAGATATAACTTGTTTTTCTCAAACGACTCTGAATGTTTCTGATTTCTTTCGTACTTACTTGGATCTGAGGAATCTCCAAAGTTTAGCCATTTCCCTGGGAAGCGTTTTGTATAAGTGATGCGCGTGTGGGATTCAGAATTCAAATGTTACCGAGTAAAATACAAACTCTATGTAAAATTTCCAACAGGAAACACCACCTAGGATGTGATTAATATAGTTTAGATCCTTTACCCTCTTCGTTCACGGCAAACTCGAAGTACATAATCTCCGTAAAAATACAATACCCCCCCGACTTGCCAACAACTCGGCAAGTATTAAGAGTTGCGAGATCAAGATATCCGTTCCAATTCGGTCTCCCTCAAGAAACTGCGAACATCATGAATATTTCAGAAGTTGCTTAACCTGATATATGTACACGTGACGCGGGCGACTCCCGAACTGATTTGTTTACGGTGACATCGCATGAATGAAAATAAGATTTAATATGGCCACTTGTTTTCATTTCTGTGCTTATTTTCATTTCGCGTTGGCATAGACGAGAAAAAACGACCTCGTATATTAATAATGTTTTATTACAATGTAGTTTCTTTGCGGACGTCACACTTTTTTCTAGCTATTTTGAATTATTTACTTTTTATATGTTTATGTGCGCATTCTGCTTAATCATAATAAGATGATACCGGGTCTCAAGATAGATCCTTGAGGTGCTGTTATAGTTCAAAACTGTATCTCTGTACATGACTGACATTTCCAGAGAAATGATTATTTTAATGAAAATTACATTTCGCGCGCTTCTTTAAAAAGTTCTTCAGTTGGAATATCGCTTTAAGATGGACTTAATGCCGCATTGTTGTTCTGGCGCTGTATTGGACAGGTACTATGCCCACCAAAAAAAATCTGGGACACGTAATGTGTCCTATTGTATATATGAAGAGTTAATTATTGTTGCTGTGATGTATTCGTCCGTGTGTTTATTTCTGCGTCTTTTACGTTACCGTAAAAACAAGTTTAAAGTTGCATTCAAACTAATAAAATAACTCCAAAATGCATGTAAAGACTTGTCCCAGATTTTTTTGGCGGGCATAGTACAAGGCGACGCGTTTATTGGCAGACTTTAAAGAAAGCCGTTCCACATACTTTTCGCTGCCGTAAGCTTTCAATATCTAATATTTATGACGCAATCCTGAATACCGCCTGTTACCAAAGAGACTGAATGTTAAGAATTTCTTGTTTTGAGTTATATGTGTTTTATTTGTATTTTCATAGCGTCGGCTTTCTTTGTCAGCAAATTTCAGAAGGTTACGCAGGCGGTGCAGCTCCATTTTGTCTCCGAGCTTTCTACGCGATATGCTGGTGTACGAGTGAGTAGTACTGGAGCAAGTATTAGTGAATAGATTGAAAGCTACGATGAGCCATTCTGATCGCCAGTACGGTTTTCGGGAAGGTAGAAGCACCACAGACGCCGTAAGCAGATTCATCGAAATTGCTTCAGAAGCGAGAAATCTGGCGCACATGAGAAGTGACGATAGACGTTTGAAATGCCTTTAATAGCAGCGGCTGGGGATGCATAACAGATAAATTGGAAAGAAGGAAGGTACCAGGCTACTTTTATACTATCGTGGGGAGTTATCTCAGTGACAGAAGCATAATCTTGGACGACGGAGAAAACAGTTAAACCAGAACCATTACCCGAAGAGTACAGCAGGGATTGGCAGTGGGACCGCTGCTTTGGAACTTGGTGTATGATGGAACCCTGAAATTGAATCAGCCGAATGGAATAACAACGATGGGATTCGCAGTAGTTAGGGTAGCGAAGACCATCGAGAAAGTAGAAGATATTTTAAACAGAGCTACCGCGAACGTAAAGACATGGCTGAACGGTAGGGGGCTTACCTTGGTCGCAGAGAAAACCGAAGCGATATTACTTACCAGGAAGAGGAAGCTGAACAGCTGAACTTCCAGCAGGGGACGGTAGCTATTAAACCCAAGGACGCCATTACATATTTGAGCGTATAGTTCGATCACAGTTTGTCCTTCGGTTGCCCCACGTGCAAAAGACAGTAGAGAAACTGGAGAAAGCGACAGCCGCCCTGGTCAGAATTACACCGAGTGTAAAAGGTCCGAGAGCAAGCAAAAAGAAGAATCATGGTAAATTATATTATGCTGTACGCAGTACCGGCGTGGGCGGAAGCCATGAAAATCCAGAGATACCGAGCTGGGCTAGAGAAAGTCCAGAGAAAAATGGCGAACCGGGTGACTAGCCCATATTGGAAAACATCCAGAGAGGCGGTGTTAGTGATTGCCGGTATGGCTCCAATGCAGGAATTGGTAAAGACAAGGCGATGGAAGCATTACAATAAAACATCCGAAACGAAGACCGCGGGAAAGAAGAGACCTGGCAAAGATGACAAGAGATTTGGAAGGGTAAAGAGACCAGGCCATTAATTGCGTAAGTTCAGAGGTGGTGTGAGAGAGGAACATGGCGAGGTGGATTACCATTTGACCCAGTTCTTCTGCGGACACGGTCATCAGAAACTATCTATGTATGATAAGAAAAGTCGAAAACGCAAGATGCGCATATTGTGGGATAGCCCCAGACGATGCTGAACATACGATACTGCAATGCGGCCAGCGGGTAGGAGGGAGAACCGGAATGGAAACTATTATTGGTCAACAGATGACCCCATAAAACGTGGTGTAGGAAATGCTCGCTTCATCAGTTAAATGGGAGGGGTGAAGGGCCCAGTGAGCAAGACTACAGAAGCAAGGAGCGAGTACTGGGCGATAGCAAGGTTAAACCCGCCTCTTAGTCCTGATGTTTATACTGTAGTAGTTTCGGAGCTACGTTGCGCTAATCGTTAAAGCTGCTGTCAATGGGGGGGGGGGGATTAAGCGGTAAAATCGGGCACTGCCGAGACACATTGGGCGTTACGGTGTTTTTTGAAGATTTTCTCTTCCTACGTAAGGGCGCGTTGATTGGATTGGACAGGTAGCTTCCATGTTGAATTTGAGGCGTAGCCAAATGATGGCTATTTAAAGAGCGTTCAGGTTTTGTTTGGTATAGACGTTCTTTAAGGGCACGGTTTCGTGTTGACTCCAATTTCTACGGTGGGACGTGCTAGGACATAAAACATATTCACGTTGTTTTTGGCAAAGGCCTAAGGAAAGCATCGCTTTGCTATGGCTAAGACCAGCTTTTACCATGTGCCCCGAAGGAACGAAAGCTTGCATAGTTTTCTATGACATGTTTGACGCCCACCAGGTAGCTTTACCTAGGCCGTTCTTCGCTCGCGCAATTTAATGTTCTTTCGTTACCTCTTTGGCTTAGGTTTTAAGTTCAATTTCAAGTAACAAGTTCAGGTTTCTAATCTACGGTGCTGCTAGTGCACTAACGGTTGAACTAACGGTTCAGCTGATATTTAGCGAATTGTAAGCGAAAGCCGTTTATGTAGTTTTCTTTTCATTCTTGCGTTAAATTGAACTCTTGGACGTGGTTGGCGTCGTTAACATAAATCAATTCAGTTGTTTACTGATTAACTTGCCTTTTGTTTTGTATTTGTGTGTACTTGGTATATAAACGAAGGATTTTTTTTATTAATTTCCATTTAAGATTAAGTGACGTTCAATTTCTCGCGTGTATGAAATCTCACGCCCGTCACACTTGACCTGCTGGCATTGTACCGAAGTTAATTTCCACGGCACAACAACTTGCTAATAGTAATAGGAAGGCAGCAGTACGCCGATACCATAATAAGATTGCGCCTTAATGCGCAACTAAAAGAGAATGGGCCGATATACAACTTATTTATCAATAAATAGTTATTTTTTCTGTATAAATACCACTTATCTATGGTCTTAAAGATAAGATTAAAACCAAAGATAATAAAACCAATGATTCAATAATGTTGTAAAGTTGTTTCTTGTAGATTACGAAACAAACGACAAAAGTTAGTATTATTAAAGGACTAACAGTAGCACAATTTACTGTTTATTATACTACTCCAATGAAATAGGTACTGGAGACAATAAATTAATGTAGTTTAGCTTTCTACTGAATCCAGTTTAATTAGACAGATAAGCCGATTGATTCATCGGTAAACAAGGGAGGTTCTTCTTTTCCCGGAGCAATTAAGTCAAACCAAAAAAAAAACTCACCGATTTTAAATCTGCAATTAAACTAAAACTTGAAAACGCAACTTCGGAACAGAATTATGAAATTTAATTAAGTTACCTGCGGCACTTTTGCATTCCATGCAGAAAATGCTCGGTTGTCCCGAAAGCTCAAATAGAGGCTTGACTTACCAATGGAAATCATTTTGTTTTTTCTATTTTCTATTTGAATCTTGCCCGACAGTTCCGTAGATTTTATTAAAATCTCAAATTACAATAACATTGCATAAATTTTTAACTAGTAAATTATTGTAAGGGCAAGCAATTTTATTGTTACAAATAAAATGGAAATTCTATGATTGACTTACAGGGGAGATGATGAATTTTATTTATAATCAACGTACAGGGTGTATCATCTAACAAGGTTTCTATAATAATGCTCTTTCTATCGATTGTTTAATAAAATATTCTCCACAAAAATTTCATCTTTTCAATAATATCATAATATCAAGTTACTTTGAAATATACAAAGTGTTTCGATTCGTCTGTACTACGTGTAACTTCGTTATTTCGACGGATTACCACGTATTTTATAACGAATTTGAGTTTATCGGGATATTTTAAAATGCATTTGAAAACAGTTTGCTTTTTCTTAAACGTGGTTCTAGTAAAACTGTTTCCATTTTCACGATAATTAAAGGCCAAGAATTTGTTTTTTTTTTCTTTAATGCAATATTTTTGTTTGTTAGTTAATTTTTTTTATAAAAATGACATTAAATTTTTATTAACTGAAATCTGTAAACTTTGTATAACCTTGAGGCTTGAAATGAGTGCGATTTATTTATGTGCGTAAGTTAATGTCTTCTTCCGAAATAGATACAACGACAAGCATTCATTTCAGTAATAAAGCTCATTAGAAGGTAAGACCCAAGGCATTATTCCAAAAATCTGCCTGTCACGGAATAAATCTAGCGTGGGACGCGTTAAACCTAATGGATGATTTCGAGTTCGCAAGTTAATCCGAGGTGAGCGTCTCGGCATCCCTTAATAGGGTGGGAATTTTAAGCAGTCGCCGTCTTGGGACTTGCATAATTAACTTAGGGATGATGTTACTGCTCAGTTTAAGGCCCGGCTTATATCTAGGACGCACTCTAGGAGCAGTTAAGACTTCTGCAAATAAACGTATTCAGTTTTCGCGGAAAATTTTAATTTCCCGGCCGGAGAACATTAACAAGCAGGAGCAACCGACGTGGTCGTTAGGGACGTCGTCGTCTTCGGAGGAAACGAACAACACTCCTCTCCTCGGTATTATACATACAAAAGTTTATTAGAATCGCGCAGTCTGCATTTAAATAGGCGATAATGAGGTACACGGTAGCTTTTTCAATTACTTTCAAAATTTATTGCCTCGGAGTAACGCCATTATGTTCATCGTGTTTAATCGATGTTGATCAGGATAGAAAATAGTCAACTCCCAAAAATAAATAATTTTGTCAGGTACGTAAAATAAAATTTATCTGACTGAGGTAACATCTGGTGGTCCTTAAAGCAAAATTTACGCTTTTGTCGCTTTCGAAACGTAAGGAAAAGCAAACATCTACAATATATACCTATATGAGACGTCATAAGTCAGAGCCTGGTATAATATTGGCACGATGTGATTTAGTATCGCCGCGTGGGGTTCTGATTGCTACCCCCGGCCCCTAAATGAACACATCCATATTTTTTTCCACATGTGCTGGTGGCAGGAATTTCGTTAATATATCCGTGTCGATATGGACGCTTTATTTAATACCGAAAACGGGAATGTTCTCGCACGCAACGTATTGATTTCGACGACAAAAAGATCGCAATCAAAAACTGATCGGGCGTGAAAATAATTTTGGATATTATTAATACGCAAGTCGGGGGGACGAAACAGTCCGTTTTGATCAAATCAAGAATATCTAAAATTATCATCAGAGGAAAAAAATGTGTAAATACGCCGGGATCAATAATGATTGAAGGTTTCTGTCTGAATTATTTCCAAAACATCAATCTTTCATTTAGCTACAGCTAAGTAAGAATATCAATAATATTATCTGCACATGTCGTACATGTAATTAAAAAAAAAATTTGAGCGGCAAATTCAATTATTGGTGATCACACTGTAGAATGTTTAGTTAGACGATTTCTAACTTTTTTATTCATTCCCTGACTTCGTAGTGTTTTGATATTCCAGAATTTCTGGAAAGAATCATTTGCAGAATGCATTCTTGAAAAATACACATATTTAGCCAACACTAGTATTCTTTTGGAATTAAGTAATTGAAAATTAAAAAAAGAAACTATTGCCATTAATATAATATACAATGCCTTTCATAAAGTTCCCAACAAAAAGGGAAACATTTCTTTTGTTGATTTTTAAGAAAAATTTTTACTGCAGTTAACTCGTGCATCAATCAAAATGAAAAACTACACAACCTCATCCAACCAATAATTGAAAATATGGTTGAAGATCTGAGAAAAGAAGGAAGAAAACGCTTCACCGTGTCACGAAGAGATTCCAGTTTGTAGGGGCGTAGGTAGAGCTTTTAAAACAATTATGTAACAAAAATTCTCTTCATTTGATTTAGATTAGAGTTAAATTGATCTCTGGGGACCGGGGTCTTTCTCTACCAGTTTGGTTGCTGGGAACGTTGCGATGAAAACTTCTGCGTTGCGTTGAATGGGGTGGACCATAGACCGGGCCAGACGATTACTTAAGTTGCTGGTGACGGCTTTAGCATCTCTTTCTTTGATTTATGTTTGCTGGGACAAATACCTCTGATATGACAACTTTTCTTTAATTTTAAATTTACTTTAAAAAAATTAACGTACGATGATATAAAAGGAAAATGTTGTCAGAACTAGTCAAAGCTGTCTTTTTTAGAATCCTAATTTAGGAATGGAGTTAAATAGGAATATTTCGTCTGTTATGAAGAATTTCAAGAACATTTTCTCCAAAAGCGGCAAGTGTATCATATTATGAATTTAATTGTCAACGTCACTTTTCAAATTTAAAGAACTAAAAAGTAACGTGCAGCTTTTTATAATCCTAGCCAACTTTGGCGAATCTTTTCTTCGGTCGCCCTGTATAAGTTGTTTTGGTTAACTAAAATTATTAACTAGAAGTTATTATTGTTATTGTATTGTTATTCAGGAAACAGTTTCAGCAAAACCGGTTATGATAATTATATTCTTAATTTCGTGGTAAGTAATTGAATATGACAATTGGATTATTAATTTTATTTTAGTAAGATAAATTATTCATATTTTTTTTTCTACACATTTCTAGGAAATCTATAGAATAAAAATTGAACGGAATACTTGCAACAAACTCAAGATATTGGAAAAACGAAAACAAATAAAAATAACCCGGTCAGACATGGTCGTCTGTACGTATAGGCAATTGGTACGTAGACGCGTTATGTGGGTTGCCTAGACTCTTGGCAAGTTTGCTGGATTGAGTGAAATTTCATAGTTTGGGTACATTTTAGACATAATATTTGGCGTTTAAAAATCTTATTTGGCGCCCGGCACATAATTTTTGTTGTTGTCTTTAGATTATGACACTCAACAAGATTCTGCATAATAAGATGTATAATCCATGGAACAAATGTACACCAGTGACAAAAAATTTGAAATCGCAGAGTCGATGCAAAAAACGATGCAATTAATATTTTCGTTTTCTTTTATTTTTTGTTGATTTTATATATTTTTTTGTCTTTTTTATTTTTTTGTCTTAAGGATTGGACATTTTGCATTTTATTTACGGTTTATTTGTTTTGTTTTGTCCTTTTGCTTCCTGCCAGTTTCCTGTCTTTTAAAGTTTCCGGCGGAGAATCGCTGCTTTTTCATTTATTTTTTTCGTCTATCCATTCTTGATTTTCGTACAGTTTTTGAATCGTGAGAATTGCAGAAAGGACATGAAACAAATAATATACTTGAGAAATGAGTATAATTTTATTACTTACTTGACGTTTCGCTTGGTTGTTTTCATTCATTTCTTGATTCTTTTATTGTTTTTTTTCTGTTTTTCTCATTCTTCTCTTTTTAATCGAATTGGTTTTTGCATTTTATTGATTCCTTTCTACAGTACTCTTTTCGTTCCTACGAGTTTGTTTTTATTTGCAAAAACTTTCGTCGATTTTCATTTTTTGTCCATCTTAGTGTCCTAGTACTGCTATGAAATTTTTTTAATTAATTTTATGCTCTCGTATTTCTTTTTATCAAATTGATTTTTTATATTTTGTTGACTGACGCTTTTTTTTTTTATTTCGTTTTCAACAATTTTTTTTTTAATTTTTCGTCAGGAGATTCATTTGTTTTTTTTTATCTTACTCATCAATTTCTTTTGTTTGTTTTTCTGTTCTCTATGCTTTCGTACTGTGAATTTCTCTTTTGAGCTTCTTATCGAATTGACTTTTTGAATTATATTGACACTTTTTCGTAGTTTATCGTTTTTCATTTGTTTTGTGTCCATCACAGTTGTGACCTTCTTTTGTTTTATGCACTGTATTTCATCGTTCGTTCCTTTTTTAATTGTATTTTTGAGTATTTTATAGTTTGCTTTTATTTTTTACAATTTTTTCTTTTGTTTAGTCTATCGTGTAAGATGTATTGCCTATACGGAGAAAATAGGTGACTCGCACTCTGCATAGGACTGCCAATTCAAAAATCGATTTTTCAAGAGATTGATTATTATTTTGTTCTTATTCAATCGATTTTATTTGTTAGGAATCGAACCGAATATTATGTTCAAGTTATTTTTTGATTTGGGTTGGAGAAACAGAAAATAGAAATAGACTGTCGTATGAAAAACTATCAAAATTACTATTTTTGAATTGTCTGAACACAAAAGAGCGGTAGCTTTAAGTTTAGAAGAAACCACAAATTGTTTTGAGTTTATTTATTTTAAAGTTACACTTCATAACTTCGTGTAATTTATTTTGTTTTTATCATAAGAATTTTTAATTTTCAGAAAAAATTAGGTTCCTTTTTATTTAAATAGTTGTTACACTGTTTTTTATTATATTTTTAATTAATAAGAGGGTGTTAATATACCGGGTGCGCTACCCCCAGTAGGCGCCAATGATTATAATCTAATACGCACGGTTCTGCTTTTAATTTTCCTTGGCCTTACAAATAACGTTAAATAGTATGACGCTCTAAATTTTTTTGTTGAATCTCCTTTATGCTTTCGCTAGTTTTGTTTGCGTATGTTACGGAAATGTTTGTTTTCTATTATCCACTTTAATTTGGAGGGATAAAATGATTTGAAAAATATATTTCCGCATTTCATTTAATAAATATCCTGGGTTGAAATTAGTTTATCCCCAAATTAATCAAGTTAATTGTAGACCCTATTAAGTTTCCGGAAATATTCTTGAGTGCACAGTGAAATGCAAAATTTTTAAATCATTTCTTGTTCAACGCAATAACTCATTTTAATCGAAGTGGAGCGCACACTGTCATCATTATATTCATAGATCCAGAATTCAATATTCAGACTGAGTCTTACGGCTGGTAAAATTCCCCATTTATCTTAGGATCTTGAAACGGAGTTTAAGCGAACAACGTAATATATCTGAAGAAAAACCTCCGGCTCAAAATCGATTGTCGCCGTGGGGGTGGCGGCCGCCCCTTTTGTTTGATTTATGGCCGGCCAACGTGCGAATTTCGCATAAATTTCAATTCAAATTATTGCACGGTTACACTTTCACCCGGGCAGGAATCGAATTTATTAAAGGGTTTTTCGCCTGCCGCCGCCGCCGCCGATGAAAAACAGAGGAAAAGTTTCGCAATCATAAAAGAATTTCTCGGCGAGTGTTCGGTTTTAAAGTACCTTATATCGAAGAAATTTCGTTCGAACAAATTTGTTCTATAGCACCGAAGCTGCAAATACGTGCTTCTTATAAGAAAACTTTCCTTAATTTGATGATACAATGGTTATTTTCAGTTTATTTTATAACGTTCTGAAAAAAATATAGATTTTATGTACAGAATGGCAAAAGTCTAACTGATCGTCCTCAATAACGCATGCAACAGGGAACGCACTATACAGGGTGTTAATGAAAAACCACACGACGTTTGGCAGGTAATAGTACAGATCAAAACCAGAAAAAAATTCGAATAAACCCGTGTCCGATACTCAATACAGGTGTGGGCGTAATCTGTTCACACTTGCAGAATTTTTATTTAAAAAAAAATCCGGATCGATAAATTAAATTTAAAATTTTGATTTACATGACATCGAAATGACTAAATAAATAATAATAAAAATGACTAAATAAATAATAATAAAACTCGTGTGCAAAAAGTGACATTTTGGAGCACGTTTCCAACTGCACTTTAATTCGTTTTAATTTGTGAAAAGTTTTGTTTTTGAACTTAAAAAAAAACTTGCGGTTTCCTTTTTTTTAACTCAGACCACTGTGGTTTGTGGCTTCATACATTTTAATCAGAGGCTCTGAAGAAGGCTAAATCCGAAACTGTTAGCTGAATGATTAAAATCATATCTTTTCCTCTGATTAAAATGTGTAAAGCTAAACCCGATCAAGTTTGCTTTCAAAAAGTTCATATTCAGGACACCATTACATTAATAAAGTTATTATTTTTATTTTAACACAAGCTCTATTTTTGTTTTGATTTTTTTGATATTATTTATTTTGTTAAATTTAGTTATTTTTGGTTATCTGTAAAATTTTTGGTTAATATCTGAATAAATTTCATTCTTTAATTCATTTCATATTAAAAAATTAATTTTTTCCGTAATTGTATTGTAATTAAATTTCACGATTCTGTTCATATTTTTTTATTAAAATCGTTTTAAATTGTAAACTGATTTTTCACGTTTTTTTTTTTTATTATATTTTTATACTCTAAATTTTCGAAAGTGTTTTGTAAACTAAATTTTACCTTTTTTTAATATATTGTTATATTTAAAAATTTGGGCATTTTTATTTGAGACCTTCTCTTAAGTAAAGTTTTTATTCTGAAGTTCTAGGAGAGCAAAAATCAAGGATGGGGAAAAGAACGAAATATTTTCTACAATTCTGAAATATAGCTAGAACGTCATACGAGCAACTGTAGAAAACAAATTGGAAAATAGATATCTGGCTTGGTTTTCCAAACCAAATGCACTACGAACAAAGAAATTGAGATCCAAATTTGTACGGAGAATTTAAGAGAGAGAGAGAGAATTGGGAACAAAAGGGAATGAAAAATGGTTGATCTTGAAGGCTCCGTTCAGAGTTTTTTGCAGTCATTTTATAATAATTTTTCTTTCGAATAATAATAAAGTGAGTGTTGTGAAATAAAGAATCTCAATTATTATTGCAACTTTGTATTCGTAAGAGTTTACATTTTTCTGAGTTTTCTATTCCCGATCGTGAATAAAATAGTATACAATGTGTCCCAGATTGAGTAGGCAACCACGGATAACTTTCTTATTAGCGAAGATAGAGATTTGGTTAAATGGGCAAAGTTTTGCAGTTTTATGTGCTAATTCAGATGCCGTTCAGAAAATTTGAAAATTCCGAATAGTTCCAATATTATCGCAGAAAAACTGAAAATCACTATTTTCTTTAATGTCTAATAACTTCGTAATTATAAGAAATATGAAAAAAAGTTTGATATAAAAGTTACTAGGTTTGATAAAATATAGTCGATAGTTAAGTCAAAATAAAATTCAAGATGGCGGCTTTCAATATATTGATAGCAACTTTCTTATTTTAAATCGACATCATATTGGATTTTTACACAATTAAATAGCATTTTCTTTTCTCGTTTCAACCATGTATACAGCCATACTTAAATAAAAAAAATATTAAAAAAATTCATATTTTTATTTTAAATCAAGCAGGCGAGGAAAAATAAAAGTTGCTTTTACTTGTAAAACAAAAATAAAACAAAATAAATTTATAATAAATGCTCACAGTACCTGGCCATTAACTCTGAAACACAATTGACATCGTTTTGTGTCACTCCTGGCACATCTTGCAGGATATTTCAATTAATACTATGAAATGCCTGTATAACTGCTTCACGTAATTCTGCATTGTTGTTACAATTTAAAATACTCCCATATTTTTAATTTTTACTGTGCTCCGGAAATGCAAGTCAAGGGGTGTTAAATCCCAGGATCGGAGTGGCCACTGGTTAACTGTATTTGTATCTGTTACTATTCAAACAATGGTTTATTTGTGGGCATAGTAAAAAATAAAAAATGTGAGTATTTCAACTATAAAAACAAGAAATTACGTGAAACAGAGATGCAGACATTTCGTAGTGTTAATCGAAATACCTTACAAAGTGCAACCAGGAATGTCGCAAAACGGTGTCAGTTCTGTTTCAGAGTTAATGGTCAGACACTGAGCATTTATTTTTATAAATTTCTTTTGCTTTGTTAGTAAAAGCAATTTTTGTTTTCCTCGCTTGCTTGATTTAAAATAAAAATATGAATTTTCTTAAATATCTTTTTATTTAAGTATCGATTGTTATACATGGGTGAAACGAGAAAAGAAAACGCTATTTAATCGTGTAAAAATACAATTTAAAATAAGAAAGCTGCTATCAATATCTTGAATTTCATTTTGACTTAACTCTCGACTGTATTTCAACAAACCGTGTAGCTTTTATATCAAACTTTCTTTCATATTTCTTATAATTACGAAGTTATTAGACATTAATGAGAATATTTCAGATTTTCAGTTTTTTTGCGATAACATCGGAACCATTCGGAATTTTCAAATTTTCTCAACGGCATCTGAGTTAGCATATAAAACTGCAAAACTTTGCCCATTTAACCAAATCTCTATCTTCGCTAATAGGAAAGTTACCCATTGTAGCCTACTCAATCTGGGACATACTGTATACGCAAGTACCGCGCCTTCAATTGAATTCCTCATTAAAGTAAGCTGTGATTTTTTTATGAAGTTGGCGACACAATTCTAGAGAAAACAGTTGTCATTAACTGTCAGCACTGATCATAACATCAAATAAAAACACGACATTAAAGTTTAAAGTAGATGCTCAAAGTGCTCTCCTTCAGCTTGAATACATAAGCGTACTCTGCGTTTCATGTTTTCAAACCCGTTTGCTAAGTGTTCGGGGGTTATGTCAGCACACACATCTGTAATGCCGACACAAAGTTCTTCGACTATGTGACGCGTAGTTCTAAAAACTGTGTTTTTCATGTGCGGATAAATGAAGTAATCCATAATTGTGAGATCCGGAGACCTTGCAGGAAAATTCACAATCCGATTATCGAAAAACTGCTGCAAGAAAGTCATTGTTTGATGAGCTGTGTGGGCAGTAGCATTGTCTTGCTGAAAAAAAAACCTTCTGTAAGTTCATCATCATGTAATTGCTTAATGAAAAGTTCTAATAACTCATTTCGGTATCTTTCAGCAATTACTGAGTCGTTAAAAAATATTGGTCCGATGATATGCCTTCTTGACACTGCTAGCCAAACACCAATTTTTAATGGATGTAATGGAGTTTCCACAAATTCATGGGGATTTTCTGCTGACCATATTCTTATATTCTGTTTATTTAAATACCCTGAGAGATGAAACCAGGCCTCATCGGAAAAGAAACACTTGTCAAGAATGTCGTCGTTATTTAAGTTATCAAGAAACCACTGACAATATTCTGTTCTTCTGTGAAAATCTACTGGCCTGAGTACGTGGACTGCTTCAATCTTATAAGGATAAAGCTTTAAGACTTTTTTAAGAATAGTGTGACATGTTCCCACTGATAGCTGAAGTTCTTGTGAAAGTTTCGCAATAGATTTCTTGGGTGAGTGTTCTATTCGATCCCGAACATCTTCAATGCAGGCTGCAGTCCTTTTTTTAGCTGCTCCGCTCCCTGTTTTGCAACCAAGTGGTCCTCTTTCACGAAATTTAAGAACACAAGCATGTTTAACTAGCTGTTCACAAGTAATAGCAAAATTAGGAAACTGCTGTCGAAACTTCTGTACACACTGATTAATTGAATAAACTATCTGTCCATTTTCTATTCTACCGGTTTGAAAATAACTTTTAACAATAAATATTTTCTGTTGTAATTTTAACATTTTGCATTAATTGAAAATACAAAGTGTCAATTTGACATTTGTTTAATTAAATAATTGAAAAGCTATCAGTGCTGCAAATCTTAGGAGAAAAAAACAGTGAAATCACAGCCCACTTTAATGAGGAATTCAATTGAAGGCACGGTATAAGTGCAAGTGCAAAACAATTAACAACTGCGAAATAAGTTTCTGAGTTAAACTTCTTTCTTCTGCGTAAGAAAAAATCCAGAGTTGCAATGAAACTGCTGTACATCTCGACACATGTGCTTTTTACGATAATCTTTAAAAATGAAAGCGCATATGAGAGGGCGAACAGTCGGATCACGTCCAAGTCATATGCATGTCGAACAGAAAATCAGATTTCATGTTTTACACAAATAGAATCCAAATGTCATCGATACAGACCTTCGGCTGTCAATATGTATGAATGCCGGCGCTTTTCCGACCGGATGTAGTTTTCATGCGGGGCACGCGCCTCGCTCGTATTTATCTTTTATACAATACGGCCCCGCGTGCTCCTGCTTGCCTTGTTTGAATTGCCGCGATTTTCTTCCGAGCTTTCGGCTCGGATGGATGTTTTATTTTACAGTGAAAAACGTTATGCAGGAACGTTGCTGGAAAACAGAAAAAAATAACCGACTGCATTGATGTAGACGAGTAAAATTTTTGGTAAACTTCGGGAATATGAATTTAAATAAGTACTACCGACAATTTTAAAATTGATTAATTGAATTTATTTTGAATGTATGTATACTACTGTCGAAAAGTTTTAAGACGAAAAGCAGTAAATCTGTTGGAATTTGAGCCTTATTATCAGACCAAATTATTCATGTTGCACTGCTTTACTTGATGTAAATGATGACATTTTAACCGCGGTAGATAATAAAAACATGAGTGCATTAATCTTATTGGATTATTCTAAAACCTTTAATAAGATTAATCACAACATTTTCATTGCTATGCTTCACTATATGAGTCTTCATATCTCGGCTATTGAATTACTCACCAATTATCTTAAGAATCTGTCACAACGTGTAGTTTTAAATGGCGTTGTCTCGAATTTATTGCATGTAGATTTAGGAGTTCCACAAGGTAGTATTTGCGGCCCACTTTTTTGTACAATATATACTTCTCAATTTCCGTATGAATTAAATACTTGCAATTACCATCAGTACGCGGATGATACACAAATTTATTATTCTTTCGCTTCTATAGATTGGAAAACCGCTGAAATAGAAATAAATAATGATTTAACACGTTTAATACGAATATCTGAAAAACATGGTCTAATTATTAACCCGTCTAAGTCATCGCTACTATTGTTTGGAAGAGGTTGTCAGAGGCACTCTGTTAAAGAAAATTTTTAATATCGTTGTGAAAAATACCTCGATTCAAATTAGCGAAAACTGTAAAAACCTTGATATAATTTTTGATTCAAAACTTCGTTTTAAAGAACATGTATCAATGCTTATTAAGCGTGCATATAGTAAACTTAAATTACTGTTTCCCAGTAGACACTTATTCAATCGTAAAATGAAAACAATGTTATTCGAAACATTAGTCTTATCTGCATTTAATTATTGTGACTCCTTGTTTGGACCCTGCTTGGACAGCATTAATAAAAGAAGAATTCAAATAGTTCAAAATTCTTGCCTACGTTATATATTCGGTATTCGTAAATTCGAACACATATCACACACTTTCCACGAAGCAGGCTGGTTAAACATGGAAAATAGGCGACACTTACATGCTGCATGTTTGTTTTATAAAATTTTAAAATCACAAAAGCCACCATATTTGTTTCTGAAAATTCGTTTTAGAACCGACGTCCATAATGTCAACATTCGTAGGAAAGACTTACTCACGCTTCCACGTCATAGAACCATATTTTTTGAGAGATCTTTTTCATATAATGTTGTAAATGTTGTAAATCGTCATTTTACATTATTTAAGTGAAGCTCATTATTAAATTTCAAAATTGCACTGCATGCTAAGCTTATGAGGACGCAATCGTTGATATGAGTAACAATTACAACCTTAGTTAATCAAGTGACTCTTTGTATATATGTCTGTATATTGACTTTGTATATATGTCTATATTTTCTGCTACAATTTAACGTTAATTAGGTACGTTACTGTAATTTAAAGTGAAAAGTCGTGGTCCGGAATGAAAACCAGACAATAGGTCTGATTCCGCACCAATTGGTTCTGTATCTTACTTTATTATTATTATTATCATTACTGTTATCATTATTATTATTTTCTTTAATGTTTTTACTTAAATATTGATACTTGTTTTGATATATACATATATATGTTACCTTATTAATTACTTTTGTCGTTATTGTATGGAGCTGAGAACCAATAAAGACACTTTATTATTATTATCATTATTATTATTATTGAAATAGCCCGTCTGAATTTAGAACATTCTGCATTTGAACCTCCCCGTCTCTCTCTCCCACTCTTAGCCAGGGGACGAACAGGGTCATAAAATTCATTCACGAGAGCAGGTAATCTGTTAAGCATTAAACAAGGAAATTCTAGATAATGAGAACTGCATAATTTGTAATGTACTATGACACTAACTATTGATAAAATTAAGTGAGGTATATTGTTATATTTTCACAAGTCATGTTTAGTTTGTTAATTGTTTTTACTTTCATGTTAATAAAAATAATACCTACCCGGGTTTTGTTATATCCTGCATTTTTTATGATTCAATTTAGATTTTCATATTTAAATTGTTAACAAAATTAAAATATATTATATCAAAATGTCTTAAACTGCCATAAGTTCGGAATGAGTTTAAATTAAAATTTAAGTTTGAACGTGTTATTGTTGTTGAATAATAAATAAACGAATTGATCAGAAAAAGAAAATACTTTTTATGTTTCGTGTGTTGCAATTAAAAATTTCCAACGCTAATTTAGATCAAACTATTATACAGAGTCAAACAAAACGAGTTAAATAAACCAAAATTATTAAGTCTATTTAATGTTTAACACCTGTATACAGAGTGCTGCAATTTCGAGTCTAAGCATGGGGATCTCGTAAACGGTAAGAGATACGAAAACGGTTAAATTGGGGCAAAGTTGTAAAAATCTGTGCTATGAAAAATCGGAAAAAATGTGAAATATCTAGTTCCTTTTTTCAAATACTACTGAAAATATGAATTTTTCAATTTTCTTTTGTTGCAGTAACTCACTTATTAATGCAGACAGCTGAATGCGACTTAAAAATTATTAAGGCAGTTTTTTTCAGGTTCTTTTAAAGCATTAATCAGATTTTAGATACCGTTTACGAATTCTAACAACTTTTAATTTTTTTAAGGGCGCCGTCTTCAAATTTTACACAGTTTAAGGTTATTTAAAATGTATTAATTTGATGTATCACATTTAATACTTCGCGTGCCATAATTTACAAAAATGTAGAAAATAACAAAAAAGTATTACACAATGTTGCCAAGGAAAACAAAATTTATTTGAAGATAGTAATTTAACATTTTTCGTACCTCTTGCCGTTTATAACATCCCCATGCTTGACTCGAAATTGTCGCACCCTGTATGTCCGACTACATAATAATTATAATAATTACTTAACTATATTTCCTTGAGATTATTTTATGTGAAATTCAAAACAAACTTATTTTTAATTAATTCATGAAATCGGTTGAATATAAATCAAATAATTAGTAAAGTAAATTTTAGTCATTGCGGACCTTTAACGATCAATGTATATTTTATTAAAAATTAACTGAAGTAAATTCTACAACTTTTTTTATCCTTTTTTCTTTCTAAAATAAAAAATAAGAAAATTAAGAAGGAATTATTTTATAGGCACGTTCTATATTATTAGTTTTTTTTTGTACATTTAGTCCCCTAAGAATTTTATTTCGAATCGAGAAACGTAATAATATACAGGGTGTTCCATTAAAAAAAAAACTTAAATTTAGGTTATATGTCTTTTATCTGACCATGAATTGTTTTTCTGTGACCATACAGAGAAACTTTGAATTAGTCCCTTTAAGTTTTGCATTAAGCATTTTTTCCTAAAATCAAAAATAAAAGAGTTAAAGGGGGTAGGAATTCACGCGTAGTCACCTTGTACAGGGTGGATTAAATTCGACGTCTCTTACGGGCATTTCCGTAACTATAAGTGATAGAAAAAAACTAGTGGCCAAGTCCCGATTTCTTTTTTGGAGATTAAGTCGATAGCGTAAACGAAAATTAGCTATCTTCTTTTGTTTTCAAGTTATTGCCAAAAATTGACATTTTCGACTTTTCGTTTTTCGGTCATATCTCGTTTATTTTTAGAGATATTAGAAAACTGTTTGATCATTATTAGGTCATTTTTTGGAATACAATTCAGTGGTGTAGTTACTTTTTTAATATTTACTTAAATTTTCAAGTTATAACATAAAGTTATATTTTTTTAATAGAAATTATAGTATTCAATGCCCTCATTAAATAGAATTTTTTTTCTGTTTTCAAAAATATATACTTTGTTGGGTTTATTTCTTATAATTAATAGGAAAAACTGTCATTTTTATTATTATCCTTGCGTAAATATCCTAGTCTCAGTAGGCTGGGTTCAATACGGAGCCGATTTTTTATTTTATTAAATTTTAACGAGCTTTCAAATATTTTCAAAGTTTTGGCTGCGTAAATAATTTTGTATTCGCGTTAATTTGCAAAATTCCGTTTTATCGTTTTGAGCGACCGTTCTGATAAGATTTCTTGTCTAACTTTCTATTGAAAATGAGTTTATCATTCAATTTATAGAAAAGTTGTTTTCAATCTTTAAACAGTCAAAATTGCTCGAATACTCAACGTTTCACTATCGGTTTATAGCTTCGTTAGGAAGAAACGTTGAACGTTCCTGTAATTTTCACAATGTCTTTAAAATTGAAAACAATTTTTATTTAATTTCCATCGGACAAGAAACGACTTCAATAAAGAAATTTGTAATTGAAGTCGACTCTTGTTCGATGAAATATGTGACAGAAAATAGTTTTTAAGCTTTAAAACGGACACTGTGAAATCGCAAGAACACTCTACGTTTCGCTATCGCTTCATAGTTTCGTCAGGAGTGAAAAAATGTAAATAAACAAGTTGTCAAGAGAAGCGAAAAGATAACATGATTTTACACTAAAATACAAGTTGTTCGGATAAACATAAAGGTAATAATAACTAAATTAGAACTAAATTAACCTTTCTTTTTTTTGTTTCTCTTGAGTTATATTTTATTAAAAACACGAAAAACAAAAACAAATACACAAATAGTAAAATATAAATAAAATCGGGCATATATCAAACAAGATTTGCCTGCATTCATATTTAATAAAAACAAAAAAAGCTTTTGCCAGATCGGTCGCGATGGGTGCTACATTTCTCAAACGGAATTTTGTAAAATAAAGTGCAAGTGAAATTTTTTAAGCGGCCAAAACTGTCTAAAGGTTTGAAAGTTCGTTAATATTTAATAAAAACAAAAAAAAATGTCGGCACTGCATTGAAGCCAGCCTACTGAGACTAGGTTACGCAAGGCTAATAACAAAAATGGCATTTTACCTATTAATTATAAGAAATAAACCCAACAAAGTATATATTTTTGAAAACAGAAAAAATATCTCTATTTCGTGAGGGCATTGCCAACTATGATTTCTATTTAAAAAAATATAACTTTATGTTATAATTTGAAAATTTAAGTAAATTTTAAAAAAGCAACTACACCACTGAATTGTATTCCAAAAAGTGTCCTAATAATGATCAAACAGTTTTTTAATATCTCTAGAAATAAACGAGATATGACCGAAAAACGAAAAGTCGAAAATGTAAATTTTTGGCCATAACTTGAAAACAAAAGAAGATAGTCAATTTTTGTTTACGCTATCGACTTAATCTCCAAAAAAGAGATCGAGACTTGGCCACTAGTTTTTTTCTATCTGTTATAGTTACGGAGATGCCCATAAGAGACATCGAAATTAATCCACCCTGTACATACTTGTAGTTCCTGCATCTTATTGCAAAATTTTTGCAAAAAGAAAACTCGAATATCTTGGTGTGACCCAAGGGGTCTCTCCAGGACATCAAAATGTGATATATGAAACGTCGCAGAGGTCAGATATTTGATAGCGGTGAGGAACGCAACTTAAACATCTTGTCATATCGCACGAGAGGGTGAAAGGGATGCGTATTCCCAAGACACGTTACGCCCTCCATAGTGCTCGGCACCGACTATTCGTTCTGCGGTGTCTGCGAAACCAAGTAGTTTTAATCAGCAGCGATTGACGGGGTCGACCAAGAAATAATTGAATCTCTCGCCGAAGCAAACAGAAGAAAAAGTGGCGGCGGTGCCTGTAATAAGGAAGCGGCCGGTAAAGGGATGCTTGCTCCCCTGCTAAGCCATCCGTCTTGGAGATAGCGCAGGTAATGGAAATATCCATCTGATAACGCCTATTGGATTCGATTCTTTTAAATCGCCTGCGATGTTTCTAATGCATGAGCAGCGAAACTGTATTTCCGAAAGATTCAAATAAATAATGTTATCTGTTAGGAGATTTGATTTATCCGAGCGTGCAACTTATTTTCTAAGAAAGAAAAAAAAATCCGTGGGTCGACTATTATTATATTAAGACGAACTATATTCGCTGGCTTATTTACTGTTTCCATTTATCTCTATGTAATTATCGAAATACATATTTCACCGTCAAAGTCTTTTTATTATTGGGTATAGGGCATAGCAAACTGTGGGAGTACATACTGTCGGAAGCAAAAAAAAATTGACAAGTTACAGTTTTCTGTAATTATTCTTTCTGAAAATGGTGTTAATTAAAGACGACTTCACGACTTGAAAAATTTAAAAGCTTTCAAAATTAACATGTTTAAAACTTTTGTAAAATTTGTGATTTTGTCTTTAATCTATGGCATTTTGAGAAAGAATAATTAAGAGAAACTGTAATTTGTCAATTTTTTTTGCTTTCAACTGTACTTTCTGTTTCTTGTAATGACATCACAATTGAATCGATGAGTGCATAATCGTGTTCAGTCTTAGATCTTACAAATTACAGTTTCCATTAATTCGATTGCGAAATCATCCGGTCAATCAAAACATTTTAAACGCGTTCAGGAAGCGCCTGGATTTATTAAAATAAATAAATAAATCTAACATCACGCCAAGTAATTACAATTTTAAATGTTTTCATATTATAAACCGACGATTATAATTACTGGACGAAAAATGCGCCCTGTAAATGCGCATGAGTGAAATAATGACATCATCGTTATCCATCGTTTTATTTTTCGCATATTTCACCCTGACAAGTAAATAAATTGCCTTTCCATTTCCTATTAATCTGGTTTAAGATCAATTAAACTCTGTTAAACTGTATAGCTGAATGTTGAAAAGCTGAAAAGCATCAGTTTTCACGATGCTTATTCAGAATAGTTTGATTTTATTGATGTAAAGGTTCGAATACTTAATGAGAAAAACAAGTACAGAAAAATCTCGTCATCTCAGTCGCGGAATTGACAGCGCGCGCGTGACATTAAAACAGAGCGGGGTCATACCTATGGAGGGGGAAAGATCTTTCACCCAATTATGCAATCGCTTAGGGATTCTCTATGAATAGAAAATACATCAGATGCATATCAAAAAATTCGACGGGTCAGAGTCTTTAAGAACGGCGGCAGCATACGAAAAAGGGTCTCCTTTGAGTAAAGGTGAGAGTTCCTAACTTGTTTCTGCGTTCCGTTTTTTTTTTCTCATTGAAATTTTGATTTTATTTTATTTATCAGTCATTTTTCTCAGCTTACAATTAATTTCGCCAATGAGAATCAATTCTTCAGTGTTTTTTTTTTTTTGGTAATCAATTAAATCGTAATCAAATTTTTACTAATTTAATTTAAATTTCGTGTTTCAAGAAAAGCTGTTTTCTAACAAAGGCTTTTTCTTTGTTTTGTACTGATTATTCGCACGCTTCTCTCTGAACGAACCATTTTCTATTTGCTGCTGTATTTTGATTCTTTTGTTTGTAAAATTTTATACACTCGTATAATACATATTTCGTTCTGTCCTAATTAAAAAAAAATCTTAAATAGTAACGGAGACTGTGGTTTAAGAGATAATTGAAATTAACCTAGCTTAGCTGCCGAAATACGTATCTGCGGATATAAAAATTATTGTGGGCGGAGGTTAATTTCAATTAAAAAAAATCTTTATTATATTAAATTAAAAATTTTCTTTTTATAATTGTGGTGTATTTCACGTTTTCTCTTAAAAAAAGCAATTTTCAACAATTCTGAAAATACAAGTAAACGTCATTCGAACAGCACGTTAAAAACGAAGTGGATTCAGGTTTTTGGCTTTTTCTCCGAAAACTAGACCCCTACTAACAAAGAAAATCGAGATCTAATTTTGTACGGACTCTTAAAAGAATTGGGGACAAAAGGTTACGAGAAGTGGGTTTTCAACCCCCGTCCGCACGTATTTACATTAATAATAAGTTACGGTTAATAAGTTAATAACAAACCTCTCTGCCAAATAACATGATCATGTATATGCAACCAGTTCTACAACCCTTATGATGTTTTCATTATCGTGTTGTATGCGATAACCTCATATCATAAATAAACTTTAATCCAAACTTTAGCCCCTTTTTGGCCCAGTATCTCAGTTATAGATTAACTTCAAGCTTTGATTTATTCCCACCAAAACAATTAACTCAATTTCTAGGTAAACATGGAAATTAAATATTTAAGACGTGCGTCCGGGGGGTTGGAATCCACCCTTCAACTCCTTTTTGTCCCCAATTTTTTAGACAAACCATCCAAATTTGGATTTTCTTTGTTCGGAGCGCGACTGGTTTGGTAAAACAAGCCAGAAATTGATCTTCAAATCGTTTTCCACGAATTGCTTGAATGGCGTCTACTTGTATTTATCTTGGGATTGTCGAAAATAATCCACTGCTTACCTCTTTCTCAGCTTATTTAAGAATCTTTCTTTAAAATAATTCAAATAAAAACCTGCTAGCACAAAATAGAATCTAGATTACGAAAGAGAGAAGGGAAGTTCAACAAAATCAATACACTTTTATAAAATTTGTTAGAAACTGACATTTTAAGCAATAATTATAAATAATAATTATTTATTTTATCTGAACTCACCTTCGCTGAACATAGATACTCCCAGGAACATTTTGTTTGAATTAAATTAGGAAAATTAACTGACAACTTTGAATTGAAAAAAAGAACTTTATACCGAAGAAAATTAAGACGCTTGTAAAACCAACGACTTCGTATGCGGAACTGCTCCTAGAACTTTTTCGTGTCCTGTTTATTACAAGTTGCAGGGTGATGAGTTAGTTCAGGAGTTTTTTAGGAAGCTCACGCACCGGAAGCTGCATTTCGGTAGCGCTAGGAACTTTTCTAATATGTCAACGTTGATTCACGTTCTACAAAGCAGTGCAGTGCAAGCTTGTTCTTTTTTTAAACATGATCTCAATTGAAAGCTGACTAATGCTTTCGTTATACGTATAAGCTGCATTTTTTTAATTTAGTATTTTCAAATGAATCACGCTTCGACCTGATCTCTAATTTAGTAAAGTATCTTAATTAAATAAAGTGTACTGAATTGCACAAAAATAGTAATGATAAACATCAGGATTCTTACAAGTAAAGTTTAATAAAGAAAGTTAATCTATGACTGAAATAGTACCCCCTTGTTTCACCATCAGTTGTTATTTAATAATATTTTTAGTCACATTTAAGTATTCTAATATTTTTGTTTCATGAAAGCTTCACAAAATTGTATTAATTTTATCTTCAGATGCAAACGATGGGATTTTAAAATTTAAGTTTGAATTACAGCATGACTCTTTTTAATGAAATTCATATCCAACTTTATTAGAACGTGAACATATCTGGCAAATTGCGAGCTTTCACTTCACATATCGTTTTACGTTATGGTTTTATAAGAGGAAGGAGAATAGTCTGGGGGATGTAACCCAACCGCCGTGACTAACTGGCTGTCACAATCCTTGCTCCTGGCTGACTGACAGGGGCAGGATAGGGGTTGAATTGATACAGATACCGCGATGCCTGACGTCCACGATTTCGAATTCGGATAAATTGCCTCAATTTTTCATACTTACCGCTCGTCGGAGTTTACGCGTTTGTAAAAATTTCGAGGCCAATATATCTGTCTATTTCAAGTTCGAAAGACGTCACCTCAGAATTAAGCCGTGCGAAGATTTTTTTTTTAAATAAATTTTCTTAAACAAGATATTCTTATCTGAAGAAGAAAAAAATATGAATGCCTCGCACATTTTCCTGTAAATAAATTATACCTACCCAGCCTTATCTCGATAAAGGCAGAATATAGAGTCATAAGGGACGTCATCTTAAAACACCCCCTCTTATCCATTCAATATTAAACGTGTCTGTCATAATGTAAACCCGCAGATACTTGAATCACCCCTGGGCATCGAAACGTGATACTCAAAACATCTTGTTGGTCATTTGAGGTAAATGTCTTATATAGGCGTGTCACCGTCAAGTCTTTTCCAGACAACACATATCAAGTTGATAAAGGAAACACGAAACGGGAATTTCAAATTTATGATAATCTTGAAGTAAACAGGTTTTAATGTAATGACGTATTATCATTCTACAGGGTGCTTGGGAATTGCTAGTACATAAAAAGATAGTGGAATCTGGAAGTCCTAAGAAATCCAAGAAACCCATTTTTTCTTATAAAATAACACCACGTCCGTCAAGTAATTATTTGTGTAAGCGGCATTCATTTTAATAATAATAATGTACCGAGTTGTGACTGTTGTGACAGCTTGTTATCTTACCTCAGTGGAGCACCAACAATTTGGGCAAATTTTTAGTAATTTTTATCTCGAAAACTAAAAGGACTAATTTTTTGGCGATGACTTCAATTCAACATCACCAACAGGGCCCCCGTAACCATGCGTGCAAAGGGTGCAATGCACGCGGGTGCCATGTACAAGGGGCGGCAATTAGCCTCTTGGCCATAGGACATGTTTCGTTATTTTTTCGACCAAAAAAAATAATGTGCAATTAAAAGTAGAAAAGTTGTTTAATTTTTGCAATTTTCGTGTGCTAAATTTTTCATAAAAAATTTAATGTACTTAATAATTTTATTAGGTAAAAAAATAAACTATGCAAGCTGTTGCGGTTTGGTTAAAAAAAAAACAAATTACGTTTTACTTTTTAAGTAAATTAGAAATTTAAATTCCTTCTGCCTTTGTGATTTTGTTTCTTATTTCTAGCCTCGTTAGACAGATGAGAAAAAAGCAGTGATGTGGTGTAGAGAACACGCAGACAATGACGTAGTTTACATCATACTTTATTATGTGGATAATGTAAATAATTGTTTTTTTTTGTTCATGTATCATAGTCATATCATCAACATAAAGTATGAACTTTTTAAGAATAATACGCGTATTTTTTCTTTAATAATTTAAGATCGTGTTCCTGCAATTGTGATTCATACACTTACGATCTAAATGGCAATCAAGAAAACAACAATAAATATGCCGGATTTAATCAAAACTGTTTGTTTGTTTTTTGTCTATTATTTTTGTCTTGTTCATTTTTTGTCTGTTTTTTTTGCATTTTTCTTCTTTTTAATCGAATTGGTTTTCGCATTTTATTGTTCGCCGCTTTTATTTCCTATGAGTTTGTTTTTATTTGCAATAACTTTCATTTTTCATTTTATCATTTTATCTTTCGCGTTTCTCTTTAGCATATTAAATTGATTTTCACATTTTGTTGATTGACACTTTTTTGTAGTTGTCTTTTGACTGAAGATTGGTTGGCTTTTTTCAGATTTCATATCTAGTACAAAATGAGAGAGGCTACGATAGTGAATGTAACAATCGTTACAAGTTTTTTTTTGCTTGCAATAACTGTCGCCGATTTTAATTTTTTTTTTTCATCGTAGTAATTCTGTTTTTTTTTTTTTAATTTAAGACAAATTGTTTAAAAGTTTTCAGTCATAGCCTTCTTGAATATTGTAAAGAACGTTTAAAATTATATGTCTCGCAAACTTTTCGATTAATATACCAAGTATTTTAAATTTTTGAAAAGGTAATTTTATTCTCTTTTCAAAAATGTAAAAAATACAGGGCGTTCCATATAAAAAATCAGAAGATCTCAAAAACTATGTGTCTTAGAAAAATGTAACTAACAGTAACGGATTCTACATTAAAAAGTGCCTTAAGGAAGTTTTTACAGAAATCAAAAATTTTCATAAACAAAAAAGTTATGAAGGTATTTAGAAATCGCATAATTTTGAAAAACAGCCTGTGGCTTCTAAACGGTTTAAGATATCGAAATGCAGATTTTACCGTTAAACTTATCATAAAAATCGAGCTCCAGACACCCAGGTTAGTTTTTGTCTAACTCATCTAGAAATAGGTGTTCCCCTTTAAAAGTGTCAAATTTAGCCCACCCTGTACATACAAAATGAGAGAGAGGCTACCATAGTGAATGACCGTTAGTTGAAACGATACTTCTCTGTCACTTTGTGCAAGATTTTATATCAGTTCTTGCATAGTGTGAAGCGGGCATTAGTCGTCAATCTTCTTTTGATATTTTTTTGTAGTTCAACTTCTTTCATTTGTTTTGTGTTCATCTCATCTTTGTTTTTTGCGTACTTTGTTTCGTGTCGTTCGTTCTTTTTAAATTCGTTCAAGTTGTTGTTGTTTCTTTTGTTTTTATTTTGTTAGTTCAGGCTTGTGTTTTATTGTAACTATCAAAGGGAAAATTTAGGTTGTGTGAAGAAACCGAAGATTTAATTGTCTTTATTTTCATATAACCTCAAGTGTGAATGTCAACGGACAATAATTTTCTATATTCTCTACATAGTCTACATTGTATATACATTGTTTACATGTAAAAGTACACAAACATTGTTTACGTGTAAAGGAACAATACTGGAAGGAAGCGCTTGAAAAAAGTGAAGGAAAATGATTAAAAAAATCCTGTTTAAAATTTTTCTGATTTTTATACCTCAGAATGATTTTTGAAATCCCAAATTGTAACTATCAAATGGAAAATTTATGTTTTGTGAAGTAACCGAAGATTTAATTGTCTCTATTTTCATGTAACCTCAACTGTGAATGTCAACGGACAATAATTTTCTATATTCTCTACCTAGTCTACATTGTCTACGTTGTCTACATTGTATACACATTGTTTACATGTAAAAGTACACAAACATTGTTTACGTGTAAAGGAACAACACTGGAAGGAAGCGCTTCGCGCTATTTGGGCTGTTCCCCTTTTGGGGGCTCACGGCAGCTAAGAACTTGAAAAAAGTGAAAGAAAATGTTTAAAAAAGT
Source organism: Prosopocoilus inquinatus (assembly GCA_036172665.1). Lineage (NCBI taxonomy): Eukaryota > Metazoa > Arthropoda > Insecta > Coleoptera > Lucanidae > Prosopocoilus > Prosopocoilus inquinatus. Next base: position 36,696,813 of record CM069875.1, read on the forward strand.
TGAAAATATTAAAAAAAAATACTATTTAAAGTTTTTTTGTTTTTTTCAAATTTTTCGTTTTTAATTTTTTTTTTAATCATTTCGATAATTGATCGTTTTCGCATGCTCTAACTCATCTGTTAGAGGGCGCCAAAAAATACGGAATGGCACGCGGGAGGCTTTTGGCCTCGCGTGGGCCCTGATCACCAACTACCATGTTTTCAAAAAAAGCTTTTGTGCAAATCGTTTTTGATTGCAGTGAAAACCTCGAGCAGCCTCTGGACAGCGCTGTTTTAGCCCTGCTTGGGGCTTCTTCAGCAGAGACGTAGCTCGACATTCCCACTCAAACAAAAACGACTGGTCCAATTTATTCACAATTGCGATGTAAGAGTGATTAACAGATAAAATAGCGACATCTTACGATCGCTTTTTGACCTGAAACAGCTGTACAGAGGCTGCTCGATGTTTTCACTGTAATCAAAAACGATTTGCACTATTTTTCTTAAAAAACTTTCATTATACTTTGACAGCAAGCATGGGGGACTTATTAGGAGCAAATCCCGCTTCAATTTGTCTATCCTACTGCAATGTCAGGTCAAAAAGCGATCGTAAGATGTCGCTATTTTATCTGTTTATCATGTTTTCGTACTAGCAATTTTCAAACATCCTCTATAAATAAAAACAAAGAAAGAGAAACCAAAATTTTGCAAAACAGTTTCTTTTTAACGCGCGTTCAAACAAAATTTGTTAGAAACTTCATTAATCTTCTTCAGAAACGTTTGGGGGAGGTCTTCTCTAGCAATCATTACCGCAAAACTCGCGAAAAGGGGAAACGCGATATTTCACCGAATCGGTGGATGAATGACAGACGGGTAAAGATTTGCACGTTCCAGACAGAGCCGGCGAACGTCCTTAAGCTTCCAGGATTTTATTTGCGCTTTCAGCTGTTCTCGGATGCGGCGAAGCTTTTCGATATTTCACGTGCGTGAAATATGTGAAAATGTCGAACGTTCGACAGCCGAAACACTGCGATTTTCTAAAAAATTAATATCTAAACTTGCGTGACGTGAAACGAGATGAAAAATAAATATTGATACGCTTTTACGGTTCGTCTAATTTTACTTTTATAAAAAAAAAAACAACCATAATAAACTCATTCTGCAATTCTGAAATCGATCGTAACCATCATAACGTGTTATGGTGTCATTTAAACGTACAGGTCGTAAGTACCTTACGATACCTACGATCGAGTTCAGAATTGCAGCATAAGTTCTTTATTTACAATACTTTATTTATTTCATTTCAAGTTACGTTCTCTTGCGAGGATGTGCCCTCGATTCCAGAATAAGGCCCCAGGAAGGTTTGAACGAATGTGAATGATTTTAGTAAACAGAGTTGCCAAATTGGGCCAAATTCCGCCAATTGAAAATTAAATTAAAAAAATTAAAAATCTTCGAAACACTCAAAAAAAAATCTAGATTTTAATATTCCGCGTGGAACAAAAATATACCCCCGACGAAAAATTTAACACAGTAGAAGAAAAAATATACAAATAAAAAGTTTTTAATCTTTAACCAGTCAGAATTATAAATGGAAAAGCACTCAACGTTTCAATGTCGATTGACGAAGCTCTCCAATCGATAGTGAAACGTTAAGTGCTTTTCCATTTATAATTCTTACCGGTTAAAGATTATAAACTTTTTAGTTACCATTTTCATCGGACAAGAGTCAACATCAATTAAAAAATATACACAACAATTTTCTGGACGAATCAAAAAAATTCGTAGAAATTAAAAGATGATCAATAACATCCAGCAGCACGAAAAAATACGATTTCATTTTTTATTAATTTCAATTTTTTGAAGAATTGATGTTTTGCATCATATTTATCCACTTATATCCCTTTTGTTTCCTGCCAGTTCCTTGATTTGTAAAAGTTCTTGGCCGGGGAATTGCCTTTTTTTCTATTTATTTATTTATTTTTTTGTCTATCAGTTCTTGAATTATTTTTTGCATTCTTCTCTTTTTAATTTAATTGATTTTTGCATTGTATTGATTCCTTTTTACAGTTCTCTCTTGTATGTTTTTATTCGCAAAAACTTTTGTCGATTTTCATTTTCTTTTTTGTTTATCTTAGTATCGTAGTACTTCTGTTTACTATTATTATTATTATTTTTTCATTTTAATGATAAAAATTTTATCGATGAAGGGATTTTTATCATCTTTTGACTCACGTTTTGTTTAAGGCGTTATTTTAATATCGTGATACTTCTGTTTATTTTTTTTAATTCATTTTATTCTCTCGTATTTGTCTTTTGTTTATTTTTATCGAACTGATTTATGACGTTTTGTTGATTGACGCCTTTTTACAGCTGTCTATTGTTTTCTACTACTTTTTTTATTCGCCTAGACCCTATTTATTTGTTTTTTGTTCATCTTAGATCTTAGTCATTAATTTAATTTGATGGTTGATTGATTTATTTTAGTTTATTATGCTTTCGCATTAAGGATTTCTCCTTTTGCTTTGCGTATTTTTGACATTTTAATAGCTTGCTTTCATTTTCTACGAACTTCTTGATTCGTGCAGAAAACTGTTGCCAATATTTTGTTTTTGGATTTTTTTCGCTTCGTGCCTTGCATTTTGCAGCTGTTTCTTCCGTTTCTCTTTTGTTTTCGATTTTTTACAGGTTAATTTGTCTTTTTATTTGTTTTCGACGAATTTTTATTTGCTTTCTTGTTTTTGTTTGTCTATATTATTATTCGCATTTTTTTATTCTTGCTTGAATTTTTTTTGTCCTGTTCTGATCCCATTTTTAGCAAACAAAAAGTAAGAGCAAAAAAAAGAATAGTTCACCTTGACAACTGTCAATTTAATTACATTTGTATGATTAATTGTATGTTAATTAATTGTATGATTCGCTTTTGGTTATTTGTTTTTAATTTCATCGGTTTTGTAATAATGTGTGAGCCACAGATTTTTTTTTTCAGAGTTCATAAACCTATTCGCCGTTTGTTTTTCTTCCATTTCTTAGATAAATTTTGACCAAGTATCGTTTTTGAAGCTGATGAAACACAAAAGTCGTTATTTATTCATAGATATGCAAAAATAAAGAATCACAAGAACAGTCACTGACACACTGACACTGACAGTTCTTTTACAACTGCTGTTAACCCAACCATGTAAAATTAATATCAGACATGACTACTACGTGCATCTCTCTCATTCATAGCCAACTCTGAAAAAAAATTGTTTTTTTCAAAAAAAATTTGAGAACCCTGTTAGTAAAACTTATTAAAGGATTCTACTTTGATCAGATTGGCAACACTGTTTGACTTAACTCATTTATTTTGAAAAGTATTGAAAAAGTCTGGAAAAGTTGACAAATCCGCTTATGGTAGTTGAAAAGTTGGATATAAATAAATGCTTACGCTTACGCATTTTAATCCACCTTCAAACAATTGCGAATTTTATACGATTGTAAGGAATTCGATACAATTTTGCATGTGAGAAATAAAATAGTGAATATAAATTTAATATTTCTATGATATTCTCATTTTATGTTGTAAATTGCATTGCGGTGCAGTAGAGGTTGTGTCCAGATTAATATTATAACCAATATAGGAGTTACATTTAGCTTAAATACGTAAAAATATTTTATGAAAACAAAGCGCTGTAATTTGTTTTTCACAAATGTTCAAAAAATGTTTTTAAAATATTCACAAAAATTGAGTGAAGTTCAGTGCAGCGGCGGCTCGTCGGGATGGGCAAGGTGGGCAGTGCCTAAGGTTTATAAAGTAAGTAGGTTGCCTCTTAACTATTCAAGGACACGTCTTGCTCGTGCCTGCCTTATTTACCGCTGCAATACGTGAATGAATATTTTCTTTATTAGAAGTGTGTAATTTTATAATTTTCTGTGTTTTCTTGCATACGAAATTGGACTTATAATTTCTATTATTTGTTTTGCATTGAAATAGTATTCAATTTCGATATTTGAGGTTAATGACGTGGTTACGAACTACAACTTTAATAAAACATAGATAGGATATATTTTAATAATTTTTAATAGTTTTAACATACGATATATCTTTGTCGTGAAATAACTATTTATTGTTTGTACCTCAAAATCATGATCTTAACCTCAAATATCCAACTTCAATTGTACTTCAATACTAGTTCTTTTTCTAGCCATTTCATTCACGTATATTTACAAACAAAATGACTGCGTTATTACCATTCCAATAAAACCAGAATAAAACGCATTAATTGTGTTATGGCAATGGTAAGCATACAGAACTATTTGAATTGGGGAGGCAGAGTGACGTAATTCCCGCACCCAATATCAGATGCTGATTGGTCGAAAGTTACGAGGCAACCTGTTTAAGTATTACCTTGGGCAGTGCCCACACGGTCCTATTGAAACTCTGCGACGGAGTTGTTCCGACATTTAAATTTGTAAGTTCCGGTTCCAAGTTACGCAAGGACCCGCAAAACAAATTTATTTGGAAAATGTACCCATTTTTCCCTTTTGCAGATGATGCGTTCCCGCAGCCCGCAGCAAATCATCATGAACGGCCACTGATTCAGTGCTGAATTTCTCAATTACACTCATGATTCATGAAGAATCTTCTTAGCTTACAACACATGTGTAACAGCTTTGTCGACATTTTTCCAACTTGTCAGGATTAACTTGATTATGGTGATACCTAAGTGTGTATTTTCCGAGCAAAATTTACTTTTCCTGAAATTTTATACCTCTGAACTCAACTAAAGCAAACCCGCTAAAATCTGCAGAATATAAACAGTTAATGCATTTTTAATTCTGCCCGGTCTTTGAAAGAAAATTTAATCGGTCCACTGACAAGCTGCAAGCTTATTAAACCTAATCCCTAATCCAGTTTCTGGAAACAGCATGACCTGGTTTGATCCCGAACTAACAGTTATTCTAATGTCGAGCAGATGGCGCCATCATCTCTCCAATAAATTTTCAGTAATTTTAATATTTTTGGCCCTTAATTTCCTTTCCATAAACAGAAGTTGAAGTACTAAAAATGAAAGGAAAACGTGTAAAGGGTGAACTTTTCAGAGAAAGCGAGGAAAGTATAATTTTAATTAATTACAGTAAAATGTAGGGTTACATAAAATACGCATGCGCGAATCTTCCTATTTACTGCAGTCCGTTAAACTCGTTCCAGAAACCAGGCCTTCAAGTTATAGCGTTTTTCGCTGGCTGCACCAGTGTGCACTCAGTGTATCTCTATCTCGTTTTATTACATAAAGCTGAATCAAGATGGAGATACACTCAGTGCGCACTGAGTGCAAGAAAGTGCGACCAGTGGAAAACGCTATTAGATTCATATTTAAACGCTGCTTCTTTGATGAACTTTGATTTTGGAACGCTTGAAAAGAAACATTTTCAAAAATCGGCAATGTTCGGTTAATCTCGGAGTTTCCTGTTCACCTGTCGTTGCACCTGCGCTGCTCTTTCTGAATATTTAATTTACTTCTAGCAATAAAATATTTAATGTCGCCACCACCGGTTATTCTTTCCTAACGTTAAATTGTAAATAATGTTCAAATATGGGATTAATGCGATTAATAAAACGTCACAGTTGTAAACTTTATAGGAAATTACTTGTATGGCAATTGAACGTTATGGCAGATACATCAGTTTATAACGAATAAGAAAGTAGTAGGGCAGCCAATCCTAGGTAGAGAAGCACTTGAATTTGTTTTAACGACAATTAACGTTTGCATCTCTTAACTGTCAGGCGCTCTACCGTTACGCTGGTCTTGGTGCTAAGGAATTTGCTCAAAACTCACAATTAAAACGCTCTACAAAGAAAATAATGGCGACAGAACGGTAAGAACAGTAAATTATTTATTAATTATAATAGTTTTGCGAGTTGCATCCGTAAACCTGTAATCTTTTTTTGCTGCTTGCAAACCTTGGAACATAAAAGTTAAGTCTTTTTTAACTGCGATTAAAATGAACATTTTTAATATTACTACAAATTTTGATGTATAAAACTACTTTTTACGCTGAAAGCATCAAGAAAAATCTCAGGTTTTTGGAGTGTTGGGCAGTAAAACACCCCACCCATGTTCTAAAACTTGATTATCTGCAGTGATGATATCTTTTCGAAAATATATTTAATTATTTTATTTGAACAAATACTAAGGGCAGAGAAAATTTGGGGGCTCCGAAGGAGAAACAAGTAAGCGCGAAGGATGTTTCTGGACAATAATAAAAAAAAAGTATGCCTTTCTGATACACGAGATGTTGAGAATCATAATGAGTCTAATGAATAAAAAGTAAGCAATTGCTGATCAGCAAAAGCAAAAGCTGAAAAAGCAATTGCTGAAATATTAGACGAATGAAAATTCCAAGTATTTGCTAGCTTTCCGGCTTCATTGAAGCAATTGCCAGTATGACTTGTGCAAACTTGCCTATCTGCTTAGTTCAAATATTTTAAGTTCTTTATCAAAGTGGTACTCGCTTTTAATAAAATATCGGATACTAGTGATAGAGATAGTTGATATTGAAGCCGAGTTAGACAAAAATTACTTTTGCTAGAAAATTTTAAGAAAATAAAATTATTTTTAATAAATCACGTAAAAAAGAAAAAGCCTTGCAAGTAATAACTGATAAGTACATGAAAATTTTTAATGTTTGATTTGCAACTAAACAAGTTGCAAGATAGTAAGCAACAAGAAAGGAGAAGTGAAAAGAAGTTTGATTTAATAAATTCACTTTCTACGAAATGAAACTATTTTTATGTAAAATCCGGAAACATGCAGATTTTTAATAATAAACTGGTACTCCTATTTTAGCAGAATTTAGTTTCTCACCCTTCTACCCCCTTTGAATGACAGTTATCTCTTCAATTTTTTTTTATGGAATGAGGGGGTATGTGATAGCTCATTTGAAAGGCCTTTTAATTCTCTGTTTCTCTGAATACTTTTTGTAATTCCTATTTATTAAAGGAAAGTAATGCATTTTAGTATCAGCGAACAAAATTTTAAAATGAAATAGTTTTAATCACATGCTTTAACTGGAAATAGTTTGATTCTTGATAAAACGTACAAGCGTAACATAATTCATGGAAACTGATGTTTATTGTATTTAATAAGTAAAAAACAGTTCCATTATTATTGTACAAATGCGATGAATACAAATTTATAACTAGTTTAAGCAAATGCAAGTCTAGGATAGAATAACCTTAAAATATTTTAAGCAAATGCTTAAACAGGAAAAGCAGTTGCTCCCTTTATTCATACAACATTAAGCAAATGCTAAAAATTAAAAAAAAAAGCTTTTGCTACAGGCTTTTCCTTAGTACCATAGCAATTGCTACAAGGTCAATTAATTACTAAAGATTTTATTCATTAAATATTTACTAGTAAATTTTAAGACAAAGCAATTGCTTAAACTTTATTCATAAGGCCCAATGACGTGCAGATAATTTTTTTATTGTAAGCCAATTGATCGATTGACAATTTTAAGAAATTTATAAAGTTTTCTCCTTGTAAGTTTTGTGAAGCAGCTTTTTATCAATGGTAATACAAAAGCAATAATGATTTCCAGTATTTACAAGAATGTTACAATAATTGTTTCAGCAGACTAGTACTAATAATTTCTTGTAAAAACAATCTAGTGGATATCTTTATTGCTTTTGTGTTACTTTTGATCATGAATTTCCATCAAGTAAGTGCGGAATCGATTAATGTTTCAGCTTTTTGTCGTTTGCAGTGGGAAGTGAGGTTCTATTCTTAACTCAGATTGGCCTGATCGACATATAATTTTCAAATTTGGGATTATTCTCATTTACCTATGGTTTATTTTTTCTAATTGTTACGTTTTTTTGTAAATTTATCTTGATCCAATAAGACAACCCAAAAAGTTATCCGTTACCTCATAGTTTGAATTTTTGTGAAGGTAATCTCAAAACCGAGCTTTCTTAGAAAATATGCTTCACATACGACTTTATCAATAACAGATGTACTTGTCACTTAAGCAAGTATTTTCATAAATTTATTTTAAGACTGGCTGAAGAAAACACTTAAAATAATCTAAATTATAAATTAACTGCAAGCAGTGCAAATCCAAAAGAACTATGTTTTCATTAAATTGTACGTCACCATAAAAGAAGTCAAGTGCATCCTTTGCATCTCTTAGAACACGTATTATGTCATCATTATCAAATTCAATATTTTCAATGTCAGTATTTTAAATATCAATATCAGTTTATATGAACACAAAAGTTCAGAATAGCCAAAGATTCGGAGTATGTCACAAGTTCTACATTGGAAATTAAAATTGTTCATCCCAATAAAAAGTTCTTCGTTACTCACAACTAAATGGTCGTAAGATTGTCCTATGAACAGTTTAAGATTTAAGAAAGACTAATTAATAATGTTCTTTGTTGATGCACATAAAATAATACATTTTCTTTAAGTTTTGTTTTTATTTATTTTATTTCAATTTGATTCTTTTCAAGTCAAAGTGCTCGTATTTTCTGTAATACATCTTTGGTGATTAGTCTTTTTGATGTCATTCTGTATGGATGCCTTGCAGTAATCCATTGTTATTCCAAAATGTTCCAAATGTGAAATAGATTGGTTCCAGATTGTGCTGACATTACGCAAATATGTTTTCTTAGTTCTTGGAATCTTCCTGAGATAGGTAGAATATTGCTCATTTCATAAAATCTGTCGTTTGGGGGTTTTTTGAATGCCTCATCTTTGTTTTGTGCGGAGGTTTCGCTTACTTATTGTAATTTCTGTGCTGCTATTTTTAAATTGAGCAGGAGGGGTGTCCATAATTTACTAAAGCTGGCATTTGCTTTATACATCTTTGAGGCTTTGTAGTTATACCCTTGTTTTTCTGAGTTAGGCTAAAAAAGTGTTTGGCTCGAATACTGGTGTTTAACCTTTTTTTTTGTATTTTTGTTATGTTTATTTGAAAGTGTTCAGTTTGGACGAAACGGTCATATAAATTTTGTCAAGTCAATGAAAAAGTAGACATTGTTTTAATTTTTCACGAATCCATCACTACGAATACCATGGAATTTTTTCTTGTTTAGTTCTGCTAGGTTTGATAAAACCTAGACTTACGCCTTTGTTAATTTATTACACCTTCTCTGCATCGTCAATGCACCACAAAAATAAATATTATAATTATTTAGATGAAAGACTAGGCCAATTTTGCAGGAAATTGTTTTACCAAACTTTGTATTGCTGGGGTTCATGTACTCCAAGTAGATGTTTTAATTGCATCTTGTTTCCCTTGCACATTAAACTAAACTTGTGCCATTAGGTGCAAAGGAAAGTAAGTGACTGTAGATTGTTATAGTAGTCTAGTTTTAATTTACTAAATAAGTTACTTATTATAAGTTTAATTATCTTAGGTCAGTACAAATAGTATCTTAATATTACAAATTGTAATACAATAGAGTATAAATCACTTTAAATCGATTATTATAATTTCTTATTGATTTAGGAATTTACTTTTCTGCGCATCAATTTATTTTGATTCTAGTTTGTCATTTGTAACATACTGAAAACAAATTTACGTCATGTAATTATAGTGTTCAATCGAATGATGAGTTTGTGGAAGAGATTTTGGAAATAACCAAACAGAACTGCCTGGAATGGTGCGCGATTCTAAATACTCTTGGAATGGACGAGAATACTGTTAGCCAATGGAGGAAAACTTTTAAGGAAAGCCAGGAAGACATTTTCCTCGATCTGAAAACACAGGCTCTCGAAGTACAAAAGCGGTTAATAGACAGCATTGAACAATTGCTGAAGAAGGCCGAAGATCTATGCAAGATGCTCCATTTACAAATGCCCGCTTACGGTTCAGAAGAACTTAGTTTGACTGAAGAGAAAAAACGTCTTCAGCGACAAGTGGAAGAGTATGTTTTAATTTTTACCTGTTTTGTTACAATTTAAAAATTATTCCTATTAATTTAAAGTTTGTAAAATAACTAACTATTAAAACCTGCTGTGAAATAAAACGTGGATGATAAAGATAAGTGCATAAGAACAACTTCATTATTTTCACAAACAATAAAATTTGGACTTTTAAAATTTGATGTCTTCGTTAATTATATAAATTTTGTAGATATGAAGCTCAGGTAATAGAAAAGCAAAAGGAAATAGCGGCGTTAGAAAAACGACAAAATACAGTCTGTCATTCTCTGGGGATTGATCCTCAACCTATATCCAAAAAGCCTTTCCCAACTGAACAGGAAATCACTAACCTGTTGAGAAAACTCGATTCTCTGGAAGAGGAAAAGTTTAAGCGTGAAGAAAAATACATTAATATCAGAGATAAGATTCACGCAATTGTAAACGAGTTAGGATTAAAACCCAGTTTAAGTTTAGAAAAGATTGTTTTGTCAGACGATATAACATCGTTTCCTTTAACCGATTCGAACATGAAGTGGTTGGAGGAATACTATGATTCCTTACTAAAACAGCAGAATCAGGTGAAAAGTGAAATTGCCGAAGAATGGCAAAAGCTTCACAGTCTTTGGGATTTGTTGGAAGAAGACATCCAGGCTCGTAGCATTTTTACACATAAACATATCGGCAATTCCCTGGCTGTGTTGGAGTCTTTAAAGTTGGAAGTGAAAAGATGCAACGCCTTAAAATCAGCTAACATCAAGGCAAGTTGTACATATTTTTGTTACCACATGGATAAACTTATTTTCCCTTTTTAGAAGTTTATCGCCAGCTTAAGATCTCAAATGCAAGAATTATGGGATAAATGCCATTTCTCTGTAGACCAGAGAGAAAGCTTTGAGTACTTCCATGAGACCTACTACACAGAGGACTTGTTAACTCTGCACGATATGGAAGTAAATAAGTTAAAAAAGTATTACAATGAAAATAAGTAAGATGTAATTTTAAAGTTATTGCATCCAATTATAAATTTTTATTTTAGAGAGATCCTAACACTCTTGGAAAAACGAGAGGAACTGTGGAACAGGATGCGAAGTTTGGAAGAGTGTGCTTCAGCTCCTGACAGATTCAAGAACAGAGGGGGCCAATTATTAAAAGAAGAAAAAGAGCGAAATAAACTCCATAAGAAAATACCCGAATTAGAAGCAAGAATCGTCCAGCTTGCAGATGAATATAAATTGAAAACCGAAAATGATTTTACTTCAAAGGGCCTAACAGTTCAAGAGATTATTTCTAGATCGTATGACATCTATAATGAGGTAATGATTTGTTCGTAATCAATAAACAATAATTTTAATTGAAATTTTAAAGGAAAAGAAATTAAAATTGAGCGCTCGCAAACAACAACGTGACTTGATAACTACACCAGGGAAATCATATCTGAATCCCAGCACATCTTCAGCGCACAGGCTCGCAGCAACCCCAGTTACACCTTCTACGAAGCGAAAAGTTGTAGTTCCACTTTTCAGTGACGCTAAACGTAAAAAGGATGTTGCAGGTAAATTAAATTAACCAGTCCAACATTTAATATTAATTACTTTGCAATTCAACAATAACTCAGTGGAAAACGAATTATTTTTTTAATAGCAGCCGTGGTAGTTACTTGAACTAATGTAAACAACCCCAACATTGTTTCCAACTAAACCAAACAGGTTTATCAAGACGAAAAACCAACAGGAAAAATTTACTCAACTTAAGCGAAAGCTTTATATTTTATTTTCATTCATATTATTATAATACCTGTAGGGGGCAGAGGCAACATTGTCTGGCAAAGTTTAATAAAGTATACCAAAAACAAAGAATTTTTTACTTTGCGTGCAATATAACCAGGATATTATTTAATAACTTATACCCTGTATAATTAAATAACCAAAAACAAATAATTTTTTAACGGCCTAATGTTTTCAGGATTAAAATCAGCTCCACCTAAACTACAGGTAAATGAAAAAACTGTGGTTAGAAGATACTCTCGCCATTCATACGATCGCAAGAAAAGAATAGCAAAGTTGCGAAGGATCTCAAATTCATTGCAGAAAAAGAAACAGTCCGCTTCAGAGACATCATGCAATACAACTTACAGAGATTTTGAGGTACGATGCCGTGATAATTAAGAATTGTTCATGTAGTTTCATTCAAGTTTTGACGTGTAAGATATATTGCATGTCTGATCTCTAATGTGTTTTGTTCAAAATTGCTTAAATTTTACTGCTTATGGATTTATATTATTCACCATTTTTTTTTTTTTGTTGCAGAAGGAAATGTCTTCGAAACAGATGGCTTGTAGAAGCACTCTTCATGGAAACATGTCCTCTGATTTATTAGCGGTGCCTCTTGCTAAGACACCGAGCTCGTGCAATACTCCTAAGCCACTGCGGAGGAAATTAAAAGATAAGTACCAGACTCCAAAACAAGGATTAAAATTGAAGCCCGGACAGACAAAATTAGAGTTTTAAGTACTTAACTTATTTAATCACATACATAAATTTTGATATGCAACTAACATATGTTAAGGAAGGAAAATAAGTTTAAGCTTTTAGTATCTTAGGAGACCTTTTTTGTTTTAAAAGATTATTAAATTATTAAAAAGATTTTAATTCGTATGGTTTGTGCATTCTGTTTATTTGTTGTTCTGTTCTTTTGCTTGTATTGTTTTTAACTTGGTACTAAATTTTATAGACTAACAATAATGCTGCTAAGTTATTTAGAATATTAACAGTATATAATAAATATCTATTTTACTAGCACTTGTTTGTCTGTTAACACTAAATTCTTATTTACATTTGCGTAAGCCCATCATTCAATTAATATCAAATTGTAGATTGTATTGCTGATAATAATTCATGTGAAGTTCTATTGAAACGCTAAGTAAAAAAATCAAAGTAAATTCAGGCAATTGAAAAGAGATTCATATTGTCAGAGAATTTGTCTGTTTTGATACAAAAGTTAGTGAGATTAATTGCAGTCGATTTAATATTTTGTGTGCAATATCGTTTTGGCGTCTTGACAAAATGATAACTATTTTTTCTTGTATATCTACTTCAGCGAATATGGTACAAATTTTCTTATGTGAAATTTGAAAAGGTGAAAAATTATTTTAAAAAAATGGTTTTGGAAAATTATATACCTACTTCGTATTTGCGAATCGAGAAAAACATTTTTAACGGATAGAAAATCTTAGAGCCTTCAATATAGGCAACCAAATAGACGAATGTGCTTATTGGGTCATCTCCATTAACGCTTTTTGTTTTCTTTTTTAATTGTATTATTTTTCAAACGAAGAGTTACAGTTAAAAATTAAAAAAATATTTTTACCGCCTTGAGTATAGGCAACCATACAAACTGCCGAGTTTAATTGTTTATCTATGTTGACAAAGTCTACTTATTTTTGAACAAACTTGCAAATTACATATTGTTTTGCAAAAAAAAAAAAAAAAAACATTTATAACGAAACCTTTCAGTTTCAGAACTGTTGAATGTACGAGCTCTTAAAAAAAAAAGAATGAACTAAAAATGTTAAGAACCTTCATTCACGTATCTATTAAGGAAAAGCAGAAGACGAAAAGAAGGACTCTAAAACTAATCCCATTTGATTTAGAGACTTGACTAAATAATGAAAATGTGAAATGCAAGAACGAAAATATTTTCAAAAAGAGACAAAGTTTCGAAACGGGAGAAAACAGATTAAATCAAATGGTATAGCTAGACGGAAACATAAATTATATCTTCAGTTCCCATGACTAAAATATGTATTAAATAATTCATTCTAGCTGACTAGTGATGTAACAGACTACATTTTCAATATAATGTATATTTCACCATTTTTTTTTCTTGCATATTGTACTTTTGCTTATTACACTGAATAATTATCGTGCAATTTAAAGTAAAATATTTTTTCTAGATTGCATTGCACTGTCAATAATCATTTATAAGTTTAGATTTATAACATATACGTAGGAATGTGCAGGTGTATAAATTTGTTCAAGGTACAGACGTTGCAACCACGATATGTGTTCCAATCAATTCCAATAATCTCCTACAATAAATTCACAACTTCGATGAATATGAACACTCGGATAATTTTCTCGCCAAACCGCAACCTGAAAAGAACAGAAATTAACCCCATTTTATTTCCAGTGCCATCGAACTTGACCTGTTCAGCTTTGACAGCGTCACAGAAACTAATATCGAGTAGTTGCAATTTAGGAAGAGACGCCAATGCTCTATCACAGATGTCACCGGAAATATTTTTAACACCGAGTAGATCTAACTGAGTTAGTTGTTTACAAGACCTTAAAATAGGCAGGAGAAGGTGATCGCTGACTCCTCGCCAACCAGATATTATTAATCTGTAATGTAAGTAATAATAGGCTGTCAGAACCATGGATGAGGTTTTTTTACCTTCTTAAGTCTTTGCATCCTTGTGCAATTTTTTCAAGGCAATCATTAGGGTCGTGCAATATAAGACACCATCCCACGTCGAGTTCACGCAAGTGAGAGCATCTTGCGAGGTGCCCCACACCCACCGACGTTAAAGTATGCGTCTTCCAAGAGCTCCAAGTTATTAAATTTCTATTGTAAAAAGAAATAGTCTCGGTCACCCGATCCAGATGCCTCAAGTGTTCGCAAAAATCTGCAATGTTTTCTCCAAATTTTGAGTTGCTTAAGTTATTTTAGTACTTACCTACCTACGTTCAGATGTTTCAGATTGGGATTAGCCGTAAGTATTTTAATTAAAGCATCATCGATGATCGTTGATGAATATAAATCTAACGCTACAAGTTTATTTAAGTAGGCCAAGGTTGAAAATTTCCACGAATCTGGATGGCAGTCTCGCAGACGTAGTTCTGTAACAGGATAAGACTCAGAGTTTAGTCATTTCAAAGATTATAAGTAAGCAAATAATCATACCTACTAAATCTTCATGTTTGGATATTTCATCGATAGAAGCATTGCTGACGAATTTGCTATGTCCTAATGAGAGATATTTTAGATGACGACAGCATTTCTGCATAAATCTGTAAATGAAATTAAATCAGTCTTCACTTATTTAAATCACACAGAATGTCAAGTCTTTGATTATTATAATATTATTATATTATTTTTTGAATCTGTGGTTGCCCAACGGGGTCCTAAGTCAGACTTCTCAGGAGCAGGAGTATTTTTGTGTATGGAAAATGTACTGGAGGGTACCTGAAGTGAATACTGACCACGCTGAGATTAAAAACTTTCATGTTTATAATTGAAAGTATTCCTAAATAAAAGAATTTTTTTCTAACCGAATTTTTAAAACATGAAAAAACTAAAATATTATGTTATATATCCTAACATTCTAAATTAACTTACTCTATAAAAACTTCCTCTGATAATTTCCTATCGTTTCCACACCAAGATAAATCCAGCTTTCGAAGCCCTCTACACTTTTTCATTAATAAGTGTAGTAATTCATCATCAGCTTTATGCCAATATTTCTGCTTAAAAAAAAACAAACCCTTCATTCATAAAACAAGGCAATATTTAATGCTTACCTTCAAACTGAGCTCATGGTATACTCCAGGATCTTGAGTAGCAGTGTACCACAGCTTATTTACTTGTGCACAACGACATAAGGACTTTAAATCCAAATATTGGAATATGTGTACAATAATTTCGTACTAAAATAATTCAAATACTATTCTATATTTAAATACATGAACAAAACTTACAGGTAACGTTGCAAAATAATTATTTCTTTCATCAATGTTCTCTTCTCTTTGTACACTTGTGCAATCGTTAGCAGGCGCAGGCAACTCTAATAAGCCATTACGGAGTAAACTGGCCTGTAATTCAGACTTTGGCCGCTTCCCGGCTAAAAGCACTGCATCTAAAGATGTGTGATATTTAAGCAAACTTTGATTGAAATCAATTCGTAGCTCACTATAAACAACGTGCTGAAAGTTACCGGACAACAAATTGGAAAGGCTTACTTCACAAAATCATTGATCTGTCGAATTGTAGGGGAGAATCTTCTCGAATTCTGAGGGCATTGTTGTGGATATCCTTCCCAAAGCATCCTCCATAATCCACCCGTATATCTACCCCATATTCTGACAATAGCCCCAGGATTGTAAGTTTCATAGATAATTATGGCCGTTGGTATAACAGCGCACTCAAATCTTAAAATAGATTTTTGAAATTTGTAATATTTTACCACACCACTAGTTCAAAAGGGGATCATTCTAGTCATATTTGTTACCATGTTGGTATCACTCATACCATTATTATTAGATTTCACCTATGAATTTGAAATGATCCCTTAAGAAGGTAGTAAGATTTATTTACCTTAAGGTAATATAATCTTCCGAAATTATTTCACCCATGTCTTGCATCATGTAATGTTTTTGGGCGCCTTCGCTTTCATTCCACCACTTACCGTATGATCTCTGAACATACATAAAAGTAGGCTTGTAAGTAATCGAAGATCTTCATAGAAAAGGAAACAGAAAGTGTCGCGGATTTCTTACCAACATGTATGTGTCTGGAAAGTCTCCGTAAGCAGGATACTTCACAGGTTTTCCGGCTAGGTTTTCTGGGGAGTACGAAATGTTCATTAGGCTGTTGTACTTCGAAGTGTAATCGATTACACATTCCGCATACTGTTCTAGATCGGTCATTTTACTGACGAACAATTCGAAAACGGTGGGTTTCTTATGTTCGACTTTATTTTCGGTCATTTTAGACATGCATACTCTGTGTGAACGGAGACTGAAAAAAAAATCAATTCTTTTCAAATTCTAGGTAAAAATCAGGTGATTTTTGATTACGTTCAGAAATAGTGACAGCCATGTGACACCTGTCATCCCAATCATCAGTGTTGCCAATAGCGTTTTGCAAATTTGCATTGTATTGCCAGAGGTTAATTTTCGTTTAAAAGAGTAGCAAGTTCAGTAAGAAAACGGTAGATGGCAATGAAGGCAACAAAGAAATTACAGAAAAACACTAGTTTTTTAAATCAAATTTTAGTACTTCCATTTGTAAACAAGCAAACAATTATAATTGTAAAATAAGATTAATTTAATATAAAAAATGTAATTTGGGGGCACTGAACTGAAATCTCTTAGGGTTACTTTTCGTGATGCAGACAGGGTTGCCAGATTATGCAAAATTTCGCCATTTGGGCTACATTTAAAAATTTACAAATCTTATTTAGCACTTGGCGTTTGATATGGGCTACTTCTCTTGTTTCCACGACACTCAACAAAATTAGAACAAGATTCTACATTCTAATTCAAACCGCAAATATGTACTTACTTCGACTGCCTCTCTCCTGTTACTTCGAATATCGTTTGCTTTTGTTTCCTTTTTTGTTCATTTCATATTTTTTCCTTCTCTTTTATTTTAAGGAATATTTTTTCGCGTTTTATTAATTTTTTTGTTTATCATTTTGTTTTCTGCCAGTTTCTTTACTTCCAAAAGTTTTCGACTGGAGAATTGCCGTTTCTTTTCATTTTTTTTTTCTATTCATTCCTTTATTGTTTTTATTTTTTGAGTTTGTTTTTATTTGCAAATTTTTTTTCGGTTATCACTTTTTTTGTTCATCTTAGTATCATGGTACCAACTTCTATTTAGTTTTTCTTTAATTCATTTTATGCTCTCGTATTTCTCTTTTGTTTATTTTTATCGAATTGGTTTTTCAATTTTTTTTTGACTGACGCTTTTTTGAAATTGCCTTTTGTTTTCTACTAGTTTTCTTTTTTATGTTTCGTCTTAAGATTCATTTGTTCTTCGTTCATCTTAGTCAATAATTTTCTTTTTGCTTCTGATCTTTATGCTTGTACTATGGATTTCTCTTTTTCTTTGCTTATCAAATTAATTCTTCCTATTTTATTGTCGCTTCTTCGTAATTCATCGTTTTTCATTTGTTTTGTGTGATAATGCAATATTTCGTCGTTCGTTTCTTTTTTCGTTTTTTTTATCATACTCTTGACTTTTCTCATGGTTTGCTTTTTTTTTACGAACTTTTTGATTCGTCCGGAAAACTTGCTTTTTCTTTCAGCTTATCGATCTTCTTTTGTTTTCTTTTTGCTTTATGCCCTGTACTTTGTTACTATTTCTTTGATTTATCTTTTGTTTCTGATTTTTTTGCAAATTAATTTGATTTTTTAAATTATCTTGTTCCTTTCTACTCATATTCGTAATTGTATTGCCAACTCAAACAATCGTACTTCATGCTCTGTACCTTCTTATATGTATTAATGATTGACAAAACCGATATCAGCATGAAAAAATTTTAAAAGTGATAAAAAATACAGTTCATAGTTTTTGTCAAAAAATAAACAAAAGACGATTCATTGATTAGCAAATGCAAGAAACACGTTAGTTATTTACGAATCGAGTGCGGAAACACATTTTTCCCGCGTGAGCGCAGTTTTTGCTTCATATATGCGAACGTGGGATAATGATGCTGACAAGAGTATTATATTTTTTGAAACTAATATAAAAATTTAATTGCAAATACCATGCGATCAACGGAATTTATAATTAAAGCAGGCTGTGATATTTTCTAAAAAGTTGGCACACAGGCTTGTAGTTTGAAATTAAAAATCTGAAATGTCAGAATTGTGACATTTATATTTTTTTAATGATTGATAAACGGATTTGTCTTATGGAACCTCCCCTAATATTCTAGACAGATTTAAACCAGCATCCATACAAAATAAAGATTGTACAAAGCACGAACGTAACCTCAAATATGACAACTGCCAATTTATTATTTATTTCTCAGTGTATTCAACCACAGAGCATAAAATAGCACCAATCACAACCTCCTCCAATTATGAATTCCGTTTATTACTCGGTACCTTCTTTCAAATAATTTCATGTCATGGCCGTCAAATGACAAAATCGTAATTTACATTTAAATTTTTAAACTTTGTTCCTCATTTTTTATGTGAATTTGTGAAAAATGGTACTTTATAAACTAGATTTTATTAATATCAACACTGATTTATTTAAGAATTCTCCAAAGGGCCAGTTTCTTTGACATTGTTTCCTGGTCTACTCGACTGAGAAACAGAGCTTCTCGGTTGACTATTACGTGTGTAAAACATAATACAGGGCGATTAGTTAAAAAAGAATGAACGACGACGCGACGATTTCAATAAGTATACAGGGAGAGTGTAAAGTTTAGAATAATCAGTTTAAAGGGTGAAATAATTGAGTTCTAAGAAAATTTCAAAAACAGGTCAATTTTTTATTTAAATCGAGTGTTGTTTGCGCGTTGCACCTGAATATACGTAGTCTTACAAGTAAGAGTGATGAGGTCACTTACATTTTTTTTAATGACAAACCTCAAGTTTGAGTTGATATTTCGATAGGTCCTGTGACTATCAAAATGATGCTACAAAAATTTTGACCTCTTTCATAAGAAAATTTTTGAAAAAAATTAAGTTGATTCTTGTCCGATGAGAAATGTAAGTAAAGAGTTTTTTTTAATCTTGAACCGGACAGAATTATGAAATGAAATACACTCAACGTTTCCCTATATATTAATAGCTATTAATCTATACTATAGCGAACCGTTCACGGTATATCCTTTCATAATTCTGTCCGGTTCAAGATTAAAGAAACTCTTTACTTACATTTCTCATCGGACAAGAATCAACTTAATTTTTTTCAAAAATTTTCTTATGAAAGAAGTCAAAATTTAAAAAACTTACGAATTTTTTGTAATAGTTGTAGCGTATTATTATTATTTATAGATACTATTTTTTTCTGTGAAATTTTGATTTTTTTGACATTTCACTGAAATTTCAAAGAAATTTCATTTTTTTTTACTTAATGTGAAATTTCTTGGAAATTTCATTGCATTCTCTGTTGAAACGTTTCCCTTTAATAATATTGAAATTTCCACGTTTCTTTCAAAAAAAAGATACTTTCTTGAAATTTCCACATCCCTAGTTTAGAATCATTTATAACTAATGCTGTGATTAAAATAAACAAGACACAATACAGCTCCATGAATAAGGGACCGACGAATGAATCTGTTCGTGAGAAATAAACGTATCACTCTCTTATACACATTAAATTAATATAAAGTTCTACCGTTTCTTGTTTATTTAACTTAAAACTTTAGTTTTAAACATGAGATGAGAATGCCAGCCATAGATATACATGCAGGGGTAGTTGGGTAATACTGCATACTGTATGTATGTTCTATCTTAACCTACAATGGGGGAAATACACCGTGATTCAGAAATGTCGCCCAATATTTTCAGAGTGAATAAAATATCAAAAAATAAGGTTACCTTTTTATATAATATTTTTTCCAAAACTTAATAATCTGCCAATATCTTCTGGATCCTTTAACTTATCAAACTAATATTTTAAACACAGATATAAGGCACCTAACTGCGCATTAATAACGTATTTGTCCCTTTCAAAGGGTAGTTTTGTAGGAGTAGCTTTCAGTATTTTATCCCTAACTCTTTATTTTTTACATATTTCGTCAAAAATTTGTGAAGGAAATATTCTTTAGATTATTTGGCACAAAAAAGGTTCTCTTATTAGATTTTGATAAACTCAACCGTTTTGGAGTAATTGAAGTTTAAAGTTCGTATGCACCGATTACGTAATGTTCATACCCTAAAATTTACCAATTTCTTATTTTTGACTTTTCGAAAAAAATTTTTACAGTGTGTCCACGTATTTTTTGCAATGTTGAGTGACATGTAATTTTGTTAAATTCTTCATTGTTTCAATTGTTTTAAGCATTTCTTTAATTAAAAAATTGAAACCGCAATTAAATTGGCCTTATAAATTACGCATTTTTAAGGCGAAATTTTTATTATTAATTAATTATTAATGCCCATCCACTTCTACGCACTTTTCTACCCTAACTAAATTCCCCATACACGTTTCTTAACGTTTCAATTTTTGTATTTTTTCTTTTAAAATTTCCAAATTTGTGCCATGGCCAATGTGTTGGTCCAAAATGTTCGATCCATCTTTCAAGGAAATTGTTCCTTTTAATTAAATTTGTGGAATGTGCAGGACGTCCATCCTGTTGACAATAAATGTTTTCCAAATTCACATCCGCCAGTTATGATAAAACAATATTTTCCAACATTTGGAAATGCGTAATTGAATTGATTCAGATAAATTTTCTTCGAAAAAAATAAGAGCCAATAATTTTGTCTACCAAAATCTCTCCTTTATATTCCTAAATCTTTGATTATTATTTTAAATTCTAAAATTCGGATTTCCTCCTGACCAAAACCTGCAATTTTGAGATGATATCATCCCGTTTGTAGAAAAGCTGGCTTCATCCGAAAATAAAATTTTATGATAAAAAAAAAGTCGATTGTCTTCATTTTCTTCAACGCACAAGCAAAATTCTAATTATAATCTAAACCCATTGTTTCAATGATCTAAAGATTCAATAATAATAATAATAATAATAATATATATTTATTTTAATAAAGTACAGAGTACAAAAAAGTACATTGTACAAGAAATACGTCGCAAACAAGGTTGAAAATTAAGATATCTTTTTACAATAATCAGTAAATTCAGATAAAGAATAACAATTTAATGTTAATAGAATGTCTCTTATTTGTTTTTTATATCTATTAAAATTACATTCATTTTTAATACGCCATGGAAGGCAATTAAAGAGTTTACACCCCATATAAGGAAGGCCTTTTTGAAATAAGGACGATCTATGCGGGGGAGGTAACAAGTAATTATAATTACGAATATTATAATCATGATTTTGAAGAACTCCAAATTCTCTTTATATTTAAATACAAAAAGCAACACTTTTAATATACCGGATGTAATCAAATTAGTTTCACATATTAATACTGCAAGTTCCTCGTCATGTAAGAGAATTAATGCCGCAATTATCAATGGTCTAACTCAAAAATAAAAAAATGACCTACTAAAGGAGCATTGGTACATTTGTTTGAGAACTTCTGATCGATCGTGCGTAAAGACATCATAAAATAAAACTCCAGCAAAAGTCAAAGTCAAGTGCTTCATCGCATTTTTAAAAGCTTTGATGTTTTATGTAAACACAATATCAAATTTATAGTGTCCCGGTGGTTGCCCACGTGTGCAATTTGATTCAAGAAGACCATTTTAAATCTACTCTGGACTGATTATATGGAATTAAATTTGTTTTATTAGATAATCGACAATAATTAGATCTTAGTGTGAATCACATGAACATAAACTTTATTCTTTATTGAATAACTAAAGAGTCTTCAATAACGACAAGACTAACTAAATAAATACGTAAAATGAACAAGCATTCGACAATAATTTAAGTAAAAGATAGGTTCTTTGTCAGATACTCCTCAATGTCGATTATTTATACAGTGTAAGCAAAACAAAATAATCAAATCATAAATGAAGGGACGATGAATACCGACGTAACTTTTACTTATTGTTACACTTTTGTCAGCAGAAAATTAACTTAATTAATCCAGTAAGTAATGTAACAAACGTGATGGATGTTTATTTTCTTTTGGTATGGAATTGCTGAGCGAAGATTTTATTGACCCAGTGCCCTTCATTTCGATGACGCTTTATTGCTTTATGTTTTATTTATAATGTAATGTTTTGCTTAGAAAAATCCACACACGATCGGTCAGAGGTTCTCAAACAAAAAGACTCCGGGCTCTTGTGGGGCTTTAATTTCTTACATTTTTCACCAAAAAAATTAGGATATGCAGAATTCGTTTTCTTAAGTGATGAAGAACTTACAGTTTTAATATGTGAAACTTATTTGATGACAGCCTGTATATACAGGCTGTCATCAACATGGCATTTGTGGCATTACACTGGATTAATTAAGTTAATTTTCTGCTGATAAAAGTGTAACAATAAGTAAAAGTTAGGAAATAAAAACATTTAAGGTAACATTTTAAAATTTTTCGTAAACAACGCACGTCCGGTATTCATCGTCCCTTAATTTATGGTTTGATTATTTTGTTTTGCTTACACTGTACAAATAAATGACATAGAGGAGTATCTGACAAAGAATCTATCTTAATTTTTGTCGAATATTTGTTCATTTTACGTATTTATTTATTCTTGTCATTATTGAAGACTCTTTAGTTATTCAATAAAGAATAAAGTTTATGTTTATGTGATTCATACTAAGATCTAATTATTGTCGATTATTTAATAACACAAATTTAATTCTATAATCAGTGAGAGTAGATTTAAAATGGTCTTCTTTAATCAAATTGCACACGTAGGCAACCACCGGGACACTATGAATTTGATATTGGGTTTACATAAAACATCACAGCTTTTAAAAAATGCGATCAAGCACTTGACCTTGACTTTTGCTGGAGTTTTATTTTATGATGTCTTTTCGCACGATCGACCAGAAGTTCTCAAACAAATTTACCAACGCTCCTTTAGTAGGTATTTTTTTTTATTTTTGAGTTAGACCTTTGATAATTGCGGCATTAATTCTCTTACATGACGAGGAACTTGCAGTATTAATATGTGAAACTAATTTGATTACAACCGGTATATATGTCATAAAAAGTCTTTGAAAGAATCTCTGTATGCCAAATCACATATTATCCGTATAACTCTTTTTTGTACAATGAAAATTCGATGGGTTTCAGAACTCATTCCCCAATGTATTACACCTTATCTCAACTTGGAATAAAAGTTAGAATAATAAAAAAATTTCAAAGTACTGAATGTGCAAGATTTCTTAAGTTGGTATAAGGCAAAACAAACCCTAGATGACGAATTACAAAGATTAAGATAAACTTAAGTTTGTATGAACGTATCTTATTTTCCTTGCAAACTTTTAATTATTAGGATATTTTACATCAAATTTACCAAAGGTTGTTTGTTAAGTCGTTTCTCATAACTTTAACTAGAGGTATTAATGTGATATTAATCGTCAACAAGAGCTTAGGAATAAATTTCATACTTTCATCACTTTGACAGGTCCGGCTAATGCGATAATTCTAAATGTAATTTGAACTTAGACAAATTTTTGAGAGTAAGTAAGCATGTTTTCTAAATTTCAAGTCACGAACGAGGAAGTTCGTGACCTTTTCTATCGTTTTTGTAGGTTTTAATGCAAGCAAAAGTTTTTATAAAGGATAACTTTTTTTCCTAAAACGTAAAACAAAAAAGTTTTCCCCTATTGCAGAAAATCAGTGGACACAGTGTATGAAAAGGTGACCTTATTTTTTAATGTTCTATTCACTCTGAAAATATCGGGAGATATTTTTGAATCACGGTGTATAATACATTTATAGTACATGTATACAAGCTGGTTATAATATGATAAAATTTATTTTTATTTTTTTTTACTTTCATTTTTTAACAAGTTTGTTCAATTCTAAGAAATTTGTTTAAATAGAACGCCAGAAATGAAACCGGAATTTGTTTCGATCTGCCGATCATCATACCACCATCCATAAATTTGATAACAAAGATCATTCGACCTTTATCAGACATCCGCGTTAAAAGTTCTTGTTCGATTTTATTTCCCGCACAAACAATACAAGTGAGTTATAAAGTTATAATTGCTCGGGCCGGTAGCACATATAAATCGAATTAAATTTAGATTTACTAAATTTAAACGCACTCCAGGATAAATCGAAGCTGCGCGCAGGAAACACCTTTTGAACGGTGAAATAAATTCAAACTTGCGGTGCGCTCACCACGGTATGTCCAATAAATACCACGACAAGATTTACACGTCGTTATGCAGCGAAAAGACGTTGCAATCGAACGAACGAGGGTTTTTCATGCAATTTGCAGAGCACGTCGCGGAAAAGGCGGGCAAAAATTGGATAGAAGATGTTTTTGGAAAACTGAAGACGGATAAGGAACGGATACGTGCAATTTATGAGTACGAACCTGTAAGTACATACTAATTTTCAATTAAATTGCTTCTAATATTCAAACGTAAACAATTTATCTATTTATTTTGTCGTGAAAGGGTGGAGCTTGATGACCTTTATTATGCTAAGGTGAATAGTACAGTAGGGAGTGTTACTGCAAGAACAGTTTAAAAATAATTTTAAAAATATAACAAGGAGTTAAATGAAACTAAACTTAAAAACAAATTTAGACATTTTTGCTCATAGTCGTATTAAAAAACGTAAAAAATATTTTTACATTTACATGTTGTGATATCAAAGAAAATGTAAAAAATATTTTTTTACGAAATTACTTAAAAATCGTGCGTCCAACAATATTTGAATCACCCCGTATATTTTTCTTAAACCCGTTTTAAATTACATTATTTTTTGTTTAATTTAATTACTTTTTTTTAATTCATAACTGTTGATTACTTTAATAATTTGGAATTTCCGTAAAGAATTTATTGAAAATCTTTCTGAGATTTATGTAACTGAATTTTTACGATTATTGTTTCGTTATAATCTACGAATATTTGTTTTTAATTCTTTCTAGTTACTGTTTCTTAAGTTGCTTTCTTTTTCTTTGAATTAAAATTAATAAGATATTTTAAGAAAATATTTGGAACTTCAATTGTTGACATTTAATATTTTTTTAATTTGGATGTTTTGAAGAGTTTGAAGAGTCTCAATTGTAATTGTAAATATTATTAAGTTCCTCAAATTTTATTAAAGAAAAAATTGAAATAAAATAAATAAAATAAAATAAATTGAAATAAATAACTACTACTTTAAATCAACACCTCTTAAAGCAACCAGGGCCGGCGGAAGGCGGTAAGCAAGACATGAGGTCGCCAAAACATTATAGAATTGCCAAATTTATCCCACCCAACTGTCTTTAACTTTCAATAAGAAAAATTGCCCACGCTAATTCCATACACATTAAAATATTTTTTTATCACAAAAAACAAAACAAAATACGTAAAAATCCATTAAAATGTCGACGTACAGCGAAACTTCTGAATCGATAATAATTATAAACAATTAAAAGCTAAAAATGTTATAAATTAAAAATAAAAAATCAGTTAAAATGTATCTTAATCTATCTCATTGTCATCTCAACTTAACTAAACTCAATCGAAGCAACAAGTTAAAAAAAAATAGAATGTGAATAAATATGTTAATTAAGAAACGACTAAAGCGCAGCTCGAACAATTTCAAGGTCCAGCAACAACTGAAATCGACTCTATTTAACCCAAACAGAAAATAAAAAATAAAAAAATTAAAAATTAAAATTCCATTCAACCCAAGTAAAAATTAAGAAAAAGAAATATACGTCTAGAAAAATAAAATAACAATGAGAAAAAAAAGCTCAACAAATTTCAAGGTCAATCCTACTCAACGGAACTCACCCTAACTGTATTTAATGGAAGCAAAATAAAATGCAAGAAATTAAGAGTAAAAAAAAAATGTAAAAATTCTAAGTAAATCGTCTTTAAACTCTAACCGGACAGAATTATAATTGGAAAATCACTCAACGTTTCACTATCGATTAAAGCTATCAATCGAAAACTTAAAAAAAAAACTAAAAGTGAAAAACAGTAAAAAAAATGTAAAAATTAAATAAAAAATAAACGTTTCAGTATCGATTGAAGCTATCAACGGAAAACTTAAAAAAATTAAAAATGAATAAACAATTAAAAAATGGAAGTAAAAAAAAATTAAATCAAAAAAATTTCGATTTTTCAACCCAACCTAACTGCCTTCTACCCAAGTAAAACATTTGAAACAAGTATTAAAAAAATTAAAAATAAAAAAAATATTAAAATACATAAATGGATTAAAATGAACCCCAACAAATCTCAAGGTCAACTGAACTCACTGAACTTGTCTCATTTGCTTTCCATTCTACATGGGCATTTTTTTTTTAATTTAAAAAAGTAACAATAGTATAATAATAATAAAAAATTAATGCATTTATTAAAGCTAAGCTCAACAATTCTCAAGGTGAATCCAACCCAACTGTTATCAACCTAACTTCATCTGACGCAAGTAGAAGAATAAAAATTACAGGAAAACTAAAAGATTTCTCAACCTAATGTTAAAAATTAAAAAATCAATTAAAATAGAGGTCCATATCTCAACGTCAACATAACCCAATCCAGATCTATTTAACTCAAGCAAAAATTAAAAATAAATTAAGATGAAAAACTAAAAAAAAATCCATTAAATGTCAAACCTAATTTTTCCGCGTTTTAGAATTGTCACACACCAACAAATAAAAATTAATTCGCTCACTTTGGTCGTCAGTCCCGTTGCAAAACGGTTACCAAAAGTATCATTTGGCGATAAATCCTCACAGTTAGCAATACTGGTTGACTCTAAAACAGTCAAGACATACGAAATTTTTCTGTGATGGTTACGAGTTAATTTCGGTAGCAATAATTTAAACTGGTTCAAAGCTAAACAAACATTTGTCAATGTTATCTTTTTAACATAAATTTGGGAAAAATAATGGATATATTCAAATTAAAAAACAAAAACTGGTAACTACTTCTGCAATCGATTTCCTACGCTATAAGAACTATCTAGTAATGTCACTTAATTAAGAATGCAAACTATTTTTTTGAAACAACTGTATAAATTCACGTGAATTTGTTCCATTTTTTTTTGGAAGAGGGGCGCACATTACTGTTTTGCATAAAGGCGCCGACTGCTCAGAAATACAATTCAGTAAGGAACAGAAAGTATTGTTTCAGCTTTGGGTTCGGGGCGCCCAGGTACTTTGTCGGCCTTTGTGAGAAGGGTTGCCGAGGGCGCTCGCGATTAGTTAACCCGCAGGTAGTTTCGGGAAAGCTGCAGAGCATTCCTGTGCGTACGCGAAGACTCTGGCCCTTTCCGCGCGTAACTAGAAGCGAGTGCATTCACTATAAGAACGAATATATGGCGCTGCTGGAACAGCGAAAAATACGAGCATCACGGAGCTCTAAACGGAAACGGAGTATTATTTACGAACCCTCAAATCGTAACAGTATTAAATATTTTTAACTTTTTTAAATTTATGTCCTGAGTAAAAAATAAATTTTATAAGTAAATTAAAGAAAATTAATACACAGAGCTCTTTTTTAAATTCAAGTTAATTTCGGATTGTTATTATTTTTTCTCAAAAACGCGAGTAAAATTAGAATTGATTTTACCTTATGTTCTTTGTTTGTTCCTTGTCCTGAATATAGTTCTTAAACTTAATTACCAAATGTTATTTTCGAGGTAAAAATTAAACACAGTATTTAATTTTTACCGTTTTTAGAAATTTTAATATTAAATTTTGTGACCATTTTTTCGTTGGCACTTGGTGGTTTAATATGACAAATGTTTGTTTTTCTTCATCTTCCATAACAATCAGTTTAAACTAAAAACTAAGGAAATATGTAAAAAGAGTATACGTTCTTAATAATTTTTTTTTACTATTTAAAGATGATTATAAATCTCTTACGCTATTTCATTTGTATTCTTTTCTACCTATTGAACAGCACACTGAAATAGAGTAGCGACCTCTTTTAGCAGAAGAGTTCTCGAAAATATGCAGTTAATTTTACCGTGGATCATAAATATACGGATACTCTCATAAATATGTTTACTTTACATAACAATCCGTTTTTAGACCACCGGGCAATTAATCATCTTTTATTTGTTCGTCTTTCTTCTTAACCGAGTTTGCTACGGGAGCGAATAATTTTAGAAAAAAAAAAAAAATAATAATTCACGTCCAATCGAAAAATAAAAGGACAGACAGACATTGCAGGCACAGTCAGAAATAGAAGCCGATCTTAATTAATTAAGACATTTTTTCAGACCATACGAAAATAGATGGATACCGTGCTAACTCACTAACAGAGAGGGGCAGAGAGAGAGAGCTTTTGCCTGCCGTAAATGTCTGAAAGCACTAAAATTGTTTTCTCAAGCTACATTACGAGATGGTCAAATATTTATTTTAGCAGGACCTAACAAAAAAAAAAAAGAAAAACCATCAGCACTTGTTTGGTTAGAGATTAATAAAATTTCAAATAAAATTCGAATACAAAATTAAACAGAACATCACACATAAACGTTTTAAAGTCTTCTTTTTTGATTAGCAACAAAAATACGTAAACACATACATACAGATTTGGCCAAAGTGTAACTAACATCTTTAATAATGCATGCGAGAAGGAACGCACTATAAAAATAAGGGGAAATATGAATAGGCACCCCCATTTGTGTACAGGGTGTCGCCCGAACCACTTGCAATTAGTCGCATAGTCTATCAGCTGCGACAGATCACGAACGCTTACGGTGCGTATCGAAGAATCCTCCTACGCTTATAATAAAGAAAGTGCTTCATCATGATAATGTAGAAACGAAATGGACATTAGTGAAAGAGTTCAGATTTTGTGAACTGAAATAATTACAAATTAGAAAAACGCAAAATGGAACATATACGTGAATCATTGAGGTTACATAAGGCTGATTCCCGAACAGTTCCTGTAAATTAGGTCGTACATTGGTATCGAGTTTAAAAACAAACATCCATTATGTGTTACATAAAATCCATTTGGTGAGTCATAGAGAACCTCCACCGCATTATGTCCCTGCTACGTAGTAACGAAGGAGCGCGTTGCGGGTTTTGACCCACAGATGTTGGGATCCCGCTAACTGTACTCATCGTACCTGTGGGGCCTTATTCTCGAATCCAGGGAACAAACTCGCAACAGAACGTGAAGTCAACATACAATCCTATATGAATTCTAAGGAAATTACGTCATTTTGAAGTCACTTGCAAGTTTGTTCCCTCGATTAGAGAATAAGGCCCCTGGAACCAACGGCAGTCGTTTCTCTGGAGACTATGGTCGGAAGAAGAGATGCGTAGCTGTGCCCAGTCACTGAAGATGGCGCGGGCGTGGGAGATTCAGAAGATGTTCCGGTATAGGGCGCCACCCGGCAAATGTTACGGAACCGACAAGTAAATGGTTATACATGGCTGGAAAAGTAATATCACTTATGTCCCCTGAAGGCTTTCTAGGCATTTTATGAAGTCGCGCTTTACAATGCAATTTAAACGAGGAACTGTGACTTCATAAAATGCAGACTGGTATAACATAACTTTAATAAACAAGGCCCGAAGATGATCCTTGAGCACAACCCCCCTTAGGGGTGACGGCTTCAAAAATGCCAAATATATTCGAATTTGCAGTGCCCGAATAAAGGAACGTTGGCGCATCCGCGTGAGTACTCTCGCATTGCTTACAGTCTTTTACATCAGGAAGAATATTTAAAAAAATAT
This sequence comes from Prosopocoilus inquinatus, assembly GCA_036172665.1. Taxonomy (NCBI): domain Eukaryota; kingdom Metazoa; phylum Arthropoda; class Insecta; order Coleoptera; family Lucanidae; genus Prosopocoilus; species Prosopocoilus inquinatus. Next base: position 36,726,964 of record CM069875.1, read on the forward strand.
TTCGTGAAGCGTCCAGGCCAGATTGAAAGTAAAAACAAACGTTCCATAACATACTGAAGAAAAACTCCAAAAAATTATGTAAATACGAAATTAACAGCAAGAAATAAAAGTAAAATTCGCAAAATATGGGACAAACAAAAGTGTAAATCAATTTTTTATGGATATAAATAAAATAACAAAAGTTCCCCTGACTACGTTATCACAGCCAACAAGACCTCCCTCCCGCCGAATTCGTCGCGTCGGTGAAAAATACTTCTGGCCGACAATGGTCCTCGCCACTGGCTCGGAGCACGCCCGTGGACTTGACGTCACGTAACTCGTTTCCGAAAGCGGAACGAAGAAACGAAGGAAATTTCTCACTCAAATTCTCCGTGGGCGGATCGTCGATGGAACTGTCGCCATGGCCAAAAAAGAGGGGCGTGTCGCCCCTTGGAATGACTCTTGCAGGAATAAGCGAGGCGGTGATCACTTTACACTGTATCGGCGGTGGAAAACTGCCCAGGGCTACTTGCTAGAATTTACGACCGCGAGCAAACGTGGCCTGTTCAAATTATTTACTTACGATTTTTAGAGATAATTCAATAATTTTCTCTACAATATTTCTATTCAGAAATCACGAGAGAATATTTAAACATGTAAAAATCAGGAAACTTACGTAATCCCAGTCAATAGTGTAAGTTTTTGGATGAAAAGTCAGAGAAAACCTGGAAAAGTCAGAGAATCTTTCAGTAAAAATAAAGTGAGAACCCTTTCACTTCCCAACTTCACCCTCTGTGTTTTTCTTTCTTTAATTTTTGGAGTCAATTTAAAATTTTCGCCGACTATATATCCTTTTAAAACCGACGTTTTTTAATTTTAAAACCTTTTGTGTTGCAGACCATGGCTCTTACTGCGACCGAAAACAAATTGTTTAATCGAATTAATAAGTTATTAAGAAATAATTTCCAAATTTAGGCGAAAACTTGAAATTTTTAATTATCCAGAAATGCTGAAATTTCGCATTTGTAGTAAATATATATATATATACACTGCGATCGTAAATGGTTGAACGTGCCGCTTCATACAAAAATTTCTTGGTCCAGTTACTAGAAATCATGTACCCAATTTAAAGGCGTGCGGATGTAATTTTAACCTAAAAATTGTGTAACATTAATCATAAATCGAGACGCAAAGAACGTTACTTACTTGTAAAAACAAAGTCAACTGAATAATAGTATTCAAAAATACTTATTTACTGATTTCGAATGATTTAAACTGCAAATTGTAGAAAACTCAAACATAAACAAACCATACACGAACGCTACTGCTTGCCAGCTGATCTGGAGTATTCAAAAACGCGAAAATTCCCTAGGCGGAAAGTAGTTTTGATTATCTTTGGGTGTTTACTTTCTCAAGGACGCTCATTCATTTACGACCACAGTGTATATATATTTTTTATAAATGACTCATGGAAAGTAAAATTACAGGAAACGTGACAAATGGAGCTCGAAACAATGGCGAACACACACAAAACTACTGTTCTATGTTTCGGGAAAACTATTAACTGTTGGTTAAAATCAATGGTAAACGCACGAAAAAAACAAACAAGTAACAAAACGGAGAAACAAAAAGGCGCTTGCCTCGCTAATGTGCATCAAGCCGTCCCTCAGAACCGAATACACGAAAGCTCCCAAAACTTACCGGGACAACAATTATCGATGTGATTGCAATCCGTACAGCATGGTAGATTCACTGATCGAATAACAAAATCATTCCAAGTAACTCGCAAGTCGCAACGCTTTAGAGACTTCGTAGCCCGCTTGTTAGTCGTTCAAAGAAGCAAATCGATCCGCTGGAGAACCCACCGAGCATCGAGTAGGCGTCACTATTCAAACAACCACAACACTCTTAACAACCGTGCACAATGGAAAGCCTACCCGGAACGGTTAATGCGAAATTCGAATGTAACACCAGAGAAAAATTAATGTCAAAATGAAGACAGAAACAAATTTTATAGGTATTAAAATGTATTGGAGACTGTGGTTTGTAGTACAAAGAAAATGGATTTAACCTCCTAACCACAACAAGTTTGTTTAAAAACTAAATACGTATTTCGGCAGCTATGCTGCCATCTTCAATCGATGCCTTCTTCTTGATCACAATCACTTCTCTTGTGATCGAGAAGAAGGCATCCGAAATACGTATTTAGTTTTTAAACAAACTTTTTGTGGTTAGGAGGTTAAATTTTATAGGAAATATTTGCACAATTGTCGGACAAGACGCGATTCTTATAGTAAAATTTACTACAATTGTACTCATATTTGCTATAATTTGTTTCTGTCTTCATTTTGATTACAATTTGTGTTACTTTTTATTATTCATGTTTCTCTGTGTAGCGTTGAATCAGGCTCCTAGAATCTACGACCACATGACATAAATTTTGTCGCCGATAAATTTTTTTATCGGTCAATTTTCCTAGCTTTATTTAAATATAGTGTACAATTGTAATTGACATCAATGCCAAAAATTTGTAATTTTGTAATGTGTAAATCAAACCTTGAACTATAATTTAATTGTCAGTGTCAAATTTAACAAATCCATAGCAGGATTAATGCTGGGTTTAAAATTTCCGAATGTTTCAACATTCAGAAATTGTAAATCAACAAACAGGGTCCCGGAAACATTGTATTTGTCAAAGCGCACCAGTTTTCAAAACCTGCAACTGTACGAAGAAATATACAGAACATACGTCGATGAGTTCAGTAAAAGCGTTGCAGCTTAAAAATTTAGAAGCTAACAAGGGCTTTACGAAGCGTACAGATTTCTTCGTCGCTTCTCTCTTTATCGCAATTTTTTTCATTTACTTTTTTTAATTGTTAAAATTTTACTAATTTTAAATTTGTCATGTTTCTCTGACCTAAAATATTTTCTATTTAAAAATCCAGTATTTTTATTGGAACTGTTGTAATACCGAAGGAAGATTAACTTAACAAAGAAGCAGTCAACTCATTGCACATCTCTTTCCACATTAAGATTAGAAATTAGTACATAGTTAAATAACCTCATAAAAAGCATTGTTATCAATGATTTACAAACTTCGAATTTCTTTTATGATGATGATTTCATGTAAGAAAAATTTTTTCATTAAAGTGTCTAATTAAAACACCAATAGGCAAGAGAGTTTTTCAAACTAAAAATAAATTGATTTATGTGTAGCACTAGTAACTTCACATTTAGAAAGATAAATAAACGATAAATTTTAGTGCGTATTTTTATCCTAGATATTACATGTGTAGAGCTGAAGTGTTTGCAACATCAAACGTGTGGCTTGTTGATAAAGACGTACTACTACGAAAAAATTTTTTCGTTACGTACGTTAAGCGCCGCTATAAAAATAAATAAAGCTCCCCTTTATATCGTATCTATTATTTTAGTCTCCGTAAAAATGTCTTGGAATTATTTTCAGAACCAGCGAATATAAAACCAGTTTATAAAAATATATTTTTGTGATAACTAAACATAAATAGGTTCTCTTTCAAGATAAAATACTTATTTTTAATTGGCTGTAAGGAACGCATAATACAGATGATACTTAAATAATTTAATATTGCTATTAGCGATCGTTTGATGTTCTCTTGAAGAGTCTTAATTGTAAAATGTAATTTTTCCAGAAATTACATTAGGATGAATATACTTGCCAGTGCCAATTAATTTTTTTTTTATTTCCACTAGGCGCTAATTTTATTTCCCTTATTTTCTTTCAGACCTCCGCCGTCATTTCGCAAATTTTATCTCACGTGCAGGAAATATACAGAAAAAAGAGCGCCGAAGTTTCGCAAGCCCGAAGACTGGACGCCGAAAATGCCTTTGAAAACGGAAACTACGCAAAAGCTCTATTACTATACAGTCAGAGCGTCCTTAGGGCACCACCTACTGGTAAAAAAAAACAGTTTATCCTCCTCAGGGTGTTTCAAACAATTAAATATTTTTCTTTAGGAGAAAATAGCAGAGTGGATTCAGGGATTACCCTGGCTTTGGCTTTGTGGGGAAGATCCGAAACTTTAATGGCCCTGGACGAATACAGTCTGGCTTTGATTGACGTACAAGTTTCTCTTAAAGAGGGGCTCCTTGCTTCCTTTAAGGCGGAAGCTTTTCAAAGAATGGGGATTTGTTATAAGGCGCAAGGGGAAATGGACCGGGCGAAAGTGGCTTTTGGGATAGCGGAAAAATTGACTCCTCCAGAAAAATTAAAAGCCCTGAGGAATGACGTGGAGAAAGAATTTAAAGAAAGGGTGTACATAAACAGGAGAGGTAAACAAATTAAACTCGTTGTCAACTTTTTGCCAATATTTTGAAATAATTTGCAGTTTTGCCATCTGTTACCGGAAAGACGCATCCCGATTTTCCAGATGCTTCCAAAAGCATATCGGTCAAAGAAGCACCGGGATTTGGTCGATTTGTCGTTGCAAATGACAACATCAAAACTGGCGATACCATCGTGGTCGAGCCGCCATATGCCGCCTGTTTAATACCAGAATCTTTTGGAACTAACTGCCATCACTGTTTCGATAGGTAGGTAATCATCCCAGGGGGTTTTCGTAACGTGGCACAATTTTATGTAAAAACTCGCAGGTTATTAGCACCGGTTGGCTGCACCACTTGCTCGAATGTGGCTTTTTGTAAAACTGAATGCAGAGACCTTGCACTCTCAACCTACCACAAATACGAATGCAAGTTCCTGGATTTGCTTATAGGATCAGGCATGAGTATTCTTTCTCACACGGCGCTTCGGATGATAACCCAAAATTCTCTGCAGAGATGCCTGGAAATATACAAAAACCGAAGTTTAGAAAAGGTATACTCGCTCTGTACAAATTCCACCATGAGGCCCTCACAAGACTTCCTTCAAAGAACATTAATGGCAGCGTTTCTCCTTAGGTGTTTAACACTCAGCGGGTATTTTGGTGACAATACCATCAGTGACGGAGGTAAATAACTCAGTCATTTCCAAAATTAATTGATTGAATAACAGGGAAAGTAGTTAATATAACTGCCAAGCAAAAGTAAATGTCGACGTACTTTTCCTTGTCAGTTTAGCTGCTATTAATTCCTTTCATTGTGTGTTTTTCCTTGCGATAACCTTTTTCTCCTTTATGTAATTGAGTAACATTAAAAAAAACCTTTTCAGTAATGCCAAGTGAAGATGAACTTTGCCTGGGGGAATTGCTACTATTTCATCTTCAAATGTTACAATTCAACGCCCATGAAATTTACGAAACCAGACATGGCCCGGATCATAGATTCCGAGGGGCCAAAACTTCATACATCGGTGTTGCAGTGTACCCAACAGTTGCCCTGTTTAATCACGATTGCTATCCATCGGTCACCAGGTATTTCGTTGGGAAGAACATCGTGATCAACGCCGTCCGACCCATAGCACCTGGCGAATTGATTGCTGAGAATTACGGTCCTGTCTTCACGAGAAAAACGCTGTCCCAAAGACAACAATCTCTTTCCGGGCGTTATTGGTTTCAGTGTCAGTGTACAGCTTGCAAGCAGGATTGGCCTTCCTTGGAAAGTGGTTTGGATAATGTTTCAAGACGTATTAAGTACGTAGGGGATTTACTCCAGGTGATTCCGCGATAATAGATTTCAATTTTTTTCCAGGTGTCCAAATCAAAAATGTAAAAACTTTTTTACTTTGCCGATTTCAAGTGAAACTTTAAGATGTCCGAAATGCAAGAAGAAAGTTTCCCTGACTGAAAACATTTTTAAGATGAAAATGTGCGAGAAGGCTTTAAAACAAGCGATTGATCTCATGGAAGGACAAGAACCAGAAAAAGGGATTAGAACGCTGACGCAAGCCATCGACGTATTCCACAGGTAAATAATACGTAATTAAGAAAAGCAAGTAACTAACGCATTTTTGTGTTTTGTGTTTTTGTAGTATTTCTGCACCGCCCCATAGGGATTTGCATATGGGACAGGAGATCTTGAGGAGTCTAATGGCTGATTCTGGAAATGTGTACGAATGTCTAATTCAAGCTAACAAAAGTTGACAAAACTTATGGCATTGAGAAGATTTTTGTTATGTTTTTGATATTTTAAAAATAAAATTCGTTTATGTTATTAATTGTTTTAACTTTAATTAATTGGACAACTTAGTTATTTACAAATTACTGGTCTTTGAATATAGTCCATTCATTGACTTTTCTTATATTTTGAAGACTAAACAAATTTGAAATTAACAATTAACAAAAAAAAAACTTTTAACAATGTTAAGCAAGAAACTATCAATAGTCCACAACTTTGTATTTTACACTCAAATTTGAATTACGTTACGATTGTCTACACAGACGTCATTATTATTCTTTCCCGAATTTTCAAAGAATATTTGAAGGAATTAGAAAAAAATTGATCGCTTTCGAAAAGCTGTATATTTTGGTATTTTGAGTCAGAAAGAGCTTCGTCCTCTAAATCATAAAGAACAAGAAATGCCATATGATAATTTTTAGACAGTAAAATCGAATGCATTCAAGAGCTTCAGGTTCCAAAACTACGAATAAAGTTCAGAACTTCTTTGTTCTTTGTACCCAGGTAACAACGAATGTTACTGAAACGTTTCAGAAACATTCGTTGTTACTGGGGTAATTACTACCAGAATTCATCCGAATACTAAAAATAACTAAGCCTTTACAAGAAGCGACGAAAGTCAAGGTTTATCTGGAAGAAGAAGAAGAAATAGAGTAACAAAGACCTGTATTAGCCCATTTTTATCCTGAGGTCTATTATGAACTTCAAACAGACGCTTGAGGATATGGCGTTAGAACCATGTTACTTCAACCTCATCATGGACCCGTCGAGTTCAAACTTACATATATTTATACATTCCCGGAACTTACGATGGGAATGAGAGAAAGCGTTGTTTTTATTTATCTGAAAAATCCCAGACTTTTGCTTCAAATAAAAAAATTGAAATTGAACTTCTGTTTTCACCCTCTTTCTTCTCACTTCTTTTCCCAAAATTTTAATTAAACATTAGCGACCCAGAAAGCAATTCACTTGTTTGTGCGTGTCTGGTTTAAGCTGAAGATAATTAGCCAGGAATCGCTCTCGGCCCGCTTCTCAATGATTTTCAACATCTTGGCCCTTGCCTGAGATAACGAGATGACGTCAGTCGTAATCAAAAATCTTTCGTAAATTATCTATTAAAAGTAAAGAAGTATACAACAAACTTTATCGTATTACTCTCTGCTTAGAATTTAATGTAGCATTAACAGAATAATCCAAAAATTTATCTTTTACAATAATTTTAGAGAAAAAATAGACAATTTCTCATACAATCAAAACTATTTTAGGCAAAATCGCAGTTAATTCCACATAATTAACATGAACATCTAAAGTGTAAACAAATACTGATTCATGATTGAAATAATTTACAAATTCAAAAACTTTTCGGGAGAAAAGAGAATTTCACGTTTAAAATATTGATTCGTTACACTTTTATAATAATAATAATAATATATATTTATACCTTGTGATCATATTACATGATATGGTATATGTCAATGGAGATACATATAATAAAATTTAAAAATCACATATAAAATAGTAAACTTTACATAATCGTAAAAAAATTGTTTATAGATCAAAATATTCAGTTAAGGAATAAAAACTCTTAACAATGAGCCATGATTTTAAGCAGACTTTGAATGTGGACAACATATTGGGTGGTATGAATAAAAACGAAGTAAATGCTAATGCTACCGTTTAAAGTATCTTCTTCGTAGTATTTACTTCAGTTTTTGAAAAGATGCTACACTCTGAATTAAGTACTATTATTTTCCGGAAGATACTACGGAAATAGCATTCGTTTGGAAATTATCGAAGTGTTTACTTCACTCTGAAGTATTTACTTCGGCTACTAAATGCTTCAGTTTTAACTCAAAATTGTAGTATTTACTTCAGTGTCAGCGAAGCTGGTCCCATCGCAGCTTCAGCTTGCGTACTTCGATTCGTAGCATTTGCGAAAAATGGCACAGATGCCTAATAGAAAAATTTATTATTACAAAAGAAATTACACTGCATTACAAAATATTTAGATAAGTATAAGTATAAATGTGTAAAATAATTACCATAAATATAGTTATACAAAACCTGAACTTGTCATTTCTATATCAGGTGCAAGATAAAATATGCTACAAGACGTATTAAATTAAAATTACTTACAAATTTAAAAATGAATGCTAATTACCTTGTAGCAAGAAAGTGTTGAACGCGGCGGAGATCAATTTAAAAAATATTTTGAAAACTCATTATTTCTTTTTGTTTAATTAATTTTCTTCTGTGAGATTATAAGAGAATTTCTATTATTAGCCGTATTGCTCTACGAAAGTTACGTTGGAACTGTTGGTCATTCGATTAATGGATTATCAACAGAAATCAAATAGTCGGTAATCTATCCACCCATGTAGAGAGGATTGACATCTTCAGCTACGATGTTGTCTAGGTAACAATCCATATTTATACAAAGTGATAATAAAATACTTGTACACTTGTACACTTTGTAGGTGATAGTAGAGATCAAAATAAGAAAAAAAATTGTAATAAAGCTGTCGAATACACAATATAGGATGTCATGCTATGTATTCACTCTTATAGAATTTTTATATTGATAAAATTCATTTGAAGATATTTTGTGTACTCAATGAACATTCGCACTCTTATTACGAGGTACAATGTAAGGAACAACGCATCTTAACTTTTTGTGATGTATACCTGTTGCTCATAGCCTTCTATATAATGCATTGACCTGTTTTTTTTTTTTTTACAAAAGTTTGCATTACGACACAACAAAAGAAAAAATCCCTGTATAGTGGTCCATTAATTTTGATCTGGAGTTTAGATTTATTATAAATAAGAAATTGAACTTTTTAATATGTATAAATAGTAAATATTAAAAAAGTATATTAAAAAATATATTTTCCTGTCTGTTGAAAATTATCGAAAAATTTGTAATAATTAATGGGACGATTCAGAAAAGCAGTATAAATGTAGATGTTTCGCTATACATTTGACAGCTACTTCAGGATAAACAATGAAATTAAAAAATATTTGACAATAAATAATGAATTTATTTATTCCGAATTCTAAATTATTCCATCAATTATTATTAAAAAAAATTGTTATTATATTTAAACTAACAATCAACTATTTATTCCTGCACGAAACGCTTATTGTGACATTTGGAATTACAAAGGTTTGATCTTTTTACATTAAAGTATTGAAGTTTATTACATTTACCATCAATAAACAAAAATTATTAATAATAACTGTAATTAATTAATTTTTGCAAATTTATTTATTTAACGTGTTAATAAACACGCGATATGTTTTAAAGGAAGTAAGAGAGAATGCTACACATTTTAGAGAAAATACTACACTGCAGAAGCACATACTACACCTAGAGAAGTATTTACTTCGATTTGAAGTAGTGTCTTTATAAAACGAAGTAAGTGCTGCCGGAAGTTAGTAGATACTACAGCGTCGGAGTAAGTACTACGTAGAAGATGCTAATACTTGAAGCATTAGTAGATACTTCATTTTTATTCATACGATTTTTCTTAACATTGACGCAGCATTCATAGATCATTAACGAGTAAATGGTCAATATCTTAAGACGTTGGAAAATAGGCCTACAGTGAGTTTGTGTATTTAGTTTTAACATTGTTCTAAGAATTTTTTTCTGCTGTACAAACTCTCGATATTTGAGTAGTTACTCCCCAAAACATTATGCAATGGGTGGTATGAATAAAAATGAAGTATCTACTAATGCTTCAAGTATTAGCATGTTCTACGTAGTATTTACTCTGACGCTATAGTATCTACTAACTTCCGGCAGCACTTACTTCGTTTTATAAAGACAGTACTTCAAATCGAAGTAAATACTTCTCTAGGTGTAGTATGTGCTTCTGCGGTGTAGTATTTTCTCTAAAACGTGTAGCATTTTCTCCTACTTCCTTTAATACATATCACGTGTTTATTAATACGTTAAATTAATAAATTCGCGAAAATTAATTAATTAGTTATTAGAAAAATTTTGTGCAAATCGTTTTTGATTGCAGTGAGAACCTCGAGCAGCCTCTGGACAGCTGTTTCAGCCCTGCTTGGGGCTTCTTCAGTGGGAATGTCGAGCTACGTTTCTGCTGAAGAAGCCCCAAGCAGGGCTGAAACAGCTGTCCAGAGGCTGCTCGAGGTTCTCACTGCAATCAAAAACGATTTGCACAAAATTTTTCTAAAATCTTTCATTATGCTTTGACAGCAAGCATGGCCGCCTTGCATGGGGGACTCATTAGGAGCAAATCCCGCTTCAGTTTGTCTATCCTACTGCAATGTTAGGTCAAAAAGCGATAGTAAGATGTCGCTATTTTATATGTTAATTAGTTATTATTAATAATTTTTGTCTATTGAAGGTAAATGCAATAAATTTTAATATTTTAATGTAAAAAGATCAAATCTAAATGTCACAATAAGCGTTTCGTGCAGGAATAAATAGTCGATTGTTAGTTTAAACACAATAACAATTTTTTTTTAATAATAACTGATGGAATAATTAAGAATTCGGAATAAATAAATTCATTATTTATTCTCAAATATTTTTTAATTTTATTGTTTATCCTGAAGTAGCTGTCAAATGTACAGCGAAACATCTACATTTATACTGCTTTTCTGAATCGTCCCATTAATTATTATAAATTTTTCGATAATTTTCAACAGACAGGAAAATTATATACTTTTTTAATATTTACTATTTATAGTTCAATTTCTTATTTATAATAAATCGAAACTCCATATCAAAATTAACGAACCACTATACAGGATTTTATCTTTTTTTATAAAAAACGTGGTATTTGTTCGGTTTTTTTAGGACAAACAAATTGATTTTAAATCATTCAGCTGACTAGTTTCGCTTTTATTTTAAACCTTCCTCAGAGCCTCTGATTAACAAAACGATAACTACAAATCATTCAATGGTTTGTAGTTATCGTTTTGTTAATCAGAGGCTCTGAGGAAGGTTTAAAATAAAACCGAAACTAGTCAGCTGAATCTTTTTTTATATACATAGTCGTTATACATACTTTTGTATAAATAAAAAAAACAGGTCAATGCATTATGTAGAAGGCTATAAGCAACAGATATACATCACAAAAAATTAAGATGCGTTGTTCTTTACATTGTTCCTCATAATAAGAGTGCGAATTTCATTGAGTACACAAAATATCTTCAAATGAATTTTATCAAGCTCCAGAAGTAGAAACGAATTGCTCTTATTTTGACATTAATAACAGAGAATTTTTCACAGCTAACTGTTCTTTGATTAGCTCGTAACTAATTTTTTTCCAGATGGAATATCTTAACGACGTAATGAAAATTTCATATCCTGTAAAAATGTTAAAAACCAAAATGCAAAGGAGTGGCTTTCTCGAATTCCTTAAGATCGCATTCGCTTTATAGGTTTACGAAGTAAAAAACAAAAAGAAATGTCGTTATCATGGGGAATCCAAAATTATCAAGTGATACATATTCAAACTTACAATGATCTATAAATTCCAAGTATGTAAAAATATATATCTTGTTCCATTTAAAATAGGAAAGTTGATGTCACTTCCGGCGAAATCGGAAGTCGTACGGTGGCCAATGCTACGTCAGAAAATTCAGCTTTTTATTTAATTTCTGGATCCCGAATTTTATGTAAAATATAAAAATTCTAGAAGAGTGAACACATAGCGTGACATCCTATATTGTGTATTCGACATAGCGCTTTATTACAATTTTTTTTCTTATTTTGATCTTTACTATCACCTACCGTACAAGTTTTTTATTATCACCCTGTATAAATATGGATTGTTACCTAGACAACATCGTAGCTGAAGATGTCAATCCTTTCTACGTGGATGGATAGATTACCGACTATTTGATTTCTGTTGATACTCCATTAATCGAATGACCAACAGTTCCAACGTAACTTTCATAGAGCAATACGCTAATAATAGAAATTCTCTTATAATATCACAAAAGAGTATTAATTAAACAAAAAGAAAAATGAGTTTTCAAAATATTTTTTAAATTGATCTCCGCCGCGTTCAACACTTTCTTGTTACAACGTAATTAGCATTCATTATTAAATTTGTAAGTAATTTTTGTATTAATAATAATCCTTTGAAGAAATATTAAATTATTAGCCATATTATTAAAAGTGATCCAGCACAACATTAAGTCATTTACTTACCTCATATCACTGAATTAAAAAAGAAATACGTGTATGTCTAGTTCAAGTAAAAGTTATTTATTATAATAGATACTAAAACAAAATGCAACTTTTACCAATTTGTAGTATTTATGGAGTGATTTTATATATTTCTTTCTTACTTAATTCAAATCGGACTATAGTTATGTATGTATTGCGGCATATTTTATCTTGCACCCGGTAGAGAAATGACAAGTTCAGGCTTTGTATAACTAGATTTATGGTAATTATTTTACATATATATACTTATCTAAATATCTTGTGATGTAGTGTAATTTCTTTTGTCATAATAAATTTTTTTATTAGGCATCTGTGCCATTTTTCGCAAATGCTACGAATCGAAGTACGCAAGCTGAAGCTGCGATGGGACCAGCTTCGCTGACACTGTAGTAAATACTACAATTCTGAGTTAAAACTGAAGCATTTAGTAGCCGAAGTAAATACTTCAGAGTGAAGTAAACACTTCGATAATTTCCACACGAATGCTATTTGCCGTAGTATCTTCCGGAAAATAATAGTACTTACTTCAGAGTGTAACATCTTCTTAAAAACTGAAGTAAATACTACGAAGAAGATACTTCAACTGTAGCATTAGCATTTACTTCGTTTTTATTCATACCACCCAATATCTAATACGAGATTCAATATTTCCATAATAAAAGAGTTTTAGTTTTTCTAAATCAACAATTGATCTAAGCTTAAATATTAAAAAGTTTAATGAGCTAAGTTTATTGCATAATTGATCAATGTGAGTAGTCCATTTAAGATATTCATCAACATGCAAACCTAAAAACTTGGAACAGTCAACTTAATGTAGGGATTTGCCCATAAGGCGAATTAGCAAACTATAGTCATTGTTTTTAAAAGATTTAAAGTATATAAAGTTGATTTTCTTTTCATTAATAATTAGGTTGCTTTTAGCACTATATTTAACTATTTCGTTAACACTATTATTTATTTCCTTAGATAATGATTGCATTGATTTTGAACTGACAACAATTGATGTATCGTCGGCAAGTTGAGGAAAATCTGTAAAAAAATAGATGTTCTGATTTATATTCAAGAACTATATTTATTTGCACTGAAATCAGCGCAAATAAAAGCTGTGTTAATGACCTTATCGACAATGTATCAAAATACACTAATAAGAAATAGACTGACTGATAGATAAGTAGATTTATTTATTTTGATAGAGATCTCATACACCTTAAGCTAAAGCTGTAAAGTGATTTTTGCTACCTAAGCAGTACAAGTAGGTATGCTTCGCCCCAAGTTTTTTCTCGCTCTAGTAATACATTAATCACGTTTTTGTTTACAGCACATATTATATTTTGAATTATGATTTAGTCTTAAATAATTTTGTAGGTACAGTGGTGGACAGTTAAAAGAGAATACTTGACAATTTGCTTAGCCAAATTCCGCAGTTATTGTTTTCGTTATCTTTAAACTATTCACGAGTACGGAATACCACTGATAGACTATTTTATGGAATAAACCTGTAACTGAGTGTATTAATGCGTTTTATCCCTTAGACGCAATTATCTGTAACTGTCTTCACAGTGACAATTAATGCTTTTGAAGCCTAAGGCTCGCACTAGAAGGCATAAAACATTTAACCCAGGATTAAATTTAATCCTAGGTTAGAACGTGACGGACAGAATGACTTACTTCATGTTAGCTATCACATTAGGTTTAAATTTAAATTTAACAGAACCTTAATAAACCGCATATCATATATACAGTACGACACTTTTCTCTAGTTATTAACTCCATCACCTGTTAACAACATTCTGCATTAGTTTTCTGTTTTTTGTAATCAGACGGTTTTAAAACTTCTTTTGTTCGTTTTAAAAACCTCTCGGTACGTAACTAGGTCTGCAAGTTCGTTTGTGTAGATCTAAAACGTATTTCGTGACCGACATAGAAAGTAAGCGTTTAAGACAGGGTTTAAGCAGGGCCGGAGGAAGGGTATTTGGCGCCCTTTTTCAAAAAAGAAACAAATTCTAGTGAATTTTTACAACTGGTCTCAAGAAAAAAGTAGTGTGCATTCTTAATAAGCTGAGCTTATTATTTCTTATAGAATATGGAATCGACTGCAGAAAAAGTATTGTAAGTAAATCCATAATTGCCAGATTTTTTTTTAATTTTGAATATATCTATTGCTTTTCCAAAATTGTTAAAAAACTTACCGAAATTAACTCGTAACATAAAAAGTAGTCATAACAGGAAAATTTCGCATGTAATTTCAGAGTCAAACAGTGTTGGCAACCGTTACTATTTGTCACCAAATGGGCGCCAAACCGTGGTAACCGTTTGGCTTACTTTTATCTACAATGCCAAGTGGCGAACAAAATGGTCGAATTAATTTTTATTTGGCTGTGAGTGTGCGAAAAAATTAAGTTTGGTATTAAACGAATTTTTTTAATTTCATTTTTATTTTTTTACTTGGATTAAAAAAAAACTACGTTGGATTATATTCACCTTGAGATTGGTTAAGTTTTATTTTAAATGATTCTAATTTTTAATTTTTGCAAATTTTAATTTTTGTTTGCGTTAAGTTTAATTGAGTTAGGTTGAGATTGATTTTTAATTTTTACTTTTAATTTTCCTTGTAATTTTTAATCTTCTACTTGTGTTAGATGAAGTCACGTTAGTTGATTAATTGGGTTGGATTAACCTTGAGATTTATTGAGCTTAAATTTTATCGGTTAATTTCATCATTTTTTTTACTTTCAATTTTTTGAAAGTTCATTTAATTTTTTTACTTTAATTTTTTTATACTTTTGTTTTTTGATTTATATATTTTTTGCTTGGTTTGAATGCAATCGAGTTCAGTTGTTGAGTCGAGTTTGGTTGACCTTGATATCGATCGAACTTTGCTTTAAATTTTATCGTACTTTAAATTTTTTGCGTTTTTAATTTCTTGGTTCAATTGAATACAGTGAAGTTGAGTTGGGTCGATATTGAGACTTGTTGGGCTAGATTTTAATAATCCTTTTAATATATTTTTTTAAATTTTTTACCAACATATTTTGGCGCCCCTCTTACATCGACGCCCTCATGTCTTGCTTATTCGCTTACCGCCTTCGGCCGGCCCTGCATTAAAGAATCAAAACCAAGTGATCTATTTGTACAGGCAACACATCTTACATCACTCTTGGCTCTTGGTTAACAAAATCAAAATCAAAATATTTTGTAATACTGTAATAAAACAAAATTAGCTTGTAATTTTCTTATTTTAATAAAAAAAATTAAAATACACAAAATGAAAAATGTTATACTGGGCTTAACTGGATTGAACATGGATTTAATTTAACAATCTTATTGTGAATATCCAAACTTGAATTATGGAGACATTGGGGAGCAAACTCGATGAACAGAATAAGTTAATCAAATATTCTTAATATTCAGCACTGCAAGTCAACCAAGGAGGAGACAAACATTCGCAGGTGACAGTTCGGTCCTTTCCGTATTGACGAACAACCCTTTGGATTTTTTTGCCTTGCTTGAAGACTTGATCGCCATATTTACACGTTTTACCTAAGCAAATAAGCAAAATTAAAAAAAGGAAAAAACGTCAATTACTGGTCTTGTTCATACACGGTCAGTGTTGCCAGACGATCAAAATTTAAGTCACTAGATTGGTTGACAAAAAGTCACCAGTTACAACTGAAAATCGCCAGTTTATTTTTTTGTACTAATTTGTCGTTCATTAAAATTTTGACCTTATTATATTGACGCTTTAAAATTGTTTTATTAAATTTAGGTACAAAATGTTAAAAAAAACAAAAGCTTCAAATACTTTTCCTAATTAGCTTTAGGCGAATGTACGGTCGAAAGACCGTAATGATCGATAGTAGACAATTACAGTTTCTGTAATTTTTCTTTCTGAAAATGGTATTTAAATGAGATTGATTTCACTGATCTTACAAAAGTTGTGAACTTGTCAAATCTGAGAGCTTAGAATTTTTTTAAGTGTCACCTGTGATATCCTGTTTGAAAAATTACAGGAAACTGTAATTGCAAAGTACTTTTTTGCTTTCGATTGTAAAATGTCGCATGTGTTTAAATTTTCCAATTCTAACACAACTAAAAAATATATGAATTTGCACAACAGTTTACAATTTACGAAGAAAAAGTGCGTTCTTGCAAATATTTTTAAAATGGTGGGAAAAACACTGACGATTGACATTGTTGACAGATGCTCTATATTCGATATCGCAAAAAGACACATCTCAACTTTTATCATTGAAACTTAAAATCATTTTAATGTTATAAATTTCTTCTTATTTATATTTTATGAAAAAGCGCCAGATAATCCCGAGTTTTTAAAAATAATCACTAGGTAATTAACGAATAACAAAAATCTCCAGATCTAGTGATAAATCACTACCTCTGGCAACACTGTACACGGTTCTAAATCAGTTCGGAACTGTACTGTTCATGCGCTCTTTGTACTGCTCATGCGCCCTTACTAAAAATGCTGTGTATTTAGCAAGAGCGCATGAGCAGTATAGCTCCGAACTGACATAGAATTGAGTAGGAACAAAGCTATAAAAAAGAAAACACCTACCTCCTGGAATTGGTTTGTCTTCAATCACAACATCATTTTCGGAAGCTGCAATAAAGGAGCAAACATCTTCATTCAATTCTGGGCATTATTAAATTATTATATTACATTTATTAATAAAAATTAATATATTTTCTCTTCGAATTTTAAAGACAGTCGTCGTGACATGCCCCAACATTGTATCAGAAAATATTAATTGTTTATAAAAAACAAAACGAAATATGCAATGTTATGGGTAGTACGGTTGGATAATCAATTTATCTGATTTTTCTGTTGCATTTTGTGCTCGTTAGAAAAGACTAACGGGCACTCCGCATCAAGCGAGCGTTATCGGAACAGAAAACACTCAATTCCGAGCACTCATACTCCAATCAGTTTAACTAAAGCTTTTAAATTTCTACTGATTTTTTATACTTACGACATATAACAGTGTGAGGGCAACACAAAGCTGTTTCCCCTGCTTCCGGATAATAAACCGGCGCACAATTTTTCTCTAAATTTTCCGTCTCTCTAAGCTCTATGTCACATTTTTTCTTGACACATCGGGATGCATTGGCGCCGTTGCATCGGCAATTCTGACACGTCCCTTTGGGAGTATAAATTTCTCCTTCCCTGTACACCTTCCCGTCCACAGTGCAAGTTGGGATAGCTTGAGCAGTTTCTGGAAATAAATCCCATGATTATTTTGAAACAACGGTTAAAAAGAATCAGGTTTCCTTACCACAGGCAGATCCTTCAGGACAACATTGATCCAAACTGTATTTATAATAACAGCCTACTGGTAATGACATGCCCCAAGTACCGCATCTTCCTTCAGCGCAAACAAAAGTTCCTCTGAAAAGATAAAAGTATTTTATTTTTGTAACATGAATCTTGATGATCCCCAGGCA
This sequence comes from Prosopocoilus inquinatus, assembly GCA_036172665.1. NCBI lineage: Eukaryota > Metazoa > Arthropoda > Insecta > Coleoptera > Lucanidae > Prosopocoilus > Prosopocoilus inquinatus. Next base: position 36,744,710 of record CM069875.1, read on the forward strand.
TTATAAAAATTTATAACGTACTTGTTATTGCCCGTTGCACCGCAGAAGCAACCAAAATTACACGTGGAGTCTTGTGGTTTAGGTTGACCACCGCGGAGTTTCTGCCCCCGGTATAAACAACCCCCTAGGGGGCGTTCGTATTTACAATCTTCGAACGATGGACACCCTGTTCCGTTCTGCTTCTTAGGGCATCCTATTTCTTCGTAGAAATGAGATCCTAATTTAGCGCAGTCGTCTTTAGCTAAAAGGAAAACATTCATGACATCACATGGGTATTTATAAAAGCAGTTTTTCTCAAATTGAAAAATACAAGTCCCCTAACTAGAGGTCAGAAACTAGGAATATTTAAAAAAAAAAACCTGATGACTTATTGAGATGTGTCAAAAATTACTTAACGGTTAAACAAAACTGGAAAGGAAATTTAAAAAAGTAATAATACTCCTAATAGGCAATAAGTTATCACTAGAGAACGGTCAGTTCTAGGTTTTTGAAATCTAAAGTGGGTAGTTTGCCTTGATTAACTCATTTACAAGATTTTGAATGGGTGTAGAATGATAGAGTTATATTAATTACATAATTTAAGATCAATATAACTAATAAATAGTAATAATTAAAAATTGTCTGAATTACTTTAAATAAAACCTAACGTCTACCGCCTCCTAGTTATCAGATCACTCACTTGTATAGTACCTACATGTACTGTTAATTGAAATAAGCAAAAAGTATCTACCTTTCACTACATAAAGACAAGCCAGAGCAAACACGAATGTACAGATGAACTTCATGATGGTCTTGGAACAATGCAACTAACAACGTAAAATAAATTCACGTCTTTTATTATATATACTGCATTCTCGTCGTGATTTCCCATTATCTTCGGCAAATTACCTTGAATTGCTGGGTATTTACTATGTCCAAGCGGGTACATGTAAAATTAAGTTCAAGAAACGCCAGCGATTTCGCTGTAAATATGCAAATCAGTGATAAACAAGCTGTTATCGTTTTGTTGTATCGTAATGTTGGTATTTCTTTTTTAATATATGTACATGACAGCGCTTTGCGTTATTCACATACTTATAACTTCATTTTCTTTTTGTTTTTAATTTTTTCGATGAAACTAGTTATTGTTTTTATTTGGTCCTGTTTTCATTTACAAAACGTAACTTTTTTTATTGCTTGCCTGTAAGTATTTTCGATTTTAGATATACATAGATAAATGTTTAAAAAGTTTTGTATGGGCTAATTTGGGCAACCAGTTTATTAAACGTTAATGAAATTGCCATTTTTGAGTTATTGGATTACCAACAAAAAATAACTAATTTCTTGAAAACTAGTAGTAATTAGAGTTTATATTCATTTCACAATTTAATTGTAAACTTGAAAGACGAAGACATTACCATCTAAATAACTACAATAACTTATTATTCGTTAAACAATTCTAATATTCAGCACTGCAAGTTAACCAAGGTGGAGACAAACATTCACATGAGACAGTTCGTTGCTTCACTACGTCCTTCACGACCCTTTGGATTTTTCTACCTTGCTTGAAGATTTGATCGCCATATTTACACGTTTTACCTAGACACATTTAAAAGATAAATAAAAAGTGAATACACAGTGTGACTCATTTTGCACTCCTGTAAGAAAATGTTTATTATCCGATTCGAACGATTTTTTTTTTAAGATGAAGCTTCAAAAACTATACTCTTACAAAAATTTCCGACAGTAAATTTTCATTCTCAAGACTTACTATGATTTTTCTTCTTTGTCAGAAATGACAAAAATTGACTAGGGGTGATTTTACTTGAAATCTGAATACGTTACTGAATTTGAGATCCCCTTAAATAGGTAAATACTAAGTATTGTGGAAAAAACTATTTATAATTAAAACATTTATATAAAAACTAAAATCGGGTAATTTTCAGTTCGTTTCCGGCATTTTCTTGAAAAACACTTGAAGCAACTCGTGGAAAAATACCAAACACATCTAAAATTGCAAGAAATAATAATATATAATGTATTAGATTAACTGTCTTTTCATTTGCTCCCTGGAATTTTTTTTTGTCAATAAAATATTTGAAACCAACTGAAAATTACTCAATATTTTTCATTATTTACGAAACTTAACCCATTTAAGGGGTTTCCGAATGCAGTGACGTACTTAAATTTATTTAAGTAAAAATAAAGTGCTAACCAATTATCGATCGATAATTAAAATTTATTGTTGGAACTTTTCATTAGTGTAGGATTCCTGAATTGTACCTTTAACAAAAGAAATCGTTTTGTGTCGGACAATAAACAATTTTTTTTTACTGGGGCGTTTCCATTCCAAATAGGTCGCTGTGCATTAAACAAGAATAACCTACCTCCTGGGATTGGTTTGTCTTCAATCAAAACATCATCTTTGGAAGCTGCAATAACAGAATTAATGAATAAGCAAATAATTCAATACTTTAGTAAATTACGATTTGCATATATTTGTGGAAAAAAAACCATCAACAGATTTAGAGTAAATGAATTTCAAATATATGTATCTTGCAGTTTCCGTATAAAAAATTTATAAAGCCCGTATGACATCACGCAACAGTTGATATAACTTGCTACCAGTGGCGGTTCATCGGGATGGGCAAGGTGAGCAATGCTCACTAGGGCTGCGAGAATTTATCGATATATCGATATTATCGATAATATCGATATATCGTTTAAAGAAAGTAAATTACTAATTATATCGGGTACCGTCGATATTGTAGTCTGTGGCGTTCAAATTAATTCGTCCAATTCGCACTAAACCTACGGGAATATGAATTATTTTATTAAAATTCAATTTCATATGTGGCAAGTGATCAAGACTCACGGTCACGATATAAAGAAAATTTTAAAATATTTCAATTAATTTTTAGTCTAGTCAAAGTTTATAAATATCAAGATGAAACTAGAGTTCTTTTTTTAACTTTCGTGAATTCGACACTTATTCGTCTGCCCTCTTTTTCACACATTTTGGCAAGAAGACTATTCTTCTTTGCTAACAATATCTTGCTTTTAATTTTTATTGTTATGATTGGGGAAAACAATGAATTCTGATTCTGATGGATACGCGATTTCATGATTTCAAGAAAAGTTATGAAATAATATTTATGAAAAACGTAAAAAAATAATTGGAAAAGTTTAAAATTTAAAAAAACACATTGCTAGCAAAATATGTGAAAATGCGCTTGTCCGACTTGTTCGACATTATCGATAATTATAGATATTATCGATATATGGATAAATATCGATATATGGATAAATATCGATGTATGGATAAATATCGATATATCGATATATATCGATAATATAATGTCGATAACATCGATAAATATCGGTAATATCGATAAATATCGATAAATATCGATAATATCGATATATCGATAAATATCGATATTTTTTAGTTATCGATATCCGATATGGAAAACAGGATATCGCGCACCCCTAGTGCCCAGCGTGTCCTATGAAGTTACACGTTACCGTTCCTCGTCCGGGCAACACCAAAAACAAATTTGTTTGGAAAATGATCCTTTTTGCAGTTATTGTCGATTGTTTTTTGGTGAAAGGCGTTGGGAAGCGTTCGCCAAGGGAGGGAGGGACGTTTATTTAACCCGAGCAAATACGCTTTGCTTTTGAATTTTGATTGAATCTCGAAAACGCGTACGTCGATTGTTGTTTGGCAAAAGGCATTGAAAAGCCGTGAAAATGCTCTGTAAATCCCCTGCATAAATTTATTTCAAAAATTACAAGCGTGATCGCGAAGGGAGGGAGAGACGTTGAGTTAATTGAGCAAATAAGAAAGGCGTCGTTTTTGGATTTTATTTGTAACTCAAGAACGCGTTGGTCGATTGTTTTTTTGGCAAAAGGCGTTGGAAAGCTAAGAAAAATCGCAGTAAATCCCGTGCCTAAATTTAATTAAAAAATTACAAGCGCGTTCGCCAATGGAGGGAGGGACGTTCATTTAACCCGGGCAAATACGCTTTGCTTTTAAATTTTGATTGAATCACCAGAACGCGTTCGTCGATTGTTGTTTGACAAAAGGCGTTAGAAAGCCGAGAAAACGCTCTGTAAATCCCCCGCATATATTTAATTCAAAAATTACAAGCGTGATCGCGAAGGGAGGGAGAGACGTTGAGTTAATTGAGCAAATAAAAAACGCGGCGCTTTTGAATTTTGATTGTAACTCAAGAACGCGTTCGTCGATTGTTTTTTAAATAAAAGGAGTTGGAAAGCTAAGAAAAATCGCAGTAAATCCCGTGCCTAAATTTAATTAAAAAATTACAAGCGCGTTCGCCAATGGAGGGAGGGACGTTCATTTAACCCGAGCAAATACGCTTTGCTTTTGAATTTTGATTGAATCTCGAGAACGCGTTCGTCAATTGTTGTATGGCAAAAGGCGTTGGAAAGCCGAGAAAACGCTCTGTAAATCCCCGGCATAAATTTAATTCAAAAATTACAAGCGTGATCGCGAAGGGAGGGAGAGACGTTGAGTTAATTGAGCAAATAAAAAACGCGACGCTCTTGAATTTTGATTGTAACTCAAGAACGATTGTATTTTTTGCAACAGACGTTTGAAAGTTGAGAAAAAGCTCAGTAAATCTCACACTTAAATTTAGTTACAAGTACAAGTGACGAAAAACAAATTTATTTGGAAAATGCACCCACTTTTGCTGTTGTTGCCCATCCGCAGTAAATCATCACGAGCCGCCACTGCTTGCTACTACTTCACTGCAATTACTTTATCCACGTGGTTATTTACTAATTGGTGGAAGCCATCGGTGCCAAAATCGACTGCCTACAAACCAAAATGGCGAGCCAATTTGATGCGATGTTCCGATTGGAGGACTTTTACTTTCCTGTTGTCTGTCTTCCTCAACTTCTCTCTTTCTTTCCCCTTCCCCTGTAACCTCTACCTTTTTTTTTTTTTTTTTTTTTTTTTTTTTTTTTTTTTTTTTTTTTTTTTTTTTGGCAGTTTCTGATTTTATTCTCGTCATTAAAATATCACACTTATAAGTAAACCCTGTTTACTGTTATATTCCATAAATTAAATCAAACATCACCATTTGTGTAACATGACATTAACTATTTAAGCTTTTTCTCCTCCATGCCTTCACTGAGTTCTTCAATAGTAATATCATCAGTTCGAGTTTTATCAACAGGATACAACCATCTTTGATACAAATATATAATAAACATGAGATCATCCCTGAAGCAGGCTAGTCTGTGTGCGGTAGGCATCGTTATAATAAACGCAAAAACGTCGTCGATAAACGTGTTGAAAGCTCGGTAAGTAAACGTTAAAACTTGCTACCTTACCTTTTCCGTAAGATAGGCAGATGTTGCATCGTGACGTTAGTTTCGACGCATCCGGCAGCAAACAGTCGTGACGGGGTGGGAGTAATCTCAAACCAACAACCTAATAAAAAGGCGCCACTCAATTTAATTTTCTTTCCGCGGGAAATTAAGAAAAACGCGGTACGTCCTTGTTAAACAAGATTGTTTTATTTACCACACAAAATAGACAGAACAAAGAAATAAAGGTAATCCGTTTACATACTAACACATCAAACAAAATAAATCCGACACAACAAAATTACAATGTACCTTATAGTGGCGCGTAAAGGCCACAAACAAACAAAAACCAATTACAGGTTAAATGGTTACGCAAAAAAGGAAGCTTGCTTATAAAACAGATAAAGCAAAAGTTTCAATAATCAATCAAAAATAGCGTTAAAGATCCAACCTTGTCCGATAGTCAGTCAGGTGGGCACAAATTTTTCATCGGGCCGCAACACGACAGCCACGGGGAAGGATAACACGTCGCGTCTCAGGTCGAGTCCGACGGCGGAAGGTGATTTCTACACTTCTCGCAGAAATTCCGAACTCCCAAACGCAACATAAAAGGGGGAAGGAAAAAGCCTGCCCTAACAAGCAGGCTTTCTTAGAAAAACGCCAAACAAGCGTTTATTGCTGCAACGATCGCACAGAATCCGGCCCAAAGCCGAAGGGGGAATTTGCCCACGCAGAGGACGAATTCACGCACAACACCAAGTGAAAATCACCCACACAAAAATACTTGCGATCACTGCGGGAATCAACTTTGGAATCAATCCAGACCTTGGTTCGTGGTAACGAGTTAAAACGGGGGGGGGGGGGGGAGAACATTCCAGAATCATCCATTGAATGTCTGATTAAAACCAGCCAATCAATTTCGAACGCCATAGTTCGTTTCACACGGCGGTAGATATTGCGACATAGAATGAAATCGCAAACAATCCCAAACAATTCCTTGAGTAAAATAAACAAACGTATTCTCTCAAAGAACACGAGGTCGTAAAAACAAGTGCGGAATATGTGTAATTTAAGCGCGGCTCGGAACGAGCGGCATTATCAAAGGGGTTACGTGGGCGATAAAAGAAACCGCAAATGCAAAGGAAGTGGAGTTCGCGCCACGCCCACTGTTCGCCTAAAAACACATCTATTTTTAGCTCGCAACACAACATACAGGGTGGCTCAAAACAACCGGGGAAATTTGCACGGTAACAATCCCACCCTTACTTCGATGGAAATTTTACCTAAGGAAAATTTCTAGACGAAACTATAGAGAGACACTCAGAATAATCCGGGCATGTATGGGGAAAGGCAACGATACGGGAACGCGGACGGAAACTCATAGTCTAAGACTGCGGACGAAACTTTACACAAAACGAACATTGGTCAAAGACCACGGGAAAAATTCAAACCAAAAGGGAATTCGGCCGAAGCCGCAGACAAAACAAAGAAATCACAACCGGGTGATTTTCCTACTTTCGAAAAACAAGTAAACTGAAGAAAGTCGAATCCGGGTAATAAAAAAAATTTGAGATGACTAAGTCTCAAGAGGACACCCAAAAAAAAAAAAAAAAAAGGTAGAGGTTACAGGGGAAGGGGAAAGAAAGAGAGAAGTTGAGGAAGACAGACAACAGGAAAGTAAAAGTCCTCCAATCGGAACACACCATACTACAGCTCCGATTCCTCTGAGGAACATCCGATAGCGGTACGTCAGAGAGAGAGGGCAAGCGATACCTTCACGGGATCCAGCACGCTTGGAACTCCCACACGCTCTGGCGGGTGCTAAGAGATATCTCAGAGTCGGCAGGGCCGAGCTGATCAATCCGAAAGGGGAAGAGTTAGAGTAGAAGAAAGGGTGAAACAAGTAGAAAGGAAAGCAATATGCATGTGGATAGAGGCATCTCACGTCACAATCGCGAGGCCTGCCAGACGCCACTCATAGCGAAGTTCACGAAAAGAGAGGGCAAGGAGAGTCTTCACGAGATCCGACTCTCTTGTCATTCCCACAACTTCCGCAAACTGCAAGGCGACTTCTCGCAAACGACTAGACTGTCCGAAAAGTACCTTCATCACACGTGAACATCCGAAGACGTTCGATTCCAAAGGTGTTAGAGGAATTGGGACTGAATCTTTTAGGAGCCTTTTACTCCACGCAGAAGATACGTCGGGAGAATTCTAAGGGACCCATCCCGCAGGTCGAAAGAACGAATAGGGTGAACCTATTCATCAGGGGGATCTGGTTTAAGATGTTCACTATTCCAGGTGCCAGGAAGTATATTGTCATCAAAATCCTTAAGTTCATACGTGTCTGACGACACACGACGATTAATGAGGAAAGGCCCAACAAACTTATCGGCCAACTTGGCCGCGAAATGCTTAGAAGCATCCGACAATACAAAATTTTTACGCCAAACCCGTTGTTCAGGGTGATACTCAACCTTACGCCTACGGAGATCATAACGGCCTTTAGCCTTCTCGTAAGCCTTTTGCAGCCTTCCTTGTACGTCCTTATATAGCACGGCAAACTTACCGGTACGAGATTGTAAATCCTTAGGATCCTGAGGGACAACTTCCAAAGACACATTTTTATCAGGGGTACTATCAGGGGTTAGACTACCTTTTAGGCACATCTCACGACCAAAATTGAGGAAGTATGGAGTCACACCAGTAACTTCATGACGAGCGGTTCGAAGAGCACAAGCGACCTTGGGCAAGAATAGATCCCATTTGCGGTGGTCTTCCGCCACATAAGCAGTCAACATAGACTTAATAACGCGGTTAACGCGTTCGACAGGGTTCGCCTTAGGATGATAATACGAAGTGTACGCAGGGCGTACATGGTATGACGTCAGAAGTTTTTGATACTCTTTGGACTTAAATTGGACTCCATTATCGGAAATAACGGTGCGAGGTACACCAAAAACTAAGAAAATATTTTCCTCAATGTGCTGCACAATCTTTGGGGCGGTAGCTTTACGAAGAGGAAAACACAGGGTGAATTTACTAAAACAGTCAGTAGCCACTAGGATATATTGGTAACCACGAGAAGATCTAGGGAGTGGTCCAACAAGATCGATACTAATGACCTCCCAAGGACGAGTAATCTTGGAGTGACCTCCCATCATACCAGCTGGAGCCCTTTGTTCAGGTTTGGTACGGATACACGTCTGGCAGCGGTGGACATACTTTGCCACATCAGCATGCATCTTAGGCCAATAGTAATTTTGAGCGATTCTATTATACGTCTTATAAATTTCTAGATGACCACTGGTTGGAGAGTCATGACTTTCTTGAAGTATTTTTGACCGAGAATCCTTTGGGACAACAGTCTTCCAATGAGGTTCATCTTCAGCCAAACGATAATATGTGTTTCGGACCAGTTTATAAATGACATTTCCCTCGACACGGAAACTAGGAAACTTTTCCGGAGTCAAACGAATTTTCTTGAGGAAATTCAAGTACCAACTGTCCTGAACGTTGTCAAAATCGATGGAGTCGATAACAGGGACGGTTCGAGAAAGCATATCAGGAACAACGTGATCTTTTCCTTTGCGATGGATGACGCTAAAGTTATATTGTTGTAGGCGCACAGCCCAACGACACAATCGACCGGAAGGATTCTGCAACTTATTAAGCCAAAGGAGAGAGTGATGGTCTGTGATGACCTTAAAGTGCGAACCTTCTACATAAGGCCGAAGTTTTTCTATGGCCCACAACATCGCAAGGAGTTCCTTTTCGGTTGTTGAAAAGTTACGCTCGGTTCGGGTCAACGAGCGGCTTAGATAGCAGATGACTTTCTCACCTTCGTCTTGTTCTTGGGTAAGGACAGCACCAAGACCATAATCGGATGCGTCCGTTTGAATCGTAAATTCTTTGGTGAAGAACTGGAGCAGAAACTAAGTGCTCACGAATTTTTCCCCAAGCTTCATCACAAGTCTCATCCCACCTATGCTTAGAATTTTTCTTAAGCAGGTTTGTCAAAGGGGAGATAATAGTGGAAAATCCAGGGATAAACCTCCGATACCAAGAAGCAGTTCCTATCAAACGGCGAACTTCCTTAACCGTAGTTGGCTTAGGCATCTTAAGAATTGCCTGTACCTTTTCAGGGTCAACATGAAGACCATGACGATCCACTACATACCCTAGGTACTTGAGTTCGCTAAGACAAAAATGGCATTTTTCTTCGTTCAAGGTTAGTCCGGCCTCGGTCAGGCGTTTATGGACTTCGGAGAGTACTTCGAGATGTTTGTCGAAGGTTTGAGTCACAATAATGATGTCGTCTAAATAGACGAACACCTGTGGTTCAAGATCAGCACCGATTACACAGTCGATAAATCTTTGCCAAGTTGCAGGAGAATTATGAAGACCAAAAGGCATTCTGCGAAATTGATACAAACCGCGGTTAGGTACGGTGAAAGCGGTGTATTGGCGAGATTCTTCGGCAACCGGAATTTGCCAGTATGCTGACTTGATATCTAAGGAAGATAGATACTTAGCATCTTTGAGTTTGTCAAGGGTGTTCGAGACATAAGGTAGAGGATAAGCATCCTTGGTCGTAACTTGGTTGAGCTTCCGATAGTCCACACAAAAGCGGAAAGAACCATCCTTTTTGGGTACAAGAAGAATGGGCGATGACCAAGCACTCTTAGATTTCTCAACAATTCCACGCTTGATCATGTCGTCAAGTTCTGTATCGACGATGGCTTGTCTTGCTGGCGAAATCGGGTAATATCGTTGTTTGATTGGTGGGCTATCAGTACGGATGACATGTTCGACCAATTGGGTACATCCTAGTTCACGGTTTCTGGAATCAGCAAACAGCTGTTCGGTCCGTTTATTGAGTTGGGTCTGTTGATCATGTGTCAGATGACCCCAAGATGTGACATGTTCGACTGAGTCAATGAATTCCTTTCCAAAACTCCACTCACCGGAGCGCAAGTCAGGGACGATGCCCATCAACTTCCAAAAATCTGCGCCGAGAATTAAGGAATGCGGCAACTCAGGAACGACAAGAACGTCAATCACTTTGACCCGGTCACGAAGTTGGATAGGGGTGGTAACATTACCAGGACTACTACAGGGTTGTCCATTCGCAACAGTGCATGACGTCACATGTTTCGTAAAAGGTAAGTTTAAAGTCTGAAGGATTTCCCATCCTGAACTACCAACAATTGTGCGAGACGCACCTGAATCAAGGAGGCCAAGAAATGGAATGCCTAAGATGGATACAGACAGATATGGGCGTTCGTCATCTTTTGCATGAGCTAGGACAAAGTCTAAAACAGGTTGTACAGTCAGAGATTCGATCGGATTTGTTACTTTAAAGCAACGCACTAGCCGGTCATCTAACGCGTTGTTCGGGGGTTTTTTTGGACTCTTCGAGCACAAGGGGCACGTCTTAGTGGTGACATTGGGACGTCCACATTGATAACAATGCCTACGTAAGGGTTCAGAGCAATCACGGGATAGGTGGCCTGTCTTTTGACAATTCCAGCACTTAAACGCTTTGGTAGGTTTAGGAGGATCTACCTTACACTCACTTACGGTTGGTGCGCAGGCTTGTACATAGGCTAGGTCAGGCTCTAGAGTATTGTTCTTACGAGGTGGAGGCATGTATGCCTCTACGGCGGACTTACGAACCTCTAATTGTCTACCTATCTTCAATAACTGGGTGACAGAAGTAACCTCGACTAGTCCTAACTGACGCTGATAAAAAGGGGCAATGTTATTCAGAAGAATTTTTATGCGAACATTTTCCGCGACAGGGATGCTCAAACGATCGAATAAATTGAGCATGACAGAAATATAAATTCCCATTGATTCGTCGGGACCCTGGGTGCGTTTCTTTATTTCTTCAAATAACTTGTCGTCATAGTTATGGGGTTGGAACTCGTCACGAAGACCTTGCACGAGTTCGGACCAATTATTGCAAAATTTCCGATTTGCCCGAAACCAGATTAAAGCTTTATCGCGAAATAAATCGGACGCTGAAGCGAACAGAGTTGCTTCCGAAACGTTTCTCGAAATTTGGAGTTCGCTAACGCGTTCCAAAAAGGCGCTAAGGGAGAGAATCTTATTATTCCCATTATAAGTTAAACCCCATTTGGAAACAGGAACCGATTTAATTTCGATCGCGGTTACAGGGTGTGTCGTAACCTTGGACTCAAGAAGAACAGCTTTAGGCGGGGACGTCGTAATTTTTGGCGACGAAGTCGCACTAGGAGACGCAACAACATTCGGACTGACACAAATCATGGATGATTGATCATTTCGAAAATGATCCGCAATCGCCGTTAAATCAAGTAAGGGAGACGCATGAGCCCTAACAACTTCAGTTTCTTTAGGACTGAAACTTAACGTCGTCTGTTCAAAGTCAAACGCGAGTTCATTTAACGTCTGTAAAATACACTTACGTTGTTGTACTTCGTCGTTTGTCAAAGGCTGAGAACGCTGTGCGCGTCCGATGGCGTGAGCCAATTTGGCTGAAATTTTGTCTACAATGCAAACAGCGGTCGAGCCAGGGACAGACTCAATTAAGCAGCGAATCTCGCTAATCTTTTCCTGAAGGGCAGTCGCGTCTTCGTCAAATAACACGTCATATTTGGGTAAAGGTAAGCGCAAATCTTTTTCCAAACGCAATTGTCGTCTGAGGTACGCTCTTTTTTGCGCAACATTACCATCACATTGTACACCTCTCGCTAAGAGTTCATAGTTAATTTCTTCCGCATTAAGGCGATCGGGTAACAATTTAAGATCCATATCAAAGCGCAAAATTCCGCAATAAAACAAACAATTCTGTCTAACTTGGACGTAATTTTTCGGAAAACAAAACGCAAAACAAATCGAGGCCCCGCACGTTGGGCGTCAAAACTTGCTACCTTACCTTTTCCGTAAGATAGGCAGATGTTGCATCGTGACGTTAGTTTCGACGCATCCGGCAGCAAACAGTCGTGACGGGGTGGGAGTAATCTCAAACCAACAACCTAATAAAAAGGCGCCACTCAATTTAATTTTCTTTCCGCGGGAAATTAAGAAAAACGCGGTACGTCCTTGTTAAACAAGATTGTTTTATTTACCACACAAAATAGACAGAACAAAGAAATAAAGGTAATCCGTTTACATACTAACACATCAAACAAAATAAATGCGACACAACAAAATTACAATGTACCTTATAGTGGCGCGTAAAGGCCACAAACAAACAAAAACCAATTACAGGTTAAATGGTTACGCAAAAAAGGAAGCTTGCTTATAAAACAGATAAAGCAAAAGTTTCAATAATCAATCAAAAATAGCGTTAAAGATCCAACCTTGTCCGATAGTCAGTCAGGCGGGCACAAATTTTTCATCGGGCCGCAACACGACAGCCACGGGGAAGGATAACACGTCGCGTCTCAGGTCGAGTCCGACGGCGGAAGGTGATTTCTACACTTCTCGCAGAAATTCCGAACTCCCAAACGCAACATAAAAGGGGGAAGGAAAAAGCCTGCCCTAACAAGCAGGCTTTCTTAGAAAAACGCCAAACAAGCGTTTATTGCTGCAACGATCGCACAGAATCCGGCCCAAAGCCGAAGGGGGAATTTGCCCACGCAGAGGACGAATTCACGCACAACACCAAGTGAAAATCACCCACACAAAAATACTTGCGATCACTGCGGGAATCAACTTTGGAATCAATCCAGACCTTGGTTCGTGGTAACGAGTTAAAACGGGGGGGGGGGGGAGAACATTCCAGAATCATCCATTGAATGTCTGATTAAAACCAGCCAATCAATTTCGAACGCCATAGTTCGTTTCACACGGCGGTAGATATTGCGACATAGAATGAAATCGCAAACAATCCCAAACAATTCCTTGAGTAAAATAAACAAACGTATTCTCTCAAAGAACACGAGGTCGTAAAAACAAGTGCGGAATATGTGTAATTTAAGCGCGGCTCGGAACGAGCGGCATTATCAAAGGGGTTACGTGGGCGATAAAAGAAACCGCAAATGCAAAGGAAGTGGAGTTCGCGCCACGCCCACTGTTCGCCTAAAAACACATCTATTTTTAGCTCGCAACACAACATACAGGGTGGCTCAAAACAACCGGGGAAATTTGCACGGTAACAATTGGTTGCACAAAACCAAGGAGAAGCCTTGATTTTAAACGGCGGATCGACGTCACTTCCGGGAAGAAATGTTGCCACCTTATTAAACCAAGCACATGCAACACGTGGTTGCCGAAATGTATAAAATCTTGTACAAAGTGAGACACACAATCCGTTAAATTCATTTGTTGAAATGATACTTCTTTGTCAGTTGGCACAAGAAATTGTAACAAATCTTGCAGGCCTAAAATAGAAATGGATTTGTGCCTTTGTCTCTCACGTAACGTAACGTAAGAAAGACATATTTTGGAAAAATGCAATGTGGTCGATAATGAATTAATTGAGATCGTAGTTCAATGAAAACATAATGGCGTAGAATGGGATAGCATTACGTTCTAAGAATAGGAAGGGAAAGCTTCCTCCATATATTTTACGTATCTATATTATACTGCTCGTTACCCGTATTGGCGTGATTCTGTTGTGTCTAACAAATCGGTTTTCAATCTGTATAATCGAAACTTTATTAATACTTACGACATATGATGGTTTGAGGGCAACACAAAGCCGTTTTCCCGTCCCTTTGGTAATAAACCGGCGCACAATTTTTCTCCAAATTGTGCGCCTCTCTAAGTTCTATGTTACACGGTAATTTCCTACATTCGGTTGCATTATGCTGTCCATCACCGTTGTTGCAGCGGCAAATCAGACATTTGTCTTTAGGAACGTAAACTTCCCCTTCCCTATACACTTTACCATCCACAGTGCAAGTTGCAATAGGTTGAATAGTTTCTGAAATGAAATTTCAAATTTTTCTTTATGAATATTAACGGTTAAAAAAAATCATATTTTCTTACCACAGATAGATCCTGCAGCACAACAATTATCCAAAGCAAATGTGTAATGACAGCCTGGTGGTAATGTCATGCCCCAATTTGTGCAACCTCCTTGTGCGCAAACAAAACTTCCTTTCGAACTGTAAATAATGTTTATAAACAAACGTACCCCATTATTCTGTAACTAACAACAACATAGTTATTTTAACCAATCGGTACATAGAAATCTTATATTTAATTAAATAGGTAAATACTGATTGGTCAAAATCGTCAATTAACGATCGACGTTATGAGTAACAGAAAGATGCAAATTCGAAATTTTTATGATGCCATCAAAATACCATGAATTTTGATGACATCGTAAAAATTTCGAATTTACTTGTTTGATGCAGCGCATGCGCAAGGGAAAGTGCATGAAAAGTCTCGCGGTTTACTTTGACCTACAGGGACCTTCTGTCCTCGGTATAAACAAACTCCTAAAGGGACCTCATATTTACAACCTTCGAAAGATGGACATCCTGTTCCGTTTTCTTTTTTGGGGCATCCTATATCTTCATAAAAATGAATTCCCAATTTAAGGCAGTCCTCTTGTGCTAAAAGTAGCATATTCTTAAATGTTATGAAACATGACATACCTACACATGTTTTAGTTATAGAAACACCAAAGCCCTTCACGTCATTTTTTGAAAAATAGTAGATATTATAACACTGCCCACTTATTCATCTTTATACCCTTATGCTTGGATGAAATTACACATTCTCATATCGAATATGAAATATGAAAATTACCTTTCATTAAGTAAAGGCCAGCCAAAACAAATACGAACGTACCGAAGAACATCATGCTGGTGTTGGTACAGTGCAACTAACAATGTGAAATAATTCGCGTCTTTCATTATATACTGCGTTCTCTTCGTGTTTTTCCAATATTTTCGACGAATTACTAAAAGTACTGAGGTATTTACTGTTAGTTATAAAATTAAGTGCGTCGAGGCTGTAAGAAATTCCAGCGGTTTCGCGTTAAATATGCACGTAAGTGATAAAACACGTAGTTGTTGTATGTACAGTCGCGATCATCCTAATCGAGACTCCTGCGAGCTAACCGCATCCTTGTTGACGCTGGCAATAAGGGTTACAAAATTGTCAATTTGTGTCGATTCGGTTGATGGCGACTATACAGGGAAGCTGTATAGTAAAATTCGTGACAATGCTCTGTTCAATAATTATTTATTGTAATAACACTGAGCAACAAAATTTAACTTTTTGAATGTTTCTGAAATGAAAATTTTAATTTTTTTTTTATAAAAAGTAATTTATTAAACAGAAAAATTACAACGAAAACAATTTTGTAGCTCTGGTTAAAAAAATAGCTTATATGCTGGTATTTTATGCCTTTAAGAAGCTTCACCATA
This sequence comes from Prosopocoilus inquinatus, assembly GCA_036172665.1. Lineage (NCBI taxonomy): Eukaryota > Metazoa > Arthropoda > Insecta > Coleoptera > Lucanidae > Prosopocoilus > Prosopocoilus inquinatus. The sequence continues at coordinate 36,760,399 of CM069875.1, forward strand.
AATATAGCAAAATATATCCGCTGTATTTAAACAAGAATAGGGAATTGTGGCAAGAACTAACATTAGGTAATAAAAAAATCACTTTTTAACACATTTTGATCTATTCTGTAAGTACTTCATATCGATTATTATATTTGTTACGATCGATATGTAACAAACTTAACGTTTGATATCCTAAAAACCATATTCTTATGAATTGAATGTTATGACGTTTCGGAGTCTCAGTGGAGGATTACTGTGGTTGATATAAATTCATTTCTCTTCAGTTATTGTTAGATATATTTAAAAAAATAATTAACTACACATGAACACCAAAAAAATTATTTTTTTTTTATTTAAACGTCAGGTTTATTACGGTTAAAGTGGGTGTTTTTTAATCTACTTGGCCTAGGGTTTTATAGCAGTTTCACTTTTACTTATTCCTAAGGTTAATAAGCAAAAAAAGAACTCCCAGTTAATATTGCTATTTCTGTATTTCTAGTTAAAGAAGAGAACTTTATATCTTCGAAACTAGAGCTAAAAAGAAATATGTTACAGGCATATTAGTGTTTAACAGCGCAAAGTAGTTATGATATGGCTATTTTTATTTCAGAAACAATTTTAGTGTTGAACAGTGTAATTAATTTATTATTTTGAAACCTTTGGCAGTGCCTTTGCTTTAAAATATGAAATTATTTAAATTAAATTTATTTCTTATTAATATTATTATATTGTAACGAATTCTACTATCCAAAAATAATTAAGTTCATTTAAATAACTTGTTCATCCACTTTGTCAACAACTGCAAATAAATAAACGAACACCCTAACACTTCACTAAACACTAACATTAAAATATTTCATAGTTAGCTTTGCCGTCCTGTCAAATTAAAACTGTTTATTGTTTTTTTAATCGAACTTCGTCTCCATTGTTAAATTCAATTGGAAACTCAAAAGGTTTTTAGCAATGTGTAGAGGTTTCTAAAGATTTCACTTCTAGTATTATGTGAAGGACACAATATCATCTAATTTTAATTAATCTAACTAATTTTTCAATTTTGAAGAAACAATCATTTCTTACTTACCAGATCTGTCTAGAGCTCATATTTGGTTATCGAATTCTTTTCCATTTGGTGCGAAATTTTTGGCGGCCGCTGTAAGTCAATATTGTAACTCTCGTATTATCAATTTATATCAAAATTTACATGAACATATTGATTTATTTAAATTCTTAACCGAAACCTGAATTTAATGGTCGCATCTATATTTAAGATCTAGTCTACTAGTAGAATATTTGACAACATGCAATAAGTTAAACATTCTGTAATGATAATAATAATGTCGAGCTACGTTTCTGCTGAAGAAGCCCCAAGCAGGGCTGAAACAGCTGTCCAGAGGCTGCTCGAGGTTCACACTGCAATCAAAAACGATTTGCACAAAATTTTTCTAAGATAATAACAATAATTAAAAAAATTGAAGTTTGTTCTTGTCCAATGAAAATTGTAAGTACAAAGTTTTTTTAATCTCGAACCGGACAGAAATATGATGGGAACACGCTCAACGTTTCGCTATAGATTTATAGCTTACAGCTATAAATCTAAAAAAATTTAAATCTAAGAAAATTGTTGCAAATCGTTTTTGATTGCGGTGCATCCCTCGAGCAGCTTCTGTACAGCTGTTTCAGCCCTATTGGGATTCAGCAGAAATGTAGCTCGAGAGTTTGATTGCAAACCAAAACGACTTGACCAAGGATATTCACTATGTTAGGTTAAAAAGCGATTGCTGTTTAAGTTATTGATAAAAATAATAACGTTAAAAATCAGAATGTAAAATTCTAAACTACGAACAATATTTTTTGGGCCCTTGCACATCTGCAGAGTTCGATTTGGTCATCGGTTTTCGGGCGGATACCTAATTGATGTAAGAATTAGCAAATTAATCGATTCAAGCATCTTAACATTGCTATTACTTTCAGCAATGTTTTTATGTTTTAACGATCATTTTCCTATAACATTGTTAACCCCCTTATTCTATAACTCATAACGACTTCGTTAGATAACGAAAATCGTTAAGTGACATTTTTTGACCAATCAATGCATAGAAAAGCTATGTATCTAAGACCTGATTGGTCAAAACAAGCCACTTAACGATTTTCGTCATCTAACGATGTCGTTACGAGTTATAGAATAAGGGGGTAAGTTCCATAACAATATACCACATAGCTTAAAAATTATTTCAGTCGCAGTATTCAGACGTCAGCTGCGCCTCTTGTTGCTACAATCTTAATTTTTTTTCTTTTCTTTTATAAATATCTTTGTGCCACACATTATAAAAAAAGCAGCTAATCCGAATCTTCTTGACCAATTTCGGTTTCTTTTGTCTCATTTTTTTTTATTATGTCAATAATTAATCAATAAACTAATTCCGTTCAATTTATAATAACAAGAAAATTATTTTCGCAAGAAACGTCCAATGCTGACTGCTGACATTCATAAGAATTCTTGTTTGAAGGAAATGAATGGTTTGAATGTCCTATCTGTACACACAAAAACAAAACCAATCTTATTTAGTATCCCGGTCTGAGACAAAGCTTTCATTTAAACTCGCGACGCCCGCCAGCTTACAAAAACAATGCCTCACCATAACATAAAATCTTCTTTGTTAAGAAAGATGTCATGTACCAAATGAAATACGAGTTGTGTTTCGTGTTACAATGATTCAACTTGTTGCATAATGCATTTTACCTTGGAAAATTCAGACTAAGTTAATCTAAGAAATCCTCATCTGAAAAGATCCAGCAAAGGAGAAGTTGATAATTTCTAGGCTTCAACAGCCTTTCACGCTGAAACTTGGGGAACGTATGTTTAACACAGTTACCAGGCAAGAAAATCGTCTTCCAGTGGTGGCTCGTGGGTTAAAAAAAAGTAGATTGGAGCCATCAAGAAACGGGATTGGTTCCGTTAAAAAGAGTTTTAGGCTGAGTATACAATAGGATGACCACCCCAGACCCCTAAACTGCTAGATAAATAATCCGCGGTCCTTACAGCATAAACAAAATTTGGGTGAACTCATGACATTTCACGACTCTAATTTCTATTTTTGCAAAATTTACTATGACGTTACGCTTGAGTAGAGTATATAATGTTTGTTCTCTTCTTATGAGAATAGCAGTATCTAAGTTGGCAGTAATGTAAGGAAACGTAATTATGTTTGCTTCATACGTATCGGCCTATCCGATCATAATCGTGTATCATTAAAGACTAGAACCACATATTTTGAGGTTATCGGCATAGCGTGTTTCATTGTTATACAAATTTCAGAGACTGACAAAGTGTTTGACTTTCAAGAATTATTTTTAATTCACCTTCCTGCTTTTCAGAATAAACCAGGGAGTGCAGTGCCCTGATTTTAAAATTGACACGAGCCTAATCGTCTGTTTGTCTTTTTTGGTCTCTTTCGCGTGGCCATCAATTTTCTTTGTCTTGCTTCGTTTTTATTCCCAGGGATTAATTTTTCGTTTATTTATTTTCTTTTAATTTGTGCTTTTGGGTTTAACTAATGAATCAACTTCTGCTCATTTTCTGTTTTGAGAAAACTACAGTTTGTCTGAAGTCGAAGGGACGGCGCTGACGATTTAAACGCAGAACAATTTTCAGCTCCATACGAACGTGAAGTTAAACATCCGATGAACTATGTTATTTTTAAATGTGGAACGCAGAACAATTTTCAGACCTATACCAACATGAAGTTAAACACCCGATGAACTGTTTTTTTTTCAAATGTGGATTTAGTATTTCTGTGAATTTTTGAATCCAATGTGGGGGGGAGAGGTTCATCACAAAAATCTGAACGTCTTTTTTTGATGTTATTCTAATTAATTGTAACGCCCTTTTATGTACTTAAAAAACGACCCAAGTCTTTACTGATAAAATAAGATAATTTACTACAGTTTAAAGACTCATTGTATCACTACGTCACAAAAATAGACAAAATGCAAACAATAACTTATTATTCCTTTTTTTTTATTTGTTCTCTTGGGTTAACTAAAACGAGTGATAAACCAACTTTTTTTGTTTTTTGCCGTGAGAAAAAGACAGCTCGTTTAAAGTCGAATATTGCGCTGATTGCAGTGCAGAACAATCTTCAAGGCTTCATGCCTTCATCAAGTGAAACATCCGATGAATTGTTTTCCTTTTTCGATTCTGGATTTAGCGGCGATCTTCTTATGTTTTACTTTTAGAAACAACCAAAAAAATGTTTCTAAAATGCAAAATATTTATATCTCAACCGATGGTCACTGTCATTTTAAAGTTAATTGAAGGGCCTGCATTGATGATGGTCTCTCGTTTTATTTATGTTTATATAGAAACAAAAGAGGTTCGTAAAATGTGAATCATTTTTTTCCGAAAGCTCCTCTCTTTCGGTAAATTGAAATTTTCGGATTTAATTTTTGGGTTCTTCACAGTGCGTAATATGACAGCGTAGTTAGAACACGATCAACCAATTGTGTACTCGTGGAGGTGTAATCACGATCAACCAATAGTGTAGTCGTGGGGCTGTAACGTATTATTTGGAACGCGGATATGATATATGATACAACTACAGCACGTATTCCACTGAAACATCAAAGACAAGATACGTGATACGGCAAACACATTTCCTAATTACCGCCATCTCATTTACAATGTAATGTGACAACGTGAATGGTGAATCAGATCGCTCAGATCATTTACTTATAATCAGAGCGCGGATTGACATATTGTTTTTATTAAAGAAGAGAGGAGAAATATGTATAATAAAATTGGAACTTTTATTGGTTTTATCGGTACCCATCAAAATTCTCTATTGCGTCATTTTACAAAAAAAAAGGTATAAATAAACAAAATTGAATCATTACTAACGAAATTTTATTAAACAAAATACAAATAAATTATATGATATGTATTCTACACTAACTAATTTAATAATATCTAGCGGTGAATTGTGGAGACTATTTTAATTTTAATAATGAGTACAATGACAGTTAAACAGTCTTAATATTTAGCACTGCAGGTCAACCACGGTGGAGATAAACATTCACATGTGACAGTTCGAATCTTTCCGTACTGTTGGACTTCCCTTTGGATTTTTTTACCTTGCTTGAAGATTTTATTGCCATATTTACACGTTTTGCCTAGACAGAAATAAGTTTTAAAAGGAAAATCACTTATAAGTGCTTATATTAAAAAAGAACCACTTACCTCCTCGGATTGGATTGTCTTCAATCACAACATCATCTTTGGAAGCTGCAAAAGCAGAATAAATGAATACATGAATCCAATACTCCAGTAAATTAGATTTGCATTCATATCAATAGAACAAATGTATTTCAAATATAAGTATCTTGTAATTTCTGTATAAAAATTAAATTTTTTAAAGGTGTAATATGTAAATCGATTTATGCTTTACAGTCGCTCTCGTAATAGATAAGGCAGTAGTAGAAATATTTTGGAATAAGCATAGTGAAGGCAGATTAAGAAGATTATGAGAAACTGGAGCTCGTCCTACTCTGATCCAATGCAACATACTGGTAATTGATTAAAATTGAGAACATAGAAATGAAGTAAATGAAAACATAGTAGTGCAGAATGAGATAGGTTCTAAGTCTCCAGAACGTACAAATTACAATTTCTTTTACATAACTACACCACTTTCTGCCTGTTATACTGCCTCATACCTTCTTACATAACAGCAACGACCTGTAACTTTCAATCGATATTTAGTACTTACGACATATGATAGTTTGAGGGCAGCACAAAATCGTTTCCCCATCCTCCTGGTAATAAACAGGCGCACAATTTTTCTCTAACTTTTTCGCTTCTCTAATCTCTAGGTCGCACGCTTTTTTGACACATTCGGACGCTATGTACTGTCCATCGCCTTCGTTGCAGCGACAATTCAGACACGTTCGTTTAGGAGTGTAAATTTCGCCTTCCCTATATACTTTACCATCCACATTGCAAGTTGGAATAGGTTGAGTCGTTTCTGAAGCTAAATTACAAATTAATTACGAATTTGAACGGTTAAAAGATTAATGTTTCCTTACCACAGATAGATCCTGTGGAACAACATTGATCCAAATTGAATTTGTAATGACAGCCCGGTGGTAACATCATGACCCAATTACCGCAACCTCCTTCTGCGCAAAGAAAGCTTCCCTTCGAACTGTAAATTATATTTATAATTGTTAATTGCGTATCCCCTTATTCTATAACTAATAATAACAACATCGTTATTTTAACCAATCGATACTTAGAAATTTTATATCTAATTGTAAGTACTGACTTAGGGTTGCCATCTATAATCTTTCAATATATATGAGAAATGGCAAAAATAATATATAAAACTGAAAAATATTATGAACTTATAAAATAGCGACATCTTACTATCGCTTTTTGACCTAACATTGCAGTAGGATAGACAAATTGAAGCGGGATTTGCTCCTAATGAGTCCCCCATGCAAGGCGGCCATGCTTGCTGTCAAAGCATAATGACAGATTTTAGAAAAATTTTGTGCAAATCGTTTTTGATTGCAGTGAGAACCTCGAGCAGCCTCTGGACAGCTGTTTCAGCCCTGCTTGGGGCTTCTTCAGCAGAAACGTAGCGAACGTTTGCGAATAAATTGGGCAAATCGTTTTTGGTCTGCAGTGGGAATGTCGAGCTACGTTTCTGCTGAAGAAGCCCCAAGCAGGGCTGAAACAGCTGTCCAGAGGCTGCTCGAGGTTCTCACTGCAATCAAAAACGATTTGCACAAAATTTTTCTAAAATCTTTCATTATGCTTTGACAGCAAGCATGGCCGCCTTGCATGGGGGACTCATTAGGAGCAAATCCCGCTTCAATTTGTCTATCCTACTGCAATGTTAGGTCAAAAAGCGATAGTAAGATGTCGCTATTTTATATGTTCATCATTTTTACATCGCAATTGCGAATAAATTGGGCAAGTCGTTTTTGGTCTGCAGTGGGAATGTCGAGCTACGTTTCTGCTGAAGAAGCCCCAAGCAGGGCTGAAACAGCTGTCCAGAGGCTGCTCGAGGTTCTCACTGCAATCAAAAACGATTTGCACAAAATTTTTCTGAAAAATATTATGTTAGACAGTAATGAAACATTATTTTGTTAACACGAGAAAAAAAAACAAGTCAGTTTCGATTATAGAGAATCTTCAGAACATCCCCTGGACAGTTGTTTCCGCTCTGTTTGGCGCCTCCTCAGCAAAAAATTAGTTCTAAAGCTCTATTGCAATGAAACTGACACATTTTCGGATTATCTGAAAATCGAATACTCATACTGACAGTTTAGGTTCCTTCATCGCAGAATGACAGTTTTGGTAAGAAACTGGTTGCTTTTTGTCATTCTCGCATTTAGTTTAATGCCATACAAGTGGATTTCTGTCTGAACGCGACCATTTTGTGTCAATAGCGTTGCCTTCTTAGATCACAGCAGGCTCACAGTCAGCATTTCTAAAGCGGACTGTATTCAAATATGTCGATCACAAACTATAAGTATTTTCATTTCTAAAATGTAGCAATTCATTACACAAAGTGTGATTATAGAAATAAAATAAATTGGAAGGATATATATGAGAATATCCCACATATTTACAATTTGTTATGATATATGAGATGTTGTTTAAATATATGTACCTCATATTAAATATATGAGAGCCGGCAACCCTAGTACTGACTGGCTCAAAATTTGTCATTTAAAGGTGCGTATAGAGACGAAGCCGAACGCGAACCGAACCGTTCGCGAACAGTTCGTTGAAATCATTTTTACAACGAACTATCAGCGATCCAAGGGAAAGAAACGAACCAACCGCGAACGGTTACTATCTGTGCAAACAGATAAGAAAATAACGAAGTAGACACGAATACATTCCAATCTGAACAGTGAAGTTCTTCGTGTTCGTCAGAAAAACCGACAGGAGGTGTGTCGCCACGATTGGTTCACGAACTGTTCGTTCGGCGCTTCAAACCCCATCCCAATCTTGTGAATTTATCGTTCGCGAACGGTTCGGCTCGCATGTGTATACGTACCTTAAGGTTCGTCTTATGAGTAACAGAATAAGAGGGGAGGGGGAGCATGAATTTGGATGGCATTATAAAAAAGCTTCTAACTTACTCGTTTGATGCAGAGCAGATACAACCGAAATAACATGTACGGTCTTGTGGTTTAGGTTGTCCAGCGCGGAGCTTCTGCCCCCGGTATGAACAACCCCCTACAGGGATCTCATATTTACAATCTTCGAAAGATGGACATCCTGTTCCGTTTTCTTTTTTGGGACATCCTATATCTTCATAAAAGTGAATTCCCAGTTTAGAGCAGTCCTCTTCAGCTGAAAGCAACAAACTCGTAATGCTACAAATCATACGTGGGCTGCTGGAAAAGTTTCTGGAAACGGTATGAAAAAACGCATATGAAATTTGGTAAACGGTTCATTGCTTTTCGAAGTATTCGCCTTTGACGTCAATATACTTTTGCATACGCTCGAACCAATTTCTAAAGCACGTTTTCAACTCTAAAGAGGGTACCTCAGAAACCAGTGTCCGGAATGTTTCAGCGGACGAAAATCGCTCAGAACGCATTTTATTTCTGATATTTGGGAACAAAAAGAAATCATTAGGTGATAAATCAGGTGAATACGGACAATGAGTCATTAATTCAACATTGTTGGACAAAAAAATCAACTGTTTGACGGGCTGGCGTTGTCATAATTCGTCGATTTCGATTGTTTCTTCTTATTTGATCGATGACTTCCGGCAAACAAATTGTAGTATACCAATCAGCATTCACGGTTTTTCGATCCTCTAAAGCCACGGTTGCTACATGTCCAGTTAAACCAAAGAAACAAGCAATCATTTGCTTCGCAGCACTGCGTGAACGGACAACTTTTGTTGGTTTTGGTTCATTTTGAAATACCCAAACGGTAGATTGTTGTTTACTTTCTGGCTCGTACGAATAGATCCACGTTTTGTCACAAGTAACGATGTTATACACTAAATTTGTACGACCTCCGTTGAATTTCTTGAGCATTTCTTCGCACCATTTGACACGACCCTGCTTTTGCGCTTCTGTTAAATTGTGTGGGATCCAACGACTCCAAAGCTTTCGTACGTGCAAATGATCATGCAAAATCTGGTGTATTGCTTTCATATCAATGCGTAAGGATGCTTGAATCTCTCGGTATGTCACATGTCGATCTCGTTCAAGCATTTCACGCACAGCATCTACATTAGTGGCAACAACAGATGTTGATGGACGACCTTCACGAAATTCGTCAGTGAGAAAGGTACGTCCACGCTGGAATTCGGCAAACCAATTATAAGCACTGCTCTTTGATGGTGCTTCATCTCCAAAAGCCAAATGAAGCCGAGCGAGGCATTGTTTCGGCGTTAGACCACATTTGAAATCGTAAAAAATCAAGGCACGAAAATTTTCACGCGAGATTTCCATGTTTACACAAAATTATTCTTTCTCAAATGCTGTACAAACAAAACTAGTTCACTTGGATAGGAACTGTCAATAGAATTATAGGCGAAAAACGTAAAATTTTTCAAATATGACAGTTGATAAACGCTAACAATTATAGACCTACTAGATTCCAGAAAATTTTCCAGCAGGCCACATATTAAAATAGAAATACATTTTTTTAAAATTTAGGTTGAGAAGTAAAAAAAACTGAAAGATAATCAAAATTCTTCTTTGTATCTCTGTTAATGACTTGGATAAATTACGTGCGCTTTAATTTGGAAATGAAAAATTCGAGATCAGAGGAAAAGCAAAATTACCTTTCACTGCACACAAGCAAGCAAGAGCAAACACGAATGTAGAGATGAACTTCATGGTAGTGTTGTTACAATGCAACTGACAACGTGAAATAATTCGCGTCTTTTATTGTACACCGTGTTTTCCCATTATCTTCAGCGAATTACCTAGAGGAGCTGGGTATTTACAGTTAGATATAAAATCAAGTACGTCGTCGGAGTTATAAGAAACTCCAGCGGTTTCGGTTTAAATATGCAAATGAATGATAAACAAGTTGTTATTGTATAACAAAATGTAATGTTGTTGTTATTATTTTTTTTTAATATTCGTGACAACAACTCTGGTACAGAAATATTTTATTTTAATGCTTCTGGTTTTTGAATTTTTATAACAAAAATACTTAACATCAAACAAAGAATGAAAATATTTTAATGGTTACTTATTTATTTGTTATGATACTGTAATGAATTCGGGTTTCTAAAATTGGTATACATAATACGATGTGTAGTCAATGTCATGCCGATTATTTTTGTGACGATACTACTCACCGCAAAAAAGGTGTGCACAACATTGAATCGTATTCGGAGGACTATTTAATGAATCAAATCCTTCAATCCCGTTCTATGCAAATTAAAATTTTCATTTGTTTAAAATTATCACCAAAAGTACTAGTACAATATTCGCTGTAATTTGTACGAGTACAATAGGGTACAAGACAATAATATAAAACTATTAATTAAAGCTCTATAATCGAGACTATAGTCAATAACACACACGAAAACACCAAATTTGTACGCTGTTTCTATTTATTATTCTCTTAAATTATAAAATAAAATCGAAAATATTGAAATATAAATCACATGGTTTCGAAAGGCTTGTGACGTCAGTGATCATACATTGTCCTTGACGTTTATGTTGTATGCAGACCCTTGTCAAATAGTTTGAATGTTTGCTCTTAATATGTGCTGAAAAATATAGTTTTAATTTAAGCAACAATTACGAAGTGAATATCTTAAAGAAATTATTATATTTGTGGTGGAAACGGGAACTTTTCGCCATTGAGAAGTAAGGTTGGTAACACTAAATTTTATGAAACGCTTATAAATAATTTATTCGGAGTTCTTGCACAGGTATTTTAACATTATAGCATAGCACAATACTGATATGTTTTACTGTTTATTGTAATAAGTAAAGAGCGGATTCTATGCTAAATGCATATTGCATGCATATTTTGCATATTTGAGCATTTTGTTCAATTTTCGCATATTTCTTAAAAACGTGCATATATATATATATATATATATATATATGCATATTTGAAAGAATTTGTGTCGAAATGAGTAAATTTTTTCCTGAATTCTTAATTCGTCAGAACATGTTGTTGCATTAATTAGGGTCTAGTTTGCACCCTTCTTGGGCTTAAGCAGGCAGAATTTTCCAAGTAGTCAATTAGGGATTTCCAAGTACTTTCTTAACGATGCGGTGGGGCGTTCATGTTTGCAATATTGTTTCATCACTTCTTCACGGATTATTAGTCGGTTATTGCTGCGAACGTTTAGTTCTTCCGTAAAAGTATTTTTGTTTGTGAGAAGTGCAATATGCCGAAAGACAATTCGAGTCTGGTTAATTCCTGGATCAGAAGCTATCCCGAGCTTGCTTACACCAATGGAAGCGTATTCTGTAAAGCCTGTAGTAAAATGGTAAGTTTTAAGTTTGTTTTCTTCCTCCTTAGGTAAATATTTGCTTGGTTCTTGAATATTGAAAGTTCAGACAGTTTAAAAAAATTCAAGTTCTTGTTGTAGATACCAACCCAACGAAAATTTTCGGTCACACAACATGTCGGGACAGAACTACACAAGTCAAAATGCAAGAAGATGAATGAATCGAAAACATTTCAATTACCCTTAGACAGTGGACCGTCGTTGATGACTTCATCTAATGAACAAAAAAAATTTAATGCTGATTTATGCGAGGCGATGATTTGTGCAAACATACCTTTGAAGAAACTGCAAAATTCTATTTTTAAAAGTTTTTTGGAAAAATATACCAAGAAAAATGTTCCCGATCAAAGTACGTTAAGAAAAAATTACGTGCCTCACATCTACAACGATACTCTAAAAGAAGTCAAGAAAATCGTAGAAAATCAATATATTTATTTTATTGTGGATGAAACTACTGATTCTTGTGGGCGTTACATTGTAAATTTGTTAATAGGGTCTTTGCGGGAAGATAAACCTAGTGAATCTTATTTAATAGCCTGTACACAGTTAGACAAAACTAATCATTTAAGTATTTTAAGATCTGTTAATGAATGTTTTATGAAATTTTTCTCACCTAATGTAGTTCCTACTGAAAAAATTTTACTTATGGTATCAGATGCTGCCCCTTACATGGTTAAAGCCGGACAGCAATTTAAAACAATTTATAAAAATTTAGTTCACGTGAGTTGTTTAGCTCATGGATGTAACAGAGTAGCTGAACATATTAGATGTGAATTTTCTGATGTAAATCTACTAATTAGTACTATTAAAAAAATATTTGTCAAAAGTCCCCTACGAGTTCAGTTGTACAGGGAAAAATTGCCGAATGTACCTTTACCTCCCGAACCAGTGTTGACTAGGTGGGGAACTTGGTTGGAAGCGGCAATGTTTTATGCTGAACATTTTGTAGCAATTAAGGAATTGGTTGTAGAGTTTAATGCCCAAGATAGTGCTGCTATTGCAAAGGCATTGGCAAATCAACTGAACTTCATCAAAATGCATTACAGTTTTGTAATACAAACTATAAACAATTTAGAAAAACCGAAAATGTCTTTAATAGAATCCGTTAAAATTGTTAAAGAATTTAAAGAGAATATTTCAAAAGTTCCAGGTAAAATCGGCAGTTCAGTAAATAAAAAATGTTTATCCGTTTTAGATAAAAATAGCGGCTTCAAAACCCTTGAGGAAATTTACGAAATTTTCAATGGAAACTTTGAAATTGACTTAAGTGTAGAATTTTCAGCTATGAGTCACTTTAAATATGCCCCAATTACCTCCGTGGATGTTGAAAGGAGTTTTTCAATTTATAAAAATATTTTGTCAGATAAAAGGCAAAATTTCCTGGTAGAGAACTTGGAAAAACACATTGTTGTAAATTATACTCGAAGATTTTTTTAGTCGTTATAATATTTACTTAATAATGTACATACATAATATACATACTTCCTTCATATAAGCGTTTACAAATAAATGTAAATAAATTGTATAAAATATAATGTTTTTATTTGAATAAGAATGCCCATAAAACACAGTAGACCAGTTATTGCATTATTTGAAGTGTTCGGCCTATCTTGCACATATTTCGCCATTTTTAGTGCATATATATGTGCATATTTCATCATTTTTTAGTGCATATATATGCGCATATTTCATCAAAATTACTCGCATATAAATCCGCTCTCTAGTAATAAGTTTTAAGTGTTCGTATTGATATTAACTTATTACGATTTGACAACATAAATTATCAGCACGGCCTTGGTCAGTAAATGTTAAAATAAATTACTGAAAAAGCCTTTTCTATCAATTTTTTTCAAAAACGAACTATAAATAATTTGGTATAAATTGAATATAGTTACAGAATCTTTTTTAAATATCTTAAAACTCAGCGTATGAAAAATTCTGAAACTTGACTGACAGATGCATCTTGAAGAGTACTTTAAAAAACCTAAATGGAACTTTTGTTGTAAAATAATTAGGAAAGCCAATATTCGAGCACCTTTAAATTAACATGGGTTTTCTTATGTTGCGTGTCAAAATGCATCACCCTGTATATTGTTTTAAGCTTAGAACTACACTGAAGAATAGTCGGAAACGTAGCGTGAACGATGGACGTATGATGTAAAACGAGAACATTTACGCAGATTTAAAAAGGAGTATAATTTAATTTTAACCGTAACTGATCCGTAACCTTGAAAGTTCGTTATCTTTCATCTTAACCGTAAATATTAGCGTGAACAATAAGATGTGTACTTGTTTTAAAGTTCGTGAACTAAAGACACGTTCTGATTGGTTGCTTCTTAGTGGTTACAAAATTCTGTATAAGCACCATCAAACAGTCGTCCTTATTTATACGCAGTCCTAGTTTTACGTCATGTAAAAATGTGCAGACGGGGGTTGAAAACTCACTTTTCATTCTTTTTTGCCCCCAATTCTTTTAGCAATCTGTACAACGTTAAATCTCGAATTCCTTAGTAGCGTTTTAGTTTTCCGATGGAAAGTCAGAAGTCGATTTCCATGGATTGCTCGAATGGCGTTTACTTATATTTTTGGAATTAATAGTCCTTCCTTATTAATAGCTCAAATAAAAATCCAAAGATTTAAATTACAAAATATATTCAAACATAAGAGAAATTTTCGTACAATAACGAAAATATTACAAACAAAATAACAAGTGAATTAAATTAATTAACTAATTAAAATTTAACAATTAACATAAAATTGAAACTACAATATGAAAGAGAGAAGGGGAGATCAACATCAATGCACTTTTATAAAATTTTGTTGTGTGCTGAATTTTAAGCAATAATGAATCTAGTTTATTTAAAGCCAGCCTCCCCGGTGGTGATAACTACACTTTATTTGAATTAAATTAGGACTGATTGAAAAAATAGTGTTTTGAAAATTTCACGATGAGGAAGATTGAGACGCATGACTAACAGACTAAATTACATTCGGAACTGAGGAGACACTTTACTAAATGAGTTCATGTACCGTGGCAAGTGTCTGATCGAATTCCTTTCTAATCAGAAAAGCTACTTGTTTATATGAAAATGATTGTTGGATTTCCAGTCTGCGTGGATTTTGCATTAGGTGTTAGTCTTAAAAAAATCCTGATTATTCATTCTATTTTACTGACAGCAGTTGTTAGGAAACCGATGTACGAATGTAGGCCAAGGTTTGCTTGTAGGAATCAGGAGCCCTTACATAATTATTTCTTCTGTTACACTATGACTCATCGGTGATAATGCTTTATGCAAAATATTGCATAGACCAAGTTCGTATTTTTTAACACAAAAGACCCTTATTCTCATTGCAAGCTGACTAATGCTTTCATTACATAATTTCGCAGCTGCATATATGGCATTTGCGTTTTTCAATTAGTCATATTCCGATAGGAGTTTTCTAATTTAAAGTATCTTAATTAAACGAAGTGTACTGAGTTGTTATTATTTTTATAATAACCATAAGAATCAATACAATTCAATTCTTTATTGGTATACGTCGGGAGTCAGTGTGAACAGCATCATACACGTCAAATCTGTCGTCGAATCTGTATTCTTATAATCAAAATCGATTCTGCACCTGGGCAAAAGAGTTTAGGTTCAGAGATCGAACTACATACTAATTTCTGAACATCAATTGAAGACCATAACTTCAAAAGGGTCTAAGTGCCAAAAACATGTTTAGAAGTTATTAAGTAAGATTGATTTACTGAATCTTAAACGCACATACAGATATCGCCTTTTGTGATTCATTTATTACACTTTTTATTTAGCCACAGGTACATAGACCCTTTTGCATGACATTGAGCTTTGCCCATAGACCCATTTGCTGTCAAAATATCAATTTTTAATTTTTTGGCACTTAGACTCCTTTGAAGTTATGGTCTTCAATTACTTCTTGCTAAATCTAATTTATGCGACGCTAATGGCTTCAATTTTAATTTCATAATTTCATAATTATAATTCGTTGGGTTGCATTTTTACGTAATGCGGATATACCGCGCAAGTAATGCTAGTCGTTCTGGTGATCCACCGATGCCTTTTGCTGCGTAAAGGATTTGCAGTATGCATCCAATTGATCCTCACTACACGACTGCTTTGTACTGATTTGAACTTTAATTTTGAAGTGATTTAATTTTCTAAAAATATTTCTATCATAACATTATTATGTACGGGCCCTAAATATCAGTATGTAACGATATCATGACTACTTTTATCCCTCAAGTTGTGTGCCGCATATATTCGGTAGTCAGATATGAGCTTATCCAGAAATAAAAAATAAATATTTCCATTTGGTCCATACACTTTTTTGATGGTGATTGAATGGGTAAATAAACCAAACCAAATCAAGTTTTGCAAATACAAAACTAAATCTATTGTTCAAAAATATTTATAATTTAAGATTTTCAAAAATAGCTGCAGTTGCCTAAAAGCTGTAAAATAATATGATAAAAGAAAAGTTTTACGAAATAAAGTTAAGATAATAAAACAAGTCCAGCAAACAAACATCTTTAAATGCAATTAGCCGGTGACTTAATTTTAAAGGCATCATCGACATTGCTATAATAAAAATAGCTGTCCGTTTGTAATTTACTTAAATATTTGTTGTATCTATTACAGCTGCTTACAATTGTGATAAAATCGAATACCCTCATTAGGTGCTAACTTGTTATCTTAACCTCAAGCAGTTAAGATAACGAGGGTATTGGATTTTATGTATTTTTCGTGACATAACACTCGTTATCTCAACCGTTTAAAGTGATGAATTAAATAGCAAACGTGTAAACAAGTCATTATGTGTCCACAGTATCAATTAATTCAGTATCTATATGAATTAGTATTAGTATTACATTATTTACACAAGGTGAGCATAAAAGAAATTCTTATGGCTTTTGACATAAAAGAAGGCTCTACGCGCTCTTCGGCTGTACCGAAATACGCATTAAGTATCGTACTTACTTAAATTTTAGCCAAGTCAAGTGAGTAATTTTTTATTGTCATTCTCAAAATGTGAAATGGGTAATGGAAGAGGAAACACTTCGCATCATGTCACGTGAAATTACGTGAAGACACGTGAAGGCACGTGAACAGAAAATTTTACTAGACCCCTTTTTTCACAAAGATGCATTTATATCAGTAGACACACTGCTGTCACTTGGCGCATTATTCTTTTTTTGTGCCTTTTCGCACGATAACGCTTCCACATTACAATAACATTTTACGTGGTTTCTTCTTTTGTTTTCTTTTGCGATTTGACTTACTCCATTCTAGAAACGCTAATCTTTTTTTTTCCGCCTTTTCGTTTTCACACTTTATAGTTAACTATTTGAGCTCTTTTATACACAATTATTATTTTTTTAATTAATTTTTCATCAGTTTGTTCATTTACATTCAACTTACAGATTACATGCAGATTCTCTTGTTCTTTTTGGCAGTCTCACATCTCATTAGATAATCGATATTTTTTTGTTTCTAAATTTAAAATAACTGCCACGCTATATTCAGCGTCTGCACAGTGCTTACATGGACAGCTCACATCTTCGCGCCGATTTTTCATTTGTTCTCATGAAATTCGACGATCGTTTTTTGTTTTTTGTTCATCTTTTTCTTCATTTTGTCGTTGTTTACTTAAGTTCTCTTTTATTTCTTGTCGAACTAATTCTTGTATTCCGTATTATATCTTTATTTATGCGAATACTTTTTTTGTTAATTTTTTAGGCAACATCAACGTTCAGACATTCATGCAATGGATTATTTTAAATAAAGAAATGAAAAGAAATAAATGAAGATTTGATTTTCAAAAGCCTTGGGACGGAAATCGTTGACTTTTCATTTGCCTTCACGAAAATCGGCGATCGTCTTTTGTTTTCTGTTCATTCTATTTTTAATTTCGTCGTTGTTTGTTTAAGTTCTCTAACGTTTTTGTCAAATTCTTGTAATGTATATCTTTATTTAAGCGATTACTTTTATTGCTAATTTTTAAAGCAATGTTTTTTTTGTAGAAATTAATTTTCTTTATTGATCGATAATCGCGCTTGCTCATTTTTTTACCTTTTTAACGCATTCTTCACGTCACATAGTGTGAAATACCTAAAATTAAAAAAAAATGAAGAAGTTTTAACTGGAAAATACTAGAACACAACACCAGGTTATCAAAACAAGACGATTTTGAGATACGTGTACAAGACTTTCTAAAATCAGCAGATTCTTAGTAATTTTGAAAACGTTTGTTCACCTTGCTGCAATAAGAGGATAGGTCCAGTTGTCTTCAAATTGCGATATCACAGGTTTTTAAACTATAATCGATATTGCTTTATCGTGTCAAATTTTAAATTAGTTTTACTTTTTGGACCTCACACAAAATTCAGTTGGCGTATTTTAGGCAAAAATCGTTTAGTTGCATTTCACAGGTGCGATTATTGACGCGGGTTTGGCGTAGATTGATCGACGCGACGTCTGCAGATCAGGTCTCTTAGGTCAAGAAACACACGCAAACTGACGTGTAATAGAAGGAATTCCTTGGACAATCCTAGTCATTAAATCTTACTTGCAGCGGATTCTATTTTTATTAAGAAGCAATTAACGCGCTCGCTTTTTAAAAGATTTAACTAAATTGCTTCTCGAAGGCTCAAGAACAACATTGTCATGCAGACGCTCTAGGATAATATCTCATAATCGACGGAATTTTGCTTGTCTTTTTTATTTCGTTTTTCAGAGAAATTTTTAGACTGTTTGAATTTTCGTATTCAGTTTTGAGCAGCGAATAGTCCGGGTCTGTTGCATGCCTACAGACTGCAAGGCTCCTAACTCATTTGCCTCATTACTTTACCAGCAAACAAATTTAAAGTTTATTGAGTAAATAAATAATTAATTAATTGAGTTCCGGGTTCGTTAAAATAAACTAATAGACACGAAACAGATTATTATTATTTTCAACATTTTTAAACAGTTGTTTTTTATTCAAATTTTTATTTGCGCAGATTTATAATTGTTTTGATAAATAACGAAATCAAGAGAGTTTGCATAACCTGACAGTAGTCTCATCCTAGTATAAATTAATAGGCGTGTTCTTTTTGCCACAAATCTCATCTCAACTCAGATAAACGTCAATTCCGTTGGCATGAACAAGTAAGTATGAACTGTGATTTCGATCTCCTACCTTGTCACTCGTGCACTCCTATTGGTTGCCAGGTTGAAATACACATTCAAACTTACTTGTTCGCGCGAACGGAAATGACGTTTATCTGAGTTGAAGTGAGTTTTGCGGTAAAAAGAACACACCTAATGTTATAGGATTCGTCTGTGGCGTGATATCACGTAATTTCACGTAACGTGGTAATGATTTGTTTTTGCCTTTAACGTACAAGAAGGTAACCTGTATAGAATATAGGCGTTAATCACTGAGGTCTACAACTACCGATGGTACCCTAGACAGGGATGACGAACCCATGACCCGAGAGTCACAGAGTGACCCATTAGATAATTTATGTATGACCCTTGTAGATATTTATAAAGTCTTTGAAAATTTCGTGTTTGTAAAATTTTTTTCCATCATGGTCTTTTACATTTTTCTTCTCAAGAATTCGTTTACCATGGCCCTGTAATTTAAGTTTATTTTGGTGCAAGTGTCAAATGTCATGTTTCAAAAATCAAATTATGTCAACTCTCGAGCGCTAATGGCTGACGTTGGGCTGACGCAGAAAAAATATAAAAAAAGTATTTACCTGACCCACAGCACATTGTTACAAAATTTTTAACTCAAATTTGACCCACTGGTAAGAAAAGGTTCACCATCCCTCTCCTAGAAGAATACTAATTGGCCTCATTACTTTTCAACGTGATATAATTGTTATTATCACCGACTTTAATTGGATATAATGAATATCAAATGCGATCTAAGGATTGACTTTTTTCTATAGTTTTGTTTATTTTCGTACATTGTAACGATTCGTCTTCACTAATTTGGCGTAGAACCAATTCGACGTAAAACAAATTCGCCGTTGAACCAATTCGCCACCGACCCAATTGACCATGGGCCCAATTCGCCGTCCCCTTTTATTTTTTTTTATTTAGCTTGATGACCTTTCAAACTCTTTCTAATTATTTTGGATATCCAGTTAATCTAGAAGATGGTTGAAAATAAAAATAATTTAAGTACGTTCCAAGTAAATTGAAATGGTTGTACTCTTAATTTTCTATTTTAAATCAAAATAATCTCTTAATTACAATTTACACTTAATCATAATTATATGTGTTTTTAAATGAAATCTCCATTTTTTTATAATCTTACTTTCTGTACTTAGTCCAGTTAAAAACTGTCCAGATCCAAAATATTCTCACGTTCGATTCTTAAGGTAAATAGGATAATATATAAATAAAAAATACTAAAAATTTATTTTTAAATCAGTAAAATCAATTCCAAACGCAGCAAAAACGTCGAGCGGATTATGAAATGAAAAGGACCGAATGTTTGCGATCACTGCAATCATTATCGCACGGTCAGTGTTATTATTTCAAAACTATAACGGTACCCAGTTAAGCCAGCATACATCGACAAATTTTTGTAAATAATCCGGGGTAAGACAATTCGTTTCCGTCTTCCATCAAGCGACGGACGTCGCCAGCGTCGCCCCTAGACACAATATCTACACCGTCACGAGAAGGTCGACACCGTCGCCACGAACTTTGCCGCCGCCTTGCCGCTAGAGGAGCTCAAGACGTCTCTGCAATTCCGAACACCCCGAGTTCTACGAGACACTTTTATTGTTAAGACGTATTAATCACAATTTTCTTGTCAAGTGTAGTCAAGTGATCGCATGATACCTTCCATTTAAAAAAATAATAAAGTGGCAAAATAAATTTTTATCAAATAAATACGCTGCGTGTTAGTCATAATCAAACGGAGGATCTAAGAAAGTGAACTGCCTGAAACCAGTTTGAGACAGCGGCAGTCCGACTCGACGCGGGGGTCTAAATCGAAGCGTTAAATGTTCCGCCCGCTTATACGTGATTTTTAATTAATCAGTCTAATTTCGTCACGGTAACAACGCGAATATAATTCCAGAAGCTAACAACAGCTCTTTCTTGAATTTAGAAACAACAATTTAGTTGATTTTAATTAAATATAAACACGACACGTCTCTGCAGCACACTTTCTCGTGCGCATCGTATCCGAGCATCGCAGTCAACCGCGACATTATTGTGAATCATGCCTTCCTAACGAATGCATTATCTCTTTGGCTTACCGATTGTTCACTATCAGCTAGACGCGCTGCGCCGGAAAATATGTTGAGGCGTGTACACAATCTATTTATAACATCGCACCGCTTCGTTGCAATAGTAAAGTGTTTTTTCTATCCGCCATGTGGTCATAATTAAATAACTTTGAACCAGGAAGATCGCAAAGAATTAATTTAATTTATCAATCAAATATTGCATTAGACAGTTTAGTATTGCTATATTGTTTTCTTTGATTGTGAATTTGACAAAAATTTAGTTCCACTTTCGAAATACATTTAGCAAATTTATTAATTGTGTTCTTTTCAGTAACTTGTAATGCAGCTCAACCAAGGGGGCGATAGGCACTCGCAGTTGACGGTACGATTTTTTCCAAACTGATTTAAAACGCGTACCAACTTCTTGCCTTGTTTGAATTCCTGTTTCCCATATTTGCATGCTTTACCTTTAACACAAATAATTAATTTTATGACAAAACATTGTCGGAATATCTACCATTTTCGACAACTCTTTCCTCGCTTATCACGTCATCCGATGTAGCTGTAAGTTTAAAACAGTTAAATGAGGAATGGAACTGAAGAAGATAAAAAGAGACGAACTTACGACATATAAACGTATCGGGGCAACAAAGGGCCTGTTCGTCTTGCCTTTTGAAATATACTGGCGCGCAATTGTTTTCCAAATCCTCTGCGTGTCGAATTTCAACCCCACATGGATTTTTTCGGCAGTATGGTTTACCCTCAAATTCACCGTTGAAATCGGAAGTGCAAAGGCAGGTGAGGCATGTATCCTTGGGGAAAAATCTCTCACCTTCATGGTATGTTTTACCATCGACGTTACACGTTACAGCAGAAGGAAGAACATCTAAAGAAGATTTTTTTTGTTATAGAAATTTCCGAAAAAAAAAATCAGCTCCATACGTACCACAAACTGTTTTAGTAGAACAGCAAGCCTCCAAACTGTATTGTAGATAGCATCCTGGACGATTAGGGGCACCCCATGATCCGCAACTGCCTTGGGCACATATTATTTCTCCCCTACGAAAATTACTTAATTATTTGGGGAATATACAAAATTAATTATTTTGCTAAATCTTCATTTTTATTTTGGCTTATCCTAGAAGCGTTAAAGGAATTAAGAATTTATTGCTTGAAAGTTTTGGAAGTTTGGCTTTTCTTACTATTTTTTTTTTTTTATGTTAAAAAATATAAAGCGCTTACTTTGTCTCATTTTCTGCCTTGCAAAAACACCCGAAATTGCACGCTGTGTCATTAATTTTGGACCTGATCGACTGCTTGTCTTCAAATTCAAGTCCTTTGTATAGGCACTTCCCTTTTGGTCTTTCGAATTTGCAGTCGTCGAATGATGGACAACCGCCGGAATTCTCTTTCTTTACACATCCAATGTTCTCGTACAAATTAAGGCCCAATTTATTACATTCTAGATTGGCTGAAAATAATCAAGCTCAATTAATTTAGTCGTTAAATAGAGGCAAAAACATCATTGTCATGGAAGCTTCACTTAAAAATTTTGAGCAAAAACAGTTTTATTTACTATACAGGTTGTTCATTTGGAATTAATCTCCGAAATGAAAAGCGTGAGTGTACGAAATTCCAAGTTTTAGTCCAGTGACTGTGGCACTCACTAAACTAAACTTGGCATTTCATAAACAGTCAATCCTTTTAATTTTGAAGTTTCAATTAATATTACCATGATTATGGTTAATCAAGTAAAAATAAGTCAAATGCTATATTTTTTAATTTGCAACTTCAAAGCCAACGTGGCATATACTAATGTATGAATACTGAATGAGATGATCTTCTTCTGGCTACAAAGCCGAAAATGTTCAAACTCGATTTGTAAGGATTCGAAATTTTCAGTACTCATAAATAAAATAACTTACAAATTAATATGATAATATTGCGGATAACGCGGAAACAGAATACGTGCAAGGTCAGCCTTGAAGAATAGCATCTCGTTATCTTAAAATTTTCGGAATCTGACTACGTTTCGGTGCCACGTAAAACTGAGCGAGTATTTTCTGCGAGCTAACATCTTGCAAAATAAGCAACGTTGCAATTAATTATGCAACAGATGGGAATTTTCCATGAATTTTCAGTGCAAGTGTTTGATGTGTCCAGCTGTCAAGGAAATCGGGTGGGAAAAAGTCTTTAAAAAATGCTGCCAGCATCTAATGAAAGAAGTTCCAGAGTTCCTGATTTGGCTGACTGTTAACGCATTCCTTTTTCTTCGTCGAGATTTTTTTTTTAATTTTTATCATTTCCTCAGTTGTAATTATATTCGCGAATGAAGAAACAACTTTTCACAGTGTGATTTTTAGTTTACGGTAAACAATTTAATTATATCCAAAATTTAGTTAATTCCGTGTTCCGTATTCCAAGAAAGATTCCCGCCCGGCGTTGGTGAGTTAAAATAAAAATCATTATTGCGCATAACGCATAACAAAGGATTATTTGAGTACTGATTTATTCGTCCCTTCTTATGGAACTATATTCTAGCTTCAGCTGTATTTTCAATGTTAAACTTTTGATTAGATTAGATTAAAATTATAAACTTTCTTTTTTATAATAATTGCAAAGTACATTTTTTTGTTTTAACAAAATGCCACGCTTTTATTTGAATATATTTTATTTAAATTTTAAGTATTTTTATTTGAAATATTTTCATAGGCAACTTATTATTTATTCTTTATCTGATGGCAAAATAATCTAAAATAAAGAGTGAAAGAGACCGAACCAATCTCGGCTATTCTGAAAATATAAGTAGACGCCATTCGAACAAACCGTGGAAAACAAAGTAGAAATCCATTTTTGGCTTCCTTCCAAAAGCCGAAACGCTACTAACAAAAAAAAGTTCAAGTTTGTACGAGCCGCTAAAAGAATTGGCGGCAAAGAAGGGTGGAAGGTGGGTTAATTTGTACTATGACTTGGTTGAAGCAGCTGAAGTAATTACCCTTATTTACTTTTATTCTGTCACATTTTCAACAATCCTCCGCGCGTTTACAAGTACATTATAATCTTTCTTTTATTGCAGAGCAGTTTTGTAACAGTTTATTACAAATGGCCTGAAAGACGCCAAATACAAACAAAAAATTATAAACAAAATTAAAATTTAAACTAAAACAAAATTAAGCAATAACAACAGAAAAAAATAATAATAAATTAAATAAAGAAATAAAATAATAATAATTAGAAAAAAATAAATAAATAAAAAAATCTACATATTTCCAACTTAGTCACAAAAAATACAGGTATGCAAGATAGATATATACAGGGTGAGTGATAACAGGCGAAAAAAAAATACAAAAACTCTTCAAACTGCGTTCCTTGAACTCTAATACAAAGATATTACCTTTTGAATTTAATTTTAATTAAAAGAAACTTTCACTTCTTGTAGCTTCACAACTATGCAATTTAGGACATAGGTTTATAGGAAGTTTTTTTACTTAAAAAAGTCATACTGTTGCGCTTATTATGATTCATCCTGTATACACAATTTTTTTAATACCTGTTTTCTAGATATGTAATGGAAATATAATCCGTTAATGTCTAGGGTTCGAAATCTTTCCAAAAACAAAAAAAAATACAAATAGTACTTTTTTAAACCGTTTATGATTTTCTAATCTGTCCTGATAGGCAATTGTAGAGTTTGATGCACATGGAGACATAGATACGTAAAGCAGCATATAGATAGGAATTGGTAAAATAATTTCGGCCGCAATTTTAATATTTCTACGCAGACACATCTGATGCTTGATGGGTATAATCAGATTCAAAATAAGAGTGGAACACACTTTTGTTAATTATAAAATTTCATCTGAGTATCGACGCTGAAGAGTAGGCAGATTGAGGCCTCAACGAGAATTCTAATACTTTCTTGAGAAAGGGCTACAAAATGCCAATCTAACGTCGAGCTATCTCGAAACTTACTATCGTGGATACTTTTTTTTGACGCAAAATTAAAAATACCGAAAATTTTGCTGGGTGAACTGACACTTACAATATTTTTCATTTTCAGAAAAGCGGCTGACTTTTATTAATTGTTGTTTATCATCCGTAACTGACAGTTTGTGATTACAGCTCTCCAGCAACGTTCTTGGCATTATTAAACTTTCGTCAACAAAGGTGTCCAATTCTTTTTGGACACGACAGTAGATAAGGTTCAGAAATCTGTAAATATTTCTTACCGTGAACACATCTACAGGTTGTGTCACTTGCGTCTGGTTACGTCATGGAATATACGAAAGAGAAATAAAGAGGTAATCATGCCCCAGAAGATATACAGATAAAGCCACTCTAAGTAGACACAGAATTTAAATTGACATGCGTTAGCATCATACTTGCGCTCACGCTGTAAGAATGTGGAGCGATCGGTATACATATACTTTACCATCTGCGAGCATTATCGGAACAGATCGATCTTAATTAATTAATGAAATACAATCTGTATAGTATATATACACATAGTATACAATTTTCGTAGTGTACGGTTAAAGGTTAAAAATATTTTTTTAATACAAATTATAGATAAATAAAATAGTTTTATTTATTTTCTCTAACTTTTATCAGTTTTTTTGAACTTTTGAATATTGTTTCTGTACATCAAATAGTTTAGTTGATAAAGGCAACAGTTGTGCAACATTATGAGTATAATATCAACAATTTTGGTAGTTAAAATTAAAATAATTATTTAATTATGACAATTTGCAAGATTTCAAAATTAATACGCAATTATAGTAATCTTAGATGAAGTGGCTAATTTGATAACAACATTGTTAGCAATAATTACTGTCCATATCTCACTGAGTACTGATAATTTGTTATTAATTTATGAGTATGTTTGCATTATTAGAATGAGAAGCACAAACAATATAAAAAATTAACCAAAACCCTAATCAGCTGAAGTATTAAAAAAAAATTACCTTTGCTACTTTGTAGAAACGCAACTAACAGAACTGTATAATAGTAATAATGCATCGTTACGTTCAAAATGCTGAAGTAAGAATGGATATGATTCAATCTCAGCGGTTAGGTTGGGTATTAATCACTTTTTGTTAGAAGATACAGTAGAAGTAGATTAAAAAATAATAATTTTAACTTCACGAAACTTAATTTATCATTTATTTATTCACCGTATTATTAGTTTTATTATGTCGATTAACTCTAGTAGAATTAAGCCTGGGAATTTCGAATCGTCTCTGGTATTATTTGTTTAATTTATTCTAATTGGAATTATACTGTAGGCGATGTCTTGACAGTAGAAAATAAATTGAAGGTTGTATTCCAGAATTAAAATTACTTAGCATCAAATATGCAAATGAAGTTACAAGAATCGCTTGTCTCACATACGTGTTATTCAAATTCGTCGTTTGGTTAATAATAATTTCTGACAATATTAATTTTAGTGTGTTTTTCGCTGAGCTAAATTGCCGACGAAACTTTCTTTTTTGCTTGAGGCCAGACAATCCTGTCCAATTTAGGTACCCACAGCAATTCAGTTAGGTATCCATACGCCACTTCTATCTAGTTTTGAACAAATTTCGAGATGAATTACGATTAGCTGTTTAATTTATCTCTTTCGTAAGTTGATTAAGTTTAATTAGGAAGTTGTATAAATATAGTATTTTGTTTTTGTAATTTAAATTTGCTGCTGAAACTTTAGCCTGAAGTTGCCGGGCGAAGCTATTTTACTTCATTTAACTCTGTTTGTTTTCTTTTGGATTAAACTCTTTATTCTCTTCCTGAACGCTGTGTGAAACTTTACTCGAACTTTTATATTCCCGAAAAAGTTCATTTCTTAAGTTAAATTAAATAAAACAAAATTACTTAATTCTTATAAAACTCGTTATTAAAACAATAACTCATTAGTCCTTCGCTTTATTGTTTGCTGTTTGTTTATTAAAGACAACATTAATACATAATTAATAATACACAAAAAGATTAAAAAAATAAACAAACTAGAAGCTGAGCCTGATTTGACGGAATTAGAAAAAAAAATATTAAAAACAATGAAAAGCAGACAGTAAAGAAATAATTGTAAATAATTAGTCCTTTGATTAGAATTAGAAGTAGAAGAGGTTTGATACGTATAAATTTAAACGACACATTTTTGACAAAATTAAATTATTTTGTGATATTGTCACGATTAGATTTTTACAACACAATTTAAAAATTACGAAAATAATCAACACAAACTTTATGTGTAGTGAGTGCGTAATCACATTCCAGTTACGAAACCCACAACTCAGCAGCGAAAAACGACACGCCGATGATGAAACCGGAACGCGAGCTCGCAAGTATTCCGCGTACTCAGGGTTATTTCGCAACCGAGTTAAAACCAGCAAGTTTTTGTAAACAAACGCGTATAAATACGCCGAGCCGAATTTGGAACTGCAGTTGTTAACTAAGCTATTGATGCGATTCTCAAAAAGGGCTTCGCCCAGCCCCAACGATGGTCGTCGTCATTTCCCCTGGGCTGGAACTGTCATCATCCTTGCGTCGAGGACAAAGAGGAACCTCGAACTGGCAGAAACAAACCGCGACCCCCAGAGATTAATCTGAACCTAGTATTAAAATAAAGAGGTATATTTTGAAATCAAATTGTTTAAAGAAAATCTCTACCTACGCCCCTACAACCCCCCAACTCATTAGTCCTGCGCTTTATTATTTGCTGTTTGTTTATTAAAGACAACATTAAAAAATGTATGCTTCACATTTCTTTTATTATGAGTTGATATCCGCACAAAAGAATTACAAAAAATAAACAAACTAGAAGCTGAGCCTGATTTAGCGGAATTAGGAAAAAATATTAAAAACCAAGAAAAGCAGATAGTGAAGAAATAATTGTAAATAATTAATCCTTTGGTTAGAATTAGAAGTGGAAGAGGTTTGAAACGTATAAATTTAAACGACACATTTTTGACAAAATTAAATTATTTTGTGATATCGTCACGATTAGATTTTTACAACACAATTTAAAAATTACGAAAATAATCAACACAAACTTTATGTGTAGTGAGTGCGTAATCACATTCCAGTTACGAAACCCACAACTCAGCAGCGAGAAACGATACGCCGGTGATGAAACTGGAACGCGAGCACGCAAGTATTCCGCGAACTCAGGGTTATTTCGCAACCGAGTTAAAGCCAGCAAGTTTTTGTAAACAAACGCGTAAAATAGGAAAAGAGGAACCTCGAACTGACAGAAACAAACCACGACCCCCACATTAATCTGAATCTAGTTTTAAAATAAAGAGGTATATTTTGAAACCAAATTGTTTAAAAAAAAAGCTCTACCTACGCCCCTACAACCCCCGACCCTACATGATGAATCTCCCCAATAGCGTGACATGGCGAAGACTTTGTCGTGACAATATTTAATTACACATTTTGTAAAACCTTAACTTCAATGGACACATAAAAGACGAGATAATTTTTTAATTAAATACATACCAAGGCGGCTAAAATTGTTGTTTTTTTTTTTTAATTAAGCAATGTTTAACTCCAAGAAGCAATTAATGTAAAAAAAAAGACGCACAAAGATCGACTTAATTAGCGTAAGAGACTCAAGTTTCTGAAACTGATAGCTTCCCGTGACGCTTCCTCTTCTCCTCTAATTAGAATTTATTCAGGAAAGACTTTTAAGCAGATGAAACTAAACGCAGTTGTCTGCACCAGGACGCCAGATTTAATATGTACATGAATTTCAATTTTCAGACGAGATTATCCCGAAGTTTTCCCGCGAGCTTCGCTCCTATTTTCCCATCGACTTGAATGGTTCGCTTTGTAACTTGTTTCTTTATGTAGAAAATATTTGCACGTCTGAGCAACTCGCGAAATATAATTTCCATATTTTACTCGACTTATCACACCCACACAGATAAATAAAACAAGTAACAACTCATAAAAAGAGGTTCAAAACAGAGCTGGGAAACGAAATTTTATTTTTATTTAATACAATTTTTGTGCTAGTTGCGGGGGTGGAATGCAATTCACTTTTATTAAAAAATGTGAAATATTACTCATTTGAGTGTGTGGTAAAGTTTGGAAACACTTTAATTATAATAAACAACTCCCGGATAAATATATTTTAATTCCATGCCCCGCCTACTATCAATATGCGGCTCACAGTATGGGTATTTCACAGAGAACCAATAGAAATGCGCAGTCAACTCGTTACTTAGATTATTTTTAATATCTAATAAAATTAGCGTGCACGTCATTAAAAAAAAATGGAATTACTCCTCCAGAGAAGTAAATGGTCGACGAAATATTCAAAGTTGCGGTTATCAACGCCCATGGAAGGTAATATGTGGTCGATTTGTGTTTTATTTTGCACGACAGTCAGTTGATTAAGCTCCGAATTCAAACATATTTGAAACCGGATCCTGACAATAAGTATTATGGTCAGTGGCGGCTCGTGATGATTTACTGCGGATGGGCAACAACTGCAAAAGGGAAAGTGAGTGCATTTTCCAAATAAATTTGTTCCTCGGGTCTTGTAATTGTTTAAATAAATTTAAGGGTGAGATTTACTGAGCTTTTTCTCAACTTTCCAACGCCTTTTACCCCGAAAACAATCGACGAACGCGTTCTTGAGTTACAATCAAACTTCAAAAGCGCTGCGTTTTTTATTTGGTCAATTAACTGAACGTCTCTCCCTCCATTCGCGATCGCGCTTGTAATTTTTGAATCAAATTTATGCGGTGGATTTACAGAGCTTTTTCTTGGCTTTCCAATGCATTTTGCCAAAAAACAGTCGACGAACGCATGAGATACAATCAAAGTTCAAAAGCAACGCGTATTTGCTCAATTAACTGAACGTCTCTCCCTCCTCTCGCGATTGCGCTTCTAATTTTTGATTTAAATTTAAGGGGGGGATTTACAGAACTTTTCCTTAGCTTTCCAACGTCTTTTACCAAAAAACAATAGGTGAAAGCGTTCTTGAGTTACAATGAAGATGCAAAAGCAACGTGTTTCTTATTTGCTCAATTAACTGAACGTCTCTCCCTCCCCTCGCGATCAGACTTGTAATTTTAGAATTCAATTTAAGCACGGGATTTACTGAGCTTTTTCTCGGCTTTCCAACGCTTTTCACCAAAAAACAATCGACGAATCGACAACAACTGCTAAAGGGAAAGCGAGTGTATTTTCCAAATTTGTTTTTCGGGGTTGCCCGGACGAGGACCGGAACATGTAACTTCATAAGACAGGGTGGGCACTGCCCACCTTGCCCACCTCGACGAGCCGCCACTGATTATGGTTTCAGTTTGCAAGGCTATATCTTGAAGCTGGATGGCCAATATACGTACCCAAAAGACTGAATGTTTGGCTTAAATAATTACCAAAAACGAAAGTCACCAGAAGCAGAATGTAATTTAAGACTATTTAGAAAAAAAATCAAATATTTGTTATAGGCAGGCAGCAGAAGTTTCAACAGAATCAATCTAACTCAAATAAAAAATTAAAAATATGAAAAACTACAACTCAATAAAAATGAAGTCCAATTCAACAAAAAAAGAAAATAAAAAATGAGAAGAATTAAAATAAAATAAAAATAACCCAATTAAGATTAGGTCCATCCAAATCAACTCGACTCCTTACCCAACCTAGATAATAAATTTAAAAAAACAAAAAAAAAATATAAGGGAACTATATTGATGAAAATTGAATTTAACCCAACCCAGCTTAATTCAATCTAACACAAATAAAAAATTAAAAAAGTTATTGGAGATGAAAAAAAAAAATAATTGCAACGCGTCTTAAAGTCAAGTCCACTCGTCTAAATTTAACTAAATTCTGCCCAACTCAAGTGAAAATTTTAATATCAAAGAGAAATCTAAAGTTCAATTTTGAGTTCCAAATCGAAGAGTCAAAATTCCATTGCAAGTCTAACGCAAGCCAAGAAGGCAAGAAGAAGATTAAAATTATTATTTTTATACCTTAAAGAAATTAGAAAACTCAATACAACTAAGCAAACCATAACTCAAAAAAAAAATTGAAAAATCAATAATAAATTAACTCTAATTTTGCTCTAACTTAGTAAGAAAAATTCTGAACTAAAAATTTAAAAACCAAAACTAAAAGTCAGAACTGCACTGAAGGGCCAACGCAAACAGAGCGAATTCAACTTATCCTAAAGAAGTAAAGAAAATCAAAAAAAATAAGGAAAAATCTTCTTTTAAAAACAAAGTTAATATCATTAATCAGCAACAATGGTTGGTGGTGTCAGTGGCATTGTTACCGACCCCCCCCCCTCCCTCCTCCAACAATACACTTAGCCAAATCGTTTACAAGTGTAAAGGTTCGAATATTCAGTACGCAGAGGTGCAATGTTTTTATAAAAGAAAAATATGTTACGATTAAATAATATTATAATGAATCATAACGCGTACAAGGTTAGAACCAAACAGCAAAGGCAGGACTTCTTCGAATTTTGCATGCGATGCATAGCGCTGCGTCTGCAGGAGAATGAGATCGAGCGTACGAAAGCTGCAGTTGGGACTCAGTTTACGCACTCAATTAACGCTGTTTTGCATAGCAAATGCATCAACCGGTATTCCTCACTTACGTAACAATGAGGAAGGGAAAAGTGCTTAAGTAGAGCGGGACCGTACAAGAAATCGATCTTCAGGGTCGCTCGAGTGAAGCCTCTAGACCTAACTACGCGCTACGTTCCTCGTTTAGCGGTTTATTTTCTTTTTTCGGTCAGTTTCCTCAGTTTCAAATTAATTTCACCAATGAACTCTTAACGGCGTATTTGCTTTATTTTATAATCAATTGAATCGTAACTGATTTTTTTTTTATTAATTTAATTTAAATTTTGTGTTTCAAGAAAGATTCTAGACAGCGTTGGTGAGTTGAAAGAAAAATTCGTTTTTAACGCGTAAAGAAAAGCTATTTCCTAACTCAGGATTTTTTTTGTTTTGCAATGAATATTCACCTTTCTCTCCAAAATATTTTTCCAAATTTATTTCTGTATTTTCATTGGCATTTACTTATTTTTGTATTCTTGAATTTTCGATTGTTTTTAAAATTTTTATTTAATATTTCAACATCACAGTCGGTCTTAATTAAAAAATAAATTTGTTAAGACCAATTTCCTTTTTATATTGTAAATTAAATTTCAACAACTGTTCAAGAGTTTTGAATTCGATTTCTAAAGCGGAAAAAATAGGGATGTTTAGTTCTAATTTAATGGTTTTCAATGAACTAAAGAGAAGGATCATTTAGGAGTTGGCAACGCTTGGTAAACATCGCTAATTGTTTGATGACATAATCAACTGAAATAATTGTTTAATTTTTAAGAACCGCGAAATCTTAAGAGTGTGTTTGGTTAAAATTTTCGATTCACTTGAAATCACTGGAAATTGTCTGAAATTTAAAAAAAGAAAGTCAGAATTAGTGACAAAATCACTAAATTAGATGTTACCCACAAAATAACGGCCATTTTCATAATCAGACTTTAAATCTAAAGTTACTTTAACCTAAAAAAAAATACATTTGTTTCCCCGTACTTAAAGTGACTTTAAATTAAATCTTCCTTAAAGTCTGATTATGAAAATGGCCATAGTACTCCTAATCGATTTTCTATAATTTAACAGAATGTTTTGTTAAATGCAGCCAACTGTTTAATTCTCTAAAGCTGGTTGCAGAGTCAGACAAATGAATGTAGCCGCTGCAACTATTGGGTCATAGCTAATACGCATTACGTTCAGACAATCAGAATAATTGGAAATTTAGTAAACTCTAGTTAGACAGTGTTTTTTTTTTATTTGGTCCTATAAGTACATTTTATAAACTTAATTACTTAATTATTTATTACTGTTTATTGTTAAAAAATAAAATGGCAGAAATAAATTAAAATAATGCTCGTGGAAATGAACATTACTCTCTTTTCATGTCGGTCAGTATACATCAGGGGACTGTACGGAATCGAAATCGAACGACATAGATGAAGATTGAAAACGGTCGATGAACCTCTAAGTGTTTTTTTGGACTCCGATATTGCTTTCTTTTCGTGTCGGTCAGAATAGTTCAGGGGTTCTCTACGGAGTCGAAATCGAATGATATCAATGAAGACTTGAAAGCGGTCGATGAAGTTATAGAACTCGTTTGGAGGTCGATGAACCTCTAAAGGTTTTTTAGGACGTCAATGAACTATTGAACCATCGGTGTTGGGGGTTATGAACTCTTGTCTAGTGAAGACCTATCTGAATAGTTTATTAAGAAATATTAGAAGAAGATTAACTATCTCGGAATGACGATGTTATTTACAAATAATATTAAATAAATTAGAATTAAATTAAATTCTTACTGGCAGTTCTGAGTTCCGGTTATTCATAACGTATACGCAGCGTTTCCTTTTAGGTGTCGCAACCCCCTGATGAGCAGTGTTCTGATTCACCCCCCCCCACCCCACCCCCCTCTGTAGAATCTTGAGCTTGAACACTGATGCTAAACGATTATCAAATACTTTTACATTATTCTTTTAAATTTGGACGTGTCATTACATTTCGTAACACATTTGTTTTAATGTATTGACACTTTTTTCTAAAACTTAACATAAGAATATTTACATTGTATGTTTAACGTAAAAAAATAAAACTTACGATATATGTACAGTTGCGAGCTTTAAATTTTCGTCGTTACTGTCAATCAAATAATCAAAACGTCCAGAAATTAGAAATTTTAATTTGTGTTTTACCAACAAAGTATCAAAATAAATTAATTGTTTAAAAGACTATTACTAGCATTTAAAATAAGACACAAATCTCGTTAATTTTAATCAAATACAAGTTTGGTGCAATCCTTTGAACAATTAATGACGATCAAAATTTACTGCTCGAGACTTTATGTATATGCAATCTCTTGTAAAAAACTAATATGTAAATTAGTTGCAATTTGCGTTTCATTTTTGCTTTAATTTATCCTGCTGCGCTCCCCAGGGGGGAAGATTTACGCGCCCCCCCCCACCCCAGTGGGCGCACCCAACAGTTTGGGAAACGCTGATGTACAGACTCTAATTTCAGTTAAAGTTTAAAAAATAAATATTGACGCAGGGATCACGGTTACATTTCAACTGTTTTCTACAATCTAAAAGTAGCCGCCTTGATTTTGAGCCTTTTTGCTTTAAAGCGTGCCCCACTTCTTCTGTTCGTGGCTGTACCTAAACATTATGCTCAACCAACTCAAAGAGATCTTGAAATTAATTTTTCGAGTGTGAATATATCTTAGTGAATTAAACAGTAGTACAAGTGGAACAAATTTATAAAGAAAAGAAACTAATACTCGCAAACAAATCAAATAATAGCAAAAGAAAATTTTAAAGAAAGGTGCAGGCTTAAACAGAAAATAAAAATTAAATAAAAATTAAATAAAAATACGCCCGCAATACTTATGGCAATTATGAAATAAACTGGAAAAAAAAGGAAAAATTCCTAAACCCAAACGCATTTTGAAGAGTTCTGCAAAAACTTAGTAGGTACACTATTGAAAATTGTGTGTGATTTGCGATTCAGTGTGAAAATTAAAGTAAGTTTAGTGTGAACATTTTTTACATATTACACAAAAACACAAAATTTCGGTGTGGACCGCAAGTAAAACCCACCGGTGTTATTATTTTTAACAGTGTAGAGAAAGATAAAATAAAACGAAATAGATGATGGTAAATATGATTTAATATTTAAGTAAATTCTAGATTAATTTTTTAGAAGTTTTCTTTTTTAACATTTAAATTAAATATACAGTGTATTTCAAAAAGTATGCTACAAACGGGATTTTTTTTTATTATCGATTTTTCTAAAAATTTATGAATGCAGGAAAAAAACGCTTCTGCATCTCTTAAAATCAAATTAGGATATGTCAAATGAAATTTTTCTTGAACGGCATACAGCGTGGACACCGAGAAATGAAGACCGCTTAAGAGTAAAGTGTCCTTATTTTATAAAATACAGGAAAATGTCATAAGGATAAGTTGTTCAGAATTAAAAGTTATAGATATGCAATTACAGCCTCTTATTTTAAAAATATAAAAAATACAGGTGGGGTTAAAGTGTCCGCTAAAATAATATGAATAGGAGAACATAAAATTCGTTCTTATTTTTCAATTATTTAATTTTTTCTTAGTGATTATTTCAATGCATTCTGAAATTTCATGCTTTTTTGTAGCATGGTAGCAATTCATTGAAATAAACACTCAGAACGATATGAAATATTTGAAAAACAAGAACAAATTTCGTGTTTTCCTTTTCATATTTTTCTGGCGGACATTTGAATTCCACCAGTATTTCTTAATGTAGTGTGAATAAAGCTTGGTTCACAATAAATTGCATTTCTTTTGTTTTTGAAATAGGAAGCTATAATTTCGTATCTAGCTATAACTTTTAATTCTGAACGACTTATTCTTGACCGTTTCCTCTACCTTGTGAAATAAGGGCACTCTACTATTAAGCGGTATTCATTTTTTAGTGTCCACGCTGTATACCATTCAAGATAAATTTCATCTGACATCTGCCAGTTTGATTTTAGGAGATGCAGAATTGTTCTGACTGAATAAATTATATCTTTTGAAGTTAGATCTACTTAAAATAGTTTATTACGTGCTTAGAAACAGTAAACAGTTTATTAATAGCTTGCTTAAAAATTCTTTAAACAATTAAAAGTTGATAAAAACAATAAATTAATTAAAATATCGGAAATATGAAATGTTTGAATCTGTTTCGTTGGAAAATTGTGCAGCAACCGACTTAAGAAAAAGATTTTTTTGCAAATACCACAATATTTTTTTAATTGGATTTGATAGATATATTTTGTTTAATTCAACGGTCCACTTCAACTTAATTTTGTGAAACATATGCGGTGCTATTTGAGAAGAAAGTTGAGTATCGCTACACAAAAACGTCATTTAATGATATTTAACAATATTCTAATTTGTTTTTGTTTCGCATTACCTTAAAACTCCTATAATTTTTTGACGGATAACACAAAAACGAATTATCCAATTACACAATACGTATACACATTTGGATTCAAAATAATTCAGAGAATCGAAATATGTCAAAATATACAAGCTGTTCTATTTAAAAAGTGAAAACTTTTTCGCTCATCCTGTATATAGAAGAGGCTACTGCTGAACTGTTACCATGAATAAAGTCTACATAAAAAAAAACCGTGTAAACCCATATTTTTAGTTTCTTGTATTCGTTAATAATTAAAATAATAAAGAGGGGGTTCTCATTTATAAAACTGACCCCGTACCTTAAAAAGCCACTATTTGCAGTCACTATTTTAGTTATTTCTCGATTTTAATTGCCGATTGTTAGGAATAGAATAGTAAAACATCAAATTACATATTGATGTACTTAATAAAATACGTAGCGAGGCATAATGAAGTAACGATTTGTTTGTCGGACCTGATAAAGCAAAGTGTAATTTCCTGTTTGCTGAGTATGCAGTAAACTACATGAAAATGGACTAATAAGCCGATGATAAAGCAACCATAAATTTTGCAGGGTAAATAACTCATTGCCTTTAGCATTTCATCCACGTGAAATATTACGACGCTTTTTCATGTTTTCGAGGGTGCTTTTGAATCTTCTAATAAGTACTTTCTGTTCAGTCATATCTGGCGTGGAGAAGGAAATAAATCGAGAAATAACATAATGATGGTTAAAAGCAGTACGTAAGTATAAATAAACAATAAGCAAGCAATAATTAAAAAAGAATCGGCACGGTACGACTTGTTTGGCGCTTACTGTATATTATACTAAATAAAGTCTCTATATTGAATTAATATTGAACTGCTCGAAGCGCCATCTTTTGTCCCAAAAGGGAAAATTAATTTAATTTTAATATCGATACTTTCTTTCGTCTTTAAATTCTCAGTAAAAAAAACTATATTTTCTAATTTAATCGAAAGTTTTAAATCTACGTATATAAGAGTTATTCAGAGCACCATCTGTTGTCCGAAAGTTAAAACTATTGTATTTACTTGAATTTCATAAAACAATATTTCATCGTCACGCCGACGTTCTCATCAAATCTGATAATATTGTTTCGTCTCTACATTCTCATTAAAAACAATTATTTTCGAATTAAATCAAAAATGTAAAATTCACTCACGTATGTATCATTCAGAGAGCCTTTTGTTGTCCAAAAGTAAAACTATTTTAATCTAATTTCGTTTAACAGCTCTTCATCTTCATAATCTTTATGATCTCCATTGCAGAATAAAAAATAAAAAATTGTTCTCGCGATGGAAATTGTTCTCAAAGAGCCATCTTTTGGCCAAATCAGAAAAGAAATTAGTTTGAATTTCCTCTAACAACATTTCATTCCCAGATCCCAAATCTGTCTTCTAACTTAGCAATGATTTTAATTGCAAAATTTAATTGAAAATCTAAAATCTTGGTGTGTAATAGAGTCTGTGATTATTTAAAATGCCATCTCTGAACAGTAAATGAAAGCAATATTGTTTTAATTTCAGGTAGAATTAACATTCTCAGCAATGACTTCGGTTTGACAAATTTAGAGCACTATCTCTCCGCTCACGTATCTTCGTTTGTCTGAAAATGAAAGCTACATGAATCGAGTGATTTTTCAATTCAAAAAAAGAAAAAATATTTTTCTTTAAGTTTAAAATGAAAATATAAAATTGAAGGGTGACAGTAATTATTCACAGGGTGTTAATATTTTCGTGGCCAGAAGAGAAACGCTGACATTCTCATCAAAATCTTAATATTAAATCTTTAAGTTAAGTCTTAAAAAACCGTGTTTTTTATAACTTATTACTTTTTACGTAAATAAAACATTTTTTTTAAAGAGTACGTTTTCTGTCTAGGTAATGTGTAAAGAAATGAAATAAAGTAATATAATTCCATCGACCATTAATAGTTCAACTATCCCCAAAAGACTCCTAGTCCGATTCTCATCGACCCTTTTTAAATTTTGATTGACCCGCTGGGGGTCTATGTCGCCCCTTCGGGAACATCTGTTATAGAATTTAATAAAGAACATCATAATAATAATAACGTGGTATATTACTGACTTAACAATAATATTTCGAACTCTACATTCAACAGGTCCTTTGCTATCGAGTTCTACTTCTTCCAAGCTTTTATAAATAATTATTTTATTATTATAATATACATAAAACGATATTTAAAAGGGCGCTTTTCTACGTAAAAAAAATTAAATAGAGCAATAGAAAATATCTTTATACATTATACAAAAAAATGAAACTGGAAAATATATCTAATTTATTCGACTTCCGGTCGACCGCTAATAGTAAATTCATCAACCCTCAAAAGATCCCTGCATGTCCATTCACCCTTTTTAATTTTTAATCCATTCCTCGGGGATCAATATCAATCCGTTACCCGTTGGGAAGTCCTGTTATATAAACTAATAAACAACTTAATAATAATAACGTGGTAATATTACAATACTAGAAAGATCTAAAGTGACTCGAGTTGTATTCGTGCCCCCTTTTGTTTCTATTCTTCGAAAAATCAAATTAGATACTAGTTATACATACTTTTGGATTAGAATTAATTCTAAATCAAATTTACATAAAACTCTCCATACCTAAATTCAATTGTTTTGCAGTTATTGATTATCGTACTGATACTTGAGATTACGAGAGAATGGATTTTATGAGTTGACTAAAAGTAGAAAAAGCATTTTGTTAGTTAAAGTACTACGATCAGACGAGATAATTTTTTTTAAATAATGGTTTTCTCTAAATACATTATTATTATTAAACCTCAGAAAATCCTTAATTTTATAAATTTTGGAAACTTACCGGCAATTAACATCAATTCATAAAGTTTAACCCATATAATCCCAAGGAAGCTTAATCGAGGAAAGTTAATTTTTTGAGGTATTTGTGCATCTAAAATGATGTTGAAAATATAAAAATGGAAACAAAAAAATTTTTTTTTTCCGTTTATTTAAAATTCAAGATGGTGCAAATACATAAACAAACTTAAATACAAAGTTTTTATTTTTACAATGTTAATGCTTAAGAACTAATACAATACATTCTGTTTTTTGGTAACACAGTATTTATAAACAAATTTCAAAATTCTGTAAAGTTTAAATAACTCAAACGTGCATCAATGGTGCAAATAAGCACCATTGGGAACTAACATGACTTCGATTTTTTTATTTCGTGTGGTATTTTTCAAAACATTCTACATGTAAATGTGCATTACACTTTCGACACATATGAATTGTGTGTTTATGGCAAATTTTACATCTTCTGCGTGCCTTAAATTCATGTGTTATTATAGAATGGCCATAATTATCAAATCGAGCTTCAGTAATAGATGTAGTTGGTAGACTGTGATGAATGATTATAGCTTTTCCACATTTCATGAGGCGTAGAGCTATATAAGATTTAAAATCTAATTGCGAAATCTTAGTGTTGTTAGCTATATTGTATATTTTCCACGCATTGACCACTGTACTGTCGACAGAATTGATGAACACAAGCCACCACCATTTTTTCCCCAAAATTCTTGATCTATAATTAGCAATGCCATTGTCGTGTAGATCTACACCACCCATAAATTTGTTGTATTGAGATATTGCGTGTGGCTGACCAATGTTTATTTCTTTTTTTTTCTTTTCTATTATATCTTTTAACAGAATGTACAGGTTGAACATTTAAATAATTGCTGCAAACAGTGACTACGGAATTATCATTCCATCGTACGAAAGATATTTTTTAAATGTGATCGTACACTGAATCAAAACTCCCTCTCTCTTTCTTTGAGATGGTATTTACACTGTCTATCGGACAATTTTTTTTTCTGTTGTCACGTATTGTTCCCGTAGCAAAAAAGCCTTTATTTTTTAGATGGGCAAACAAATCAAATGACGAAAAAAAATTATCAAAGAAAACTGTGTAACAATGAGGATTTGCTACCACCGTCAATAAGTCTACAACTATTCGACCACTCAATCCTAATTCTAACGTGTGCTTTTTATTTTTATTTTCGGCCCCGCTGTACGGTTTGGAATAAAATAAGTACCCATTTGACGAACAGAGGCACCAAAGCTTGAACCCGAACCCCGAACCGGTTTGCCCTTGATAAACATTTTACAGAAATGACGTCCGAAATAAGGGATCATCTGTTCATCTACAGATAAATTATAACAAAATATGCCGAACTGAAGACTCTTTTTATTCATAAGATCAAGAAATGGCCTCACCTTTGTAAATTTGTCGCATTTATCTAATGAAGTATTATCGGATAAATGAATATTTCTTTTTATGTTCTGAAATTTATTGCGACTCATTGTTGTTTTGACTATTTCTATTCCTTTGTCTTCATCATTAGACCAGTACAGAGGTATTCGTGGTAATGTATGGTATCCGGAAAGTAGTACTATGCCCAAAAACTGTAAAAGCTGTGTTTTGTCAAACTGAAAATTTTGACGATTGTTATCACGTACGTATTTTAGTGAAAAATTTACAATTAGATCTACAACTTCATCATCAAAATACAAGAAAAATATTTCTAATGGTGTCTTTCCTGCAAAACGTTCACGGATAACCTGTTGATCGCAAACTTCTGTCGATACCGGAGAATGGGTGTAATCTATCTCACCTTTTATCCATTTTGGCTCACTTTTGATTGCTATAATTCTATGTCGTTTAGAAGCAAGAGTTTCTTCATCGGAAGAATCAAATTCTTCATCTACGTTATCTGCAGAACTTGGAAGTTGAACTTCAAAGGTACCAGCGATACCTGCTTCTAGATAATCTTCCACAGGCACATTTTCGTCGTCGATGTTTTCTTCATCTGTTAGTTCGTCGACAGCAGGAGGTATATAAACAGCATCAGCAACAGCTATAAAATTAGAAATATAAAAAAATGCTTTGTTTTATGACAATAAAAAATAACTTACCTCCTTTTCTTTCTGCTTCTAAGTTAAGAACTACTTCTTCGAGAGCAATCTCTAATTCTTTATTAGTTAAATAACGAGACATTTTATATACACTGGACACTTCTCACTTGCAAAACACAAAAATAAAATGAATTCTGCAGTGGCTGTCGCATATACTAAGAGCAAGTTCAGTCCTGCAAGAACTCGTCGTTCTGCAAAATATTACACGCGTAATCCCACTGGTGCATTATTGCACCACTGGTGTTCATAGTTATATTTTTTACATTATATGTAATTATTTCATCTTTCAAAATAAATACAAGAAAGAAAACACTTAAAAGTTGCAAATAAATAAGATATTGATGATAAATTTACCTTATAAAAATTTTTGTTGTTACTTTCAAGATCTTACCATCTGAAGGGTAAATTCTCTACCAATTTAATTAATAAAAGAAGCCATCTTCGGAACATTTTATTATCATTGTTTTTGTGCATTCTTCTTAATAATATTACAGAAAAGCTATTGACGTACTCGCAAACGAAAAATATTGAACTATGATTATGCAAAAAAATTTTAGATGTTATGGTGCGAAAACGCACCGATGGGAGTAAATGGGTTAATAAAGATTCACTTACCAGACCGAACCATAACTTAAAAATATTTGAGCTTAGATGTAGAATGGGTTACATATTTTCGATTTAGATTTGACATTTGACTCTAAAATCCAAAAGTTTAAAAATATTCAGAGTATCATGGTGTTTCAATTCAATTTTTTACTTTGAGAATACCTCCGGTTTAACAGGAGATGATACAGAATATTTCTTAAGGTCAAATAATTGAATAGCAGATCTACATTTTTCATGCAATTTGATTTTTGTAAGGTCAGAAATAAAAAAAGCTACAGGGTGCGAATACGAACGTCGATCACACGGTACAGTCTAAGAGGTCCTCCCTCATTTCTTCTAAAGGTAATTCGATTAGTGACCTCGCCGTAAAACTTTCTGTTGTTGTTACTATACCTTTCACAGCTTCAGAGTCTAAGAACCTGAGTCCTCCGAAAATAAAAATCCTACGTAAATAAATGGGGGTGACTCTATAGTATTGTAAGGTTCCGGATATTCGTATCCGTATTCGTGGATATTCGCGGAGAAAAAGAATTGTATTCGCATTCGTATCCTTTTCTTTTCAGCGGATCTGAGGCTCTATTCTCAAGTTACTCGACTGAAGTCGTATGCGAAACTAACGTCAAAATGACGCAATTCTCGAACAAAGTGTAAAGTTTTCGACTGAATTTTTAAGTCATTTTCGCATACGACTTTAGTCGAGTGACTTGCGAATAGGGCCCCTGAAACAGAAATCAATGGAAATTTATTTCTACAACTTTCCGCTTTGGAATATCGTCTTTTACCGACTTCTGACCAAATTTTCAAATTTTTCCGAACCGATCTCGTTATTTAAGTACTTGCAATCGATTTCGTTAAGGGTCTACGTTGAATGTGTTTGAAGTCTCGTTTCAACAGATTCTGCGAGATGTTTACGAAATAATTCCTGTTTGTTTTTTTTTTTTTTGAGGATCGCCGTTCATGATTTTTCCATTATTACCAACTTTACTTCGATTTTTAACGTGCCTTCATCCTTGTTTACGTTTTTAACACCGAAATATTAGTTTCCTGGAGATTGTTCTACATCGCGCGCCACCTAATCCGTTGTTGTAGTATGGTTTTTGCCATTATCTGGAAAGGTCACATTCACTGGCTCTATAAATGTCTTCCTAGTAGCTTTTATTTACTTCAAGCCTACATACTACAAGTTTTATTTTGAGCCGATTTCTGTCTTTATAGTGTGCTTTTGTAGGGATTGTTTGGTAAGTTAGTTTCCTCTTTTTTTTTGACACGCAAACTTAGGCGTTTGTTTGCAAAATTTTTAGGCGATTCACATTATTTGGTGCTTACAAAGTGCAGGATTCGGGGTCAGCGGAATACGAATATCTGTAGCTATCAGTATCAACGATCAGGAATTAACCTCCGCCCACAGTAAGTTTTATATCCGTAGATACGTATTTCGGCAGCTAAGCTGCCATCTTCAGTACACTACTAACTTAAAAGCACTAAGAAAGATTTAAAACCACCTAATCGATTAGGTGGTTTTAAATCTTTCTTAGTACTTTTAAGCTGCCATCTTCAGTACGCTACCAACTTAAAAGTACTAAGAGAGATTTAAAACCACCTAATCGATTAGGTGGTTTTAAATCTTTCTTAGTGCTTTTAAGTTGGTAGCGTACTGAAGATGGCAGCTTAGCTGCCGAAATACGTATCTACGGATATAAAAGTTATTGTGGGCGGAGGTTAATTTCAATTATCTTTTAAACCAGTCTCCTTTACTATTTTAGAAAAATTTTGTGCAAATCGTTCCTGATTGCAGCGAGAACCTCGAGCAGCCTCTGGACAGCTGTTTCAGCCCTGCTTGGGGCTTCTTCAGCAGAGACGTAGCTCGACATTCCCGCTGCAAACAAAAACGACTTGCCCAATTTATTCGCATTTGCGATGTAAGAGTGATGAACAGATAAAATAGCGACATCTTACTATCGCTTTTTGACCTGACATTGCAGTAGGGTAGACAAATTGAAGCGAGGTTCTCGCTGCAATCAGGAACGATTTGCACAAAAT
The DNA here is from genome assembly GCA_036172665.1 of Prosopocoilus inquinatus. Classification (NCBI taxonomy): domain Eukaryota; kingdom Metazoa; phylum Arthropoda; class Insecta; order Coleoptera; family Lucanidae; genus Prosopocoilus; species Prosopocoilus inquinatus. The sequence goes on from CM069875.1 coordinate 36,803,761, forward strand.
TTTTCTAAAATTTTCATTATGCTTTGACAGCAGGCATGGCCGCCTTGCATGGGGAACTTATTAGGAGCAAATCCCGCTTCAATTTGTCTACCCTACTGCAATGTCAGGTCAAAAAGCGATAGTAAGATGTCGCTATTTTATCTGTTCATCACTCTTACATCGCAAATGCGAATAAATTGGGCAAGTCGTTTTTGTTTGCAGCGGGAATGTCGAGCTACGTCTCTGCTGAAGAAGCCCCAAGCAGGGCTGAAACAGCTGTCCAGAGGCTGCTCGAGGTTCTCGCTGCAATCAGGAACGATTTGCACAAAATTTTTCTAAAATTTTCATTATGCTTTGACAGCAAGCATGGCCGCCTTGCATGGGGAACTTATTAGGAGCAAATCCCGCTTCAATTTGTCTACCCTACTGCAATGTCAGGTCAAAAAGCGATAGTAAGATGTCGCTATTTTATCTGTTTACTATTTTAGTTTAACGATCCGGAACATCACAACTCTATATCAGTGAACGTTCCCTCTCTTTCAAAACTATCCTTCCCAAAAGCAATAAAGCTGTGTGAAACTGAGCTATATACTCCTTAAGAAAAAACTTCTACCACGTCCCTAACGGTCTTTAAGGATTTAAATTTTTTCAATTTCGAATTTGAATTTTGGATTAATTTGCTAAGAATATTCGTGGAAGTAGATAATTGTACAGGTTTTTTTTTTTTAATATTTTGCACCCTCTCTAGAAGGTTTATTTTAGGAGCTCGAGGAAAATTTTAAATGCAAAAGCTGTAGGCTTTTATGTCTATTATCTTTTAGAGTTATCACAAGAAACAAAAGTTGGAGAAAAAGCACACAATTTTGGTTTTTTTTTTATTTAAACGGGACATGCTGTATATTTTTTGCTAAGATGAAAGTTCATATTTTCCTGATTTCAAAAATGTATAATACGTTGACATTTGGAGGGGCCCCTCTTGATATAATTGAGTTCAAAATTCAAAAGCATAATGACGTTTAAAAAATCAAGAGAGCTTGGAAAGATTCTTACAAAAGTTCTAAATGGCTGTTTTAGTTGGCAAAAAACAATACAAATTCGAATACATTATACCGGGTGTCTCGGGATGGGCGGCGACCGGCTGTATATAGCTAATGATAATACCTACAGATTCAGGAGAAAAAAAATTTAGTAAAAGTGGCCAAGAGAAATTCAAAGAAAATATTTATTAGTGTCTGAGTTGGCCGCAAGGGGGCGCAATCAATGGCTCAACAATAAAAATTAATTTTACTAGCAAAAGTCTTAGAATAAGGTGCAGCTTTGCTAGCGCCATTAGAAAGCTGAATTAATTCTGCACAAATTTGATTTTAGACTTATTATCGTATCACCGTTAATAAGGGTCGAGAAAACAGTTGAATTATTTACTTTAAAAAATATCATAACTTCTGTACTCTTTATCGGTAATTAACGAACTTCGGTTCGTTTGAAAGGGAACTTTATGCTGTTTTAAAGTTTCTGTTGAACGACTCCGGCTACTTTGTTATAAAGTAGTTAGAGGGCGCTATTTGCGAAATAGCTTTTCTCAGTTTTCCAAAAAAATTTAAATGGAAAAGGGTATTTCTTTTGCAGTGGTTACAAAGAATCCAATCAGGAGAACATTTTGGTGAAAATCCGAAATTGATAACTTTTTTCGTTCTCGAGTTATTACCAAATAAGTCTATTAACTGAAGATAAAAACGAATCTAAAAGCTCAAACAAATGCTATCGAGTGACACTTTTCATTTTGAGGTATATAGAAAGGCATTAATCCATTTATATGCATTAAGTCGTTTTTGAGAACCTAATATTTAATTAAAGAACAATACAGCAAACAAACACTTAAATGAGAAAAACACAGTCACTAAATGAAAGTAATGAACAACAAAATGTTAAATGACGGAAAGCACTTTGAACATTTATGAAACACATTGTAATCAACAATGATTGAAGGTCTGCATCTAAAATATTTTCAAAATATTATCCATCTTTCATTTCGAAATAGCCGTTTACTATCCGTGAGGATATCAATAATAGTTTCTACACAACTCTAAGCGAACATTAAAAAAAGTATTGTACAGTGGCACAGTGCAACTTTGTTGATCACAGTGCATCATTATTTTTCATTGCTTTTATTTAGTTTTTGAATTATTCTTGTTTCTATATTTGTGTTTAAATATTCTTTATTCCCAAAATCATTTAAATGCTTCTAAATAATGTCCTAACATTAATACAAAGTTTTGTATGAATTATTTAACCTTAGAATTAAAAGTATTGCTCGATAGCATTTGTTTGAACTTTTTCCTTCCGCTAATATCATCAATTAGTAGACGTATTTGATAATTACTAGAGAACGAAAAAAAAGACTCATTTCCGGTTTCACCACAATGTTCACCATTTTATAGTCTTTGCAACTGTTGCAAAAGAAATGCATCTTTCCATTTAATTTTTTTTTTGGAAAATTGTGAAAAACTATAACTTTCTTAAATAGCGCCCTCTAGCCATTTTATTACAAATTAGCAGGAGTCGTTCTATAGAAACTTTAAATCAGTTTAAAATCCCCTTTCAAATGAGCTCGTTAATTTCTGATAAAGAGTACCGAAATTATGATATTTTTAAAGTAAATAATTTAACTGTTTCCTTCACCCTTATACGATGATAAGTCTAAAATGAAAGTTGTGCTGAATTAATTGAGCTTTCTAATGACGCTGTCAAAGCTGCAGCTTATTCTGAGACTTTTACTAGTAAAATTGATTTATTTTTATTGATAGCCCCCTTGCGGTCAATTCAGATACTTAAAAATATTTTCTTTGGATTTCTCGTGGTCACTTTGACTATAATTTTTTTTCTCCCGAAGCTGTATAGGTATTACGGTTAGCTATGTCCGCCGGTCGCCGCCCATCTTGAGACACCCGATATAATTAATAATAAAAAACAAAATTTCAGGCCGCCTTAATATTTTAAACATTAAGTTATATTCTAACCTGAAATATTTCACAAATGGTTTCGTAACGTATCAACATATTATACCGGCTGTTTCAAATTGGGTGTGCACTGAAGGGATCTCCTAAACCGTAAGAGATACAAATTCGGTTAAATGGAAGAAAAGTTGCACAAATCAATGCCTAATTCGTATCCATTGAGAGAATGATTTTTTTCTTATTTCTTCTTGAGATATTAATGAAAATGTGAAAAAATAGATTTTCTTTTTCTCTTTGTATCTCTTTTATTATACATAATTTTGAAATTCTGATTTAACTTTCTACAGGCACTTTTTGATTCTGCTTCGAATAGAGGTAGCAGAATTTAAGTCAAACGTTTTGTCTTTCCACGACCATCATCAGTTTCGATTTTTTAAATACAACTTATGTCTTTTATTATTCTATTCGATAGCATTTTTTCTCCTGATTACAATGATATATACACTTAATAGTTGATATTAATCTGAAGCTTACATAATACAGATTTTTATGTGAAAATTTTATTTAATACATAATTTCAAATTTTTAAACATATAAAATAGCGACATCTTACTATCGCTTTTTGACCTAACGTTGCAGTAGGATAGACAAATTGAAGCAGGATTTGCTCCTAATGAGTCCCCCGTGCAAGGCGGCCATGCTTGCTGTCAAAGCATAATGAAAGATTTTAGAAAAATTTTGTGCAAATCGTTTTTGATTGCAGTGACAACCTCGAGCAGCCTCTGGACAGCTGTTTCAGCCCTGCTTGGGGCTTCTTCAGCAGAAACGTAGCTCGACATTCCCACTGCAGACCAAAAACGACTTGCCCATTAGGAGCAAATCCCGCTTCAATTTGTCTATCCTACTGCAACGTTAGGTCAAAAAGCGATAGTAAGATGTCGCTATTTTATATGTTCATCATTCTTACATCGCATTTGCGAATAAATTGGGCAAGTCGTTTTTGGTCTGCAGTGGGAATGTCGAGCTACGTTTCTGCTGAAGAAGCCCCAAGCAGGGCTGAAACAGCTGTCCAGAGGCTGCTCGAGGTTCTCACTGCAATCAAAAACGATTTGCACAAAGTTTTTCTAAAATTTTTCAAATTTTTAGTTCATTTTCTTAGCTATAGTGTAAATTATAATAAACTATTTAAAGTTTTTCTGTATCGTTATTTTAATAATGCACTGCACTTACGAAAATGAATTTTTACCGAAAAATATCTAGTGGTAGATCAGTATCTCAGCTTTAGTATAGGAATGAAAAAGCCTAGTTTTTAATTTTGACTCGCACTGTTGGATTAAAAGAAAAAGTGAATACTAATTATACTAAAAATATTTAGATATTACTGAATAGTGCCTTCTACAAATACATTGGCAGCTAAAACTAATATTTTTGTAATAAATTTGAAAGATACTTTCTATAACAATGTTTTTTTTTTAATTTCTTTAGCACTCAGTGGCTCTCAACACTTGACCATCTTTATTTTTTTAATATGATTAAGTTCACTCATTGAAACAGTGGCTAGCATTAAGATAAATAATAAGGAGGAACTAAGAAGGCGAATATTAGATTCTTACAGAAATGTTTTGCGAATTCATGTTCGACACGCTAGACAACACATAGGATTAAGAACGAATCTGTGTCTTAAAAGCAGTGGAGGACATTTCGAGGATTTACTTTAATTCATTTATTTCACTTTATTTATTTCACAGAGTCATGTTCTTCGTCTATAATTTTTATTCAACTTATTTATTCTGTTCTTATAATTTAATATGTTTATACTGATGTTTATTTGGTTTGTGTTAACCACCTCATATGATTTAGTCAATATTTATTGACTTTTCCTCTTCCGACAACTGAATGTTGTTGCTAATACTTAACAAATAAAAAAAGAAGTTAGGAATAAATTTACTTATTAAGAAAAACATGACGAAACGATATCAGTTTTTTTGTCATATTCCAACTTTACTTGAAAAAAAGGTATTAAGTATTACACTCACTGAAATCAAAAGAAAAAAATGCTTTCGACTAGAATAATAAAAAGATAAGAAAAGGAACAAAAAATTTAATTAAATAAAATTTTCATATAAAATCTGAATTATTTAAGCTTCAAATTAATATCAACTATTAAGTGTGATATATCATTGTAATCAGGAGCAAAAATGCTATCGTATAGAACAATAAAAAGACATAAGTTGTATTTAAAAAATCGAAACTGATGATGGTCGTGGAAAGTCGAAACGTTTGATTTCAATTCTATTACTCTTATTCGAAGCAGAATCAAAAAGTGCCTGTAGAAAGTTAAATCAGAATTTCAAAATTATGTATAATAAAAGAGGTACAGAGAGAAAAAGAAAATCGATTTTTTTCACATTTTTATTTAATAACTCAAGAAGAAATGAGAAAAATATCATTCTCTCAATGGATACGAATTAGGCATTGATTCATGCAACTTTTCTTCCATTTAAACGAATTTGTATCTCTTACGGTTTAGGAGATCCCTTCGGTGCACACCCAATTTGAAACAGCCGGTATATTTTTGAAATCAGGAAAGTATGATCTTTCACCTTAGCAAACAATATACAGGGTGTTCCGTTTAAGAAAAAGCAAAAGTTATATTTTTTTCTCCAATTTGCGATGCGCTTTTGTTTCTTATCATAACTCTAAGAGATAATAAAAGATAATGGGCATAAAGCCTTACAACTCTTGCATTTAAAGTTTTTCTCTAGCTCCTAAAATAAACCCTCCAGATATGACGCAAAATGTAAAAAAAAACCTGTACATTATAAAGGAAAATAAAAAGAAATCATGTAAATAATTTGTAAGAAGCTATATTGCGCATATTAATTTCGCAGTCCTAATTTATTTAGTTTAATATTCGCCTTCGCGAAACGTAAATAAGGTGCGTTTATTTTTACACCAGCAGTCGTGACCCACATTTCGATCTCCCTTTTATCAGCGCACATATTGTTATCATAAATTAGCGCAAAAAGCGCGGTTTTCGCCGCCTCGAATAAGTACAATATTTTTTTTTGCGCAGTTTTGCGCCGAATCCAATCGCAATCCTGCGCGCGGTTCGTTTTCTTTCGCGCGAACGACGAAAAAAATAACCACCGCGAACGAGAACTTTAGACGTAAATATTTGCATTTGCAACACTTTCGTAATATCTTTAGCAGGCCAAACAATTAAATCTTAATAAGATTGTGTGTGTATATACCTGTTGACAATCACCTTGACGCTCCTTGCTCAACATTACTGGAGCAGTCAGTACGATTTGCAACTTCGTCGCGAAATATACAAGCCTCTGAAACATCCCTTCCTCCCACGTGGTCATACGATGTATCAACTCCACAGGTATGATAAAATAAATAAACTTCCAATTCATTTTAAATTAAGCTCCTTCACATGGTATCATTAACAAAATTATTTTATATCGTGTACCTATCCATTAATAGCAAGTTCTGTTATAAAAAAAATCTATTGATGTGTAGTTAGTTATTAACTAATTTTATAGGTGCAAATGAGTGACATCAGCGTGTGATAAACATATGTATTCAATACAGTTTGTGTGTGGTAGTAATAACGAAGCACTAACTAAGAATGTGTTGGTATCGTTGTGTTAATTGCAAAATAATTAAGGAAAATGTTTCCAGTTTACTGTTCATTTTTTGCAATAACAATTAATTTTTTTAACTTTATTTTCTGTGAAAGTCAATTATACTTTGGATTGGACCTGATATTCCAGTATAATAAATACTATTCTACTCTTTTCGTTAAATCCCACTCAACCATATTCTCGTGTAAAACTAATCACATGTGATGTAAATACCAAGAAGATGAATTGATGATTGTATTAATAATAATAAAATAATAAATAGTAAAATAAAAGGTATGGTGTATCTAAAATTGAGTTTGGAATTCGTGCAGTTAGTTAGAAATTCAATTCGAACTTTTCGAACATGCAGGGGTTGAGAAGTGGTTCGCGATGGATAACGAATTTTCTTGTTCAAGTGCTTTATTATTAACATTAATATCAGGAAGTTTGGGAAAACAATTCTACAATGTTTTCCTTTTCGGCAGTTAATCTTACAACGATCGCATGTATTTAGTGCTATTTATTTAATTTAAATGAAAAGATTTAGGGAGGAATGCTCAATCACTTTTGCGGGGAAGTAAACCCCCACGATGTTAAACGTTACAACTGCGACCATTGTATTTATTAAATATTTATTTACCGCCCGCTTCTCTATGTATGATTTCCCCGAAACAGTCGAGAGCGGGGGTAGCCCGAAAGCCCGAGAGCACCGTTGATTTGGGGAGTATGTACGTTAAAATCCTTGCGTTTTTTAACTCCCCCAATAGCAAAGTTAGTTTATAAGTTATGTATGAGCACAGCTTAAATCGTTGCAAGCTTTTGGCTTGCAATACGTTAAGAGGACTTATATATGTACATTATTTGCATTTACTATTCTGTTCTACCAGCGTATCATTTGCCATTTAAACAGGTTTTTTTTTCGTTAGATGCATCTGCTTTTATTTCAACATCACTTTACTTGTCGCGGTCATTGATTTCTTAAAATTAATGTTAATCGAACCATTTCTGTTAAATAATTAGGTTATTGATTAGATTATTGTCAGAATTCTAGTGCTTATATTCACAATGTAAAAGTTGAAAATTATAAATAACTAAGATTAGCTGCTGTTGTCGAAAAAGTAGATAAATTAAAGAGAGTTCGGGTCATCGTCAAAAACAATCAAGGACTTACAATTAGACAATCACAGGAGCAAAATGTTATCATTATCGAAACCGAAACAGAGTAAAATAGCATCAATGTGAGTAGCTGTTTCGCACCAATTAGCCTTAATAATGTTATTAGCACAGTTCGGGAAATTCCCGACATTTCTAGAAAGTATACAACTTTTTGCGAAGGCGCGGCAATTGAGTGCACATTTAAGGGGGCCACACACTACGTTCAATTCGCGCGAATTGGACCGCACAAACCAAATCGCGCGAACCTAAATTGTATAAAATAGATGTCGCACTGTGCCGTTTTCTTCTCCACACACTGGATTTCTTGCACGTTTGGACAGGTCTGTGTGGACTAATTCGCGCGAATTGAACGAAGTGTATGGTCCCCTTTAAATCAAACAAAGTACACGCGCCCGGATGAATGTTTGTCAATTTTTTTGAATACTAATGCGACGTTCAACAAAAATAGCGAAACTGATACCTCTAATCAAAGGCAATTTACGAGATTTATTGCCGAGCGAACATTTTTCTTTGCAGCCATTAAAACATAAAAATGAAATCGACTTCAAAACAGATTTGATAAACGTCGTATGGGAAAACACGCCGCTATTAATTGGACATACATATATTAAATAATAAAAATGATATTAAAATTTAAAAAAAAAATGTAAAAAGCAAATACAAGGATTTATATATTTTAACAAATAGGAACAATTGAATCGGTGAGTGCATAATCATGTTCAGTCCAAATTTACTGTTTTGAGAAAAGCACCAATAACTTTCTCTAGATTTTTATTTTAAGTAATCATTGGCTTCAGGAGGCTTCAGATATCCTTACCTGATAGAATTTCAAGCCAACAATTCACTTAAAATAAAAATCTAGAAAGTTATTTGTTGTTTTCTCAAAACAGTAAATTTGGACTGAACATGATTATGCACTCACCGATTCAATTAGAATTTAACGCCGCAGATTTTACAAAATTGTATTGTAGGACGCCCATGACGTCTGGAATGTCACCAGCTTTGGTTATCAGTAAATAAGGAAGTTTAAGCGCCTCAGCAGCACCGCGAACACACCAACTAACAAATTACAATACAAAACATATTTACATTCTGTGAAACACTAAGTAAACTAAACGGAGCGCGTGTTTATTTCTTACAATTTTATTTAATTAAATACAAATTAGGTTCTGTTTTTCCCTCGCGCTACGTTCAAATTTGTTTTCCTGGAAATGCTAGAGCAATTTCCAGCCCACAGTTAAATTATTTCAACGTCGAATAAAGCAACATTTATACTAAAATAATATAAACAAGGTTCGTTTGATTTACATTACTTTTTAATTAATGCTGAAAGCCACTAGTATTCGCTAAATGACAGAGCAAGCAAAAGATAGTAAGAGTATTAGTATTAATACAGGGTGTTCATATATTCCTGCGTATGTACTTATTAGTTGGCTAAAATAAAATGTTCTTAAGCATAGAAACACAGTGGCGTAGCTCGGAGTAGGTACATAATAATTTCTAAAGTGTGAGTATGCTTTTCATTGTTACTCTTAAATGTCGAGGGAAATCCCCTAAGTTGACAATTTAGGGCTGCGCGCAAATATTTTAGAATGTCACCAATCTACGCGACACAGATTTTCCACGAAAGGAAGTTAGATCATTTGATCACGTGACACTCGGAAACCGTGCAGTAAAATTAAATTGAATCAAAAATTAATCTAAAAAAATAGAACGTCTTCTAACTACGAGCTGTATCTGCAGCCCTAAAGATTTCTTGGTCAAAATATCATTGTAGAACTGTTGTACAAGAAATTATTATGTTATTAACTCAATTTGAAAATATTTTTGCTTTCGTATCATGGAAAATGTACGAAGTCCAAATAATATCACAGATTTTCAACTTCGCTTTTATTTAATGAAAGTCCAACTTAAATTAAAAATTTAAATACGTTTATGATTTAATCAAAACAGAGATTAATTTTTAGTTATTAATTATTAATTTTTCGATCATACTTTAGGTATTTTATTTGATATCTGAAGATAAATTAAATATTTTTGTTATTACAAATTGTAACACATCAATCAAGAGTAGTTGAACACAATTGTAAAAAAAGATATAAGAATAATTACAATCACTGTAATCTATGTAGTAGTCGGAAAGGAGGTCAAGGAAATGATTTCGGAAAGGTACCAATTACCAATTATGTCTGCATGAGCATAAAATACTTATATTCGCCAAACCATTATAGTCAATTAGTGGAATGTGGGTCGTAACACCTCTATAAAAAAAATTAGCAATTATTTTAATTTAAACGCCAAGATCGTTACATTTTACTGTAGCAAATGCAATAATTAGTTAATTCTGAATGTTAGAAAGAAACGAAAAGAATGTTTGTTATAAAAAAAAAATCCTGTGGCAAAATTCCCGAGTATTTTAGACGTACTGAAATAAATTAAGGGCTGTTTTAAATATTAAATAACATCACAATTTCAAACCGCAAGAAAATTCCTTCGTTTAAACGAGGGACGTTAAACGCCCTCATCGGTTTTTAATTTAGAAATGCCCGGCGTGTTTTCTTTCACTTATGAATTTATGTTTCTTTTTAAAATCCCTCCATTTTGAACTCCCCCCTGTCGTAAACATAATTATGTTTGAAAAGACGTCGCGGGAAAACAAATTCACTGTTATCTGGGTCATTCAGAAAAAAAAAAATCAAAAATAAAGCAATGCCACTTTATTTGTTCTACTTGTAAAATAAAAATCATGAACAAAATAACGCAGAAGGAATTTTACGTTTATTTTTGCTTAATTATTATAATTATTGAATGCTTCGAAAATATTTTATTATTTACTTAATTTTAAGAGGATAGAAAAGTGGCACCTGATTTATACATGTTAATGTACCGGTTGTTGAATCAAATTGAGATCATAGAAATTCAAAGAGGGCGCAGATAATGCAGGTAATTAAGTTATGAGTGCGAACACGCCTGCGCAAAAGGCTTTAAGGCCTACTCCATCACTTAAGTGTGGCTATTAGTGTTGGGCATTAGTCGAATAAATTTTTTAATCATGAATAAAAGTAAATGAACTAAATTGGTCGTGATTAAGTCAATCATGACTAATTAGATTTTGAATCGTCAATCATATTTTAGTATTAGTCTATAAATAAAAGGTGATTATCAGTCGAATAAATTCAATAATGAATGGCTAAATCGAATAATAATAATTTTCAAATAAAATGAAAAGACACTAAACTGGCTACGGAATCCATAAATTTTACCTTTAACTTTTAAGAACTTCTTGCAAAGAAAGTAAATTTTCGTAACTAAAATTCCGAACCTTAGAAACATTCCAGGTCTTCAACCCAATCCAACCCAACACAACCCTATAATCATCCCAGGTCTTCTGTGGTTAGGAAGCCATCCATGTATTCTTTAAGCCAAAGAGAATTTAAGGACAAAAACGTTTAACGGAGTTGCCTTGAACTGCACGGATCAATTAGATGTCATATTTATTTCATATAACAAGTTACAATTACGTGGATTGGATAAAAATATATAATACAATAGTATAATCGATTAAAATAAATCAATTATGGGAAAATATATTTGCTTAATCAAAACAATTTTATTTTTTGTACTTGGAGCACTACAGGGTTGAGGCCTATGGCCTTCTGGCGCCGGGTTGCTTTACTACACCTGGAACCCTACAGTTACGCCACTGAGTACCTAACATTAAACAACAGGTTTTATATCGATAATTCGTGACTTAAGGGCCGTATGACATGGTGTTAATTTTCGTATGAAATTTATTAAAAACTGAAAAAGAAGTATCAAATCAACTAATAAACCAACTTACTATGTATTCACTGTAGTAGCTTGCCTTTCTCACTTTGTAACAAATTTTTACCAAAATCAATCGGAAAATTCAAGACTAATATAAATACTAATATAACTAACAAATTAGTCATCAGTCGTGACTAATAATTAATCAATTAGGCATTAGATATTAACTCGTCCAATAGCTTGTGACTAGTGACGAATTATTAGTTATTAATTTGATAATTAATTCGACTAAGAAAATGTCCATCTCTGGTGCCTGTATCTTTTGTTTGTTGTTTCGCCCAAGTTCTCACTTTGAAACAACGACCGGTATAAACAAAAGCGTTTAATTTGGAAAATATTCTCTGAATATAACGAAGTACATAAACGTCCTATTTCATAAATAAACTAACCTCTTTATTACTATTTCATCTTTTTCTAAAAAAAAAAAAAAAACATTTATAACAGAAGCAAGACAAGAATTATTTTTAAGAAGTTCTCGAATACTTAATAAGTTGTATAATTTTTTTTCCGAGGATTCAAAAATACAAAAGAAAAGTTAAACATTGTTAAGAGAATTCTATTTTTGTCGCAAGCAACCCAATTACAGTCCAAAATCTAAGCCAATTCTGTCGATTCCTTCGAATTGTAGACTAAATACTTCAGTTCTAACCATCACAAAATCAATCCAACCTGTGTACTTGAAGGAAGAAAGCAACAATCAAGCCACACTTATTCTTGTAGTTTGGAGAAACTACTAATTTTGTACCTAATTTCCATCATCTCGTTTTATTTTAAATATATCCTAACGTCATAATAGAAATAAAATCAAATAAATTGATCGCTTTACTGCTTGTGATTTATTTATTTATTTTAAACTCATTTTAAATAAATAAATTTTGTTATTCCCTCATGTCATCACCGAATGAATTAAATGCAAAATTATTAGTAAAGTAAGGCGCTTTGTAGGAGATCCGATTAAAACCAATGTAACCAAAGAAGCAGCGCAGGTTTCAACGTCTCCGCTGTACAGTTTATACGCGTGAAACACTCTCCGTACTCAATGCATGAGAAGGAAGCGTCTGTTGTAAACTAAGTGCGTAACAGAATTGCTTTTATAGTTTGTTTTAAATTAATAATTATAAAAAGTTTTAAATTAATAATTATAAAAATGTTATAACTCTTTAATGTAACTTTTAAAAAGACTGGTATGTACGTGGGCTGCTGGAAAATTTTCTGGAATTTAGTAGGTCTAGAATTGTTAGCGTTTATCAACTGTCATATTTGAAAAATTTGACGTTTTTCGCCTATAATTCTATTGGCAGTTCCTATCCAAGTGAACTAGTTTTGTTTGTACAGTATTTGAGAAAAAGTAATTTTGTGTAAACATGGAAATCTCTCGTGAAAATTTTCGTGCCTTGATTTTTTACGATTTCAAATGTGGTCTAACGCCGAAACAATGCCTCGATCAGCTTCATTTAGCTTTTGGAGATAAAGCATCACCAAAGAGCAGTGTTTATAATTGGTTTGCCGAATTCCAGCGTGGACGTACCTCTCTCAGTGACAAATTTCGTGAAGGTCGTCCATCAACATCTGTTGTTGCCACTAATATAGATGCTGTGCGTGAAATGCTTGAGCGAGATCGACATGTGACATACCGTGAGATTCAAGCATCCTTACGCATTGACATGAAAGCAATACACCAGATTTTACATGATCATTTGAACGTACGAAAGCTTTGCAGTCGTTGGATCCCACACAATTTAACAGAAGCGCAAAAGCAGGGTCGTGTCAAATGGCGCGAAGAAATGCTCAAGAAATTCAATGAAGATCGTTCAAATTTAGTTTATAACATCGTTACTGGTGACGAAACGTGGATCTATTCGTACGAGCCAGAAAGTAAACAACAATCTACCGTTTGGGTATTTCAAAATGAACCAAAACCAACAAAAGTTGTCCGTTCACGCAGTGCTGCGAAGCAAATGATTGACTTGTTTCTTTGGTTTAACTGGACATGTAGCAACCGTGGCTTTAGAGGATCGAAAAACCGTGAATGCTGATTGGTATACTACAATTTGTTTGCCGGAAGTCATCGATCAAATAAGAAGAAACAATCGAAATCGACAAATTATTCTCCATCATGACAACGCCAGCTCTCACTCAGCCCGTCAAACAGTTGATATTTTGTCCAACAAAAATGTTGAATTAATGACTCATTGTCCATATTCACCTAATTTATCACCTAATGATTTATTTTTTTTTCAAATATCAAAAATGAAATGCGTGGTGAGCGATTTTCGTCGGCTGAAGCAGCGGTTGAAACATTCCGGACACTGGTTTCTGAAGTACCATCTTTAGAGTGGAAAACGTGGAAGCTTTAGAAATTGGTTTGAGCGTATGTAAAAGAGTATTGACGTCAAAGACGAATACTTTGAAAAACAATGATACCGTTTACCAAATTTCATACGCGTTTTTTCATACCGTTTCCAGAAACTTTTCCAGCAGCCCACGTATAAGCACTAGAATTCTGACAATGCCGTCTTCTAATCAATAACCTATTTATTTAACAGAAATGGTTCGATTAGCTTTAATTTTCAGAAATCAATAACCGCCACAAATAAAGCGATGTTGAAATAAAAGCAGATGCATCTAACGAAAAAGAAACCTTTTTAAATGGGAAATGATACGCTGGTAGAACAGAACAGTAAATGCAAATAATGTATATAAGTCCTCTTAACGTATTGCAAGCCAAAAGCTTGGAACAATTTAAGCTGTGCTCATACATAACTTATAAACTAACTTTAGTTAGATTCTACACAAGCTATTGGGGGAGTTAAAATTAAAAAACGCAAGGATGTTAACGTACATATTCCCTAAATCATCGATGCTCTCGGGCTTTCGGTCGACCCCCGCTCTTGACGGTTCCAGGGAAATCATTCATAGAGAAGCGCGCGGTAAATAAATAAAATACAATGGTCGCAGTCATAACGTTTAGCATCGTGGGGGTTTACTTCCCCGCAAAAGTGATTGAGCATCCCTCCCTAAAGCTTTTCATTTAAATTAAATAAATAGCAATAAATACATGCGTTTGTTGTAAGATTAACTGCCAAAAAGGAAAATATTGTAGAGTTATTTTCCCAAACTTCCTGATATTAATGTTAATAATAAAGCACTTGAGCAAGAAAATTCGTTATCCATCGCGAACTACTTCTTAAACTTTTCCAGCAGCCCACGTATTTAGAATGTTTTCCAGTTACATAAACAACTTTTTATATCCAGTCGACCAGAACTGTGGTGGTTATCGCGTGACCGTGACCGCTTAAACTTATTACTAAATAGTTCCGCGTATATTTAACTAAACCTTCAACCTAAGTTCGCCGGGGTTTGATTATTAGTGAACAAAATGACAGTTTGAAATGAACTGGAATAAGCTAATAATATTATGACGATAATGGATTGTAATTTAACATTTGAACTTGATTTTTAATATTAAATAGATATAAATATCTTTTTATATCCAGTCGACCAGAACTGTAGTGGTTATTGCGTGACTGTGACCGTTTAAACTTATTAGAAGTTCGTCGTATATTTAACGAAACGTTCAACCTAAATTTCGCTGGACTTTGATTATTAGTGAACAATAAAGACAGTTTGAAATGGACTGGAATAAGCTAATAATATCATGACGATAATGGATTGTAATTTAACATTTGAACTTGATTTTTGTATTGAATAGTTAGGCGGTGAATGTGCTTTAATTTTGTTAGTCGATTATTCAACAGGTGAGAAATAAAATATTCGTGATTCTTTTCGATGTATAAATTTTTCAAAAAGTGCTGAATGAAAGGTTTAGGTGTGATATTATCGGCAATTTCCATTGCCATTTTCAAAATATATGCGTATACAGAGCGATTGAAAAAAGACGACGAAATAAAGTCTGTAAGAGGATCAGTGTCACAGAGTACGGGAAAAATGTTTAAAATATTTTTACTGATGGTATAGTTGTGTACGTGTAGTGTAATAGTAATGTTGTATAGTATAGTTTGTTCTGTTTAAGATTCCTGCTTTATTTTCTTGTCATTGATTTTGCTCCTGTTGTTGAGATTCTGTCCAGTACCTGATATTTTAGCGATCTTGTGCGCGATTTATTATTATCATTATTATTATTTTAGTTTTCCCATGACAATTTGTTATTTTTTTTTGTGGTATTGACTTTTCTGCATGTTCATTATCAGTGTTTTCTTCTGGAACTTCGTTTACATTTCAAATATAATTGTTCTTGAATTTCTTTGCAATAATCTTTACAATATTTTTTACTGTTTTTCAAAACTTACTTTTGTTTGTACTAGTATTCCGTCGCAATTTCTTTTCCAAATTGCTCCCGGTTTTTGACTTTTGTTTCTTTCAATTCAAGATCTTTGCTGTTGCTCGAGTATTATTCCTTCTTCCAGTTCTTATATATTCCTTCCATGCTGATTTCTTTTCTTCCGCTACGGTTTTTATTTCACTGCTCCACCATCTGGTGCTTTTTCTATTATCACTGATTTTCTCTTGTTCTGCATATTTGTTTTGCCAAATTGATTACAATTTTATTAAAATAGTTCCATAGTTTTTCTAATTCATTCAGATTTAGTTACTTAAGTGACGTATCATTTTGAAAAAGAATTAGTTATACATGCATACCCGATATTAAAAAAATAGTCTTTTTGTCATTAACTCAAAAATAAATGACGCCATGCTACTTAAAATTTTGAAGTTCATAGGATTTGGTTTTTGTCTGAACTCTATTTTATTGATTCCAAAATTGATAGGGGGGAAGGAACTTTCTTGCTTTTCTTTTTGAATATTTTCTCCTTTACTTCCAACAAATTATACAGTTAACTTGCAGCCTTTTTACCAGCGTGATTATTATTAAACTATTACTTAAAATGACCTCTCCAACAAAATTCCAGTTTGCCACACTCAATATGAATCACACTGTACATGCGTAGCTATAAAAAATCCGAAGATAAAGTGTTAAAATTGCATTTTCAACTTGTACATTTTTAACAAATAGTAAATTAAATACGATATTTTTTATAAAATTTTTCTAAAACTTTCATTATGCTTTGACAGCAAGCATGGCCGCCTTGCATGGGGGACTCATTAGGAGCAAATCCCGCTTCAATTTGTCTATCCTACTGCAATGTCAGGTCAAAAAGCGATAGTAAGATGTCGCTATTTTATCTGTTGATATTTTTTATATTTAAAATGTTTTTAATTAAATTGTTATTACTGTTACTATCATTAATTACAAGTGCATAAGACATACGGGGTATTCACAGGAAGTCGCTACAATAGCTAACTTCTTTATTTGCATTTTTACGAAGTTACTTAAATTAGGAATCCCCTCTCTCTCTCTACTGTTTAATTTTATGGTAGCATCGGAAAAACAAATGTCTATCAGGTTTTAGAGATTTTCAATTGTTTTCGACTATTTTCTACGGAACGTTTATTTTTTATAAGCGCTTCGTGTTCGGAGTGTCAAATTAATTACGTTTCGGAAATATTATCACTGATTAATGATTTAATGAATAAAGCTAATGACAGTTAGGTTTTCAAGATTTTCAACGTTTCCGATTTTTTTAAATGGAACATCATATTTTTTTATTATGATATCGCATCAAAGATGTCAAATTAAGTTAAATCTCTTCCTTTCTGTAAATTATTTAGTAAATAATGGCATTAGACATTTCGAACATCCCCCTTTCGATATTTGGCAGAAATGTTTTTGACGTGAACTAAATTTAAAGAATTTTCTTTTCAAAACAGTTCACACAAGTTTGACACTTTCAAAGCACTCCTGTTTTAAAACAACATATTGTGTTCGACGTGTTTCCCTTGACAACTTGTTTATTTACTTTTTTTCACTCCTGACGAAGCTATAAATCTATAGCGAAACGTTAAATGTGTTTCTCTTCATATTTTTGTCCGGTTCGAGATTAGAAAAACTTTGTATTTAAAAAGGCTACCGTAAAGATGCACTTCCCGCCAATATCAAGTCTAAATTATTATTAATTCTGTTTTGAGAGATAGTGCTTTTAGATATAGGTAATTAAGAAATAATACATTTATAGGCAGTTGCAGCAAACACTTAAGCCGACCTTAACTTTAAGTGCCGTTTAGAATGTGAATTACACTAATGTTATGTAACCACAAATATCACATTATGCACAATACTTTAATTTAAGCTTGGCTTACGTGTTTAGTACAACTGGCCATTAGAGGTATAATTAATTTGACACTCTGAACATGATGCCCTGACAAAAAGGAAACTTAAAAAGCTCTATTTAAAAAAGTGTGGAACAAATGAAACTCGAAACACAAACAGTCATTTGTTTTTCCAATGGTACCATAAAATTGAGTAAAATGTGTCCTGAGACTTTTCTAATTTAAGCTACCCCGAGAAATTAAAAAGATTGCTATTGTAACAGTTTTCCATGTACACAAAGATTAATTTATTAAATATTTTATTAAATAGTTGGCTATCGGAGATGATATTTTGGAAACATAATTTGACATCCTAAACGCGATGCTATGATCTCGAAAACCTGACCATCATGCTTTTCGGATGGTACCATAAAGTCGAGTTGAAAACTTTTCTAATTTAAGTTGCTTTGTAATTTCAATTAAGAAAGTTAGCTATTATAATGGCTTCTCGTGAACACCCTGTATATACGACTTATAATTTATGTTAGTTTAGAATTTAGAAGTTTGTAACTAAATTAAAACTTACTTAACTCAAAAACTTCGTAAATGAAAGTTCAGTTTTAATTAAGTTTTGGTAAAAGTGCACTTTTAATTCGTGATGCTGCGCGTATGAATTCGCCATTTATAAACTTTAATTACTTCCCATTAAAAACTTCTACGTTAATTAAATAGAGTCCGTAATTAAATACAAAATTGTGCAGGTACGTATACCATTTGATGCGTCCAAATATTTGATGTATAAAGCTGCGATGTATAAAAAACGCAATTAGCAATTTGTAGTTTCGAAATTTCAAAGTTTTTTTTTTCTCGTCAGTGCCAATTAGATTACGTGCGACTTTTCATTCTTGCTCGCAAAACTTTTTTCGCCCTTTCGATGAAAAAAAAATCGTCCCTGCCCGCTTGTATACAAAATATCCGAAATTTTTTTTTTCGCTACAGATTTATTCAATCAACAGTCCATCGTTCGATATAATTTCTTTCTCACGTGGGGCGGTTTACATATCAATAGACCCTCGTTGATCACCTTACCCTACGTGATCTGACTTTCTTCAGCAATCCCGTTTCGGCGACGCATTACTTTGCTGAAAAGGAATTTCGGTTTTCGGGACGTCTCGTCTGAAACGACGCGACGCCTCGTTGGGGTCGTTTGTTTTCTAAGTTTGTCTGAACCCTTAAGGTTACAGGATTACCGTCGTTGTTGAGTATACACTTAATTTGGCAACTATTTCAAATTAAGAGGGGATATCCGAGAGCAACGTTTATTAAACACATTTCTTATTTTATGTTTAACTTTGTGTTTATTTCGAATATCTGATTGAAAGAATAAATAACCCACTACAGTAACAAAGGAAGCACAAGTGCCCTTGTATCTTACTTCTCGTACAGAGCCTTCATATAAAAGCGAGAGCCACATGTTTCACATAAATAGGCAACCAAACATGCCTATGTGATAACACCGCTCAAACAAAACATTCACCTTTCAAAAAACTAGGAAAGAAAATAGACATCGACACTTGATTGAATGGCTTCGAAAATAATACATTTCTAAAGTAACTTTTGCAGAGAGTTAGTTAGTCAGGATAGCAAGCGTAAAAAGATAAAACCACTAACTGGTTCCACAGCAAAGGTCACGCTGCTTTTAGTTAGTTATCTGAAGAGTCTGTACTTGAGAATCTTGATGGTATTGGAGTAGAAAATTAGATTAGCACACATTTGCATGCGTAAAACTAATTATTATTAAGTATCACGCGTAGGTCGTTTCCATAATTTGCATGCGAATATTGCTGTAAATTGTTGGATCGTGTTTCCGGAACGGCGATTTTTAATTTGACGCGGTGAAAGAGAAGATTGATAAATGTATCCACGTGCTAATTATAGCGTCCCGTGGACACATTTGCTTTATTAGGTATCCACCGCACGCATCCAATTTAATGGGTTCTGCCCTCTGGGAGATTTACAGCTAATTAACAACACGCGGTATTATAATCCTGGGAGAATAAAGCATGATAAACTTGCGGTATCAATAGTTAAAAAAATCCGATAAATTAAGTTTGTACAGTAGATGAATTAATATTTAAAAAAATCTCTGAGTCTAATTTCATCTACCGTTTTCGTTATCAAAAACATTTAGTCTAATTATAGTCCTAATGTTTTTCAAGTATTTTAAAGTATTTCCAACAATGCAGATTAAGGTACAACATTTTAGGCAAATTCTATTTACTCAGTTCCATTTCTCAATAGTATTATTATGTAAAGGTACGGATATTCAGTACGCAGAGATGCAAATTTTATAGACTATTTAATTCATCTGTCAATTCATGTTCATTAGCCAACCATGTTCAATACCAACGAAAAAAAAATTATTTTAATAATTTCCATGGTTACAAAAAAATTTCAGCGGTAATTGTACTCGTACAAATTAAAGCGAATATTGAACTAGTACTTTTAAGTGATAACTTTAAACAAATGAAAATGTTTAATATTTAATTTGCGTAAAACGAGATTGAAGGATTTGATTCATTAAATAGTCCTCCGACTACGATACGATGAGTAGTCAGTGTTGTGCAGATCATTTTTGCGGTGATGCAACTCATGTCAACAGCACCGTCGAATTTGACTCGTGCACAGCGGCGTTCACATTCGTAGCATCACCACAAAAATAATCGACATAAGCTTGACTACTCATCGTATTACATCTGAAAATTAAAATGTTGTGATTAAATTATTTCTATTTGTATTTATAACGTATTTAAAACACGAACGAGGTTAGTATAAGGAACGGACATAAATCATGTAATTGTGTGGTGAGTTAGGATTGGACTTAATTTTATTTAAGTTTTAATTTTTTTGTTTTTGGCTTTGGTTGAGTTGAAGTGAATGGAAAGGAATTGGGTTGGGTTGACTTTGAGATGTGTTAGATTTTATTTTAATTAAGTTTTAATTTATAATATATTTTTATTTTATTCTTTAATTTTTAATAATTTCTTAATCTTTTTTTAATTTTTTTGCTTGTGTCGGGCAGTTACCTCGCGTTGGATTGGTTTGACTTTAAGATATGTTAGATTTTATTTTAATTAAGTTTTAATTTATAATATATTTTTTTATTAACCTGCGTTGGGTTGAATTGATGTTGAAGTAACATCAGTTAATAAATTAATTAATAAATTCTGTGATTCAGGAAGTCAGCGTTGGTGAATTGAATACGATTTTTCTTATAGATCTTATATTTAATTAACACGATGGTACGAAACTCAAGAAACAATAAAAAGAAAAGATTTAGTGAAATGGAGAATACATTCTTCGCCAAATCCCATCGCTGCCACCATGGTGTAAAAAGTTTGCAACCCGGTGACTTGACTTCCCTGTTACGCCACTGGTTCTAATGGAAAAATATTTTGTTTCTTTTGAGAAATTTTATTTTTTCATAATTCGTTTAATAAAAAAATAGCGCAAGAATCATCGATTCTCTTTTGTTTTTCCTTTTACTTTTTCTATTTTATTTACTCTTCTTCATTTATTGCCAATTAAAAAGAATTGGCAAAATAATCGTCGATTTTCTTTTCTTTTTCATTCAACTTCTCGCTTTTTTGTCACTGTATTTGTTTGTTTTCATTGGAGTTTTCTTTGCCGAGTATAATGTTGCATAATGTTCCATTGACCCCATTTGCGGTTTTTGTTTTTCTTTTTGAGTCACGAATTATTTTATAATTTTATAACTTCCAAAGGCGTCAGACTTCCTTTATTGTTTTTTTTTTGTTTATTTTCTGCTTACATTTCTGTATATTTTTTTATTCTTCTTAATTTTTCGTTCATTATAAAAAAAACATTATCTAAAGAATCATTGACACAATTTTGTTTTTCATTCACCTTCTTCTTCCTTTTTCATTTCATTTATTGTTTCTTCTGTTTTATCTCTTTCTTGTCCAATTATTTTTTTCTTCGTATTTCTTTGTATTTAATTTTATTTGTTCTTCTTTGCTTTTTGCTAATGTGAAACAAAATCACTCTCTTTTGTTTTAATTCACCTTCTCCTTTTTTTCACTTTATTTGTATGTTCTCTTTTTTTTTGTCAAATTATTTCTTTATATTTCATTGACGCTATTTGCTGTTTCAGTTATTTTGCTTTCGTTTTAATTTCGTTTGCCCCTTTCCATATCGTTAGTCTTCTTTTATTTTCCTATTCAATTTTTTCTTAAGTTTCTGTGTATTCTATTTCATTTGTTCTTTTTTACTTTTCGTTAAAGGAAGAAAAAGATGTTATCTCAAGAATCGTTGATCCTCTTTTATTTTTCGTTCTGCTTCTCATTTTTCATTTAATTTATTTGTTTGTCCTCTTTTGTCTATTTTGTCGAATTATTTATTTATTATTAATTTGTGGTTTAGCCGGAGAATCGTTGATCCTCTTTTTTCTTCGCTGAACTTCCCCCTTTTTTCCATTTGATTCAATTGTTTGTCTTTTTTTGTACAATTTTCTTCTTATCTATTTATTTTATTTGTTCTTCTCTTTCAATTTATACAGTACTAAAGTACCCCACCCCCACTCCCGTTAATTTTGGAACCAAATAAAATAGAAAGTTTAGACAAAAACAAATCCAAATAGATAAAAAATACTAATTCATAATGTAATGTCAGGTCAAAAAGCGATCGCGGGATGTCGCTACTAATTCTAAAGATAAAATTACTTTAGAACATCCCCTAGGTGGCGCTGCGCGCACTATGAACTTCAAAATTTAAATAGCACGGTGATTTAAGTAAAATTTTAAAGAAATTCAACATTGATTCTAATTCTAATACTTTTCCACACCGGAATCTATCGTGCATTAGTTATTACCACAGTCCGGGAAATTCCAGACAAACCTAGAAAGTATATGATTTTTTTCAAAGACGCTGCAGTAGAGTGCTCACGTCAAATCAAACAAAGTACACGTTTCCGGTCGAACGTTTGCCGACTTTTTTATACTAGTACGGGGTTCAATAAAAAGTGAGTTTACGGCCACTAATCAACGGAAATTTGCGACATTTATTGCCGAGCGAACTTTTTCCAAAACATAAAAATGAAATCGACCTCAAAACACACACGATGAGCATGATAATTAAATAGCATTTCATAAATTTTACGCTAAAATTACTAGTGTAAATTGCTAATTAGCTAATTAAAAAAATTTAAATAACAATTACAAATATTTTACAGTTTAAACAAATGGTAATATGTCATTAGAATTTACAAATTTCATGTATTAGAGGACGCCTATGCCCGTCTGGAATGTGACTAACTTTGCTTATTATTATCATCACTAGGCTTAAAGGTTTAGATTTTAAGGATTTATTAAACTCTTTTTCTCTGCTTGATGGTTTGCGTACGGTCACGCTTTACGTCAAATAACTTTTTATTTTACTTCTAAAAATTCGCAAATCACTTTCGCTTTTCATGACCCCGGCAATATACTTTTTTAAGCGCCCACTTTTATTACTCTTCATTATAAACGAACTCTCTGCCTCATACCTTTTCTTTTTATTTTACGCCACTACATTTTAGGAGTATGAAGCCCGATAATATGACGTCCTAAATTCGCTTCGTAAATTTTGAAAAACTTGGGAAACAAATTATTCCCGAATTTTAAACCAATCAGCCAAACAGTTTCGCGCAAGTGCTTTCTCATGCTTGCCTAAATATTAATGAAAGCTTGCGGTATATGGAAAAACGTAAAATTAAACGTCACACTGCAAAACACGCTCTGCATATTTTCGCTTCCAGTTTTCCGTAGGTATGCATAATTTCAAAGCTGGATGAACAAAACAGGGTTCTTTTGTATGCGAGCCCGGAGCGAAGTTTATTTATGCCATTGCATATTTTAAGCCATAATTTTGTTGCAATTTGATTCTGTAAACACTACGCAAAGACATTTATTTAATGAATTGTTTGCGTTCATTTGCGCGCAACTTTTGTATCTAAAATATTAAAGCATGAGATAATTTTGCCTTCCTTCCTGAAATCAACCGGAGAAATGTACATTTTCTTCTATTTAACGTCTGCATTCGAGTATCGTTGTAAAAAAATGGTATACTTTCTTGGAATGTCCGGAGTTTCCCGGACTGTGCTAATTATATTAGAGACCATGATAAAAAACTTGCTTCAATTAATTAAATTGTTTCTTCAAGAAATATAAAAGATTGCAAAGAAATTTTTATTTTAAGTAAAGGATGTGAATTTAGACCGTCATTTATACATAACTTTTATACTACAAAACAACTGGTCATTAAAACTTCGCCGAGTCGAAATGAGGGTCGCTACAATCTGAGGTATAAAAGAATAAAACTTTATTACGTACAGGAGTAGAATGCAGGAGTTTTCATTCAACGTAACTGCCAATGCCGTTCTATGGGTACAGTTTTCAACTGCAATTTCCTCGAAATCTCCTAGGTTTTAGTAAAGGTCGTATTAGCTCAATCATCGATGATGTTGTCACAACTATTAAAGTCACCCAGTATAAATATGTTAGACAGCTTGGAACATTTAATGTCATAGCTTCTCTTTTTCTACATACTTGCCGAAGCGTTAAGATTAAATCCCCCGCGTGAAAAGCAGGAAATCAAATCAAAGTCGACGCGTACACTGCGGATTCAATTATTAATGTTCCAGGCACATTTTGCAGTGAACATTAAATTTAATTTAATTTAATTCAATTCCTAGCAAACTTTGCGCTGGATGTCGGATTATATTTGGTGAAATTCGTCTTGTTTCGAGAAGTTTTCATTGGATTATCTATCTACACACGACGCCGACGCACGTGATTGTAAATATTGACTCGCAACTCCTACCGGAACAAGAAGATGTATACGTGATCTTATACGAGCAAATTAAATAAATACTTCACTTCTTACTCTGTTACAATATTGCGTGGCCAATTTTTTAAAAGGTATTATAATCATTTCCAGTAATAAAAAATAATGATAGACTGTTAATATTCCTAACCTATAACATTTAAACACATTAAAACTAATTTATTTATTAGCCAAGAGTTACTTATTAATTGAATTCGGTGGTGTCGTGGTGTGACTATAACCTTCTTCTCCACCTGGCAGCTTATATATCCCGTTCTCCTTCCGGATTGATCGCATTCAGGAAAAGTCTGGTCTAGAGAATTCTCAAGCAAAACACATGAGGCAAGCCGATTCGGCATTAAATCATTACATATCAAAGGATTTAAAGTAAAATTAGGCGCATATACGTGGGCTGCTGGAAAAGTTTCTGGAAACGGTATGAAAAAAGGCATATGAAATTTGGTAAACGGTATCATTGTTTTTTGAAATATTTACCTTTGACGTCAATACACTTTTGCAGACGCTCGAACCAATTTCTGAAGCACGTCTTCCACTCTAAAGATGGTACCTCATAAACCAGTGTCCGGAATGTTTCAACCGCTGCTTCAGCCGACGAAAATCGCTCACCACACATTTTATTTTTGATATTTGGGAACAAAAAGAAATCATTAGGTGATAAATCAGGTGAATATGAACAATGAGTCATTAATTCAACATTTTTGTTGGATAAAAAATCAACTGTTTGACGGGCTGAGTGAGAGCTGGCGTTGTCATGATGGAGAATAATTCGTCGATTTCGATTGTTTCTTCTTATTTGATCGATGACTTCCGGCAAACAAATTATAGTATACCAATCAGCATTCACGGTTTTTCGATCCTCTAAAGCCACGGTTGCTACATGTCCAGTTAAACCAAAGAAACAAGCAATCATTTGCTTCGCAGCACTGCGTGAACGGACAACTTTTATTGGTTTTGGTTCATTTTGAAATACCCAAACGGTAGATTGTTGTTTACTTTCTGGCTCGTACGAATAGATCCACGTTTCGTCACCAATAACCATGTTATAAACTAAATTTGAACGACCTGCATTGAATTTCTTGAGCATTTCTTCGCACCATTTGACACGACCCTGCTTTTGCGCTTCTGTTAAATTGTATGGGATCCAACGACTGCAAAGCTTTCGTACGTTCAAATGATAATGCAAAATCTGGTGCATTGCTTTCATGTCAATGCGTAAGGATGCTTGAATCTCACGGTATGTCACATGTCGATCTCGCTCAAGCATTTCACGCACAGCATCTACATTAGTGGCAACAACAGATGTTGATGGACGACCTTCACGAAATTCGTCACTGAGGGAGGTTCGTCCACGCTGGAATTCGGCGGACCAATTATAAACACTGCTCTTTGATGGTGCTTCATCTCCAAAAGCCAAATGAAGCCGATCGAGGCATTGTTTCGGCGTTAGACCACATTTGAAATCGTAAAAAATCAAGGCACGAAAATTTTCACGCGAGATTTCCATGTTTACACAAAATTACTTTATCTCAAATGCTGTACAAACAAAACTAGTTCACTTGGATAGTTACTGTCAATAGAATTATAGGCGAAAAATATCAATTTTTTCTGACAATTGATGAACGCTAACAATTCTAGAGCTACTAGATTTCAGAAAATTTTCCAGCAGTCCACGCATGTACTCATATAAACTAGCTATTTCAAATCATCCAAATTAGTTATTATCAATTTTCTTGCCGATGAGTATGAGGCCCTCGTCGGCTGTGAAATATGGAAAGTGAGTATTTAGCGAAAACTCCATTGAAATATCTTTACTAACTAAATAGCTTTTGCTCATCGCTGAAGCCATTACGCTGAAATTTAAATGCGTTCGGCATCGTAAATATTGTGCGAGGTAAGAAAAGCATTATCGGTCTTCCTCCCAGATAATGTATTGGGACGTAAGGTAGAGGTTGTGTCTCGAAGGATTTGATGATGGAATTTAATATAATCTGGGAAAATGGAAGGGTATAAAATTCGCGATTGTGAATTCACCGTGTGTAAGGGTAATAATAATATGAGAGAACAGCATACATAGTTTTATAACAGTTTTTATTGAAATTTCAGAAGTTACTTTACAGCAAACCATTTATGAAAGTACATGATTAAGATCCACCGTACACTACAGATTTTTCATCCGCCAGGATATGACGCTGTCTCTGTCTCTCTGTCTCTAACGTTAACGTTGTTAATATAAATATTGCTGAAGGAATTTCTATCAAAAATTGCAGCTACGTTAAATTGTTAGGTTTATGCATCGACAGTAATCTTAAATGGGAAACTCATATAAATAGTTTGAAAAAAAACTTAAACAAGGCAGTGTTCTGTTTGAGAAACTGCAAAAAATTATGTAATAAAAACACACTTCGCGATATCTATTTCGGTTACTTTAACTCAGTAATGACTTATGGTATTCTTTTTTGGGGCTCTTATAGTTACGTATCAGATATTCTTTTAATTCAAAAAAAAAGCAATTCGTGTCTTAGCAGGACTCGGTCCGAGGGATTCATGCAGGCAAGCTTTTCTCGAACTAGGTATAATGACGGTAATCAATCAATACATATATCAATGTGTATTATATATGTATGACAATTATAAAACCACACCACACGTTTCTGATAATCATAGTTATGATATTAGAACTAATACTATGTTGAAAATACCTTATTCTAAAAATACCATTCATCAAAAATCATTTTTAGTCACATCAATAAAATTTTACAATGCCATTCCAGACAAACTTAAAAATATCAACAATAAAAAAACATTTAAATCAGAATTTAAAAAAATTATGCTACAACGTGTTTATTACAACTTTTCCGAATTCTATGAATAGATCTAGTCAATTTTTCATTATTAGGACTGTTATCATTCTGTTTTATATTTTATTTTCTTTGTGTGATATTTTGTAACGTATGTACCTTGATAACTGTGATATCATTTATGATTTTCGTATTAGTTAATTTTTATTTTGTATTTTGTTTTACTCTATATTTTGTCTTGTTATTCACATAACGCTATTGTTATTATTGAATAAAGTGCTACTACTACTACTACTACTACTCTAGTTAAATAATTTAACCTTCAGTCACGTGTTACGTACCCGAGAATAAATCATTTTTGGCCGAATAAAAAGTTGCAATGTGAGGTGGGTCTAAATGGAATAATTCAATTCGAATGCGACACCGATTTGTCTCTAGTTAATTAACTTAACCTTTAGTCACCTATTATTACATATCTTAGAATAAATTGTTACTGGCCCAATAAAAACTTGCAGTATGAAGTGGGCCTGAATGGAATAATTCCATTAGAATGCTCTAATCAGTCTAATCTAATACAATCCAAATAGAGAATTTTATTTTTTAAAGAGTAAAAGACCACAATAAATTAAATTTAAGTTAAATTTAAATTAAATTTAAGTTAAATTTCTCAAAAAGTTAGAAACGTCAACGTCAAACAAAACTTAACTACATAACATCGTTCGGATTGATAAAAATCAGTTTGAAAAAAGAATAATTGAACAAAATAGTCATCCCCTCTTGTCTATAAAGCCCGAATTCTTCACCTACGGATAAATTTATCTGATGGGTAGTATCCTCGGAAACTATTATAGATACAATGATTTCCACGGATAATACCTGGCAGATAAATTTATCGAAAGGTAAAGAAATCGAGCATAATTCTTTTAAATAATCCTTACAAAGTTGGATCTTGATTATCTTTGTTAATGGCGTCCTGGTTCTCGGATGGAAAGCCAGAAATCGATTTTCCAATATTTTTCCCACCGTTGCTCGAATGGGCGTTTTACTTGTATTTTCAAAATTGTCGAAAATGCTTTGCACTTTTCTCTCTTTTCGGTTTTTACTCTTCTTGAACTTGAAATATAAAGAAAATTTTACTTATATCTCAAATAAAAATGCCCAAATTTTTAAACGTAACAAAATATTGAAAGTACGTAAATTTAGTTTAAATTTTACATAAATTTAAATACAAAAATGTTTAAACATAAACGTGAAATTTAGTTTACAATGCAATTACGTAAAGAAAATTCTTCTTTTTATGAACAAATTTCTTTTAATTAAGACCAACTGTACAATACTAAATAATCCTTTTTATAAATAAATCAAAATTCAAGAGTAGAGCTGAAATTGTAGCGTTAAATAAAAAAATGATTCGGAGAGAAAGGCGAATATTGAGTTCATAACAACTGTGTTAAACGCAAAATAGATTTTTGTTTCAACTCATCAACGCTTACTTTCTTGAAGCAAAGAATTTAAACTGAATTAATAAATTAAAAAAATAATTTAAATTGATTATTAAAAAAACACACCGCGAAGTGTCGTCCCTTCACTCGCGACATTAATTTAAAACTGAGGAAAATAACTGATTGAAAAATAAAAAAAAATAAACTTCAACGAGAAACGTAGCATGTAGTTAGGTCAAGACGTCTAGAGGCCTCACTTGTTTCTTATATGGTCTCGCTCTATTTAAACTGTTACCACCAAAAGATTTAAAAGCTAATACTCCTGGATTCCAACATCGTAATACTGGTAACAGATAGCGTTGTCTTTGGACAACTGGTTGCCACGGCTGAACTTGGTGGAGAATGGGCGGGGTAACTAAATATAAACAAATAGGGCGCCAGGGAATTACCTTCCCAATTGTCAAACACACTTTGATGCTTTCCCAAGGCCTCAATGTGCGCGCTTGAAGTATTCTCAATTTTCTCCAGGAGATTTTTCCTCTCTTGATGCGTTCAAAGTAGGAGATTAACATAAGCAAAACACGTTCAGTGATACGGTGTTTATTAACACACACATACACTAGTTGAACAAAATTTAACAATATTTAAACTGTAACCTATCAAAACTTTAAATGATAACCATAATACGCGGGATGGACAGATCTGACCTCACAATCGGTGCTCCAAAGACACCACGAAATTTACGTAGACGTTACTTAAATATTAAACTAAGTTACGAACTATTAAATACGTAAGTTGCTTTCGTGTCCGGTAAAATAGTCGGCATGCAATTCGAATCAAAATAATAATGGTATACACGTCACTCTTTGTCGCTCAGCTGAGCTCCAGTTCCTGCGAGAAGCGTAAGATGTCACTAGTTGGTAGGCGCCGCTTCGTTCCAAGACGATTTTCAATCAGCAATGCTGCCAACGGCGGTCCAACTCCAGATGTCTGTCTCGCTCTAATGTCGCAACGGAGTCCAGCGATTCAAACACAGGTGCGTTTCGTATTCGAAATGTTCACATACCCATTCGGGAACTGATATCAACGCTCAGTACTAATACTAATGCAATCAGTAACAATAACCATCAACAAACAAACGACTCTGCTACTTAGCAAACTCATTGGACGTGAACGTATAAACGTTCCACAAGACTCGAGAGAGATATTTGCTTCCGGAAAATCCGTAGAAAAGTGGTTTTGTTTAAACAAACACAAACCGTCGATAGCACTGAATATGCGTCTGCCCTCGCCCGAGTCAGAAGAAGGAATGCCCGTAATACACAATGGCCGCTGAAGAAGATGATTTCCGTTTTATAGACTACACAAAATGGCCAAACCAATGGGAAAATTATGACGTCAGAAGACGGAGATTAAACACCAATAAGAAATTATTAATTTGAAAGAATCGCTTCCTGCCGCGAATGTTACAGCGTTGCCAGATGACACAACGCCGAGCGTTGCCGGTAGGCGTCCAGTAGCAACGTTGCCAGTTCTTAGCCGAATCGGAAATAAATGCGTAATAGCAAAAATCGACTGTAACAACTCCCCCTTCACCAGCAAGGAAATTTTTCCTGAAAGGACAAATTTCAGAAACCCAACGCGAGTCTTCAAAGATGGAAAAGAAAACTGGTGGAGGCGCCACGCCAGGAAACGAAGAGGAGGACAAAAGAAGAATTCCAGTTGAAACACACCATACTGCAACCCGGGACGTGAGATGTTCCAAGTCAAACTTACCAGTAGAGAGGGTAGGAAGTGCTTTCACGAGATCTGGCACGCCCAGTCTCCCACAACACTCGCAAGCAGTGACCAACAAAAACATCTCTCGGCCAGAAAGGCTGAGCTGATCAATCCAACCAGAGGAAAGAAAGAAAGAGAGATTTAAAAGAATAAAGAGTCGGAAGTTAGTTAACGAAACCAACGGTTCATCACGCAACGGACGGAAACTTCAGTCGAAGACTGCGGGAAAAATTCTAATTAACGAAAACTCGGTTACAAACCGCGGGAAAAATTCAAACCAAAAATTGTCACTAACGGGTAAAGTCAAATCTGGGTATAGTCATAATCGGGTTAAAGGGGACCAAAGATCACCCTTCACGATAGAAGAAGAAAAGAAAGAAAAGGTAAAGAGGAAAACAGAAAAGATAAAGAAATCCAAACGGAACACACCATACCACAACCAAGACTTCTCTGAGTTGGATCCAGTAGCGGTACGGCAAAGAGAGAGGGCAAGCAATACCTTCACGAGATACAGTACGCTTGTAAATCCCACACGCTTTGTCGGGTGCTAAGGGATTTCTCAAGGTTGTCCAAGCTGGGCTGATCAATCCGAAAGGAACGAATAGAACAAGAGTAGAAGAAGGAGATAAAATTGAAATAAGGATAGAAAGAGAAGAGAATGTTTCACGATGGATAAATACGTTCTTCTTCACAATCACGAAGCGTGCCAGTCATCACTCATATGCAATGTTCGCAAAGAGAGAGGGCAAGGAAAGTCTTCACGTGATCCAACTTCCTTGTAATTCCCACAACCTTCGCAAACCGCTAGGTGACATCTCACAATCAACGAGACTGATTCAAAGAGTATTATCCATCCAAGAACATCCGAAGATGCTCGATTCCACAGATGTAAAGAGGAATTCCAAGAATCTTTTAGGAGCCTTTTACTCCACGCAGAAGATACGTCGGGCGTATTCTAAGTGACCCAACCCGCAGGTCGAATCAAAAATGAAAAGATAGAAACAACCATAACCTTAGTCATCAGAAGGGCTAGGCTTAAGGTGTGAGCTATGCCACGTACCTGGCAAGATTTTACCATCACAATCCTTCAGCTCGTAAGCGTCTGTGGAAATTCGGCGATTAATGACGAAAGGACCGATAAACTTATCAGCCAGTTTGGCTGCGAAATGCTTAGAAGCGTCCGATAAAACAAAATTCTTTCGCCATACCAACTGATTTGGTTCGAAATCGACTTTACGCCTACGAAGGTCATAACGGCATTTAGACTTTTCATAAGACTTTTGAAGACGTTCCTGAACATCTTGGTACAATCTAGCAAATTTACCAGAACGAGATTGAAAATCAGTTGGGTTTTGCTCAATTTCCACATTTATCTCGTCAGAGTCCGGGGTTTTCTCAGAATTAAGACTACCTTTGAGACACATTTCTCTACCGAAATTCAGGAAATACGGAGTCAATTTAGTAACCTCATGACGTGCAGTTCTCAACGCACAAGCAACCTTCGGTAAAAACAAATCCCATTTACGATGATCTTGGGAAACATAAGAGATCAACATGGTTTTGATAACACGGTTGACCCTCTCAACAGGGTTTGCCTGAGCGTGATAATAAGAAGTGTAAGATGGTCGAACATGATATGACGTCAGAAGATTTCGATATTCACGGGATTTAAACTGGGCTCCGTTATCCGAGATAATAATACGAGGAACTCCAAAAAGTAGAAAAATATTCTCCTCAAGATGTTGAACTATCTTAGGGGTAGTAGCCTTACGAAGAGAGAAGCACATCGTAAATTTACTGAAGCAATCAGTTACCACGAGAATGTATTGGTTGCCTTTCGTCGAACGAGGTAGAGGTCCGATAAGGTCGATGCTTATGACTTCCCAGGGTTTTGAAATTTTTGTGTGCCCACCCATGCGTCCAGCAGGTGCTTTCTGTTCGGGTTTAGCTCGAAGACAAGTCTCACAACGCTGTACATACCTAACCACATCAGAACGCATTTTGGGCCAGTGATAATCTTGGGCAATACGGTTGTAGGTCTTATAAATGCCTAAATGCCCACTAGTGGGAGAGTCATGGCATTGACGTAAGATGTCAAGGCGATTTTCTTTCGGAACGACCTGTTTCCATTGACGATCAGCTTCAATGAGATGGTAATAAGTACATTGGATAAATTTGTACAATTTGTCTCCCTCAACTCGATAGTCCGGAAAATTCAATGGGGAAGTCTTAACCTTACCGAGCAAATTCAAATACCTGGCATCTTTCACATTAGCACAGTCTATGGAGTCAACAATTGGTACAGCACGAGAAAGGGCATCCGGAACGACATGTTCCTTGCCTTTACGGTGAACAACGGTAAAATCATATTGCTGAAGTCGAACACTCCACCTGCATAACCGTCCAGAAGGGTTTTGTAGCCTATTTAACCATAACAAAGAATGATGGTCGGTTATTACTTGAAAGTGACTACCTTCCACATAGGGACGAAGCTTTTCAATAGCCCAAAGCATGGCCAACAATTCCTTTTCACAAGTGGAATATTTTCGCTCAGCTCTAGAGAGCGAACGACTCAGATAGCAGATGACCTTTTCTCCATCCGATTGCTGTTGCGTAAGTACCGCACCAACACCATAGTCTGAAGCGTCAGTTTGGATGACAAACTCTCTTGTGAAATCCGGGCATGAAAGTACAGGAGCAGAAACCAGATGCTCACGAATTTTCTCCCACGCCTCATCACAAGTTGTATCCCATCGGTATTTAGAATTCTTACGAAGTAGGTTCGAAAGGGGTGCAATAATCGTTGAAAAGTTCGGGATAAAACGTCGATACCAACTTGCCATACCCATGAGTCTGCGAACTTCCGTGACAGTACTAGGCTTAGGAATTTTTAGGATAGCCTCAACCTTTTCAGGATCTACACGAAGACCAGTATTGTCAACAACATAGCCCAAATACTTCAGTTCATTACGACAAAAATGACATTTATCCTTACCAAGAGTTAAACCTGCGTCAACTAATTTCTTATGAACTTCGGCTAATACTTCCAGATGTTTCTCGAAAGTCTGAGTTACAATAATGATGTCATCAAGATAAACAAATACATGGGGTTCCAAATCTGCACCTATGACACGGTCCATAAACCTTTGAAAAGTTGCCGGAGCGTTATGCAAACCAAAGGGCATGCGTCGAAATTGGAATAAACCACGATTTGGTACCGTGAAAGCGGTGTATTGACGAGATTCCTCAGCGACAGGTATTTGCCAATAAGCAGACTTGATATCTAGAGACGTGAGGTATTTAGCGTCTCGAAGTTTATCTAAAGTAGCCGATACATAGGGCAAAGGGTAAGCATCCTTAGTCGTAACCTGGTTAAGTTTTCTAAAATCGACACAAAATCGTACCGAACCATCCTTTTTGGGGACCAAGAGTATTGGAGATGACCAAGCGGAGTTTGACCGTTCCACAATTCCTAATTCGATCATTTTGTCAAGTTCTTTATTGACCATCGCTTGTCTAGCAGGGGATATCGGATAGTATCGTTGCTTGATGGGGGCACTTTCCGTCTTGATGACATGCTCAACCAAACTAGTGCAACCTAATTCCTTTTCGTCGACGTTATGGAAAAGTTTCGTAACCATTTCGTCAAGTTGGCACTGTTGTTGAGGATTGAGATCAGAGCGAGATGTAATATGCTCGATGGAACAGATGTCCTCATTACGAAAGGTCCACTCACCAGATCTTAAGTCGGGGACTATACCCATCAATCTCCAGAAATCTGCACCCAAAATCAATTTATGAGGCAGGTCAGGTACAACAAGAATGTCGATAATCTTAACGCGATCCCTTAACCTAATCGGGGTAGTAATACTTCCAGGGCTCAAACAAGGTTGACCGTTAGCGACAGTGCAAGTTCTTTGATGTTTAATGAAAGGGAGGCCGAACGCCTTAAGAATTTCCCATCCAGGCCCACCGATTATTGTGCAGGAAGCACCAGAGTCCAACAAACCTGAGAATTTTATGCCAAAAATCGTTACTTCTAAATAGGGTCTTTCATCGCCTACCGCGTTAGATAAAACATAATCAAGGCATGTCAAGATATGAGAAGGGGTGGTCGGTTTTGATAGTCGAAAGCATCGCACTAGACGACCATCTAATGCGGAACTGAGAAGTTTTTTTGAACACTTAGGGCAAGTTCGGGTTGTCTCATTAGGCTTGCCACAACGGAAACAGTGTTTCTGAACAGGTATAGTACAGCTGGCCGAAAAATGGCCTACCTTTTTGCAGTTCCAACATCTTTTGACTGTGTCCCTGGTTTGTCCAGATGGTTTTGGGCTAGAATCAACCGCGTTACATTGAGCAGGGTCAGAAGGTATCGCGCTGACATAAGCTAAATCCGGTTCTAGAGAATGTCCTTTACGTGAAGGAGGTACATATGACTCAACGGCAACCTTTCGTACTTCCAATTGCCTACCCAGCTTCAGTAACTGTTCAATGGAATTTATTTCGATCAGTCCTAATTGATTTTGGTAGTAAGGGACCAGATTTTTGAGAAGGATCTTAATCTGTACGTGTTCAGGCACATGAGTATTCAAACGATTAAATAGATTGGTCATAATTGAGACATACATTCCGATAGATTCGTCATGACCTTGCGTACGACGCTTAATCTCTTCGAAAAGACGATCATCAAAATCAGGGGATTGAAATTCCTCACGCATAAGTCGCACTAAGTCTTGCCAAGACTGGCAGCGATGTCGATTTGCACGAAACCAAATGAGTGCTTTGCCACGGAATAAATCAGAAGCTGAGATTAGTAAAGTTGTCTCCGAGACGTTACGCGAAATGCAAAGTTCCTCAACTCGCTCTAAGAAAGCGTTAAGCGACACGTGTTTGTTGTCACCAGAGTATACAAGGTTCCATTTAGATACCGGGACCGACTTTAAATCGCTTGGCTTGGTATGCGCATGATCAAGATTAAAACTGCGTCTAGGATTTTCACCAATTGGACTTGACGAAAGAAAAAGCGTGTTACATGCACCAGACGAATTTGGTGGAGGCGCTTGAACTACGGGTGCAGGCACGGGTCCAAGATCGTTGTCAATTTCCATGTCTAAATTCCTGTTGTCATCGTTACTATGCATGCTCAAAGCTGTTACGTCACTATGACTTGGACTTAAATTAGGCGAAGACAGTTTTAGTCGCAGCGCATTAGCTTTCGCTTGAAATTGCATATTTAGTTTGTCTAATTCGGTTTTAATTTGACTGCTCGCATTTATTTCTGAGTCCGTGATAGCTAGACACCGATTTACTCGAGCAAAAGCATGTGCGAGCTTTGAAGAAGTCTTTTCATAATAATAGTTAGTCGTAGTCCGGGTTAATGATTCAATAAGCGCACGTATTTCTATTACTTTCGATTGCAAGGCTGCGAAATCATCAACGAAGGGCACTGAATATTCTACGGTAGTGAGACGCGATTCACTCTCTGCATGCAATAGATTCTTTAGTAATTCGGCTTTCTGCGAAACGTTTCCACCGTCAGTGATTCCACGCACAAGCAACTCATATGTCAGTTCTTCGGAACTAAGTCTGTCAAAGCGCACTTTAATATCCATGTTTTGCTATGTCCCAATAAATCTACCCTGAACGCAATTCTAAAGTGAGTAAAGTTAACAAAAGCCCCACTACTTGGGCGTCATTTACTGTTACCACCAAAAGATTTAAAAGCTAATACTCCTGGATTCCAACATCGTAATACTGGTAACAGATAGCGTTGTCTTTGGACAACTGGTTGCCACGGCTGAACTTGGTGGAGAATGGGCGGGGTAACTAAATATAAACAAATAGGGCGCCAGGGAATTACCTTCCCAATTGTCAAACACACTTTGATGCTTTCCCAAGGCCTCAATGTGCGCGCTTGAAGTATTCTCAATTTTCTCCAGGAGATTTTTCCTCTCTTGATGCGTTCAAAGTAGGAGATTAACATAAGCAAAACACGTTCAGTGATACGGTGTTTATTAACACACACATACACTAGTTGAACAAAATTTAACAATATTTAAACTGTAACCTATCAAAACTTTAAATGATAACCATAATACGCGGGATGGACAGATCTGACCTCACAATCGGTGCTCCAAAGACACCACGAAATTTACGTAGACGTTACTTAAATATTAAACTAAGTTACGAACTATTAAATACGTAAGTTGCTTTCGTGTCCGGTAAAATAGTCGGCATGCAATTCGAATCAAAATAATAATGGTATACACGTCACTCTTTGTCGCTCAGCTGAGCTCCAGTTCCTGCGAGAAGCGTAAGATGTCACTAGTTGGTAGGCGCCGCTTCGTTCCAAGACGATTTTCAATCAGCAATGCTGCCAACGGCGGTCCAACTCCAGATGTCTGTCTCGCTCTAATGTCGCAACGGAGTCCAGCGATTCAAACACAGGTGCGTTTCGTATTCGAAATGTTCACATACCCATTCGGGAACTGATATCAACGCTCAGTACTAATACTAATGCAATCAGTAACAATAACCATCAACAAACAAACGACTCTGCTACTTAGCAAACTCGTTGGACGTGAACGTATAAACGTTCCACAAGACTCGAGAGAGATATTTGCTTCCGGAAAATCCGTAGAAAAGTGGTTTTGTTTAAACAAACACAAACCGTCGATAGCACTGAATATGCGTCTGCCCTCGCCCGAGTCAGAAGAAGGAATGCCCGTAATACACAATGGCCGCTGAAGAAGATGATTTCCGTTTTATAGACTACACAAAATGGCCAAACCAATGGGAAAATTATGACGTCAGAAGACGGAGATTAAACACCAATAAGAAATTATTAATTTGAAAGAATCGCTTCCTGCCGCGAATGTTACAGCGTTGCCAGATGACACAACGCCGAGCGTTGCCGGTAGGCGTCCAGTAGCAACGTTGCCAGTTCTTAGCCGAATCGGAAATAAATGCGTAATAGCAAAAATCGACTGTAACAAAACCCCTTCGCGATTGTTACGAAAGTGGGAAACATCGGATGTTGCAAAAATTATCCTTAATTGATGCAGAAATTAGTTGTAATTTCCATAACTTTGATTCCATTCTGCTGTGCTAACGCCAGGCCGTGTACTTCTCAGTTCTAGGAAATTTTGTCGACTCATTTCAGTCTGACCTTGTACGCGGTATGATTCATTATACTATCGATTAAGTCGCAACTTAATTTTTTGAAAACATTGCAATTTTTAGGAAAACATTGTATCTCTATAATACTAAATATCCAAACTTTTACACTATAATTGAAGCCTAGCTCAACGCAGAAAACAAACCTTTGTTTTAACTTGTTGTAAAATAACTATTGTCTAAAATGCATTGACAGTAGAATCTCCAATAGAGTGAACTAGTTGAGGAACGGCTTTGTGATTCCACCACTATTTAGAGTGCAGGTAAAAATACACAACAGTGATACTTATAGAGTGCTCATTACATTAACAACTTAACATTTAAAGTTATAAAGTACCTACACATAATAAAATAAAATGAAAACATAAATAAATTAAAATATATATTGTCTGTATGTAATATATAATAAAATAAAACAGCTGTAAAATAAAATCAGTCATATGGCTCTAAAAAAATCTGTTAATTTTGTTTGCTTTTGTGAGCTTATTGTGCATTTTGAAACAACTTAGCTCTTAAGTCTTGAAGAGCAACTACACCGGAATATTCTACTGCGTTCAAGTTTTCTTCAGCCTATTGAATAATATTATTTAAAAATTTAAATGCTTCTCCAGTGGAAATTAACTTGGGTTAACTCAGAAATGGATCCTCACCAATATCATTGTTTTCATTTCTACTTCAATTAGGCCCGGTTTTTCAATCACAAGTTAGCCCTAACTCTCGATTTATTTCCATGGTAACAAGTACGAAGACAATTGTTTCCATGGCAATAAACTGAAGGTTGATCGTAAATATGTATGTACAAAGTTTTTTTAATCTCAAACCGGACAGAATAATGAAGGGAAACACACTCAACGTTTCGCTATAGATTTATAGCTTCGTCAGGAGTGAAAAAAAGTAAATAAACAAGTTGTCAAGAGAAACAAGTCGTCAAGAGAAACGAAAAGGTAACATGATTTTTAAACTAAACTACGAGTTGTTCGGAATAAAAGTAACGAGAACTAATTAAAGCTACTTTTTTTTTTTTTTTTTTTTTTTTTTATATATATATATATAATTAATTAATTGACAGATCTATATCTTGTTTAAAGAGTCCAGAAAACTACAAAATATGTCATTTAAATTTTCAAAGTCCGTACGTTTATTAATAGAATTTCCAGACATTTTAATTTTACACATTTCTATGAAACGTCTTTTAAAAATATTAGATTCACTGTACAAAATGTCAGTATTATCAAAATCAAAATTATGATTATTTACTAATGAATGCTCTACAAGCATTGAATGATTTTGATTATTTTTTTGAATATGATATTTATGTTGGTCTAAACGTTTTTTTAAATTTTGGCTCGTTTCACCTATATAAACAGAATTACAATTTGAACATTTGATTTCATAAACCACGTTAGGTTGTTTTAATTTCGGTATTTTGGTTTTTAAATTCGAAAAAATTTAATTTAAATTAATCACAGATTTACTGGCTAAAATTATGTATTTATGATTCGAAGTTTGTCTAAAAACATTAGACAAACTTCGAATCATAAATACATATCTTTGCCTTATATTGAACCATTACACAATACATTTAAACACATTTTCAAAAAACATAATTTAATTTTAGCCAGTAAATCTGTGATTAATTTAAATTTAATTTTTTCGAATTTAAAAACCAAAATACCGAAATTAAAACAACCTAACGTGGTTTATGAAATCAAATGTTCAAATTGTAATTCTGTTTATATAGGTGAAACGAGCCAAAATTTAAAAAAACGTTTAGACCAACATAAATATCATATTCAAAAAAATAATCAAAATCATTCAATGCTTGTAGAGCATTCATTAGTAAATAATCATAATTTTGATTTTGATAATACTGACATTTTGTACAGTGAATCTAATATTTTTAAAAGACGTTTCATAGAAATGTGTAAAATTAAAATGTCTGGAAATTCTATTAATAAACGTACGGACTTTGAAAATTTAAATGACATATTTTGTAGTTTTCTGGACTCTTTAAACAAGATATAGATCTGTCAATTAATTAATTATATATATATATATATAAAAATAATAAAAAAAAAAAAAAAAAAAAAAAAAGTAGCTTTAATTAGTTCTCGTTACTTTTATTCCGAACAACTCGTAGTTTAGTTTAAAAATCATGTTACCTTTTCGTTTCTCTTGACGACTTGTTTCTCTTGACAACTTGTTTATTTACTTTTTTTCACTCCTGACGAAGCTATAAATCTATAGCGAAACGTTGAGTGTGTTTCCCTTGATTTTTCTGTCCGGTTTGAGATTAAAAAAACTTTGTACTTACTATTTTCATCGGACAAGAACAAACTTCAATTGTAAATATGTATATCCCTACAAAGTACACAGCTTTTCTTTTTCTATGATATCAACTATTATTAAAATTCAAATAAAAATATTACGAGCATAAGCTCATAATGAAATAAAATAATCAAACGAAAAATGTGGAAGTACCAGCAGAATTGGAGGAACCCATTGCATACAAGTTTTAAGAATTGCATAATTAAAAATTTTTCATTAGAAATGAAATGGTCAACAGAATTTCTTTGATTTTTTATTTCTACTTTCATCCTAACTAATACGGTATGCCATGTAATGCGTTTGTATTTGTGTTTTTTGTTTGTTTTGATGTTTTGATATAATGGTAATAAGAGAAAAATTTTGGTCAATATATACCAATGTATAGGAAGGAATAAATATAAGAATGTACAATGCGTAATACGCGTAATTAATAACTTACTGTGAACTCAAACTTTGAATAGAAAGAAAGCGCAGCACTCACGTGATAACTTCATGGTTGAAAACTTAACTTACGGGTGTTAATGCCGATTAATTAGGTAACATGGTACTAAATAAATTCATATAATAAAAGTATCATAAGACATCTGGTTTTTTAAAAAATATATACTATATAAAATATATATGAATATTTCAAATGAAGGAAAGTACCTAGGAATGGGATAATTTCTAATTAAAATTCCCTACGTCAAATTACTAAATAAATATTAATTAATAATATAGTTTATGTCACTCAAGGTAGGCATAATTTGTTCACTATTCAGAGGTTCATGTAAATATTTTTGTGTTCACTGTAGTGTATGTTCACTATATGGTATGTTCACTGCATCGCGACTCTACAGGATATACAAACCTAGCTTATTCTATTTTTGGCAATAACTTTGGCTTTTTGTAAGGAAGAAATCTTATGTGTAGAAAAAATAGAAATTATAAAATCAGGTGATGTTTGCGTACGACAAATAGCCATAAATATGAAAACAAATGTTTGAGTAACACATTCATTCTTACAGATTAAATACGGAAGGATTCTAAATTTGGAATACAATATACACTATTATCATAATTATTTTTGTTTAAATTTTAACACAAAATTAATGTAATTAATTAAGCCTCATTTTATAATGACTCGAGACTTCGCTTTCGACGAATTTTATTCCAAATTTTAAATAGTCACTAATCTCATGGATATTCCTTTAATATAATTAATCTTGTTTAATGTCTACTCGAAATTCAACAAAAATAATGTGGCAAAAGTATATTTTAATTTCTTTCAATCCATTTTCCATTTAAATGGGTAATTTGGACTGAACATTCACTGATGATAGTGATTTCGATAAGCATTTTTTATATAAAAAAAAGAAACATTAGGGGACAAATCTGATAAAAAATTTAAGCGGTTTCACCTCTTCTCAAAATTTAAAACTCGCAGTAAACCTTCGTCCTTAAATTATCGACATTCTTCATTGAAATATTTACCCTCATTAAGGCTCTCGAACATGTCTGTAAGTACGTTCATACTTGAAACTTCATGTTTCTCTTTTATTCAAAGGAATTTATGGGCCAATCTGAAAGTCTAAAAATAAAGTAACGGAGCGAGTATGTTAAAAATGCAGTGGGCAAGTTTATTAGCCAAAACACATTTTATTCGGGCGCCTAAAATAATTGTAGCTAGGTAATACCAGATACTTACTCTTATAATATCTTATTTACGTATCTATAATTATATTGGATAAAATAAGCAGCAGATATTTCACTAAAAGAAA
Organism: Prosopocoilus inquinatus; assembly: GCA_036172665.1. Taxonomy (NCBI): domain Eukaryota; kingdom Metazoa; phylum Arthropoda; class Insecta; order Coleoptera; family Lucanidae; genus Prosopocoilus; species Prosopocoilus inquinatus. Next base: position 36,845,684 of record CM069875.1, read on the forward strand.
AAAGAAAACACTGACATGAGTAAACACACCAAGTTATAAATGGCTTCCCTTTGGTAATTTTCATCCTGTAACTCAGTCTCTCCTTGATTCATTTCATTGATTTTTTGTGGAGTTTTGAAGAATGAGGTTTTCTTAATATTAAACAGAAAACCGGGATTGCGTTTCGAAGCAATTAAGCGGCTTATTTTAGTCAATACATTTTCCTTCTTGAAAATAAAAGCCTTAATCCTGTGAGGGTGCATGATATAACATAGACCGAGTAAGGGATTTACGGTTTAATTGTAACTAAACCGAACATTTTCTAATTGTGATACTAAACAAACGTGACCTTTTTGAAGGATCGAGTTGAGTTTACAATTGTGATACATATGTATGAAACTTATGCAATCTACTGGAGAGAAACTTTGGACCTCCGAGGACTTTTGTGTTTCCACAGTTATTGCTAGACGACTTTTAAGAGCACGAATTCTACATATAAATATTAAAATTCACAATAATAAATGTCATCATAAACTCGTACAAACTATTTCCTTTTTGATTGATTTCGAACTGGAAAACGTTGATTCCTTACATCCTTATAAATCAAAATCATTATACGTGGGCTGCTGGAAAAGATTCTGGAAACGGTATGAAAAAACGCACATGAAATTTGGTAAACGGTATCATTGTTTTTCGAAGTATTCGCCTTTGACGTCAATACACTTTTGCATACGCTCGAACCAATTTTTAAAGCACGTTTTCCACTATAAAGATGGTGCCTCAGAAACCAGGTTCCGGAATGTTTCAACCGCTGCTTCAGCCGACGAAAATCGCTCACCACGCATTTTATTTTTGATATTTGTGAACAAAAAGAAATCGTTAGGTGATAAATCAGGTGAATATGGACAACGAGTCATTAATTCAACATTTTTGTTGGACAAGAAATCAACCGTTTGACGGGCTGAGTGAGAGCTGGCGTTGTCATGATGGAGAATAATTCGTCGATATCGATTGTTTCTTTTTATTTGATCGATGACTTTCGGCAAACAAATTGTAGTATACCAATCAGCATTCACGATTTTTCGATCCTCTAAAGCCGCGGTTGCTATATGTCCAGTTAAACCAAAGAAACAAGCCAATCATTTACTTCGCAGCACTGCGTGAACGGACAACTTTTGTTGGTTTTCATTCATCTTGAAATACCCAAACGGTAGATTGTTGTTTACTTTCTCGTACGAATAGATCCACGTTTCGTCACCAGTAACGATGTTATAAACTAAATTTGAACGATCTCCATTGAATTTCTTGAGCATTTCTTCGCACCATTTGACACGACCTTGCTTTTGCGCTTCTGTTAAATTGTGTGGGATCCAACGACTGCAAAGCTCTCGTACGTTCAAATGATCATGCAAAATCTGGTGTATTGCTTTCATGTCAATGTGTAAGGATGCTTGAATCTCACGGTATGTCACATGTCGATCTCGCTCAAGCATTTTACGCACAGCATCTACATTAATGGCAACAACAGATGTTGATGGACGACCTTCACAAAATTCGTCACTGAAAGAGGTACATCTTTGCTGGAATTCGGCAAATCAATTATAAACACTGCTCTTTGATGGTGATTCATCTCCAAAAGCCAAATGAAGCCGATCGAGGCATTGTTTCGGCGTTAGACCACATTTGAAATCGTAAAAAATCAAGGCACGAAAATGTTCACGCGAGATTTCCATGTTTACACAAAATTACTTTTTCTCGAATGCTGTACAAACAAAACTAGTTCACTTGGATAGGAACTGCCAATAGAATTATAGGCGAAAAACGTCAAATTTTTCAAATGTGACAGTTGATAAACGCTAACCATTCTAGACCTACTAGATTCCAGAAAATTTTCCAGCAGCCCACGTAGTGTAACAAAAGAAATAATTATGCACAACTTCCGCAAAAAACCTTGACTTACATCACACATCGGTTACCTAAAAACAGCTGCCAGTAAGATAAAATGAGTCATTAGGATTTTCGAAGGTCAACGCCTTAACACAAAGCTTACGTAAGCTGAAAATTAGGTCAATTCAATTCGTTTAAATACTTAGCTTTTTTGATCACGTACTTCACTTTTTAAAAATCAGTTATTTTGTAATTAACTTTAAAAAACGAAAACTTTAGATTTGAATCTGCAATTTTATTATCTGAATTTTGAAAAATGTAGAATTTGATTTACATCAGAACGCGAATATGATTCGTTTGCTTTGCAGTTTACATGCACCTTTTAATTAAATTTGTATTGTTTACTTTTGTAGTTAAACAATAACTGTTAATCACACGTGGCAAATACCTAGTTATCGCGTGAACAAAATTACACGGAATTCTGCACAAACAACAAAATATTTTCTAGAAAATAAAACGACACTATGACTGTATACATCGGAAACAGTATTGTCGTTCTCTTCGAACTGTAAAACTTTCTTAGTTAATATTTTTTATTAATTTGTTTATAATCTGTATTGAAGGAATCATCGATAGTTAAAACGTAACAAATAATCAGGCTATTCATTTAAAAAAAAAATCAAAATCAAAATTGATCTACGTGTGTTAAGACTTATAAATAATTCGATTTTGATAGAAGTGATACGATTTTATTATTTATTTTTTTAGTATCAATATTTACAGATCAATACACCTTTTCAAATGCAAACATTATCGTCATTGAAAAAAAAAGAAAAGAGAGCTTTAGAGAGCTTAAGGAATGTAATCATAATTTTCTTAGAAATACCTTCCTCAAGCCGAGCTCACATTTTAATATTTGAACAAAAGCAACTATACATCAAAGACCGCCCATGGTAATCATCTATTGTTTTAGATTCTGTTACGCTACTAACATTTGGTAGCGTATTAAACCTTATTGACTTTAAGCTATGTACTCGGCAAGCACAAAGCTTCCTGTTGTGTCAAAATAGGTTGAATGGCGTCGTGGTTTACTTACTCCTTGTGGGAGACCACCTCTCGAAAAGTTGTGTACTGCTTAAAGCAGTAACATTTCAGGCTGTCCGGTAAATATTTATACGTAGGTATGTTCTTCGAATGAATAGAAAAGGTATAAAACGATCAATCGAAGAAATAGGATCTATCGACCTTTAAAAAATACTGCCTCTTTATCAGAAAAAAAATACTCTTCACGTATACATAGTCTAACAACTAACTTAAATATAAAACAAATAAATTATTGGGTTGGGCGTATTTTGGAAAGTTCCGATTGACTATGTAAAATACAAACTAGGAAAATTGACTGAAGCTAACGAAGTCTCCGATGGGAAACTCTTTAAAATAGTTAAATATGTGTGGCCAGGTGGTTGGGTGGGTTTGGATTAAGTTTGCATAACAAAGAGTCTACGGTCAAGGCGTTCCTCTTCATCGTAAATTTATACTCCTAATTAACAAACATTTTTTTAATATATCGTTTTGTTATTGTTTAAGTATGCAGCATGTCGATTGCCAGGTCATTTGTGCGAACAAACTTCATTTAAGAGTTAAAAGTGCAAGATGTATCTGCAGTCTAAAATAGTTTTCAATAATTCTCCGTACAAGGTTCTAAAATATTTGCGTTGTGTAGTAGAGGTGTGCTTGTGACTCGCATTTAATTATGAAATGTTTTCTTTTTTAAATAGATCATTTTATAATTGTTTAAGTATGCAGTCGTGAAAGAATTTTTTCACTCAAAATAATTTTTATTGATTCTCTTTACACAACAGTCATATCTTATCGATTTCTTCCTAAATAGGCAGTACGAGGACATATGCTTTGTATGCGTTTCGAAGGCAACGCCTGAAGCATCCTAAGTTTGTTAATAAGTTTTCAGAAACTCAGTAGATCCTATGAACTTAGATTTGCATGTAAAGATCACAGATTTTTTTTATTATCGTCTCCAAATTCCGTGGACATGGCTTAACCACAGATTCCTGGGCTCAAAATAAGACGATTTAACCAAACTTATCTATACCCATAATGGCCTCGTTAAGCTGGTATTTTTCATCAATGTTCTTGAAGAAAAAAATACCTTTTCTTATAACAAAGGAACGGCTCAACTAATTTGGGTGAAATTTGGTATAGAGGCCCACAAGAAAGTAAGTCATATTTACAGGTGATTTTGCAGTAAACCGCTAGAAGAAACATTCGGTAGGAATCTTTTCCGTGTCTTTGTAACTTTTGATGTTTCTTACCATTTAGTCACAAAATAAGAAAATCTACAGAATTACTTATTGAAAACGGGTATGCTCTAGTACCTTCTAGATGTATAACTAATTTATTTTCAGAAAGAGTCATTCATTAGTAACCTTTTATGTATCTTTGCCAACTTTGCTAACTGTTACGGTTTAGTTAGAAAATAGAAACATCTAAATCACTAAAGTGCGTTTTTTGCAAAATGTTTTAATTTAGAATTTCAAGTTAGCAGACCATACACAAGAAAACAATTGTCTAATATAGTTTACTAATTAATGTCTTTTTCTCAAAATAGATAAATTAGGCAATTAAAAGGCAGTAAAGTACACACATTTTCAATAAAAAATACTGCAGTTACAAAGACACGAAAAAGTATCCAATCGAGTGCTTCTTTCTAAAAATTTATTAACTAAGGTTATCTTCCTAACGTCAAAAAAGTTATAGTAAGATATGTGTTGCGGCAACCCTATTTTTCACGCTAGTGGTTCACTGCTATTAACGAAAATCACGTGTAAATATGACTTACCTTCTTCATACTTCATACTAAATTTCACCAAAATCGGTTGAGCCGTTCCTTTGCTATAAGAAAAATTAATTTTCTATTTAAGAACTTTGAAGAATACCGGCTTAACGAGACCGTTATGGAAATGGATAAGTTTGGTTAAATCGTCTTATTTTGAGCCCAGGAATCTGTGGTTAAGTTATGTCCACGGAATTTAGAAACACCCCGTATAAATTAGAGAAAAATAAATAAATAAAACGGAAGAGACAGAAGAATTTACAATAAATATAAAAAGTTAATGTATTATAAATAAGCAAAACATGTATTTGAATGCGTTTTTAGTTCATGAGCACTGTTTTTTTTTTTTTTAGTCGGGTTTAAGCATTGTGGTGACGATTCCTGACTTAAAAATGTACTCAAATCCTTGCTTTGCTTTAATAACAAGATTAACAGCACAAAAAAAACACAAAGTATAGTGACTATAAACTACAAAGTTTAGGGTCTTTAAAATTGTATTCTACGTGATCAAGTTCTACCTGATAGATAGACAGATGACACAGATGACTGGCAGAACTGCGACAGCTCTAAATATAATTACTATTTTTTCACCTTAACAGTTTTATAAGTTTCAGTTAACTATTAACTAATTGGTTTGGGATATCGTAAGTCACGTGTGATACAGGATTAAATGAAGACCCGATATAAAAAAAAACGAAAGAAATTAGAGAAGAAGTGAAGCAAAGGTACTGTTTAATATAGTGTTTGGGGAAGCCATGAGGGACGCAAACAATAATAGAGAAGAAATTGTCTATCACCAAGAGCATCAGTGTTTATTGTTCACAGATGACCTTGTGATTGTAACGAAATAGGAATCTTAAGAAAAAAAATCCTTTTTTTCAAGACCCCTTCATATCTCCTCTCCAAAATTAGGTATCGTACTGATGTTCACAGTATTAACCTCCGTCGTAAAGATCTTATAGATATCCCGCTGCATCGTTCCGCGTTCTACAAAAGATCTTTCACTTATATTGCTGCTCATTGTCTCAATGATTTTGAGTCTCACTTAAAAAACTTACCACCAGTATCTTTTAAACTTAAATTGAAAAGTAATTTAATTTTTGTTCAAATGAGGTAGATAATCTTTATACCTGCAATACTGAGTTGCATCACTTTTCATTTATTCCTTGCCCGATGATTTCTCTTTTTCATTTTTTTTCCATTTTCTTTTACATTTTCATTTTCTTCTTATTTTCCTTTATTTTTTTTATTTTTTTTTCCTTTATCTTCTTTCCTTCTATTTATTTTCTAGTATTTACTTTAATTTTAAGCTAGTTTACTAGTCTGGGAGGCCGGGTAGAGCAGTGTACTACTTGTGTAGCACAACTGATGGCCTTCCATTTAGATCATAGCGTATTTTAATTTTTTTTTTCCTTGTAACGTTTATTGTTTTGTTTCTTTATTCGCTGTTGATCTAATAAAACTCTTATTATTATTATTATTATTATTATTATTGTTAAGATCATGCATCGTTAAATGCAAATGCAGTGAAAGCTAGCATAAGGCCGTAGCGCCTGATTTATCGGCTACAGAAATTTCCGAACCCTCGGTCCACTCTTCATACCAACTGAGGTGTGAAGAATACTGCCACGAAGCCGACACAAAAAATTCAGTCTGCTCCCTCAACTGGATCGTCACAGATGCAGGTGATACGTCGAAAAAGCATCGTACAAAATATCCGTCACCAAAACGTATAGCAAAAGCCTGTACCGAGATCCAAAAACGAGGCTGACACAACTTAGAAGAGTTTTGTTCTGCCAGCGCCAAATCAAAATGGATAAAACGTCTTACCACGAGGATCCTCAACAGCAATCAAAATTGTGTGTTGAGATTCCGGCGTTCACATCGCGAAAATCGGACAACGCCCTTTCAAATATCAAATAACACCACCAGGTGCTAGAGATATCGCTAGACGACTGTGTTCCTCCCGACACGTTACAAATTAATAAAGCAAAACGAGCCACGCACCCTAATATTTGAAGGAAAGGTTAGCACGAATCGAAAACATGACGTCACCAGGAACAAACGAGTATCATATGCAATTTAATCTCTTTGTTGAAATAACAACCCGCAGAGAAATGTAATTCTCATGCTCTAGTTAAATAAAAAAAAAGTAGATGGCGGCGAAAATTTTATGACTGTCTTGCCGCAGGGACTAAATAATTTGGTTAACTGCACCTGCACACGTTTGCAAATGGTGGTAAATGCGCATTCATCACCTGGTCCTCATTTAAACCTTCGAACTTCGGAGTCCACGTTATGCCTAAGTTTCCTAGGATAACGGCGCCGTAATATAACGGCCGTAATATGACAGTGAATGACGTCATGTAGCGCTGAAAAATGACGTATAGTCTGTCTGCATTTGACGCTACTCACATATTTAGAAAAGGATCCACCAAAAGAGGATTCCAAACGTTTAGAAAACCTTTTACGTATTTTTAGATGACGGTGACGTTTGCCGTCTTCTAGGAAACCAAATACCGTCGGTCTACAAGAGAATGTGACTAAGTCCACCGATGGTAGTTTTGAGTTATTAGAATTTTAATATTTGCCCATGTACCTTACATTCAATCTTTTTTAATTTAAAATACATATTCTAGAAACTCTATTGTTCATAAAAATCAATATAAACTAACCTGATCTAAAATAATTGATTTTATAATCATAGACGAATATTAAAATTCTATAATTGAAGTTGGTTCTTGTCCTATGAAAATTGTAAGTATAAGTTTTTCTAATCTCGAACCGAACCGATTTTTCTGTCCGGTTTGAGATTAAAAAAACTTGTACTTATTAAAATTCTAAAAACTCAAAAATACTATCGGTGGACTTGGTGACCATCTCTTGTAGACCGACGATATACTTAATGTTCTCAGCACGTTTTATGTGACGTCATTCACCGCCAACTTACGGCCACTATTTTACGGCACCGCTATCCTAGGAAACCGAGGCTTTAGCTTAGTTGGTAAAAGCATTCGGCATGTAACCGAACTGTCCCGTGTTCGATTCCCAGATGTTACAGAATTTTTCTCTCCTCCTGTTAGTGTTTCTTTAATTAATTTATTATTTACACCAACAATAGCCTTCCCTTTAATTGTGAAATGTAATAGAGGTTATGAAAAATTGATAGAAACAAAAGAACTCAAATGATTAATATCAAGTACAACAGGAGTGCGTTCAAAAATGGAGAGTGTCAGGTAGAGCGTTACCTCGAGGGTAATGATTATTATTATGTTATTGATATCAACCCTTGTTCCATATTTAATTTTGTTGATTCCAAAAACTATCATATAAAAATTCTTAAGAAAAAGTTAATTACATTCAGTAGGGACAATAAATATATTTTATTTTATAATGTATTCAACATCTATCATGCATCTTCAATCTTCACATATTACGCATACTGGGCAAAATTTACGTCGCTTCTGAGCGGAGGCAGTTGGGAGCGCACACTGAGCGCTACACCCTTGCGATTTTAGAACGCTTCAAGGGCGAGGTGCGTCTAGTTTGAGATTGAATTTGTGAACGGTTTTAGCGCACCCCGGTATAACTCCCACCCGTTCGAGCGTCATTTATGGACGCACTCCAGGGGGGAAGGGGGTGGGAAACAAGCAAGATGGATAAGTAATGGACGAAATTTACCTCGCTCCTGAGCGGAGGCAGTTGGGAACACACACCGAGCGCTACACCCTTGCGATTTTAAAACGCTTCAAGGGCGAGGTGCGTCTAGTTTGAAATTGAATTTATGAACGGTTTTAGCGCACCCCGGTATAACTTCCACCCGTTCGAGCGTCGTTCATGAACGCACTCCAGGGGTGAAGGGGGCGGGGAACAAGCAAGATGGACAACTAAAGTCTAAAAATATGGAAAATTACTGGATGTAAAGTGAAGGAGAAAAACAAAAAGTTATGGAGTAATCAAGCCATGGATGGGTTTGATTCGCAGAGTTAATATACATGTTGATGAGTTTTAAGTTAACTCATAATGATTTAATAAAGAGCAAAGAAGAGGAACTATTGACGCGATTATTGGTGCGATTGTGGTCATGTTAGTTAAATATTTAAGCTCTCTAAGTAGAAGTGACACACTCGTTTATTTAACACCCCTTATTCTATCTGCTCTTTTTCCACTTTTGTCTCACTTTTGATACAAGTAAAAGTGAGACTAAAGCAGAAAAGAATAAATGGAACAAACGTAGTTGAACAAACGAGTGCATCGTGCAGAATGTCATAGGAATTACTTGTTTACATAGATTCACTCGAAGGCCGTCGTCTACGTTTGAATTCTTGGCTTTCGGTTGGAACCGTGAATATCGGAATTTCTCCACGGCCGACGTTTCGTACTTCATTGCAGAAGAACTTCCTCAGGGCTGCTGATGGTGGTGGTGGTGGTGCTGGTGGTGGTGGTGGTGGTGCTGGTGGTGGTGGTGGTGGTGGTGCTGCTGCTGCTGCTGTTGCTGCTGGAGGTGGTATTGCTGCTGCTTCTTGTTAGTCCCTGAGACTAACAACTACTAGTCTCAATGACTGCTAGTGCTGGTGGTCTTTTTGCTGCTTCTTGTTAGTCCTTGAGACTAACAACTACTAGTCTCAACGACTAACAAGAAGCAGCAACAAGAACACCAGCAGTAGCCCTGAGGAAGTTCTTCTGCGATGAAGAACACAACGTCGGCAGCAGAAAAAATTGAAGATACGCGGTTCCAACCGGAAGCCAAAAATTCAACCAAATACTGTAGATGTGGTTTGTAATATTCTTAAATTAACTGTTACACGTATAGAATTTCCACCGTTATACTATTTAATTTTTTTTTAAGTTCAACGAAGCCAAATAATGTGTAGCAAAACTTTTATGAACGTCGTAAACTCGCCGGGGTATTTCAGGTTTTCATAAAACAAGAATCCAAATATCAGAGTGAATAAAGTTTGGCGTATTCGAAAAGCATCACTTAAAAATATTAAATTTCCAGATAGCTGCCAGCCGTACTTTGTTTAAATTCGCCGGGTTTATTTTTAACGATACGTATCCGATAAACGTAACATTTTTTATCTTATTTTTTGTTTGCGCTGGCGCTATTAATAACAAATTCTTGACGGATCGCAAAACGTCCAATTACTGTCGACTCGCAAGAAGTGAAAAAATCGCACGTTTAAATTCATTTCGACGAAGACAAAATGGTCGGCAAAAGGTAAGTACTTTAGTACAACATATGGGTTTGATAATAATATCCATCGACTGTATAGATTAAATTTTATCAGCCAAAAAAAAATCAATCAAATGTGTTCCATCGACCTCATACTAACGTATCTTCAACGGGCTTCAAATTATTACGAATTTTTAACACGTTTCTTCACAAATCCCTACAGATACAAATGTCCATTTTGCATTCCAACCAAATATAAAATTGGCAATCATAAAAGGATTAAGTGAGAGTAATTGAAGGGATTCTAACTGAATTGTCTTTCTACAATGATTTAGGGCCTAGCTGTATGTATGGATTTACATGTTAATTTAAAAACGACAGATACAAATATTACAAACAAAATTGAAATCTCGATTAATCGAAACAACCAACGTCACGAGCCTAGCAATCCTAATGGACTGGGACTGCCTTCTTAAATTATGAATTTCTTCGCTTTGTGTTCCTCATCTTTTTTATTGCTCAATGTAATTGCGTCAGAAAATTCGAAACGCTCGTATCTTTTTTTATTAACTTATTGAAAACAATGAAGTGAAAGCAATTTCACAAATTTATTTGACACAGTCGAAATAATATTTATGGAAAGACAACGAAAGAGAATGAAGACTGTTAAGGAAGATTTAATCAAATTATAAGAAATGCGAATTTTTTTTCCAAAGGCGTTTTATTATTTTTTAGGTGAGTGAGATATTGATGTAAGTATAGTGCGTTTCAATATAATTGAAAATCACAAATATATGTATTATGACTGTAGCATACAGTGTGATTTATTACCTCACTGTTCAGCTTTTCCATATCAAAGCTCACGTAATAATTGTAAGAAGAAATCATTTTGACATACAGAGTGTTCACTGGAAGTCGCTACAATGGCTAATAATTTTTGTTATTTTTATAATTACATTGACCTTTGATATGGCAAAGCTCGGCGGTGAGCTGATAAATCACCTGTATTGTGTCTCTAAAATAGTGTCCATTCTTTATACGTCACGTGCTACTAACCAAAATCGCAAATAAAATTTTCTTTTAATGGTTATTTTTCAAGATAAGGAAGTATATTAATAAAATACTCCCATCTGGTTTCTGCAAACATAAAGTTGCCTTGAAAATTAACAAAAAAAAAGCAGTCGCTTCAAAAAAGATTTACAAGAATTAATTCGATAGAAAGCAAAAGAAAACCTTAACAAACAACAACGAAATGAAGTACAGGCTGAACGGAGAACAAAAGACGATTGCTCATTTTCATGGGAACAATTAAAAATTGGCCACTTTCGGCGTGAAACTTTTGAGATTCAAATTTTCAGTTATTTCTTTTCATTTCAGTATTTTATGTACAACAGTTTTTAGAAATAAAAAAAATAGACGACTTCCCACAGAGACTTTTCCAGAATCAAATCAATCTCTCATTTGTTTGTATTCCATCATATTTTTTGATTATTTCTGATGGAATCTTTGTAATTCAAATAAATAAATCTGTCATTTGTTTCTTTGCATTTCATTTACTTTTTTTATATTTAATTACCTTTTTCTTTTTGTACGCAAAAAATAAAAAATGAAAAATCAATTAAGCTTTTGAAAATTAAAGCAAGATTTTCTTTCTTTTGATTTAACTTTTTGGTTCTTTTTGTCGCGCATTTTCTTTCATCCTACTCAGCATTTATTTCTTTGCATTTCATTTATTTTTTTTTATTTAATTACATTTTTCTTTTTGTATGTATGAAATTACAAATGTAAAATCAATTGAGTTTTTGAAAATTAAAGCAATATTTTCTTTCTTTTGATTTAACTTTTTGCTTCTTTAACTTCTCGTCTTAAAAATAACACTTTACGTAGTTTCTTCTTTTGTTTTCTGTTGGGCGATTTGATTTAACCTGTTCCCAGAAATGGCGATCTTTTGTTTCTTATTTCGTACCGCCATCTTTTTCTGTTTCACCTTTTCCTTCAAACTTCTTTGTTCATTATTCGAGTTTTGTCGCGCATTTTCTTTCATCATACTCAGCATTTATTTCTTTGCATTTCATTTATTTTTTTTTATTTAATTACATTTTTCTTTTTGTATGCAAGAAATTACAAATGTAAAATCAATTGAGCTTTTGAAAATTAAAGCAAGATTTTCTTTCTTTTGATTTAACTTTTTGCTTCTTTAACTTTTCGTCTTAAAAATAACACTTTACGTAGTTTCTTCTTTTGTTTTCTGTTAGGCGATTTGATTTAACCTGATCACAGAAATGTCGATCTTTTGTTTCTTATCTCATAGCGCCATCTTTTTCTGTTCATCTTTTCCTTCAAACTTCTTTCTTCGTTATTCGAGTTTTGTCGCGCATATTCTTTCATCATACTCAGCATTTGTTTCTTTGCATTTCATTTACTTTTTTTATATTTAATTACGTTTTTCTTTTTGTATGCAAAAAATTACAAATGTAAAATCAATTGAGCTTTTGAAAATTAAAGCAAGATTTTCTTTCTTTTGATTTAACTGTTTGCTTCTTTAACTTCTCGACTTGAAATTAACACTTTACGTAGTTTCTCCTTTTGTTTTCTATTAGACGATTTGATTTAACCTGATCCCAGAAATGACGATCTTTTGTTTCTTATTTCGTACCACCATCTTTTTCTGTTCATCTTTTTCTTCAAACTTCTTTCTTCGTTATTCGAGTTTTGTCGTGCGTATTCTTTCATCATACTCAGCATTTGTTTCTTTGCATTTCATTTATTTTTTTTATTTAATTACATTTTTCTTTTTGTATGCAAAAAACAACAAATGAAAAATCAATTAAGCTTTTGAAAATTAAAGGAAGATTTTGTTTCTTTTGATTTAACTTTTTTAACTTTTCGTCGTAAAAATAACACTTCACGTAGTTTCTTCTTTTATTTTCTGTTAGGCGATTTGATTTAACCTGATCCCAGAAATGACGATCTTTTGTTTCTTATTTCGTACCACCATCTTTTTCTGTTCATCTTTTCCTTCAAACTACTTTCTTCGTTATTCGAGTTTTGTCGCGCATATTCTTTCATCATACTCAGCATTTGTTTCTTTGCATTTCATTTACTTTTTGATATTTAATTACGTTTTTCTTTTTGTATGCAAAAAATTGCAAATGAAAAATCAACCGAGCTTTTGAAAATTAAAGTAAGATTTTCTTTCTTTTGATTTAACTTTTTACTTCTTTAACTTCTCGTCTTAAGAATAACACTTTACGTAGTTTCTTTTGTTTTCTGTTAGGCGATTTAACCTGTTCCCAGAAATGTCGATCTTTTGTTTCTTATTTCGTACCGCCATCTTTTTCTGTTCATCTTTACCTTCAAACTTCTTTGTTCAGTATTCGAGTTTTGTCCCGCATTTTCTTTCATCATACTCAGCGCCCGCTTCACACAGGCCTGATTCATTAGGTGGGAGAATACCCCGACTTGAAAATTGATTCATCTGAATTGCGGTACAAGCGGAGTGCATAGACATTTAGGACTCAACAGCGAAACGCTTGCGTCGCAATCCCCGAAAACTGGGTAATACCCTGAGACCTGATATTTCTACGCGATGACTCAGGCCTGTTATTGAAGACAGTGCTGTCATACTGCATGAGTGTGCAACGCAACGCGAGAGAAAGGAACGAATGCATCAAAACTCTGCTGCATTATTGATTTAAATGAATGATCAAGGACATAGGCGGGTTTTTGGAAGAATCAAACGTTCCATAAAGTAGATTCAAACTTCATTTATATTACATACACAAATAAATTAAAATAAAACAGAAACCTTCTGAATATTTAAAAGGGAAATTTGAATTTGTTTTCGTGTTGCAGTGTTCATTTGTTTACACGTCAAAACAGATGTTCAAAGTGCAAGCCGTTTGTTATCCTTGTCTTACTCAATGCGTACTGAGGAATTTATTTCTGCTAATTTTCATGCATTTGTTATAAACATTTTGTAGTTGATCACATCATTTCCGCTTAAAAGTTAGTCTGTCTACATCTGAAGCCATAGAATTTGAAAAAAGAAAACACTTTAGTTCGAGCTCAAAATATAACTATATTTAGCTATGTTATAAACAAACATCAAGCAAACTAAAAGTTCCATTTTCAACTTGTATTAAAGTATTTTTTTTTTTCGTATTCTAGCTATCCTGTATGCATTTGGAAATCAAAGCCACGTGAGCGGTTGTTTAGTAAAAGTCATTTTCTACCATTGGCAACATTAAGTGAAATTTTATAACGATTACTTTTTGAGCAGCGACATAAGTGAATTTGTTGGTTGTAAGTTCTTCCTTGTTTGATAATAAATATTAATTACTATTACAGGTTTATTATTGCAGGTTAACCAATTGTGTAAAGTGTCTACATGGACGGATCACGTGGCTTTGATTTTTAAATGTCCACTCTCTACACATAATACCCGTTCATCAATAGAATTTTTATCAAAAAAGCTCTGAGCTTGCTTTTATTTTTTCTTAAACGGGGAAGTACTGTAGATTTAGGTATAATTTGTTTTCTGTTACGTTTTGTCGGCTTAATTATCATCCTGAATGTACACGTCTGCTCAATTAATCGGAAGTGAGTGGAATTTTACAAATTAAAAGCAATTTATTTTCAAAATTTATATTACAGGAAGGCGGTGATGTTAAATTAGACGTTGCGCAGCGCCGCCTGGAAAATTAACAAACCGCAGCAAAACTTTGCTACTTGACGTTTGATAATTTCGACGCGTAGATGTAATTGACATTAATTGATTCAAAGAGCAGTTTGAAATTAATAACCTACCTATACGTTAGGTTGAATTTAAAATTGTTTTATTACAACTTTAAATTCCCTTAGAATATGAAAACATATCGACAAGTTTCAGCACAAAAATAAAGATTAAAACAAAGTTAATAAATGTTGGAAAAGTTGTATAGTCTTCTCATTTAAAAATGGTTTTTAGGACAGGGCAATAGTGATTACTGTAAATACTAGGAGGTGTACCAGAGTATTGAAGACTTCCTTATAAATCCTTTTATTATCTGTCTAAGGACATGTGCTGATTGTAAATGTATTTAACGCCGATAAACAGTTCTAGGCTATAATAACCAGTTTAAAACGGGAAAACTATAATCAAAATATTTTAAATAATTACAGGAATGAAAATTTATTAGTTGTTAATTGACATGTTTACACTGTTAATAAAACGAGGGTGTATGAATTTATCGATATGTACAATAACCAGATCCCCAGTTTGGCCATTGATAACAAAAACCAGAACAGCAATTTCCCCAAGAACCGTCAGCCTGACATTCGACTTCGTTCGCAAGGCAATCCTGTGCCAAACTCATCTCTTGCAACATCAACACGACGAAAACCACAGGAAACAATAGCTTCAGAAGTTGCATTGTTGAGACTACTTGGATTTCGAAACCTTAAAAAACAGATATCTTAAATTAAAAAAAAAATAATAAATAAATAACTGAATATGAAACATTCATTACTTACCTTTTCTTCAAGAAGCTACGACACTTTCTGAAAACTGGAATGCAGAATCGGATTTTATATCCGCAATTCCCCTACGAGATGACTTGATGATATTTCATAAATTAATTGTTTCACAGTTTTATGCAAATATTCAATTATGTAAGTCATCGAGTACTCAGTGTGATATTAAAAATAATATACTCTGCACATGTTTGTCTCACCGGATTTAGGAGAAGCTGCACGACTTCATGACTTGAGACCGGATTATAGTGAATTGTGACTTGGATATCCCGCGAAAGAACGGGTAATCTATTGTTGTCTTACATAACTTATGTCCTTCGTTAAATTTTCAACGGAAAATCAATAAATACCTACATTCTATCGTAAATCTGACACGTTATTGAATATTTCAATAAAAATAAAGGAAAAAGTAAAATAAAATAATTAAGCAATTAAGGAATTTTAAGAAAGAGAAAGCACTTTTTATAAGTTAACTATTTTGGGGTTTTGTATTGAAATGCCAAGTGTCCATAAAAGATTGTAACATCTAACAAGCTATTGAACTCTGGTCTCGACGATTGAATTAAGGCCACAGACCATAATTATTTATGTATACAGGGGGCCCATTTAAATCATTACGTCTTAAAATTTACAAGTTTGCAGCACATAGAGCTGATGAAGCTGTAGCTGTGATAAAAACGCCAAGGCCCAGTTTTTCAATCACAGTTTAACCCAATCTCGGTTTATTTCCATGGTAACAAGTACGAAGACAATTGTTTCCATAGCAATAAACTGAAGGTTGACGTTAACTTGTGATTGAAAACCCGAGCCTAATTTGTTTTATGATTTAAGAATAATAATAATTGTTTATTATATAGGAGTATTATAGAAGACATTTCTGGTATTTTAGGAAGGTCTAGAATCAAAAAGGAATAATACATGTAACATAAGTACATACATACAGTTTTGAACATAGTATATCAAAAAGAATACATAGTATCCTAGAAAGTCAAATGTGAGTCAAATTTGGTCAAATTAGAATAATTAGATTAATACAGACATGTGACGTAAGTACATAAAGTTGTCATTTGACATATCAGTTCGTATTTTAGACTCTTCAGGAATCACGCACCCTTTAATATACATTCTAATTGATTGAAAATGATTTCAGAAACATCTTTGCTTCATTGCTTTTCGAGTGATACCTATTACAGTTTTAATTAAATAAAAATATTTCATAAATAATAACACAATTATATTAGACTTGACTGTGGACATAATTTTTGTTTCATAATGTACACATATTACTGTACAAACTAACGAAGAACTGAAATATTAAAACAATATATATATATATATTTTTTGCGTCATTTTTAATAGCAGTCGCATAAATAAAAATATACAATACAAGAATTAATTCAACGAAAAACAAACGAGAGCTTAAAACAAACGAGAACAAAAACGATTTTCGTGAGAACAACTAGCTATTTTTGGCACGAACGTTTTGAGATTCAAACTCTCAATTATTTCTTTTCATTTCATTATTTTAGGTATAGACGGTTCTGGAAATAAAAAAATTGGACGACTTCCAACACAGAATTTCTCAAAATCAAATCAATCTCTCATTTGTTTGTTTATATCCCATCGTATTTTTTTTGTTTATTTCTGATGGAATCTTTGTAATTCAAATAAATCAATCTGTCATTTGTTTACTTGCATTTCACTTTTACCTTTTTTATATTTAATTACTTTTTTTCTTTTTGAATGCAGAAAAGTAACAAATGAAAAATCAATAAACCTTTTTAAAATTATATCAAGATTTTATTTATTTTGATGTAACTTTTTGCTTCTTTAATTTTTCGTCTTAAAATAACACTTTACTTAGTTTCTTCCTTTGTTTTCTGTTAGGCGATTTGATTTAATCTGATCCCAGAAATGCCTTCTTTTTCTGTTCATCTTTTCCTTCAAACTAGTTTGTTCATTATTCGAGTTTTCTTTAGTTTCTTCGATTTAATTTTTCGTTCATTTTGTTTTCTGTTTCCGATTTGAATATCTCACTTCACTTCACCAAAGAATTATTGGTAATTATTGTGTTTTAGAAATTAAAATAACCGCCACGCTACGTTTAGCGTCTGCGCAGTGCTCGCACCCCGCAGAAGACATTAACCTCTCGTTATGCAGATTTTATTTATTTACAAAATTTTTCTAAAAGTTTCAGAGGCAATAACTCAAAATAATGATCCAAAATTAACCAAAAACTTTAGTACAAATTTTTGGAAACAAAATGACATTTTCAACCTTAAGAAAACATCTGGCAACTATGTAATCCAATACATTTCTGCAATCGATTTCATACTCTGATGACGTTGGCTTACACAGAATGGAAACCACTTTTTCGGCGCGAAGCTTTTGAAATTCAAACTCTCAATTATTTCTTTTCATATCAGTATTGTAGGTATTGTAGGTTTTGGACTTCCAGCAGAAAATTTTTCAAAATCAAATTAATCACTCATTTGTTTGTTTGTATTCCATCGTATTTACCTTTTTTTATTACCGATGGAATCTTTATAATTCAAATAAATCAATCTGTCATTTGTTTCTTCACATTTCATTATTTTTTTTTATATTTTATTATTGTTTCTTTTTGCACGCAAAAAAATTACGATGAGGCTCTTGAAAATTAAATCAAGATTTTGTTTCTTTCGATTTAACTTTTTACTTTTTTTATAGTTTTTTTTTCTTTTTATAGTTTATATACTTTTCGTGTGAAAATAACACTTTATGTAGTTTTTTCTATTGTTTGTTTTCTGTTTAGCGATTTCATTTAACCCGAACAATTCCAGAAATGCCGATCTCTTGCCGCCTTTCTTTTTGTTCATCTTTTCCGTCATATTTATTTGTTCATCATTCGAATTTAATTTGGTTTCTTCGATTTAATTTTTGATTCATTTGTTTTTCTAACGTCGGTTTTAATAGCTCACACTTCACTTCACCAAAGAATTATCGGTTATTCTTTTGTTTTAGAAATTAATATAAGAGAATTTATTTACAAAATTTTCTAAACGTTTCGGTGACAATCACTCATAATGGTCCAAAGTAAATTAGTTTTTTCGCAGAAATTTTTCGAAAATAAAATGACATTTTCAAATTAAAAGAAAAACGTCTGGCAACCATGGAAGTACTTTTTCTGCAATCAATTTCATACTCTGTAGAGGATGCGAATGTCGACGTATAAATAATGTACATTATTTTTGAGACACCCTGTATAAACAGATTGCAAGAACTGAAATATTTAAAAAAAAAAAATCGAATATGGTAGTAGATAGCGCATTTCTACAAAAAAATACACAAAAATTATGACATCTCAGAAACCATTGAGTTTTCTATTATGCATAAAAGAATAATAATATACTTTATTGCCTTTTTGAATCTACAAAGTAATTATTATTAGGATATGATTATATTAGAGTCAAATTAATTGGAAACGAATTCTACTCTAAGACAACCTTGGAGGAGTACGCAAATTTACCAATCACCTTGTATACAAAATCATACAGAATATTTGATCGCATTGGCAAATTTTTAATTTTGAAGAATTGGGTGGTTCTATTTTTGCAAAAAAAAAACTTTATTGATGAAGTTGAATAGTCACTTTTATTGCATTTTTCTTTATTAATAAATCAAAGAATTTTTTTCTAAAAAAGTTTCATAATATCCTAATAATTGTAGATTTCATTTTCTTTAAACAACATTTTTTTTTAATTTCTTATTCAATATTGTAAAAATGTTATAATAAAAAAAAGTTGAAATGAATTCTGAATATCACCAGTTCCTTGTGATAAAAGTATTACACCTTGAATGTGAACTCCTTTTTCTAATTTAGTCAAATTTATTTCAAAAAAAAACTACACAATTTCTAATTTATAATAATTTGTTCGTTAAGAGAACTCGTAAGCGCCACTAGAAATGATAGCAACGCTATTCCTATGGAGTACAAGTACACTGAAAGTCTTTAAGTTTAGCGCTGATGATGATCACAGTGCGGACGAAACACGATACACGTCGCTCTATAAAAATATGCATAAAGGTATGGAGAGGCAAACTAATCTCTTGTGTAGGGTAAACGGTACCGTTGCTGTTTGTCGATTTTTGTGGAAAAGATAGGAAGTGAAAGATTAAGACCCGGTTTCTCAATCACAGTTTAACTTTAATCTTCAGTTTTTTTTTTTTTTACATAGGAACAGATGGAAGCTAACTGAAGATTAACGTTAAACTGTGACTGAGCAACCGGTCGTAAGAGTCTCTTCAATAAATAAAAGGGGAAAATTCTTTTTTAACTTTTACTTTCACAATCGCGGAATCGAATTCTAAAATAAAAAAATTAATGTACTTTACAATGAATAAGAAAATAGGGTTAAGGATCCGCATATCTACTGGAAGCTAAAACTTGATTTTTTTAAACATTTCATAGCTGGAGGACTCAGAACAGAGCCGTAGCCAGATTAAATATTCGGAGGGGGCTTATATTGTAGTATAGGGTAGGCTCTATAAGTTTTTATTCCAATGCTTTTACGTATTTTTAAAATATTTTAATGTCAGGTTCTGCCATCGTAGAGGAGGTTTAAAACTTTCCAGGGCAGACTCAGCCTCCCTTGGCGTCCCCCTAACTACGGCCCTGACTCGGAATCTTTCGGGCACTAAAGTGAAGAACATGATATAATCACAGCAAAACCAAAGTGAGAGTATACTATTATTTAGCAAACAAGATTGCGTCGAGTCATATGGGCCCCAAATTATGCCACTTTTTTTCTGGTTCACTGTGACTTCCCCTAGACTCTCGCACAATCCGTTTAAGATCTATGTACGTATTTGCCATTATACGAGATAGATTCTCATGTAATGTAAATGACAACCGCAAAGCGAGGCAAAACCGACCACATAGTAGATTTAGATTTATGTAATCCTCTCCAGAGGATCTGTGCTAATTGATTATGAAAATTGCTTTAACGCACACGGATCAAATTTAATCCCATACAACTCCAAGCTGTTTGCGTTCTCGCAGACGCGGTGCCGCCATGCCAGAAGCTGCAATTTTGCGCTACTCCGGAACCTCATCTTTGCTCTTACTTCCGGAAAGCAAACACTGACGTGGGTTAGAATATCAATTAAATTCAAGTCAATTTTACCCGAGAGTGTTATCCACTTGTAGTGCAGCTCGTAAAGATTACGAGCAAGCATGAATAGGCCAAACAGAAAGACCTTTAAAAGTGAACACTTCCATTTATTGTTAGTACGAGTACAATATAAAATACTGGCTGTAACAAAAATAATGGGCTAGCTATAGGTAGTCCGTTACTGCTGTCAAAAATAAGGAAAACAGTTTATATAAAAATGTGTCCTAAAGTGGTTTGTTAGTGAATTGCATTTGTTTGACACTGGTGTCAAAAAAAAACATATTGTGGTTAGGTGATTCCATTCAATTTTTTATTACAGTCTCCACGGTCTCCAATACTTGTAAACATATACATCTATTGAACTACTCGTATGTTCAAAATAACTCCCACGAGCAGTGTTGTTAAAGGTACATTTCTAATAGTATATAGATACAGATACTTTGAGAAACATGCAAATGTATGCAGATACAGATACTTTACCTGGAAAATATGT
Organism: Prosopocoilus inquinatus; assembly: GCA_036172665.1. NCBI lineage: Eukaryota > Metazoa > Arthropoda > Insecta > Coleoptera > Lucanidae > Prosopocoilus > Prosopocoilus inquinatus. Next base: position 36,866,737 of record CM069875.1, read on the forward strand.
AGATATAGATACAGATGCAAAATAAAGTATGTGCAGTTTATTAAGATCCTTGCAAGTGTAAAATTCAATAACTTATGTAGTAGTCGAAATACGGTATTATTTGCGATCCAAATCAATTTTTTTTGTGAACATTGACGGACTTATCGTATGAAGATGTGAACAATATACACGTTAAAACCTGTGATAAGTTTCATAATGCAAATAACACAAATGAAGTTGATTCTTGTCTGATGATAATTGTAAGCAAAAAGTTTTCTTTAATCTTGAACCGGACAGATAAAAAAAATACTTTTTATTTGCAGGTAACACGGTTTTTTTCAGCAAGTGTACCTAGTACCTTCTAAATAGAAAAGATTTTGTAATAAGTTGATCAATCAATAATCATCTCATTTCAACCAGGCCAAAGTAAAATATAAAATTATCAATAGAAATGATTCAACTGCATCTAGGATCCTTAGTTGCAGATCGTTTGAGAGCATTTTCGTAGTACAGAAATGCTGATAAAATCAGCAATATCTTTTGATTTTCTCCTTTTGTCAATTATGTTTCCCAATTTGTCAAATCATTTTCAAGTTTCTGAACTGTCAAATCATTTTCATGTTTCTGAACTATCAAATCGCATTATTTCAAATAGAAAAATCATTTGAAAAACTGGAAAACATAATTGACAAAAGGGGAAAATCAAAACAAATGTATCTAAAATGTATTTTAGTATCTCAAATGAATAAATACTTTTGTAATTGTATCTAGATGCAGATACAGATACATTTTTTAGTAGTACATGAGATACGTACCTAGATACTCAAAATGTATTTAGATACTGTATCTAGATAGTTGCATCTAGATACTTAACAACACTGCCCACGAAAAGTAATGTACGAGTGTTACTGAGTTTGTCTGATCCATACTTTAAAAATTTTCAGTGATTTCCATCTGTATATAAACTTTTTTCCTTATTTTTAGTTGTAGAAACCGACTACCTATAGCTAGCCCATCAATTTTGTTCTGTGTAACCGATTTGATGTATATTGACTTGTACACATATGTATATACATATGTAATAGCACCAAATATACTGATTTGATTTGATTTGACAAAAACGTACTTAATCATACATATACCTACAGGAAAAGAGCCATAAAATTGAAAACGTCTGTTTACCACAATTGCCCGGATCGAATTAAATTATTCTAAAAGTTTAGAAATTCTTAAATAATTATTTAATAAACTCTGAATCAGAACACTTCGTTTTTAATAGATTTTTCAAATGCTAAACAGTTTTTTTTGTAATTTTTAATTTTCTTTATTATATTATTTTCTATTAAATTGTAATATCCAGTTATTTTCACATAATAAAAAAGATTTTGCAGAGGAAGCTAAAACCCCGGAGTTTATGTTATGTTTCTGAACTATAAATTTAGTTTTACTTTCAGTATAACGTTAACGATGACTCAATCGGGGATGAAACACGTTAAGGCTCTTAAAAGCGTGTTACATAAATGTGGTTTGTGCAATGACAAAATAATAAAAATTATGCACAGATAATTGTGATAAACGTCTTTCTACTCCTGATACCTTCGTTTTTGCATTTATTTTATATTTCGATTAACATGTAGGATTTTTTACGTTTAATTTACAATTTTGAAACTTCAGATTGTGGAAAAAAATGAAGGCGATGTGACTGAAAATAAAATGGTTTTGATTTCTGGGGCCACATGTCTCAACTCTTGTCTTATCCAGGAACTCTAGTCTACAGCAGACACAATTGTAAAAAAAAAGAACAAAAGAAAGCTAACCTATTAATACTATTTACAAGAACTTAACGTTCTGTGAAATCAAGGAAATTAAAAATCAGAGTTTATTCTCTTCCGAATCGGACATTTTTTGTTGTATTTTTTCCCACGACAGAAACTAAAAGAAAACTAACCGGAAGCACGCAAAATCTATTTACAAAAAAGAATTAAAAATTCGTCAATGGACGGCGTTAATTGACAGTATACAGTAGACAATGGGAGAATAAATTTTAAAAAAGCTAACCAAAGAAAGAAAGAATTAAAAATCCATCAATAGATGGTGTTAACATTTTGTGAAAACAACGGAATTAAAAATCTAAGTTGACTCTCTTCCGAATCGGATATTGTTTTTGTTTTAATTTTTCTCACTTAAAAAACAGAATGTAACGATTAATTTTTCTCCGTTTTCAGACAATAGATGGCGTTAAGAACTGTAATTTATTATCTTAAGGCTAGTCAAACCGAGTCGAACCCTGCCTGCATTTTTTTAATTTACGCCCAATATGCACACTACCAAAAATACACCCGCATTGCCAAGTTTACGAATTTTTGTTTAGATCTGGGGAATTCTTACTTGCAGAAAGCAGGAGTATAATTTGTCGCTGGAAAGAGAAATTTCGCATCTGGCTACGGTTTGTTCAGAACTTGCGACTCTAGCGCAATTCTCATGAACTAAATAGTAAATCAGAGTAATGTAAACGTATAAATTAATCAAAATTGAAATGGCTTTTAATATCTCTTATTAGTACATTGTTTTAAGGACATTTTGTCCTTTAATTGGACGTATTGTCTTGGTCTAATAACTGTTAAATTTCGAAATATTCGAGTATTAACACTAACAACGGTATTTAAATAATTTGTATTTTATATGCGTTAGTTTTGGCTCCCCCTAGAATTACATCCTTTACTACGGTGATAAATTTCTTTTAATTTGCTGTTCATTTAGACATCGAAGTAGGAAAAAAGAAATTAAAAAATGCTGTTTTTGAAAATTACAGAGGGACATATTTTTTTCTCTAATGAAATTAGTTTAGCCCCCTAGAGATTTAGAAGGCGCGTATTTTGACATGTTACACATTAACAAAAAGTTCGGTTTAATATCGAAAAAAATGAAAAACAGTTTTTTTTTTTAGGCGGGTCATAGTAGCCTAACCGTCTAACGTCTTCCAAGAGAATCGAACATTTTCTCTTCTAATTTTTCTTACATAGAAAAGACAGAGAAAAAAAACAGAGTATAAAAGATTTACAATTTTCAGTGACTAAATATGCTAACATTTTGTAATTTACCGTCTAACCACATCCCGAAGAATTGAACATTTTCTCCCTTTTTTGTTCGAATTTTACGTACTTCGAAAAGAGAAGAAAGTTTCTCGATCACATTTTCACGTAATAGATGGCGTTAAAATCTCCGAATTTGCATCCAACGTCTTCTGAAAAAAATCCAGTACTTTTTGCTCTTATAATTATTCACTGATGATTTTCTTAGAAACAAGAAGATTAAGAGCAAAGGGCATTCGATATTTCTCGAAGAGGTTATACGTCAATCCACCGATTTTTAATGCCATCTGTTGTCTGAAAATGGGAATTTTTAGAAAAGTCGCAAACAACTTCCGTTTTCAGACGGTAAATGGCATTATGGATCCGTAAATTAGTGTCTAACCTCTCCCGGAAAACCGAAAATATTTCTTGCTCTCAAAATGTCAATACTTACCGATGGTTTTCTTAAGAACGAAAGATGACATTTAAAAAAATTGAAAACTTTCTAATTTAATTAACTTTTTGTCTGCTATTTTTTATTTTCGGCTCTAATTTACTTAAAAATATGATTTTAAACATAGTTTTTCATATAATTCCTCTCCAGTTCAGTCTTTCAAAGGATAATTACATTTGAAAAGTGATCCTTATTTTAATATACAAGGTGAACTGAATCCTCGTATTGTTGATAGTCGCTAAGTTTTTAAAAATGATTAATATTGTAAAGAAAGAGATTTAGAAATATTTTGGTCTAAGGCTGATTGTCGTGTCATTAAAATTGACAATTTGGCAGACGATCAAACATGACCCATTTCTTGCATAAAATTAAAAATAGCTCGGTAAATACTAAAAATGGGTAGGTATAATGTTATATCATTTTTATCGTCTCTCCAAAGGCTAACCGAAACTGCAATAAAATATATAGTGTTCCGTTTAAAAAATAATAAGTTAGGTTTGTAACTTATTAAATGAACAACCTGTATACTTGAAAATAATTTTAAATTATGCGGAATGAAAACCTACACAACTTTTGTTAAGATCTTTTCTTGATCAAATGAAGTTAAAGAGGCATTTTTGGAAATTTCCAGAGGTTTGGGACACCCTGTACAAGAAGAAAAACTTTATTTTCAACTTGAGAAAAAATATTATTTTTTATAGAAGTTTCTGCTTTTCTCTAAAGTTGAAAATAAAAAGAACCTCTTTTCTAATCTCTTTGGGGACGCACTATATGTTTTTATATTTCCTTATTTTGTAGAAATAATGAAACAAGGTCACATTAATTAATAATCGTAATAAACCAAATATGGATTTTTTATTTTAAATCGTTTTGGCGCCCCTCTTGTGTCGGCGCTCTCATTCCTTGCTTACCGCCTTCCGCCGCACAGTGGGGCCAAAGTCTTTCAAAGTTGGCATTAAATCAGAAGCTCTTAGAACTGATTTTTAAATTAAATATTTTCTTTTGCAAGAGCAGTAAGGATTAAAAAATGGTACAGATAGTTTACCAAATACTACCAACATAATGTAAAATTCAAAAATTTTTAATTAAAAACAAAAATTATGAATTTTACCAAAGTTATCCATGTTCAGAATATGAATCTTCATCAGCACTAACATGCTTATCGTCTCTACTGTCGTCATCACACTCATCGTTATCATCATCTTCGTCATTGTCATCATCATGACAAAGAGATTGTATATTTGGAGATTTTCGGTTAAAAAATTTAATTGTTCGTCACTTTTATTACTTCCTGATCTTCTCATGACATCAAAAAGTTCATTTCTCGGTACAAACATAATATTTGAACTTGCTCCCAGGAATAAACACATTGAATGTAAGCAAAAACGCATAAATTATAAGTAAAAGTGTCTTTGTTAGTGGTTTCGAAGAATTCGAGAAACAGAAAAAAGTGCAAATATGTGCAGAAAATGAAAATGGTTATCAAATATACAATGAATATTAATCTGAATCCAACAAAAAGTAAAACTTGGACGGCCTTGGAGCATTATTAAAGAGTCCGAAAAAATTTTGAATATTTAACTTTTAGCAAACACTTTATTTGATAGTACTTTTATAAAACTGTATGTATTTTCGTAAAGTTTCTAAATCTTAAAATACGACTGCATATTTAAACTCGTGGGTTCCATCATAAAATTAAAAAGTAATTTAGATAATATAGTCAAGCACAGCACAAAACTGAGTCATGTGTGATTTGCGTAAAAGGAACCTAGTCAGGCTCCGTGAAGTTAGCCCCCACAATATCAGTTTATTAACTTACAATTTCGTAGCAATTAATAATCAATTAGTAATTACTTATGATCAATAGGTAATAATTTGTAAGATCATTGTTCGGGAGAAAAACACAGTTGACTATTTTGGTGCTAACTTCTCAGGAGCCCCCAACTATTTTAATTATTATATTTTTTCGTTACCAATAATTAGTAAGTTAATTGTAAGTTTTTGTAATCTCGAAAGTGTAATTTGTAAGTGATCCTTTTACGCTATTTTCATTAATTAATTTTCTGCGTGCTAACTTCTCGGGAGCACCTTACTTAATAAACTTTAAATATTTATTCTGCTTAATATTTAGTAAGCCTTTAGTAAGTATTTGTAAGTGAAAAATTATAATTTGTAACTGAAACTACAACTGAAACAATTAAGTTAAAAATGTAAAAATGACAACAAAACAAGTACGTATCATAGGGTCCGTGGATTTGGTTGACATTTACCTTACTTGATGAGGTTTGAAAAAAACTGTCATGTTCACTATCTTTTCAACCACATAAAACATAAAAACATAAAACTACTTATGAAATAGTAACTATACAAATAATAGTACTTATCGGGTAAAGGGTAACTACGCGGGTATCAGTAACGGGTACCCTGGTAGCAAAATTATGAGTATCGGTACTACGCCTTGAAGATACTTATGTTTTAAGTTTTTCTTTTTTGTGGTATATTGAGGTAATAGAAGGAAAAGTAACAAAATTTGTATATTTATTGAAAAAACCTCAATGTAACAAAGAGTAAAATTATATAGTATACAGACTGTTCAAAAATAACTCGGCACTATTGCTAACTTTATTATTAAAGTTATAGATACGGTTAAATTAGCAAACCAGTAGTACTTTTTGGCCTGATTGCAACGATGCATTTAAGAAAACAATTGAACATTGAGCTTACGAAATAAAGGGAAAAAAAGTGTTTTTTTTTTTTAATGGAACACGCTGTGTATTATTTGACCAACCGATAAAGAATAAAATTCGGAATTAAAATTATCCTTTATCATTTTATCGGTAATTAATAAATAAAGAAGATATTTTGATTTTTACAAATTCTTTAAGATGGCTGTGTTTCAATTGATGAAGAACCGGAAACTATAGTTTTGGCATATCTCGAAGTGCATCGTAAAAATTTGACAAGAAACTTAATGACAGTAGCAGTAGTTTATGTTTGGACACTACTTATAACGTTTAATAAATCTTTAATCAAATGAAATTAACATTGTCTTATGAAAATTCTTGTTCTTAAAATATTTTTACAATACTCAGACAGAAACACCTTTTATCACAACTGAAAGGAACTCACTATAGAATAAAATTTATTCTTGAGTTATAAACTGATGTATGCACAAGAAAATTTTAAACGATATTTCAGCTTTCTAGCCAAGGCCCTTTTCACATAAGATTTCGTTTAAACAGCGACATCTTACGATTGCTTATGACCTAACATTGCACTAGAATTGACAAATTGAAGCCAATTTGCTACATAATAAGTTATCCCATGGGTATTCTCCGAATATCGGGTAAGGATTTTCATAAAGGGAAACCAGTTCCATTTAAATAAATGGCAACACAGGTAAGTACGCGAGTCATAGTTTATTATTATTATATGAATGAAGTTGATTCTTGTCCGATGAAAATTGTAAGTAAATGTTTTTTTTTAATTTTGAACTGGACAGAAATATGATTGGAAAAACACTAAACGTTTCGCTATTAGCCGAAAGAATAAAACATACTATTGCTATTTCATAAGTAGTATGTGATTGAAAAGATAAAGAATATGACGGTTTTTCTCCAAACCTCAACAAGTAAGGTAAATGTCAACCAAACCCACGAACCATACCTAATACGTACTTGTTTTGTTGTCATTTTTACATTTTTAACTTAATTGTTTTAGTTGTAGTTTCAGTTACAGATTATAATTTTTCACTTACAAATACTTACTAAAGGCTTACTAAATATTAAGCAGAATAAATATTTAAAGTTTATTAAGTAAGGTGCTCCCGAGAAGTTAGCACGCAGAAAATTAATTAATGAAAATAGCGTAAAAGGATCACTTACAAATTACACTTTCGAGATTACAAAAACTTACAATTAACTTACTAATTATTGGTAACGAAAAAATATTATAACTAAAATAGTTGGAGGCTTCCGAGAAGTTAGCACCAAAATAGTCAACTGTGATTTTCTCCTGAACAAAGATCTTACAAATTATTGCCTATCGGTCATAAGTAATTACTAATCGATTACTAATTGCTACGAAATTGTAAGTTAATAAACTAATATTGTGGGGGCCAAATTCACGGAGCCACCTAGTCACTGTAGACAACTGATTGTGATTTTTTAGCCCACTTGATACCAGCGCAAACGATCGACAAGTGTCTGGTGTATGGTATATTGATGTATTGGAAAATATTAGTAAGAAACCTTAATAAATAGTTTCATGTTTGGATTAAATGCCAAATTTAAAGGTCCGTTGTCCCACTGCCCTGCGCATAACCTACAGCTACTAGAAAAATCATCTACAAGTGGATCTAGTCAAAGTTTCTGGTCAAGCATAATTAAAATAGTCTTTACAATAAGCGAAATCTGAAATTTGAAACAGCCGGTATGCATTAATAATTTGTAATTTGCAAATGTTACTTAAAATTTCAGAAATGCCATTGAGTGCGCTCTAAATTAAAATGACGAAGTTCAAAAGGCAAAGGAGTTTTCAGAATTTCAGCAACTGTTGAATAACTTTTATTTGGGTTGTTTTGCAACAAAGCGACGACGCAAGGAATGCTTTCACAAAAGCAACTTGCCCTGTGATATCCTTGTTTTGACTCTCGGCGGTGTCCTTTATTTGTTTCGGTTTTGTATTTCATTTTACGTTTTGTGTTTGACATGTTTTCTTCTTATGTAAGTAACACCATTTGTTACCCAACAGCGCGTGGACTGCATGATAACATAACTGAAGTGTTAATTTGAATAATTGCAGCTCAGGTAAAATGAATGCATCCTTGCACTCTTACATAATAATTAGAATTGCGTCGGCGTTTAAACTACAGACAATTAATTATTAAAATGATTACGAGACACCATAATAAATTATTCATGGGCGTGTGACTTAATGTAATCTTCGCGAGACAAAACATATCTGGGTTAATCGGTCAGTAAAACATGATCACCTTCCGCGAAGGACAGACATTTCTTTGCAGGGAACATGTGATTTTTTCCCACTTGAAACCCACGAATACAATAAAAAAAAAATCATTGTTATCCACACGCATTTAATAAAGTTGTAGCGGGACGGTTTCGCGCGATGTTAAAATTATTTCTAAATACATAATGCCGTCCGTTTTTCATAACGCCGGTTATTTGTAAGTATATACGAGTTCTATTTGTGCATGTGTGCGATTTTGTGAGAAAAAAATGAAGCAGCTTTAATATTTGGATTCCATTGGGACGGTACTCCTTCAGAAATTGGATTTTTTTTTTATTCTCTCTTCTTGATTCTGTAATATTTATAGTCGCCGGTTATTTGAACAGCAAGTTATTTCGGAATGGCATAAATAAGAACCCTTGCAAAATTTGAATAGATATTGCATTGCATTTTTTTGTTAAAACCCTTCATATCGGGTTTCTTATACAGTATTTTCAGAAAAACGAATTGAAACTTGTGATAATGCGTATGCGAATTGATTCAAAACTATGTACTTACATGCAAAGCAAGCCACGTGTTTCTTTTTTCTTAGAAAATAGATACACACTGCATACTTATTTATCGACTTTTTCCAACGCCCTGCGCATTTACATTGTTTACGAAAATGCATACATACCGGGTGTATGAAAATTGCTAGCACAGAGAAAAATTGGTAGTTGGTGATGGTGAGTTGAAGTTATCCGCAAAGAAAAAATTCTAATAAAAGTCCTTTAGTTTCCGAGATAAAAATTCCTAAAAATTGGGCCGAAATGTTGTTGCGCCAGTGAATTAAGGTAACAAGCTGTCAGACGAAGTCTAAGTTTTTCTTTTTCAAACTAACATTTTCTGCATATATTTTAGTATTCGTAGAATCATAAAACATTTTTTACTCTCTTTCATACAATTGAGTAACGTTGAAAAAATCAGTTGTTTGTAAACGTACATTTTTTATTTTATAAGCTATTAAGTAATACTTTTTTTTTCGTATCTCGAACTCGCATATTGCAAAGTCAAAATTTCGGACTCTAACTTTACGTGATGTAAATTTTTTAGCTACGTTCAGGAAGTTTAGCTTGAGTAAGGTTTAGACTAGAACAGTGTTTCTCCACAAAGGGAGATTTGGAGTTCCTCCGCAAATAAAAACGGAAATCATCCCACAAGAAATGCGTCATGTAAACGTAAACAAAAAAATATTGGTAGTATTCCACCTAGTATTTTGTTCTTGCAGTCGTTTTTAATTCTTTGTATTTGAAAGCTATAAAAGTAGCATGATGTCGATATTTTGATTAAACATTAAATATCTCATATTTTAGTGCTAAGTAAGGGGGTTCTTCAGAACAAGAAAACTCTAAATGCTCTAGGGTCCCTCGTTCTACAAAAGGTTGAGAAACATTGGACTAGAGATTGACAATGCTGTAACCCTTACTATCAGTGTCAATAGTTGTCTTTTATTTGCACGTCAGATCAGTTCACTTTTACCCGGGATCACTTATTCAAAAATTTGTCTGATTTATTTGGCTACATGATCTAACCCAAAGTGATCCAAAACACTTCCCGCCTTGCTGTTACTACACTTCGGAAATTCTAGATCAGTTTGGATCAGTTGGTTCACTTGTAGAGGGGATGTTTATTTCAACTGTTTGTCAAATTACATTACTCGTCTAAATAACCTTTTGTTTTTGCTTAACTCACTGTAAAGTGATGCAAAAATAATATCTTCATCTGAAGAATAAAAGACAGCAATCACATCTCGCATGTTTTATTTACAATTAAATAGATCACTTAAGATCAGTTCACTTTGGGTTAAACTGAACTGACCTGAACTAATCTGCGTTGCAAATAAAAGACAACAGATAACTTCCAGCGGTCTCGATAAGTTTGATCGCGATTGTACGCTGTGAACAGTGTTTATACTCTTTTACTTTCTGAACTAATCCCTGGGGTACATTGGAAACTTGAAAGAGAATCTATTAGGGTCGATTGGGAATCAACTGAGGATAAAGTATAACCTGTATAATGTTATACTCCTATTTAATTTCTAACACTTTTCTTAGCTGAACTCCCTTATTATTATTTTTTTAATTTTTACAAAATTTTCAGAAGAGTCGATTTAGTTCAAAATTGTGTTTTGTTCTTCTGAAAAGCATTAAAACAATACTAAATTCGACCAATGCATTAGAATTAATAATTAACAAGGTATCAAGTGTTCTTTTTTTAGCTGTATCCAGTTTTAATACAAGTCTCTCAGACTTGCCTGTTGAGAAAAATAACGATTAAATTTGAAAGAATCGATTGAATCCAGCGATTTCCAAATACGCCTGCCACAAACTACAAAGTTGTATTGTTTATTTGTAAAAATATTGTGCTTCACATGTTAATCAAAGAACTTGTAAATCATAGTTTGAAGCAGTATATACTAAATTGCTTCAAATATGGAACTTGAAATACTTTGAAATTTTGACGCTAAAAATGAGCTTTGTAATTGGTTAAACGAGCTTTGTCATTAGTCAAACGAGTTTTGTCGTTGGTCAATTCCGATCAGCTACCAATAACTAAGTTCATTTTCAGCGCCAAAATTTCAAAGAACTCCAAAATAAAAAAAGACAGAGTAAAAAAATTTATAAGGAATTTTATGGGGATTTTTAAAAGCGAAATTTTGCATCCATTGAAAGGACATATTAAAAAATCTAAATTAAATTTGAAATTGCTTGGAAAAAATGTTTTAAAGCTTAGCAAATTCACATGAAAAATTTAAAATTTTTATCTTTAAGCTTCAATACCAAAATTTCATACTTGTTATATACTTAAATAGCATAATGTTGCCAAGCTTTACAATTTTCAAACAATTTGTTAAGACTCAAGTATATTTGTATTTGTGATCAGACGTTCCAAAACAAAAGAACCTCAAAAACAAACGAAATCAGACCACGGAATGGTAAACTGTAACATCAAGAGCACATTAACGATACCTAATTACTAATTAGCGTCAAGAACTGAAGAAAGCAAACAACATTACGAAGCTAATTGAGCTAAACAGAAAACGATTTACAGCAACTGAAATAATTTTGTAAATAGTGCAGAAGATGACTTACACAAGAAGTAAGAGTTGGCTTATGAAATTTTGAGACGCCTGGATAAAGAAGATAATGATAAATGAGAAAATAAAGAAATGAAACTATGAAAAACTGTGGTACAATCCACAAGTAGGAGAACAAAGAATCAGATAAACCAAAAATTAATCGATGCGATAAACGATAAAATATGATGACAGCATCAAGGTTAGTAGCAGTAACAGTTTCACTAACCTTGGACATCAGTTTAGGTCGCGCCATCGCGCGGTCTATCTTTGACCTAAAATTGTATCTCAGAGTGCCAAACAGCAATCCACAGTAGCAATCAGTTTGTTATCTAAAGTCGAAATTATGATGTGCAACTAATTTATTACATTTATAGATAAAACACGAGTTAGAGCAGACAATGAATATTTGAAAATAATAGAAATAAACAAAGAACGGAAAAGGTATCGATAAAATTAATAACTACATAATTGCACAAATATTGCGTTGATAAAACCGAATTTAAAAACGTTTTTGTTTGACTACACAAGTGTACATTAAAAGTATCTTCATTTGGTGGTTAGAACAAGATGGAAATACTCTTGGTGCAACCAATTCAGGTAAATCGAAAACACTATTAATAGAATAAAATTCTTTAAAGAAAACAAAATTTGGAGACGTGTACTACCGAGTCATCAAAAATTATTTTGGTCAAGAGCGGTCATTAATTTTTTTTATGTCAAACTATAAATTAATTATTCTTAAGTTTTTGACAAATCAAAAGAGAAAGAAGTATGGCTGCCATCTAAAAGAGAACTGATTTTCCTTGGACCCTGAGAAAGAAATAAAACAATACTAACATTAGTGCAGGATGTAATTATTAAATTACGTTTTTGCAATGTAGCCGCGTGATAACGAAGTAGAAAAACATTTTGTCTTAATTGTACAGTAGCGAGCATTAAATTTGAGTCATCAGCGTCAATCAAAACGAATCAGTTTTAATTCTAGAAATTTTTGCGTGTACATATCCGATTTTTTAGCAAAAAAATATCGAAATTAAATTAAGTTTTTAAGAGACTATTCCTAGTATTCAAAATTAAGACATCAGTCTGTCTCCTTAATATTAATAAAATAAAAGATCGGTGCCAACCTTTGACAATCACTAACAACCAAAATTTATTATAACTTTATTTTTCTCATGGCGCATCATATATTAGTAACTATATTATAGCGTTTTCCACTGGTCACACTTTCTTGCACTCAGTGCGCACTGAGTGTATCTCCAACTCGATTCATCTTTATGTAATAAAACGAGATAGACATACACTCGGTGGTGCAACCAGCGAAAAACGCTATTAGTGTGTTGGATAGAACTACACTTTATTATCCATTTTTTCTTATAATCAGCCATAAAGACTTGAAAAATGAATGAAAAAAAAATGTGATGTAATGTATTATACAAAAATACAATGCGCAGAAGTTCTTATAATACCTACGCATTTGGCCGCTTTACAAATGAATAGATAAAATAAGTGAGAAAAGAACATTTAATTAACATTAACATACATATGCAAATCACCTAATAACAAAGCTTATTTACAACGTTTTCAGTTAATAAAGGAATATTATGCCCTTTGGCATTTCAGCGCAGACAGAATTCCTCGATTTGCCACAGAATTTATTTCTGCAAATAGAAAATGTAATAAATAAAGCCTTTGTAAGTTTTCGCTTGTATCGTTTATTATTTTGAATGTTCAGTTTGACATAAAACAAACTCAAAATTTATTTGAAAATTAAAAATGTAAGTCGTATGTTTCCCAACCTCTCAGTATACGTATTTACGTCCAGGTACGGTGCTATCGAAAAGTTTGAAGACGAAATGAAATACCCTTGGCCGTACGAATATCCGTGCTTTGCAATTATGAACCTTAACAACATTTAGCCGGCTGACCTGCTTTTATGGTACGGCCGGCGGCAAGCCTAATAAATAAATATTGGTTACGGTTTCCAGTAATAATAACAGGTATCGTTGGTCCTATGACAATATACATGCAATGGAATGATTATCTCTTTCCGTAGTATGTGTTCTGCGTTCCATTTCACAACGAAATTAAACGAAACTTTCCGACACAAGAAATTGTTCAATACTAAAAGATAATTAGTTCGCAGCTTCTTATACACAGAGAAAAATCAATAGTAAAGAGTAACACAAATTGTAGTAAGAATAAAGACAGAAACAAATTGTAGCAAATATTAACACAATTGTAGTAAATATTAGCACAATTGTAGTAAATAGTTCGACAATTGTGCGAATATTTGCTACAATTTGTTTCCGTCTTCATTCTAACTACAATTTGTGTTACTTTTTACTATTGATTTTTCTCTGTGTACCTACACACTACATTGAGATAATAAACAGTATTACCGGAAATTTTCCAGAATACCAACATTTTATAAATGTAATAATTAAACAGGATTAAATATTAGGGACAATATCCTACTTAGTATTAATTTTCATTTTCTTATTAGATGCTTAAATTTCTCAATTTGTATTTAAATTCCCGGTTTCATGAACAGAAATTTGCATCACTTTTAAGAATATTCTTTATCATACGTTTTCATGAATTAATTAATATAACAGTAAGGTCCGATTTCATAATAGGACTTTAATTTTAAAGTTATTTTAACCTAAAAAAATACATTCGTTCCCCCATTCTTAAATTTACTTAACGCTTCCTTAAAGTCTGATTATGAAAACGGCCAAAAGTCCAATTATGTGTTATTAAAAATATTTTGTTACTCATTCGATTTATACAGAAAAAAATAGGATAATAAAATAATTTTGGTTTGTTTAACTCGTTTTGTTTGACTCTGTATGATAATTTGATCTAAATTAGCGTTGGAAATTTTTAATTGCAACATATGAAACATAAAAATTATTTTCCTTTTCTGATCACTTCGTTTATTTATTATTCAACAACAATAACACGTTCAAAGTTAAATTTAAATTTAAATACATTCCGAACTTATGGCAGTTTAAAACATTTTGATTTAATATCTTTCAATTTTGTTAACAATTTAAATATGAAAATCTAAATTGAATCTAAAAAAAAACAGAATATAACAAAACCCGGGTAGGTATTATTTTTATTAACATTAAACTAAAAACAATTAGCAAACTAAACATGACTTTACAAAATATAACTATATACCTGAATTAATTTTATTAATAATTACTGTCATAATACATTACAAATTACGCAGTTCTCATTACCTGGAATTTCCTTATTGAATGCTTAACAGATTACCTGCTCGCGTGAATGAATTTTATGACCCTGCTCATCGCTTAGTAAAGAGAGGGAGAGAGAAACGGGGAGGCTCGAATGCAGAAGGTTCTAAATTCAGACGGGCTATTTCAATAAGGCTCAAATTCAAACAGATTTACTGCTTTTCATCTTAAAAGTTTTCGACAGTAGTGTACTTACTCATAAAGAGGGTATTCTAACTTCAGAGGGAGATCGATTATAATTTCACCTACACAAAAAGACTTTCCAAAATACAGGTATTCGATAGATAGCGTCTATAATAACACAGATTTTAAAAACCTGCATTAATGCAGGCGCTATCTACCGAATGCGCACTATTGGCCCACCCTGTAAATGGCACTCTGTGTGTTACGTAGTATCTATAAAAAAAAATGAAATTAGAACCTACATTTCGTTTAATATACAAATCCTGGTTTTATCCAGAGATAAAGAATCTAATTACTAGACTAGAAGCGCACAAGTTGGAAAAACAATGAAAATAACGCGACACGATTTAGTTGAAATCCCAGGACATCACTTGAGGAAGAAGGTCTTCAAGTTAAATTAGAGAGAAGAATCGTTTAAAGTTAGGTAAATGTTGTGTTCATTTCTCATCGACCTCACGCTCGTTTTATAAAATCTCTTACCTAAGTAAAATGAAATAATTAAAATCTTGTAAGCTCTTTATTGCTTGTAGCTTCTATTTTTTGGAAGATATTACGTATCAGTGAAAAACAAATAACAATAGGTACAGCAAACATTATTTCTTTGACCTTTTACCTGTGTATAACCGTAACCAATTAAATCGATACCCCTATACGCTAATGCTCATCATTTCGTTAGAATTAATTTCTTATTCTTTTTGCAGTTTTTCCACTGCTTTATTTATTCTACTCAACTCAAGAATGTGCGTTCTTTGTCCACGAGAAGCCGGCTGTAAATTTTTGGAAAACAAGTTGACATGTGCACACAATCTTGACGAATCCATACATCAAAACAACCTGGACGTCGAAATCTTAGAAGCATGCGATTTAAACGAAGACTCTGTCAGCTTACATATGATTGTAAAGAATCTTCCCAATGTTGCAAACATCACAATCATCGACAGCGTCATCAAACGCTTGGAAGGGTACATACCGATTCATAACAGTGTTAAGGTATGTATTTAAATGAAATCGCTTCTCGTGAGGTATATTTTTATATTATATGAATTTTTGAGACGATAAACTAAAGAAAAAATGGAATTTTTCGACATACTGATAGTCATCGTAGGACTTCCGGTTTCGCCGGAAGTGATATCCACTTTCTTCGTTTAAATGGAACACCCTATATATTTTTACATATTTAAAATCTACGGAGCATTACGAGTCCGAATACGTATCAATTGTTAATTTTGGTTTCCATGACAAAGAAAAAAAAACTTTTTTATTTTTCAGTCTAGAAAGCTACGAATCGCGTTTTTTCGATCTAATGCGATCAAGTGTTTCGAAGAAATCACTCCTTTGATGGTATTTTGATTTTTTAACATTTTTACAGTATTTGAAATTTTCATTAGCTCTTAACTCATTTTTTTCGATAGAACCTCATGTGTTTCTTAGCTTAGTTCAACAGAACATTTTTTTCTGAGTACACTGATACCAAATACGTCACATTTTATTTGAAAGTCATTTGAAATAAAGGGAGTGTATAATTTCAATAAGACATGAGGTTCTATCGAGAAAAATGAGTTAAGAGCTAATGAAAATTTCAAATACTGTAAAAATTTTAAAAATCAAAATACCATCAAAGGAGTGATTTTTTCGAAACATTTGATCGCATTAGATCGAGAAAATGCGATTCATAGCTTTCTAGATTGAAAAATAAAAAGTTGTTTTTTTGTTGTCATGGAAACCAAAATTAACAATTGATACGTATTCGGACTGTAATGATCCGCAGATTTTAAATACGTAAAAATATGTAGGGTGTTCCATTTAAAATAAGAAAGTTGATATCACTTCCGGCGAAACCGGAAGTCCTATGACGACTATCAGTATATCGAGAAATTCCATTTTTTGTTTAGTTTATTGTCTCCAAAATTCAGGTTAATCGATTAATAAATAAAGATTCTAGAAGGGTGAGCACATGGCGTGGGATACCCGGTATGTTTTTTTTTATTTTTTTTTAACTTCAGGTGATATACTTTCGAAATTTGAGCGTGACTGAACTGGACAGATATTTTTTCCATAATACAAGGCACTTGGAGGTGTTGGATCTGAGGAACAATAGTCTCACACATTTACATATAAATTCAAATTCGTCCGTTCATAATATATCGAAAATTTATTTATCAGGTAAGATATTTAAAATAATTTAATAATATGTTTGTACGGTGTGATTCGCAAAGAGGGTAGATATCGCCAATATTGTTCTGTATACCCTATTTCATCGCCAATTGTTCTATATACCCTATTTTTTTATAAGAGTTTGTTTTTTTGCAATAAATATGTGGAATGCATCTTTCTCTGATTCAGTTTAATTTTTGATATAATTTATTATAAAATTTAATACGTTGAAATATAAATTGAACCAAATATTTTAGGTGTAAGATCTATCCCGTTGGGGAAAATAAAATGACCTTTAGGCCCATAAAAAGGAATAAATGATTTTTCCTAAGTATCTCATTCCAAGCTATTTCTCTCTGGTCATGCTATTGCTTTAAAATAATATTCACTGATATTTTTAATGGACAAACAGTCACGAAACCTTGGTATCCATAATATTACGTTGATATTTTCTTCATATTATCATATCGTAATATAAATCCGAGGTTTATCCTGGAAAAGTCTCTTAAGCCGGTCTTTTTTCTTCCTCTTAAATTTATCTACCACATAAACTCCTTTATAACAATTGTATCGACAGTGGTTTCTAAGGATATTACAAGGCAGATATATTGACAAGGAAGTTAAAAGACTAATGGCCGTTTTCATAATTAGAATTTAAGGAAGCTTTAATTTAAAGTTACTTTAAGAGTAGGAAAACAAGTAGGTAGGTTAAAGTAACTTTAAACTAAAAAAAGTACTTAGAAAAATTTTGTGCAAATCGTTCTTGATTACAGTGAAAACCTAGAGCAGCCTCTGGACAGCTGTTTCAGCCCTGCTTGGGGCTTCTTCAGCAGAGACGTAGCTCGACATTCCCACTGCAGACCAAAAACGACTTGCCCAATTTTTCTAAAAACTTTCATTATGCTTTGACAGCAAGCATGGCCGCCTTGCATGGGGGACTTATTAGGAGCAAATCCCGCTTCAGTTTGTCTATCCTACTGCAATGTCAGGTCAAAAAGCGATAGTAAGATGTCGCTATTTTATCTGTTTAAAAAAAGTACAAAAATTTTGTTGCAAATCGTTTTTGATTGCAGTGAAACCCTCAAGCAGCCTGTGTACAACTGTTTCAGTCCTATTTGGGCTTCTGAAGAAGCAATCAAAAACGATTTTCTACAACAGTTTTTTAAAACTTTCATTATGCTTCGCATGGGATGACTTATTACGTAGCAAACTGGCTTCAATTTGTCAACCCTCATACAATGTTAAGTCAAAAAGCAATCGTAGGATGTCACTGTTTAAAATACATGTTTCCCTATTCTTAAAGAGACTTTAAATTAAAGCTTCCGATTATGAAAACGAAAAATAAAATCCCAGAACAGAAGTGTTACCATAGAAACAAGCTCTAAATAGCAAGATGAACAATTTAACGCTGCATTCAAACTAATAAAATACGTAAAAGGTTCGAGTTTAGGAAGGACGTTTATAATCAGGGAACGGAATTATATATTTTGTTCGATTAAATACAAACGAGGCGGCAAACGTATAACACTGCAGCAACGTGTCAATGCGCACGCGCTCGTGGCCGCCTCGTTCGTAATAAACCGAACAAAATATATAATTCGGACCCGTATGTATAATACTGACGATTGACGTTTTAGAAAAACCAATAAACCTAACAGTACGTAGTTTAATTTCGTTATTTAAATTTAGGGAATAAGTGGAATTGTTCTGCACATCTCAACTGGGTCCTACAACTAAATGAATCAGCAATAAAAGACATCGACAGTATAAAGTGTTTTGGACCAGCATATCCTCAGAGACCTCTAGTCAGAGTTGCCAAATTTATACATGTAAGTATAAAAAGTTGACGAAAACAATATTACCAAAACTCTTTAATCTTGAAAAATATTGTTCCATGCAAAATTCACATAATAGAATAACATATCAATTAAAAACTATTATGGCTAACATTGACAAATCTTAATCTTGAATTTGAATTGAGTTTTTTTTTTCTTTTTTGTTGATTTTATTTTATTTATTTACCTTTCTCCTGTTTAATTAGATGCCTAGATGCCTTTTTCTATTGTCCTGTTTAGCCAGATACAGATTTTATCTGAAATAAATCTCTTCGTTCTCGATTTCTCATAGGATATGCATAAGACGTGCCCTCATTTTTGCAACTGCTCGTTAGCCTACGTCGTGCAGGATCTCATCACCGAAATTTACTCCCCAAAGATCGAAGTCGTTTGTTCGGGCAAAGAACTCACCGCCCTGCCCACCTCTTTACCGAAAAACACGAAGACTTTGAAGCTTGAAAAGAATTTTATCGACGACCTGACGCCCCTTGTAGAAAATCCCATTTACGAAGATGTGCAGGACCTCTACCTCGACCATAATTATATCAGCAGCATCGAAATCCTGGAAGGATCATCGTGGCTGGCGAATTTCAGAGTTCTTTCTCTGCACGGAAATAAGTTAACAGAGGTGAGATACAGACATATTTTATTTTTGGTTTAAATACATTTGTGTAAATTTCGAAATTACGTTGCGAACTTTTAATTATTTATTTCGCTAACACTCTTATTTTTTTTTATTTCTCCTTTGAAATTTTATAATTTGAAAATGCAAATCCGGATATTGGAATTTTCATATGCAGCGGAATCCAATATTTCAATTCTCTGTTGTATTCACAAATTCTCACTTTACAAAGCCTCTGATACACGGTGAACAATATATATTAGGTGACGCCACAAGAGCATTTGGCTGTGTGTCGATATATGTATGAAAGTATGAAATCAATTGCGAGAGCGACAGCTGAAAGAGGGTTTCAAATATAAATGCTCGAGAGAGAACGGTGTTTAATCCTTCAGCATGAGATAACATTAAAATATTTCTGGCAGTTGCGTGCACGTTCCGAACGCCCGCGCTACTACCTATTGATTCTTTACTGTGCTTTGATAGTAAAATATTTTATTTTCAGTTGGCCACGTATGCAATAGACAATGCATTGCAAGACAATCCGAACATGCCCAATGCAGTTATGATATATTTGGGAAACAACCCCTGGAGGTGTGATTGTGTTTTTACTCCTGGATTTCAGGTGACTTAATTTAAAAAAAAAACTACTCTCAGATATTTTTTTTTATTATATGACAGTCAGAGCTGACTGTTTCACCAAAGTTAAAAGGTGATATTTAGCTATACATATAAAAGCTCTTCAGATGACATATAATAAAAAAATGATTCGCAAGTTAAATTAGTACATACATATACAACTCAACTATTTATTCATACTTTTTATCATAAATTGAAATAAACATACTTCATGAATCCTAAACACATTTTGCCAAGTAGGTGTGTACATAAACATAGGACGTAAGACCGAAAACGGATTTGTAGAGCCTAAAATCGACTTGATTTATTTACTACCGATATTTAGCTTTTCGCATCTACGACGTTATTTGCTTTCGAGGTAAACAATCTGATGCGTGAAACGCTGTAATTTCGGGCGAACACGCTCCGACGGTTCCTTTCAGAATGCCATCGCGCTGTTTTTTACCAATTTCGGAATTTTCGGGACGTTCGATGATGTAAATTCAGATTTGCACGCATACTTGAGGCGTATGTAATTTAATTTCTATTTCGTCGCGAACCAAAGAAATTTTTCGAAAAATGTCACCGATCAATAACTTTAATGAATTGTATACCGGCTGTTTCAAATTGAGTGTGCACTGAAGGGATTTCCTAAACCGTAAGAGATACAAATTCGGTTAAATGGAATAAAAGTTGCACGAATCGATGCTTTATTCACATCCATCGACAGAATGATTTTATTCTTATTTCTTCTTGAGATATTAATAAAAATGTAAAAAAGTCGATTTTCTTTTTTCCTCCGTATCTCTTTTATGATAAATAATTTTGAAATTATGATTTAATTTTCTACAGGCACATTTTGATTCTCCTACGAATAGGGGTGACAGAATTGGAGTCAAACGTTTCGGCTTCCCACGACCATCAGCAGTTTCGATCTTTTAAATACAACGTATATCTTTTTATTATTATATATCACACTTAATATTTGGTATTAATTTGAAGCTTAA
This sequence comes from Prosopocoilus inquinatus, assembly GCA_036172665.1. Taxonomy (NCBI): domain Eukaryota; kingdom Metazoa; phylum Arthropoda; class Insecta; order Coleoptera; family Lucanidae; genus Prosopocoilus; species Prosopocoilus inquinatus. Next base: position 36,888,009 of record CM069875.1, read on the forward strand.
ATAATATAGATTTTTGTTTGAAAATTTTGTTTAATACATAATTTCAAATTTTTGGTTCATTTTCTTATCTTTTTATTATTACTCCTTTTTTCAAGTGAAATTAAAATATAACAAGTAAAACTGATACAGTTTCGTCATAATTTGCTTAATAAATAAATTTATTCCTAAGTACTTTTTTTATTTGTTTAACAGTCAATTATCGGAAGACGAAAAAATAATTTATTAAGTTATATTAGATGGATAACACACACACATAAGCAGCAGTGTAAACATATTACCAGAAAAAAAATAAACATGAACAAAAATCACAAAAGAAGAACATGAATTTGTGAAATAAATAAAGTGAAAATAATAAATTAAAGTAAATTTTCGAAATGTCCTCTACCGTTTTCAAGACATACATTTGTTCTTAATCGTATGTGTTGCCTAGCATGTCGAACATGAATTCGCGAAACATTTCTACAAGAATTTAATGTTTGTCTTCTTAGTTCCTCCTTATTATTTTTCTCAACGCTAGTCACTGTTTCAATGTCCGAAATCTAAAACCTACTTTATCCTGTTTAAATTATGCAGAGTGGTCCTGATATAACACGCCAAACTCCAACTGGTAATTCACCTCGTCAGAACGAGTGATAAAATCTAGTACCATTTTTGGAATAACCGTGCTCAAAAAAATTAAAGATAGTAAAACATTGAGAGCCGTTATTAAGATATTTAAAAAAATTACATTGTTGTAGAAATTTTTAGTATAATTAGTATTCACTTTTTCTTTTATACTAACAGTGTGAATCAAAATTACAAAAAGCTGAGATACCTTTCTGGCACGTTATATTAGGACCACCCGATTTTTGTCGGTAAAAATTGTAATAGTGCAAAGCATTATTACAATAGTAATGCAGAAAAATATTAAATAATATTTCATAATTTACATTATAGCTAAGAAAATGAAGTAAAAATTTAAATTACGTATTAAACAAAATTTTCATACAAAAATATTATTTAAGCTTCAAATTAATGTCAACTATTAAGTGTGATATATCATTACAATCAGGAGAAAAAATGCTATCGAATAGAATAATAAAAAGATATACGTTGTATTTAAGAAATCGAAACTGATGATGGTCGTGGGAAGCCGAAACGTTTGACTCCAATTCTGTCATCCCTATTCGTAGGAGAATCAAAAAGTACCTGTAGAAAGTTAAATCATAATTTCAAAATTATTTATAATAAAAGAATTACGGAGGAGAAAAGAAAATCGACTTTTTTACATTTTCATTAATATCTCAAGAAGAAATAAGAATAAAATCATTCTGTCGATGGATATGAATAAAGCATTGATTCGTGCAACTTTTTTTCCATTTAACTGAATTTGCATCTCTTACGGTTTAGGAGATCCCTTCAGTGCACACCCAATTTGAAACAGCCGGTATATCATTTGTTTCATTAAAACTTGAAAAAAGACGGAGTCAAAATGGGATAGATGACAGATACCTGTCGGACAAAGAAAAACTTCCTTTTCGGCCCGACAAAGAAGTAATTCATTAGAGTTGCGTCACATTCTTATTATAACACCCTGTACATGCGGCATTAATTATAACATCCAAAACTTCAAGACAAGTAAACACTACGAGTATAATCATTTTGGCCTGTATTCTCACACTGATTATTAAATTCTCTGCCACTCTCTTACTCATGAAATTCGCAGTTACAGAGTTTACAGTGGTTTATGTTTATTTTGATCACAGCTTTAGTTACGGACGACTTTAATCATGAAATGAGAATACGTCTTAATGTCAATGTGTTGGGTCAGTTTATTTTTAAATTTTTTTAACTTAACATAATTTTCCTTTTGAGTTTTTTTTTATAAGCTGCAATAACAAAAAAACAGTCGATCGAAGGTCACAGTAGAAAAGATAGGATGAAAGCCAGAGAGAGGAAAAGTAAAATAATAAAAACAAACGTGCGACATATAAACTTATAAAAACGTTAAAATAAAATAAACGCAAAAAAAAAGGAAAAAAACAAAACTTTTCGTTCGATTCTAGTTGCTGTTCTTTCAGCCCTTGACTTCTTCTTCTCAACGACCGTCTTTTGTTGTTAAAATTACTGTGAAATTAATCAATAATTAAATAAACGAAATCAAAATCAAACGCGAAAAAAAATAAAATTTACGAGAGCAACATTATTTTATTCAACTTTTTTTATAATTTGCAAAAACAAAAGACAGTCGATTTGTCACAGTAGAAAGGACATGACGAAGGAGGGACTAAAAATAATAATAAAACGCATAGACCTATAAAAGTAAAATTAAATTAAATTAAAAAAAAAAAAATCTTTTGCTCCATTTAATGTGTTGTTCATTGCCATTCGTCTTAGACGATTGGCTTTTGTTTTTAGAAAGAGTAGCACTTCTGAAAATTGTTACCCCTGTTAATCAGTTACAATCAATTAAAAATTAATTAATTAATATCGAAAATAGATTTCAAAGAAAAGAAAAACTAAAACTCTTTTTTAACTCTAACATTATTTTATTTCAACGTTTTTATAATTTAGAAAAACAATACAGAAAGTCGATTAAACGTCACAGTAGAAAAGACAAATAAAAAACCTATAAGAGTAAAATAAATTAAATTAAATTAAAAAAAAAACTTATTGTTTCACTTTAGATTGGTGGAAAGTTCTGTTCTTTACTATTCGTCTTGAACGATCGTCTTTTGTTTTTAGAAAGAGTAACTTCTGAAAATTATTATTAATCGATTAAAATCAAAGACAGGACGAAGGCAACACTAAAAAAAAAACTTTTTGTTCGATTTTAAGCTGTTAAAATGTGCTGTTCTTTACTATTCGTCTTGGACGATAATTCTCTTGCTTTTAGAAAGAATATATTTTCTGAAAATTATTATTAATCAGCTAAAATCAGTTAAAATTAATCAAAATTGAAAACGCATTTAAAAGATACAAATATTAAACTCGAACGAAATCTTTCTTTTTTTAACACTAGAATTATTTTATCTCAACTTTCTTTGTAATTTAGAAAAACAATAGAACGTCAATCAAACGTCACAGTAGAAAAGACAAATAATAAACCTATAAAAGTAAAATAAATTAAATTAAAAAAAAAACTTATTATTGTTCGACTTTAGATTGTTGGAAAGTTCTGTTCTTTAGTATTCGTCTTGAACGATCGTCTTTTGTTTTTAGAAAGAGTATCACTTCTGAAAGTTATTATTAATCAGTTAAAATCAATTGAAAATTAATTAAATTGGAAAACGAATTTATATAAAAAAAATAATAAATAATAAATAAATAATACATAAATAAAGAAAAGAGAAAAAATAAAACCGAACGAAAACTTTATTTTTTAACTCTAACATTATTTTATTTTAACATTTTTTTAATGTACAAAAACAATAGAAAGTCTACCAAGTCAGACTTATAAAAGTAAAATTAAATTAAATTAAGAAAGGACCTTTTGTTCGATTTTAGACTAGAATATGCTGTCCTTTACTATTCGCCTTGAACGATAGTCTTTTGTTTTTAAAATATTTATCGCGAAGTTATTGTTAAATTAATCAGTTAAAATCAATTAAGAATTTATTAATGAAATTCAAATCAGACTTAAGGAAAAAAACAAAATCGAACGAAAATTTTCGTTTTTTTTTATCTGTGACATTATTTTATTTCACGTTTACATGATTTATATAAACAAAAAACAATTGATCAAACATCGCAGTAGAGAAGAAGGACATGAAAGTGGGACTAAAGAAAAATAATAAAATTCAGAAACATAAAAAAGGTAAAACAAAAATAAACTTTCGTTCAATTTTACAATTAGAATATTAGTTTCAAACAATCGTCTCTTGTTTTTAGAAAGAGTATTGAAATTTTTAAAATTTTTATTAAATTCAGTTCAGACCAATTAAAAATTAACTGATTAAAATCGAAAACAGATTAAAAAAAGACAAAAATCATGAATACTTCCTGTTTTAACTTTAACATTAATTTATTTTAACGTTTATATAATTTGAATAGACACAATCGATCAAATATCACAGTAGAAAAGAGCGTGCTGCAAATAAGACTAACGAAAAATAATAAAACTCGTAAACCTAAAAAAGTAAAACAAAATATTAAGAGTATTTTTTTAATTTCCATCGTTTGAACTTTGTGACCTTTATTACTAGCGGTCGATTGAGCCCTTGAGTATCTTTAAAAAATACGCAAATAAATCTCCGTTGTTTCTCCAACAAAAGAATTAATTAATGAGTAGATAAATTTTAATTTCTCATACAGGACATGTTGGTCAAATATCAGCCACAAATTCAAGACCTCCCCGATGTTAAATGCTCTTACGTACAAGGTGACGAAAACTCAATGTTACCGGTAAGTTACCAATATTTATTTAAACAAAAAATGTAATTAGTAAAATTAAATGCAATGACTAAATTGATTATACCGAACATTCTTTTTAATCGCACTGTTCAATCATCAACGGACGATTTAGTTTGGAAACGGCGATTTAAAAAAAAATGCAAAGTTTAATTTAAAAGTATTCAATAGACAAGTATAATTTATTTTTAACAATAAACAAAAGAATGCTTAAAAAAATCCCTAATACTTTTTTATTTATGAAATTTTTAGATCACTCAACTATCCAGAGCTTCAGTGTGTCGATTACCAAATGAGTATTCAGTAAGAGCTTTGGATCTCCTCAATGGTATTTTGGCAAGCCTGATCGTACTAATACTGGGAAAGTTGGCGTACGATTATTACTATTTCAAAAGGACCGGGAGGTTACCTTGGATAGTAACGAAGATGCCGTAATTGCGGCTCTTTGAATTCGAAACTAAATCAGGGCATCGAGAGCCCACGTGATAATAATTTAGCTTGTAAATACGTTTGTGCGTTGGATTAAAAGGGAGTTAACGTTCTAATGTCACCATATCAAAGCAAATAATCATAAAGTCTTTACACGCGAATTTGCTCGCTGTGAAAGTGTTACGATGAAAATTGTGTTGTGATAATGTAGAGGATAATTAAGTCGTGAATTATTCAGTGTGGTACATTAACTCATTCATTCATGTTTTCGTTTAGCAATTATTACCAAATGTGAAATTTTGAGATTGAAAATTATCGAGAAATCAACAAATATATATTTTTTGAGATTGCACTTGTTTGTTTATTTTATTTTATTGCAGCGTTTATAATTTCACTGAGAAAAATTCCATTTCCTTACGAAAAATATTAGATCGACAAATTTGGAATGACGGAACATACAACTAATTAAACAGTAAATTTTGACAACTCGACAAAAAAAAACGAAAGAGAGTAATAAACAAGAAGAACCAAACATAGATGGACAAGATAAGAAAAATGATTAAAAAAATTAACAAAAGGAAATTGTTAAAAACAAAAGAAACCATGACATTTCTTCGGCGGAGTATGTTACATTCGTATTTCGCTTTAACCGTTCCGGTCGGGTAGGCTTCTCCTTGTGCACGCTTGTTAAGGGTGTTATGGTTGTTTAGTTGGTAGGTATTCGAGCGGAGCGACCCGGTCTCTCTCTTGACCCCAACAAGCGTGCTGCGAAGTCGTATTTCACGTCTCAAAAGCGTTGTGAGTTTGGATGTTATTTGAAACGATTTTGTCGTCGGATCACTGAACAAACCGTGTTGTACGGATGCATCCACATCGCCTCTAATTGTTATCCCGATAAGTTTGAGGACCGTTTATTCGGCTTTGAAGGACTTGTGAATCTCTTTCCCGGTTCACCAACGAGATAAACGCCATTTTGTTACTTGGGAATTTTTCTAACATGCGTTTACTGGTCTCAGTCGTAAATTTTCTTCCTTGTAGCATCTAGCCGATTCATTCAGGGCGGTCGCCGCCTTGTTAAGCTGAGCGCCCACTAAGCCGGTCGGAGTGGCGCTGCGCGACTGGCAAACGAAATGCATGTAAATCATACGAGACTCATCCATTAGGGCGGTAGCGCGGCATTGCATAGAACGTACGATTTACATATACTGCGTTTCGGAGCCGCGTCACGCCGGCGCCGCGCCGCTCCGCTCCTAGTGGACGCTCAACTTTATTCTCCTGTAAGTATAACTGCGACTAACGACGAATTTTCCCTCGTGGCTATTGGTTGTGGTAAAAAAAAAATTGAACACTCCAGTTAACGGGAGGTTGCGGTAGTTCCAGAGGCGTTCCGCCCCGGAGGGCTTAAGTAAGAATTTTCCTTTTCGTTTCCCGCTCCGTATTCGGAAAAGACTTACATGACGTCAGTCCACGGGCGTGCTACAAGCCAGCGGCCGGGACCGTGGTGGGTCAGCAATTTTGTTTTTCTCTCGTCGACAAATTCAGTTTGTCTTTTGGCAGTCATAGCGTGTCAGGGGAATTTTTATAATTTTATTTATAACTTTACAAGATTTATTTACATTGTTGTTTGTCGCACATTTTTGCCAATTTGATCAGGTTTTGTTTGCTGTTAGCTGTAGTTTGACTCTGCCCAGAGAACGCATTTAGGTAATTTTAGGATGTCTTCTCCACTTTATTATTTGAACGTTAGTTTATATTTGCGTTTCGGTCTGGGCGCTTCATGCTATAATTTATTTTATTTTGTTGCTTACTTTTTTGAAATTTAAATGTAAGCAACACGAGAGTACTCACGCCGATGCGCAAACAGCCTTTTTTGGCACTGTAATTACGAATCTTTTTAATAAAAAAAAACAACTGCCATGTCTTGCGACAATAGTTTTATTATGTTTGCGACCGGTTTCTTTCACATACGTGACATCTTCAAGCAGGGGATTGTAAGAACACGCAAGCGCCTAGAAACGCAGCCACGTGCTTAGTATGGTTTCGTGCTTCTCTTTTGAGTCTTCTTATCGAATAACCTCCTTTTTAATCTGAAGCATCCTTGATTTAAGTTCCGAACAATTCATCCCAAGAGAATTCAGGTTACACCAGCGCCATCTAACCAATTTGTGTCAAACTACATTTTTCCGACGCAAAATTAAAAAGAAATTGTTGCAAATCGTTTTTGATTGCAGCGAAGACCCAAGCAGGGCTGAAACAGCTGTACAGAGGCTGCTCGAGGTTTTCGCTGCAATCAAACACGATTTGTAACAAATTTTTTTAAAACTTTCATTGTGCTTTGACAGCAAGCATGGCCGCCTTGCATGGGGTAGCTTATTATGTAGCCAACCCGCTTCAATTTTCTATCCTACTGCAATGTCAGGTCAAAAAGCGATCGTAAGATGTCGCAGTTTTATCTATGTAAAACCTAAAATTAATTTGTGCTATTTCGTTCAAATTTTCCTCTTAACTTCGATTAGGAATTTTCTCATCTATTCATTCATTTTCTTTTCTCTCTCTTATCATCTTATCAATCAGTTTTCTTTATTCATTTGAGGTATCTTGAAATTTTTCTTTTCTGTCTGTGAGTTGTTTTTTTTTTTAATTTTTGAATAATTCGCCATCGAACAATTATCAATCTTCATTTACTTCTTAGAGTTCTTTTATTTATCGACTTCGTTTTTAAATGTGTTGGACCAGCGCCATCTATCCAAATTTTGTCGAACTACACAGCTTTTTTTCACTGCCACGGGTTTCAGTTATTCTCTCACGGATGAAAATTTTCGATCTTCTCGGTTTGCGTTCAATTAATTTTAATTCTTATGGCTATCTTAAAGCATCTTAGATTTAATTTTCGAATAATTTGCCCTGGAAAATTATCAATATTTAATTTATCCTGTTCGTATTCATCTGAGTTACGTCAGCGCCATCTATCTAAATTCTGTCCAACTACGTTTTTGGCGCCATATTTGTTCATTCATTTGTTTTATGTTCATTTAATTGTGATTTTCACGATTTTCTTTTGTTTTTTCTTATTAAGTCGATTTTCTTATTATATAACAGCTTCTTCGTTTTCTTTTGTTTCATATTTCAATCATTCATTTATATATATTCTTATTATATTACAGCTTCTTAGAATTTTCTTTTGTTTTGTGTTAGTCCACTTAAATTTTTATACAGCAAAAGCGTCATTTTTTTATTTATCCTGTTTATGGTTTTTTTTCTTTCTATTGTTCGTATTTGCAGCATTCTTTTGTTTTCTGTTGGTTATTTGATTTATAGTTTTTCGAACACCCACCACATAATGTTCTTTAGTTTTTCATTCATCTGTTTTTTTTTCAATTTTATTTTTATTACAGTTCTTTTCCCTACATTTTTTCTCTTTACTTTTTGTTTTAGTTTCGTTTCGTCCTTTGTTTTATTTTGATTTCTTCATATTCGAAGCGTTTTTCTCCTTTATCACTTTTTCTTCGAACAAATCACTTTGTTCTCAAATTGTTCAATTTTTTTTACATCACAGGACACGACAGCAACAGCAGCAGCAACGATAAGCAGCAGCCCTGAAGAAGTCTTTTGCAAAAAGAACGAAATGTCGGTAACAAGAAAAAAATTAATGCGGTACTCCAGAAACCATAAAGAAGTAATAAACGACTTCTTTAATTAATTCCAATTAATAGAAAATTTAATTGATTAATGCATTACACGTGGATCGTATAGCTCTACCACCACGACTTTCATTCAGAGCTATAATGATTAGTCAATAAAATAATCGCCAGTCAATCACATGGGTTACCTTAGCACCTCAAGTACTAAATGTCATGTTTGATGTTTCATTAAATAAAATATTTTGTATCAAATGGTAAAGAAAACAAAGATGGACGACGAAAGTGAAAATGTAAAGGCGTAAAACCGCGCCTACACCCAACACATTCAACAGTTCTCTGTCTTGCAGCCAAATGTAGTACTTGAAGAGTCAGCAGAAGCAAGCGTTAGCGCAGAAGAAACACATTCCATAGAGTATCCGCTCCTCAACCAAATTAACAACAGCGAAAGTGAAAATGCTGTAGATCTCACGAGCGAAGAAAATGACTACGTTACGTTATTCGACCACAAAAAAAAGGAACTGGAAGTAATTCAAAATGACTTGAATGAGCTGATGGTTCGTCTTAATAATTTCATAACAGACTCACAAGATGATCTGTCGGACTTAGATGGTAAACTAAATTTAAGACTCAAGAACAACCGTATCCTTTTTGTGTTTCAGAGGAAGATCCGATTTGTGAAAATCCTGCGATAGAACAAGACGATTCGACAGAAAAACAAGATGGGCCTCAGGAAAAAGAACTACTAAAGTATGTATAACACAAATTAATCACTTTATATGGTGGTTTAATTTCAGACAAAATAACTGGGACACTCTTTCCGTGGAGGACATATACACTTCCGATGGCTTAAGTCCGCCGGAGGTCAACTGGGATGTCTTGGCACCGTTCATTCAAAATGTAGTAGGCGACTTGCAGAAAATTAGAAACCTGAACCAAATGACCAATTCTGTGTTGCAGCGAATGCGCAATCTAACCGGGCCTGAGGATGGTTCTGGTGAATAAAAACGCATTAGATCGAAATAAAATTGACCGTACACAAATAAACGATTTTTCTCATTTTTTTATTTATTTATTTATATGAGAATAGTAAACTCGCACGTAAGCTTCATTAATATTGGGTGAAAACATCAGTTCCGAGTTTTCGGAATTTGAACGGTCTCCTTCGATTGCGTGCACTGTAACATAAAATATAATACAAATGGCGAAAACCTGTCATGTAAAAAAAATATATATATAGCACTAACCGCACGTCTTTGAAGAACGCGGTGCTTTGTGGAAATGCTGATGGGAATGACGTCTCTAAATAAACATCTAAAATTGAACAGAGATGACGCAACTGTGCTGACAGCAACCATGAAGCACTTGCAAGTTCTTTAGTCCATCCAATATTAACGGAGCGTTCCATATCCTTAAACAGCAAGCATGCAACGGTAAATTTAACTATATTTTTATTTAACTTACTCTGATTTCATCGCAGTTTTCAGCATAAAAATCCCCATTGTATTTCAAAGTCAGCGAAAATAAAGGTGGTCTAATCGGGTAATTGTTGTAAATGGCAATGAAAGCTTGCAAAGTAGCTGGAAATTAAATTTCATGTTTGTAAATCTAAAGCAAGTTGATAAATAAAAAATTTTACCTTTGTTTCGTGTTATTGTAGCGCAATAAAACATATCAGTTGAACAGACAATTTCATTCTCGACCAGCTGATTTGTAGAAGCTTGCTGACAATAGTTCTGCCAAGTAATCGAAACCCATTTAGTCAATGAAGACACGGCACTTCGAGGAAAATCAACCGTGTCAGGCAAAAGGGGTATTGTAGTTTGCTCTAGAATTAGTAAATCATTTTTAAAACTGATTGTAATACAGGTATTAAATAAATAATACAAACCTAACTGTTGAAGTTGACCGGCTAAATCTAATCTGGATTTTAAACGCTTGTACAATGTCTTCATTACAAGTTCCACGCTCATCGGATCTGGTTTGTTTTGCCCGTTATTTTTCTGAAAACGAAGATAGGTAGTTTATGCAATTAAATAAGAAGTGCAGAATCGCTTACTTCTAAGTTGAGGAAATCGTAGCCGCAAATTTTTTGTGCCCAACCATACGGGTATCCTAATTTTGAAACCGAGGACTGAAACGAGCCCAATCCGACTTTCTGTAGCTGGTAGTGATTGCTTGGATTTGGACTTTCCAATCCAAAATCACCTTCAAGTAATTCATTTAGTAAGCTTTCACCATTTAGGACTTCTCTTGCAGTGTGTCCTAGTCCAAAGCAAATAATAATAATAAGTACAGTAGATGTTGATAACAAGCCCGCTGCTATCAGTTCCGAGGCAAAAAAAAGCACCGAATTATGCGTAATTATTCAAAACAACCTTGTTTGTAGATTTTATTCAGCAGAATTAGCATTTTTCAAAGTACCATAAATAAATAGGTACATTCACAAAAGGGCGCCAAATTTTTGCACAAGGGCACAGCAGGCCTGGTTGATACCTTTCCTTGCATTTTAAAATCAAAAATGATTACGAAAATAATTTAAATAAATAATAATAATTTCCTTTCTAAAGTAAACAATTTTTGGAAACCTTCAATAGCACAAAATTACCTGTAATATTGTTAGGTATTTCGGTATTTGAAAACACAGTTACAATATCAAGTTGAGGACGAAAAGTAAATTTCATTTTCAAGATGAAACCCTGCTTCTGAATTATCGTTATCTGAACTGACAAAGGATGTGGTTCAACTAATATCTTCTTTTTCTCTTCGTGCTTGTCAACTTGAGAAGCTTTACGATGTCGTCTCTTCTTCACCACTTCGACGACTTCCTACAACAAAGACGAATAATAAATTATTTTTACATCTGGAATGATTTACTTCAACTTCCTGTACATCATTTTCTTGATCTGAATCCATGTCCACTTTTACGTTGATTGACTGATGCATCTCCTTCCACTGATGAGCCTCATCGTAATCGCCCAGTATCTCAACGTTCATATTTATGTTATAAACTTGTCTGTAGGCGTCTGTAAGCGCGTATAACAAATACAAAGGTTCCGGCAAAAGATATGCCAATTTATGTTCCGTTTGGATTTTGTCCACAGGTAATCCCAGGTAATCCTGTAATGGTTTGCTGGCCTCTAAAACTGCGGTTAATCTCGGCCCGATGCCTTCCAAGCGATCTTTCAGTTCTATTATGTCAGCTGCTAAATGTTTCTTTTCGTCCTCGTATGTGTTGCAACGCTGCGCTTGCGTCTTTCTTTGAATAAGCTCCCACTCTAGCTTTGCAAGATACAATTCATGTTTATGCTTTTCAGTCTGCTCACCCTACAACAAATATAACAGCAAACTTACATTATCAAATTATAACAAACGATTATTACAGTTTTAAATGGAGCTATTAATGACTCAGGAGCAACTCTAAAGAATTCTTCCTCCGGGATTAATTCAATTTCTTCATCTTTAGATCTGTAAACAAAGGAAATTTGTTTAGTTAAAGTCATCGTCGTCCTCAGCAGACCATGTATTTTTTTTTTTATCTGTGGTGGTTGCCCAATGAGGTCCTAAGTCATGGACTTGTCAGGACCTCGAAGCGGAAGTGTAATTTGTGTGTGTAACGTGTTCCATGACTTTGTTACTTCCAAACCTCTTCGCTGTTGAAGGAGAAACAGTGTTGAATTTTCTCCCCATCACTGAAGGGTACCTGTAGTGAGTAAGGACCAACCCCGAGAAATATCTCGAACATGGTGCGAACCCACGACCTTACGATTGCAAGGCCGGTCCTTTACCACTTGGAGCATTCAGGCATTAAAAATTAAGGTAATTATTTACAAAAGCTACAAGTGGATCAAACATTATAAATTTTGGAGGGCATGTTCTATGACAAACTATAATTCAAATGCACTTAGAATTAATTAGGGTAAACACACCATTGTTAATTAAAAAAATAATTAAAATCGTCGTATTGTCCTTCTCTAACCAATGGTTATAGATACAGCGAGTTTTCTATCCTTTTCTAATCGTTGGTTATTAATTAATTAATTAAAAGCCATGTCTTAGCTGTATTCAGAAAATTAAATTTTTCAAGGTTTCTGAATCCACCTGAGACCTGTTTGAGGAACATTTTAAATAAAATTGAATTGAATACATACTTGAATTGTTTGCATTTAGTGAACTCCGAAATCAGATGAGCCACCTCGTACAACAAATTATGATACTGTAAATTAGTGCTGTCCACTTTTTGTTTCTCAACAATCAGTGCTTCCCTGCCGGCAATCGTGCGAAACTTATCAAGTCGATTTAACTTCTTTAATGTGGCGATCATCACGCATGATTCAGTTAAACCTTGCTGAATCTTCACTCGACTCTAAAATAGAATATATATTATGATCACAGAGGTCAATTTAAATGGGAAAATAGTAATAAACAACCTCTGGGGTGTTTTCTTTCTTTAGGAGGAGGGCTTCTCCCAAAAACTGTCGAATGTTCTGGCATAGGTCGAAATAAATGTGTGCGTCCTCTTCCGCACTTCTCTGCGCCGATTCCTTTTCTTCGAAGTCCACAACTTTCTGAAAAACATAAATTAGAATAAAAATTGGACGATATTTTGAACATTTGTACTCACCGTGTACACATCTCCTTCGCCATCCGCGTCTGAAACCGGCGTATTTTTTCGACGTTTCTTTATACTTGTTGAATGCGAATCCTTAACCATTTTTACGGTATTTTAAAGCCAAAATTCAAACAAATTATTACAGGTTAAGTTTAAGCTCTGGCCGCGGTAAGTGAACGGTCGAAATGGTTATATCAAATCACGTGATCGCTATTCTTAATTGCTGATTGGTCGGAGGGTTTAGTCGGACCATTGACTTGACGATTCTGTGCAATTTGACCGCTCAGTTAACTCAGCCCCTTGCTGGAAATTAGTGTTGCCAATAAACAGCGTAGCCAACCGTTCAAAACGACATTCCTCTGCCATAAGATTTATGTTTTTTTTTAATTAAAATTATTTGCTTTATTTGTAGGTTACTTAAATAAATTAAATAATAAATTGAATAACCTTTGAGAATTTTACAACAGTTAATTTAACATACCAGTTTGGTTAAAAATAAATGAATTAGATTCATACTATAGGCAAACCAATGAGGACTCGTTTGTGTGGTTGCCTGCACTAAAGGTGACCAGAACAATTTTTTTTGTAAAATATTTCTATCTTCTAATAGCAAGTTCCACTTGTTACCAGGGTTGGAAAAAAAACTGTTTTTTTTAAAAAGAACAAAACTTGTGTTTTTTTTATTTTAAACAATTTTTTTTTGTTTAAAACATGTTTAAAATTGACCCTAAATTAAACATGTTTTAAACAAAAAAACAAACTTTAAATGTTTAAATTGCCCTTACAGCTTACATAAAAAGATATATATATATATTATTATTTGATATTTGTGTAAAAAGAAGAATTTATTAAAATTCGATCTCTAATTAAAAGAAAGATGAAAAGTTTGTAATGTTAGATTAAGTTCCCTTTTAAAAATAATGTATGTACTTTGATAATAATTTAAATCATTTAAGGCAGAGCTTGATTTATTTAGGATCTACGGTCGCGGTGTTTTAAATGACTTTCGAAGAAAGTATAAAGTATTTGCTAACAACATACTGAGAAAAACATTCCCAATAAAAACTAAAATCAAATAAAATCCATAGAAATATTTTTTTTCAAATTACTTGATCACATTAGAACTAAAATACATGATTCGTGGCTTTCAATACTGGAAAACAAAAATTTGAAATATGTAAAAACATGTAGGATGTTCCATTTAAAATAACAAAGTTGATATTACTTCCGGCGAAACCAAAAGTCCAGTAGGTATACGTCTGATATTTCAAATTAAATTTTTGTTTAATTCATCGTTTTCAAATTTTAAACAAACCTTAAAATTATAGAAGGGCGAATATACGGTCTTGGGACACACGGTAGAAATTCAGTGAAGACAAATGAAACGATAACGTTATAAATAGTTTAAACAGCGACATCCTACGATCACTTTTTGATCTAACATTGCGTTATCATTGACAAATTCAAGCCAGTTTGCTACATAATAACTCATTCCGTAGCCCATAGTATGAACAGGGAAGCGGAGGACCCAGTATATTTAAAAACTTAATGTAATAATAAAAGGTTAAATATTGAAAAGCTATTTGAAATTTTTACAATATAAGTATTATTCTAGTGATCAGTAATAATTAATAAATTGATTATAATCAATCTGATGCAATTTAAATTTAGTTCAAATCCGAGCTACAGTGCAGTCATCACGTCATCAGCTCAGCCACGCATTGTCTACAATTATTAAAACAATTGATATGAGAACAAACTAAAGTTTAAAGTTAATCTGTCAGTGAAATACAGACCCTAAACAATTAACTTCTGGTTACACAGTATTACGTTGCAAAAATAAAACACGTATATCAAAAGTTGTCTTTTTTAGCTTAAAACTAAAAAAATGAATTTAAAACATTAACAAAAAGACATGGTTAAAACTTAAAAATAAAGCACTATATCAAGAGAGTTCTTTTTTAGCTTAAAATTACAAAAAATGAATTTAAAACATTATCAAAAACATTTTGTTTAAAACAGATGATATGTTTTTAATTCGGTGTTTTAAACATGTTTTAATCATTATGTTTTAAACAGTTTGTTTTAAACTTTCCAACCCTGCTTGGTACACTCATGATATATTTATCTCGTTCACACCAGTGCAACAAGTGGAACTCGCTATAAGTTTTGCAAGTGCTGACATTATGCATTTTCTCAAATTTTCAATAATAATAATAATAATACATTAGAAAATAAAAGATAGAAAATGTTAATGTATTTTTTAATTTTCCCGTATATTAAATAAACGAAAATTATTGAATTACTTTTAAAAATTATAAAAACTAAGAAGCTTTAGTATAAGCAACCAAAGTGCACAGTCGTTTGTATGATTGCCAATGGGTCAAAAATTCTCGGTTTTCCCGGTGATTTCCCGATGAGTGGAAATCCTACATCTAACCACAAATCTAACTAAAAATCCAGTGTAATTATTTTGGTGAACAGAAATCTATTTTTAATGGCAACTGGTTACTGTTAAAGTTAAAAATAACAGTCGCATTTATTGCAAGAAAATGCCCTTTTTCCGCTAACTTTTTTTTAATAAGAATTCCTTGTTATATCAAAATGAATCTTTCTTTTTATTATTATTATCGTGAATTAAATTAAAAGACGTATGTACGAAAGAATTTCAAGTTTTAATTGACGTCCCGAATGGAAATTCCTTTCCTAAAATACTGATTCTTCGAAGATATTTATTACTTTATTAGTCAAGAGGAGACACGACAAAATAAAAAAAAAATATTATTTAGAAAAAAAAAACGTATGTAAATACAAAAAAGAAAGAAAGAAATACCTTCATAGCCTAAAATGATTTTCGTTTAGACATGAAATTGTTGAGTCAGATGAATAAAACGAAGCAAATGCTTTTGTTTGAACTTTTTTTTAAAGAAAACTAACAAATATTGGAGAAAATTACGTTCTAAACTATTGTGCTCGTAGTATAGTTAGACTTTTTATGAGAGGAATTGGATAATGATTCGATAATGAAATGTTCCTAACTAATTTAGCATTAAAAAAATAATAACTGAAGAAAGCATTTGCTTCATTTTATTCATCTAGCCCACTTAGTGGAAATATTTAATACAGTCGAAGCTTCGTAACTCGAACCGCCAAGGGACCTGAGATTTAATTCGAGTTATAGAATATTCGAGTTATAGGACATGGGTGCATACCATACATATTCATTCATATTTTGTATTTATTTATATATATTATTAAGAAGTAAAAAAAAGAACATGTAAACAATAGTATACACACATTAAAATTTAATATAATAAACTTGGATAATGTACTTGCTGGTATTTCGTATTCCTCAGCAATATTTTTCTTTTTGACACCACTTTCGACTCTTTCTTAATTTCTAGCTTTTGTTGAACTGTAAGACTTTTAAGTTGATGGAAATTTATATGTATGTAAAGACAATACGACCAAATTAATGAAAACACTAAACTGGAGAGCGTAGCATTGTTGTCTCAGATCCGAAGAAGGGGATTCCCAGAAGCAGCGTAGCTGGAAACATGAAAAGGTGGGAATTTGTCGTAAAAATTCGAGTTATAGAGCTTTGTGAGTCCTTTCTTCGTCAAATTTATTTCGAGATACAGAAATTTTCGAGTTATAAAAATTTTAGAGTTACAGAAATTCGAGATAAAGAGCGATCAATGCGAAACGCTAGGCAAGTAACTTCGAGTTATAGAGAAATTCGAGTTATAGGAGTTTGAGTTAGGGAGCTTTGACTGTATTAAATATTGGAAACTTTAATTTTTAACAAAAGCCAAAAATGTAATGTGTATCCGCTATTAAACTAATCAGAAAATTGAGTAAGTTAGTTAAAAGTGTAATTAATAACTCGGCACGAAATGTCGCCACTTGAGCTGTAATTGGTAATGTTACGGTAATCTGGGTTGCCGTTTACCGTACTGAATTCGGTACATATTTAAAGAATCAGTACATCAGAACTGCTTTTTAAAAAAATTACCAGTTTCAGTATAAAATTTCAAATTTCAATTGCAGGCCTTTTTTAGTTAGACAGCAAATAATAAAATTATCATTAAAAGTCCTATCTTATTATTACTTTCCTCTTTTGGTGAGTAGATGCAGTGGCGTAAAACAGTTAGTATAATTTGCTGTTTTCAATGAAAAACTGGAGTTTTAAAATGAAATCCCCGGAAACGTTTACCCTATGAGGTTATAAGGCGTCGAAAGTCGAGTTGTACTTCATTCACATATAAAGAAATTTAAAAAAATAAATGGTATTCGTCTCGAAGCATTATTTTTTTTTTAATTTGAAATTAGTGTATTGAAGACCAGTACGAGTTAATCAATTTTAAAAGACAATTCTACAAATGTATTATAATAATGATTTTTCTTATTATTATTATGCTATTATGTTTTTTTTTAATATTTTATACCTATATGAGTAGTTGTTTTTTAAAGTTTATCGTTAGCTACATTTTATTTAAAACAAAAATTTTTTAATATTTTATACCTGTTTGAGCAATTGTTATTTAAAGTTTATCATTAGCAACATTTTATTTAAAACAAAAAATGTATGAAATTATTAGGTAACATTAAAATTAAATTACCGGTAATTTAATAACACTAGAGACACCTATTTGTGCTAATCTAGGAAAGCTTAATAAAAATGCTTTTATTTATTGTCAAGTTTATTACAATTACATACAATAAGATACCCCATGGATTAAAATAATATTATTAAAGGATTGGTTTTTGTTTGTATTTTTTCACACAAATAAAATGAAATTTGTGGATATTAAGAAGTCTTTCCTTTCTTAACCTTATACTTTATACTTCCGAACCATTTGACTTCACACAATATACTTTTACCCCAAAGACCCACAAATTTAATCATATAATCACCTTCAGGTATATTTGGTGGTAAAGATTCATCAGGCACATTAAAATTGTGCAATATATAACGCCCCTGAAATTTATAGAAAACTTAACCTTTTCATCAATTAGGGTCAGTCAAGTGGTGTAAAAATGAGACACCCAAAATTCAGATGAAAAATGAGACATCAAATAAAATTGGCAAAATAATATAATCCGATACTGCCGATAGTTTTCTTATTATAAATACTTTATTATTTATTTATTAGCTCGCAGTTAATAAATGTTTCTATCCAAGACAGCATCATTTTACTTATCTTACGTGTTGATTTGTTGTAGGTATTTTCCATTAAATAATTTTTTTTATAAATTTTACTAGAGGTCGCCCATGACTGTTAAGCCAGGTTTCTGAATCACAGTTTCACTTTAATCTTCAGTTTTTTTTTTTTTTACATAGAAACAGATGGAAGCTAACTGAAGGTTAACGGTAAACAGCGACTGACCGACCAGCCCTTAATACATGCATTTTATGATATTTAACCTGTCATGTTTCATTTTTAGACTTTTTCGGAGTTAAAAATGAGATACAGTTTTTATTTATTTTCACCTTTTTAAAGATATTTTTTGTATGTTTTTAAGTTGTCAATAGATTTTTCATCATCATTTACCTCTTACAAAAATTTCATCAATTACGTTGAAGGACTCTAACACATTAAAAAATTGAAAGTTCTAAAAAGTGTCTCATTTTTACACCACTTGACCCTACAGCTTTACAGCAAATTAAAACGCACTGTATTACTTACTTTCTTAAGTGGACATGTCGCTGCCACGTTTGGAATATTCTTCGCTATGTCTTTTAAGCCAAATAAATTCTTTTCTACCGCCTCGCAGAATCTGAAGTCGAACTGTATTGGTGAGCTTTTGTATTCCCTACTTACGAAATAGAAACAATGCACTCGTACCTGTAGGAATTTGTATCAGTACTTATATTAGCCTGTATTTTATAAAGTTGCACTTTATAAGCAATTTAAACGAGAAACTACGACTTCATAAAATGCAAGCCAATTCCGAAAACAAATAATTTAGCTACATTTGGTTTCAGATTTATGCAGTAATTAAGTTTGAAGTAAATATATTTTGGTTTATTTTTCTTAATTTATTACATACCGGGTGGAAAGTTTCAAACCCGAACATAGCAAACTTGCATTGCACAAGTACGTTTCTGTAGATTACTGCTCTTCATTTAAACGCACAAAAATAGTAGTGGTCTCGTTAAATATGCATATCTTTAGGCTTTCTCATTGGTGTTTAATTCCATAGCCTACTAATTTCATAAGGGATTAATTTATGTTTTTGTTAATAGGTCCCCTGAAAATAAACATTTTTCGGGTATGTCATACATTGTTGAAAAGCTCTTTTTAAAGACTATCTAACTAACCAAAAACCTAATATGGGTGCCATATGAAAAACAAAAGTTAGCCCTAATAACTTGAAAACAAATGACAATTTCTGTTTGCATCAAAAACTGTATCTTAAAAAAGTGTCTGTACAATGTAAAAGTTTAAAAGAGGTCACGTCAGGTGTTATCGAGTTATTGTGGAATATTGAAATCGTCAAATTTTGGTTTTCTTAAATTATCTTAAAATTTAAAAAAGTTACGGTGAATTTGAAATGAGATTTGTTGCGAGTATTGAATTCTGCGAAACATTCCCCATTTAACCATTGCTCTATATCTTCTAATAACCGAGATGCCAATGGTGAGCATCGAAATGTGGACACAGTGTATATGTTTTACGGATGAATGCACTTTTACTTTGAATAATGAACAAAAAAAATCCTCGGTTAAATTTACAAACAAGAACGCAGTATCCACAGAAAAATTAATGTTTGGGCAAGAATTTATAACAACAGAATTATTGGACCGTTCAAAATTTTAGGAAATTGAACATCCACATCGTATTTGGTCCTTTTTAACGATATTGGTCCTGCTTTAGAAGAGGTTGCACGCGCTGATCAAGAGATTTGGCTTCAGCCTGATGGGTGTCCTGCGCATTTTGGTGTGGAAATAAGAAACTATATAGATGCTGCTTTTCCTAACCATTGGATTGGACGCGGTGGAAGCATAAATAGGCCAGCCAGATCTCCTGATTTGGCACCGTGTGATTTCTTCTTGTGGGGCCATATCAGAAGCAAAATTTTTAAAAATAGATATGAAAATGTCGATTCGCTATGGGAATCTATTAATGCAGAATGTCGTCCTATCACTGATAGACAATTAGCCAATGCCCGAAATTGTTTTTATAATCGTTAGGTTATTGTTTAGTATGTTGGTTTATTTGAGTACCTGCTATAAAATTTAATTTATTAAGAACAATTTTAAATTCCAACGTTAAGTTTTAAAATTTTTATCATATAAATAATGTATAATTTTTAAATTACATATCACATCTGTTCTTCTTTTCATTTTCTATTCTTTTATGTTCAATAGCATAATGAAAGTTTTTAAAAAATGTACACAAAATTTTTTAAAAACTTTCATTATGCTTTGACAGCAAGCATGGCCGCCTTGCATGGGGGACTTATTAGGAGCAAATCCCGTTTCAATTTGTCTATCCTACTGCAATGTCAGGTCAAAAAGCGATCGTAAGATGTCGCTATTTTATCTGTTCATCACTCTTACATCGCAATTGCGAATAAATTGGACAAGTCGTTTTTGTTTGCAGTGGGAATGTCGAGCTACGTCTCTGCTGAAGAAGCCCCAAGCAGGGCTGAAACAGCTGTCCAGAGGCTGCTCGAGGTTTTCAATGCAATCAAAAACGATTTGCACAAAATTTTTTAAAAACTTTTAATTATAATTAAATCTTGTCAAACATAATAAAATTCTTAATAATCCAAAGCCTACCGAAGTAAATTCAAATTTATGAAACCAAATATACGCAAACTATAAATGTTCGGAATTAGGAAAAAAAGATCTTTCTTAATTCGCGAAAATATAATAAGTGTCTGAGTTCCATTTAAAATAACAAAGTGGGTAATCATTTGTTACGTTTCCGATAACCATTTTTCTCCTTTTTAGTAAATTCTGACGGACTTCAGGCAAATTCCTAAAAACGTTTGTGCGTATGGAACATTTACTGATATGTCTGATAATAAAGTGCGTAGGTACCGTTTAAAATATAATCAAAAACCCTGTACATACCACAGTTTAAATTCAAACTGATACTTAAACCCATGACAACGATTATTTTAACAGGTGGTGTTATGAGTTTGAGATTTTTGGTTTAAAGTTAATCTGGAACTGTATAAAGTAGCGCAACTAGTACTTATGAAATATTATTTCTTTGTTTTTGTATACCTTAAATTGGTCACCATATAAATCAACTTTCAATGTAACGTCAGCATCGTAAGCTCTGTATGTTCTGTTCGGTTTTACATTTTTTACAGTCCCTTCTAGCAAAGTGTTATTTATGTATGCTAATTCGACGTGGTGATGAATTACTTTATAATCCTGCTGTTTGTACTGAAATACAAATTTCTTATCAGTCTATGCCATCGTTTCTCAACCTTTTAAGTCTTGCCTCTCCCTAATAAGTATAGCATGAAGAAGTATTAAAAATGTTTTGTTGCCACTTCTATGACTCTGTGTAATCAACAGTTTTGTGTATGTAGATTTAAAATTATTCACAGAGTAAGTAACATCCGGTATAGAGCAATAATTCACATGAGATATTATACAATTCAACTGAGAATGAGTCGAATAACGTGTTAAATACGAAATAAAACCCTTACCGTTTGTGCAGTTAAAATGCACAAAAGTAACAACATATTAAATAGAAAACAAATCTTCATGTCGTTAACTGTAATCAATCACAGCGTTCGGGGTGGGTCTAACGAAAAATGTTCAATATTATGTGTTTTATAAAATATATAAATATGCACAAACATTCGCAGAAATACACATAATACAAGCGGAACTAATTATTACTCATATTACTATTATTATTTCGGATAATTACTTCCTGTTTTAGTTCAAAACTTTCAAAACTCTAAATTCGAAACCAACTTAAAGTATAGGCACATTGTTTAGGTTCAAGGAGAAATGTTCGTTTCGAAACAATTAATACATAATCCCCGCAAAATTTCAAAATCCCTTTCCCCCTTCGAGCTTTTCTATTTGTAAGACTCGCTTGGACTTAATTGCAGTTATTTAAACAACATCTCATATAACATACGAAGAAATTATAAATATACGGAAAGTTCTCGTTTTACTTCTCAGCTACACACCCCTATACTTTTTAAATTTATAAACTGATCGATTTAAAATTTTTACCAATTGTACATCCTTTTAAAACTGACATTTTCTAATTTTAATACCTTTGCATTACCAATCCTCCACGACCAAAAACTATTAAACTATTAAATTAGGATGAACAGATAAAACAGCGACATCTTACGCTCGCTTTTTGACCTGACATTGCAGTAGGATAGACAAACTGAAGCGGATTTGCTCCTAATAAGTCCCCCATGCAAGGCGGCCATGCTTGCTGTCAAAGCATAATGTTCATCACTCTTACATCAAATCAATTGCGAATAAATTGGACAAGTCGTTTTTGTTTGCAGTGGGAATGTCGAACTACGTCTCTGCTGACGAAGCCCCAAGCAGGGCTGAAACAGCTGTACAGAGGCTGCTCGAGGTTTTCACTGCAATCAAAAACGATTTGCAACAAAATTTTATTAAATCAGGCATTAGGCAAATTAGGCATTTTTTAAGCACGAAAAATTATCAAGAAAAGTTGCTTAGAATTAAGAAGTCACATCGATTTCCACATTTGGGGGAACATTTTTGATTGGTTTCAAGCCTTCATCATATACAACGGCGCTCAACATAAATAAGAAACCACATAAGGGCTACAAAACTGTCAAATGGTATTATTTAAGTTGAGCGTCGTTGTACATACTATCCAATTTTCGATACGCTTCCTGTGATTACTTACTTACTGATACTTACAAAAAAAAAGTTGTTTACTGCAAATGCATTATTTTAACTTTTATTTGAACAATTGATTATTAAATTTTTCCCAAGAAATTGGGAATTACAATTGTTTCGTTCACAATAACTTATTTCGATTAAACAATGCCTAATAATAATAATATTAATACTAATACTGTAACCAGTAACCTGTGACCTGTAACCAGTAACCTGTAACCAGTAACCAGTAACCAATAACCTGTAACCAGTAACCATAACTACTAAAAACCGTTTCTCAAAACTTTATCTGTAGGTAAAGTGTATACGTAGCAATGTAAACAATTTATACTTTTCGTAAAGTTATCTTTCAAGAAAAATTTATGTTTACCCAAAGTTATTTATCGTTTCAGAAACCGGGCATAAGTAACGTATGTGTACCTGCATAAAATGTTGGGTGTGTGGACTCAGAGTTAAATGTAATGTAATAGTTATGATAATCCAGAAAAGTTGCTTTTATTTGTTATAATTACATACAATAACATACACCAGGATTAAAATAGTATTATTAAAGGAGTGGTAAATTTTAACGTCAATTAAATATTTTTTTTGTTTATATTTTCCAAAAATATATAATTGCGTGTGCAGATATTAAAAAATATTCCTTTTCTTAACCTTATACTTCATACTTCCGAACCATCTGACTTCACACAATATACTTTTGCCCCAAAAACCCACAAATTTAATCATATAATCACCTTCAGGCATATTTGGTGGTAAAGATTCGTCGGGCACATTAAAATTGTGCAGCATGTAACGCCCCTGGAATTTACAGAAAACAACTATTTCATGATTACCACAAAATAAAACATATATTTACTTTCTTAAGCGGACATGTGGCTATCACGTTCTTCATTATCTCTTTTACGCCAAATAAATTCTTTTCTACCGCCTCGCAGAATCTGAAGTCGAACTGTATTGGTGAGCTTTTGTATTCCCTATTTACGAAATAGAAACAATGCACTCGTACCTATAGGAAGTTTTATAATACAAGATAAGTAATTTAAGAAGAGTTGCACGTCATCTACGATTTCATGTCGTCACATTAGACGTTTTCCCGTTACTCTAAATTTTGCGTTTCAAACACAATTAGACTTCATTCACATACTATAGCCGCGTTCCTTTTGCGAAATCTCACCTCAGGTTAGATTAGACGTTAGTTCCGTTGGCACGAACAAGTAAGTTTGATCTGAAATTTCGACCTGTATAGCAGCGATGCCCTCGGGCGCTCCGAAAGCGCTATCCCTCTCTTGTTTGTTTCGGGAAAACGAGAATTCTTAATAAATACAGCGATCGCAGTTGTAACGCCTAGCGCTGTGGAGGTACGCTTCCCCGCTGACGGTTATCCCTGCTGCATACAATATGAAATGCCTGGAATGTAATGCTAAATTTTCCAAGAGCGAATCACTTCTGGAATTTTTAACTGAGAAAAAATAAGAAAAATATTGGACCAAGTCAACATTAGAGTGCCCCTGTATACGTGGGCTGCTGGAAAATTTTCTGGAATCTAGTAGGTCTAGAATTGTTAGCGTTTATCAACCGTCATATTTGAAAAATTTGACGTTTTTCGCTTATAATTCTGTTGACAGTTCCTATCCAAGTGAACTAGTTTTGTTTGTACAGCATTTGAGAAAAAGTAATTTTGTGTAAACATGGAAATCTCGCGTGAAATTTTTCGTGCCTTGATTTTTTACGATTTCAAATGTGGTCTAACGCCGAAACAATGCCTCGATCGGCTTCATTTGGCTTTTGGAGATGAAGCACCATCAAAGAGCAGTGTTTATAATTGGTTTGCTGAATTCCAGCGTGGACGTACCTCTCTCAGTGACGAATTTCGTGAAGGTCGTCCATCAACATCTGTTGTTGCCACTAATGTAGATGCTGTGCGTGAAATGCTTGAGCGAGATCGACATATGACATACCGTGAGATTCAAGCATCCTTACGCATCGACATGAAAGCAATACACCAGATTTTGCATGATCATTTGAACGTACGAAAGCTTTGCAGTTGTTGGATCCCACACAATTTAACAGAAGCGCAAAAGCAGGATCGTGCCAAATGGTGCGAAGAAATCCTCGAGGTGGTTACTGGTGACGAAACGTGGATCTATTCGTACGAGCCAGAAAGTAAACAATCTACCGTTTGGGTATTTCAAAATGAACCAAAACCAACAAAAGTTGTCAGTTCACGCAGTGCTGCGAAGCAAATGATTGGCTTGTTTCTTTGGTTTAACTGGACATATAGTAACCGTGGCTTTAGAGGATCGAAAAACCGTGAATGCTGATAGGTATACTACAATTTGTTTGCCGGAAGTGATCGATCAAATAAGAAGAAACAATCGAAATCGACGAATTATTTTCCATCAGGACAACGCCAGCTCTCACTCAGCCCGTCAAACAGTTGATTTTTTGTCCAACAAAAATGTTGCATTAATGACTCATTGTCCATATTCACCTGATTTATCACCTAATGATTTCTTTTTGTTCTCAAATATCAAAAATAAAATGCGTGGTGAGCGATTTTCGTCGGCTGAAGCAGCGGTTGAAACATTCCGGACACTGGTTTCTGAGGTACCATCTTTAGAGTGGAAAACGTGCTTTAGAAATTGGTTCGAGCGTATGCAAAAGTGTATTGACGTCAAAGGCGAATACTTCGAAAAACAATGATACCGCTTACCAAATTTCATATGCGTTTCTTCATACCGTTTCCAAAAACTTTTCCAGCAGCCCACGTACTAGGCAAAAATCCACATTCATGTGCCCGAAATTTCATTACAACTTCATAAAGGGATCTCCATTATTGTATATTATAATCTATCACTTTAATCAAATGATTGATCTAGTTCATATAAACATGACAACGGTTAACACCCTGCTTAAATGAACACTGACAATTTACAGACAATTCTCTAATAGTGGCGGCTCGTAATCATTTATTGCGGGTAGGCAACAATTGCAAAAGCGAAAGTGAATGCATTTACCAAATAAATTTGTTTTTCGGAGCTGTCCGGACATGGAATCGGAACGTGCAACTTCAACAGGACAAGATGGGCACTGCCCGGCAAGAGGTGGGCACTGCCCGCCTTGCACACTCCGACGGGCCGCCACTGCTCTCTAATGCAATAAACAAATGCCCAAGCAATTGGTTGTATGGTGGCTGTTGGGCATGAAACAAAAATAAATAAATTACAAAATTCAAATAATACCATTTACTAAATAGCTATTTTTATTTTGAAATTTCTGCAGTTTTTTTTTAATCAATGTTAATTCTTCACATTTTGTTGCTCTTTATATTTACAGCTATTTACTTTTTAGATTTTTTTTTTAAATCTGCGGAAATGTATTTTGTGTGTGTATTGTATTGTTTTCCCAACACTGAAGGGGTACATGAAATGAATACTGACCATCCCCAAGAATTAACTCGGTCGCGGTTCGAACCCCCGACGTTGCAATTCCAAGGCCGGTCCCCTTACCACTTGGACCGAGTAACTTTATTTAACTAAAAGATTTTAGAAAAATTTTGTGCAAATCGTTTTTGATTGCAGTGAGAACCTCGAGCAGCCTCTGGACAGTTGTTTCAGCCCTGCTTGGGGTTTCTTCAAAATTTTTCTAAAATCTTTCCTTATGCTTTGACAGCAAGCATGGCCGCCTTGCATGGGGGACTCATTAGGAGCAAATCCCGCTTCAATTTGTCTATCCTACTGCAATGTTAGGTCAAAAAGCGATAGTAAAATGTCGCTATTTTATATGTTCATCATTCTTACATCGCTTTTGCGAATAAATTGGGCAAGTCGTTTTTGGTCTGCAGTGGGAATGTCGAGCTACGTTTCTGCTGAAGAAACCCCAAGCAGGGCTGAAACAGCTGTCCAGAGGCCGCTCGAGGTTCTCACTGCAATCAAAAACGATTTGCACAAAATTTTTCTAAAATCTTTCATTATGCTTTGACAGCAAGCATGGCCGCCTTGCATGGGGGACTCATTAGGAGCAAATCCCGCTTCAATTTGTCTATCCTACTGCAATGTTAGGTCAAAAAGCGATAGTAAGATGTCGCTATTTTATATGTTCATCATTCTTACATCGCTTTTGCGAATAAATTGGGCAAGTCGTTTTTGGTCTGCAGTGGGAATGTCGAGCTACGTTTCTGCTGAAGAAGCCCCAAGCAGGGCTGAAACAGCTCTCCAGAGGCTGCTCGAGGTTCTCACTGCAATCAAAAACGATTTGCACAAAATTTTTCTAAAATCTTTCATTATGCTTTGACAGCAAGCATGGCCGCCTTGCATGGGGGACTCATTAGGAGCAAATCCCGCTTCAATTTGTCTATCCTACTGCAATGTTACGTCAAAAAGCGATAGTAAGATGTCGCTATTTTATATGTTTAAAAGATTTTAATTTCAGTTGTGGGAATGCTTGTATGTTGTTTGCCTTATCTGTAAACTGTAAGAATTCATGGAACTATATTTAAGGAACAGTTTTTCAATTTCCAAGCTCCGTTTTATTCCTTTGAAAACAATTGTCTTTACAATTGTGACCAGGGAAATAGAGCGAAACTTAAAGTTAAACTCTGATGGAGAAACCGGGCCTAAGACTATACTTTTGTTGTTTTGATTTAAATGCAGTTTTGTAAAAAATTGTATTTATATTTCACTTATACCCAATTTCTTCACCTCCTGATAAATTTATCTGCCAGGTATTGTCTTTGGAAACCATTGTATCTATAATAGTTTCCGAGGATACTACCTGGCAGATAAATTTATCCGTAGGTGAAGAAATCGGGCCATAATGTGCGTATACATAAAATGTGCGGCTGTCATATAGAATTAAACGGAGGAAGGATGACTGTCATTTGTACTTAAATGACAAAAATGACGTCACAATTTTAAATGACCGTCATATGGAATTAAACGGCTAATGATGACTACAGAATGATCGTCATTTATACTTAAATGACCAAAAAGACGTCACGATTTTAAATGACCGTCATTTTACATCACTACTCGCTACTAATGAGTCCCGCGGAAGCGCTTACCCACTTCACTTGTTTGTTTGCTTGTCACCCTGAAATATCCTTTCATTACTTATAGTCAGGACTTATAGTGCACTTACGGATTTTGAGGTTGGTCACAAAACATGAAGTTTTAACAAGAACTGTTGTATTGCGAAGACATCTGACTGCTACAAAAAATAGCGCTTAGTTAGTCGAGTTGTGACCTTTGAGAAGAAAACCAATAATGCTAGGGCCACACTAACGTTAACGTCTAACGCCCATTATCGTAATAATTAAGGCGTCAAAAAATATAGATTAAATTACGCGATAAATTGAATGGCTACACTTGCATCTGACGTCAAGTCAATAAATGACGCGCTTTTTAATAAAATAATTTCAAGATGGAAACTAGTGTACTCTATGAGTGTAAATTATTATATTATGAATTTATTGTATTATTACTGGACCAGACAAAACCCAAGGCTAAAAACTCGATTATTTCATAATTACTCCATTTGTTTTATCAGTCCATTTCCTGCGAATGGCCCATATTCTAACCTCGTCTTTAATTTAGTAATGCCGTGATTAAATTCTCTATCGCTCTCTTACTCATTAAATTCGCATAAAGCTATATCCTTTTTGTTTATTTTAATCACGGCTTTAGCTAGAAACGACTGTAATCATGAGATGAGAATACGGCCCATTGTATTTAAAATCATTAACCAAGCTCAAGCTCTAACACATAACAACTAAGCTAAAACCTGTTGGATGAGTTAATTCACAAATGCTCGCTAGTGTGGCCAAAATAAGCGTTAAATGACGCGCTAAATCTTTTGATGTGTCATGCTAGGGCCACAC
The DNA here is from genome assembly GCA_036172665.1 of Prosopocoilus inquinatus. NCBI lineage: Eukaryota > Metazoa > Arthropoda > Insecta > Coleoptera > Lucanidae > Prosopocoilus > Prosopocoilus inquinatus. The sequence goes on from CM069875.1 coordinate 36,916,832, forward strand.
TAGCGCGTAATGCCGTTAATTACTGCGCTATTTGGCATTAAACATAGGTGTAGCCACGACTTAACACGCTAATTTGTTATCGTTGTTATGAATGGCGTTAAACGTTAGACGCTAGCTCGGATGGCGGTCTGTTTTGACACATCAAAAGGATTTAGCGCGTCATTTAACGCTTATTTTGGCCACACTAGCTAGCATTTGTGAATTTTTTTAGCTTAGTTGTTATGTGCTCAAGCTTGAGCGTAGTTAGAGATTGAGCTCGGTTAATGATTTTAAATACAATGGGCCGTATTCTCAACTCATGATTAGAGTCGTTTCTAACTAAAGCCGTTATTAAAATAAACGAAAACGATATAGCTTTATGCAAATTTAATAAGTAAGAGAGCGATAGAGAATTTAATCACGGCATTACTAAATTAAAGACGAGGTTAGAATATGAGGTTAGAATAATAACGAGGTTATTAGCACGAAATGGACAGATAAAACAAATCGAGTAATTATGAAGTAATAGAGTTTTTAGCCTTGGATTTTGTCTGGTCCAGTAATAATACAATAAATTCATAATATAATGATTTACACTGATAGAGTATACCAGTTTCCATCTTGAAATTATTTTATTAAAAAGCGCGTCATTTATTGACTTGACGTCAGATGCAAGTGAAGCCATTCAATTGATCGCGTAGTTTAATCTAAATTTTTTTGACGCCTTAATTATTACGTTAATGGACGTTAGACGTTAACGCTAGTGTGGCCCTAGCATCAAAACAGACCGCCACACGAGCTATCGTCTAACGTTTAACGCCATTCATAACGACGATAAAAAATTAACGTGTTAAGTCGTGGCTACACCTATGTTTAATGCCAAATAGCGCAGTAATTAACGGCATTACGCGCTAGTGTGGCCCTAGCACAAAAGCATTAATTTTAACGTCGTAAATGTCGCAAAGAATAAAGATTTTTGTCTGATTTTCTATGCGTATGACGCTAAATTTGTTGCTCTGCATTACCTGGTAACACAGTTCAGTATAACGGTTGAGAAGTATTAGTGAAATTAAGTTAAGTATAATATTTTAAAATTACTTTGGTGACCGTTTGTACTGTTCGGAAACAATAGTTTAGTATTTGGAGAGTGTTTGAGATATTCCCTTGAACTAAACGACGCCTTCGTTTTCGTTATTATTATTACTGTAATTATTATTTTTTTAATAATTAGTGGTTAGTATTTTTTATAAAAAATGCCAAACAACATTTTATAATATTTTTAAATTAATGTGGTGAACGTCACTGTGAGCGGCAGAGTCGAACAGGCTCACCGTTCCATAGTCTCTAATAACATGTAAAGTAAGTCAGTAATTGGCATGCAATATGTGCACTGAGTGTATCTTCATCTCCTTTCAACCTCAGGGAATAAAATGAGAAAAAATACACTCAGTGCACATAGTATATCCCAATCGAAAACGCTATACATTTTCTGTTGCTTCATGAGCGCCGCATACGGAGGGGATAAAATAATTTTTCCCCTTTTAAGAAAGAATTTTCTTTTCGTGTTTTATCTCTTTTCACGCTAACGTAGTTAACATTTTTATAGTCGTCTTGTATACTTATGCAAGCTTGCCGAATTGAAAGATGTGCTTCATTATGTTTCGGGCTTTCGGACTACACAGTTTGAGTGCGCAATGTGGACAACAGGAAATCGGTAGTACTTTGCTTTGATGTCAATTTCGGAATTTCCCCCATGCATACACCGACGCAAAATGTAACGAAATGAAATCGAAGATAATATGCAATTCTTGACAAGTTTCCCCTCTTGTACTTGAAAAGAATTTGCAACTAACGCCTGGGTTTCCTAGGATAACGGCGCCGTAATATGACGGTGAATGACGTCATGTAGCGTTGAAAAATGACATGCATTGGCGTAAAGCAAGCAAGAAAAAGCGACGATGTGTATTTATTGTATATATTTCGTAATGTTCTATCTGGATTTGACGTTACTCACAAATTTAGAAAGCGAAGAGCCATCAAAAGAGGATTCCACCAAACGTTTAAAATACCTTTTACGTATTTTTAGATGACGGGGACGTTTGCCGTTTTCTAGGAAACCAAATATACTTAATGTTCTTATCACGTTTTATGCGACTTTATTCACCGCCAACTTACGGCCGCTATTTTACGGCATCGTTATCCTAGCAAACCGAGGCTTAAGGCAGTTGTACACCACTGTCGAAAAGTTTTTAGACGAAGAGCAGTAAATCTGTTGGAATTTGAGAACCTTATTGAAACAGTCCGTCTGAATTTAGAACCTTTTGCATTTGAGCCTCCCCGTTTCTCTCTCTCTCTCTCTCTCTCTCTCTCTCTCATGACGAGCGGTTGAGCCGGGTCATAAAATTCATTCACGAGAGCAGGTAATCTGTTTAAACATTAAGGATGGAAATTCCAGGTAATCGAAACTGCATAATTTGTATTGCATTATGATTATTAATACAGTAAATATTAATAAAATTAAGTAACGTATATAGTTAGATTTTGTGGAGTCATGTTTAGTTTAAAATTGTTTTTACTTTAATGTTAATAAAAATAAATTTTCACCCGGGTTTTGTTATATTCTGTATTTTGTATGTTCAATTTAGATTAACATATTAAAATTGCTAACAAACGCTGAAAGATATCAGAATCAAAATGTTTTAAACCGGCCTCAGTTTGGAATGCCTTTAAATTTAAATTTCGAGTTTGAGCAGGAAACTTGCCATTGCTGTTGAATAACAAATAAACGAAGTAATCAAAAGCAAGAAAATACTTTTTGTGTTTTATGTGTTGCAATTTAAAATTTTCAACGAAAAACAGGGAAAGAGATATCATTTGCGATATATTAACATAGGACCAACGATGTCTTTTATCATTACTGGAAACCTTAACCAGGATTTATTTACCATAAAAGCAGGTCAGCCGGCTAAATGTTGTTAAGGTTCATAATTTCAAAGTACGAATATTTGTACGCCAGGGGTGTTGCTTTTCGTCTTAAAACTTTTCGACAGTAGTATACGTAGTTGTAACTACAATGACAATTTAAATAATTTAAGTTAATACTTAAACGCATAACAACGATTATTTCAACAACAGTTGTTGATATGGGCTTATGATTTGGTTTAAACTTAAACTGAAAACGTACAATTAAGCCGAAGCAGCGTTGAAATATTATTTCTTTGTTTTTGTATACCTTAAATTGATCGCCATATAAATCAACTTTCAATGTAACGTCAGCATCGTATGCTCTGTATGTTCTGTTTGGTTTCACATTTTTGATAGTACCTTCTAGCAAAGTGTGATTTATGTATGCCAACTCGACATGATGGTGAATTACTTTATAATCATTCTGCTGGTACTGAAATATAAATTTTTAAATAGTTTTTTCTGAAACAGGACAGGACAGGACAGGGAATTGTAGTAATCATCAATGGTCGATGTTAATAAATACCAGGTATATAACAGCAGAGGACAGGTACGTACAATGACGTTCACCATAAATGATACCATTTGACAGTTTCGTATCCCTTACGCTGACTGTTCTTCAGGGTATGGTTCGCATGCAGGAGTATCATTTAAGTTGAGCGTCATAGTACATACATGGGTTCGTTGATGTACCAGTTATTTGCTATGGTGCAAGGAAATGCAAGAAAGAAACGGTAAAAAGGATATTCTCAAGAACGGAGCAGCCCTTACATTAAATTTAATTGGTAGTGGAACCAAAGGAAGTTTTGTAATCTGGTTTAATTTTAAATGTAAAAAGAAACCCTTACCATTTGTGCCGTAAAAATACATAAAAGAAACATATTAAATAGAAAACAAATCTTCATGTTGTTCGTTAACTATAATCACACCACATCTAACATCTGGGTCTAGGCAAAAATGTCTTTTGATATTACATTTTTGTTTTATGTACATATATGCATACATTGCAAGCGGAAATCATTACGTACTGTTCAGCTAATTTGACTTTTACAGAACACAGACAAAGAATTTTTTATTTCGGGTAATTATTTCCTGTTTTGAGATAAAATCTGTAACTTACAAAAAAGCTCCATGAGGAGGTGAGGTTCAAAAATAATTCAAGGCAATGACATAATACATGTACGTAAACAAAGATCTAACGACTGGAATTAAGTCTAGTTACAGCTTTGTTAACTTTAAAAAACCAGACTTCAAACTGCATTCAATACCGAGTCTATTGTATTTCGTTGATCGGCACTGTGCCGCTTCATTGATCTAGAGGAGTCAATTGTGGTGTTCGAGTATGAATGAAACATCTTGTTCGCCGACTATTTTTACATTTGTTCACAATAAAATCTCAAACTTAACACAAGCTATTCGCTTACATCATGCTTACACCTAAACATTATTTCTACTCTCCCTATGGAGGGAAAACACTGCGCATACGCAAGTACCGACTTAACATAACTTATACTCTGTTTTTTTTTTTTATTTCGGAGGAGGACTTTCAAATTTTGGCGCTAAAAACGAGCTTTGTCATTGGTAGATGGCCGGAATTGACCAATGACAAAGCTCGGTTTTAGCGCCAAAATTTCAAAGCACTCCTACGAGTTTTTTTTATAACAAAATATAAATTTGTAATACACTGCAAGCACCGTGCCGCTTCACTGATCTAGTGGACTCAAGCGGAAATTTGTGGGCAGACGGTATAAGATAACCAACAATAATCTGAACAACGCATAAAATATTTAAAAAGATACTAACCTGTATAACCAAGTTATTCATTTTGAATAACACTTTGGAAGAAACTGGTACACTGAGAATTCCGCATTCAAAGTTGCCAACTAAAATATAAAGTCATAGTTCTTTCCAATCAAAAATTTTGAAAACGTCCCGGTAAATTCTCCGTGAAATTTAATAAAAATGCATTTATTTATTGCTAGGTTTATTATAATTATGTACACAGGATTAAAATAATATCATTAAAGGAGTGGTATTATTTTCTTCCGTAAATTAGGGAACATTTTCTTAACCATGTACTTTACACTTCCGAACCATTTGACTTCGCACAATACGCTTTTGCCCCAAAACCCCACCAATTGAATCATATAATAACCTTCAGGTACATTTGGTGTTAAAAGTTCATCGGGTATATTAAAATTGTGCAATGTGTAATGCCTCTGAAATTAATGAACCACATAAATGAATGAATTTGTCACTACCGTCTAACTGTACAATACGGTTTAAAATTAAAAAATGGGCTTCAGCTTAGGCTTAAAGTTAAACTGAAATTGTACAGCCAGGTCCAAGTAGTTTTAAAATATTATTTCTTTATTTTTGTATACCTTAAATTGATCGCCATATAATTTAACTTTCAACGCAACGTTAGCATCAAACGCTGGATATGTCCTGTTCGGTTTCACATTGTTGAGAGTTGCTTCCATTAAAGTGTTATTTACATACACTAATTCGACATGATGGTGAATTAAGTTATAAGCATGCTGTTTGAACTGAAATATAAATTTCTTATCAGTCTGTGCCATCGTTTCTCAACTTTTTAAGTTTTGCAACCACTCAATAAGTGAGTGAACTAATAATAATACGAGTGTAATATAAATGTATCATGTCATGTCTTATGGCGAGTTCCACTTGTCATCCTGGTGTACACTAGTGTACACTCATGATATCTTTTAGCTACAGCTACAGGTTGGCGACTTTATCTGCCAAAAAACTGCAAAAAGCTATATTATTAACCCTGACCGATTAACAGTTACGTAATGTCCTGTCAAAAATTAAAAACAATTTTCATATAATTGTTCTTGAACGAAACAAATTTAAAAACCATTAATTTATTAAAATTATTAAAAATTCATTGTAATTTATTTCACACACGTATCATTTTTGTTACCATATGTCTAACTAAGATATAGTTGCCAGAATAAATTGCTAAATTACTTAAAAAATGGATATAATGGTGAATTTAGAAGTGATTAATTAATAAACGTTAATTGTTGGTATTAGTTGCTGAACAAACCCACCATCAAAATAATAGTAATTTTTTCTCCTCTTACGAATTCATATTAATAGCTTTTTATTATGCAAGTGACTTATTTCCTGTTATGGCAGTGTAATACATAGTTTTATCCAACACCTGTTTATTATCAAGTCAAATAATGATGATTTTGAATAACAGTTTCATTATGCGTTCATAATCCCAGTGATGTTTTATAGACCTCATAATATATTAAAAATCGGCATTATTATGACTTTATAATAAATAGGCGGATAAGTTTTAAGAAAACAGCTATGTTAATATTTTATATCAGAAAACATCACTGCAGTCCAAGAATAGGACTAAGATTGTAAAAAAGAAGAAAGAAGTTTCGTTTACATGTTTTCCTCTTGATATTTTGATTTTGATTTTTTTTTTAACAAAATTACAACTTGTATAATAAAGCACCATTATGTTATTGAAACAAAACTTAAATTATCTTTTAGAATGAATTAACTCATTTAAAAAGGAAAGGATAGAATTTTAATGTCAACAAAAAAATTATTTATTATAATCAAGAGTGGGAAGGTTCAAATAATATATTACAAAGTATTAAAGGTAACAGGTACACAATCCAGATTCTTTAAATTAAGAGCACAGGCTGTGAAGGTAGTGCAAAATTCAGGAACACAAATTAAAGTTACACTTTGTCCTTTATCACCTAAAAAAAAATTAAAGATGTATAAAATTATAAATTAAAAATGAATAGATGGATACCTCTGCAAACTTTATAATCAAATTTGCTTTGATTTCCTGCAAACAACACATGAGGGCAATTCTCAATAATAAAAGGATCCTTGTCATAAAATGGAAAACAACCCAGCGTATCAGGAGCAGTCGGAGCTAAATGACTCCAATTTAAACAATTTTCCAAAGCTTCAATGGGATCCACAATATCAGAGAATCTTAATATATCAGTAATTGGTTGACCAGACGATCCTAGAATTCTGGTTCCGGCAATTTCACATTCATAAGGATTTGTTACACGATTTAGAGATTTGTATATGGCCGAGTTTGGGAACATACAATGATGCATGCTCTTCTGTGGTAAAATATGATTAGATGGGTCATTTTCTCCAGGCATCAAATCAACATCTATAATTTGACATAATTCCAATAATAACGCATCTAGAACCTTAACTGCCTCTATAGTTTCGTTAGACTGAGGTACTCTTGATGTCATTGAATACGTTACAACTTTCTTCTCCTCGATTGCACGAATGCTGTTTCCAGCAATGACTAATCTTACCACCTGTGAAACATTTACACTACTTGCATCTTCAATTAAACCTGATATCCAATTAACAAACAATTTTAAAGGTAGCATGCTGTTCTCCAAATGGACTAAATCCAAACCACTTATGAACACAATATAAGTATCTTCTGCCACAATTGGTCTTTCTATTTGTGGTCGGTAGCCAACGAATGTGTAGTCCGCAACTAAAAACTTGCCTTTACCTTGATCAGAACCTAAGAGAGCACAAGGAACGCCAGTTATCAGTTTAGTCTTATCTAATGAACCTTCCAAAATAAAACGCTGTAATTCATCTTCTAAATATAAGCAATCAGATGTGTCAGTAAAATGACTGACAATCGGTTGTGGTACAAGTTGGTTTGCTTCGGCTAGTTGCTTTAACACCGACGGTTTTAGCTTCTGGTCTTTAAACAACGTACCTATAACAATACACTTATCGTAATTCTCCTCGGAGAGTTTGTGCAGTTTACAGATCGGATAAGATTTTCCCCATTTTTCCTCAATGACATCCAGAAGAAGCTCGCGCATTTGTGTAAGTCTTGTGATGTAGATTCTGTAATACTGCCTTGAATAGTCATCGACTTGTGAAGAAAACCGTTCGGAGAGGTTATGATATTCTGCATCCGCTCTTTCACGTACTTCAGACATTTTTTATTAACCACTGAACGTTTGATAGAAATAAAATACTAAACGAACACTTGAAATACCTACACAAATGAGGTTATGTGCATTTACCTTGGCATTTACAGATGTTTAAATATGTCAAGATTTGGCGGGAGAAAATACTGTCGCCAATCTAGCAAATAGAAATTCCTAAATGCGAAATACGTTTCTTGTTTGCATTAGGTATATTCGTTTTAGAAATGCTGGGTTTGCCACAATAGCGTCATCGTCAAGTAGCTGATGCCCAGCTAGGTCAAGTTATGGTTGCATCAGAAATTGATCTAAAACGAATAGTTTGTGATGGGCAAGTTGTACCCAGAGAAAAGAAAAATGTTAAATCAACATAATTTTCGTTTGGGTACGTTCAATGCATTCATTTATTTAAAAGAAAAGCCACTTATGTATTCTATTCAACTAAAAAAAAAATGTTTGAATCAACAAGAAACTGCTTGAATTAATGTAAAGTGTGCATCATTCAAATAAATAAATGCATCAACTGTATTCAAACAAAGATTTTTCTGTGTGATGAACACCGACCTCGCTGAAAAATAATTAAATTAAGGTTAAGTAAACAATACTTTGGTGTTGACGCAACTAAACCCTACTCTGGAGTACGTGCACATTGCGTCAACACCAGCGTTGCCGCAGTGGCAATTAAAACGAATATGCCAATGTCAAATACCGCATGCCGAAAATCTAAAACGAATACACATTTCGTTGACGCAGGTGACTTGCGGCAACCTAAGTCATCTAAAACGAATATACCTATTGTTACCTTGTCCATAATGTAATTTCTAGGTGGTTACACACTTGCAAAATGCAAGTAAACCAATGAAACAAGTGGTCAAGGAATATTTTTTAATTGTTATAATACTAAGAAAAAGGAAATAAGTACTTCATAACCTAAAATGATTTGTGTTTAGAAATGAAATTTTTTAGTAGAAACACATAATAATAAATATTGGAAACCTTATTTTTTAACAAAAGCCAAACATGTAATGTGTGTTCGACATCAGATTAATCAGAAATCTGAAGCTGCGTTCGGCAATAAAATCTTTTTCATCAATCAACTTTGAATTGTTCGGTTTATTCACTCTTACATACAGCGAAACGCAGTCGCTCTCCCTCACTTTTGATCAGAGAGTAAATTGAGCGCATCGCCGAACTCACCAAAATCACGTTTTTAGTTAAGTGTAATTGGCAACTCGGTGCGAGATGTCGCCGCTAGAATTACAATTGGTATTGTTACGGTAACGTTACCGATAAGGTAATAAAAAATAAATTACTGGTAATTTAACAGCACTAAAAGTTACTTTCTTATTCCTCTCAAGAATCCTGCAAGTTTTGAAAAGGGGTAAAAGCATGTAAAATACTCATTTCCTAATTCTTGCTGTAATCGGCATCAGCTGTAAGCTTGAGATGGGCCAGGGAATTAACCCGGTATATTGAAAGCACCCATATGGGTGCATTCTAGAGATGGGATTCCACCCGGTGGAATCACGGAATGCACCCACAATGCACCCGGTGCATCGGATGCTTTGCCCAGTTGCCTACATTTACAGGAGACAAAAAATGCTTCAAAATGACACCAAAAATAATATATTTTGTACGGACTATCGGTAGACAATTATTTTGTAACATTAATTTCAAAAACTTACTCATTTTGTTCAGATTTTAAGCTACAAAGCTTCCGGTTAATCTTAAAAGTTTACTATTGAGCTATTCACCATACACTATGAAACAATAAACCTGTAAACCACCTGCAAACAATTAAATAACATCAAGAAAAGATTATTTCTCGGTCGATTTGCGCGGGAAATTTACATTTTTGAATGCACCTTGGTGAATGCACCCATCTGGGTGCTTTCAATGCACCGGGTTCATTCCCTGGCCCGTCTCTACATATTGTATTTGGTGTCAGTTTGAAGCATTTTTATGTCTTATTTAAATGTAGACAAATTGACAATACACCCAATGCACCGGATGCATTGTGGGTGCATTCCGTGATTCCACCGGTGCAAACGATTGCACCGCGTGGAATGCCATCTCTAGCTGTAACTCTAGTTTATCGCAGGAGGAATTAAAAGAAAGTTAATTATAAAAAATTTATTTGCAACCTGAAATAATTCGAAATTCAAAAGGTGGCGATAACGAGATTTTGACAGGCAAATCCCGGGGCGCGTTCTAATTTTACGTCGGGTATTAGCAGACGTTATTCACACCGTTCACAAATTGCGTCCGCCAATGACGTCAAACGTTCATATTTTACGTCGAATGTAGACGGGTAAAATTTCTCCCGCATACGCACTTACTCCTTTTGAGTTATGTCAAATATTAGACGAATATGTGTTGTTTTGAAAATGTAACTTATCTGAACTCTACTTAAACTGAATTGATCCAATTAGATTCAATCAATAATTACGTATCAGTCAAAAGAAGAAAATAGAATTTTGTTGAACAGATGATCATATAACCTTAATTGCTTGTAAGATGTTGTTTTAAGTAAATTAAAAATATACAGAATCAATCAAAATATACAGGATGTCTGAAGAATAAAATAAAGGTGTTAACGATACGTCACACTTAAATGCAACCTCACTGCACTACCTGCTGTGTTGTGCGACCAACTGTAGAGTCTCTATCAAGCTAATCGAGACCGATTGACAGTTTTGTAACTCTTACTACGAGCGTCAATAAAGGCGCAATTAGCTTGCAGTGGTGTCGATTAGGATAATCGCGACTATACGACTTTAGCGTTCACAAGTAGACTGTGTCCGGAATGTTTCTTGAACAACCATGGTCGCCCCCCCCCCCTCACCCCAAGGGTGCGTTCAGAAATAGCACTCCCCGGGGTAAGACTGATACTTAGGAGAACCACATAAAGATTCGGGCGCACCCTTTGAGTGCAATCTGCGCACCTCGGTGGCGACAGGGGTAAAATTTACCGTCATGCGCAATGTGAAACAAAGATGTCACGACAATTGCCGAACTCGATTTTAAAAGGAGAATATATGTTCAAACTAGAGATGGGCCAGGGAATGAACCCGGTGCATTGAAATCACCCACATGGGTGCATTCACCAGGGTGCATACATGAATGTACCGGGTGCATTCAAGAATTTTAATTTCCCACGCAAATCGAACGAGACATAATCTTCTCTTTATGTTATTCAATTGTTTGCAGGTGGTTTACAGGTTTAATGTTTCATAGTGTACCGTGAATAGCTGAATAGTAAACTTTTAAGTTTATCCGGAAGCTTTGTAGCTTAAAATCTGAACAAAATGAGTAAGTTTTTGAAATTAGCGTTACAAAATAATTGTCAAGCGATAGTCCGTACAAAATATATTATTTTTGGTGTCATTTTGAAGCATTTTTTTTGTCTTATGTAAATGTAGGCAACCGGGTGCATTGTGGGTGCATTCCGTGATTCCACCGGTGCAAACGAATGCACCGGATGGAATTCCATTTCTAGTTCAAACGTATTTTAACAAAATATGCCAATCTTTCTAATTTTTCTACAATTTTTAAAGAAAGACAATTATAAAATTCATATAGGAAACTTTGAAGCATTTTAAAATTTTACAAATTATTCATATTTTATACGGTAATTTTCGACAGCCAAGAAAGTGCTTCAATAATAAATTTCCCGTTCCTATTACGTCACATGTTCACACGGCTTGTTCCTTCTGCGTTCAAACGCAATCCAGTGTGCACTCTACTGTGAAACGTAATCACACCTCGCCCAACCACTTCACATCGGGGTGTTGATTTTTGAACACACCCCTACAGGCAAAGCAAGATGAGAAGTTGCATTCACAAGGATCAGCGATCAGCGGATAGTGAAACTCAACGTCTATTTAATTTCGCTGAACTAAGCGCATACTGAACAGCACTGAAAGGCATTTCTTGAAATTGTCTGATGGTCTGAGAGTTTTTAACTTTTTCTGAGATAAATAGACAAAAAAAATTTGTGTTTTTTTTAAAGTAACGTTTTCTGGTTTCAAAAGATATTATTTACGGCGCGATTATATTTCGTCAGTCTGTCTGATGTAATTAGGCTCAGCTCTACGAAAATTTAAATGTCACTAAAGAAACGGGTATTGATTTTTTCTGTGTGATTTTCTCCATCATTTGCGACCGGCGTCGTTGTTCTTAATCACCTTTGATTATTTCGGCCCCACCGACTCAGTATGTCACGAAAATGAGTCAAGCACTAAGCAGAGGATGTTCCTACAGTCCAACAGATTCGTTCGAGTACACAGCTCTGCAGTTGGCTGCGAGGAAGGGCTCCATCGAGCAAGTCAGGTATTTTCCTCAGTTCACCTTTCGTTTTTGGGACTGCAATAAAACCCTTTCAGGTATTTAATTGACTGTGACGTGGATTTGGACGCGGGTCCCGACCCTGCTTTACACTTGGCTCTCCACAAGGGATACCCTGACATTGCACTGACGCTGTTGCAAGCAGGGGCTGATTTTGAAATCAAAGATTCGGTGAGGTTAAGTAGTTTACTATTAAAGTAGGAGGGCGCACATGTATAGTAGAACAGCGTTTCACCTGGTTAAAATAACCGGGCTGTTTATGTTTTAGCATGAAGATTACCCCATCCATATAGCTTGCGTGCTAGGTTTCTTAGATGTAGTACATACTTTATGTGCGTTGGGGTGTAGTGTAGAGGTGCCAACTGCCAAAGGACTATTCCCATTACATTTGGCAGCCAAAAACGGACATGTACATATTGTTAGGTATATTTTAAACTCCAAGAAAAAACAAATTATGTAGCAAAATGTGTTTAATAATTTAGATTTTGGTTATCAATTAGAATTATTATGCTTGTCTATGATGTCCATAAATGGTGCTCATTTTAGATTGTGGCGCCTTAAAGTTAGGCAACCCATTCTGGTTCCGTGCTTTTAGTACTTGATGAAAACATAAGACTTTCTTATTTGATCAATGGGTTGCCTATTCTAAAATCATCAGGAGTAGCAATTTAAAGTGGGCCAGTCGTATTATAAAAATTAAAAATGTCGATATTTAAATAAAGGGTTTGTAGATGTCTTTGCGCAGCTGGTTGCAACATCGATGCAAAAAATGCAGAAAACATTAGAGCCGATATTACGGCCCTCAAGTACGGTCACAATGATATAGCAGAATTATTAGACCGACTGCGAGCAACAGGTCAGAGAGATGCGTTCGCCAGACAGCTGGTGCCAACCTCAAAGCCCGCATTAAGGTTGTCGCTGCGCCTGCTAGGGCACTGCGCTTCAGGAAAGTCGGCTCTGGTGAAGTCGTTGAATGCAGGGCTGTTCAGCTCGCTCTTTCGAAGATCCAGCTCGCTACAGAGCAATAAATGTAGTATAACGAAGTGGCTTTGATCGAATAGTGAGCACATCTGTTTCAGCAAGGCCTTCATCCCCCATCAATAGCCAGATTGAAATGGACGTGACGTCGAGGCAGAATTCGCTGACGTTTGAATCACCTGCAAATTATCAGTCGACGAATGGTGTTCTTATTCAAAATGTATGAACTCGTATACATTTACAGAGTGTAAATGAAAGGTGAAAGTGTGAAAGTTATACATGTGTAAGGGGAATCTTTATAGATTAGAAACATTTATGCAGTATGGGGTGGTATACTTTTTGTTCCAGATTTTATTTACATCGTTCTGGTTGTGCAGCGTCAGTGTAAAGCTTTCTGATAGAAGAAATTCTGATTCTGAAACTTATTATAATACAATGATGAATGAATGAAAAGTTATGTGAATTAAATAGTTTAGTTTTAAAGGTTAAAGCAAGGGAACTGAAGTTCAAATGTGTTCCTAACAGGTGGACGTCTCAAATGTGGGTGATGTATCGGTGTGGGAATTTTCTGGCCAAGAAAGCTACTTTTCAACCTACCACCATTTCCTTTGGCCTTCTCCATACACACTCACGGCCATCTTATTCAACCTCGATGATACTCCAGCACTTCAAGTACAACGAGTGTGTTTCTGGTTGAATTTTCTGATGGCCCGACAGCCAGCTGACTTACCTACATGCAAGCATTACACACCTTCCTGCCTTTGTCGTATTATCATTAATTTGATTTTGAATTTTAGCAGAATACGGTCGTATAATACTAATAGCCACTCACGTGGACACGACGAGGGCTGCAAAAACTCAGCAAGGCGAATGGATCAGTCCGGATGCCCAAAAAACAGCGGAGACCGTGAGAAAACTAAATCCGCACGTCCCCAACCTCATTGCGAGCCCTTTAATTATGGACTGCAATGTACCTGCTTCTTACGCCTTTAAACAACTGAAGTCGGTTCTGACGACTATTAAGCAAGACTGCATACAGGTGAGCCACCTTTCATGTTCATTCTTACTCGATGACTTTACTCTGTTTGCGATGTTGTCGTCGTCGTGTCGTGTTTGGGCGCATGATTTAAACATCGTTGTTTACAGGACGTATTCAGAAAGACATGCGTAAAAAAGGGGAAATCTTATGATTTGCTTTCTGCGCCCGATGCCAAGGTTAGATCTTTTTCGGTGCTCATAGCCATTATAGGAGCACAGCACAAGTTCTTGTGTATTGTGAATAACACCATTTTCTGTGTGTTCGTTTTTTTTCTGCGTGTTACGAATGCTTAACAGAAACACATTGTTTTGATATGACTTCAATTTATACTATGTATTACCATCATTAGTTTTTACAACCAAAAAAAGTTGATAATGTAAGGTCCAATTTCAATCCGATGTGTTTCTTCTGTTAATCACTTTCTCTTTCCATTTCATTTGAATTGTCACGGATTATTATTTTTTCTTTGCAGCAAACGATAGGAACCTGGACAGGCCTACTCGAAGCCACTTTGTCTTGGTTGGTCACCTTACAGAAAGACTATGAGCAGTTTCCAGTGTTAACCAGAGAGACCTTTGCGGAATTATTGAGGAGCCACATAAACTTGCTAACCTCCGATGAACACATTCAGGAATTACTGCAGCAGCTTCATTCCATGGGAGAAGTACGTACTTATATTTTAATAATACGCATTAACATCATGTATTTGGATGTATCATTCATTTCTTAGGTTTTCTGCATTCAGAATTTAATCGTTATAAACTTGCACTGGCTGGGTATTCAATTGATCGGCGAACTTCTATCCACGCAATTTTTATTGTACGCCCGAGTTACAGGAGTTTACACTTTGGAGGACTTCCAGGCAAGTTACAATCGCTGCGATGCCATCGGAGTCCTGGAATTATTGAAAGCGTTGGAGCTTTGCTTTGAAGTAAGTCAGTGTTCTTTCGACTTAGGGATTCCCAATAATTTAATACTTCATTTAAATAATACTTTAATTACAAATTAACAAATTACTGTAATTAAATGCTTATAACCTATATTTAATACGAAAAATATTGTTAATATAATCATTTCAGTGTGAAGTCGAAGGTGAAATCGAGTACGAATTTCCAATTTACAACCAAACCGAAACGCTGCCTGGCCTGTGGGACTCAGGAGATCCGAGGTACAGGACAACGGGGGCCTGTTATGGAGGCCTGCGGTATTACACCGCTCCTGGAACTTGCCATTTATTTTCTTCTGTTTTCGCACACATACAGGTACTTCCCTTACAGTTTAAATTTCTTTGTTCTGTGCTGATTGTGACCTTTTTTTTTTGGATAGGTAAGCTTGCGTCGTTCAACCTTCGAATGCAATGATGAAAACGACATGGATTTGTACCAATGGTATCACGGCTCTAAACTTTGCACAACGACCTTGGAAATCCTGGTTACTCTGAGTGAAGATGATAACTGTATGGAATATGTAGAGGTAAAGATCAGAGGGCCCCGCCAGGCTTCGCAGTATTGCTTCTATTTCTTTCAGCAAGTACTAGATGTGCTTAATGAGGTAATAATTAAAATCTCATCCTGCTTTCTAGTTTAATAATAAGTATTTTAAGGCCATATTTCGAATTTGTCCGGGACTATTGCTCGAGAAGCACATTTTAAGCAATCACCAGTTGAGGATTCATCATCCCAATCCCTTTTGTTACGGTCCACAACAGTTAATGTCCGCAATGCTGGAAGCAGAATCCACTCTAGATACGGTCTTGTATAATCCTGACTTGAATCAATCGGAAAGCATTCTGCAACTTGTATTGTTCAGTGAGTTTTTTTTTTGTTGTTGTGTATTTTATAGCTATAAGGTTGCTGTAGATGACGTTGAGATTGCGGGCAATATCCAATGGGGTTGTGCCTTAAAACTATCAGATTTATCTCCGGCCATAAAATTAAAGCTGTGTGGCCTTCTGGATCCGCCTGAGCCTCACGGTAGAGATTGGTGTTTGTTAGCGTTGCGGTTGGGCCTTAACCAAGAAAGAATCGCCTCCTTGGATTCTCAACATTCCAGTCACACCATGCGTTTGCTTTCCATTGCCGATTGCTCGATAGGTAATACAAGTAATTTCTTACATACGATTGAATGATACATGCAGATTTTCAGGAAATTTAATTACGAGCTTGATCGAATTGGACCGAGTTGATGCTGCTGAAGTGGTTCTAAGATCTGCAACGTTTCTCAAGATCATTGAGCCCGTCACAGTCTAAAGTAAAGCGGAGAAATTTAAATAACGTCAAACGATATTTCACTTACGTCACCTTTATTATTATTATGTAGCTTTAAATAGTGTCCACATCCTAACTGAAAGAAACAACGAATGTAAATAATTGGTGCCCTGTAATCAAAGCGATTGAGTTTGGTTTTAAATAGAAATCAAAAAGACAACGAAAATGTAATATGTAATGCGAATCAGTTTGCTAAATAAGAGTACGTTTTTTTTAATAGATTAGAATATAACATGATTTGTTCGATTAATTTAGAAGACTTGAGATTTAGGGATTTTTGTGAAGAAATATTTGTAGAGTAACTTCAGAACGTTGGTAGCTTGTTAAATTATGTAAGGATCTGTAGTTAAACTGTGTACATGCAAACAACTTATCACCACTGAGGTAATGCAGGGTTTAATTTTCTCTTCAAATATGACAGGGAACTATTCAGTATTAAGCGAATACAATGTGATATTTAATTTTAGTCAGGTTTACAAAATCAGCTTCTAATTTATTCTTAGCAAATAATTATGTCTATGCGAATGTGTAAGTTTATAATAAATATTGTGCAAATGTTACTCTTGTTTATTCTATTGCTTACGGCTTAAGAAGAATCGAGAAATCAAATACGCACTAATATATACAAGAGTTATTAAGTATACTTGAATAAAGTGACCAAATTTCTCTAAAACCAATTTTTTAGTCTAATTACTAATTTGATATCACGAGAATAAATTTAAAAAAATCTGTAATAAAAATAATTATCTTAACATTTTTGGATTAGAGGTGTGGTAATGGAAAACAACAAATTATTAATTAATCACATAAATTACAAATTAATTTGACAGGTCTAGGTGAACTATTCTTTTTTGTTTTTACTGAAAAAAAAAAAACAGGAGCAGAAAGGAACAAAAGATGATTTTAAAAAATCAAATTAACCTGCAAAAATATCAGAAACAAAAGAGAAATCAAAACAGCAGCAACAAAATACAAGGGATAAAGCGAAAAGAAAACAAAAGATCGACGAGCTGAACGAAAAAGCAACGAATCAAAAAGTTCGTAGAAAATAAAAGTAAACTATAAAAGAGCGAAAAAAGAAACGAATGACAAAATGTAGTGCATCACAACTGTGATGGACACAAAACAACACAACTGTCTATTGATGACACAAAATAAATTAAAAAAAAAAACGATGAATTACGAAGAATAAAATACGAAAAACTAATTTGATATGAAAAGGAAAAGAGAAATCTGTAGTGCTACGAAAGCATTAAGAAGAAAATTAGAAAAAAGAACCAACAACACCAGTAATTAATTAATTACTGATGTTGGCGAAAAAACTGGCTGCGTTAAAAAAAAAAATAAAACCTGTTTTCTGGCGATTCAAAGAAAGCGTTTTCTTGTAAGATTTTATTTAAAAAAAAATATTTGTCTTTTCGTTTACGGTAGAAAGCAAAGAGAAAATAGGCAATTACAGTTTCCTGAAATTTTTCTTTCCCCAAGTGGTATTGTTTAAAGGCGACTTCACAGATTTTACAGTTTTTGTGGCCACTTGCACCAACACTTAAGCAGGGACACTTAAGGCCCGGTTTTTCAATCTCAGATTAACTCTAACTTTCAGTTTGTTTCCATGATAACAAGTACGAAAGTACGAAAAAGTAACTGATGGTTAAAGTTAGTGTTGTTAAATTGCCGGTAATTTATTTTTAATGTTACCGTAATATTACCAATTACAGCTCAAGTGGCGACATCTCACGCCGAATTTACCAATTACACTTTTAACTAGAAATGTGATTTCTACTCAATTTTTTGATTAATTTGATACCGAATACGCATTACACTTTTGGCTTTTGTTAAAAATAAGCTTTGCAATATTTAATATTGTGTATTTACACTAAATAAATTCAGGTGTAAACGAAAGTCACTTTAGGTTATGAAACATTTATTACCTTTTTTTGGTATTTACGTTTTTCTTAAATAATCAAAAGCATTCCTTGACCATTTCTTTCATTGGTTTACTTGAATTTTGCAAGTATGTAACTCGGAATTACGGTATCTTGACGAAAAAGGTAACAAACGGTAATAAATGAATATTATCTTACCGGTAACATTGAAAATTTACGGTAAGGTAACTTGGTAATTTTAGCAACTCACAACACTAGTTAAAGTTAACTTTTGATTGAAAAAGCGGCCATTACGGTCAGCTTAACTTTAAGCACCGCTTAGATGTGATTTACTGAATGTTGTGTAACATCAGATGTTAAATTATAAGCAGCACCTAAATTTAAGCTTTAACCTCAAATGTCATATTATAAACAGCACTTAAATTTAAGCTCGGCTTAAGTGTTTGGTGCAACTAGCCATAAGCATATAAAATCTGAAAACTTTCAAAATATTATGTCGCTTATGAGGTATTTAACAGCACCACTTTGGAGGAAGAAAAATTACAGGAAACTGTAATTGTCTATTTTTTTCTATTTACTCCAAAAGGAAAGATCATATCAACATTGACATTTTAATTTGATCTGAAAGTATTCTGGTAAGTATTAATAAAATAATAATCCAGCTTTAAGTAAGGCGCTAAATCCAATCTCATTTTGGTTTTTAGTTAATTTCCAAATGATAAGATTTACGGTTTATCACTAGAGATGGGCCAGGGAATGAACCCGGTGCATTGAAAGCACCCACATGGGTGCATTCAGCAGGGTGCAAACAAGAATGTACCGGGTGCATTCAAAAATTTTAATTTGCAGGTGGTTTACAGGTTTAAAGTTTCATAGTAGAAATGGGATTCCACCAGGTGCATTCGTTTGCACCGGTGGAATCGCGGAAAGCATCCACAATGCACCCGGTGTATTGGGTGTATTGCCCGGTTCCCTACATTTACATAAGATATAAAAAATGTTTCGAAATAACACCAAATACGATAAATTTTGTACGGATTATCGCTAGATAATTATTTTGTAATGTTAATTTCAAAAACTTACTCATTTTGTTCAGATTTTAAGCTATAAAGCTTTCGCTTAAATTTAAAGGTTTACTTATTCAGCTATTCATCACACACTATGAAACATTAAACCCTGTAAACCACTTGCAAACAATTAAATCATATCAAGAAAAGGTTATTTCTCGTTCGATTTGCGAGGGAAATTTGAATTTTTGAATGCACCCGGCACCTTCATGTATGCACCCTGGTGAATGCGCCCATATGGGTGCTTTTAATGCGCCGGGTTCATTCCCTGGCCCATCTCTATTTCATAGTATATGGTGAATAGCTGAATAGTAAACTTTTAAGTTTAACCGGAAGCTTTGTAGCTTAAAAAATGAACAAAATGAGTAAGCTTTTAAAATTAACGTTACAAAATAATTGTCTACCGATAGTCCGCACACAGTGTCATTTTGAAGCATTTTTTTATGTTTTATGTAAATGTTGGCAACCGGGCAATGCACTCAATGCACCGGGTGCATTGTGGGTGCATTCCGTGATTCCACCCGTGCAAACGATTGCACCGGGTGGAATCCCATCTCTATTTATCACTAAGTCGATCATAAAATCACTGAATTTTCATCTTTCCTTGGAAGTGATTGAAAAGTCAGCAGAAAATTGTCCAAAATTGTCGAAACTAGTGACAGTCATTATTGGTCATTATTGGCAACACTGATCACGTGTATCCTGTATTTATTTTCGAATGTTAACGTTAAGTACCGAACGTACGCTTTAAAATTTCTTTTTTCTTAATGCATTTTAAATAGGAGCTGAAATAAACCTAGTCGCGAGAAAATACGAAGATGAAACGCACTAATCACAAAAAAGCTTACGTTCGTAACACCGAACAAATCGTGCCTAAGACTGTAGTAATCACTGAACCGGAGCTGAAAGCCAAGGATAAAACGTTAAAACCTCCGGCGGCGAAAAGTGAGGACGGCAAATCGAATTTTAAGTTCGACAGCCCTGAACTGAACTCGACTTTGCAGCTGGCCCGGAAGATCAAGGCATTGGAAAATCTGAAACCAAGGAAGACAAAAAGTGCTTCGGACATTGGCAAAAAGCAACAGTTAGCTTGTGATGAAAAGGTGAGGTCAATTTTGAATACTTAATATATTTCAAACTGAGACATGAACAATGAAAAGTATTTTCCAATAACTACACCACTTCCTCTAATCATTTTGAGGCAAAGACACTGCACAAGTCTACACTAGTGTAGTCGATGGAAAATATAGCAAATAAAAAAAATCTCCAACTGTTTGTGTAAATATCAAAATTGTTATTATTTAGTTATTATAAATTTTTCCTGAAGCATTCTTCAAAACATCGATTTTTAATGTTACGTGTTTTGTGAAAGTTCACATCTCAGTCATAATCATTGATGTAACTTAAAAAAAGAACATTTTAATTAACAAGTATAAATAAAAAATTATTGATACAATTTTGATATAGCACAGAAACAATTAGCAAACAAGAATGTGTACATTTGTCTTAACTTTTTTTGTTTACAATACCTAGTTGGAAAACAATTGTTACAGTGACTTGTTTTTAGGTGTCAAAAAAGGTGAATTTTCCCTATTGCCAACCAATTTACAAAGATCTGATTCCGTTGTGCGTTAAAATGCAATCACAGCCAATGATCAACACTCGTGAACCCTTACCTCTCAAAGACAGGGAGCCGCTTCTAAGTGATTTTCTTACTCCCAGGACACTACCTGAATACAGTTTTCAAGTGCCAAGTGTAACTTTGAACAGAACTTTAGTACGACAACACAACGGCTCAAAATTATTTAGGATTACACTAAAATGGTCTGAATAAAGAAAATAAAAACTGATTTATAGTAATGTTCGTGAAAGTTTTATTAAAGTTATCATCAACATAATGTCATAAGGCATAAGTAAAGAAACTTTTTAAATCTTATTAAAAGCAGCAATGTCCACGGACTGCACATATTCCTCAAACTTTTCTATTTCTTCAGTTAGGAGATCCACAGAGACCTTGGCATCTTCCACAACGCACATGACCTGCAACTTGTGAATGCCGTAGCCCACCGGTACCAACTTGGAAGCACCCCAAACCAATCCATCCATCTCAATACTTCTCACTTGCTTCTCCATTTCTTTCATGTCAGTTTCATCGTCCCAAGGTTTTACATCGAGTACTATGCTCGACTTGGCAATCAGCTCGGGTTTCTTAGACTTCTTCTCGGCATAGGCCTTAAGCCGTTCTTCACGTATGCGCTCTGCTTCTTTATCTTCTTCTTCGTCTGAGGCGAAGAGATCTACATCATCGTCATCATCAGCTGCGGCATTAGCCGGCTTGGCAGGAGCCGTCGTAGTTGAAGCTGTTTTCAAAGGACAAGCCGCCTGCACGAAGTTCTTCGTTTCATCTTCCGAGTAAGATTTGATTTGATTGTACCATCGAAGTGCATGCGGATAAGACCCGGCCGGTGGTTTTGTGATCGATTTGATTGCGTCCAAGTCGGCCTGTGATGGTACAAAACTGCAAAAAACAAGTTGCTATTAGTAAAAACCTAAATCTCAATAGGCACAAAGTACTGAAATTAGTCTTTTTTTAGATGTGATACGTCGACAACAAGAAATATTAACTTTTTTGGTATTTACCCCACAATGTAGCTCTTGTCTTCCAGATAAGAATTCAATTCCTTGATTCCGTTTTCTGTATTTAAATCACCGAAAGCCATGGTCTTTTTTTTAACTTTATTGGAAATATGTGGAACACCCCTCCTCGTGCGACGCTAGCCGGAAAAGGAATTAGGTTAGGATTTAAGAACTGACGGCCAGGGTTGCCAATCGCTCTACAGAATATTCCTTTTTCATAATCCTAAATTCTCAAAAATCCTCACAAATTTATGGGATTTAAGAATCGTAAATAGAAAATACAATTAATAGTTTGCTGGATTAGTTCAAGAACAGTTCAGTTTGAGAGGTTATGTTTGCCTCTTTTACTAAGGCCGCGTTAAGTGAACGGTCAAATTGCACAAAATCGTCAAGTCAGCGGTCCGACTAAACCCTTTGACTAATCACCAATTGAGAAAAGTGATCACGTGATTTGGTCTGACAAATTGGACCGTTCACTTACCGCAACCTTAGTATAGACAGTAATTTGGAGTGTGCGTCCCCATGCGAATTACACGGCAACCATGTTGGCAACGTAACTTAGGCAACCAACATGACACCTAAGGGTAAGTGACCGTCAATTCCTATAGGAAAATGCGTTCTGAAAAATTACCAGTCTACTTTACAAAACAACCGAAAAAAAACAGGGTTACATGTATTTTCCCGCACTCTTGCCCTTAGAAGCATATAAATTGTCTACCTTACGATTCCAACAGGCATAGCCGGTGATGTCCGTTCCATACGATTATTATTTCTATGCTTTTTTATGTTATGAATTTTGTATTTTGATTATAGAGAATCCGTAAGAATTGCCAAACGTTTAAAGTTAATTTCCCAATGTTACTAAACGAATCTTAAGATCTACCTCAGCCACGCAACGTCTTACAAAATCTGTCAAATATGGCCGTTGTGTCAATGGTTTTCTGACGTTTTGAAAGAAAAATACTTATTTTGAAAGTGAGGTACGGTAGTTTGAATTTAATTTCATCTAAACTCGCTAAATAAAACCCGTCGAGTTTGTAAGTTTTGTCGCAAACACTTCCGCGTTTTTAAATTCTAACGTTACGGTGGAGCTTTTATTACATAATAAACAAATCGATCGCTTGTGCCTTTTACTTTTCAGAAATGTTGCGGATTACCGTACGGAAAGCCCTGAGCGGGCTAAAGCTGGGCCCCAAGCACTTGGCGGCTCTAACAAGAGGAGCGGGTGACGTTGCCCCGGCGCCCCAAAAAATCGAAGTTTTCATTGATGGTCAGCCCGTTCTTGTAGAGCCGGGCACGACTGTGTTGCAGGCTGCAGCACTTGTGGGAGTTGAGATCCCGCGGTTTTGTTATCATGAGCGCCTGGCAGTCGCCGGTAATTGCCGAATGTGCTTGGTCGAAGTTGAGAAATCTCCGAAACCAGTTGCCGCGTGCGCCATGCCCGTCATGAAAGGTGTTTATTTTTGTTTGCACTTTTTTGCCTGCTTTTTTCTACGATTTATGATTAAGGTTGGAAAATCAAAACCAATTCAGATATGACACGGAAGGCCCGCGAGGGCGTCATGGAATTTCTCCTCGTGAATCATCCCTTGGATTGTCCGATTTGTGATCAGGGTGGCGAGTGCGATTTACAGGATCAATCAATGGCGTTTGGCTCCGACAGGTCTAGGTTTACCGACATCGATTTTTCAGGCAAGAGGGCGGTTGAAGATAAAGACATCGGGCCCTTAATCAAAACTATCATGACAAGATGCATTCACTGTACGAGGTGCATCCGATTTGCTTCGGAAGTTGCAGGAATTGACGATTTAGGTTGGTATTGTGCGCTCACATAAAATGAGGATTTTACTTATACGTGATTATTTGCAGGTACCACTGGCAGAGGGAGCGACATGCAGATAGGTACTTATGTGGAGAAGTTTTTCTTGTCCGAAATGTCGGGGAATGTCATCGACTTGTGCCCCGTGGGTGCCTTGACCAGCAAACCTTACAGTTTTACTGCTCGGCCATGGGAAATACGTAAGATTGATTCCATCGATGTCCTGGATGGCTTAGGTTCGAATATCGTTGTTTCAACTCGCACCAACGAAGTTATGAGGATTGTGCCGAGAGTAAACGAGGATATAAATGAAGAATGGTAAATTAATTTTATTTATGTCTGCTGATGCATAAATTTTGTTCCCCTTTATATTTTGCCTCTAACTTAGACGACCTTGATTGTATGTCAAATAAATCATGGAATGGAAAAAACATTCCTACTATTCTCGTGTTTCTTTTTCACCAAATTGTTTGCAAGTTAAGTCATTTTTTTCTCTCTAATTGTTTCTTCTTTTACACCTGTAGGTGATAATCGCTTTGTTTACATTTCCTTCAAAGCATACTTCATGTTTTAGGATTTCTGATAAGACACGATTTGCATACGATGGCTTGAAGCGTCAACGATTAGTGACACCCATGCTTAAAACTACATCGGGTGAACTGCAGCCAGTTGATTGGGAGACTGCGCTTGTCACAGTTGCGAAAGTAATTAAATCCGCAGGTTTGTGCAACTTGTAAATTTCTATTAATTGTCAGAGTCTTAAACCGTTTTTTATTTTTTTTGTAGGAAGCTGCATCGGTGCTGTTGCTGGCGGCCTTGCCGATGCCGAATCCCTCGTAGCCCTAAAAGATCTCGTTAACACATTAGGTTCCGAAATAGTTTGTTCGGAGTATGCTTTTCCCGTTGAGGGTTCCGGCATCGACTTCAGATCAAACTACTTGTTTAACACGAAAATAGCCGGAGTAGAAGAGGCAGACGTTATTCTATTAGTCGGAACGAATCCTAGATTAGAAGCCCCCATTTTAAATTCCAGAATCAGGAAAGCGTATATTCACAATGAAGCAGAGGTGATTTGTTTTTTGTGGCTGACTTGGTGGCAACGTTTTAAAACTCTGTATTTAAATAATACCAACGCTTTCAGATTGGCTTGATTGGGCCAAAATTAGACTTGAGGTACGAGTACAATCACTTAGGTGATGACCCAAATGTAATTAAGCAACTAATTTTGGGCAAGCATCCTTTTGCACAGAAGTTAAAATCGGCTAAGAAACCTTTGATTATACTCGGCGCTGAAACGTTTGAACGCTCTGATGCTAGTGCAATTTGGGCTTCGTTGCAATTGTTAGTTACACAATATAGTGCTCCTAGTAACTGGAAGGTTTTAAACATCCTTCAACAAGTTGCGAGTCAGGTATTTTGCATTTTGTATTTTCACTTCATCGCAAGTTTTTATAAAAAAATTTCCAGGTGGCCGCTTTAGATATAGGATACACCCCGAGTGTAAATAGAATTCTGAATGAAAAACTGAAAGTATTATTTATGTTAGGAGCCGATGATGGTACTTTAAAGAGATCAGATCTCCCAGCTGACTGTTTCGTAATTTATCAAGGTATTAAAAAAAAAACATTTCATGTGAGTTCAGTGGTGGTATTCAATATATCTGGTGATAGGTCATCACGGTGACCATGGCGCTTTGATGGCTGATGCTGTCCTCCCCGGTGCAGCATACACTGAGAAACAAGCGACGTACGTAAACACTGAGGGCAGGGCTCAACAAACATTAGTGGCGGTTTCACCACCGGGTCAAGCGAAGGAAGACTGGAAAATTATTCGTGCCCTGTCCGAACTGGTCGGCGCAAAGTTGCCCTACGATAGTTTAGACGAAGTGCGAGACCGATTAGCAGACGTTGCCCCGCATTTAGTTCGATACGGTGATTCGGAAGAAGCCAATTACATTAAACAGTCCTTCGAATTATCCAAGGTAATTACAAATTCGAATTACTTAAGTAATACAAAGTTGCTTTGCAGAGATTAGATCAAAATATGGGAGCCGGGCCGTTGAAACTCACGCAGAAAAATTTGGAAGACTTCTACATGACGGACGTCATCAGCAGGGCTTCTGCCACGATGGCGAAGTGCGTTCAGGCCGTGCAGAAGCAGAAAGAGTCGAAGTTTTAGACGAACTAGTTGTTTTAATTTATTGCAGGGATTGAGTTAGCATGACTCGATCTTGAATAGTCACACGTTAAGGTTGACATATTCCATTTGTTTTTTTTTAAGTTTTAATTAAAAAAAATCTGCTTTTGTATGTACATTTTAGAAATTGTATAAATAAATTTTGGTCCAGTATTGTTTCGTTTGTTTCATTCAGAGAAATAATAATCATATGGAACGAGTATTGCCGACTACCCCCGTTGGCATCGTAAAATAGGCAACTTATACGCTTCTACGATCGCCTAATTATTAGGCAACTCCAGGAAGCCATGTATATTTGGTTGCCTGACAATTTGGTTTCATTTCGAAATTTACTGCCGATCTACCGTTGTAAATTTTATACTTAAAAAAAAATTGCAATCAACGTTTCACTATCGATCGATAGCTTCGTCAGGTGTGGAAAAAAGGAAATAAACACTCCTGACGAAGCTATCAATCGATAGTGAAACGTTGAGTGCTATTTTCAATTTTACCATTGTCCGGTTAAAGTTGATCATTTATTTACAATTTTCATCGGATAAGAGTCGACTTTAATTTTTGAGTTTTGTTTACGATTTCATAAATTATCTCTCGTTGAGTAATTAAGGGGAGGTGTAGCGAAAAGAGAGTAATTTAGTTAAGAAAATGGCGGCCGCTGTCAGCCTCTAAGTCAGCAGGCGTTCAATGCGATTGTAATCTCAGCTGAACGCGTCCTTTTACGGCTGCAATATCACAAGAAAGAAAACATTTTGAAGAACAAATTTAAATTGCATATCAGTATACGTCTTTTTTTAAAGTTGTCTTACATTTTTTACTTTGAAATCTAATCTAGAATAATTCATTTTGTTATAAATAACAGATGCTACTGCGTTCAACGACCCCAACTTGTTTAAACGCAACACAAACGAAACATGAAACAGATTTCTGGTTTTATAATTTCTGAAGCAAACGCCTAATGGTTAGACAATGCTAGAAAACCATGTTTACTCGGTTGCCTAACTCCCTATTGGAATTTATTGACAAGTTTGCATTGTGAATATGTTCTTAAAAAGTTTTCGGAGTGTTTTCATATTGACTTTTACAGTAATTAAATTCTTAAACTAAAGCAACTTTGGTTTGGCGAGGATTTTTCCTGAATTTTATTTCTGGATCAAACGCCTAATGATCAGGCAACGCAAGCTAGACCGTGTTTACTTGGTTGCCTAACTTCTCCTCATTTTTAAAGGTGTTTCTATAAAACTAAAGCAACTTTGGTTTCATCAGGAGGTTTTTAATTTTTGTTGCATTTGACGCTACTTACACATAAATAAAAAAAAAGACACGGACACTCGTCCATAAATATTTTATTAGATCACTTAAATTAGAGAAGGCACTTATGGCATCGACAGATTAAATTCGCCGTGGTTCCAAGACCAATGGAAAAACAAAAACGAAAAAATTAACTTGGGACTTTCGGCAGTGCGACCAAAACAGGAAGAAGCTTCCGGACTGTAACGGAGATTTCCCCAAAACAGACTAAATTATTTAATTAACATATAAGATCACAAGTTACGCTTGTAGGAGAAAACGTTCGAGCCGCTTTAATTTTTGATGGCTCCGACAATGGCCTTGCATTGGTAGTAACGAGATCCGTAAGGTTCGGGAAGAACGCCTTGGCGACAGCCATATCCTCCGAATTTATGAATCGCGGCATAATCATCGCAGTCAATTTTACCATCGCCATTGCAGTCCTGTAAAAATATAACAGGCAGTTGTTTTGGATGCGCGAAACAAAAAAACAGTATCACTTACTTGCTGGAACTTGTACATGTAGCCTTGCACCGCCAAAGCGGAGCAATAGGTGTCCAAAGCACAGTTGGAGTAGGCTGTGTTCGATTCTTTGGATTCGCCATTGTAGGTTGGCTTGCCCGCATCTGCCCAGTAGGGCCAAGTTATTCTGAAGGGGCCGCAGACGTCTCCGGAACAGGATTTTGTTGTGTTACAGCCAGAGATAGCCTCACATAAACAACCAAGGCATTGCTGGGTTACCGGAAGATTATCCTGTGTACTAACATCTGCAAAAGGACAAGAAAATTATTTAAATGGTCTGTTTAATAAAACCTTTTCGATTGAAATATCAAGGACATTGCCTAGGTCGAGCGATAACCAGGGAGTCTACATTTTATCCAAATTATTTCGAGCACAAGCGAATACTTGAGCTTAAAATGTAGACCCTTTGGTGATTTCTTAGAGGCAGAGCTTTTATTTTTAAAGGACGCTTGTCTCAACTTTCCCTTGTGTTAATTAACAAACACTAGTATTTTTGTTTAAATAATGTCTTGCCTCGCAACTCATAAGCGCGTGATGAAATCATCGATCAATACTTAAATATCAATGTCGCCGTCCGTTATTATTTAATGTAACGAGTCCGTTGCAGGACATTTTATAAATTTCCGTCGAGTATTATTAATAGGTCACGGCTTTCGTTATATTCAAGAGTCACGAACGCTCGAGGACTTCTACACGAAAAATAAATAAGAAAAAAATTCCGAAAACGCGCGACTTTTTCCGTAACCTTATGGAAATTAATTTAATGACGGTATTTTCAGTTCAAAGCGGATGTGTAGGTAGATATTCTGTTGTCATTATTATTACCGCCTTTGTTTCTTGGGCTCGACTGGAAAAACCGGACGAGCACAGTCAGTCGTTATTTTTATTTTGAAAAATCCTGTTCGTTTTTATCATTTCGTCTTTCTTGTTCTGTAACTAACATGAATAACACATTAAAATTCACTTATTTTCGGGGATTATTTCAACGTTCGATCAGACGACGAACCCGCTGCTCCTAATTCTTGAAATTTCGTCCCGACGTGAGTCACGCAGTCGTGTTTGTCACGGCGCGATGCATTTACATACAATAATAGAAACGCGGGCGCGGGCGATTCGCGGGAAAAAATTTCGTAAAAAGGCCTTGGAGAGGCGAGAAGAAGTCGCTTTATGCAGGCGATGATCTCAGACTAAAACGCTGATGGCGGATGCTACTACTTCTTTGCGCCTGCGAATGTGACCTTCCGACCGTCTTGAATGACCAACCTAAATGCATTATTAATAAGACGAGAATTTCTGTTGATTTCGTGGAATTTCGTAGTCGTAGTAAAACATTTATTATACAGAATGCGTCATTGGTATCATGTATGTTAATTAATTATAAAAGAAAATGTCTCGTACAAAAGTTATCGCTTATCGCCTAAAACAGTTAAGTTGCGAGCAATAAATTTTGATCGTCACGGTCAATCAAAACATCTCTTCAATCTAGAAATTAAAAATTTTCTTGTAAATATCTTTACCAAAAAAGTGTCAAAAATAAGTAAAATAAATAAATTGCTCGGGACTGTACAGGGTGGATTAATTTCGATGTCTCTTATGGGCATCTCCGTAACTATAAGAGATAGAAAAAACTAGTGGCCAAGTTTCGATCTCTTTTTTGGAGATTAAGTCAATAGTGTAAACAAAAATTGGCTATCTTCTTTTGTTTTCAAGTTAGGCAAAAATTGCCATTTTTGACTTTTCGTTTCTCGGTCATATCTCGTTTATTTATAGAGGTATTAAAAAACTGCTTGAACATTATTAGGACACTTTTTGGAATACAATTCAGTGGTGTAGTTGATTTTTTAATATTTACTTAAATTTTCGAGATAACATAAAGATATGTTTTTTTTAATAGAAATCATAGTAGACAATGCCCTCATTAAATAGAGACTTTTTCTGTTTTCAAAAATATATACTTTGTTGGGTTTATTTCTTATAATTAAAAGGAAAAACTGCCATTTTTGTTTTTTTTTCGCATTTTATTGACATTTTTTTGCAGTTCGTCGTTTTTCATTTGTTTTGTATCCACCTCGGTTGTGATTTTCTTTTGTTTTATGCAATGTGTTTCGTAGTTCACTTTTCTTTTGTTTTTGTTTTTTTTGTGGTATCATTGACTTTTTTATTTGCTTTTATTTTCTTCGATTTTTTAATGTTTTAATAATACATAGTTTAAAACATTCTTGTTAAAATGTTCTGTGAAACGTGATGAATGATAAACTCTTGTCAGAACGGTCGCTTAAAACGATAAAACGGAATTTTGTAAATTAACGCGAATATGAAATTATTTACGCAGCCAAAACTGTGAAAATATTTCAAAGGTCGTTAATTTTTTTGCAAAACAAAAAATCGGCACCGTATTGAAGCCAGCCTACTGAGACTAGGGTACGTAAGGATATCGCCGACTTGCTGATAAAATGTAACCAAAGGCCCATTTTTTTTCTATTTAGTCAATCTTGTTGTTTACTTGAATTCGCTTTCTGCTTACATTAGGACGTCGAATTCTGTTTTAATATAGCAGAAAGAAGAAACTTCAAGTAAAGAACAGAGGTATACGAAGAAAAAGATATAAAAATAAAAACAAATAAAAAATTCCTGATTTGGGATATTAAAACTCAGAACAAATTAAAAAAAAAAAAATACAAATTAATCCTGTAAAAAATCAGGCAACAAAAGAGAAATGAAAGAAACAGCAACATAATACCGGGTGATCAATGGAATTCATAATTAGAGGAGACTGTGATTGGTGCTATTTTATGCTGAGTGGTTGGACGCACTGAGAAATAAATAGTAAATTGTTGTCATATTTGAGGTTACGCTCGTGCGTTATACAAACTTTATTTTGTTATTTAATTTTTTATGGATGCTGTTCTGAATCCCTTTTTAGAATATTAGGGGAGGTTCCATATAAGACAAATCCTCCGCTTATTAACAATCATTTCAAGAATTTATTGTCACAATTCTGACATTTCAGATTTTTAATTTCAAACTGCAGGCCTGTGTTGCCAACTTTTTTGAGCCTTTTCTAATTATAAATTCAATAAACAACTCAAACAAACAAGAAAAGATCAACGAAACCAAGCTGAACGAAAATGAACAATTTTCCGAACGAATCTAAAAATTCGAAGAAAATAAAAGCAAATAAAAAAGTGAATGATACCACAAAAAACAAAAACAAAGAGAGAAGTGAACGACGAAACACAATGCATAAAACAAAAGAAAATCACAACTGAGTTGGATGCAAAACAAATGAAAAACGAC
Source organism: Prosopocoilus inquinatus (assembly GCA_036172665.1). Classification (NCBI taxonomy): domain Eukaryota; kingdom Metazoa; phylum Arthropoda; class Insecta; order Coleoptera; family Lucanidae; genus Prosopocoilus; species Prosopocoilus inquinatus. The sequence goes on from CM069875.1 coordinate 36,948,096, forward strand.
AACCACAAAAAAATGTCAATAAAAAGCGAAAAAAAAAAACAATTCAATAAGAAAAACAAGAGAAATACATATTACAAAAGCATAGAGAACAAAGAAAACAAAAAACGTTTACCGTCTAAGATGAATAAAGAAAACAATTGAACTATGAAGAAATTGGATTTAACCTCCTAACGACAAAAAGTTTTTAGAAAAATTTTGTGCAAATCGTTTTTGACTGCTTGGGGCTTCTTCAGCAGAGACGTAGGTCGACATTCCCACTGCAAACAAAAACGACTTGTCCGATTTATTCGCAATTGCGATGTAAGAGTGATGAACAGATAAAATAGCGACATCTTACGATCGCTTTTTGACCTGACATTGCAGTAGGATAGACAAATTGAAGCGGGATTTGCTCCTAATAAGTTTGTTTAAAAACTATATACGTATTTCATTCAGTAGATGCCTTCTTCTTGATCACAAGAGAAGTGATTGTGTCATGCCCATCGCTACCTTATATACTAATTCGTTTCGCCGATGAAGATGGCAGCATAGCTGCCGAAATACGTACATAGTTTTTAAACAATTTTTTTTTGTGGTTAGGAGGTTAAATCCATTTTCTTTGTACTACAAACCACAGTCTCTAATACATTTTAAATTGAACTATGATTTATAACTATGTCGTAAAATAAATTTCAGACGCGTTGTTTTTTAATAGTTGATTTGAATAAAAGAAGATCGAATTAGCTTACAAATTTTTATTATTCAATTTTCCCGCCATAATTCATTCTAAATGCATTGTCATACAGCAACTGCAGATGACAATACAGAGGTAGTGACTTTTTTTAAGTTTTCCATCATTATTGAGTGATCTTTGATATAATATAACCTAACAAATTTATTAAAAGCTTAAAAAATAAATATAACGCAACTTAAGATGCTGATGACTGTTTTCTGTAATCGAAAAGTAAGTTTGACGAATTCTGGTGTTTTGCTTTTTTAATTGGTGACATACTTGGTGACTTGTTGGTGTATTTGCAAGTTTAAAAAATTCGCACTGCACTGGACCAGATGTGAGTATCACGCTAACGAATTCCACCTTCGTGCTTTGTACCGGTCATTAACAGGTATGTAATTATGAATATACTAATTTTTCGCGCCGGTCAATCCAGAACGTCCGCGTTCCGCGCACAAAACACCGCCAAATGTAGCGGTGGCGTGTTAACTAGTCCAGAGGCTGAATTCTCACGGATTCAATTTCGTAAGCAAACATGTCAGAAATTTATTGTTTATTCCCAGCCGTTCGACAATTTCAGTTGGAACATTCCGAGCAAATTTACTGGGAATCTGTGTGGATATTTAATCGCCCTTGAAATAGTTTTCATTTGTTCATTCGTTATTTCGTAATGAAAAGTATATTAGTAGTTAATTTCGAAATTCGTACGGTCGAAAGCAAAAATAGTAAACAGTTACAGTTTTCTGTAATTTTTTTTTTTACTCCAAAGTTGTACTGATTTCACAAATTTTACAAAAGTTGGAGCTTCTCAAATCTGAAAGCTTTCAAAATACAGTCACTAAATAATTATAGTACCGCAACCCATACGCTTAATGTGTAAGACGAAGAGACCACGTTTTTGCACTAAAATGGTCGACTTATTTAGTAATTTTCTTTCGTCCCTAAAATTCACTTGTAATGCCAACTGACAGTATGCCAGGTTGGCACACTGTCACTGTCAGATAGCAGCAAACAGTTACTGGATATTTGTGCTTCAGACTTAAGATTGACGTTAAACTTAGATAAGTTATATCGTTTCAGGTTAGTAACAGTAATAGCATATCACGTCAAATTTTAAATAAAACAACAAATATTGTATTATTTAGAACAGTAGAAACACTGCTGCGAAAATATTTCGATTGTTTCCCTTGCCATCGGAGGAAAATAATGCCAGAAGATAGTTATGGGTTGATTTAATTAATCGACCTAATTTAACTGCATATTCTAAAAATTGTGAGGTTAGTATTTAAAATTCTCTTTCCAAAAATGCTTCACTTAACACTAATTTTAAAGCAATGCGCACCTGTAAGCGTTGCATAAAAATGATTAGTTTTTATTTTTTAGATTTGCCTCCAATATTTTGCCCTAAAATGGCGGCTGATTGCGTTACTGTCATTTTAGAGGAAGAAAAGTTACAGGAAACTGTAAATAGTCTACTATTTTTTTCTTACGACTGTATTTAGTTTCCTCATTTTTGTCATTTTGCACTAATTCTACTTTTTGAACTGTGTTTATCCCACAACAAATGTTACTTTTTTCGAGAAATTATTTGTCTAAAAAACTGATCGTCTTTTTCATTTATTATTATTATTGTTATTATTACAAATTTTATGATGCAATTTGAGATTAAAAAAAAAAGGCCACGAGATGTCGTGACCCTGATCTATGCTATTAATATTATTATTATCGCTTTGTGTTGATTTCTAGGAAGAGTGCAACATAACAAAGAAAACTCAAAACCGTAATGTCAGTTCAAATTAATTGCTCCTATTTAACTTACAACTTTTCCTTGCTTGACCTTCTAAATACTTACATATTTAGTCGGCTAAGTCTTCATCTTCAAATGATTGTTTTGAAATTGAAAGGCCTAACCAATTCCATTCAAATTTCAAACGAAAATAATAACTTTTTAGAAAAATTTTGTGCAAATCGTTTTTGATTGCAGTGAGAACCTCGAGCAGCCTCTGGGCAGCTGTTTCAGCCCTGCTTGGGGCTTCTTCAGCAGAAACGTAGCTCGACATTTGTCTATCCTACTGCAATGTTAGGTCAAAAAGCGATAGTAAGATGATTATATGAAAATAATAACGCAGAACAAATTTAATAATTTTTCAAACTTTTTGTTCGCCCCTCAAAAGTTTTTCGTAATAGCGTTTCGCATTTCTTTTTAACAAAACTCTATAATGACAATTTACAATTTAAAAGTTGACAATTTATTTATAAAAATACCTAAAAAAATTACTTGATACTGTTGTAATAAAAATGATCATAATTAGACGGCTTTTAACCCGGCTTTTGCTTTAACTTATTGTCGGAAGATAGCGCAATTTATCACAGTTTTACCAAGTTTGGTAAAACTGGTATTGCATCTAGCAGGTTGTCTCGTTCCTATTTAAATGTATTGTTTGATTGTGGTTTGATCCTTATCCAGTTCGGTTCGTCGGATTGAGCAAGGTGGGCAGCGCCTGCCCTGTCCTATATCCCGGTTCCATGTCGGGACAGCCCCGAAAATCAAACTTATTTCGAGAATGCATCAATCTCTCTTTCGCACTTGTTGCCCACGCGCTGTATATCATCACGAACCGCCACTGTCCTTAACCTCACGCAAAAGTAACTCGTAACGTCACACGAAACTTCTATCCGTCACAGAGAAGTAAATAGAATGAGTTTTAATCTATCTCTTAAAGCTTAATCTAATTCACTAAAAATAGAATCAATTTTGTAGTCCTATTCATCAAATAATGCAAGAACCTCATTAATATGCCCAATCATGTGACGCGACGTAACGATTTACGTACCCAAACCAACCCCTCTGGATCAAGACAAGCTTCTAATACACAGTCCAGCTCTACCAACCTTGACAGTTTTACTTGCAGTTTTAAAATAAATAGCCAATCACCTACGCACTTACAAATTTAATACATTTGTAAAGCACGGTTTTTGATTATTTCCTTTTAAATTTTAGACAGATGGAACAATTTTATTTTATTTATCATTTATTTTTATATTATTTTATATTATATTTTTATTATTATTTATTTTATTTTTAAAATAAGCATCGTGATTCTGGCTTTGGTATTTTCGATTTTGAAGAGAAGCCGATTGCAGTCAGCCAAAATGTCGACGTTCGACTATAACAGCATCATTTTTTCCATTTCCATTTTGTCGGAATAATAGATGGCGCTCATCTAACCAAACTCATCGACTTGTAGAGTTTTCGATTCACTTGTACTGCTTGCATTTCTCCTTTTAAATTTATCTGCTCCGTGAAGTTCCTGGAGATAATATTGTACTAACGATATGGCTTCTGAGGATATTGTAGGGCAGATAAACTTAAAAGGAAGTTAAAATACCGAGCCTAAATATTTCTTAAATAATCGAGCATCGTAAATTCCAGCAGCAATAATAAAATAAACAAGTCCTTTGAGTTTATAAAAAAAGATTTTTCAAAAACACATTTTTATTAATTCTTATTTATGCTAGTAGATGGTGCGCTTTTTCTTTTCAAAAATCTATCAGCTAGCGAGACGTTAATAAATTCTTAATTAAAATAAAATATTGCAACCCAGAAATAAAATTAAATGAAAATATCGGTTTGTTTTCGTTTGAACTAAAAGGGCTGTCTCCGTCACAGCTTTTCGCGTTTAATTTACTACCGACAGATGGCGCAATTTCATTGTATTTTTAGAATAAGCATCGTGATTCTGGCTTTGGCACTTGCAATTTTGAAGAGGAACCGATTGTACATTTTAAGCTACTGTCAGCCAAAATGACGACGTTCGACTATAACAGCATCATTTTTGGAATTTACTTTCCATTTTATCTGAATAATAGATGGCGCTAATTCAACCAAACTCATCGATTTGTAGGGTTTTTGATTGAATTCGATTTGTTCGTATTTGACAATGGAATGCATTTTGCAATTGTGACAAAAGATAATGTGATTTGACTTTTAACTTTTCAATTTAATTTACTGCCGATGCATTGTATTTTATTTTTGCTTGCTCCGGAAACTGCAAATTTGAAAAGGAGTCGCTTTAATCTTCCGTCAACCAAAACGTCGATGTTTAAACTGCAACTGCGAAATTTTTATTTGCGAATTTACTTTCCCTTTTGTTTAGATAATAGATGGCGTTAATTCAAACAGAGTTACCGACTTTTAAGGTGCTTTCTTTCGCTCACAAAATCGTGATCCAAACGTGTTTTTATTGAAAAACAGACATTATTTTTTTGAATCTCTATTTTTAAAACTTGTTTGGATTGAATTATGGTTATTTACAAATTAACTGTCAATCAAAAATTCAAGTCAGGTGTTTTGTTGCAACAACTACGAATCCAATCTATTCGAAACACGATTCAAACTTTTAAGCGAAAGAAAGCACCTATAGTGTTTTGGAATCACTTGCACTGGTTATATTCAGAGATGAAGATACCAGTGGAAGTGAATCGAAAATGCTATTATTAAAGTTACAAAAGTAATTTTTGAAGAGTGTATTAGAATTCAGTAGCAATAGAGTTATTCATTACGAAAGCAGCAGCATTAATATTCATGAAATTAATCATTTAATTATACAAGGGGAATCCCCAGTTATTTTTCTTTTCGCCTTTTCTTTATTTTGAAACATATTAAGATGTCGAAATGTGTATGGAAAAAGTTTTTAGTCCGGTATTGCTTATTTTAGCGAACGGTCTTCTTTCCTCAACTATTGTAACGTCTGTTTCACAATCGAAATGAGTTTGTATGTGGAAAACAGTTCAATTATTCATCGATTTTTAATATTTATTTCAACTTCATGTGATTTTTTCGAATGTTTTTAGTATAATAATATCATTTACTAATGGCATTTTTCGCTGGCTGCACCAGTGTGCACTGAGAGTATCTCCATTTCGTTTTATTACATAAAGCTGAACCAAGATGGAAATACACTCAGTGCACACTGGTGCAGCCAACGGAAAATGCTTATAACACTGCAAAATATTGTACTTCTCTTGCTTGATTAATTTCCATTTATTTAAGGAAATGTCGCTCGTGTTACGTCATTATTATTCATACAGGATCTTGTTCTAGAAAATCCAGCGATTTTATTATTAATTTATTCCTATTTTTTTTTCATTTTCGCTGGCATATTACGTAAATTGTTTACAAAAAAAAATGCTCTTCGCTGCTTCAGTAGTCGTTTAGCAAATACATATTCATTTTTGTGTTACCTTCGAGCTATTTTGCAACCATACGAATGCCATTATTATTAAATATGATTATTGCGCTCGTCTTCCACAATAATTAGCGAAAGTTTTGGATTGATTTGAGTTGTTATGGCTGATGGTAACTTACCGTGGATGTATAAGGCACAAACGAGGGCCGCCAAAAACGCGATGTTCCTGCTGTACATCTTGCTTTCTCACACGCACGCAAAGCACCTAACTAAAATCTACTTGGAACTGAGCAAAGAATTCCTTCTTTCGCTTTTATACGCGTGCTTGCAGATCAAGCGAGTTACGCGCGCTCTTTTTCCCACCATAAGTTTACGAGCGCGGCGAGAAAGAGACAAAATCGGATAAATTGTTATTGAAGCCTGTAAAATCTTGACCCCGGATACTATTACCTGTTTTAATCGTCGCTTGTCGCGACTTTAATGACGACCGTGGTAAAGCTCCTGGAATTGCCGAAAATTCGTCTTCAAGACGAATCACTCCCTTATGTCTCGTCGTGGAAATTCTTCCTCGAAATTGAATCAAGGCGGAGATCCTGTTTCCCGCGCTGCCTAACTACCTTCGCATAAAATTTTCAATGACTCACACGTTCATTTTAAATAAAACGAAAGACCTAAGATGAAACAAGTTTATAATAAAAAAATGTCTAAAATTCATATTAAAGGAGGAAGTTATTGGTAAACCTTTTTTAAAAAATATAAACAATTAATTTTTATAACATGCCAGTTTGTTTTAAAAATAGCGATGCTCTCGGGCGGTTCGAATCAGCTAACCCCATTCTCAATGGTATCCTTGATCGTATCGGGGCAGGGATACCGACAGCCGATAATTTTGCTACCCGGATACCCGGGTAGTTACCCGTTACCCGACAAGTACTCGGGTACCCGATAACTACTTCGATATCCGATAAATATAAAATAACAATTTGAAAAACTTTTAGAAGTATCCCAAGTAATTGCACTTTGCAGGAGAAGCAGCAATGCCAATTCATCAAACTTCGAAGTTCGTTCCTCCTCCACTTTTAAGAAAAATCGATTCTGACGTATAAAATCGTATTACTTCGTGATTTATTTATGAATTATTGTTATTTGTTTCCATCTTCAAATATTTCTGTGACTTTCTGATTTTGTTTTTGGTACTGTTGCCGTTATTATTTAAAAGAAGACGTTTTGAATTAATAATTTGTTTTCTATTTTTTTTTTCTATATTGAGAAATTGTAAAATTTACGATCGTCATTTATTTTTTTTCCTTTTTCGTTTTGAAATTAATGAAGCAAAAACTTTTTGAATATCTTCTTCCTTCGCGAATAATTAGTCCTCATTTGCTCTCTTCGGAAAGTCTCATTTCGTACATCAGTATCATAATAGAAATTTGTTTTATTTGTTAATTATTGTATAAGTTTGAATTATTATTAGCCTTGAATGTTCCTTATTATTATTTTTTAAATCTTACATCGACAATTCGTTTTTTGAGTTCTTTTCTTCTATACGTATGATCGTCATTTGTTTTTCTTACCTTACTTGACCTTAGGTCGGGATTTTTTCATTTGTACTGAGTTTCTCGATTGTCAAAAATGTTTTTCATTTTTTTAATTACTTCCAATTTTTCAGAAATCAAATAATTATTATAATTTCTTTGGAAATTAAAATTTTTCCACTTCGATTTTGTTTCTCAGTCAAAAATATTCTTGTTCTTTCCGCTTGTTTACTGTCCTTATTCTTGCAAAATCTAGAGATTGTCTTTTGTTCTCAAGAAATTGAAAAATGTCCTAGATTTTAATGAGTTTTGCAATTTTTCCGTTTTTGCCTTTTGTTTGAAATTATCCCTAGATTTAACAACTTTTTCCCTAAGTTGGCATCACTGACTCGGGTGTTGGTCACTTTACCTGGTATTGGGAATCGGGTATGGGGTAGTTATTGGGTAAAAGTATTCATAAAGGGGAACCGGGTTCATTCAAATAGACGGGTACTCGGGTCCCCGGTCCCCGGTCGTCATCCCTATATCGGGGAAACAAAAATTCATTCACAGAGAAGCGCACTTAATAAGTACAACGGTCGCACTTGTAACGTTTGGCACTGTGGTGGTACACTGTAGCAGCTTTAGGGGCGGGCGATCCGGTCAACCGCCTGGGGCCCCGTGCCATCCGCAATATGCGAATTTTTCAATATTCTAACCCACGATAGTTCAGTTAGAATTAAGATTATCGAATATCTGCTTAAATCATATAAATATGAAATTATTTGCGGATCTGTATAAGACGAACAAATCGTCCTCTTAGAGAAAACAACATTTTCGAGCAACTCTTATTCCTAGAGTAACATCTGTTGTACCAAGCCTAGATTTTGTGGTCTGCAATAATTTTTTGCCTTTCCTTAGAATTTAAATTTTGCTTGTAAATAATCGCATTCTACTTTCAAATACGTTTAAGAAAGATTATTGCAGTTTATATCTAGTTTAAGTTTTTAAACTCTCGATATTATAATTCGATAACCATTAAACCTATGAGGTTGGTTAATATTGGTGGACTACCTATCAAATTTTTCTTAAAATAGTATGTGTAGGTATACTGATTCTATTTGACTTTATTTCATTTTTTTAGTTATAAACAGATCATATCTTGTCTTTACTTGATTCAGTTCGACTCTTTTTTATATTTGAATTATCAGTTTCAGCTGACCTACTATTTTTTTTTCTTTACTGCTATTAATTCCATTTGACTGAGTATAATAGAATATTTACTTTCGTTTTATTTTCATCACCGTTCGTCTTTTATTTTGCGTTTTCATTTTCTTATTTGACTTCATTTAATCCAATTTTTAATACAGCGTGGAAACTAAGCAGCGGATAATTTTGATACTTTCAAGACGATCCAATTTTTTCAAAAGACGTTCGGACGCGCCGATTTCGTCCTTTTTACCCTATCTAGATGCTATTTTTAACACTACAGGGTGTTTGCAAAAAGCTGGGCGAGTGATAATTTTTTGTAATACCCCAATTAGGCAAAATTGTCGAGTATGAACGTTTTTTTTAAATTAATCGCCTTGAAAATACCGAATTTATCGGTCGCTTTCCATGCTGTATAATTAATTGATAGACCGTTATTTTTTTTTCTTTAATTCGATTTCATTTAATTTATTTTTATTTTATCAATTTTTCTTTCATTCGTTACGATTTGAATTTATTTTATATTTTAATCCCTTCGATCGATCGCCATTTTTGTTTTCTCTTTCACGCGATTTGAATTGATTTTTTTTATTGCCAATCGATCGTCTTTTGTTTTTTTTTTGAAGTTATTATCATATTTCCTTTTTAACATTTAGCGATTATTTTTTTATATAATTTTTATTTTCGTCCATCATTTTTTGTTTTGTTTCTTTCTTTTTTTTTGATTTTATATGATACGATTTTTTATTTTTATCAATTGATCGGCTTTTCTTGTTTTTTTTTTCTCATTTACTCAATTTTAAACTTTTATATGTACAAATTAAATTTTTGGTTGTCATTGTTTTATATCGGTTTGATTTATTCTTAGTTTTATACATTTTTATTTTCGTCCTATCATTTTCATCCACGATCGTCTTTTGTTTTTATTTTATTAAATTCGACTATATTGGATTTTTATTTGGATTATCAATTAATCTCATACCTTCAAATAATGACACAATTTAAAAACTGAAATATATCAAATAGCAGTTACTTAAAATATTTTACCTGCTTTTTAAAATTTTTTTTAAATAGTATTTTAAACGCTTTCCCCTCCTCTAAGGTCCCCGCAGAAATTTCTCGACCGGGGCCTCGCAGCTATTAAGGCCGCCTCTGGGGGTACACTTCCCCGCTAGTGCTCATCCCTGACATAGGCAAACTAGCTGTGCGTATGATTGCCTGCACTAAAGGCGGTGAAAATTATTTTCTTTATTTTATTTAATTATAATGTTTCGCTCTTTGTTACTGCAGCGTTGCTGTTTGTATAGTGGTTGTATTCGGTGATGCGTTACATTGTGAATCATAACCGGCACTTTAACGTAAGAGATGAAATTAAATTAAATGAAGAAAACGAACAACTAATTCAAAAAAATGTAGTTAATGGAAAGAAAGATGATGCATCACCGAATACGAGGACTATAAAAACAGTAATATTATTGTTAGGAAAGGATTCAGTCATGGTCGGTGCGAAATAATGTTTCAAACCTGAATAAGAAAACAGGAAAAGGAGAAATAGATTTTGAATTCGTTTATTGATTTTTGTATGCATTACACAATAACATATACAATAATAAATAGCAACTTCGACAAAAACTGTCCAAACAACGCCCGAAACAATTTTTGTCCGAATATCGTAACGTAACGTAAACGTAACGGAATACAAATAATTCACTACGCGGGTCGGTCCAGCTGGAGGGCCGGGGGATTTCCCGACGCCGCCGCAGCCGAGGCGCGCCCCGCCTTCACTACATATATCGACCATATTAAATTGCATCTTTTTTTTGTTCATTATTTATTTATAATACATTAATAGCTTTCATTAAGCGTACGTAGCGTATGTGAGAGGAAACCATAGTAATAATAATAATATTAACGGACAAACGTACATACATAGTAAGAACGGTAACTAGAAAAATAAACCTTGTAAATATTAACAAGCAACTAACAGGAGTTTCATTTTAAAAGGTAAAGAGGATGCACAAGTTCCGGGTGGTGGAGGCAGGGGCGGCGCACGCGCCCGGATTTTCCCAAGAGGCACGCACCGCCCTGTGCCTCCGCCATCGCCTCATCAAAGTGGATTAATTTTTTATTTTATTTTTTAGTTACTCACTAAACGAGAATACTCATCCTCACTGGTACAGAAATGTCCATTCACACGAGAGCTTAACTTAGTGTTTAATAATATACAGTTGGTTATCATCAATAAATACACACGAATATATGATGTTCAGAGGACTCGTTTGGTTGGTTATGTAAGAACGTGAAGACCAATTGAGTTCTTATCATCGATACGTTACACGGAGAATTTACATAAACACGGCGCTTATTATTATTATCATTACCGTTAAGATTAGCTCGAGCGGCCGGGGAAAACTTGATTAGGCTATTTTGAAATCCGCGAAACCCCCTGTCCACGATGAGTACGGATCGGAACCACACATTTCCACAACACATCATCGCACTCAGCGCTGTTGTAAACTAATTCAGAAGTTCGCCGGAATATTCCGAAAAGGAAAGCAAATCGACCGTCACTCTCGAGAATATTCCGAATACGAACGAAAACGAATTAAAAAATAAATTACTATTTCTTTCAAACACAAATCACTCGTGCTCGATGACGTCGAAATATGTGATTCCGATCCCTAAAGATGAGTGTTTGTGCTGTCATCTTAAAAATAATAAATACTAGGAGTAAATATTAATTTAAAAAAAAACTGCGCAACATTATTATTATTATTTTTGGGAATGTCGTCGTGGTTTACCCTGAAAGCACACAGCAGCACAATTCAACCTTAATCCGAACCTGTCGGGCGCGGTCATTGAAAAATAAGGCCGTGCTTGCACGATGCTTGACGCAGTTTGCTTCGGGAGTTGCCTTGAATTGCAACTGCAACCGTGTGTTCAGAAGAGAGCTCCAAAATTCCTCTCAAGACACGGTCATAAGAAAAAAACAGAGCCATAAAAAGCAAAATCGAAGCGAAAATGAATTTTTGCGTCGTGCATTAACCAGCCTTAAAATTAAAGCGACCGCCCCCTAGTTTCTCTTTCACGTTCGATTTTTTTGATGTTTTATTTTCCGTCTGATTTTTGTAATTATTATTATTAAATTTTACACGACACAAATCTACAGTTCTCCTTCTTTTTTTTTTGTTTTAAATTCTGTAGACCATGTCGTGCATTCCTCAATATACTTCAGCAATGCAACTCGTTCGTTTTTTTCTTGCTTTAATTTCCTTAATTTCTTTTTTTTTGGAATTACTGAAGACATCGACGAATTTTGTTTTATGCGGTTACGGCCGAATCGTTTCAAGGAAAACCGACTCGCAACCATAAGTAGCGCGCCATGTCCCTTCTTTCAAGGCAACTTCCGATGAAACGAGCAGTCTTCGGAAAAAATTTCTCGATCCTTTAGAAATTTATTCACGACGAGCTACCCCACCTCATCGTCCGTTGATATCGTACCCCCGGTTAACCTCCCCTCTCTGAGGAAAAGGTTTTCGAAAATTCCGCCACAGAACAGCCCAAATGGAATTATGTAGTTCTGAAACGAGCACTTCAAACCTGCATTGAAGATGACCGTTTTCTGACTAAAATGCATACTTTCATTTGAATAACATACAGTTCGGAGATGGAATTGATTTGCTTTTTATTAAATTTTATGATGAATCATTGAGTATCTTGCGATTTAACATTCCAGATTATAATTTGGAAAGTTTCATTTTTATTTGAAATCGGTGCATTTGTACGTAATTCTATATCAAGGTCTGCTGGTTTGAATCATTCTGTATATACAGCTTATTTTGGGGGTTATTTCAAGTTGGAGGCGAGGACGCGACCGACGCCTAAAAAACAAACACTCTGCATTTAGTTTGTCTTTTGAAAAATGGTGCAAAACTTTCTTCCGAAATCTCGATTTCAACCGAGCCACATTTTGACAATTTCATGATAGCTCAATGACAAGAGAATGATATAAAGGGTGATCAAAAGTGTAAATACACAAGATGAACTGCGAATGCCAATGTTCGGTAAAACAGATGTTAAAGAAGGCGTAGACGCGCTTGTTTTTAATTTTATTTTTATTCAAATCGTTATTTTTCGAAAACCTTTTTCTGTACAACGTAGATCTTCAGAGTAAGCAACAATGAGTGGACGTCTTTCATCAATAAAAGCGATTTCATTCATTCAATCATTCTTGATCGCCCTGTACACTACGATATTACTCTTAATTGCGTGGGTTTTCCTTGAATTACGACGAATTTTCTTCGAGGTGTGATTGTTTTTTTTTTTTTTTTGGAAACGGTTCGGCCCACGCCAGGTCGCCTTTACCTTTTCACCAAAGGTAAGAAATTCCCGATTTATACGTTTAAAAAAGTCCTTACAAATACGTTACGTCCCCCGCCCTGCGCCGCGACGCCTCTTCGCCGTCCCGCCGCAAGGCGGGGTAAAATTTGTGCGTTAAGTACATTTTAGAATAGTAAATTGTAAACCTAAGCCGTCCACCTACCGGAACAACACACACGCCAGCGAACCATCTAATACTTAAACTACGCGAAAAAAAAATGTATTAAAATCTCTAAGCTACTTTAAATTCTAGCTCAACGGTTAGAACACGTCTGACTTCGCGCGCGGAAACCAGTCTTCAAGTGATAGTTTGCGACGAGAGATACTCGAACCCCCATTTATAGAGGCGCGCAAAGTGTATACTCGGCTTTAGGACTACTCGTTTCTATAAAAATACCAATTTTTTATACATATATATTTTTTTTAATTTTCGGCCTACCATTTATTATTATTATCTCTGTTTCAAAAACTTGAGGAAGGGGGAGATGAAATAAAGGATTATACTGATAATAATCTTCTATTACATTTCACCTCTAAGTGCAAGTCAACAACTTGTACATTTATGCAATCCAAAAAATCACCCTCCTAATAAGAGCGAGTCGTTCGAAAATGCTTCCTGCAAGGTGTTTAATACGTATGTAACCCCTAAAGTGTATACTCGGCTTTAAAAATAGTCTTGTCTTCGCTGGTTCGAAAACATCTCGCGCTTATCTAAAAACATGTTTTTTTTTAAAAAAAAAAGTTCTAAAAGGGGATTCCGTCCGTTTGGTTTCGACACGCCGCCACCGGATCAGCGGCATGTCGCCCCTCACCGGAACAAAAATTTGTGCGTTATAGTGTGTCCCAGACGACCCGACATAGATCGACCCTTTTCGCATCAATCGAAGAAAATCGATCGGGCAACGCCGCCCATCGCCGATTACTAACGACGACAGACGACGATTTGATGGCGGGCGACACGGTCTAATCCGAAAAATCTCGGCTGAAAAGCTAGAAGGATGAAAGGGGGGAAGAAAATTGATTTGAAAATTCGCCCAAGCTTTTTTTTTTGTAAAAACCACGCAACACTGAAGAGATTTTTAAATCGAACACCGAGAACACTTAATTAATTGATTAATTGCACATGCAACATCGAGATTATTTTCTAAAAAACGACGACACCGATAAGATCTTAAATAGTTGATTATTTTAGACATGCAGTATCTAGAATATATCTAAGTTAGATAAATTTATTCGCCGATTTCGCGCGCTACGGTGACGAAAAAACGGCGTTGACCGATCGATTTTCTTTCTCATTGTTCGACGTGATTTCATCGATGTCATGTTTTGGTTCAGATCACGGTACAGGATTTTAAGGTAATACGACGGCGTATTCGGTGCAGTAGAATGTATGTCATGCTCAAGGCATAAACTCTATTCTTTCTCGCACATTGATGTTTTGCCTTTAGCTGCCTCTCTCCTACATACACCAATCTTATCTTCGAATGCTCTGTCGGATCACCTATATTATCATGCACCGTGGTTCGGATATTTAATTATTAATTAAAGCATTTAAGTCGATTTCAAAATTGATAAGTCATATTTCGGGGGACAAGCGAGAAAGCAATCCAATCAAGTTTTCGACCGCAACGTAACGTAAAAGAGACGGTAGTTACGGCACAGCCGCCGCCGCCCGCACTTAAAAACAAACAACGTTACAATTTACTTTAGAATTTTTAAACCTAACATGCCACTTAATTAGAACAGTTTCATCAGTTCCTAAAAATAGTTTTGCATCAAGCCCCGAATAGAGATTTTTTTTTCTTCTTCCTCATTCAGCATTTGTGCACCAAGATTAATAATAAAGAGATTTATATTATTTACAATTTTTTTTTCTTCAGCAAGTTGGTTGAGTATAGAAGCGCTCGTTTACATAATTCATTAACTTTTTTTTCAGTAGTAAGTAAACGGATACATGTCGTTTTACAATAGAATATAGAAAATAATTTTACACACACACTATATAAAACTAGATTTAATTTTAAAATTACCCTAATTTTAAACATTATATATTTTGTCTCCTTATCATTAATTATACTCCAAAAAACTATTATTCATTCAATAAATATAATACATTTAGTTTTTTTTTTTTCGAATAATGCGATGAGTTTTAGTACATAATTACTTTTAGAAACGTTCACTATCACTTTGTTTTTTTGTTTTCTTCCCTCTCGGTAATTTTTTTTTCCCGCCCCGTTCGCTCGCAAATGCCCCTCCAAACCCCCCGTCCAAACTGCCTGCCCCCTCGCCGAAATCATCATTCTTTTCGAAAAAGCGCGGCGAACGAAAACTGCGACGACAACGACGACAACAGGAAACATACAGGGTGAGTAAGTAGCAGCTCACATTTAGATGTTCTATGTATTTGAAAAAAAAGAAAATCACGTGCCCGCAAGCACGACCGAAAACATGCGTGCCCCCTCCCCCCGCCCCACGAAGCACGTGCTTAAACGGCCGCCCTAAATTCTCTACACCCGTTCGCTGTTGTTCACAAGTGTTCAACAAAAAACGTATCTCTAGGATCACCATGATGGTATTCTTCAATAATTAAAAGCTAGATCTTCTCCAGCTCCAATCGAATCTCTATTTTACGAATTTTTGACTTACATGCAAGAAACGAAATGGGTTGAAATCACACCCCTAGGACTAACCAGAGGTACTTTTCTTGTTGTTTGTTCTGAACACTTGATATGTACATTGAATTAATTATTATAAAGCAAGACAACGTAAAAAGTAGACCTAGGTTAACCTCCGGCGTGCCGCAAGACAACTATTTGGCCTACGTAATTTTTTATTATTATTATTATACATATACATATATATATATATATATATATATTTTTTTAATATTGTCTCTTTCCACTTTTCATTCGTTCTTATATAAGTGATATTTCCTCGATCCGATGACAATCAATGAGTAGGGCGCGAGCGCGTGTATAACTAACCAAATAACTACAACGTCTTAACAACCACTGTTAAAATACTTTTGTTGCAAATGACTCATGGAATGGGTTGACAACCACTGTTAAGAGAGATACTTCAGTTGCGAACGACCGGTTCGGTTACTAGGGTTTACGACGACACCAAGTTACTTTATTTCT
Organism: Prosopocoilus inquinatus; assembly: GCA_036172665.1. NCBI lineage: Eukaryota > Metazoa > Arthropoda > Insecta > Coleoptera > Lucanidae > Prosopocoilus > Prosopocoilus inquinatus. The sequence goes on from CM069875.1 coordinate 36,964,240, forward strand.
AAAATAATTCTATGTGTAGCAGCACATTTTATTTATTATTTTTCATATGCGCACAGAACACTTCAGAATATCTGAAACTCTCGTGAAATATCCTGCGACGCTCGTAAACAGACCGCGACATGTTGTTGCGACCCCATCTTCAGAACCTCACATTCAGTTTTCATAATACGAGTTTCAAATAATTTGAAACGTTCTGTAACCGAAAGGACATACGACTAAAGTCGCAAGGCGATCGTCTTCTTATAAAACAGTATCAAAAAGTTTTCAGTTCAGGTAATAAACCCACGGGTTCAATTCCAGTGCTTCACGCCTGAAACCTGTGTTTACGAGGAGGGAGGGGGTGGGGGGTTCTTATTATCACCCCCGGTAGTGGTGAAATTGCATCATTTCTTAAAAGGGTTGCCAACATAGCGGAATTTTCTCAATATATTAAAAAAATTGATGGGAGGGAAGGGTGATTAATCGATGAGGTCGGTTTAAAATTAACCAAAAAGCTCCGTGAGATTGCCGTCTTTCATTTTCGTACACAACCATCTGATACAAACACAGAACCGCACACCGGTTATAATAATTATTACGATGAGGACTTGTTTGGGCGTTGTCTTGGTAACGTAGTACAAGGACCAATGTATAACGAATGTTCGTTCATTCGTTCGTGTATTGCGTGATCGTGACAACGCCCGAAATATCCGAATTATAGTTTTTTTATATATAAACGCCCACTTCATATACAGGCCTGATTCATTAGGTGGGAGAACACCCCGACTTAAAAATTGCAGCACAGAAATTCACCATTTTAAGTTATCTTTCCGTACTTATTAATAAGCGGAGCGCATAGATCTTCACGGCTGAACAGCGAAACGCTTGCGGCGCCCGCAGTCCCCAGAAACTGGATGATACCCTGAGATCTGATATTCCCACGTGATGACTCAGGCCTGTTATTGAAGACGGCGTTGTACTGAGACATCAAACGCAATCGACAGGGATTTTTTTTTTCCTTTTAAAGATAGGCGAAAATATTTTAGCTTTTGCGCTACAACACGCATTTGAAAATGTTTTTTTTTTAAGTTTTAACTAAATGTTTCTTTTTCACTGTGAAAATCTTTTTGCCTGGACGCTTAACGCGTCGGTTTCTTGAACGGTTTAATTAATCAAATAATTAATTAATATTCCCTACGTTTTAGGAAAATTCTTCGAATGTACAGAAGTTTCAAATTGTTAAAAACTCGTCTGGTCTAACTTCTAACTATTTGAAACGTCCTGTACGGCGCCGGCGGCGTTTCACCTTCTCGTACCTTTGGATTTTTCGATGTACATCCGTGCACATAAAAAACGGGACACTTAAAGCTAAAAACTATAGGAATTGACCCATTTTATACGCTTGCGACTGTACAAAAAGTAATTCGATTTTTGACTCGTCATCAGGCCCCCCTTGAATGTCATGGGGGTTTCAAGCCAAGCACATTTCGCTAGTTACTTACACACACGCCCTCTCCCTTACACATACGCAAAATTAAGAATTTAGAGCCTGTTTCTCAATTGAGGTTTAACTTTAAACTTCGTTTTATTCCTATGGAAACAATTGTTATTACAATTGTTACCATGGGAGTAAAGTGAAGCTTAAAGTTAAACCGAGATGGAAAAACTGGGTCTAAACAAGAAAAAAAAAAAAAGAAAACGCGATAATTTTCGTATTGCTTCCCATTTATTAGTATTACAATATGTACTTATTAAGTAGCTTCGCCGAATGATTTTGTTTAGCTTTTTTTAAAACAAGGAACGCAATGTTGGACTTGGTGTTTTTTTTTTGTTCTTCTGAATGCGACTTTATATTCACTACACCTATTTTAATGTATTAAAAAGTTTCAGTTGCTTGCGCAAAATGAAAAACTTTTCAACAAGGCCTATCGGCCCTGAGGAAGAGGTCGGGTCCGAAACGAACCCGATTCGAAGACAATGCTCCCTGGATGCATTGATGTACTAAGAAGTACTCATTACAAGTTGTATCGCCCCCTTTCTGCGACTTGGTCGGAGATCCGATTAGATCGCAGGACGGGGCCGATTTCGCGTCGTCAAAACGAGAATCGCCCTTCCGGTTCACTTTTCGGCGACTTTCGTCTCGACGATGGTTAACGGAAATTGAATATCGAGAACCAGCGATGCTACGAGCTTCTAAAAAAAAGATTATAAAACCTCCTTCCCATCTTAACATTAAGCAATACCTTTAATCTTCAGATTAAGAGTTAAAACTACACCTGAGAGAGCGGAACTTCAAGTGGATCCACACTTGAACATTTGAACCCGAACGAACCCAGAATTCGACAATTTCCGAGCCGATTAGAATGCGCAAACGTTCAGAACAGCGAATCTTCCGAAAGCAACGAGCTTTTGCTGATTTGCTGGTTCGCGCATACTTGGTTTGTCCTGTTCGTTTTGGCTAAAATGTTCAAGTCTGGACCCACTTTTAAGCTTACGCAAATGCACGTTTAGTATAATTTTTACAAACTCGGAGCAGCGTTGTCGCGAGCGAAGCTCCCACGACGTCATCCGAAGGGGTCGTTTGTGCGTACGACCGAATTAAAAAAAAAACATTTGCAACAGCGAAACTTGACCGGCCCGATGACGTCGCCGAAATTTCGAAACCGCGCGAAAAAAAGTTTTTAAACTACGCTAAGCGGAATCACGCGGGTATTTTCGAAAGTATCTGCGTGTGAACCGGGGATGTACAGTCAACTTAAAAAGTAATGTCACCACAACAAAACGTAAATGCGTATATTAATTACCATAAGAAGTAGGCAGCCAAGTAAACATGTATAAGAAGTTAACAAGTACATATATGCTTGTTCGTCTGTTCGTTATAGCACTCAAAAGCGATTAGACAGCCCCTTAACTTTTTACTGGAGTGACAACACTTTTTGTTCTGACTGTACGTACAACCTAATTGTAGGCAGACGAGTGAGGTAGAAAGAAACTCGATTCCACGATCGAGTCCAAGCCGAACGCCTTCTTCTAGACGCACCAGAGGCTACGGAAAAGTAAATTTAGAAACGAATCTCCTCTGCTGACTAACGCGAGAAAGCCGCTATCACTCTGTTAGTCAGCTAAAAGAAGTCTGTTCCTGTCAAACTCTTTACAGAGTTTTCCGAAACTACGAAATCGAGTACAAAAAATTGTAGACGATTACAGTTTCCTGTAATCTCACTTTTTCCAAAAAGGCACCGTTCAAATATGATTTCACAGGTAACACTTAAAAAGCACTGAAACAAAGTCGTTTTTAAGCAGTACCATTTTGAGAGAAGGAAAAATTACAGAAAACTGTAATTATCTACTATTTTTCTTTTTGCTTTCAACTCCAACTGGCTTATTGTAAGTTGTTTTAGAAGAAGAAGAAAATGCATCGCGTAAACATCAAGTTTCATTATTGAGGATTGTGAAACTAACCCGATTCGATCGTGGAACGCTTTGAATACTGTCCTGTCGCCAATTGAAACCAACTGGATTTTCAGCCATCTTTCATCTATTGCCGTTTTATTTACTTTTTTCTTTTAATTTCGACGTAGTAACATCCAAGCATAATTTCGAGAGAGTTAAACTCGATTGAATACGTTCGAAGTTGGTTTTACGATTAAAGATCTCTCCTCATCTTTACAGAACGACTTTAATATTTCGATATTCATGTTTTAACCAACTCGACGCCCAGCTGACATTAAGGGGTTCGGCACACCAACGCGAGACGTCAGAAGCGAGAGCCGACGCGAGAATGAAGTATTTATACTTTACCACATCCCGCGTCATTCCTTCTCTCGCTCGCTTCGTCCCGCACTTCGGTGTGCGGAACCCTTAACGTTGATTAGAAAGTTCGATTTTGCTTTCGATCAAAAACTAATTCTTTTTTGGCGTTCGATCCCAACGGAGAGAGAACTGCTTTTTAGATCGGGTTTACACTTTAATAAAATGACATTTAGCTAATAGAAAGGCCAAGTTAAAAGTTTGAATGCCTCTGAATTTAATCTGATGGAAAATCGACTTTTAGATTCGTTTGAAAATCTTATCGTCGACTTTTTCTGTTACACCTCGAGGTATTCTAACGCGATTCGATTCGATTAAGTAGTTCGGCCTTCTTGAATCCAAAATTTGATTGAGTCGGTGCATTTTGAATCTTTGGAGTCGATTTCGTTCGTTTCGTTGGTGGAAATGGAACGTCTGTGTTCAAGAAATCCAGTCGATTCCGATTTTCGATTACAATTTTTGATTTACTGTCGCCAAATTCGACTAAGCAGCCACATTTGTTTTAAGGCGGATTTTTTTGAAGTCTTTTTCCAGACAGTTAGAAATCGCACAATTGCTGAACGTTTCACCATCGGCTGATAGCTTCATCAGAACTAGACTATCACTGAGAGCGCGCGTTTTTTAAACCGTTTTTACAAAGATGCAAAAGAATTTCCGTCGCACTTTAAAATTCACTTTCTTTAAGTTTTGCTTTTGTATCCGTTAACTGTTAAAAGCCTATTATTCAAAGTGAATATGTTTTTAATGTCTTCATCGACAGAACATGCCTAGTTGAATCACCCTGTACACGATTCTTTTTTGGTGGTTTACAAATAACATTCGAGACATTTTTAAAGCGAACGCGAAAATGTTTTGGGTGAAGCATCATCGATATTTTTACGCCGCTCTTAAACTGCAGATTCCACCTTGAAGGAGGTATCAAAGGACTTCGTGTTCGTGTTATTATTGTCGAAATTGAAAACAACCGGAGTCATAAACTTTAGTGGATTTTCGGTTTTTATTTTATTTTCTTTTTATTTTTGTGTTTGTCTCGATTCGTTCTTTTACTCCTCCGAGGTTAGTTATTGCTAATATATGCGAGTACGTACATTCAAATCCAACGACTTTTCTTTTGGGGTAGTTATACTAATCGGTTGTATCGATTGCATTAATAAAAATCTAACGGCAGTTCTTCAGCCTACAGTTATCCTCCGCATCAAGGTCACTCGCTGAGAAGTCATCAAACTCATCTAGTGAGTTTATTATATTAATGTAAACTGGATGTCGTCGAAATAAATTTTACTATAAGCAAGTTCTGGTTTGAGAATCGCAAGTTGCCGACCTAACCAACTGAAGTTTTTTTTTTCTTTTTTTGATTTTTGCACACGTCGCTCAGCTTAATAAAGCAGATGAACAGGTCGGCTTTTTGCTAAAATCGTTTCTGCTTTACTCCCCCGGTATTCCAATCAGCCGGAAAGTACGAAATACCTCCGATATTTTCTGCTCGCCGTTTTTGATACGCCTCTGGAACAATCGCAGAGAAATCACCGGGGCTCTAACATATGACTTAGCTCTGAATTAAGACAGATAAAAAGTGGCCGTTATTTCCCGGCGGTGTTCCAAAATTCCGACTCTTCCGAAACTACAATCGAAAGCAAGAAAAAACTAGACACGATTACAGTTTCCTGTAATTTTTCTTTTCTCGAAATGGCACTGTGTAAATATTACTTCACAGGTGTGACACTCAGTGCTTTCGATTGGACTAAGTGTATCTTTATCTCGTTTCAACCTCATGGATTAAAATGAGATGAAGATACAATCAATACACATAGTGCATGCCAATCGAAACTCGCACTTGAAACGTTTCAGATTTGACAAGCTCTAAAGTTCTTTTTGTTAAATCTGCGAAGTCGTTTTTAAACAGTACCATTTCGGAGAAAGAAATTACAGGAAACTGTAATTGTCTGCTACTTTGTTCTTGCTTTCGATCGTAACTGGCTTCTAAGTCGTTTCAATCTACTCATCGAATTGTTAAAGTCTTTATTTTCTGCTTTATTGTTTTGAATTTGTATTGAAGTGTCGTTTACAGTTGTAATCCGATCATAACCTAATCATTAGCATCCCCCATTCTCCGAACACACGGATCTCTTCCTGCATCCCCTTTTCCTTTTTGCCGGTTTTTGTTTTGATTTTGTATCGCAGTGTCGTCGTTGTTACTTGTTACTCCCTGAAATGTTGCTTGTATTTTTTGCTTCTCGCGAGCTTTAGATATCTTGCGGGGTGATCTTCACCATCCCCAAGTGTCCGAATGCACAGACCACTTTTAGCAAATTGAGTTTTGCATACGAACTGCGTTGCCCAATCACACTAAAAATGTTGTGTCCACTACACATTCGAGTCCTAACTACGGACAGGACTCATCTCCACGTCTCTTCCCCCATTTTTTTTTTAAGTACAGCAATTTTGAAGACGTAATTCTCTCAAATGTCGAATTGTTTATTGCTTAAAATGCATTTAAAGCGTGCTGCTGCCCTCGGCCTTTGCTTTCCACAGGAACAATTTACTTCCGCCACTTAATTTCATAGTAGGTACGACTGGCTTATTCTTCGTGAAGGTTTGCATTTCCGCCGCATACCTTCGTGGCCTTGGCCGGTGATCGAGCTGTCAAGTTGGGTTATTCCCCGGCGTAAAAATTCTTGAATTGAGTGAGTTGCCTTAACGAAACGATGGATGTTAGAGGGGAAGCTGTCCAAATGTGAACTCAATACACGGTTTTACAATTTTTCTTTTGCCTAGCAATTCCCCAAGAATTCTTCACTGTTTTTTTCTTCTTAGAAACAGTTCTTTAATTCCTCCGCTTAATGTATAGTACATACGTCAATAACGGATCATCCGATGTGTATTATTTCCACGTGAAGTTCTTTGAACCCGCGCTTTCACCTTCGTGACCTTGGTCAGTGAACAAGTTGTCAAGTCGGATATTCCCCCGCGTGAAAGTTAGAGTTATTTTAGCAAACAGCGGATATCACAGGGGAAGTCGATCTTTGTAACTTCCCTAAATTTTCACAGTTCTAATTAAAAATAGCGTTTTCCATTCACTGCCTTGAAGTACTCTAATCTCATGCAAAAATGGGGAAATTGAGTGTGCTCCAGGACAGAGAATCAAAAATGCTACGAGCGCCTTAAGAACTGTGGCGAAAATTTCGATTCCTCTGCAGCTAATAATTGTTTTTCTACTTGCGTCATCATCTTCGTGACCTTGGCTGGCGAACAACTTGTCAAATCTGTTATTCCTTTGCGTAAAAACTTCACGTTAGAGTTATTTACTTAGTGAAACAGCGGGTAATAGAGGGGAAGCTATCAAAATGTGAGGTCTGTTTTGTAATTCCCCCAAATGTTCACGGTTCTAATTTAATAGTGTTTTGTAATTCCCCCAAATTTTCATGGTTCTAATTTAATAGTGTTTTCCACTGACTGCTTTAGAGCATTCTAATCTCATGTAATAATGAGGGAATTGAGAGTGCTCTAGGACAGTGAATCAAAAATGCTATGAGACAGATGGTTTATTCCAAATTCAAGTGTTTCCCCCGAGCGCAGCATCGCGAACTGTCGTCGCAAAATTTTGATTACGATGCAGTCAATACGATCATCTTTGGATAGGTGTAACAGTCATGGGTTATTCCCCCGTAAATTTAACTATTCCCCCTGTAGTTTCTACCTCGAATGAAGCAAACAGCTTCAGGTATTGCGTTGATGTAAAGACAACATTACAAAATTTTTTTTAGAACAGTGGAATTTGTGTTATGCGTGTTACATATAGTGAGGTGTTCGACGGTGTTAGAAAAAAGACACAGTAATACTCCTCCTGGTGAAGAATAGAAGACGTTGTTGTTTTTTTTTATTTTAGATCGAACACGATTAATTTAATCTCAATGCGGTGAGTTACTAGGCCAGTTTGTGATCATTTTTTATACTTACACATACAGTTTTACGTTGACGTAAGTGTGGTTGCCTATTGTGGCATCTACTGGTCGTATACTGCCATCTGTTATTAAAAACTGGTAACAGTTTCTTTTCAAATAACAATTTACAGTATGCGCCCAACAGAGGCGACGATAGGCAACCATACTTACACATTTGACACGTCCATATAAAATACGCACAAAAAGTGGGGGCAGAACCGGCGTAGCTTGCATAAATCTACTCTTACTGTCTTGCGAAATTTCTGTAGCACTTGTTTGTGCTCTTATTAAATCTGAAGTTGGATATCTTTGAACGTTTCCTTGTTCGGCATCCACGTGCAAGCAGATTTAATAGGCTACCGCGCGAAGCAGTCTTTCCTTAAGGTGTCCAAGATTGTACATATTATAAAACTTTTCTTTATTTAAACAAATTTAGTTGTTTTTTTTTTATCTGACGTTCCTTCGAGTGTCATTGCAAACGAAAAAATATGTCACTTGCGCTGGATGGGCTTTCTGATTGTTGGAAGGGTAGGCGCCCACCAATTACGATTGTTAGTTACGCCACTGAAACGTTGCGTTACGATATGAGAGGGTCACAATAAGAGTTTTTCGTTTACAAGAGTGTGAATGGCCTTTAGATATTCCGCTGTTCAGCTTAATTGTTGCTCCAGTACGTTATTATTTTGGTCTTTTCTGAGTCGCGAGAGATGTTTTTTTTTTTTTTTTAAGTGTTCATAAAGAGAAGACGATAGAGATTCGGCTTATTAAATGAGAATTTTGCGAGTATTCCCCAACGCACATTTCGAATGAACCCCCACGCAAATACACTTGGATGACAGTGACGTTCGGGGTCAAACAGAAATATTATTTGGGCCCCAAGTTGTGGGATGATGATGGTGTCAGGTTCCCTGTAAATTCTGAGCCCAAAGAATCTTACCCCACCATCATTTCTACGCTCCTGTGCGTCCCCCGTGTGTTCTGTGCAGATTCACGCGAGATATTTTACTTATTCCCCCATAAGCGCGTTAGATGTTCAGTTTCTGAGTTACTAGTCTCTTGGAAGACTTGTCACATCAACCGTACAACAAACGTGTACAGCTGATTAATTAAGTATAATAAATTTCATCATTTCTCATTCTCAGTTTTCTTCCCCATATACACACGCTCATGCACCTTTGAAGTTATTATTATCTTTACTGAGAATTTATTTGTATGTTTATTTTTCGCTAAAGGATTTTTTTTTTGGAAATTCAAAAGCACTTAACACTAACTGGACCCTTTTGACTAGCTTCCTCGAAAGCTCTCCTTGTTTACGCGATACGTGATAGTGAAGTACGTCGTTTTGGAAATCCAAGAAGTAAACATGGGGGGAGGGGGAGGTACTCTGACGGGTGGACGGAAGATTTCTGCTAGCTACCGAAACGCGGGGAGGACGAGATTCGTTTGGTGGTGGTTTCAAGCGGGGCCGGTGGAAAACAAACGCGCGCCCAAAACCGGGGGCATTTGGTGAGGTGATGGTGATGGATATGTGGAAGAAAATTGTTTCTGTCGCATTCTAAATAGTACCGACTGATATTTTTTTTTTACAAATTATTGTGTTAAATTGTATGAATTCGTAGAGATAATGAGATCGCATTCGGGCGATATTAGAAAAGTTCAAGCAAATTGTGGATGAAAAAAAGAGAGAGAACGAAAAGATTTTACATCTCCCGAAACACGACTTTGTTAAACTTTGCAATCCATCCACAATTTCTTGCACCAATGTTTCTGTCTCCATCTGAATGATGGTAGACCGACATTTGCCAATTTTGTTTCAAATTGTGCGTGAATTCGTAAGGTCATCGTTTTTAGAGATGAGGGGGTGGGGTGGGAAATCTTTAGGGCAAAGTCCAAGCAAATTATGGATGGAAAAAGAGAGAGAACGAAAAGATTTTACATCTTCCGAAACACGACTTTGTTGTTAAACTTTACAATCCATCCATAATTTCTTGCACCAATGTTTCTGTCTCATTCTGAATGATGGTCGACCGATGGTGGTGGGGTAGGAAGGCGTTAGGGCGAAGTTCAAGCAAATTGTGGATGGAAGAAGAAAGAGAGAACGAAAAGGTTTTACATCTTCCGAAACACGACTTTGCACAACTTCTCAATCCCTCCACAATTTGCTTGCACAATTGTTTTCGTCTCAGTCCGAATGGTCGACCAATATTTGCCAGTTTTGTTTCAAATTGCGTGTGAACTCAAAAGATCGGCGTTTTTAAAGAAGGGGTTGGGAGGCGTTGGGGCAAAGTCCAAGCAAATTGTGGATGGAAAAAGAGAGAATGAAAAGATTTTAAATCTTTAAAAGCACCACTTTGCCCAACTTCTCGATCCATCCACAATTTGTTTGCACAATTGTTGCTGTTTGTGTTTCCTTCTATCTCAATCTGAATGGTCGAACGCTATTTCCCAATTTCGTTTCAAACTGTGTGAATTTGTAAGACAAGGGTTTGTTGAGGTGAGGTGGTGTGACGTTTAGAACCAACCAAATTATCTGTCCTCACACTTTCGCTTTGGTCTGTTTTGTTTCGAGAACTGCTCTGTTTTTGTTTTTTTATTACGTAGTCTCGTGGTTCGAAAATTTCAAATTCGTTGAAAAACGGGAGGAACATTTTCGTGTTTAATTTATAGCGAAACAGCGACGTTCACTTCGAAAAGCAGAAAGAATTTTTAAGCTTGATTATCATCGAAAAGTGAAACCGATTTTCGGTGGAATTTTTTTTTGCAAACGTCCTTAGTTCGGCTCTGGCAAAAATGTTTGCATTTGATAAAGAACTGACGCCCCCACTCGTGATGTTTTGTTATCATTTTGGACAGCCCGCTGCTTTGTATTTACCTGATTCAGGGCGTTTAGGAAAAAATTATTGTCATCACAATGCCAAAAAGCTTCATTTGTACTTTTCTCTATCTAACAACACACGGGGGAATAAGTTTGGAGTTCTCCGTGTCCGGCGTAATTGCTTATATCCATTACAAATTCCTAATAGTATCTTATGCTTACATTTAAAGAGATGATAGTATATGTTAGATCAAACATTCCCCTCGCCTGGAGGAGGTGTTTGGAAAGGCAGGGGAATACATTTGGAAATGTTTTATCGTCTTTCTGTGTTTGTATTTGGGGGGAATGTATTTACCACAATACGGGGGAATTTCTACACCATTTTTTTGTTTGAGTTAGATTTAGGTTTCACATTATTAATTGCTCTTAATATAACTGATAAATTCAATACCGAGATAATAAATTTAGAACTGCTGGTATTGCATTGTCACTTTATTCTGTAATACATATTAAATAGCAGTCTCTGCGTTCCTTTCACGTTATTAGATTTTAGCCAATGAAAACCTAAGATCTTTTAGAATCTTTTAAGAAACATCGAAATCTAAGGGGGAATAAGTTTAGAACTCTCCCTTATCTGAAGTCGGCCGTTAACCGAAGAAAGTTGCATAATTTTTTTCTATTTTAGAACTAATTTAGAGGTACCATTCAACTTTGCACTCTTTAATACGTTCTCAAGAAGGGGAAATAGAGTTTTGCACCTTACTTTCAGCGAATGAAAGAAATCAGAAAAATTCATAGCATCTTCCTTAATTGTTTCTGCGTTCAGGTAGTTTGATTCGAAACGTTCTGCAATCGTGACTGGTGAAAATAATATCAAAGACCAAGATAATCAAAAATGTGTCGCTTTCTTACAAATTACTCTTTGCAACTTCTCGCGTTGATGTGACACACTGAAAAGTACTCTGTCTCAGGGGGAATAAATTTAGAACTTGTTTTAATGTTAGGTTGTAAGCGGGACTATTCCTACAAAATTTAAGAGCGTGGACCTTGTTCGAAAACAAGCCGCTTACGAAGCCCTCCTTGCAACGACTGGATACACTGATGTAATATACCAAAAAGCACTGATTCTGAGTGTCTAAGGGGGGGGGGGGTGAATTTAGAACTTGCTTTAATTCAAGTTATGAGTGAGATATTCGCTCAACATCGAAAGTCGTCGTTCCCGTTCAAGTTGCAACTTCAAAAACCGACCGCTTTTTAAAAAAAAAAACTTCTTTGCAGTGATCGCGGAAACTTCCCCCCGATGTAATATCGAACAGTACCGAGTGTTTAAGAAGGAATAAATTTAGAATTTGCTTCAGTTAATGTTATGAGTGAGATATTTGTTCAACATTCAAAATCGACCGCTGTTTTCTTTTTCAGAAAGAAAACTCTTTGTAGTGACCGGTATAGTGAAGTTCCCTGCCGATGTAATACTGAAAAGCACTCGGTGTCTAGGGAGGAAGAAATTTAGAACTGTTTCAATGTAGGTCGTAAACTTCAAAGACGTGGCTCTCGTTGAAGTTGCAAGATAAATCGAAAACGGACCGCTGTTTCACAAAAAGCACTGACTCTGAGTGTCTAAGGGGGAATAAATTTAGAACCTGTTTCAATTGAAATTATGAGTGAGATTTCGCTCGACATTCAAAGACGTCGCGCTCTCGTTCCAGTTGCAACTTCATGTTTAACAAAGCTTTCCGAGAATACTTCCTCCTGATGTATATGTAATACGCCGAAAAGCACTGAGTGTTTAAGGGGGAGGAAATTTAGAACTTTCTTCAATTAAAATTATGAGTTATTCGTTCGAGTTTTTAGTTCAAAATTGAAAGAAGTGGCTCTCGTTCCAGTTACTACTTCAGAAATGGGTCGCTGTTTTATAAAGTCTACCCTGAAAAGCTTGCCGTTGACGTTCTATCATAAATCACTCAGCGTCTAAGGGGGAATAAATTTAGAACTTGCTTCAATTAAAGTTGTGAGTTGGATATACCTTCAAAATTCAACGACGTGGCTCTCACTCAGCGTCTAAGGCGGAATAAATTTAGAACTTGCTTCAATTAAACTTGTGAGTTGAATCTACTTTCAAAATTCGACGACGTGACGTGACTCTCGATAGTGACTCTCAAATGTAAGATCGAAAGAGCTTTCTGATCAAGCATTCTGTTGATGTCTGCTGTTATAAAATTGGATTTCGAAGAAGTGAGTGAGTGGGTGAGCAATACTTATTATGGTTTGTTTCTTCTTTACGTTTGCTGCTCGACGAAAACGAAGTTAAATTTCTCAAATTTCCATTTTTACAGTTCATTGGATTGGATTCATGATCATTTCTTATTTTCTTCATTTTCGGGTGGAATACTTTTGAATAAATCTTGCTGTTGGAGATGTATTACGTTTTCTCCTCGTACGTTTAGATTTGTTTCGCATTGTGCAAGTTCCGAATTTACGCGAAGTTGGATGGCAAGAGGATAAAATTTATTATCTACATGTAATTATTTAATTTCAAACAGGATGTTTTGCCTTTCTGTTCCATTTGTAAGATCTAAAGTTGCAGTTCGTTGGGAATTCGCATAATTATTTCATCAGCCAATACACGTTTGAAGAAGTTAAAGTGCCAGCGATTATGTCTGAACAATCAGGTAATCTCATTCTCATTCGCCTTTGTACAGTATAATGAAAGAGAGATCACGTGATTTTCAATCATTATTGCTCGCTCTGTATAAATCGCTTGTCTGCACGTTTTCATTTTTCCCCGTGTCTTGATGAGGAGAAATTGGTTTATCAGAATCTCGCCTTGTTTTTTCGCACAGCTTTGGGGGGAGAAGGTTGTACGAAAAAGCAAAACCAAGTCTTGCAGCGTTTTCGATTCACTGCCTCCAGAGCACTCTTCTTGGAATCTTTTATTATCTAGCTCAGTGAATCGAAAGCGCCGTTTGTTGTTAATCGCGCGCAGCTACGTTCGAAAATATTTCCGCGGCCCTTGAACTCTTTTTTTTTGTCTTTTTTTGTATTTTTTTGCATCGATCGCCACAAACACGATCTAATAATTACTCTGTCGAGTATTTGCATCACTGTTTCAACACCTCTCGGTGCATTATTGTTATCGTTGGTGGCTTCGGCAAATTGCAGACGATCCGGAAGGTTTTTCCTTCACCTTCACGCTTTAGTTTTATCTTTTTTTCCTTTTCTAATATCGATCGCCTAAAATTTGCCGGAGTCTAGTTATCATACTTCGGCGGTCCCCGTCGCCACGGACGCGGGGACTCCCCGGAACATCGACGGGTGAGCGGATAAGAACAAAACTGCGGAACAAAATTATTAATTACACTCGCCGCTCTTTTTTACCCGTCCCTGCTGCACACACAACGGAATAAGGAATGCTGAAATTATATTAAGTTAACATCAAAATCAACAAATGAATGTATGTTGTTAAAATTGTATTTATATATATGAAAAATAGGAAAATGCTCCCATCCCGATTCCGAAACTAAAAAGCGAATCTGTTTGATTCAAATAATGGTCCCGCTAATTAGTTACACCTCTCCGAAAAGCAAAATTGATTTTTCGATTTTTTTTGTCTTTTTATTTTTTTTTTTGTCTGGCAATCTCTCGCGCCGATTTTTTTTTTTAATATGATCGTCAAGGTAAGACGAGAGCGCACATTTAAAAGGGTTTTGGCAAACCGTCTCTATAAGCTTATGGACGATGAATTTAATTTTCACATTTGAAAGTGTCCCACGTTTCGCGTGGGAAGTTGTATTTTGTGCGCGTTTTCAAGAAGATTCTTACTCAGAGTTTGGAAGCCAAAAGTTAGCTTCGAAGAAAAACTTCCAAACTCTTTTGTACTGAGTCCGTCCGATGTTTTTTTTTTAATTATTATTTTTTTATTTTTATTTATTGGTTTGTCTCTGCCGTAGTTATTTATCTAGTGAACACGTTGAATTAATATTTCATTTAATTGATTGACACTAACATTCTCTTGCTTTTTAATTTAACAGTGGTGCTCGACTGAGAGTGTACTTGCAAAGTCCTTTTATCCCAGTCATTCTCTGCCCCCGCTTTATTCACGGGAAGCGCAGAGATTTTATTCTTATTTCCGCGAATAAGCGATATTATTTCTTAATGGTTCGTAAATAATAATTACAAGTACGTTATTATCATATTTAGCCAAGTCGACTTCGTCTTGACAACTTAAGGGCTAAGGGAAAAAAAGCAACTGCACATCGGCGGTAATACGCGGCGAAGGAGCCTCCTTCTTTCTTTCCTGAGTGTACACGGGCGTCTTCGAAAATTCCCGGAGCTTTTGCAAAAAAAAAGAAAAAAAAATTACAGAGCTTCGAACCTTTTTGCGCTTAGTCCCCCCTGCTTTTGGAAGACTTAATTTCGTTTTTCTAAACATTAAGGATTTCAATTTTGTTCCGATTCGCTTTGTACAAACGACCTTTAGATTAACCTAATTTGTCTGCCGATATTTCGTCGGTGGATTAACTTTAAACTTCGGTTTGTTCTCATGTCTACAACAATTGTTACACAAACCGAACGGTTCAAAGTTAGTTCACCGACCCTTAAAACAGATGTTAAATTTTAAGAGAGCACTTCGAAAAATTTCGGGGCGTGCAAATACAGAGAGATCAAGAGTGATGGGATGTTACTTAACACCAGCGATCTCTCGACCGTTCGTATTTACCGTTCACGAATGCGAATAAATGAGAGGTTGATTTACTTAAAAAAATATTTCGCCGGATCAACTTTGAATGACGTTATTTTACTTATTTATTTATTTTTAAAACGCACAGTAACTTCAATTGTTCAGAAAAAAATTAATAAAAACATCTCGTTAGGACCTAAGCCCGTATCTTGTAGCAAATTTGTTGTTGTTACCAGATTGATACACTAACGAATTATGATTGTGTAATACAGAAGATTTGGCAACAGATTTGTGTGATCACTACAGATCGGAATCATATATATTTTGACGTCATCGCACACCATGTTGTTATGCGTAAGACAAATTTGGAAGTCTGACCACTCTCCAGAACATTCTTAAAAGAATTGCGCAATGAATGTGATTTAAAAATAAATTTCCGTAAGTTTCAACAGGTCACTCGTCCTTGTTGAGTCGAAATATGCGATTTCGATCTCTAGTGATCACCTGAACCGCCACTGTAACCAGTTTTATCCATCTTTCTTTTTGCATTTTTTAATATTTTTAGTTTGTTTCTCAATTAACTAATAATTCAAACATAAATCATGACACCGCAGGCTTTAAATAATTAAACCGGGCAATAAATTCATAAGGACGTTGTCAATTAACGGTTGATGTATTTAATTCGTCGCTGTTGAAAACTTCGGAGCTTCTTAACTTTTTATTTATTTTTTTTTTGGTGTGTGTGTGTGTGTCTTCTAAAATATACGCAGTTCTCATCCGGTTTTTTTTAAAATTATTTTCTGAAGATTCGCGTCTTTCAAATTCGCGGTGCGGCCCCTGTTCAGTTGCTTTTCCCCCCAACAATTGATGTTTCCATTCAAGCAAAGAATACGTGCTTAGGCGTAGGGGGGAATTAAACATTTAAACGTGCAGAAAAGGTGCAAAAAGGGATGATCTCTAAACGCCCCGCCAAAAATATTTTAACCGAGTCGTACGAGAAATAAAGGAGTTTTCCCAGTTTTCGATTCCGCGCCGGTTAAAAAGACGACGACTAAGGCCACAAAATGTACTATTTTAGTTTCGGATCAGACTTATTATTGTTTACACGCAAAAGGTGTCTTCGTCGTTTATTTTCAAACAATCGTCCGAATCTATTAGATTCACTAAAGGGCGTATGATGACTCCGTCAACACGATGATTGATGCTTTTGCACAACACCTAAAACGAACTGATCGGCTACTTTTTTTTTGGGAGAGAAAGAAAAACCGGCTACCGAATCAAGAAAACTCTGTGTGGCTGGGACGAACTGAATCGGAAGTGAACTTGTTTAGAATATGCGTTTTAAAACCGCGCGCGGAACTTGTACTTCCCCGCGCGTTTAAAATCTTCTTCAACAAAACACGTGCATTTTACGATTATTATTTTTTTCCCCGGGTGAGTTCATGGCAGAGGCCCACAACAGTGGTGGTGTGGTTGGTTCCAAAGAAGGTTTCAGTCTCTGCTGTTGCACATTTAACACTTATTTAACAACGAAAACAGAGAGAGTCTTTTGCTTTTTAAACAACACTGAACACTAAACACTGAACGGTTAATTTAATAGTCTCTTCTCGGTGGGATCGGGATTGTTATTATTATTATTATCATTACCATCAACCTTATGCCCATTTATAGGAACGATTGCTCTTTCTCAATTTTTGTTAATGTGCTGATAGACTGTTCACAAAACTCACAATGTCTTCGGTACGCACGTTATCAGTTTGTGGATCATCTGCTTGGCTATGAGTAAATAACAAACAACGACTAACGAAACACTTATCTACTTGGGGGGGGGGGGTGCGGAATCGAAAACCGGGGCGGCGAGAGAACCTCGCCCCCCGAAGAAAGCCGCCATCCGAAACGCGTCGCCGCGTCGTCGGTGGCTTGCGTTGTAAAAAGAAAAAAAAACTGAAGCCCGCCCCGAAACGTCCAGCCTCTTGGAGCCGATGGGACGACGCGTTCGTCTTCGACTCCAAGAAGAAGGACTGCGCCTGAGACTCCTCGCGATGAGCAGAAGACTTTCCCTTCGCGAGACATCACAGGCCCCACCCAATTTTTTTTCTTCTTACAACTCAGAAACCGACCTGTATTCACTATTCACAATTTTTTCTGGAGGGTGCGTTTCAAATTAAAAAAAAAAAATTAAAAAAAAAAAATTAAAAAAAATCAAAATCAAACAACAATCAAAAATAAATGTATGGCGAACCGAAACATACCCGCAAAACCTGTTAAAAAGAGGTTACAGTTTGGAGTATGAGGAGCGGGATTTAGCTGCTCCCCAACTTCAAACCTGGCCTGTCTTTTTAATAGGCGTTGGTCGAATTGCAGCGGTTTTAGTTCCATTCTTCATTTCTTGTTTAAACACGGAGGAACCATTTCTGTATTTTCATTGGTGCTGCAAAAACTGCTAAAAACTCATCCTAGTAGTATTACATTTTACAATTTATTATTCAACCGTCAGATGTATTCAGGTTGCCATTTTATTTTCGTTAAAATTACCTGGTTTCCCCCGGTTGACTTTTTGTCAAAAAAAAAAGTAAACAAAGTTTCACTAACTTTTCTGAATTTTACCTGTTTCAAATATTGTCCATTTCTTCCTGATTTCAGAACAGAAATATAAAATAGGCGTACGAAAATTAGCAATTTAATTTGTCTTAAAATTTCCACATGTATTGGTATATCTTTAGAAAGCCATTAATTTTAATAACCTGCTAATATGTCTAAAAATAAATACGGCTTTTTCAACGAAACGCCTTAACGTAGCAAATCAACGAACTTGGGAGTATGTATAGTTGCCTACACTAAAGGCGAGGACAATATTTCTGTCAAGAAATTTTTAAGTGTATAAATCCTGATTTAGTTTTAATAGTTGCCCAAAAAATTACTAATTTATTCTTTGTTAATATTCTTCTGAATTAACAGAGAAAATTAATGAATTACGTTTCAATGGATTTTAATAACACAGCCGCTTGTTTAAA
The DNA here is from genome assembly GCA_036172665.1 of Prosopocoilus inquinatus. NCBI lineage: Eukaryota > Metazoa > Arthropoda > Insecta > Coleoptera > Lucanidae > Prosopocoilus > Prosopocoilus inquinatus. Next base: position 36,982,477 of record CM069875.1, read on the forward strand.
AATAATAAATTGACGTTTTCAAAAAAAAAACAAGAAGTCTTAATGTAGGCAACCCAATGAACAGAGTCGTCCGTGCGGTTGCCTGTACCGTAAAAGCTGTACGAACAAATTCATTTTTAAACAAATAAAGTGATAAACTTTTTCTCGATCATAATTTTTTTTAACGTTCAAAATACTTTTTTGCTTTTATTTTCAAAAAAACAAATTTCTACTTTCCTTAGAGGTACAAAACTTGCTGTTGGTCGACCAAAAAATTGTTAACTTCGCGAAGGTAGCCATAATTTATTTACTTCTACAAAAAAAAAACTCTTACTGAGACTTAAAAATGTCAAATATCAGACACGATGCCTAATATTTTATTTATCTGTGGCGCTTTTACGCTTGCAAAGTTTTCGAGATGCGCAACTTTCAAACGGCGCTGCTTTTTTATCCTGACGCACTCCGGGTCAATTTTAAAGCTTGCGCAACTTTAAAAATTCCAGCGCAACTTTTAGACTTGCATGTATCTTCTAGAATACGTTGTACATTCTCGAAACTTGCATGTAACCAAAAGTCGGGCCGCTCAACAAGTCGGGAATAATATTGAGTGGCGCAATATTTTTACGATGCCCAATTCCAGGGCTCCCACTTTAGGACTTTTCATCAAAAAATATTGACTGTGACTATGTAACTTCTCGAATTTTTACAAGTTTAGGCACCTTTTCCGTAAATTCAGAACAGAAATAATAGGTGTACAAAAATTGGTAATTTATAAGTATTTTTTTTTATTATCCACGTATGACGAAGAGATTAATTGTTGAATTGCCTTTAAAAATTGTAAGCAATTAACTTTAAGAGCATGACTTCGTTTAAAACATATAGAAAATAAAATTACATTTAATATACATTTTATTTTTTGCTAAAAACATAAACTTTTTTCATTTCACTTAGATTAAGCAAATCTATTTCTTCAAAATATTTAAAATAATTTTACAATTTTAAAAAACAAATTTGTATTCAACTTTCCTTTTCTACAATTAATTTCACTGACTTTCTTATAAAACAAGCAATTCTTTGACTTTGTCCGATGAGTGGGGGGATCCTGTCTTTCCTGTGGTAGTCTAGAAAATGTGCGCAAGTCGAAAAGTTGCGGCGGGATATTCAAAATTGCTCAAGTTTTACAATCAATATCCCCAGAGTTCATTAGGTGAAACTTGCGGCAGTTTAAAGTTGCGCAACTCGAAGACTTTTTACAAACGTGAAAACACCTCGTGTCTTTCTTCGACATATCAAAAAAAAAAGAAGTAAATTATGTCGGTTTATAATCCAACATTGCGTTTCGAGTCATAAAATATCGCAGAAACAAATTTGCCAATTTTTGTTTAAGTTCTGTTATTTCTAATCCACTTTTTTTTTAATTCTTTTAAATTGCATTACATGCACCGAATTTCGTTTGGAAAGAGACTAATGTTGTTCATTCAGTATAATAAGTAATAATAATAATTAAAGTGCTTTATCTTTAACTGCGGCCACGCCAATGTCACCTACCAACAATTATTTATAATGTAGTGCCCTCCTCTGTATGTTATCCCATGTGTCCGTCGGGGCGTCGCGATTAAACAAAGTGAAACGTAAAATTTGGTTTGACCACCCTGTACATGTCATATTAAGGTTGACCACAAACTACTGGTATCACGCTAAGGTGCCTCGCCGATGAGATACACGGTGATCCGCTACCCTCAGATCAATCACAATGTGTATAATGACTTGCGCCTTAAAAATATACAGTAATACACTACCTACGCAAAACTGATGAAATATAAAACCGATACAAAGAGATCATCATGTATTGTACAGACTTATCGAAGTTAGTTTTCCCTCGCCCGAGCAACAGAACCTTTTTAAGCGTAAAAAATCATCGTCACTAGTAAACGAGTACAGATTCCATTGTTATTAATTCTCATTTGTTATTCGTAACCAGTATCTGATCGTTACCTTCCTGCTGTTGCTGCGACTGATGTTGCTTCTGCGTGGTGTTCGCGGGGTTTCGCCTCGCCGACTTGGATCGTATCTGCCCGGCCAACAGGGGGTTGATGGCGTACAACCAATCGTGCACCTCCTTCTCGTGCAACGTCTGGAGCAAGTAGCCCCTGTGCTTGCTGACGACGCTGAACGTGTTGGGCAGCCTCACCATCGCCAGTTGGTCTTCAGAGTATTCTACTTGAGCTGTGGCCAAATTGATGAGGGCCCTTTCCACCGGGTCCTTCTCGTCGCGGAAAATGAAGACGTATGGGCGACGCACGGCCTTGAAGACACGCGAAAATTAATAATAAATAATCTGCGGAGGGATGATCTTAAATTAAAGAAACTTACCACCCATCGCTTTTTCCATCCGTGGGTTTTGTGTTCGAGAACGTTAAGGTAGCCCTTGCGAGCGACGACGGGTGAAATGCGTATCTCTTCCATGTCGGGGACGTACAGGACCAATTCGGGATCCCTCGGTCCGGGTGGGGAAGCAGGCGCAGGCGGGAACGGGGCGCATTCCCCTGGCAACGCAGCTCTTTCCGGGGAGCACAACTCTATCGATCCGCCCGACACCATACTGGACAACATGCTCGTGCTCATGTCCGTTATGTCGTCAGAAGGACTGGCGACGTCGCTCTCCTTCACATTCGCGCTGTCTCTACCCTTGCCCTGAATCAAGCGGATGCATCTGGTTAACAGCGCCCTTTCGCGCTCGGTGTATTCACACGATTCCAGGTTGACGATGGCGTTTATATTGTTGTTTTTGGCCACCATGTTGCACACCTCTTTCTCGCTCTTCGTGTACTCCAGATAGGACTTGTTGTAGCTGATCGAACGGTCCAGGCCCAGGCGTTCGCGGAGGAGCAGGGTGTGTCTCACCCGCTCGACCTCTTCCAATCTCGTCAGCTTCTCCAATTCCCACTGGTGGTCGAAAATCAGGGAGTCTCCGCGTGGTCGCCATCCGTGCAGATTTTCCTCGCCCCGTACGTACGTCGAACTCGTGTCCAAAACTCGCCGTTGGCGTCTCTGGACACCTGCAACAGATCAAAGGCAACCGGTCAAACGACAACAAGTTGGAAGAAGTTGCTGGTAATATTCATCGGAAGCCCTGTTGCTTTCTTGGACGAATCGGGAGCGACTGGGATCTCATCGCCGGCCGCCCCCAATAAATACCTCGCCGTTGCTAGGTAAAAACTCAAAATAGTTCTACCCCGGCGTAACCATGGCAATTGAAATGCGAGCTTCGTTACCCAACATTACCGGGGATACGTTACCATGGCGATGACAGGAAACGTGGGCAGACGAGATGCCGCAGCTCCAAAGAAATTCTGCGTGTTCGGAGACCTATTCAAAATTCACAAGGACAAAGAACTTCTTACCACCGACATGCAGTGCGAAGAGAAATTTCAACCTCCGTCGTTTTCTTGGGCGAGCGAGAACATTGAGGCGTCAACTGTTGCAGACGGGCATCCGCCTAGAAACGACGCAGATCGAAAACTGAGTGGGAGCGGCGTCGATGCTGAACTGGCGGACGGGGGTGGGTGGAAAATTTCCAGAACAACTTGCGCAGGGGCAGACGGGAGGAGATATTGATTTGAACGAATTCTAACTGCGTAGTTGAGGAGGTCACGTGCGCAGTGTTAATAATAAATTTTATTAACACCTATTTTTGGTTGAATTAATTAGCAGATGAAAAACGCGCATGTTGATGAGAGCTTTCGGAAAAGATTTTGTTAAATTCATCTTGAAACTGGATTTGGAGGGTGAGATAATACGTAGAACCATTTAAATTATTGATTGTGAAGAAAGAACTGACCTTGTTGCTAAATAACAAAAAATCTTTTATCATAAATCAGAAGTCATCAACAATTTGTCGTGATTTTTGTTGTCTGAAAAATTCGAACAGAATAAGAGAAGGCGACGTGAAAATATTTCATAGGATGAGTCGGGATGGAAATCGTCGTTCCAAATTCTTTTAAGAAATAGCTTAGGGGGTCGAATATTGAAAATTGCAGATTGTAAAGAAGGAGAAAAAGAAGAAAATGCTGTCGCGTTATGTAACTGGTTTATCACAAGTGCGCGTGCTATAGAGGAAATTTGGGTGTCGACTTTTACCACGTCATGATTTTCGTTGCTCTTAGGTTGGGCTGCATAGAAGATTTAAGCCAAGGATTAAATTTAATCCTAAGTTAAATTGCTGCACTGTTGATTTCATTTCTACAATTTACCTTTATTTCATTTCTACGCACAAAGAAAATCGAGTACAGTTAATTTTCTCCAGATTAATTTGTTAGTGTCCATGTCAGTGAGACAGGTAATTCTAATGTCAAATATATTATTCGTTCAGGATCTCTTGACTTTCAGAATAGGTCGTGTCAGGGTGATATTAGGTGCTTTAGCTGATAAAATCGTGATCCAAACATGTTTTGATTTAAAAACAGACCTTCTTTTCTTTGAATCTCTCTATTTTTAAAACTTGTTTGGATTGAATTATGGTTATTTACAAACGAACTGTCAATCAAAAATTCAAGTAAGGTGTTTTTTTGCAACAACTACGAAATTCAGGTCCAAACTATTCCAAGTACGATTGAAACATTTAAGTGAAAGAAAGCACCTAATTTTGTTGGTATCACTAAAAAATACGGACGTCAGAAAATTGGTTTGGAATTTCATGATTATTGTTTCTGAAGATCGGAACTCCCACTAGTAAATGTTATGAATGATTTAATTTCCTTTTATCTTACCATTACCGACCATGATAAGTATGCTTCCAAATCATTAACGCAGTCATTATTATAAAATAGGAAGCTCCGTAATTTTTGACATGTTCAACTTTGATTTGTTTTAAATTACATGCACACAACCTAACGGAAAAAAACACAGCCCACTAGAAAGTCAAAAGATCGTAAACGCTTTATAACTTGCTTGAAAAATGAGAAACTACAGAATTCAAAAAAGACAGATTTACATTATCAAAAAAATGTAAGATTTGGGACTCCTGTTTTTTTTGTTTTTTTTTTTGGTGTACTCGATTTTTCTACAACCAGCTGTATGTATAAAACTTGCCACATGCAAAAAGAAATAACTTCTATATATAAATAAATAATTAAAATATAGCATTATCGTTTTACAGAGGTGTTCATTTTAAGTCGCGACCCTAAAGATTTACATGGGTTCCGGCAATACAATTTTCATGGTACCGCCTAACAGATAGGCAACCTCGAATACCGCCGAACACAGCCGGTAGCATAACCCCGAATTTATTGGTCTTTTTGATTGTTTTTTTTTTCTTCGTTGATTCCTAACATTCGTTACAACACACATTATAGCTGACCATAAACAATTCCACAGTGACGCAACTTGCGAATTGTGACAATCGTTTATAAAAACTTTCTGTAACAGATCCGTTTTTTTTTTTTTTTCAAAACAGAAAGTAGAAAGTTCTTTGGTGAGAGACAGTCAACAAATTGAACTCAACAGTTCAACAGTATTATGTTATTTTTGTCGTCGATTTTATTTTTCCCCAACCCAGTCTTCTTTTTGTTGGGTACTTATTAAGTTATTTAAGTTAATTTCTTTGTGTTTTGTTTGAACGAACAAAATATCTTTTAAATATTACCCATCTTGTTCGGATAAAAAAAATCCATCACATGAATACGCATAATTCGTCTTTTAATTTAATGTTCATGTTAGTTTAGAAATAATTGATATAGGAAGTTTTTTTTTTTTAATTAAGCGTCCAGAGTGCTGTGAATGCTTTTGTTTGTATGCACTTTAAATGGACCGTGCACTAGTCACAGCCACAGCCCATTGAATGCCAGATTAAAAAAAAAAAACGCCCATTATATTTACATTTATAGGTGCCAAGGCCTACTAAATTTCACGAGAAGAAATCTGTATAATTCTAACTATATAAATAAATCAACGAAAAAGATAATGAGAGATGAAAATATCGGCCCTAAGTGTTTTGTATTACTTACATATTGTTTGGCAAATATCGCGAAAACAAGAGCCAACAACATTGTTTTCCGATTGTTTTGTAAAGTAAACTGGTAATTTCTTACAACGCATTTTTGTATAGGAATTGACGGACATTTGCCCTTAGCTGTCGTGTTGGTTGCCTAATTTACGTTGCCAACATGGTTGGCTGCGTAATTCGCATAGGGACGCTTACTCCACATTACTGTCTACACTCTAAGCTTGCGACACTTAATATTGTAATTACGGGCCTATTACGTTATTCTTTCAAACAAAAACCGTCTACTGATTTTTACAAATTTACTTTGATTCCGTCGCTATTCGAAGTTTGCCGAATAAACGCGAATCTTGAAATGCACCTCGGCCACAGTGTAAGCTCCGTCAGCGGTTTCCCTTCTTTAAAGTGTGTTAATCACTTCATAATTATATACTTGGATAAACAAGGAATACTCACCTTAACATTAACAGTAATATTTCGATTTAGATTAACAACAATTAAAATTAACTTCCTTTTGCGACACGTTTTTTTTAGTTTTAAATTGGTGAAAATATGACTGAGGTACGTTCCAATATTCGCTATTTAACATCATAATTTAATTATTTTAGGTTCGATCTCTCCACCTCTTTACAAATTTATTGATATTGATCAGATAATAAATATTGTATCGATAATGGTTTCCAAGGATATTATTCGAGAGATAAATTCATAAGGAGTTTGTTTAAATAATAGTATACCATGGCACTGACCATGATCAGTAATAAGTGTTGTGCGACCGAATGGTAAGTTATCTTTTCTTTTAATTATTGCATGCTTATACTGATGAATAATACATATTTTTACGTAATGAAGTGCGACAAGAACAGTGGTATAAAAATTGGGACTATTAATGGACACAAAAAGTAAAAAGGCAAAAAAGAAATGTCAGTATCCAAACTTTTGTCACAAGACATTAAAACAACCCTAACCTTGCACTTTGATGATGCACTTGGCAGCAATCAGAAGCAGTGCTATCAAGTCATCAAAACTCATCAAATTTCAATCAAAGTAATCAAAAAATTTTGCCCTTTTTCTCCCTTCGCGAATAATTGCAGTCGTCTTATATTTTGCTTTCTTCAGAAATTTTCATTTCGTAAGTAAGTATTGTGATAGTGATTTGTTTTCGTTTATTGATTTTGTGAAGTTCGAATTATTATTGGCCTTGAGTGTTCGTTATTGTTTTTTTTTAATTTTAAATTTGCACTTCGTTTTGAGTCAGGAATTTTTGTTTCTTTAATTGACGTTTAAAAAAAAATTGCGTATAATTTTTAGGAAATTTAAATTTTTTTACTCCTGTTTTTCAGTCATCAAAAATGTTCTTAGCTTTTTTTTGTTTCCAATTGTTTACCCTTTTCCTTTTTTAATTTATAAAATTTTTTAATGCTTATCATTAATTACTTCGTTTACTGAGAAATTTTAAATATGTTTCTGCATATGATTTTGAAGCTGAAATTGTAGTCGTACAAACTGTTAAATAATCGTACGAATACGACTACAGTCAGTTGGCAATATTAGTCGGAAGTAATAGAACGAATCAGCGTGTATTATGCGACATTTGGCGGTTTGGTTCGACATAATCACTAACATCAAGAAATGAAAACTCTAAAACAAAAAATATTTAGTTGCTTTCGAACTAGTTCAACTAAGAAGTTGAAAAATTCCCTGTATTTTAACGACTTTTTGCAGGTTGGCAAAACTGAATCAGTATACAAAATTCCTCAAAACTGCTTTTTTCCTTGTTGTTCTTGCGGCATTTGCATTTGTTATCTCTGTTACACAATAAACTCATACAGAGAATGAATAGAATGGCGTTACCTGAAAACGCAAGTGTGTTGATCTAGTTAACTCATTCAATTTGGTTAACTAGCGCCAAAACGGACAAAATTTGCTCTAATTATACAGATTCCGCAGGCCAGATAAGAGACTTCCTCTTGTAAAATCTAGTAGGTCGTGATAGGTGTAAAGCTCGTTCGGTTCTTACTATACCCAGGGTCCCTAAATTTGATTGACATTTAATCTAATCTATGCATTTAACGTATTTGATAGGGTTTGGAAACAACCTGCCATTTATTAAATAGCGAAACTATATTTTTTTCTTTCTAATCTATGTAGTAACGTAATTACTGTGAACAATAGTGTTAAATCAGTTCAGCCGACATAGAACCTGAAATTACTAACAAAAACAAGTTAAATGTCAATTGCATCCAGGGACCCCCAAACTACACCTAATAAAATCGCACAAAAAAGACGAAGTTTGGAGAGTGAAAAACAAAGAGTCATGCAAAAGAAGAGGATAGGATCAAACTCAACAGACAGGACACTATTCTAGGGAACTACCTGGACTACCTGCTTCGCTGGCGCGGCGCAGCAACAGCTCGTACACCCCGGACAAGCGGTTCGCCTCGGCGTTCCTGTAGTTCCCGGAGAAGAGGTGCTTCAGCGATCTGGGCGCGGTCCGGGCGTCTCTTCCGTAAATCACCATACTCAGGTCTTTCGTGATGATGGCCGGCCGACCGCAGTTTTCCAACTTGAAAATAAATGTAAAAATCGCACATTCTCCCCCCTCCACGCTCACAACTGACTTACCTCGAGATAAGCAGAGATCGTCATGAAAATTTGCTCGCCGGGTGAAGTGACCCTGTTGAGCAACGCAGAATTGTGCAGCGAACTATCCCAGGCGGCTTCGAATCTGAACATCGTCCTGTCGTCGCCCGGGATTTCCAGGTATTCGCCCGGAAATAGTCCCAGGGATAACACGGAATTATCGTTGTCCTCGTCCTCTTCGGATTCCGGGGTGTTTCTTATCCGTCCGACGACCAACTCTCGCACGTCCTTCCAACGGATTTCCGCTGCCTGATCGTGAACTATGGTAATCCGGATGCGTCTTTGTATACCCTTGTGAAAATAAAAAAAAAATGAAATTGCTTCATCCGGAAAGGCTCTCGCTCTCCTTCTTACCTGGTGCAATAAAAACAATCCGCGGCAAGGTAAATCATCACTATGCTCGACCACAGAGGGCACGTATTCACCGTTGGGGGCCAACTCGCAGATTTCGAACCAGACAAGCACGTCAACTTTGGCGTGTATGTGAGCGGTGCATGGGGACGGTAGGGCGCCAAACTTGCTGGACCTGACGGGTTGCGAAATGGGAATGGAAGGTGGGAGCATGCGACGCGGGGGTTGCCTCACGGAGCCCTCCAGCTTCGCATCTTTATGCAGGGGATGCTGCTGGTAGTGGCCGAAGACTTCGAACACAATCGGTTGGGTCTTTATGTAGTCTATGAAGGATTTCGTCGTGCAGACGGTGATCTGAAAGCGCTCTCTCTTTAGAAAACCAACACGTTTGCCTAATAAATTCGAGGTTCTTACATTTTGGACGTGATAGAAGCCCAGGGGAGTTCCTTTGCCCGTGTTTTTGACTGGTTCGGTGGAGAAGGCTTCGTCGTGTCTGTGTAGGAAGCTATAGGTACGAAATATAATTATGTCAATTAAATTGATTGCGCAATCGGAACGTATGATTTTAAATATGATGTTACGATTTAAAAAAAAAACCGCTTTCCAAAAGATACCCTGTGTATTAGGTTTTATATCGTACTTAATTCTGATGATACAATAATTGGCCGGCGACATAGATCTGTGGGAACAGAGTTGTATTTATCGTCTGCTTTTATTTTGTTGAAAATAAGTTTTTATCAACATCTTCGACGCAGTATAAATGGATTTTTATAACACAAATTTTCCAACATATTGACTTAGTTTTGTGGTGCAATTCGCAGATTATTTTTTTTGCGTAGATGTGTGTGATTTGAACTCACGACCTTGCGTTCACAATGCCGTTCTTCTTACGACTGGAGCGTTGTTGTTATTTTAGAAAACTTACTTAAACTGGCAAAAGATGTCGGCGTATTCGGTGGAAATGCCGACTGCTTGGAGCACCGTAACGCGGAACGTAAACTCCTTGCTGAGAGCGAGGTGATCGGGAATGTCGTCGTCCTTGACGTCCGACGACACGGAACTGTCGCCCCTTCCGGAATCGGCATCGCACTCGATCAATTCGTCGAGCTTAATCGGGTCAATGTGTCCTTCAACAATACGTCCCCCTAAGTTATGCGTAAGTCTATCTATTATGTCTAAAAAACAGCGATTGAATGTCGACGGGCGGATCGGCGCGAGCATACCCACCTTTAGGCGATTCGAACGCGATCCTGGCGCTCTGCCGGACGCCGACTTGGTCGGAGTTGTCTTCGTCCATGACGGCCTGGACCGCCACCCTGAGGTAACCCCTCACGTCACCCTTCTCGCTTACGATCGCCACCTTGTGAATCAAGGTCACCGGGTACAGGAGGTTACTGAGATAGACGAAGCCCCTGCCCACCAATCGGAACCACGGGAATCTGTCGTAGAAAGGATCACCGCCGGTTAGGGATTCCACGTTGTAGTCGGGCGACGTCGGAGACATTTCCGCCTCGTTGTGATACATTTCTCGCATGAGCTCAAGCCGTTGCCTAAAACAAGAAAAGTTGATTAACGTAAATTTAATGTACAAAAGACAAACGAACAATTCCGACAAATGGCATTATAGTCCAATACAGAACTGGGTTGGGTTGCTATGCGACTGTTGTCCGATTTCTTCACCTCCTGATAAATGTATCTGCCAGGTATTATCCTTGGAAACCATTGTATCGATAAGAGTTTCCGAGGACACTACCTGGCAGATAAATTTATCCGTGGGTGAAGAAATCGGACCTGTATGTCATAATGAATTGTGCCAACGACTTCGTACAGGCCTGATTCATTAAGTGGGAGCATTCTCCCAACTTATACGCGATGTCTCGGGCCTGTTTTTGAAGACAGTATTAGTTGTGCTCATATCATCGAACCCACGAATTTAAAACATCTCGAGTACTGCGAACTTCAACTTTTTTGGCGTAACTGATAAGAAACAGCAAAAAAATACAAAGTGAGAAGATTGAATTAATTATAATTTAAAGAAATACTACAAACTCAGTACGCCTTATGTCATGCTATTACAAATAGGCGACCACAATTGTACAAAAGACAAGAGGTTGGTGCCACCACAATAAGAAGCACACCGTACAAGAATAAGCGCAAGTACTATGTATAAAGCCATAAATAAAAGAGAAAAAAGAAACGTTTTTTCTTTACTCATAGAGAAAGAAGGAAGGGAAGCACTAACAACAGAGAAAAGTAGAGAGTGAGGGATATATTAAGGGGAGGTGGCATTAAGTGGCACCAACCTCGAAGGTATAAGGTTGGAGAGTGAGAAGCGCGACGGAGACGAAGGACACTGCGTGAGGCACCGGAGTAAAGGTGGAGGCGACGTATCGACTCCGGAAATTGGACTCGGTACCTCCACCACTTCCTCGTTGTACACCAATCGCATCAATTCCAATCTCTGACTACGGTTTTAATAAAGAAAAAAGAAAGTTACAAAACACATCGGAACATCACCCTGCGTTTACTTCAACAGCTTCCCATCATCCAAATTGGTCTGAGACATAGTAAACAAAAATTAAGCACGGAACTCACCGTAACTTTTCCAAAGACCAATAATGGGTAGCGCCGTTCTTTGTGTCTTGCACTTCAACGGCGACGATGGTCTTAGGGGGGGCACAATCATCGTCCTGGTCGTAATCTATCGCCGGCCGCAAATCCGCCGGTAGCGGCGAATACAGCGTGTCCGTCAAGAGAGTGAATTGGAATTGCACCTGAAAAAGCAGATTTAATCTCCCAATCCTCCGCGAACAAAATTAATGACACCAACTCACTTTCTTCTTGAGTTCCACCGATATGGCATTGGCCTCCTTGAGGAAGATCGCGTTGCCCCATAGGTCGTCCCGGAGGGACGTGAACTGGTGGTGCTTCCACTTGCGCCACGCCCCCGCCGCAAGCTCGTACTCCCTCTCCGCCCAATTGCACTCTGCGTCAAACAGAGGGTTCACTGCAAAAGCGCTCTCTCAAGTAAACAAAATTAGAAATGAGAGAGTATGTTCTGGGATTTGCAAGGCTTGCAGTAGTCGTGATTGATCGGAAACTTTCGGGAGTTTCGGGTGGGTACCTACCGAAAATATCGTCCTCATTGTTGAAGTCTTCCGGCGTGTAAGAGCTGTACATCGACATTGTCATGCTTTGTTCCTCCACTTGTTTCTGAAGTGCGTCGATTCGAGCTTCGTAAGACTACAAAAAAAATAATATTGTAAGAATCCAGATTCTTTTTTGTGTTTCGGTACACTTCATTTAATTAAATTAGAAAATATGTCGAAATATTACACTTGCGAGCTTACATAACGAAAGCACTAATCAGCTTGCAATGTACCAGGAAATGAGATCAAACCGGGGTTTCATGTTAAAAAAAAGAACGAGCTTGCACTGCGCATTGCTTCGTAGAACGCAAAATATCGTTGGATTAACGGTGCGTAGCTTCCAGCGCGAGGAAATTCCGCGAAATTCCAGGCTAGCTTAAGCTACCCACGTCACCCTGGATCGCGTAATAAACACCACAAGAGAAGAAAGCTCGCGCCAGTTCCGAACGTGATTTTTTTTGTTTGATAACCGCGCCTTAATTTTCCGCGCCGTTAAGTTTACAAAATTCAAAACTATTTTCTATCGGTCAATTTTTCCAATTTAATTTAAATTAAGCGCAACTAAGAAGCATCCGCGACCGGCGAGGGTAAGTTTTCTGAACAAAATAAGGTCTTTGTTGCTTAAATTCAGCATCTAACAAAGTTTCACAGAAGTAAACTGATTTCTTTCATCTTCCCTTCTCTCTATCATATTCTAATTTAATTAAAGATTCGAATTTTTATTTGAACTGTTACAAGGAGGGACTATTAACTAAACATAGAAAAGGATAAGGGATGCACCGATTTCGACCGATTCTAAAAATGTAAATAGGTAATAAAATCGAGCAATCCGACTTAAGAAATCAATTTCTGGCTTTCCACATGAAAACCAGAACGCTACTAACAAAGAAAATCGACCGAGATTCAGCACTGTACGGACTGCTAAAAGAATTGAATGCAAAAAGGTGTTGAAAAGTGGGTATTTGGTTTTTCAGGTCTTATTAAAGCACGGGAAAAGACTTCCTGTCTTCTCTGAATCTGTCAACCCCTTCCATCCCCCATGTGCACGTTTTAGTTTATAATAAACTCAATTTTGTCATTTTAAGGAAATTGGTATTGGAAAGAGTGTCGAGGGACGAGATCGTGGTCGCCTAAATTACATTACAGGGAGATGATATGATATTCCGAGCCCCCCGTGAAGTTCCGAATTTTACCCAATCGTCCCTCATCACCTTCTCGATACCACCGGTATCTACTTTTACCTTCCTCTGTTCTTCAAACAGTTGATCTGCCTCCTCCTTTTCTTTACGGTATTGTTCCTCCAAAGTCAGTAATCGCTTCTCCATCTCAGCTTTGAGGTCCACCCCTTGTTTCTCGAGGAGCTCAACTTGTGCAAAGTTCCAATCCGGTGGTGTTTCGGTAATCTCACCCGGCCCGCTGCTCTTCTCCATCCGCTCTCGGACTTCATCTGGATTGTTGAATCGGAACACGTGATTCTTACCCAGAATCACTCGGGAGCCGGTCTTCAAGATGATCAATTCGGTGACCTCCCTTCCGTTGACGTACGTCAAGGCGCCGTTCATAGGTATCAGCGTGATCACGCCCTCCTTGTTCTCGAATACGCAGTGCTCGGATTTTATGTGAGAGCCGCAGAGCTGAATGTCCTGCGGGATGTTCGCCTCGGCGGAACCGATTCTCGTCAGGCCGTCCTGCAAAAAATTAAATTGCAGGGTAGGCTTCTGGGGAAATCTTCAAGGTCAAGTTACTTTGATGTAGTAGATGAGGCATTCCGACATGAACGGATCCTCGTTCAAGTTGACAAGATGGGGCGTCCTCTTGGGCGAAAACACGCCCACTGTGTTGCCGTCCTCCTTAACGGCCACGCCCATCTCCGCAAAGACCGCCTCCCGCTGCAAGCGGATGGCCTCCGTCCGCTTCAGTTTCTCTTCCCAGGTTTCGTTTAATTCTGCAAGCCAGGTCAGAATCAATATGCGCTCGATTGCGCCGCGAACGTGCGCCGATCGATTCCTCCTCACCTGCTATCAGTTTCTCGCTGGCCTGCAATTGGTCGACCGCCTCCTCGGCTATCGTCGTCGAAGCCGTGCGAATTCTGGTGTTGTTCTCCTTGTTGTTGTTGTTGTTGTTATTAGCCGCGTTCTTATTACACTCCTCAATTCCTGCATCGACAAATTTGAAAAATTTACGTGTACTGCGAACCACAATTACGTGCCGGTGTGGTTTCGTAAGCTGCTTTAAGCGCGCGCCATCTCTTAAGACGTTCTCGTAATAGATATGTTTTTTTTTCACGGCCAGCGTTACACGGCCAGTCCAAAGAGCCTTAAAAATGTTTTTGTAAAACATAAAAAGCGTACGTCAAGTGGGTCCATCAAATTCAAAATTACCGTGAACTTCAAATTTTTTGTTATGAGAAATGTCAATTCGCCTTTATCTTGAAGCAGTCAAAATAAGCGTCGGTGTCGAGACCATAGTAACACCTAATTAATCAGAGAACGCTAGCTGATGTACTCCATGGCCTGCTTGTTTGGAACACATTTTTAAGTGAATTGGACTGGCCGCATCTGACATATCAATTTAGCTGGACATGGTCTTTTTCTTTGGGAGGGATTTGCTAAGCTAAGCATTTCGGGTTTGAACTTTGGAGGATGCAGATGAGGAATTCGCATCTATGTGCTGTTGCAAAGAAATTGCTCCGAGTTTGTAAACGAAACACACCGACTTTAATTAATTTCAGTGCAACTAGTTACGAATTTCATCCATCTCTCTGTGATTTTTAAACTTAAAAATAACGTACATGTAAAACAAACAGGTGTACACAAAAATATGTAAATATACAAAGAATGAAACAAAAGAAAAAGAACGTGAGGACACAGATTAATATTCTAGCAGATACAAAATTATAAACTGATATGTTATGCTAGTTATACTCAGCGCGCCTGAGATTCGCGAGACGATAGGCAACCATACTTGCGTATTTGAAACGCGTGTACTGTACCTCATAAAGAAGTAGGAAATAGCTCAAAACGTCCATGGTTTATGTATTATGTTGTTAACTGCAACTGGACACAGGGTGGCCAGTTTGGGCGAAATTCCGCCATTTTGGGCTACATTTTAGACATATTTGGCGTTTAAAAATCTTTTCTGGCGCCTGATTTGGTCTATTTTTATTGTCTTCACATAACGACAAAGAAAAAAATATATACAATGCGGTCAATAATGACTGCTACTTTAATTTATAGGTGTTGTATATGACCACTTCAAGCGTGGTTTTCTTTCGTTTTTTCTTCACTTCATATTTTTCGTTTTTGATTTTTACTGTTTTATGGAATTGATTGTTATCTTCATCTTCTCCACGGTTCGTTTGTTTTATTTTTCCTTTTTTTCCTACCAGTTTTTTGACTTGCAAAAGTTTTCGGCCGAAGAATCGCCGTTTTTCATTTACTTTCTTGTGTATCCACTCTTTGTTTTTTTCATGTTTTTCGCATTTTCTTTTTTTAATCGAATTTGTTTTCATATTTTACTGACTACTTCTTTTTACGTTTCTCCTTTTGTCTCCCACGAGTTTGTTTTTGTTTATAAAAACTTTCGTCAATTTTCATTTTTTTTTGTTCATCTTAGTATCCTGGTATTTCTGTTTCTAAATTCATTTTATGCTGTATTATTTCTATTTTGTTTATTTTTATCAAATTCATATTACAATTATCTTTTGTTTTCTGCTACATTTTTCTTTAATTCTTCGTCTGATTTTTGTTCATCTTAGCGTCAATCTTTTGTTCTTTTTTGTATTCTGACAATTGAAAAAAAAAATAAACGTAAAAAATTAAAAGTCGATTAAAAATAAATTCAACCAATATCAAGGTCATCCAACTAAACTTGTTTCTACCCAACTTTCTCTTTTATTTATTTTTTCCCTCTATTTTAATGAATTTATTTAATGCTTCTTTTACAGTTGTCCTTTGTTTTCTATTAGTTTTTTTTTTGTTTTTATTTTGATTTTTCACGTGAAGGTTCAGTTCATTTATTTTTTCTGGTCTTTACGCTTTCGTACGATGCATTTTTCTTTTGCGTTTCTTATGTAATTGATTTTTAGCATTTTATTGACACTTCTTTATAGTTCATTTGTTTTGTGTCTCAGTTGAAGTGATCTTTTGTTTTACGCACCGTATTTCGTTTCTTTTCTGTTTTCTTATCGTTTTATTGTTTTTTTTTTTGTTTGCTTTAATTTTCTTCGAAGTTTTTTTGATTCGTTCGAAAAATTGTTATTTTTCCTTCAGCTTGGTCTGGCTTAGTATTGTCTATCTTCCTTTGTTTCTTTTTGTTTACTTTACTTACTTTAATTTTCTTCGAAGTTTTTGATTTGCTCGAAAAATTATTCTTTTCCTTTAAGCTTGGTTTGGCTTGGTGTTGTCTACCTTCTTTTGTTTTTGTTTTGTTTACTTCACGCCTTGTATTTTGTTACTGTTGCTTGAGTTCTCCTTTGTTACTGTTTTTTTTTTCGCAGATTTCATTTGCTTTTTCTACTTGTTCATTTCGTTATCCCAAATCGTCGACTTTTTGTTTTTTGTCTTTGTCTATATTCCTTTGTTTTTTTTTTTTACTTCACGCCTCGCATTTTCTCGCTGTTGCTTTGAGTTCTCTTTTTTTCTGTTTCTTTTTTTGCAGGTTTCATTTGCTTTTTCTATTTGTTGTGCTTTTTGACTTTCTGTTTTTTCTAGTCAAAGACTAGTTGGCAAAATTGTCAACAGGTTGGTGACATTGCCTGCAAAAAAAATTGGCAATAGGTATTTGAATTTACTGTACGACGATTTCAACAACATCGCAGTTTTCTAACTAAATATTAATCTGTGGTGTGAGTTAACGGATGTATGCAACTTAACATAGATATGTACAGGATGGCCGACATACATAAGTCATTCAAAAGTGCCGAAAGCTTTTGTTGTAAGCGAATACTTACTGGGTGGTTCTCTCTTTTCATAAATGACTTTACCATCTGGCCCTAGAGCGCGGCATTACGAGCAACAAAATACCAAACATCAGCCACCGATCTCAAAACTGTGAGAAGGGGTTTCAGATTCTCTTTAATTTTGCGCATCAGATTGAATGAATTTCGGCCAATTGTAAAAAAAATTATTTACAGGGGGGGAGGGGGCGCCGAAAATTGAAACAACCGTCGCACGCGCGTCGTTTCAATTTTCGCTCTCGTGATTTCGCAATCGGTAAAGGCACGTAGTACCTCACGACCTACTAGATTTCGCGAGACAGAGCGCCCTTATCCGGCCGTTCAACGCTAATTTTGCTCCCGCATTTTGGCGTTAATTACCCAGATTGAATTGCTGATGTACATAATTCAAAATTATTTTTTTGGGTAGGTAATTGACGCCAGCGGAGAAGCGCTTGAACTATTAGTACAGCAGTTAATCGGCTAGGCCGGATAAGTCGCTCTGATTCGTGAAATCTAGTAGGCCGTGGCTTACCCTCTTGAACGTCAATGCCCTCGGCCTTGAGGAGTTCGCGCAGTTTCTGGATCTCCTCCTTGAGCTCGCGGATGAGTTTCGCGTTCGCGTCTTCGTTGACGATGGCTTTGCAGACGATCTGCTTAGCCCTGTCCGCGTACCTGCGCAATCACACAAGCAAGGGCGAAATGAAGGTCCGCGTGCGCCTTCTTTTTTGCGATTACCTCAACGTCGACAAGGTTTCGTCGTAGTTTATGTCGGCGGGGGAAATGGCGGCGATCATCGCGGTCTTGCTGTTTCCGCCCAGGTTCTCGCGCAGGAGCCACGTCAGAACGGAATCGCGATAGGGGATGAAGTCAGCCTTCTTGGACTTTTTACTTTTCGACGCCTGCAACGTAATACCGGTGAATTAGTAGACGGACGCGAATATAAGGTGTCCACAAAATCGAGCCAGTAAAAGAATATCTTTTTTTTGAATTGACTAAAAGGAGCATTAGTTACTGCTGACACCGCTACGATAGATTTTCACTTTTTTTTGTATCTTCGATTTAACAGTTATTGCTCAATTTTTTATTTGTCATATTGTTTGGAATTTTCTCCTTTTTCCTTTGTTCATTCATCCGCGCTACGTCTAGTTGTTGCGAACGGTGTGCCCCAATCCACGTTTCATATTTTTTTAATGTTACACAATGTAAGCGACGCGTGAGTACTCGCGCAAACTTCTTACGTACGTAAGCTGCCGGATTACCTAATAATTACTGGCTCGATTGTGTGAATGACCCGACTATTAGTATTTAACATCATAGGCTCTTCAAGTATTTAAAGTAGTGATATACTGTCACTTACTGACTGCGTATCCACAACACCGCACGCGTTAAGAAAGAAAAAAAGAAAAGAAAATGTTACCATCATTTCTCACTGCTTGTGTTATCAGGCGCACAGTTCAAAATTCTTGAATTCGCTTTCACGATATTATTAAAGTGCGGGGGGTACTTACGATTTCAGCCAGGGCTGATATGACTTTTCCTAGGGTGGTAAGACTTTTATTAATGTTAGCACCTTCTTTCAGTCGGGTTCCTTTGGCACCGGTCGAGTCCGCCCGCTCCGATCCGGCCAGGTCCACGAGTGATATTTTCGACACCTTTTCCGTGCACATTCCGGTTGCCTCATCACACCTGAAATAAATTATTTCAATTTTTTAAGACGCCGTAGGAACATAGAGGCATGTCTTAACAGCTGCGCCACACCGCAGTTACCACAAACAAGAAAGTTACGATGAGTACCTAGGATTAGAAAGCGCTTTTGTTTTTTTTTTCGTTTGCTTACCTCTGTTGTGTGAAAAAAATTGTGAAAACTGCGTGCGACCTCGAGCTGGTCTCGTTCATGTTCGTCGCCGCCACTGTTCTCGCTTTGTTCCCCTCATCGATGAGGTCGTGTATATCTTGATAGCTAGTCACAGCCAATTTGCTAAGATCCTCTACGTATGGTCCAAGTAGGGGGTGCTCGCGCACCCTCAGATTTCCTTTGTTCTTCGGATTAAGCAGGTCCCTCACTCGCTCGCAGTAAATCTCCATGTAGCTGACCTCGACCGTGTACTTAATTTCATCGGTGGAGCCCCGTCGTATCCTATTGAAGAGGTCTTTGCATATTTGGGGGATTATACCCTCTTGCCCTTCCTCTTGCTTCCCCATCATTGTGTAGGATTTTCCCGCGCCCGTCTGGCCGTACGCGAAGATGCACACATTGTAGCCGTCGAAGGAGTGCTGGAGCATTTCCTCGCCGATGTCTTTGTACACGACCAGCTGGGAAGAGAACTCGGGATCGCTTTCCTGTTACAATCCCAAAGTGTCTCAAAAACCTACTATAACCATACAGTCGTTCCATGTCAAATCGGATTTAATTCCAGGAAAATACGAATTCAGGGTTCCCTCCTTATTTTATTTTCATTATAATATTCCCCGACTGTCATTATAATATTCCCCAATTTATTAAGAAAAAAAAACAAAAAGTTTTAATGTAGGCAATCCTACGTACACAGTCGTTTATGCGGTTGCCTATACGGAAGGCGCTAAGAACTTTTTTTTTTGTTAACTATTCACAATTCACGAAGATTATGCAATTTTTTTAATTTCTTTTTCATATTTAAAACAATTTTCCTTTTTTTTCTTCTAATTTCAGAAAACAAATTTGTGCTTTTAGTAGGCATACAAAAGATTAGTGCAGGAATAAATGAATAATTTCCTGATTTTCCTGGTTTTCCAGATTGCTCCGGTGAGTGAGTGAACCCTGATTTAGCTCCAAGGTAGATATTTATTGATTCGATATGAAACGACTTTACATACGAAGTTAATTTGGGTTAAATATCGAACTATATGTATAGGAGGAGTTAACGCTCGGGGTGCGATCTGAGTAAAAGTATGAGGGAGAACGACTGCGTTTTAGTACATGTAAGAGTGAAAAGAAAAAGCGCTCCGAGCGCTCCAAGCGTTAACTCGAATTCGCTTACAAAAGCAAGATGGTGTTTCGTGATTTACTCGTAATTCATTATTAATACTATAGCTGGATGGGGTAGGTGGTACTTACGTTATGTGACCAATAGGAATAATCGAAGTTGAAGCTTTTCAGAGAGTCTTTGGTTCCGGGCGGTGCTTTAGGGTTGAGGATTGCTTGAAAGAAGAGAAAAAAAAATTCGCAAGTCAGGCGCCATGTAAATGTGCGGGTCGATCACAAGGGGTAGGGGGTATACTTACAGGTCGTGTTGCCGCCCATCTCGATTATGCATTTGCATTCTTTTGATATTTCCCTGTTATTGAAAGGCCGAACGCGGACCGCTACTTTTACAGAAGACATCTCTTTTCCTCTGTATTAGATCTGGAACAGATACGGGTATGTTATTGGGGATTTAGGGTTTACTGCCCCCGCATAAAATTTTATTAGCTACGCCGCTGCGTTATTGGACCGGATCCG
This sequence comes from Prosopocoilus inquinatus, assembly GCA_036172665.1. NCBI lineage: Eukaryota > Metazoa > Arthropoda > Insecta > Coleoptera > Lucanidae > Prosopocoilus > Prosopocoilus inquinatus. The sequence goes on from CM069875.1 coordinate 37,003,017, forward strand.
GATGGAAGATGATGACACTAGATGAAGTCTAATAAAGGTTTTATTGGTTATTGGAAAGTACTATTAAATACAACTTTAATTTAAATTTTCACCTCAACGTAATAAATTTACCTACTCCATGAAATCCTTGGCGGCAATAGTTTCGAAGGATATTACAGGGAAGATAAATTTATAAGAAGGTGAAAAGGCCGAACGGGCCTTAAGTTCAACATTAAAGAATCAAGTTTTTTTTTTATAGTAATGAAATCCTGCAATTTCTTTTAATCTCTGAAGGTGAATCAGTTTAAAGCGAACGTACAGTTTCGAAGAAAATGCATTTTGGTCTCTTAGTAAATTATATTTCAGTATTTTCAGCACTGTCCTTCGATATTGTAATATATAAGTGAATTTCGTCGATATTTACAATTAATAAAACACGCAATGCCACGCACGTCACCTTATCTCTGGATCCCCCGCAAACCGAATACTAAAAATAGAAGGATTCATTCGATAAACGAAGCAAAAGCCTGCATTTTTAATTACATCAGTGGTTCCCAAACTTATTCGATAACAGTGTGCACCAAATCTCTGTCTGTAGACTGAGTGGGTGGCGCTTTCAATAATTCATTCCATTTATTTTGCAATATAATTTTGATTAAAAAAAATGTTATAAAAATATACACGGTATCCTATTTTAAATTGGAATAAAATAGCTTTCATTCATGATCAAGAGATGGCGCTCTGTATAATTGCATCGCTTCTTGATTTTAGAATTTCTCTTTGATTGCGAGAGTAAAGTCACTGCGAAGGTAGAAGGTGAAAACGTCAGCAGGAAGATGCTGTTAGGGGGAAATTCAATTAAAATCGTTTTCCTTTTTGGTCAAGAGATGGCGCTTTTAGTAATTCTTCTTACGCCTCGATTTTTTGGAAATTAATTTTGTTAAAAAAATGGTATAAAATAAATGTCTACGATATCTGCCTGCTGCTTGAAATTAGAATAAAACAGTTTTCATTGTTGGTCGAGAGATGGCACTCCAAATAATCACGTCGCATTTCGATTTTAGAACGTCAATTTAGTTTTGAAATAAGTAAAGTCATGCAAAAGAAAAGACGAGAACGTCGATCGTTGTTAGAAGAAATTCGGACAGAACAATTGTTTGTCTATTTGGTCAAGAGATAGCGCTTTGAATAATTGCAGTCATGCCTTGATTTTTTTGCAATTTAATTTTGCTTCAAAAAATATCACAAATACGATGTACAAATAAACACGACATCCTGCTATATATTTGAAATTCGAATAGCTTTCGTTCTGGATCAAAAGATGGCGCCCTAAATAATCCAATTGCATGGTCATTTTATATTTTCAATTTAATTTTTAATTTCAATCATTGCAAAGTCAGAAAAGAAAGCAAGATTTGGATCGTGAAGTGGAGAGGAGTTACAGAAAACTCGACTAAAACAGTTTTCAATTGTGGACAAGAGATGGCGCTCTGGATGACTTACGCACGTAAATTTAATATTTTCGATTAGAAAAGTGTTTATTTATTTAGAATATGAAGACGAAATCAGTCAAGAAGAAAAATTAGAAAAAGAAACGAAGTGAATAAAGACAGGTAACTTAAAAGCAACTCAAAATAACATGCGATCAACGGATTTTTTAATTAGAGCAGGCTGGGACATTTTCCAAAAAGTTGGCAATACAGGCTTACAGTTTGAAATTAAAAATGTTAACTGTCAGAATTGTGGCATGTAATTTTTTTTTTAATGATTGATAAACGGAAACTCTCCCTAATGTTCTAAAAGAGAGTTTAAACCGGCATCCCTGCAAAATAAAATAACAAAATAAAAATTGCATAAAGCACGATCATAACCTCAAATATGACAATTGTCAACTTATTATTATTTCTCATTGTATTCAACTACACAGCATAAAATATCACCGATCGCAGCCTCCTCTAATTATGAATTGATCACCCGGTATTATATTACACATCGACGGAGAGAAACGCGTCTTGACGTATAAAGAAAACTTCAAACAAAAACTTTAAAAAATTGAAACTCAAAACCAATCAAAACTAAATAATTAAAATTCGAAACTGAAGCAAAGTTAAAATTTCACTCAAAAAAATACAAACTCAAGTTTAATCTTGTCCAACACAAGCAAAGAAAACTTAAATCAACCTCAAAACCTAACTCAATAAAGCAAAAACTAAGGCTGAGGATAATTAAAATCATTAAAATTAAAAAAAAAGTCAACCCTCAAAAATATTAAAAAAACTTTATTTATAATTAATAACAATTAATTAAAATCGAATCGAAACGCAAAGTTCCTGTACAACCGCGAGCCTTAAATTCTGGTCCTTACAGTCACTCAAAACGGCTTCTTAATCTTAATTCCAATAATTAGAAATATTCATGTGAATTTATTGTATTTTACCAAAAGAGGGTCATTTTCAAGGAATTATTTCCAGTACTCACAATTAAAACATCAATGTCCTTACCGACTTTTAATTAAAAGTCAAGCGCAAATTTTTGATAAACAACGATGACCAAAATTTATTTTGCTCGCGACTGACCGCTTTACAAAAAATTCTGCTTCGCAGTGAGGTTAAAGCAAGATGGGAATACTGAGAGTGCTTTAGAGCAGACAATTGAAAACGCCTTAAGAATATGGCTAACGATGATACTTAGAAATACAAGCGAATTAATGACATTCAAATTGTGTTCTCCACCCAGAGCCATCTCATCAGCGTTCAAAAATAATCTCGCACATTCGTCAGGTATTAATTTATTTTACAATTAACTGCATACTTTCGCGAAATTCATGTGTAACATAATCTAATCCAAAAAACATAATTATGGGTTGGATTCAAAAGGCATGCGATTACCTAGGTTCAGTGTTGCCAACAGTCTTTTCCAGTAAAACGTCAACTTTTGAATTCTCCGATTCCGATCATTTATAATTATTTACATCTTTCATGGAATTGCCTTTGTATACCGAATCGATTGATGTGGTGAATCAGTCCAGACAAGGAGCAAATAATTTCTTGACAGCTTCATCCAGACGGTTCTCTGCAGTATGTTCAAACAAAAGTAAATTTTGCAGACTTCTGTGAACGGAGCACGTCATTCTCTAGAGACTACTAAACTGCGACATCAGTGAAACTTTCCGATTCTCGCTGATCCGGCTCGAAGGACCAAGTTTAAATGTGTTGAATTAATGGACGGTAAAAAAACGACGAAACCCCGTTATCTATCTACGTAATATACAGGGCAACAGTTTTAAACACTCGCATAAATTAATTTTAGAGCGATTTTCAGATCGTCTTCATTAGCTCGCGCTCCTCCCACATCGTTTCTTTTTGCACTATTTGTCGTCCAATCGATACGCATTTCTTCGGCAACGTCTCAGCTCCAGCTTCTGGAGCTAAATTTAGACCGAGCAGATGGATGAAAAGGGCAAAATGCACCCGGGGGGGCGCTAATTAACTAAACGACGGAAATTCAGGGGCCTTGCATAAACAAGCAGCACCTTGAAATTCGTTATCGATCGTCGAAGAACGGACGGCGGCGTATTTTCCGTTGAACGACCGACGACGCCCGGGATTTCACCCGAAAAACGATTTTGCTGATGGCCATTCAGTGAGAATTGGATTTTTTGGACGATTCGCCGAAACCGCATTATTAAAAAAAAATAAAAAATGGGCGAAACAAAAATTCGCTTACCTTTTTCTTTCTTGTAATAATTCGTCGGCTGGAAGTAGTCAACGTTGATTGGTTAATAAGCACTGCGCTTCTGTTTCTCTAACGTTGTATTTCGTGTTTGCGTCGGTCTGGGTTGATTTTTACTGGCTGGGCCAACATGTCGACGGCGGCCGTCGGGACGTCCGCTCTATACTCCCCTATACGCGACGTCGTTCCAGGGTGTTCCGTGAAGCCGGGGGGCTTGCGCAGAGGCGGCGCACGTGATCAAGATCAATAGAGCGTTTCACCAATGTGGTTCGGCGTTCGGCGACGAAGGCGATCAATACGTTCGCTTCGGCCCCGATTGCGCGAAACACCCTGTAAATTGACGGCGGACGTCTTTGTCTAGCGCGTGGGCCGCTCATGACCTAACTTACGGCGTCGCTTCGTTAATGGCGATTGTGTTAAGGAATCTATCTGCGGGTGAATGCTAATCGGAAGGATGCGTCACGGTCGTTAATCAAGAGTTGTAATTAATCGAAAGGTGGTGGGGAAAAAGACGTCATTGTGACTTAATTAACACCAAGCAAAAAATAATATCGCAAATGCGTAGGTATAGGATAGTACCTACGTACAGAGTGATCAAGTTTCACTTTTGAATTGGTAGTAGAATTAAGATAGCATTTTCTTATTCAACTATTTGCAAAACTGCGAACTGATCAGTGGCGTAGCTACAGGGGTTGCAGAGATTGCAAAGCAAACCGGCGCTCCACAGGCGCCTGTTCGAAATTTAAAGCAAAAAACTTTGCCCGGATTTCTAAAGATTTACAAACCCGGAAAAGTGAAGGCGTATTTGTAAGTCATGCTAGAAAAATTTCAGAAAAAAATATATTTTCAAATACAGAATAGTCAGAATAAATAGAGAAGAAAAAACGAAGGAAAGTGAAAATAAAGAAAGAAAAAACGAAAGAAAGTGAAAATAAAAAAAGAAAAAGAAATTTTGGAGACACTATTGCCAGAAAACACTAACTTCAAGACGGCTGGAAAATGCTAAAAAAAAAACTATTTTAAGCATCAATTTCCAATGTACGACGTTTGTAGCGCCCTCTGTTAATCCGAGCCATAAATTTGTAATTTGCAGGGCGAGTTTCCCAAACAACTAAAAAACGAAAAAAATTCAAGGACAATGTCCTGAAAAAAATAACTTCGAATGGATAAAATTTTACGCTTAAATAGTTAAAGCCAAAAAGAATGTTCATGCACACGTAGCGCCATCTGTTACCCCGAGTGATAACATTATACTCTTTATTTACCGGAAAACGGCTGAAAAACCGTTCTTCAAAGGAATAGATAAAACAGCGACACCCTGCGATCGCTTTCTGACCTAACATTGCATAAGGATTGACAAATTGAAACGGGTTTGCTACATAATAAGTCATCCCATGCAAGGCGGCGATACTTGCTGTCAAAGCATAATGAAAGTTTAAAAAAAATTTGGAAATCGTTTTTGATTGCAGTGAAACCCTCGATCAGCCTCTGTACAGCCGTTTCAGCCCTATTTGGGGCTTCTTCAGCAGAAACGCTGCTCGAGATTTCCACTGCAAACCAAGAACGACTTGACCGATTTATTCGCAATTACGATGTGATAAGTGATGAATAGATAAAACAGCGACACCCTACAATCGCTTTTGTGGTTTGCAGTGGAAATCTCGAGCTATGTTTCTGGTGAAGAAGCCCCAAATAGGGCTGAAACAGCTGTACAGAGACTGCTCGAGGGTTTCACTGCAATCAAAAACGATTTGCAACAAAATTTTTGTCTTGAAATGATTTTGAATAAAAAAAAGAACATTTGTGGCGCCATCTGTTCTCATGAGTCGTAATTTTGTTCTCTTTATGGGGGAAGAAATTTCAAGGCAACTGAGAAACGCTAAAAAATATGTTACAAAAAACGATTTCGAATAAATAAAATTGGAACAGAAATGGTTAAAATAAGTTTCAAAGAAATTTCGAACCTATGTAAGCAGCGCCATCTGTTAATCTGTAGCCGAAATGAATTTTGTGTCCTCTAATTCCGACAGTTTCAAAAAAAAAAAAACAGCTGAAGAAAACAAATTTCAGAACGTTCAAGAATAATGTTCTAAAAACGACCTTAAACGAGAAAAAAAAACATTGTGGCGCCAATTGTTATCATGAGTCACAACTCTGTCATCATAATTTGTAAAAATTGCTAAAAAAAATAAGAAATAATGTTACAAAAAGAATTTTCAATAAATAAAGATAAAGTTGTACCGAAGTGGTTAAAAAAAAAGGTTTCAAAGAAATTTTAAACGTAAGCAGCGCCATCTATTATTCCGTGACCGCAATTAATTTTGTTGCCTTTAAACTCTGGAAGACAATTTCAAAACAGCTCAAGACAAATTTCTTCAAGAAAGTGTTTAAGCGTAGTCCGCTTAACGTTAGTTTTCGAGAGCTTTTCTAACCTAAAAGGATAACAGCTCTTGTCACTTTTTAGAAATAGGATAATCCAAAAGTGATTAAGCAGCACTAAAAGTAAGCGGCTAAAGATCTTAATAATAAATATTGTAATAATAAAAGACGGCGGTAAAAATTTTGCAACCCGGCGATTAGACTTCGAGTTACGCCACTGGAACTGATATGTTTTGTTGATTTATTTGACAGATATTTGACTCAGTGATAAAACTGTAGGTTATATCCAGTGAAGTGAACGGTCAAATTGCACAAAATCATCAAGTCATTGGTTCGACTACACCCTCTGACCAATCATAAATTGAGAAAAGTGATCACGTGGTTTGGTCTGATCACTTCAACCGTTCAGTTAACCCAGCTAACAAAACATCTAGTGACAAAAATGACAGCTGTCAGTGTCAAATCATCAAGAGTATGAAGTTTCTCCGGTTGTACTACCATTTAAAAATAAAATTCAGCATTGCCAACTCAAACAGTCATTCTTGATGACTTTATTTCACAAATTACCTGTAACCATTTCAATGAAGTCGGATGCGATTACCCCTGCTGGAAAAAATCAAATATTGACACTCACTTCACTCCTCAATTACCTACAGTCTTTAACTAACACTCATCCTTCAAGGTTTATACTCTTTTTACAAGTTTGGAAAGATTCTGATGAGAAGACATATTTAACTGTAAGATTGATTGATTGATTGATTGATTGTAATGCATCTGCAGTATTAGGTATTTTGGTTCTACGTCACATATGATATTTCAAATTATTTTTATAGGTTCTGTTTCCGTGCTGCCGTTGTCTAGTAGGTGTTCAGAAAAGCCGGATCTCAGTGCAATGGTATCCTCGAGCATCCTCTGAACAGCTGCTTCAGTTGTATTTGGGGCGTCTTCAGAAGAGTACTTAGCTCGAGAACTCCAATGCGGCGTTGCCAATTTGTGAAATCGAAACGTCCTCTATCTTGTAACAAAAAGAATCCTTTAATACAGGGCGATTTATTAGCTCATCGACCAGCTTTGCCCCATATGAAAACTCGTGTAATTAAAAAGAAAAAGAAAATAATTCAGGCATACAGGGTGTTCACGAGAAGCTGCTACAATGGTCTACATCTTTATTTGCATTTTTACTTCTTAGGCCCGGTTTCACCATCACAGTTTAACTTTAAGATCCGTTTTATTCCTATGGCTTTATTTGCATTTTTACTTCTTAGGCCCGGTTTCACCATCACGGTTTAACTTTAAGCTCCGTTTTATTCCTATGGAAACAATTATCTTTGCAATTGTTACTATGGGAATAAAGCGAAGTTTAAAGTTAAACTGTGATGGTGAAACCGAGCCTTAGTAACTTAAATTTGAAAATTGTCAAGATCTCTCCTGCTCGATTTTATGGTACCATCAGAAAAACAAATGACCATCGAATTTTTGAGATTTTCAATTGTTTCCGACTTTTTTAAATGGAATGTTGTGTTTTTTATCATCCAATCGTGTTCACAAAAGATAATACTTTATAAATAATTTAACATAATCTTCCATTTTTTCTTTTCTACTATTCATGGTATTTCGTGTCTTTATTTATTCTTTTCCAAAGAAGAAAATGCGATTTAAATGCTTGCAAATTTGTTCCATAGTATTTTGTTTTGTATTTTTTAACGCAAATTTGAAAAAAAGACGAGTTTTTCATATATGTACTAAAATTGCAAGCGATCATTTTCTTTGTTTCTTGCATTTGTTATTAAAACAAACGTCTTTTGTTTATGTCCTTTTCTTTATTAGGTTTTTTACAAAACCCAACCAGGTATGCATCTTATTAGCGTTTATTTTAAATAAAAGTAGGTACCATATGTTATTTTTTAAGTTGTCCATTTTTTTTCTTTTTTTTTGTTGGTTTCATAGAACTCTTTTTACTACTTTTCAGCACAGATTTCGTTTAAAATTGCTTAATTTTTATTTCAAAAATTTACTTTTATCTTTTTTGTTATCGACGTATTTTGAAAATATTAATTAAAAGTATTATTATTTTTCATATTTTCTTTCGCTTTTCGCCTACGCCTATTTCTGAATTTTTTGAATGAAATTTAAAAAAATCGTGTTTTCTTTGAATTGTACGTATTTTTTTTAATTTCGAAAGAGCTGAACTGCTTTTATTAAAAAACGTTAATGTCGTCCTTCTGAAAAAAATTAATAAAAATAAAAATCCTTATCTTCATCATGCAATTTTGAGAATATTTATTGTTTCATTATTTGTTTCTGAAAATTTATTTTATTTCAATTTATGTGGTTGTGTCTTTGTCTTTATTGCTTTCTTAAACTCTAGTAAAAGAAAAATATTTTTTTCTTCTGAGTTGGAAGACATAACCTAATTTTGTAACAGCTTTGAAGCGTTTGTATTTTGTTCTTAGCAAAACTAAGATTTCTTGAATTTTTTCATAATTTTTTTTAGGTTTGATGTGCTTAATTTAAGTTTTATTTTTTTTAATTTTTGTTTAAGCATTAACTTGAACATTTAAATTTATTTTTCTTTGATTAAATTTTAGTTAAAGTTACACCTCGTTTATTTATTTATTTAATTTCAATTGGGACTATTTTTTTTTTTTTTAATTTAAATGTGTTTACAAGTTTATCTATTTAATTTTAATTGGGATTAATTATTTTTTTTTAAATTTAATTGCATTTACACCATACAAGGTCGCCCATAACGACCCCTCAAGACTTTATCAAAATAGTCAATCCATCGACCAATACAATAAGAAATAACTTCTCGCTTTAATAATGCGCTAAAAGCACGGAAGTAGAATGGGTTGCCTACTTTCAATTTTTAAGGCGTCACGATTTGAAATGAATACCCGGTACTTTACAAATCGCTTTTTGTTCGCTTTTAAGATTTCATTTTTATTCAATTTTTGTTAGATTTTATTATGATAAAAAAATCATTCGTTTTTTAAATTTTTTGTTCAAATTTGTATATATTATCATTTCGTGATGCTTTTAATTTTTTTTTAAAGCTCATCCAAGCGTATTCCGTCTGTTTCATACTGGCTTTCAAACCGACAAGGATAAAATAATAAATATAAAATAAAGTCATTCTCTTGACTTCATTGCTAAAATTTGATAAAAATATTTGATTCCACAGCCACCCAGGACTACAATAATTATTGCACCCACGTATTTAAGATAAGAGAGCAAAGTATGCGAGTATGAGTGCAAATTGAAATGATACATACGGAAGGTAATATGTGTGTACATGGACAACATTTTTTTTAAGTACATTACGTTGGCTCCTATTTAAAAACAAATGTTACGCGATTATTTAAAAAATATGCAATATCTTACCAGTTTCGCCGACGTAAACACTCGCTTTATTACATGTAGTTACGCGAAATGTCTCTCGCCTTTTATGTTTTCGATCATCATTTGTTTACCAGTTACTCTCGGTCATGCCGCGTTGAATCATGAAGACTATAAAAACGTACACCCTGTACATAAACGGTGCATATAAAAACCCATCCGTCGACACAGACGCAAATACGCGAATTATGAACCCGAGATTGGAGCTCCGTCTCGTACTCTGTGAGTCATCCAGTCATCGGGCGCCGTAAAACACGGGGGTGATACAAAATCAATGAGCATGACCTACAATCGGACTGCCTTTTTCGCCCCTGGTAGATGCGCAACCCCACATACACCGGGGTTGACGCACGGCATAATCGTGTACTGTGCATCCTGAAATTGACGCATACGGCACTGACTAAATAAATATGACGGGAGCGTTGTTGACAGGTTTTACTGGCAGGGCCGTGTTAAGATAAATGCACGCAAATCTGTGGGGATACTCGCCTTTTTTTTGGGGTGTTGTCGCCCGAGAAGCGATCTTCTCGCCGCACAGAGCACTTCACTGTGACGTTTCTAAGAAAATCGATGCAACATGCGCAATAAACAAACCGCAGGGACGTACTTCGGATATTTAAAGCGGCCGCCCTCTATCGGATGAATCTATTAAGGGCCAGTTTCTGGCACGAATTCAAGGAATTTTCTAGAAACAATGCTTAGTTAATTTAAGGCAGCGAATTGGTATGTGAACTTAATTAGCACACGCGAAATTTTCCTACAATCGATTCAAATTATGCTTTTCTTCACTTTCGTTGAAATATTTAGCCCTTACGTATTTTCCTTTAATTTTTAGTACTCCAACTCTTATTTGTAGAAAAGTAATTAAGCTTAAAAGATACCGGTTAAAGTCTTGGCCTTGGCGCCATCTACTCGACATTAGAATAACTGCTAGTTCAGGATCGAAGCAGGTCATGCTAATCCTATATTTCCAGAAATCCGATTCGGTTTAACGCACCCTTAAGTTTAACGATCAGTTAAATTATTAATTTTTATTAAAGAATAAAACAATAAAACGTGCGAAAGTGTGCCCTCTACCGGATAAATAATCGTTAGTAGTGCGTTCGTCGCATAAAATGGTGGTATTTTGACCACATGTTTTGTTTTGTTGTTTGAATTTTCTTCATATAATAGTCAAACATTTTTATTTGATTGAAAATGCCAGCCTGTCGTACATACAAATCTTTACTAAAATAGATCGAAGAAAATCTCAGATTTTTCACATTTTCCAGGTCACAGGAAAAGAAGAAGTGGACGTGTACAGTCGTGAGCACAAAAAATGAGACATGTCTTAAAACTAAAACGCTCGAAATCCCGTGGTCGTATTTTTCGATTACTGAAAACTGTAACCACCATGGCAATATCATTGCCATCAATTGCAACTTAAGTGTAATTGTATCCGCACTATAGTGATTTTAATTGAAGTTAAGATCAGATTGAGATCTATTAAAGTAGAGAACTGTCTTTTAGAACTGTGAAGAAATCACAATAGAATTTTTGTGACGTCGCATTGCCTAGCAACGATCGTCACATGAGCAACAGTCACAAAAACAGAATTCTTCATCGCTGCATATGTTTGATACTATCCAAGAAAGAAGTAATGTCCCGTTTTTCGTGCTCGCAACTGTACTCTTAAAATATTGATCCTCTTTTGTTTCTTTTGTTTTTGTTAATGGAAATACAAAAATTGTAAATCGATCGCTTTAAGAAAAGGCTCAAGTTTATTACATTCTTCTAAAGAAAGACGAAAACAGTTTAACGGTTCATGGTACTTTTCTTTTGAGTCATCAGAAATAACAATAAAACATGATCGACTTTCCGACGAAAAAATAACAAAAACAAAACCACCACCATCAGGAGGGAGAAGTAAAATAAAATGAGCAGTCTGTTGAAGAAACTAAGAAAAGTAAACAAAAGGCGGTTGAAATTGTCAAAAAAGTTGTTCACGTTTATTGTCTTTCAAAGCAGAGGAACTTTCTTTGCTTTTGATTGTATTTTTTGCTTTGTTAAAAGCTAAGGAAACTAAGTAATAAAAAAATTGTTCACATTTATTTATTTTTTAATAACAAAAGACTTACTTGTATTGCATTCGTTTCATTTTTTATCGAAAATAGAAAACAAAAATCACCAGAGAGAGGTGCGGGTTTTCGTCCGTCGCACTCTCTCTCTGTCTTGTAGTCCAACATATTACACACACAAGCACTATAGCCCAGCGCTCTGTTTTTGTAGTCAGGCTTATCGAACACACACATTCACCCAGCGCTCTATTCTTGTAGTCAGGCAAACTCACACACATCCGCATCCCTTCATTATTTGTTATACGTTACATGTTGCTCCTACTTTTATAAAGTCCTTTCATTGTTTAATAACAATAAATTATGTGCTCACAAAGGTAAGCAAAAGAAATTGTGAAAATTTTGATCGATCACATTTACTTATTCACTTTTTGTAGTTGCACAAGTAAAAGAACTTCCTCTCTGGCCATGCCCTTTTTTTATTCTTCCTTCTACATCCATCGGAAGAAAAAACACGATTGTTCAAAAATTGCCACTGTTTTAAATTATTAATTTATTAACTAAAACAATCGATTCTGAGGATTTTCTTCGTTAAGAAGGAGAAGAAGGAAAGCGAAAGGAAAATTACAAGATCAATTAAGAGCAATCCGAAATAAAAGGCGATAGATAGTACATATTACAAAAAATTGCGATTTCATTTATTCCGGAAAACTTTACTCGACATTAAGGGCTCGTTTTTTTACTCGGGATTAGTTCATCCGTTGCAGCGATTAAACAAAAAGCGTTTTTTTTACGGATGTAGCGATTGAAATTGTCGCTTTAAAGCTGAAAGTGTGATGTCATCAAAATTCAGCGTTGAAATTTTAAGATGCAGCAGCGCTTTAAATGTTGAAGAATAAAAAACGAGCCCTAAAATTTGAAGCAAAAAAATCGTCACTAATTACCAATCATTTACGTAGAATATAGATCACACATCAGGGTGCCCATTTTAAATCGTAATCCCTGAAGATATTAGAGTAAGCAACCCATCAATCATATCAGAAACAAATCATCATAACATATAACTAAAAGCATAGCTAAAAGCACAGAAGAATGGGTTGCCTATTTCGAATTTTTAAGGCGCCCCATAACGCTTCATACCTGGCGTATTGTATCACTGTTGCTAGGCTTAACTGTAATTATGGTTTATGGATTGCATCAACCACCCTACCGAAATCTACCGCAGTTTGCCATTCGGTTGGTAATTAAGATTTTTAGTGTTACTTTCGGTTAAAAGTAATTTATTCCTGGAACAGCAGGAATGTATGTACAAGAGATTCCAAGAATAATTTCAACCAATTTAACTTAATTTATTTTAAATGACGCTGCGCAGTGATAAAGTAGTTTTCTATTATGATTTTAGAACATGAAGTTAAACCTGTTATAGATAGATGACGCCACATAAACGGACGCTAGTTAAGACTATTATTTTTACATTTTGTATTCTAAAGATTTGTTTGTTTTCATAAATGTATGAAGATTTAAAAACATTATTTTTATAAAAAAAAATTATAATTTAAATGTACGAAACTTAACCAGTTTTTAGGTTTACATTTTTCGACGTCGATAATTCTTTTAATTTTTGGGGGATGCCTCGACTTACTTATAATTTGTCTATTAACCGAAACACAAGTTACGTTCAGAAAAAGAAACTCGTATCATTTCAGCGTTTTATTGCAATTGAGACATTCTTTTGGGGGTATTCCATTCTTTTGAGTCTTGGTTGGTCTTCAACAACTAATTTATTGTTAATTCAGGACAATTGGGTGTTTAATTAAACACGAAACATTACCGCGGTTTGCAAATGCGAAATCTCCTAGTCCAGTTTTGGCCCGCCTCGTTCCTATCCAACGGCGGATGACACTGGTAACCGCCGTTGAAGTTGATCAGCGAGTAATCTTCGCAATCTGTGATTCCATCTCCGTTACAATCCTGAAATTAAGACTCCTTTAAACAAACGTTTGCAATTAAAAAAAATGTTTCCAACTCACTTTAGCGAACTTGGCTATGTAGTTTTTAATTATTCTCCCGGCGCAGTGGTAATTGAGTGAACAATCTTCGTAGGCTGCAGAAGCAGAAGGTGAGATATGAAAAAAATGCGTATTTCAGTTACACTGACAGGGTGTATTAATACACTACTCAAAAAAATAAAAGTATTCATTCTTGTTTGTTGAATTTTTTTAAATACTTTCTTAATTAAATGTGAATTTATTTTTATACAATTAGATTTTTTTTTTAAATAACAGCTCAAGATCACGGTAAACGATATATTAGGTGACGCTACAAGAGAACTCGGTCGTGATTCGTGTCGATACGTGCATGAAAGCGCGAGGTCAATTGCGAGAGCGACAGCTGAAAGTGGGGTTCAAATATCAATGCACGAGAGAGAACGGTGTTTAATTCTTCAGCATGAGATAAGATTTTGCGCAGTTGCGTACACGTTCCAAACACGCGCGCGCTACTATCTATTGATTTTTTGCCGTGGTTCAAAACTTACACACTTACAAATTTTAAGCCTCATTGAAAATAGGCCTACAAAATGCAATGGCTACTTTTATTTTTTGAGTACTATATAACCACTTTTCAACTATGAACTAGGTACTTCAGTGTTAAAAAAATCAGACCTCCTGCACGTTCTGGATCGTCTTCGGGGAGGGTGACTTTGTTAGCGTCGATCCAGAACAACCTGCTGATCTTAAACGGGCCACAGTAACCTTTGACACAGCCTAGAGTCTCGTTGCAACCCGTGGCCGCATGGCACAGGCAATGCAGGCAGTTCCCGTCCAAGTTGGACACGTAAAGTTCATCTGAAACGCTTGCAGCAATTAAGTTTATTTAATATTTAGCGTCTTGCAGAACGTGTGCGTACCTTGTGCTCGGATGCACAAGAACACCAGGGCGATTCCGAAAACCAGTCTCAATTTCATGATTTTCTACACCTACATACCTGCAAAAAAAAAACAAAAGCATTATTGTTTTTTGGTCATATGAAATATTTTGAAATTTTTTTTTGTAATTCATTATTTTATGTTTGAAACAACACAAAATTTAACGCGGGTGTTTTTAAATTTACTTGACAAAATTGCGTAGTGAGAATTTCCGCGAAAATTGTGTAGCATGATTTAACGACTTCTGTTTAGCTCGCAGATCAAATTCTATCGGTGTACCACACGGTAGTGTCCTCGTTCCTCTTAGTTTTCTATTGTTTGCCACATTTTATTACCAATGGCAAAGTTTTTATGTATGCCGATGACAATTCAATTGCAGTTTACCGGTCAAAAGTGTAACTGTACTGTGAAAAGAGCAAGAAAACCATACTAAACATTAAGAATACTAATTTTCGTATAGTTTTTGGTCGTAACAATTGCAGAAAGATATAAAACAAATTAAAACACTTTAGAAAACGAGCTAAAAATGTAATTTATTACCTTAAGAATACTTTAAAAAAATTTGTTGCACATCGCTTTTGATTGCAGTGAATCCCTCGAGCAGCGTCTGTACAGCTGTTTCAGCCCTATTTGGGGCTTCAATTTGTTAATCCTAATGCAATGTCATTTCAAAAAGCAATCGTAGGATGTCGCTGTTTACTACTTACTACCTAAGTAGACTGTTTATGTGGAATTTCATTGTAAAACAGAAGACGACAGAAATTTTTGGAAAAGTTGGAAACAAATGACGATCGCAGAAAATAGTAATTCAATAACGGACGAAACTGTTTGAGGACGAATTTCAAACTCAAAAAATAAAAATAAAAAAAAATAATAATACATATTAAACAAGTGACCAACGCTTTACATTGGAAAAACGAAACTTCCAAATAAATTTTGAAAAACCTAACCAAACATTTCAGTTTCTTTTTTTCTTACTTTTCTTAATTATTAAGCGCATTTACTGGATAATACGATTTTTAACGTTAAAAAAAGAATACGAACTTCGAAATTTGATAAGTTGGCAGCACTGCTTCAAGTGATTGGCGCAAAGTGCAAGGTTTGGATGGTTTTGTTAATTGCGGAAAACCTTTATAAATACTTTTTATTGTTTTATTGTAATCGAACAAAAACGACAAGGACATAAAAAAAACAGAAGACGACAGAAATTTTTGAAGATGGAAACAAATGACGATCGTTGGAAAAATAAATGAAAAAGGGATGGAAACATTTGAGAGCAAATTTCAAACTCAAAAAAAAACAATCCATAATAAACAAGTGACGATCGCATTACATTCGAAAAACAAAAGTGCAAACAAATTTTGAAAAACCTAACCAAATATTTCAGTTTCTTTTTTTCTTTTTTTATTATTGTTAAGCGCTTTTACAGGATAATACGATCTTTAACGTTAAAGTACGATTTTTTGCCCCGCCCCCCACAAAAAAAAGAAAGGGATACAAACTTCGATATTTAATGAGTTGGCAGCATTGCTTCTGATTGGTGTAAAGCGCAAGGTTAGGTAGGTTTAATATTTTTTCTCTCGTTTGTTAATTGCGGTTAATTGAGGAAAATATAAATATTTTCGTTGTTTTATTGTAATCGAACAATAACGGCAACAAGGACGTAAAATAGGAGACGACAACAATTTTTGAAGTTGGAAACAAATGACGATCGCAGGAAATAGTAATTCAAAAATGGACAGAAATGTTTGAGGACGAACTTCAAACTTAAGAAAGAAAAAAGACTATAATCCATAATAAACAAGTGACCAACGCGTTACATCCGAAAAACAAAACTGCAAACAAATTTTGAAAAACCTAACCAAATTTTTCGTTTTTTTTTATTTCTCTGTTATTGTTATTTTTAACGTTAAACTACGACTTTTCGCCTTCTCATAAACATAAAGCACTAAACACAACTTTTTTTTTTAATATTGATAACTATCGGGGAAATATATTTTGCGCGGTTCAAATTCTAGTGAAGCGGGCAATGTAAAATATTAGATCGTAGCGTGTAAACAAACGCGAGGGCTACGGAGACAATTAACGCCGCTACAGCAATGGTGTTACTCAGTATAACAAAAATCAGAGCAATATTATTATAAAAAATTACAAGTAGAAGGTTTTTTTAATCTCAAACCGGACAGAAAAATGAAGGGAAACACACTCAACGTTTCGCTATAGATTTATAGCTTCGTCAGGAAACTCCTGACGAAGCTATAAATCTATAGCGAAACGTTGAGTGTGTTTCCCTTCATTTTTCTGTCCGGTTTGAGATTAAAAAAACCTTCTACTTACTATTTTCATCGGACAAGAACAAACTTCAATTAAAAAATTACAGTTGTGTAATCAACTCTTCTTGTTTAAATGTGTAAAGATTTTCAGAGTAATTAGTTGATCAGTTGTACCTCGACCGCCGGAATTTATTGCGACATTGCATCATATAGTAAGAACGCCGTAAATTATTTTCACCGTCCCATTACACAATGTGCCTGTTCGCTACATTTTTACGGCGCTACTGAAACGATGACGTGTACTTATTCAAATCCTATGCTTATTGATAACATTACCAGATAAAATAGCGACATCTTACTATCGCTTTTTGACCTGACATTGCAGTAGGATAGACAAATTGAAGCGGGATTTGCTCCTAATAAGTCCCCCATGCAAGGCGGCCATGCTTGCTGTCAAAGCATAATGAAAGATTTTAGAAAAATTTTGTGCAAATCGTTTTTGATTGCAGTGAGAACCTCGAGCAGCCTCTGGACAGCTGTTTCAGCCCTGCTTGGGGCTTCTTCAGCAGAGACGTAGCTCGACATTCCCACTGCAGACCAAAAACGACTTGCCCAACTTATTCGCAAAACATTACCATAAAGCGTTTTAATTAAGTCGCTTTTCTTGAGTGGAGTGATGGCCGACAAACACTTAGCAAGGGATTGTCACACAGACAATCTGCATATGTTAAAGTCTCAGCAAATGTTATTTTTTATTCTGCCTTGAGTATATTATGATGGCATGCATCCTCCTCTGATAAACAATGTGAAGGTGAATTAATAAATAAAACAACACGGACTTTCTAGGGATTTGGGGGTTCATTGTCTTAAGTTTTACATACTAACTAGAGTTATTTTTGTTGTTATCAAATTTTTTTGACCTACGCTGGTAAAGGGCTGGATTGAAGTAAGGTGAAACCATTATTATTTAAAAACAGTTTCTACTTTATTTAAATAAATCTGTTTTTAAGAATTACTACGCTTTGACCTTTATTTGATTTGCAAATTATAATACAGTAAAATCCGGTTATAACGAACCCGTTTGTAACGGCTTAACGTCCAATATTTCAAGCAACGAAAATTTTTCCATCAGCTCAGTGCTTTTTTTCCGGTTATAGCGAACTCGCTGATAACGAACTTTCGGAAATACTGAACCAGATTAGACTTAAAATGTGGTACAATTTTCCTGTTATAACGAACTTTGGAGGGGTTTCCCCGATTTACGCGCTATTCTCCGATCACTCGTTACGAGCGACGTGCATTCATAGCCCTTATAATAGCCGACTCTTGTTTTTTTGTTGGAGTAGGACATTACATCCAACGTGCTGAAGAACTTTGAAGAACATATAAGGGTTGATAATGACTAGGGGTCGGAATTATATATTTTGTTCGGTTTATTTCGAACGAGGCGACAACGAGCGTGTGTGCGTTCACACGTCACTACAGCGTTATACGTTTGCCGCCTCGTTTGTATTTAATTGAACAAAATATATAATTCCGTTCCCTGATAATGACATAGCAGCAAGAGAAGTGTTAACTGCTGAAAGAGTGACTGCAAACATTTTAACCAGTGCCGGAGTCAAATGCTCCAAAAAAATGGTAGAAACTCGCAATTTTTTAGAGGAGTCACATTTTATGAACCTACGAACCCTGAAATTGTATCAAAATCCGTTCGCTATATCCGAAGTTCGCTATAATAGGTAATTTAAAACAAAGAGTGTTTTTAATGCTTTTTTATTTTACATGAAATAAGTATTGTATGAATCCGTTGCGAAACTGTTATATACGTATGATTAAAAACACAATAAAATCGGTTATTTTTTTTTGTAAATATTTCTTTGTTATTTACATAGTTTCTGCGTTTTCAAAACTGTTTCGCAAAGGATTCGCACAATACTTATTTCATGTAAAATAATCGAAAGTTTTAAAAACACATTTCTTTTTAAATTACCTGTTAGAGGGAACTTCGGATATAACGAACATATTTTGATACAATTACAGGGTTCGTTATAACCGGACACTACTGTATTTGAGTTTTTGATTTTAGATTTAATAAGATTTACATTATTTATGAAACTTTTCGAAAAATGTTGTTTTTTATGTTTTCTTTTTTTAATTAAGTTCATTGTTATTAGTATGAGAAAATTCATTTTGTGGGGGCTTTTTAATTTTGTTATCGAATTCTGAAATTATATTTTCAACATTAATTACGATTTATTTTTTAAATAGAATTGAAATTAAAGTTGGAAGAACATAGGTGGGAATTTTCATTCTAGTTTTAAAATATTTAATTCACCTTCAGTGAAATTTATATTTGTTAAATTAATAATATTTTCAGTATAAAGTTTTTTTTAAACTCGAACCGGACAGAAATATGACAGGAACACACTCAACGTTTCGCTATAGATTTCTAGCTTCGTCACTCCTGACGGTGAGTGAGTGAGCGAAACGTTGAGTGTGTTCCTATCACATTTCTGTCCGGTTCGAGTTTAAAAAAACTTTGTACTTACAATTTTCATCGGACAAGAACCAACTTCAATTAATAATGTTTTCTTTAATGTTCTGAAACTTGAGAATAACTAATTGAATCTGACTTTAATAAATTTGGATTTTGGGTATCTGATTCCTCGACTTTATTCAATAAATTTATATCAACATTATCATTAAATGACAAATAACTTAAATTAGAATAAATCTCACTATTAAATTGTAATTCTGTTAAATGAACCTGAAATGAACTTTTATTGTTGATTGAGGATGTGTATGATAGTTATTAGTAGAAGATGTTGCCCGATCTTTCCACCTCCTAATAAATTTATTTGACGAATAATTCGACGAATCACCATGACGACCATTCATAAAATTCAGTTTAATTGGCAAATAACATTTGACGAAGCCCCAAGCAGGACTGAAACAGCTGTACAGAGGCTGCTCGAGGTTTTCACTTCAATCAAAAACGATTTGCAACAATTTTTTTTATAATTATTTGCTTTATCAAAAGTTTTAAAAAGCTTTTTTATTTGTTTCATATTCTCTGCAGTTCCCAATAATGTTATTTGCAAGTTTTTAAAAAAAATGTTGCAAATCGTTCTTGATTGCAGTGAAAACCTCTTGCAGCCTCTGTACAGCTGTTTCAGCCCTGCTTGGGGCTTCGTCAACAGAGACGTAGCTCGACATTCCCACTGCAAACTGCAATGTCAGGTCAAAAAGCGATCGTAAAATGTCGCTGTTTTATCTATTCAAATAATTATATTTGCGAAACGTCAAGTAAGTTAATAAATTACTCTTCAGCTCGTTTTAAATAGTTTTTTTTATTTGTTTCATATTCTTTGCAATTCTCACGAGCAAGAACTACCAAAAATTAGTTATTGGGAACTTTATTAGAAAGTGGGAAGATCGGGGCTTAGAAAGTAAAACAAAAGAATTCTTAGTATAATGTTTGTTATTAATAGAATAAGTAAACGATTTATAAGAACTGTTAGGATAATGATTTGTAAAAGAAGAACGTAATGTATAATAAGTTTTCTGTGTATAATGGTTTAGAAACCGGTCTAGTTTTGACTTCTTTGTTTACTGATTATACTTAATACTGTAAACATAACTAAGAACTAAGAAATACATAATTTTTGTCAGTTAAAAATTCATTTCATTCGATCCAAGAGTTCTCGTCCGTGCTGACATGTCGTAACACTTGATTTCTGGTCAAAGACGAAAAACAACAATTAAATGATGCAAATAACTATTGTTATTCTATTCTATTGATGTTCTATTGAACATGATAAGAGAAACATGAGTAATTAAGAAAATACAATAAAAAAATTGACTAAGTTCACTGTCCTACAAATTTTTTTTATTGCATTTTGTTAGTTACTCATGTTTTTTACTATGTTCTACTGTTATTTACATCATTTAATTATTGTTTTTTGTCTTTGACTATCCACATCTACTATAACGTGTACTTGATACAGCAAAAAAATAACACAAACACAAAAACAATACAAAAATTCAGATATTCAAGATATTACAAAAAAATTACTCTTTTTTTAGAGTTTGGAAGAAAGATTATATAAAAAGGTGGCCCCATTTTTTGTGTTCTGTTTACTCAGAAATAATCCGGAGACAGTTTTGAATCACGGTGTATAAAAAAGAATTTTTGTTTATTTTCTTTGTTGGTCGTGAAGCTTAATAATTAATAATAACGGAAAAACACATATTTCAATTTGGCATTCTAATCGTTTACTACGTTGTTGTTTTTCAAGTTTAGTGTCACTCTCGCCGCGGTTCGGCATTTAAATTTACATAACTGACGAATACCTTGAAATATTTTACCTTTTAAATGTTGTAATAGTGCAGCGCGTAAAAAAATATTTATATTATCTAGTTGATACCATTTTTCACGTCCTGAGACACACTTGTATGTACAAATCGACTGTTTAAGATAATTGTTAAATCTCAAGAATATTTACTTACCATAAGTGTAATTGAAACAGTAAAAACTCGAACGTCGTAATTAATTTAACAACAAATATCCCCAGCGGTATTTCTCAAAATCAATAAACTAATGAATCAATCGTTTTAACTTTTAACCGCACACCAATCACGTTTGCACTGAAAGTCCGGTTTGGCTTGCGACGACTTTTCTCAATTTTTGTAGGAATTCAGTGCTCGTTCACGTCATTTCTTTTGGAGATCGTCTTCAAGGATTGCAACTGCTCTCGCCCATAATTACGGGAAAAAACTTGTTTGCGTTTTTCCGAAGTCGTTCAATCGTTCTTATGTATAATGTATATGCTAGAAACCAGCGGCGGAGGCGTGACGACGAAAATAACTTCTTGCAGACGACTTGACAGAGACATAAATGCATTACACCATTTTTATCGTGTTTTTTCTTTTTTAATCAGTAAGGAATTATTTGTATTTTACATCATTTGTGAGTTAATATTATTTTTATAAAGTGGTCGGTTTTAAAGAGTTTATAAATAAATTAAAAAAATAAATAACAAATGAACAACATTAAAGTTGCTTTTACCACTAATCTTGAATGAAACTGACCTTTACAGAGAGATAGAGGGACTAGATAATCAGAAAATTAAAGAAATGACATGTGATGACTTAAAAGAATTTGATACGGTAGATTTGCTAAGTCATTTATTACCAGTACTGCACAAGTTGCGCAAAGCGCACTCAAAGATACGGTATATGCGTTCATCACCATCCTATAGTATGTACAATGACGCTCACCGTAAATGATACCGAACAGATAAAACAGCGACATCTCACGATCGCTTTTTGACCTGATATTGCAGTAGGATAGACAAATTGAAGCGGGATTGCTCCTAATAAGTCCCCCATGCAAGGCAGCCATGCTTGCTGTCAAAGCATTATGAAAGTTTTAAAAATTTTTGTTGCAAATTGTTTTTGATTGCAGTGAAAATCTCGAGCAGCCTCTGTACAGCTGTTTCAGCCCTGCTTGGGTTTTCACTGCAATCAAAAACGATTTGCAACAACATTTTTTAAAACTTTCATTATGCTTTGACAACAAGCATGGCCGCCTTGCATGGGGGACTTATTAGGAGCAAATCCGCTTCAATTTGTCTATCCTACTGCAATGTCAGGTTAAAAAGCGGTCGTGAGATGTCGCTGTTTTATCTGTTCATCACTCTTACATCGCAATTGCGAATAAATTGGACAAGTCGTTTTTGTTTGCAGTGGGAATGTCGAGCTACGTCTCTGCTGAAGAAGCCCCAAGCACGGCTGAAACAGCTGAACAGAGGCTGCTCGAGGTTTTCACTGCAATCAAAAACGATTTTCAACAAAATTTTGTAAATGATACCATTTGACAGTTTCGTAACCCTTACGTTGAATGTTTTTAAGGGTGTGGTTCGCATGCAGGAGTATCATTTAAGTTGAGCGTCGTAGTACAAGGTGACTGCGCGAGAATTCCTACCCCCTTTAGTTCTTTTATTTTTGATTTTAGGAAAAAATGCTTAATACAAAACTTAAAGGGACTAATTCAAAGTTTCTCTGTGTTGACTACATGTATAATAAAACTAATATTGTAGAAGATGTCTATAAAATAATTCCTGCTTAATTTTTTTTTCATTTTTGATTTTAGAAAGAAAGAAAGATAAAAGAAGTTGTAGAATTTATTTCAGTACTGTTACAGTTTTATTCACAAAAAACAATTGAGAGTCGGATACCCAAAAAAATAAACGAAGTTTTGGTTTTAAATAAAAAAAAAACATTAAATAAAATTTTACCATTAACATATGAAATCGATTTAGATGTTTTCTAAAAATTAACTTTTAAACTAGAAACGAAAAATGTTTCGGAAAAATTGAACTTTAAAAAATGACGTACTTTAACGTAAAACATATTCAAAACGCCCTCAATTTTTTTTACGCAAAGTGTAAATCTTTTTAACATGTTTTGAATCACATCTCTTAGTATAAAAGGATCATTATTCAAGTTTTCCATTTCTAAAATTCAAAAACAAAATTAATTAAATAGGAATTATTTTATAGACACCTTCTACATTATTAATTTTATTATACACGTAGTCCCAGTAGAATTTAATTTAGAATCGAAAATCGCAATAATATACACGGTGTTCCATTAAAAAAAAAAAACTTAAGTTTAGTTTATATCTGGTTTATCTGAGCATCAATTGTTTTTTGTGAGCACACAGAGAAACTTTTAATTAGTCCCTGTAAGTTTTGTATTAAATATTCTTTCCTGAAATCAAAAATAAAAGAGTTAAAGGGGATAGGAATTCTCGCGTAGTCATCCTGTACATACCTACATGTTATTTTGAGAGAACATATTTTACAAACAAAAACAATTTGCAACAATTTTTTTTTAGAACATATTTTGACTTATTTTAAATCTCTTTGCAATTCATGGCAGAACTTTACGCAAGGCATTGTAAAACCCTAACAAATTTACTAATTCGAGTTCATTCCGAACGGTGACTGGCTCCTGGTTTTCAGGTAAAACTTTCCCGTGTAACTAAAATAGAAAGAGAAAAATCAGAAAATACCGGGCTTATTAAATTTAAATAAATCACTTCGAAGATGCTTACTTTTTGTTCGCGGCGAAGCCCATGTAGGCGCGCGTCACATTTTTGCATTCATCCGACGCGGCAAAATTCCTTCCGAGGCACTTCTCGGCGGGGAAGGCTTTTGGGTTTTTCACCGATTCCGCGTAGTACTTCCAAGCCCGCAGGTGACTGCAAGAGACTTCATCAATGAATTACTATTTTCCAATTTTATGCGACGCTTTCTTTTGCTATTTCATGCAAATTTCAAGGATTTTCTGTTCCAAACCGAGAGAAACGCCTAATGTATAGGCAACTCTCTTGACGTTACTGCAATGTTGCTGCACAACCGCCATGCATCGTTTTGAATTAATCAACAAAATTTAACTTCAATAGCATTTTATACGTTACGGAAACTTATCAAGATGCATTTATAATGAAATTTAGATGAAAAAGTGCGACGTGATTAAATGCATGTCACTGTATCATCGGGTGATTCTAAATTATCGCTAATATTAATGCCAGGACCAAAACATTTCGAGCAACACTTTCATACATTTGAAACATTTTTGCGTTGTTATTTCTTATGGAAGAGGTGTTGGTCTGGGACAGTAAACCCCTAACTATAACATTGCCCGTTTCGAAATTATATCCCTCTTTGTAGGGATAGAAGCACTCACCGAAATCATGCAGTGCACCCGTAACTTGCAAGTTGTCCAATTGACATCCCGCTTGAAATTGGTAGCGTTCATCACCGTTAGGATAAAAATCGACGTGTCCCAACTGATAAGGATATCCCAATCTAGAACCGTCAGTGTGGATGATGTCCACGAAATCCGCGTCGGTGTGCGACAGCCTGTTGTGAGCATCTGCAAACGAATTGCCTCGTAGGATCCCATTTTAATATCTCTTTTTCGCTATTCTTTATTATCTAATTAGTAATAAAGAAGAATTTCACGATTAAATACAATTAGAAATGACATTTCATTGAGTTTGAAACGCGCCAGCTAAGACGCCATTTTTAAGTGACGTCATACGTGACGTACGCGAATCTTGAAATCTACCTCAGCCACAGCATGAAGTCCTGCCTTCGGCTTTTTTATTTACTGTTATTGTAAATTCATTGCTTGCATCTAACTGAATCTAGCGTTGTAGCTTTGTAACTTCTAATGCTTGAAGCGCCGGCTTAATTTGTAGCAAACGTATTAGACGGTGTTTGTTGACAACGCAAGATGCACTTGAAGGTATATGCAACTTGTTTTCGAACGCACCCCTGCAGTGTTGCCAGATTCGGCGAAATTTCTTCATTTGGATTACATTTTAGACATCTTTCGCGTTTAAAAATCTTAAAATTTGGCGTCTGGCGTCTGATTTGGGCTACCTTTGTCGCTTTCACATAACGACAAATAAAAAATATACAATACGATCAATAATGATTGTTCATGCCACTACTTTAGTTTTTTCTTTCTTTTTTATTTTTTAATGAATTTATGTTTTGCATTTTATTCACGGTTCATTTGTTTATTTCGTCCTTTTGTTTCCTTGCTGCAAAAGAATCACCGTTTTTTCATTTAATTATTTTTTCTGTCCACTTTTTCCCTTCTTTTCCATGTTTCTCGCTTTTTGTTTTTTTAGTCGAATTGGTTTTCACATTTTTTGACTCTTGTTTGCAATTGTTTGTTTGTTTCGTACGAGTTTGTTTATATTTGCCAAACTTTTCGTCGATTTTAATTTTTTTGCTCATCGTAATATCCTGGTACTTATTTTTACCAAATGGATTTTTCACGTTTTGTAGATTGACGCTCTTTTACAGTTACCTTTTGTTTCCTACTAGATTTTTTTTAGCTTTACGTCGGGAGACACATTTGCCTTTTGTTCATTTTAGTCGTCAATCTTCTGTTGTTTTCTTTTTCTTCTGTTCTGTATGCTTTCGTACTACGTGTTTTTCTTTTGCTTTTCTTATAGAATTGATTTTTCGTACTTTATTAACGCTTGTTTGTAGTTTATCGTTTTTCTTTTGTTTTATGTCTGAGTCGTGATACATTTTGTTTCTTTTTTGCTTTTTTTGTACTATCATTAATTTTTTTTTATTTGATTGGTTACCGCATAGCGACAAATAAAAAATAAAAACAATGCGCTCAATAATGATTGTCCATGTCACTACTTTAATTTGTAAGTTTTATATGATGAGAAAACTGCGTGTTCTTTTATTTCTTATTCATTTCGTGTTTGTTCTTTTTTTTGTTTCTGTTTTATTGAATTTATGTTTTGCAATTAATTCTCGGTTCGCTTGTTGTTTATTGTTGTTTATTTTGTCTTTTTCATTAAATTTATTAGGTTTTCACATTTTATTGATTCCTTTTTACAGTTGTCTTTTGTTTCCTACGAGTTTGTTTTTATTGGCAAAGATATCCTCGATTTCAATTTTTTTGCTCATCGTAATATTCTGGTACCTTTTTTTTTTGTTTTTTTTTTAAATTCATTTTATGCTCTCGTATTTTTTTTTGTTTAGGTGTTTTTATCAAATTGATTTTTCACATTTATCTTTAGCTTTCTACTAGATTTTTTTATATTGTGTTCGTTTTGAAGAATTTAATTTTTCGTACTTTATTAATGCTTGTTTGTAATTTATCGTTTTTGTTTTGTTTTATGTCTTAGTTGTGATCTTTTTTTCTTTTTCTTATTCGTTTTTTTTCTTAATCGTATTATTGACATTTTTAAAATTTGCTTTAATTTTCTACGAATTTTTAGATTCGTTCGGAAAATTGTTCATGATTGTTTTTCGTTCGCGTTGTCGATCTTCCTTTGTTTCTTTTTGTTCACTTCACACCTTGTGTTTTGATGCTGTTGTTTCCATTTCTCTCTTATTTCTGATTTTTTTTTCTTGTTTTTTTACTTCTGTTCTGTTCTGATTTTTGATATCCCGAATCGGCGATTATTTATGTGTTTTTGTCTTTGTCTTTAAAAAAAAATGGCGCCTTTTGGATACATTTCGTCAATGAGTTGGCGACTTTTAAACCTGTTAAAAAAATCTGGCAACCCTGCATCCCTGTTCGATGAATCGTATGGCGCCACAACATGGTCGGCTAGCGTTTATCGATGAGTTAATTTTTTTAATTAATTTTTTTAATGTTTTGAAATACGGAAACATTTTTTTTTTTAGAAATATTAACTAAACGCTTGATAATCTATTGGACATAAAACAAAACTGGAAAATGAGCCCATTGTCTAAATACCTTTAAGAAAGCCGGGAAACGCAGGATCCAACCCAGTAATCCTCTTCACCCTCAGACCGTTCCTCAAGTACTTTCCAGCAAATCCAACGACATGAGCCCCCAAACTGAAGCCGATGAGGTGAAGCTTCGACATTACGATCTCGCCACGCCTGGAGTATACTTCCAGAAACCTCGCCAGTACCCTGCCAGCCGCTTTTACGTTTTCCACAGCTTCCAAGTACCAAGGTCCGGCCACCATTTTTGACCAGTCCAGTAAAATCACGTTGTAGCCCTCCTTTCTGCTTAGATAAGCTAAAGTCAAAATCGAAGATTTTTTAAAACATTTTTTTCTCTTCGCACTTACGGTCGCGGCCAAGAAGAAAACAGTTTCTTTGACGTAAAATTAATAATGCTGAGAATTTTTCTGGGTAGCTATAATGATAAACTAACACCAGAGAGTGTAGATTTATTTATTTTGTACAAATGTCAAATATCAATTTTAAAAGACCACATTTAGTGCGACATTGGCTACGGTAAGTGAACGGTCGAAGTCGTCCGACCAAATCACGTGATCACTTTTCCCACTTGGTGATTGGTCAGAGGGTTTGGTCGGACCGCAGACTTAACGATTTTGTGCAATTTGACCGTTCACTTAACGCCGCCTATATTTCAAACGTCAAATATCAATTTTAAAAGATGACATTTAGTGTGACTATGGCCGCGTTAAGTGAACGGTCAAGTGGTATAAAATCGTCAAGTCAGCGGTCCGACCAAACCCTCTGACCAATCACCAATTGGGAAAAGTGATCACGTGATTTGGTCTGACCACTTCGACCGTTCACTTACCGCAGCCTATATTTCAATAAAAAAGTCTAGGTGGAAAAAAATTGTTTTGCTGTTCTTGCATGTCAAATTTAACATTTATTTTTTACATTTGTGTTTTAAAAAGAAATTATAAAAATAAAAAGCAGTCCAAACATTACGCCAGCCATCATCAAATCGATTTTCCTTATGCCAAAAGATTTATAAATTAACCCAAATGACAATACATCGCCCAATCTGGCAACACTGCTATGATCACTCTTGTTAGAACTAGAGTTAGATCTGGGGCCCTATTCTCAAGTCGAGCGACAAGAGTCGCATGCGAAAATGACGTCAAAATGACGTAGACTCTTATACAAAACTATACAAATCGTTCGAGAATTGCATCATTTTGACGTCATTTTCGCATACGACTCTTGTCGCTCGATTCGAGAATACGGTCCCTGTACTAAAATTTATAGTCATCGTCCAGTCTCTTCTCAGTGTTACCAATCTAACTTATCTACACTATATTACCAACCAGTGGCGGCTCGTCAGGGTGGGCAAGGTAGGCAGTTCTTACCCTTACCTATTGAAGTTGCACATGTCGGGACAGCCCCGAAAAACAAATTTATTTGGAAAATGCACCCACTGTCCCTTTTGCAATTGTTGCCTGCCCATAGTAAATCATCACGAGCCGCCACTGTAACCAACGTAATTTTGGCTATTAATTTACAGACAGCCAGTTATTATTTGATTTTGAAAAATATCGGTTCTTATTACCCGTACAGGCGAGGCATAAATGGATTTATACTTACTAAAAAAAATTAAATTTATCATCCGTAACTGCAGTTACAGTCAAAAGCAAAAAATTGTAGACGATTGCAGTTTCCTGTAATTTGTTTTTCTTCAAAAACTGTTTAAATAATTTGTGTTTTTTTCCTAATATCATAAGGGCTGGCTATGGAAAATACATGTCATGTCATTCCTTGATTCATACACGTTTAAGGAGCTACCAGGGCATAATTTCTGACATCTAAAGAATCTGACCTAGAAATTTAAACGTAGTTGAAATATACATGAATGGTGCTCAGACCTGAATTATATTTTCCATAGCCCCCCCTCCCTTATGGCATTCAAAAAAACACATGTTACCATTTCACAAGCTTTCAGATTTGATAAATTCATAATTTTTATAAAATCTGTGAAATCGCATTTAAACGGTACCATTCTCAGAAAGAAAAATTAACAGGAATCTGTAATTGTCTACTAATTTTTGTTTTCGATCTGTATTGTTAAGTTTACGTCAAAAAACGTGTCCACATTTTTTTTTTTTGGTCGCTTCATTACCTACCATCCTTGATCGCCATACCGCTCGTCCCCGGAGACAGTTCCATGAAACCGTGGACGTAAATCACGGTCTCCACGTTGGGCTCCAGACTTCTTTGCCGCCGCCCGCTGCCGGAAGTAACAGGGCTCAAAAGCTGACGGGCTTCGCCCTGCGCGTTGTAGAGCACCATGTGGAAGTCGCTGTCTTTCATCGCGCAGCACCCGGGACAAGAGCCTCTTGGTTTCTCTCTTAACGTGAATATGTCGTCTTCTGGTGTTTAAATATTCATTCATAGCAATAAGAAGCCACTGAATAATAAATTATTAGGCAGGGTGTTCCAAAAAAAAAAACTTCTTTTGTTTCTTAAAAATTCTTCGATTTTAAATAATTTATAATTTATTACCGTACGCTTCACAAGAAACTTCAAATTTGAAGAATTATTTTATTTTAATTAATTAATAATTGCGAATTGTATTAATTAATTTATTTTTGTGGTAAATGTGTTGGTGAAGCAACGCCTTTACGATAGGCCGTGATTACAACCGCCGTGTAAGTTGGGTTGCCTACATTCGCGAACACCATTATCCAGTTAATTTTTTAATGTGAATTTTAATGAGATTTTTGTCAATTTCGTTAACTTAATAGTAGTCATACCAAATACAACATTATTGCATATTTTTTTATAATTCGAAGCTTGATTTAAAGTATAATTACACATTATATTAGATAGCTACATGTGCCTATAAATTAATTATTTTATAATTGTTTGTAATTATTGCAATTATTGTTCTGGTTCACATAAGAAGTGTGCGGCAGTATGTGACGATATTTTAATTAATTATAATTTCAATTACGCTTACGGACGATTGAAAATAATACGAAAATGCTTTTCTTAAGTCTGTCATAAGCGTAAAATGACAAAACAAAATAAATTTGCTGAACTTTAGTCGGAGCCGTTCGCTAATGAAAACCGCTGTATTTGTCCCATTAACTGTTTCATAATTAACTTTAAGCCAATTAACGTACTGAAACTGCATCTAAAGACCATAATCACCTATTTATGCGCTGAAAATTAAATTGTTAAAAGATCAGCAGAAAAAGAGATCTGCAGCAAAATCCGTAGATAATAATAATTATATCAGTTAATGAATAATTAAGTTGTATAAAAAATGGTTTAAAACGTAGAAGAAAAATCTAGAAATTTGCTATTTTTTTGGATTAATTTTTTAGATTTAGATTCCCAATTTGAATGAGTTAGATATTACGGGGGGACCTTCAAGTTAATTTAATAATTTCAAAGTATAATTTAAGCCATGTAAAAAGTTATTTATGATTAATAGAACTCAAAATTCGAAAAATATTTAGAAATCCATAAATGCGAAGTATGATCACGACTGATCAGTTAAAGAATAAATTCTATAACAGGGCTGCAATCAAGAAAGGGGTTGATAGTAATACTCTTTTAAAGTTCAACCGAGCTTTCGGAAAATTTATTTCCTTTATCAAGCTTTCTATAAAGCAAATTTTAAATTAATAATTAATAATAAGAACAATTTCACATGATAACTTACTCCTTAGTCAGTATACAAAGTTAAACCACTAGTTATAATAAGATCCATTTAAAATAATTTTTAAGAAATAAAATGAAATCCATAAATTTATAAATTAAAATAAAATTCTCTGCTTAAAGTGTCATTAAAGTTTTTTTTTTTGTTCAATCGTTTAAGACTGCATCGCAATCGAAATGCGCACCCTCAAGAAAGCCTTTTCTTATTAATTTTTTTTTTTAATGAAATCGTTTACTTACTGGCTTTTAATATTATGTAGCTGTCACATGATCGATTGTTTTTCAACGTTTCGAGCAGATTGGTGGCTGCCGTCAGGTCCAGTCCCAAATTGAAGAGTCGGAAATTCAAGCGTGTCGTCTTCACACCGTCCTCCCCCGGCGCAGCCACCCTAGCGCTGAACATCAGGATGACAAACAAAAGACATATCGCTTCGCGAATAACAACCATCATCGTCACTTGCTTCGTGATTGTGTCATTGAATGAAATGATGCGTTTCGCTCTGAGCTATATAGGTCTACAGGAATTTTCAAGTTCACACGCTTAATATACGGTCGCTCGTCAACCAGTTTGTTGGACGAGCGGCCTTGCATTTCGGCTTTTAAAATTTTCGGTTCTGATTTTGATAAGCGTCATGATTATTTTAATTTTAATTTATTCTTCTTCTATTGCTTCATTTGTAATATATTTTACATTAGTCATAAACAATCAATCCTCCTTCTTATCGTTATTCAGAAAATGGAACGAAAAAAGAACATACATTTGCATACTAGGATCGCATACTTAATAAGAATTTACGTCAGAATAAGGAATTCACATGGCGAATCTGCGTGGAATATTTATTCCGGTAATGTTCATGTTGCAATCTGCAACCGCATTTTATTAAATACCAAAGCAAAAAAAAATGTTTCGTCTTTAAATAATATATTTTGTAACAGTAAGTAACGTTTCTTGTAATGCGTGTTTGGGGGGCTTCCGGATATCGCGTTCATGACATCTCCAAACCTTGAATTTCATGTTCCCCATGTTTATTCATGAACATTGGAAGATCAAGATAGATGCGCGCAAGGACCGGCGATTAATTCTAGTTTTTGATTAATTTTGCAAAACAAAATGCGTCATTCGGCGGGGACGATTAAATCAATTTCGAAATCACAAACTTGTTACCTATGCGAAAAAATATATATTTATTAAAAATTATTTTTATATTCCCATATACTTAGGTATTAATTGCTAGCAGTGTATCTCATGCAATTTACACAGTAATATTAACGCTTTTATGCGAATAAATCTTCTTGGACTTTGCTCTGCTCTTTGGATCACTGCATAATAAATGTTTGCATAAATAATACTCGGTTCTTAATTCGATTTTCTTAATGCAACACATTATCATTATTTGCTTGATCATATGTAATATGTCTTTGACATTTCATCATTTGCGTTCGAATTTATCCGTTTTTTTTATTGCATTCCATCACAGATTCCATTCAATCCAGTACTGCCAACGGTCAGAAAATAAATTCTGCTATTCATGTCATTTTCGTCACCGATACTTTAAACCAGGCTTTAAATTCATTCATTCATTCATTAAAAAAAAGATTTACTTAAACTCTTGCAAAATCAATAAAACATCTTAATATTTTTTTCTTACTTGCTACCGTACCTGCTGGCAACACTGATTCAATCATTCACCGTTCAATTTGTCTTGACGTTTCATCAATTACGTTTCTCTTGACGTCTAATCTTTATTTTATTTTTTGGACATTTAATTTGTTTTCGTCGTTCGATTTGATATTTGAAAAGACCACACAAGGTTGCGACAACGCGTGGCTGTCGCGTCGTCTAACCTAAAATTTAAAATTCTACGTAAATAGTAACAACCAAATTGCCGCCTGATAAGTCATCTCACATCAGGGCCAAACTTCTGCTGACGAGGCTCCAAAGAGGACCGAAACATTTGTCCAGGGGATGCTCGAGAATTCCATTGCGACTTTCGCGACAAATTTTTTAATCTTACTATTTTTTATTCATTAAAAAAAATAACCAATCTTTAAATTTTTTGATTTTTTATCATTTTTTTAAAAGTTTTTTTATTGTTTTGACGTTCATGTGTGCTTGACATTTAACTATTTCTTTTTGTAAGAAAATTATTTTAACCGGACACAAACAGTTTTCTCACGATTGTCGACGTACGGAAGAGTCGACTTCAATTGTTTATTTTTGTTTCAGCGACTTCAACGGGAGATTCGGCGAGGAAAATATCTTCCGTTTAAAATGGGAGTTCACGTTTTAACGTTAATCAATTGTTTTTGGCATGACATTTGTTTATTAGCATTTGACACTCTGATGTTCGATCAATTGTTTTTTTTTTAACAAAAACAAACTAGAGTTAACAATTCGCCAAAATGTCACAGCCGTTTGGCTCGACAAAGCCGATAATTATTTTTGACGTTTATCGTTTGCCTTGACGTTTATTCATTTATTTCTGACGTTTAGTAATTTGTTTCTAATATTTAATAATCTGTTTCTCTGAAATTTCATCATTTTTTACGTTTAACTACATCGACATTCAGTAATTTGGTTTGAATTTCCTTATTTTTTTAGCGTTTATCATTTGCTTTTGTTATTTAGATATTCGTTTTTATTTGATCATCTCTTTTTGACATTTCATCATTTTTTTTACATTGACATTTCACAGTAGGTTTATTGCGTTTATTTTCTTGTTTTTGAGATTTAATAATTTGCTTTAGATTTCCTAATTTTTTGACGTTCGTCATTTGTTTTTGACATTTAATAAACTTTAACAAACTATTTGTTTGTAGTATTTAATCATCTGTTTTTGGTCATTTTAAAACTTTTTACCTTTAACCACGTTGACATTTAACAATTTATCGCATTTAATTTTTTTTATTATTTCTTAATGTTTGTCATTTGTTTTTGACATCTAGCAAATCGTTTTTAATATTTAATCATCTGTTTTTGAAATTTTAACGACTCTTAACGTTTAACCACACTGACATTTAACATTTTTCTTATTTCTGTTTTCTGTTTTTAATATTAGATGAATATTAAAAACAGTTCGTTAAGTGTCAAAAACAAAATGATAGAATACTATAAAGAGTTTACTAAGTGTTAAAAACAGATGACAAACGTCAAAAAATAGGAAATCTAAAGCAAATTATTAAATCTCAATAACAGAAATTAAATGCCACAAAAATATAGTTAAAGGTCAGTGTGGTTAAACCTAGAAAATCATTAAAATGTCTGAAACAGATGATTAAATATTGACAAACGTCAAAAAATAAGGAAATCCAAAGAAAATTATTAAATCACAACAACAAAAACTAAAAGTGGTAAACAAATTATTAAATGTCAATGTGATTAAACGTAGAGAGTTGTTAAAATGTTAAAAGAGATGATTAAATATTAAAAACAGATGACGAACGTCAAGAAATAATCAAAACTAAATGCGATAAGAAAAATGTTAAATGTCAGTGTGGTTAAACGTTAAGAGTCGTTAAAATTTCAAAAACAGATGATTAAATATTAAAAACGATTTGCTACATGTCAAAAACAAATGACAAACGTCAAGAAATAATAACAAAAATTAAATGCGATAAACAAATGGTTAAATGTCAGCGTGGTTAAAGGTAAAAAGTTGTTAAAATGACAAAAACAGATGATTAAATATTAAAAACAGTTTTCTAAATGTCAAGAACAAAAGATGAACGTCAAAAATTAAGGAAATCCAAAGCAAATTAATGTCTCGGTAACAAAAATTAAATGCCACAAAAGTTTGCTAAATATCTGTTTTTGACATTTTAACGACTTTCTACGTTTTGTTCACACCGACATTTAACAAACTTTTGTGGCATTTAATTTTTGTTACCGAGACATTAATTTGCTTTGGATTTCCTTAATTTTTGACGTTCATCTTTTGTTCTTGACATTTAGAAAACTGTTTTTAATATTTAATCTGTTTTTGTCATTTTAACAACTATTTACCTTTAACCACGCTGACATTCAACAATTTGTTTATCGCATTTAATTTTTTTTATTATTTCTTAATGTTTGTCATTTGTTTTTGACATCTAGCAAATCGTTTTTATTAATATATTCAATCTTTTGTTTTTGAAATTTTAACGTCTCTTACGTTTAACCTCACTGACATTTTACAATTTTCTTATCGCATTTAATTTTTATTATTATTTCTTGACGTTTGTCATCTGTTTTTGACATTTAACAAACTGGTTTTAATATTTAATCATCTGTTTTTAACAACTTTCTACGTTTAATCACATTGACATTTAACAATTTGTTTACCATTTATTTTTTGTTATTGAGATATAATAATTTGTAACAATAAATAAATAATTTGCTTCACGTTTGCCAATATTTAATCATATGTTTTAGACATTTTAACGATTTTCTCCGTTTAACCACACTGACCTCTGACAATATTTTTGTGGCATTTAATTTCTGTTATTGAGATTTAATAATTTGCTTTGGATTTCTTTTGACGCTTGTCATTTGTTTTTAACATTTAGTAAACTGTTTTTAGTATTTAATCATCTATTTTTGACGTTTAGCGAACTGTTTTTAATATTCATCTGTTTTTAACATTTTAACGACTTTCTGCGTTTTATTCACACCGACACTTAATAGTTAATCTTTTGCGGCATTTAATTTTTGGTATCGAGACATTAACTTGCTTTAGATTTCCTTCATTCTTGATGTTCACCTTTTGTTTTTGAATTCAAAAAACTGTTTTTAATATTTAATCATCTGTTTTTTCCACTTAGTAAACAGTTTTTAATATTTAATCATTTTGACAACTCTTTATATTCACCCACATTTGACATTTAATCATTTGTTTATCGAATTTAATTCTCGTTATTGATTAATTTGCTCTGGATTTCGTTATTTTTGACGTTCGTTTGTTTTTAACGTTCAGTAATTTGTTTTCAATATTTAATATGTACTCGTTTGTTTTTGATATTATCACATTTCTTACATCTAGCCACACCGACATTTAACGAGTTGTTTATTGCGTTCGATTTTTTTAGTGACGTGATTTAGATTTCCCTATTTTTTGACGTTCGTCATTTGTTTTCGACACTAATGCACCCTACGTTGACATTTAATATTTATTTTTGACGTTCAGCATTTTCCTTTTTTAATTTTCATATACTCTTGACATTTAGCTTCTTACGTGTAATTATTTATTTTGACATTTAATCACACCGCAAGGTTTCCATTAACGTTTTATCATCATTCATATTTCATTTTTTTTACGTCGGAGTTGTTTGTTTTGACATTTACTCGTTTTGTAGGATTTAATAATTTTTTTCATTTCACTTTTTTTAATTTTATCAACATATAAAATAGCGACATCTTACTATCGCTTTTTGACCTAACATTGCAGCTGTCCAGAGGCTCCTCGAGGTTCTCACTGCAATCAAAAACGATTTGCACAAAATTTTTCTAAAATTTAATTTTATCGTTTAAATTCGTTTTGTTTTATTGTTCATTTTATCTGGCTATTTTTCTATTTTTTTACGGTTTACAAAGTTTATTTTGGCGTGGCTCTTGCTCGTGACAATATAATGTGAAAAATGAAACAACTTTCAAATTGAGCAAAAATGTATTCAATTAGTTATTTCACGCGTTTGCTTACTATTTATTATTTACATTCACACGTAAAAATTATGTAATAACTTACTTCAAATGATCGTAAATACATGCCAACATTTCTTTTCAAATTTTTAGTGTCGATTTACTTGGGTTCTGCAACCAAGCATACAGTGCTGTAAACGTAGTTGCCTATCTATTAGGCGTCTTTTTTATTTGCGTTGAAATCTGGGAAAATTTAAATCTGCCATTTCTTTTAAGAGTCGAATGTGCATCACTTGTGGAAGATGATTAAAGAACGAAAGAAAAAACACAGAAATAAAAAAAAGTCTGGACAAATACAGTTTATTTTACCAACACAAATGAAGACTTACAAATAGAAAAAAAAGGGGGGGGAGAAAAGGAAAATGAAAACAAACATATGTTGCAACTTATTCAACAATAAAAAACACTTACTTAGCCTAACTATAACCAACGTTGAGACGTCGTCGTCTCAGAAGAAGATCGGGAGAAACTTGGAGAGGGCACCTCCTGACTAAACCGTCGAGGCCCGGGCACACTTTCAGCAACGTAAACACAAGAAACGGCGGGGTCACGTGAAAATTTGCGCGGGCCCAACTCCTCGTATATATATATAATTAAATATATCTATCTATATACTATATAAACACTAACTAAATAAGAATCTATCCAAGCTGCACCCGAAATTCAGTTTAACTTACGAGCTAGCCTAGTGTCTACGTTATTTTTTTCACTTAATTAATAAAATAGCCTAACTACGAATGTAAGCGCTAGACGCTACGAACTAAACTTACTGATTTTTTTTAAGTCTACAAGCTAAACCTAGCCTAGGTTTTGTGCGGAAGGAAAATCCGCATCAACTTTTTACAAGTGCCCGGGGGTAACACGCCGGACGTGACTATAGGTAGTCGTTTGACTCGATCGATAATATGGTCTAAAAATAGTTTTATACCACCAAATTGTACGGTATACCAAAATAAACTGAATTTATCAGTTAAACATTGTAAAAACTGCAATGTTTTTGCACTCTCCCACCGATACCAACAAATCATATATATATTCTTCTCTTTTTTTTTTTTGGTTTCAGCTCTGCGTGTTCACCTTCAATGATTGTCGGTTTTATCTTCTTACTACCAAGATTTGATAATTTTTTTATTTACAACGATGTTCGGTCGAGAGCTACTGCGCAAGTTAAAAAAAATATACAAAAAAAATGTGGCAGGATCGACTCCAACCAATAAGCGCGAATTTAGAGATGAGATTGGGGGCGGCCAAATAGATTATTTTATTTTTTTAATCAACATATGCTTTGAATATTCATAAGAGACGGTCCTGCACAAAACACAATCAATGAAGGCGCACACGTTTTACCCTTACTCCTACCTCTAAAATGTACATACAAAGGTCGATCAATCAAGTATCGGAACAATTTTTATTTATGAAAATTCCTCTCGTCGTTCTCTCTTATTAATTTCTTTTTTTTACACTAAAACGTTCGATAGCTTAGCTATACACACAAATGAACATGAGAGAGGGGATGAGGAGGCGGTTCGGCTGCAATAGCAGGGGTTATAGGCACCACCCCGCTCCCCTAGCCCACTGACAATCGAAAGAAACAACCGAAACTAATTTACAACTGCCTACAACAACATAGAAACAACTAGAAGTTAAAAACTTTTTTTGGTTATATCGGTAAGAAAACATCGAGTTAAAAAAATATATTAAAATATTTTTCAGTAAATCCCTGTCAATGGACTATTCTGAAAAAGGCACGATATCTATAATGTGAAAATTCCATACACGAACCTGGCTGGGTTCACCGCGAATACGTTCGCGCCGAGCCCTGCTTTCGACACTTTTAAAATGCGCGCGCGCGATTTTATTTTATACGTCAGTCTTATTCTAAAGTCTGTTTAAACACGGGTTTGCATTTTGGCCACGCACATTTAGAATTGCGGAGATACAATCAATCACAGAGAACTGTATGCAAATCGCGAAAGAATCAGAGACAGAAAGATAACGACGAAATCAACAAATCAAATTCATCTTTTAATAGTTTCAAAAGCATGCAAAAAAGGCACCAGTTTTCTCAGTTTCTAGAAAACAATCGTCAATTTCGAAAATATTCAACTACTTTTCTTGGAATACGCCTTACATAGGTGGAGGGGCGTGCTTTCAGTGAAGGGGCGTGGTTAATCGGAAAGGAACCTGTTCAAACAAATTTTAGAATTTAAAGAAAAACTTACTTAACCGTAGCGGAGAATAATTACTATTCACAAAATAATTGATTGCTCATCTAAAAGAGGTCTTCATTTAAAAATGGGCGTGGCCTTACCTGAAAAGGCGTGGTTTAATTTATCAAAAAATAACACGACTGCTCATTGTGGGCAACCAAGCGGTTCAGAGGTTAGTCTAGTCGACTTATAAAGTCGTACCACTTGTCGGCGAGGGTTCGAATCCTACCGTGGATGTTTGTGTTGTCTGGATTGTGACCCAGCTTATCGAACAAAGTAAATTGTCTGGAATGGTAGTGCCAAAAGACAATGATACGCAGATTGTTGCGCAAAGCAAG
Source organism: Prosopocoilus inquinatus (assembly GCA_036172665.1). Classification (NCBI taxonomy): domain Eukaryota; kingdom Metazoa; phylum Arthropoda; class Insecta; order Coleoptera; family Lucanidae; genus Prosopocoilus; species Prosopocoilus inquinatus. The sequence goes on from CM069875.1 coordinate 37,041,970, forward strand.
AATAAGAAGACTGCTGTTCACTTAAGCTTGCTGTTTCGTTTAAGCCGATGGCGAGGGATTTAAATCCGAAAAGAACGAGCTCGTAGTAACCTTACTATTCGACGGTAAGAGTGAATCCATCAACAAACAAGTGCGATCGCATATAGAAAAGTCACGTGTATCATTGGCTGTTGTGATTAGCGCGCAACTAATATTGCGATGAAAGGGGATGTACCCCGTCCGGTTCACCTGCCATACCCATGTCTGGTTTAAGCAAACGGCACGCCTCTCTAATTGAAAAGGATCACATGCAAAGAATTTTGAATTTGGACGAAAACTAAAATTCCGCAATTTAATTAACGGTAGCGGTTACTACAGAATTTATTACTTATGGAAAAGGGGGTTTCATTTGAAAGGGGGCGTGGCCTAACACAAGAAGGCGTGGTTTAATTTAGCAAAAATAACGTGACTGCTTGTTGTTTTTACCTAAGCTTTGTTGCAAACAAATTTTGAATTTAAATAAAAATTGTTTTGATAATTTAACTAAAGACATCGGACCACAATAACGAGTTACATTGACTGTTCATGGTGTTTCATTTGAACAAGGGCGTGGCCTCATCCAGAGAGGCGTGGTTTAATTTATAAACAAATGGCTTACATTTAGGTGTAAACAGCGCGCTCCTATAACTGAAAAGTAAGCTACGCAACAAATTTTGAATTTAAATTTAAAAAAAAAAAAAAACGGTCGTGTCACGTTACAGTGTGGGTTCGAATACAACCAGGGCCACGGATGCCTGACCGATGATTGGCCCAGCTCAATTTATAATTAATGAATGCCTGGAATGGTTCAATCCAAAAGGCAAAATGGGCGAGGACTGCGCAAAGCGAAAGCAGACAAAACAATACAACCCATCGCCTGACCATCTACAAAAAAGGTTTTCATTTGAAAAGGGGCGTGGCCTTGACCAAGAAGGCGTGGTTTAACTTATCCAAAAGTAACATGACTGTCTGCTGTTCACTTAAGAGGTCGTGGCTCGTCTTCCTTTCAAAATAGAACAATGTTTGTGATTTAGGGCTTCAAAAGAAAGAAAAAAATGACCTTATCGTGTCATTCACGCGTTTTTCATTTCAGTGTTGAAAGTGAAAATGAAAAAAGGCGTGGCTTACAAGAAAGGAGGCGAAGCCTTTCAGAAAGAGAGCGTGGTATCTTTCTTTTAAAAAATAACTTGGTTCACATGAAATTGCATGTCAAATTACTTTACCGATTGCTTTGTTGATTTGATTTAACTTTAAAATTTGGTGTATGTGTGTTTCTACGTGAAGGCGGCAACTGACTTGCCACAGATTTAAGGAAAAGGCGTGGCTTCCAGAAGCGAGTAGAAAGAGGCCTTTTCCAAAAACTAGACGTTGTTCACTTAAAGGGGCGTGGTTTTTATTTAAATAAGGATCTATTTTAACGTAAGAAAGTACTTGAAAATTAGGGCTTCTAGAGAAATAAATGCGACCTTAGACAGTATTGCGTCGCTTATGTGTTTTTCATTCAGTTAAAAAGTGAAAATTAAATAAAGAGGTGTGGTTTACAAGAAAGGGGATGAGGCCTTACATAAAACGGGCGTGGGATCTTCCCTTAAAAAAAAGAGTCTGGTTCGCATTGGACTGTCTGTTTTTTACGTCAAAATAACATACTTGTAGATTTGTAGAAAAAGGCGTGGCTTACAGAAAATAGGTGTGACCCATTCGCAAAAAGGGCGGTGCTGGGTACAGTTAGTGTGACTTGCTTCAATGCTGACGAGGGGTTTTCTGAAAGGCAACGAAAATTTGATGATAAAGAAAAAGTCGAATATTTTAGAAACCGACGATATTTGAAAATAAAGTGCAGCAGTTTTTTTTTCATAATCTTAAGCGTCATCTCTCTCTGTCTCTTACGCTGTACAAAATCCTGAGTCAATTGTTTCTAATCCCGCACGATAACAAATTCCTAAACGCGATATAGAAAACTTGCGACGCATTTTAAAATCCGAAACGACGGAAAACCACGACTACCACCCACCAGGTTGTCCAGCCTTAAATCTGATCTTCGAGAAGGCTTTTAAACGTTATTATTTATGAGTCAGTATCAATGCATAAACGAAGCTCTTTCTCTCTCTCTCTCTTCACCGACGACGTTATTACGACAAAGCGAACCCATATTTTGATACATCTTATACTTACTATAAACAAAATGACTTGCGAGGAGGAGAGTTTACCGTAATAACCTGTCGTTGAATACAAAATACGTTCGCGTTCGTTCGGGAAGACCGCCGGTCGAAAAAAGAGTGTCAAATAAATAATACATAAGTCGAACGCAAGAACGAAACGAAAAAAAGAAAAAAAAAATAATTGCACAAATAAGATTAAATTAAACAGAAGCTGTACAACGGCGGGCGATCTTCGCGAACAGAGGGATAAATAATTTTTTTTTTAAATCGTGAGACATTGGAATGTCGTAAACAACAAATCAATACACGCGCGTTTGCAAAACAAGGTGAATATGTAAAAGTATTCGCAAATAAATATATAATTTTTTTTTAAATAAATAAATTAAGACGCGGCGGTGTAAAGGTGCAACTTCGAACGGCTTCAAGTCGTTCACGATTTTGGTTCGATTAAAATACGACGACTAAATACATAAAGTTAACGCCACTGATCAAGAGAACTATACGTCATTAATAAACAAACAAATACTGTCGACTGTTTCGAACGCACTCCTCTATACTTGAATTGGCAACCCTGCATTCTGTTATTCATACGACATATAAAATGAATTAATTTAGCTAGATTTAACGTCAAACCAAGGTGGACCACTTCATTATTGCAAACTGCGTTTAGAGGGCGTGTCTGTGTGATTGAAAATTCTCTAGAATTCCGTGCTCATGACAAGGTCGATCGTAAACTAAACGCAGTCTTAAATTGGACTTACATCTAGCGTTGGGGGGGTATTCCAGAAAGTCGAACGTACTGTACTCTCATTGGCTGCTGCTATTGTTTACATAAGCAGCACTAGCCAATGGAAGTACAACACATTCCACATTGCAAAATACATTCAATGCTACATACAAATTTATTATTATTTTTTTAAACTACACATTCTGATTACATAAATTTGCATTCTAGACGTCTTTGCAACGCCAGTGCCAGCAGCGACGTAACTGACGACGTCTTCAAGCTAAATATTTAAACAGCTGATTTTATTATGCCATAGAAAAAAAAACATGTACAACACAATAATTATGATTCATGCGGTGAAAGCACTTACTTTCTGTCAAAATATTTTTCACTTAAATCTATTATTATTCTAGAATACTCTCAACCTGTTTTAATTTTGCTTAATTGTAGAAGATGGTGATGCTCTGAAAGCGTCGTACAGCAACGAATCGAAATGCCGCTAGTGCATAAAAGGGGCGGGGCTTGATTTTGAAAGGGCGTGGTTATATGCGAAGTTCATTTTAGATGAGTAATTTTGCTTAGAAAGCAGATAGAGGCGCGGTTTTTGCGACTGGGTGGGGTTTGTGGATCTGTTGCAAACGTGTAATAAGTAAATGACTCTTTGGTTTTTATAACTGAAGTTATCATCGAAATGCTAGTACGTAAAGGAGGGTGGGCGCTTTATTTTGGAAGGGCGTGGTTACACGAAAAAGCTCTGACAACGTTCATTTCAGAAGAGAAATGTAACTGAGAAAGCAACATTATGTAAAGAGAGAAGGCGTGGCTTTTGTACCTGGCTAGGGTCTGTGAAAAGTTTCGTGAATTTGAAGTTCTGTATCAATTACGTAATTCATGATTACGAAAAAGAAAATTAAATATCCTTTCAAGATTAAACACTCTTTTTTTTGTAATAAATTAAATTTTCATTGTCTCTTTTACACATGCAAGGAATCACCTGTTCGCTTCCACTGTACAGTAAATAAGGCCACGAGTACTTTTTATTCTGTCAGCACACACTGCTAAAACTCAATCTTCAATTATTATACTTCTAATTTAAAGTTTAAGTTTAGTTGAAATAGTTTAAGACGTTTCAAGTTTTTGTTTATTGTGGCTTTTCTCTTGACGAATCGGGTTTGCTTTGCAGCTGTATGTAAAGGAGGTGGGGCTTGGATAAAAATGGGAGGAGCTTGTAAATCAATCAATGGGGATTAGCTTATGTACAGTAGGCCGTGCTGTACATAAAATGGAATTCGTTAAATTTCCCTTCTAAGCACGCTATGAAATCTGGACAGCATTTAAAAGTGACCACATAATACGCAGTCAGTTTAGATATAATCAAAGACATATTTTTTTTCCGGCAGGCAACTTTGAATGAAAATGAAAACTTGATACACGTGAAAAGCCACTTTAGAAGATGCCAGAACCTGACCTGATTAGAATTAGAAAAAGTGGGCGTGGTTGTATCTAAAGGGGCGGGGGGTCGAATTTGGACGCACATCGACTAATTAAATTTTACCAAAGGTTTAACTTATGTCAAAATGTGCTGTTTTCTAGAAACCTATTTGACAATGGGAGTTCGCAGTTTGCAAATCGGAGCGGCGTAGTCTTGGGCATGGCTCCAACCGATGACACTGTTGAACTGTCCAGTATTGTTAATTACAACGTAACTTGGAACTACCCTTGCATTTTAAAGTGACCACAGCAAAGATGACGGTGCTTTTTGTTTTTCTTTTTTAAAAGTGCATCAGCCTAAACATCGGCCATACAAATAGAAGTCAACTACGTATTACGGAGAATGTTTTCAAGAAAAACATTGCGGTTTATAGAATGGGCGTGGCTTGTAGAAAGTGGGCAGGGCTTATGGAAAATGGGCGTGGCTTGTAGAAAATGGGCACGGCTTATAGAAATTGGGCGTGGCTTGTAGAAAATGGTCGTGGCTTATGTGCAGTAAGCCGTGTAGTACATAAAATTAAATTCATTCATTTATTTCTTATTCTAAATAGGCCAAAAAAGTTTGAAAGTACATTCACTTTGAATTTAGATTTAATCAAAGACAATATGACTTTTTCCACAAACCGTCCAATATAAACAGAACGGGTTACAAAAGATTGTATTTGAAAAAAAAAGATCGATGCATTACATAGAGAGGGCGTGGCTTTCACAAAAGGACGTGGTTTGTATAGAGAGGACCTAATTACACTCAAAAAAATTCTGTACATAGATATTTACAGTTTGGAGATTAGGTTTATATTCAAAAAAGGAAAGAAAAAAGATACTCGTCTCGGAATAAATTCGTCTGTTCTTGTGAAATGCCGGAGACGTACTTCGCCCCCCTCCCTCCCAATCTTTTATTCATATATACTGCGTGAAACGTGTCATTTACGCTCCCCGATTAAAGCGGCTTTTTTCGTCGTCACTTGCCGGAATCTAGTCAAATTACATCAGAAAATGTTCACGGTTGCCGAATCATTTTTCAATTTTTTTCTGGCAACTTGCAAGGAGCTTGATTTCAATTGGGCGTGTCTGTTCTTACGTCAGTAAAAAGTTAGTTTTAAAAGGGGCGTGGTTGAAGCTTCGAGGGCGTGGTCGCGCTCCATTTCGTCAACAAAATGCAGGGTTTCGGTTTCAATTTTTTTAAGAGCACCACGGTGATGTCTCTCTTAACTGATGGCGTTAGCTTTAATAATTGCTAGTAGTGGTAGTACTAAAATATGATTAAATAAATAAGATGAGAGAATGTTAGCTGTAAGTCTACAACATGGCTGTACATCAGTCTTTTTTCTTTAATAAATTAGGTGCATTTGATTTTAATAACCCCCTCGACACAATATATCACGTATGTACAAATGCCGAAGAACCATATCATCAAGTTTAGAACGGAAACCGTGAGGAGCTGAGAAGGCGTTCCGTTGCAGCTTTACGCCGCCGCCGCCGAGCGTTAAAATTTTTCAAATAAAATAAATATAACAAATAATAATAATTAATAACATTTTTCTAATAATTAAGAGACACGAAAAACTGGAAGTCAGTTCGTTTTTTTTTTTAAAGATGTATGTGTGTGTGTGGTTTTTTTTTAAATTTATTTATTTTGTTTAAGGAAGATATCTTTGATTTTCGTGAGCAGTTACACATTAATCGCTTAATACCTGCACTTTTCGCAAACATAACTACCTATGTAGATTATCATCAAAAATAAAATCGCTAATTTATCTAACCTACGCACGCCGTTTTGGCTTGGGAAGATCGTTAAATCTATTATGAGTCGCCCCCACCTTCGCGGTCCACCCGCGCACACTTAAATCAATCAACATTTAAAATGTTGCAAATACGATACGATAAGCTAAAAATATCAATTATCTCGTTAACACTTACTTACCTATGCGCTACTACTTTTTTTCAGTCGTTTCAGTAACAATCTGTACAAACAAAAACCGCCGGTGACCGTCAAGGTGGAGGACGCGCTAATCTATAATAATTTTCTCATATTTATAAATTGTTTAGCTCGCAACGGAACATCACCGTCGTCTGTTTTGTTGTTATTTTTTTTTTAATTTTTCTTTAACTCGAAACTAATTTTTAAATAAATTAAGACTTACGTGCTACAATATTTTTTTTTTGACGCGCACCACTGTACTTTCGTATATGAGACGAGAGGCTACGTTCCACATTTGGCCGTCGTCGTCGTGATACTTACGTTTATTACAAAGCTTGCGACAATAACTCAAGAAATCACTTACCTTTCACCATTCTATATTCAACTTTTTTTTAAAGCATCAATTTGAATCTACTCTCTTATAATAAACTAATTAAAACATGCGAGCGCCATCTCTGAATTGTATAATGTGAAAAAAAGTAAAATAATCGACAAACGTAAATGTCAGAAGTGCTTTCTTTTTTCTTCTTCTTCTTCTTCAATTAGTACAAAAAAAATGATCTGGAATGAAAATGACTAGCTTTTTTATATGAAAGTACAGCGCTGCGGCGTCGCGCATTATTTTCATTTTTTTTTTTCTCTTACGCTAATCCTGTCCTTTCTAGAGCAACAGCAGCGGCAGCGGCGGCGGCGGCGGCGACAGATTGAAATAGGGGAGCGTTGTTGGGGAATCGTCGTTGCGTCGTCGGACAGGACGACGGTGGTGCTCCGGCGGCGACCGATCTAACCCGACGGTGAATCTACTTAGGTTGCTGCGGAGGGTACGCAGGGTAAGGATCTTCGGGGCTCGCCGCGTTCGAGGTGTGGTCCGAGTCCTGGACCGGCATGTGTATGATCGGCGACGCATAATAGGGATATGCCGCTTGTGAAATGTAAGATCCCGTGCCCAACTGCATGGCACTCATTTGAGCTGTCAGCTGCGAAACAGGATAATACTATTAGCAATATTAAATCCATTCGAGTTCATCATTTCTTTACATTTTAAATCGAGGTCTTTTCCATTTTTATGACAAAGATTTGTTATATCCTTGGAGGTGTACCCTGTGACAATTAAGCCACGTCCCTCACATAACATCATTTTTCTTACTTATTTATGCCATTTATAAATAAATTTATACCTCATTGATTTATTAGGATTAGTTTTAAATCAATTTTTATACAGGTAGAAGGAAAAAAGGGCGTGGCTTGACTTTATCTCAAGGCAAAAGGTGTGACTTAACTTTATTTCAAGGAAAAGAGATGTGGCTTGATCTTAAAAGCATACGGTGCTGTGCCCGAGTTAAAAACGTAAATGGAAAATAATTTAATTTTACCAAAGGTGAACCACTTTGATAATCAAACCGCGCCCTCACATCATTTTTCTTTCTTTTTTAAATCCGATGATTATTAAGTGCCATTTATAAATAAATTCATACGTCACTGATTTATTAGGAATAGATTTGAATCAATTTTTATAGGACTTGATCTTATTTGAAGAGAAAAGGGGCGTGGCTTGATTTTATTTCAAGAAAAAGGACGTGGCTTGATTTTAAAAGCGCAAGGCATTGCGCCTATACCATTAAAAGCGTAAATGGAAAATAATTTAATTTTACTCTTACTTATTTAAATCCGATGACTATTAAGTGTCATTTATAAATAATTTCATACCTGACGGATTTACTAGGATTAGATTTGAAAAAATTTTTACAGGGCTTGGTCTTATTTGAAGGGAAGAGGGGCGTGGCTTGGTTTTATTTCAAGGCAAAGACCTGATTTTATTTAAGAGAAAAGGGACGTGGCTTGATCTTAAAATTACGAGGCGCTGTGCCTATGTTAAAACTTCCACAAAATGAGTGTTTATAGGAACCGTTACATGAGTAACCGGTGTAGTCTTGCTTGATTTAAAATCTTGAACGAGTCACTCTTCTTCACATAATATAATTCCGCTTACATTACTTAAATCCCATACTTATTATTGTTGTGACATTAAAATTGAAACCTTAAAGATTTCTCAATTGTTAGTTTGAAATCAATTTTTCCAGGGCTTGACCTTATTCGAAGGGAAAAGAGGCGTGGCTTGATTGTAAAAAGCTCTCAATAAAAAGTGTTTACCGTAACAAGCGCAAGTGGAAAATGGACTGAATTGAAAGCAGTACAGTCAGGTTAAGGAGGAGAAAAACAGGGGCGACTCGTTTTAAAAGGCATGTCGGGTGCGGGAAAGTGGGCGTGGTTTTCTCTAAGTGGGACGTGTGCGCAAATTAAATTTTGCCAAAAATTTAGTTCAAGCCAAAATAGGTGCACTGTTCGCTTATTATTATTTTTTTTTAATAAATAGGCGGCGAAGACAGAATAACCATCACGATTTTGAACGAACGTGTTTTTGGAGAAAGGGGCGTGGTTTTCGGAAAGGGCGTAATTTAAAACAAAAAACAAAAAAAAAGTGAAATGCCTAATTTAAAATAACCACTACTTACGTCTGCTTTTAAATGAACGTGTTTTCAGAGAAAGCGACGTGGTTAACAATGCAAATGAACAGTGAAATGTTTAATTTAAATAAAACAATAAATAATTATCCAGCGACATTACATTGTACATTTTTATTTTCATATACGAATACGGGTTTTATTTAAAGAGAATACCACGACCAAATTAGGGCGTGGCCTAGTTTAAAGCAGGCGTTGCTTGCTCAGCGGTGTGGGAGTGGCTTGTTTAGAAAAGGGCATGGCCGCTCTAACAGCGAAAATTGGGTTTGACAACAAATATTTACCTGTGGTAGCATCGTATTGTATTCCGGCGACGGCATCATTACAGAAATGCTCCTTGGAGCTTGTCCGTCATTTTTATAAGGCCCCATATGGCCCGTAGCCAAATTATAACCTTCATCTACTTGTGGCATTGGACCTGGAACTACGTATGGTGTTGGCACCCATTGTGCCCCAGACATTGGATAGCTGTGCATCTTTATAGAAATATTTTATCAAGAAAACAAATACCGATGGGTTTATTTGCTTTACCTGTCCGTAATGCCTGTAATTGGTGATCGCAGGCATCATGTGCGGAGTGGCCACCCCATTCTGCGCCAGGGCATTCGGGTCGTAAGTAACGGCCGGCAGGCACTCCGTACCCTCCCTCCACACCTTGTTGCTGTCGTTATTTTTGTACATGTTCTTCTTCTTGTTACCGCCATCCGCAAACTTGACTAGCAGACCCTCCTTGCAACCGGCCAACTTGACCCCGTTGAAGATCTGGATGATTTGCTCGCACTTCTCCTTCGATTCCATTCGGGCGAAGCCCACGCCCTTCGACATGCCGGCCGAATCCCGCAGGATGCGGGTCGATATCACCTGGCCGTGCTTCGCCAGCAAGTTATCCACGTCGCTCTCCTTGAAGTTCGGCGGCAGGTTCGCTATGTATAAGTTTGTCGGATCCTGTTCCTGCTGCTGCATGGTCCAGAAACAAATGCGTCAATGAGTGAGACTGTTCCGACGAGAAATGTCGTAACACAACACCGAAACGAAACAACATACTATACAACGAGCGATCAAAAAAGGATAGATATGAAACTGAATTATATGTGTTTCGCTTTACGTAAGTAGGCCTAGCTTACTTGTAAAGGCTTGACCTTAGCTAAGTAGGCGTGGCTTACTTACGAAAGCTTGGTCCTAGCTAATAGGGGTGACTTATTTGCATGAGCTTGACCCTAGCTAAGTAGGCGTGGCTTACTTACGTGGGCTTGGCCCTAGCTAAGTAGGTGTGGCTTACTTGCGTAGGCTTCACCCCAGCTAAGTAGGCGTGGCTTACTTGCGTGGGTTTTACCCTAGCTAAGCAGGCGTGACTTAGAGAATAAGAGAATGGAGTAGTCCCGCCTTCGCCTTCTTCAATTCAACAAACAATCCAGCGGTCCATTTTAACAAAATAAAATCGTTGTTTAATTCAGTTTGGAATTTATTTTTTCATCAAAAATCAATGTTTTTTTTAATTCGAAGAAGAGGTAAGATTAGAACGATACGGTTTTATATTTCAGCGCCACAAAAATACTTTGATCGCTCGTTTATCACTTCACAGAACCAAGACGTGTCGCCTCAACGGTCTTGTTTTGGCAAGATTTAGTTTTCTTTACGTAAAAAATATTAAATTATACTTTTACACGTTATAGTTCTGGTTTTAATTTCTTTTTCTCCTCGGTAAGTTTTAGTTGTTGATTATCGGCGTTAAGTCGACATCAACTGTGCAAAAAACAGTTTGATGGCTTTAACACAAGGGTCACGGATGCACAACAGTACAAATAATAAAAAAAAATGTTGTTAGTATAAAACTGGAGCGCCACCTACAATTAGTTGTGTTAACGGCTCAAACAGTCAGGGCATGCACTAATTGTTTTTACAAAATTATACAATTTCCTATGTAGGTTCGTTTGCTACTGTGTTCGTGTCGTCTCTTTCATAACCAAATGTGCAAACGCCCTGTACATTTCACAAACAAATAATTATTATACCCGTACTACATGCCAACGCAATATTCAATTCAAGCTTTAAGTGGCACGTGTTTTAATGTCAGCGTTTACTCAGTGGAGAAAGGGCGGGGTTTTGGTTTAAGAGCTCAACTTATGGGAAGTGGGTGTGGTTTATGAAGAATGGGCGTGGCCGATAATTAAATAATTTTCTGATTTCGAGCATTGTCATTGATCGTTTCAGTTTAAAAAAATCCTGTTGCTTTGTGTAAATGGAATAAAAAAAGGCTCTCAATTTTAAAAGAAGCTGTAGGAAAAAGGCGTGGTCTTGCGACAAAGAAGGACGTAATTGAAGCAGGCATACAATCTAAACAAAAATGGAGATTATTGTGTTCACTTAACAAACAAGGAGGAGGAGCATGGCTCATGGAAAGAGGGTCTGGTTTATGAAGAATGGGCGTGGCCGATGATTAAATAGTTTTCTGAATTCAAGCGTTATCATCGATCGTTTAAATTTAAAAGAAAAATCGTGTTGCTTTGTGTGAACAGAATAAAAAAAAATCTGAATTCTAAAAGAAGCCGTATTTTACCTGTGGAAAAAAGGCGTGGTCTTGCGACAATGAAGGACGCAATCGGAGCAGGTATACAATCTAAACAGAAGTGGGTGTGGTTAATTTAAAACAATCGTCAATTTTTGAGTACTTCAAATAAACACGCCTAACTAACAACACATAACTACGTTTGTTTATTTAAATTGTCTATTTTTAATCGAGTAAATATGTGCAGTTTACGATGTTAGTAGACGTTCTTCGTGATAACGAGTGACCGTTTATTCCAGGAATAACATTACGGAAATGGGGGCGGAGTTAGGAGGAGGTTGTGGTTTGAAAAGTGGGCGTGGCGTAATTTTATGATTATGAAAGAGACCACCACAATCTAAAACCTAATTCAGCCGAACTTATGGCAAGTACTCCTGGGATATTGGCACCACTGGTGTCTCAAATTTCATTATTAAAAAATAACTTCTACATCTACAAAGCGTTTACCGCAATCAATAATGCCCGTTTCTTTGCACACCAAAACAAAAAGGCATACATGTTTGGGGGATATGATTGAGAGAAACAAAATCGAAGCAAGCCGTTTTGTTGCCTGTCGCTTTTTCTTCCGCGATGTACATTCTCTGTATCGGATAAGTAGTTCATGCAAGGGCTACAGAGGTACGAGACAGACCTAATCTACATTTAACTGTGCCAAATTCAAATCTAGAAGATAGATGCACTATAGAAACGGCCAGTCGTTATTAGTACAAGCTTCACGACGATCAACTGTGTACGTGTGTGTGTGTGCAATATTGGTTATTTCAGCTCGCTAGACTTGAATTTAGCAGAGCTGCTGCTCAAAACTGGTATAGTAAACTGGTACAAAATAGCTAGAGTTAACACGTAACGGAAATCATCGGGACCGACAGTATATGTATTCAAGATGCTGAGTTGCAAAAAAAAAACAAATTTGGACGGAGATTTTCTTTTATTTTTTGAGCAGCAACGGTGAGGTAAAGCTAGGTATTACTTGCATGCAAACGTACAGTGGGCGGTCTATGACGGGACCAGATACCGATACCCACTTTCGCCATCTGAGCCTGGATGTTTTGGGCCGTAAGGGCCTTGACTGCTCCCTCAGCTGCCGATGGGTGTTCGAAGTCGACAAATCCGTAACCTGTACACAAGAAACGGGCAAAACTCAATGACCGCCAAATCGTCTCGTCCACGTCGCCTCACTTACCTTTACATTTATTAGTATTCTTATCTAAAATGGCTTTGGTTGAGATTATTGTACCGTACCTGAAAGGGAAATTGCGGTACAGAGAGAGTGTTACGTGTCTCGCGGCTTTGCGGTTAGAGGGCTTACTTGGAACACATGTTTTCGAGGTCCTTGTCGGTGGTCGATGGCGTGAGGCCACGAATATAAAGGTTCGTCTTGGACAATTGCTCCGAACCGCTGTTGTTGGCCGGCATATTGCTGCTTAGGGATGTTGACACGGTGCCGCTTTGGCTACCCGTGTGACTGCTCGAGCTGCTCGTGTTGCTGGGCGACGCCGCCGTTGGCACTCTCTGGTTTCCGTACTGCAATTAACACACATGTACCGTCAGGAACAACTGAAAGTTAAGTTAACGCCCCATTTCAGCGCTATGTCATACCAATCGGATATAAATAGCACAAGATCATCGGTTTATTTTACTTTCGATTGATTAATTTGACGCAAATCTGTTTAATCTGGGAGAAAGGGGCGTGGTCGAGACCCAAAAGTGGGCGTGGCTTATTCATAATGCGCCTTTGGTCCAGCTTCGAGGAGACGGACGTCTGATTTAACAAAAATCTGTCTCGATTATTTTAATCCAATATAGATTACCCAAGGCATAAAAACAAGGACTTGCTCACAAAAAAAAACAAAAAACTCTGGCTTATTCAAAATGGGTCGGGGTCTAACAGTTTGCCATCCAATGGAAAGGTGATTTAACAGTGATGGATGCGGTTTATTATCCTCAGTTTACCTTACTTTTGATTGATTAATTTGACGCAAATCTGTTTAATCTGGGAGAAAGGGGCGTGAGTGGGACGCAAACAAAAGTAGGCGTGGCTTATTCATAATGCGCCTTTGGTCGAGCTTCGAGAAGACGGGCGTCTGATTTAACAAAAATCTGTCTGGCATAAAAACAAGGACTTGCTCACAAAAGAAAAACAAAAAAAACTCTGGCTTATTGAAAATGAGGCGTGGTCTAACTGTTTGCCATCCAATGGAAAGATGATTTAACAGAGATCGATGCGGTTTATTAACCTCTATTGATTGCCTTGATTCAATCAGGTATTCGCATAGCTTATACAGAGACAGAAGAGGGCGGGGCTTGTTTGTGACTGGTCGTCAAATTACTGAAGTGGACGTGTCTTATTCAAAATTAATTGGGCGGGGCTTGGTTGATGGAGATTGTTTACCGAAATTTTTCCAGATTACCTTGTTTGTATCTTCTGGTATGTTCCGATGGGGACGTTAAAAATCGTGCAGTACTAAGTGGGCGGGGTACGTAAGGCTAAACTGCGTTCAAACTACGCTTGGTTTTACTTGATATCCTGATTTTCTGAATAATGAGCGCGTTGTACCTACTCTGATCGATTTAGATTAAGTGGAACTTTGTGCGTAAAGGGACAGGGACTTGCTCTGACAAACAAGCGTGGCTCATTCACAATGGGGTGTGGTCTTACAGTCTGCCGTTAAATGAACACGTGGTTTAACAGAAATTGACGCGGCTTACCCAGATTTCATCTGGTTTTTATTCGAATAGCTCATCCCGACACGGAAGTGAGTTATAGTGACTACTGGCCATGACTTTTTAAAATGGGTGGGGCTTCTCAGTGACGCGTAAGATTCATTGAAGTGGGCGTGACTTATACAAAATAGGTCGAATGGGGCTTAGCTGGGGTGTTTACAGAAATCTTTCCAGATTATCTTTCATCTTATGATATATTCCGACGGGGATATTAAAAATAATACTGCGTTCAGTGGGCGGGTCTAGGTCTCTTACGCGCCTTTCTGATTTTCTTACCAATGAGAGACGTCGTACTTTTCAATTTTCAACAAATCGAAACGTCGCGTCGAATAAAGCAACCAAATTAATTATATGTCCTCTGAAAACAGCAAACGCTGTGTACTCATGTTCTGAGGTATGATGATCAAGGCTGAGAGCGGCATTTCGCGAACTATGCCTCGGGCCTTCATGATACATCGACTCCATATTTGATAAATTAATCATCTGTCGTGGCAAACCGAGGCAACTGATTGTGAGTGATGCTTGAATTCGAATGGGCGTGTTTTTCTTAGAAAGGGGCGTGGCTTACGGAATTTCTCCAAAATATTTTCGCTATATGAGGGGGATTTGATATTTGCATACGTGGTGGCTTCGTAAAAATTACAAAAATCACATAATTCGTGGGAAATTGGGTCGATTTGCATATAATATACATAATTGAGTGTTTCTTGAATTCGAACGGGCGCGGGCGTGACTTTTACAAAAAGGGGTCTAGTTTACGAATATCTTTGGAAAAACCATAGAAAACCGTTCGGGTTCTCTTTTATTCCCTTGTCGGACAAAGATATGGTAAATGATACGTAAAAATACGTAAAAAGAGGTGTACTTTCGGTAGAAAGGGGCGTGGCTTCGTGAAAATAACATAAATTACTACCGTTGAAAATAGGGGCGTGTTGCTTATAACTGATTGTGGATGATGTTTGAATTCGAATGGCCGTGGTTTTTACAGAAAGGACGTGATATTCACAGAAATTGGCGAGGTTTTACAGATAGGGGCGTGGTTTTACATAAAGGGGCGTGGTTTTACAAGTAGGGGTGTGGTTTTTACAGGTAGGGGTGTGGTTTTTACAGAAAGGGGTGTGATTTTTACAGAAAGGGGCGTAGTTTTTAAAGAAAACGGCGTGATTAATGAAATATTTTAGGGAAAATTGGGGAATGATCGAAAACTACATGTTTTTATACGAAGCTCTACAGTTCTGTGATCCCACGAAGGGTTTACCAAATTTTGCTCGTAACATTCGGTGGAGGCGCCGTCGCTGAACTATAAGATGTATCGAGCTGTGAGTTTACCTACCGAATTTGATGAAGAGGTGTAAGTGGCGCTAGCAGTGGAACTTGGGGTGTACGAGTTAACTTGGTGGGGATACCGCGGCTGGTGGTAGTAGGTGGGTGCCCACTGGCCGCGGAAGCTGGTCTGATGCTGCGTGGCCATGGGAGGTTTCACGCCGTCCGGGAACGGCGCTCTTGCGTCTACGTTTCTACTCTGAAACCAAACACATTCTTCAGGATATCATCAACAATTAATACCTAGGATTACGCAGCGAACCTTAATTACGATACCTCCAAAAAGCTCCAACCATTCATTCCCGAGTTGCGTTACGTGGTTTAGAAACCTTTTAAGGTACAGTCACAACAAAATCTCTTGAAAGATATAATTAATTCATTTTAAAGTCTACCGTATGGAATGAAAAGTCTAAGGGAAAAATCCGACAGGCTGGGCCATAATTAGACTAAATTATGTCTAAGTAATTTTTTTCATTCTTTTTAATATGAAACAGTTTACATTGTTTGCTAACTTAAAAAAAAATTACCTTTGGCTAATAATAGAGCATCGAACGCTTGTCAGAATATTATTTGACACAAAACTAACTAATGAAAATCATTTGGGGTCACATCCGCCCCAAATGTCAAGTCTTTTTAGAATTATCGAGGAGAGAAGATCATCTCGGGTCACATCCGCCCCAAATTTCAGGTGCTGTTAAATTACCGCGGAGTTGAAAATCATCTCGGGTGACATCCGCCCCTACTTTCAGGTGGTGTTGAATTAATAAGGAGTTGAAATTCATTTCGGGTCACACCCACCCCAATGTTCGAGGGTTGTTGCACTAACGAGCAGTGAAAACCATCTGGGGCCACATCCGCCCCAACTCTTTTCAACAACACTAACGACGACTAAAATCATGTCAAGCCACATCCGCCCCAAAGTTCCGTCGTCTTAGAAATGCATTTAAACAAAATGACACAAAACTAACTAATGAAAATCATTTGGGTTCACATCCGCCCCAAATGTCAAGTCTTTTTAGAATAATTGAGGAGAGAAAATCATCTCGGGTCACATCCGCCCCAAATTTCAAGTGCTGTTAAATTACCGCGGAGTTGAAAATTATCTCGGATCACATCCGCCCCTACTTTCAGGTGGTGTTGAATTAATAAGGAGTTGAAAATCATTTTGGATCACACCCACCCCAATGTTCGAGGGCTGTTGCACTAACGAGGAGTGAAAATATTCTGGGGCCACATCAGCCTCAACTCTTTTCAAGTGCCGCTGTACTAACGACGACTAAAATCATCTCAGGCCACATCCGCCTCAAAGTTCCATCATCTTAGAAATACAAACATTTAAGCAAAACTAATTTAAACTGTTTTTAAAACACAATGAGATGGGGTGGAACGATTCAGGCCTTCAGTATCAACGTACTAAGCACCGCATCGGATCGGATTACGGCGGTCCTTTTTTTTTGTTTGGATGATTTATAAAAAATTAAAAGCACGGCCGAAAATTATCAGCAATTAACAACGCTAATCGAATTCGAGTTTATCTAAGCTTCCGTGAACGTGAGTGACGTACACAGCGAGCGCTCGGTGTAATAGATAACATTATCGGCGATAACGCAGCGATAACGAAAGGACGATTCTGCTTTGGAGAGCCGATGTTATAATAAAGACTGCATTGTGTAAAATAAGCTAGGCATTAGATAAAAACAAAGAAAAAATTAAATTAGGTATAAATCAGAGAAACCGTGTCATTGGTTGCGTATTAAAACAAAAAAGTTTCGATTCGT
This sequence comes from Prosopocoilus inquinatus, assembly GCA_036172665.1. Classification (NCBI taxonomy): domain Eukaryota; kingdom Metazoa; phylum Arthropoda; class Insecta; order Coleoptera; family Lucanidae; genus Prosopocoilus; species Prosopocoilus inquinatus. The sequence continues at coordinate 37,059,199 of CM069875.1, forward strand.
TTTGAAAATGCACGGTTGAAGCAGACAGTTTTAAGACGTTTGAGATCGGCGGGGGGATGATGTTTAAGCTTGTGTGAGAAATCCGACAGGCTGCGCCATAATTAGACTAAATTATATCGATCATTTTTGTTCTTTTTTTTGTTTAAGTCAGGCTCAAACGGACATGCTTGTTTACAAAGATACATTACATGACAAACGAGTATGACTAATTATAATCAAACGAATGCAGAGGGCGTTAGATTAAAATGCCCCCAAACCAATTTAAAAGCGTTTACAAACTAAAAGCGTCATATTTAATGTGACGGTTTGTTTTTGTTCCGATGTAATAAAACAAAATGCTCATTGTTAGCCAATCGCAAGTGCAGGTGATCTTTCAATGTTGTAAAAACAAAGGAATGAGAAGGACTCGACCGCGCGAAGGTCTACATACCACACTACGACGAGAAGTATGAAGTATTATAATCCTCGACGTCCCTGTCTCTTACCTAATAACAATAACGCATGCATCAGATAATTAAAAAAAGAAACGCACGCACAAAAACTGCACCGCCGCTCACTGTGACTGCGCACCCGCAATCGCAGAGAAAACAATGGGCGATCGCCGCTGCACAGCGCTCAAGGATGGCCGCGGCGATTAAAATTGAGCAAAACCCGAACTGTCACAACAAAACTGTGCACGATAAGGATTCCGTAAAACGATTGCGGTGAGTCAGTTCCTATTAGTGCCGAATGATAGCGGGCGTCGTCGTCGTCGTCGTCGGGAAAACAGAAAACGAGAGGAGACGAGGTTGCCAACTTATCTCACCGATGATTAGTCATCCGAAAGGCTCGCGCGCGCGCCAGCCCGAGAATTAAAATTTCTGTTTGTTTTCGAAATTTACATCTCCCGATAATTTCCGTCGAGTATCAAAACAGAAGATTACGGGCGGCACTCGACGAGCTCTCTCTCTCTGAATGAACTGATACGCGTTTCTTTTATTGCCGAAATGTTTACGCAAATAAATAAACACCAACGAACAATATTGAGGGTTAGGTATGTATAATACTAAGATGGAACTAAATGTGTACGTGTTTTAAAAACAAGCAGTGTTCTTTTTCTTTTTTTTTGAAAATTAGTTACTCAAAATCCTTGTACTCGTATTACCACAACAATAACAAGAGAATAATCAGTGCGGCAGCCTTGATTGGTGGAAAAAGTGACGCCCCGCCTACTCGACTTCCGCCCAAATAAAAAAAAAATCAATTAGGGAGCTCGTACTTGACCTTACGCCAAACGCAACACCTACTTTTATTAAATCAAGCCCCCATACTCTAGGACATCCAATCAGAAAACGAGTCTACCTTCTTGAATTCGTGGAGGTAGATCATTTATATTTTATTTTGTATTGCGGGAGTCACAGAATTTTCTTTTTCTGATTTGGCGATGAACGACAGAGAAAAACTAATTAATGAACTGGCGTCCTGAGTACGAACTTTTTCGAACAGGTAACTTGATCGGGTTTAGGACAACGAAAAAAATGATTTCGAACCATTCAGCTGACAGTTTCGGTTTATTTTTAAACCTTCCTCAGAGCCTGGAAGAATTACAATTTACAGTTAAACAAACTTTTTGTGGTTAGGAGGTTAAATCCAATTTTTTTTAACATTACAAAATTGGGAAAGGTTTTTACATCTGATTCAAAATTTTTATACTAAAACCCATAAGGTTTGAGCTAACCGAACCGCAACTGGAAAAAGAAAACCAAGTGAGAGAGAGAAAAACACTAATGGTGGGTTTCACAAAATGAATTTTAATCAACGATTAATTTAATTCTCTGATTAATTTGAAACAACCAATTATATTGTTTCACCCAATCAATCACAGACTTTAATCACGCTGTTAAATTGATCATTTTTGTAAAACTGGGGGTAAGTAATATCTGATATTAATTCTTCGGGGTTAGGTTAGCAGCAGGAGTCCGTTCAGGAATATAAAAGAGCGCGTTCTGGGCAGTATTCTTTCTCTCTCATGTAAACGATTTTGTGTATTCTGCTTTTCAATTTTAAACGCCCAAAGTGCTCTCGGTATACAGTTTCTGAACGCGCCCCAGTTGTAAGAGTTTAAGTGAATATAACTGCGACATACGTGATTTATTTCACAGCCAACTAAGAGAAAAAAATCTGTGGCTCACACGATATTCTTCACTCTGTAAGTAGCATTTTGATCTTACGCCCTGAAAAGAAAAATTGATTTTTTTCCAAAAGGGAAGAAGAAAGTCACGCACGTAAGTCAACTTGCGGCAGTTTTTTTTTTTATTAATTTCGGTTCTTTTTTACACAGGTCTGCCCCCACTCTTATTTTTTGTGGGAGAGTTATTTTTAATAAATGAAACAGGTTATAACTCTTCCGTAAATTGTTGATTGTTCACAAATTGTTGATCGTCTTTTGTTTGCCGAATTTTATTTATTTGCCATTTGATTTTCTTGCGACGAAGAGAAAAGAGGAAATTTGTCGCGAGCCTTTCGTTCTGATTTTGGCTAAGAAATTTATTTATTTTTTTTAAATAATTCATCTAAACTGTCGATTGTCTTTTATTTTCCCGTTTTGCACTTGTTTTCGTTGAAAATTATTTAAGAAAACCAATTTTTTAAAGGCGGCCTGTATTCTCACCTGGTCTTCAGTTTAGCAACGCCGTGATTAAATTCTGTCTCACTCTCTTACTCGTGAAATTCACATAAAGATATACCGTTTATGTTTATTTTAATGACGGCTTTAGTTACAGACGACTCTAATCATGAGATGAGAATACGGCCCAATGTTGAGAAAGAGTGACATGAGAACGTCGCGTCGGCGATGAAACATTTCTTTTTTTTTTGATTCCATTGAAACAGTTTTCCCTTTCGGTTAAGAGATGACATCTAAAATGACGGTGATGACTCCTTCAAATCTCCTCTAGTTTTCTTCTTTTTTTTTGCTTGAAAGTAATAATTAGGATCAGTTTCATAATCCAACTTTGACAACACATTTTGTTGTGACTTGTAATTTAGTGATGTGGGAAGATCAAAAAAGAAAAGCCGAACGCCATCAAATTTCAAATTGATTTGTACCTGAAACCGAAAGGAAAGTATTTGATGCTTCAAATACTTATTCTCAGAGTAAAGAAAATACATTTATTTTCGCTATAACGCAATTTAAACACGTAGTTATTTTTGGTTGGTCGTAGCAAGCAACGGATTCAAAATGCTTTGTTTCAAATACTTCTAATTTGTATTTCAAATAAGACAAATAAGTCGGACTGAAATCGAAAGTATCGCAGTATTTAATGCCTCAAATACTTCTCCGAGTAAAAAAGACACATTTCTTTTCGCTATAAATCGGTTTAAATACTTAGTTATTTTTGGTTGGTTGTAAACTTTGCTTGTATCACTTGCCATTGCAAATACTTACGGTTTAAAATACTTCTGTACTTCAAAAAGAATACTGTTCGAGTCACTGTTTTAAAGTTGAAAGTGATCCAAAAAAATCAAAACCGTCCTTTTGAAGGAACGCGTCTGTATTTAAAGTATTTGCTATTTCAAATGCTTCGCAAAGTAAACTTTTATTCCTCTTTGTTATCTACTGCAAACAGTGACTGTTTTCGTTGTAAAATTTATTTAGGATACTTGTATTACTTTGTAAAACTGCAAGTATTTGCAGTATCTACAAATACTGTTAAAACATAAATACTTAATATGAATACAAAAAGAAATCTATTTATTAACTTAGAAATGTTTAAAGGTCAAAAGCCGCACTAAAATCGAAAGCTACTTTGATGTTTCCAAATACTTCTGACAGTAAAAAACAGAAATACGTATTATGACTACAAAAAAATCTATTTATTAACTTAGAGATTTGGAAAGACCAAGAAGTCGGATTGAAATCGAAAGATAAGTATTTGATACTTCAAATACTTCAGCCTCTGATGTTTCAGGTACTTCTCAGAGTAAAAAAGATAAATTTATTTTCGCCGTAACGCAGTTTAAATGCGTAGTTATTTTTGGTTGGTCGTAAGCTTTGCTTGTGTCACTCACCATCGCAAATACTTGTGTTTTTAAATACGTCTGTATTTTAAAATAATACTGTTCGAGCTAGGAATACTGATTTAAAGCTGGAAAAAATTCAAAGCCGCCCTAGTAAAGTGTTTGCTGTTTCAAATACTTGTCAAAGTAAAATTTTCTTCTTACTGCAGATAGTTTCGTTATAAAATCTGCTTATTTCCGTAACTTATTGGCAAACAACGCGGCAAATACTGGCAGTACCTATTTCAAATACTGTGTGAAATCGACTATAAATTTTTACGACCATAAAAAATCAGTATTTTCGTGTTTAGAGATTTGAAAAGGATAAAAGCTGGATGTAAGCAAATTTTAAAACGGTTTGTATCTGAAACGAAAGGGCACATCTAGTAAAGTATTCGAATACTTCTCCCGGTGTGGCTATGAACCATTTCAAAGAATTAACAATTAAACAATTAAACAATTAGTCAATTTTCTTATGTGACTTGTAATCATTAATCAATCACGCAACGCCTCGAGAACTTTTAATAATTGAAATATTGCATAAATCAAAAATACTTATCGAAAGGAAAGTATTTAATATTACAAATACTTCTGGCACTGGAGTAGGTATTTATGAATGCAGGTTACGTTTTTAATAATCCGGATTGTTATGTGAAGGTACTATATTTTTTCTAGCTCTCGACTTACCCGATAATTTTTAAAATACGTAAATAATTCAAAAATACTTGTGACTAATTAAGGCTTGCCATAGACGTTACGTGTCATGCTTGCAGATCACTTACGTGTAGGTATAGTCGATACAGTTCAATCGTAGGTTATGTGATACGCATTGCCAGAGGGTTTAGCAAATAATTATTAAAGACAGGTTATGTTTGTGTATAATTTCAGATGATGATCACAAATTGAAATCTACATTTCTTTTTCAAAGTCAAACGAACGAACGTCTCCAGCAACCTCACATCTGAAGCCATATTTAATGTAAATATTAAAACTTTATGGTCATTTTTCTTCGTCATTGATAACGAAAACCGTTCCCTTTTTACTTCACTCAGAATTTGTTTTGTACGTTTAAGCAACGTCCTTGGATTAAGTCGAAAATCGCCAAAATTACAAACAATGTGTGGACTTGACTGCAGAATAATTTCGCGAGGACTTCCGCGTTCGCGCACGAGGATTACGTAATCGATGAATCCGGAGTGTTAGATGATGAATATTAATCACGTGTTGTATTTGCAACAGAGCCTAATTAGTACGGCCCCTAATCTGACAAATACACGTATGTCCCCCGAACGAAAATAACCCAGATAACCCCCAACCTCTTATCGCGAATTGTCTAAATATAAAATCCCTGGTGCGGATTATACGATTACCGACCGACGTGTCTTGCACGAAATTGTCTCTTTTTTTTTCTCTGTCTCCTTCCATTCGCAGGACCATATCAAAAGATAGATAAAATTAATATCTTGTGGGATACTCAATTTAAATAAATAAACAAACACGACGCCTCCTTTAATGATTGAAGTTAAGTTTAATACAAAGATTGCTCGTTGTTTGTTTACTTTTCAGAAATCAAAAGAAGGCTATTAGACAGTTTTAATTGGCCAGTGAGGACCACGTGTCCGCCGAATTTTCGTCGCCTGTCAATCACGCGGGCGTGAGCCAATGCGCGCCGTCGATTCCTGTGAGAACACGACTCGATTATGGACAAGATACGCGGCGAAGAATCGTGCAGGAATGCGAGTCAATGCCGTGTCCGCGGAGCACTTCTCGGATCTAGGTTAAAGGAGGTCGCTTACTTCTTCACTCCTTCGTTCCGCCGCCGTGGCTTGCCAATGAGCGCCTCCACCATCATTATCTATCTGCACATTTCCTGCACCATAACGACGTCTGCATTAAAAAAAGAATTCATGTTTCCATATTTTGCGACAGCAAAAAGGAATATCTCAGTGCAGAGAATTGGTCCTTCAAACCGGATATGACTTCTTTGATTAACCAAAATTAAGAAATGTAACGGGGTTGGAAGCGGTACATAAACGAGAGAGGAGGCAAAGACTGGATTCGGAACATAAAAAATGGCTTTGCCGAACACCCTAGTATAAAAAGAGAGAATAATAGCAGAAAGGTGCCGTATATTTCAACTGAGAAAAGGACAGCCAGCAAGAAAAGATCAAAGCTATGAGCTTGCCATGCATCCAGAGCTAAGTTATTTTTGAATTGTAAAACCAATCTTAAGCATCTAACACAGGGGTTCGCAAGGGCCCAATGTTGACCCCTAAAAGGTCGATGAAAACGTAAAAAAGCACGATGGAACTGTGAGTGTCGATTCACTTACAAGGTATCATTTGGGAAACGCCAATGCATCGTTGACCGAAAGTCGAATAAAAATATTAATTTTCAGTTATTCTAATTCATTTCTTTTACCTACAGAGAGACATACTAAAATAAAATGAATGAAAATTGTCTTTTTCTTTTCTATTAAAAAAAAATTCAATCGTCTTTTATCTTTCTGTTTTAATTTATAACAGAAAGATAAAAGACGATTGAATTTTTGCCTCTACTTTTTTTTTGGAGAAAAAAAATGAAGAAATTTGTTGCTCTTCGTCTTTTGTTTTGATTTTGACACAGGAACTAAAATACATTTCTTGTTTAATTTATTAATTCTTTTGCCTTTCATTGGTTTTAATTCTGTTGCCTTTCATTGGTTCTTCGATGAGGAATAGACTTGAAATTCCTTGCTCTTTTGTTTTAGGTGTGACGAATGAATGAAAAGTCGCCTTTTTTAAACTGTTGTCGTCTTGTGTTTTATTGCTGTTTTAATTCGACCGTCCTTTTTTTATTATTATTGTTTTTTTAATGAAGAAGGAAATTGGAATTTGTTGTTCATCTGAAGAAGGAATAAAAAAGTGTGTTTTTTAAATGAACTGTTAAGTGACCGCATCCTGTTTAATTCGATGAAGAAAAAGTTCGAGTTTGAGGTTTTCTTTTTTAAATTTAGACTTAGTTGGGTTGGGTTGACCTTGAGATTTGTTTAGCGTTAGATTTATATTGAGCCAAAAAAAAATAATTTCAATAATTCTTTTACTTTTTAATTTCATTTTTATGGATTGGGTTTATTTTGGATGAGGGAAAACCTTGAGATAAATTTCACTGGGTTTACGAAAATCCTTGCTCCTCTTGTTTTTTTTTCTTTAATTTCGAAACTCGATATTCTTTCTTTTTTTAGTTTTGGTTTCGACAAAGCCATAGAAATCGTTTTTCTTATATATACGTTGTTGAGTGTCTTTTATTTTTTGCATAGTTTTAATTTAAAAGTGATGAAAAGAGAAAGACGAAATTCGTTGCTCGTCTTTTATCATCTTTCTCTTCTAATTTAGTTGTCTTTTGTTTTTTGAAGAAGAGAAAAATCGAAATTCCTCGCTCGTCTTTCATTTTGTCTCTGATCAAGAAATGAAAATTTTCTTCACATAAATCGTTGATGCTTCACAAATTGCTGATCGTCTTTTGTTTTCCTATTTTAATTACTGTTTGCTTTTTGTGTTTTGATTTTCGTTAAAACTTTATTGTTTCTAAATAATATATCATTTGCCTTTTGCATATCTCTTGTTTTCTTGTCTTGACTTGAATACTTTTTGTTTTGTTTTTTCTTGCTCATCTTTTGTCTTGGATTTTGACGAAGGAATTAAGGTGTTTTCTACCACCAAATTGTTTACTGTCTTTTGTTTCCCGTTTCACATTATTTGTTTTAGTTGAAAATTATTAAAAAAAAATCCATTTTTTAAAGATAATGTTCAACTAAAATCATTTTCCGTTTTAGTCAAGAGATGGTGCTCTAATGGTGATGATGGCATCTCCAAATCTCCTTCACTTACGGTGGGTTTCACAAAAAAATTGTTAATCGGCGATTAATTTATTTCTCTGAGTAAGGAACGTCACTGGTCGCAGTTAACAACAGATTGGAAACAACCAATTATATTGTTTCAGCCAACCAATCACAGACTTTAATTACGCTGTTAAATTAATCAGTGATTAAATAATTTTTGTGAAACTGGGGGTTAATCTTGAAAATAATTAGGGGCGGTTTTATTATCAAACCAAAAGCTACCTAAAAATTAAAATCAGATCTGATGTGTAAATTAAATGTTTTTCCAGGTTTTTTTTTTTGACGTCTGAAAGTAACTTTATCTTTAAATCCACCTTTAGAGTTCGATTATTAAATGCGGTCTGTTATTCGAAAATTGAATCTTAAAAAAAAAATAAAAATAGAAATTGTGAAAAGTTAAAATCAAAAAAATACTAAAGGTGAAAAACTTCTTCTGGAAAAAATCCTAAAAAATTAAAAACTGCAAAAAAATGATGAAAATTTCAAGAAACTAGTTTCAAGGTCAACGGAACCCACGAATAATTGAACACCGACCGGTGTTATTTGCGGTCTACAACAAATTCTTGTGTTAAATTTAACACATTTTCATGTGAATATGTAAGAATTTTCATGTGAATGTGTAAAAATGTTCACACGCAAATCTCGCCGTTTTTAACACTGTGTCAAGAAACTGGAAGAAAATTAAAAAACAACTATTAAACAAAACGTGAAAAAATCTGAAAAATTAAAATTAATGAAAGCTAAGTAAAGTTAAGCTGAAAATTCAAAAAACAAGACTACCAATTAATACAAAAAATTAAGAAGAATAAAAATAAAAAACCACACCCATGGTCAAGATTCCAGTTGCCCTAAGCAGCAACAAGTGAACGCGCCTTCTTCAAATACTTAAATTCATTGAGTTCTCTGTTGGGGAAGAAGGGGAGCTTTTAGTTTCAAGAAAAAAAAAATATGAGAATACATACAGGGTGTTTCACTTACGGCGGCTTCCTTCATATCTCTCTGGCTACTTCATTTTACAAAAAAATGTTTCAAATGAAAGTTACTTGTTAATGATGTGGAGCATATTATAAAATTAGTTTGGTGTATACAGAGTGTTGTGCTTGGTCTAGGCGTTATGTCACTTCGTTATTTTAAACGGCGTTACATTTTCGCTTTCCGGACAGAATTTGTGACTTTGTGTACCACACGTTGGGTCTAACCTAAACCGTTTTTGCGTCATTCATCTTTCTTGAAAATCATCGCCGTTGCAGTACTTCAAAAAAACACCGCCAAGAAAAATTCCAAGTAACATAAGGTCTTGCAAAAGAAAAATAATTTGAAACATTTTTTTTTTGTAAAATGAGTTACTAGAGAGATGTGAAGAAAGCCGCCTTAAGTAAAACACACTGTATAAGAGTTGAAACACGAAAAAAAAACTTTTAGTTTCAAGAAAAAAAAAATATGAGAATACATACAGGGTGTTTCACTTACGGCAGCGTCCTTCATATCTCTCTGGCTACTTCATTTTACAAAAAAATGTTTCAAATGAAAGTTACTTGTTAATGATGTGGAGCATATTATAAAATTAGTTTGGTGTATACAGAGTGTTCTGCTTGGTCTGGGCGTTATGTCACTTCGTTATATTAAACGGCGTTACATTTTCGCATTCCGGACAGAATTTTAATGTGACTTTGTGTACCACACGTAGCGTCTAACCTAAACCGTTTTTGCGTCATTCATCTTTCTTGAAAATCATCGCCGTTGCAGTACTTCAAACAAACGCAAATATCTTCCGAACCAATGACGTTAGAAACTTTTGGTTTTTTGCAAAAGTTTCATCCTGAAGCGCTTTTTCAGTTACACCGCCAAGAAAAATTCCAAATAACATAAGGTCTTGCAAAAGAAAAATAATTTGAAACATTTATTTTTTTTTTGTAAAATGAGTTACTAGAGAGATGTGAAGGAAGCCGCCTTAAGTAAAACACACTGTATAAGAGTTGAAACACGAAAAAAAAAAACAAGATATTTCCAGAAAACAGCAAAAGCTTTTCAAACTCGACCCTTAATTTTAACTAATGGTGTTAAGGCCATTCTTCTTACTAAGATGACGTTCGATTTGCGAAAATTCGACCTTCGAAGCGAAGCCGGAAGCAATCCGGGGCGCTGTGCGGATGGCGGCCGCGGTGAAAGTAGGGACGCGCAGAGATGGCAGCAAGGTGAAGTGCATGATGTTAATGTGTCAATGGTAACGATGTTACGTGGGTCACGTGACCGAAGAAAAGCATTCACCGGTGGCCCCGTTCACTCGCTCCGCAGATCCGGGAGCACCGGACTCGACGACCACATACATGCCCGATGTCCAATGCGACGCGACGGAAAGCAGAAAGAACGAATTGACTTTGATCACTTTCGGCGGTACAAAAGGCTCAGCATGATTACGTCAAGCTGATTTATGTAAGGCGCGACAGCTTAAACTTATAAGAACTTTATCGGCTGGTGACGCATCGCCGTCTCAACCTTGTGAAAATTGCTTCACTTGATACAAAATGAACCTCGAGGGCCCGACAAAATAAATGTCATAAATAGTGATCGGATTACATAAAATGTCGAAGTCATCACGTGAGCAGTGTACAGCATGATTTACATTGCTGTCCAATGGCGGCCCGTGATGATCTACTGCAACTGCAAAAGGGGAAGATGTGTGCATTTTCCAAGAAAATTAGTTTCGCGGGGCTGTCCCGACATGGAACCGGAACGTGCAAATTTAAATTTCGAAACAGTTTCGTCACAAAATGCAATGCAACTTCAACAGGACAGGGCAGGCACTGCCCATCTTGCCCATCCCGACGAGCTGCCATTGATAAAGAACTCATGTAAACCAATTTGGCACTCGGGGCGCTCCCCAAATTATTTTGAAAAGGACTGCGAAGTAACAAGTAAATAAATAAGTAAATAAGCCACTCGTTCCCGTTCTGATGGCGTCAAAATATGTGATTCCGATCTCCAGTCATACATTTCAGGAAAATATTTTCCACTTAATCAAAATCAAACTTAATTGAAAATTTACCTCAAGCATGCTACCAAATATGACGCGAGCTTTTGTGAATGCAACATTCAAACTGAAACTAACTGGATTGTAAATTTAATAATACTTCACAGCGTGACCTTGAAACACCGTAGGTGACGACGTGCATTAATTGGCTGGTAACGGAAGAGGCGGCGAGGAGCGTGATTTTCACGAAATTTATTAGCATTTGTTAGATCAACGAAAAATTATGATGATGTTGGGCAGTTATAAAAACAGTTCGGGAAATTCCGGACATTCCTAAAAAGTACACGATTTTTTTTGCAAAGATTCTACACCGAAATTTTTGTTAAAATTAACACCACATTTTCGTGTGAATATGTAAGAATGTTCATACTAAACTCGTGTTAATTTTCACATTGCATCACATATCACCTTTTTCTAACAGTGTGACTCCACACGTTAAATCAAACAAAATACACGTTTCCGGTCAATCGTTTGCCAACTTTTAGCAATGCTAGTGCGGCGTTCCAACAAAAACAGTGTGACTGTTGCTTGTAGTCGAAGGAAATTTACAAGATTTATTGCCGAATGCACATTCTTTTGCATCCATAAAAACAAAAATGAAATCGACTTCCAAACAGATGAAGAGCGTCATATGGGGAAATGAAAAACGTTTATGCATTTAATGATTTTTACGTTAGTGTTAACAGCATATGCACTAATTCAAAAAAAAAAAAATTAAAAAGTAAGTACAGTTGCGGTCTTTGAAAACTGGTACACTTTGACAAATATAATGATCCGGCGTTGTAAACTGATCCTATATCTGAAGTTTCTAAACGACTCCAAATCTTTCTATGAATTTGTAAAATTTGACCTTGACATTAAAATAATACATGAAGGTATGATTTACACATTACAAAATTACGAATTCTTGACATTAATGTCAGTTCTCAGAGTACCAGTTTTCATGTTTCTCATCTGCACGGATATTTGTGCAGTTCAAGGAAATAATTTAATACTACAGATTCATTCATGTATTGTAGGACGCCAGTGCCCGTCTGGAATGTCGCTAGCTTTGTTCATAACCGTCGGAAATGTGTCAGGATGCGTACAGAACTATACAATTAGGACAGGTTTCATATTCAAACTAAAAGAGACTTTTAAACAATAAAGTCACATTCTTGACATGTAAAATTAAATGTCTACACTTTTGTCTTTTCGACATATGAAAGTGACTTTATATTTAAAATCAACTTCATTTACATTATCAATGAAATGTAGGCCCTAGTCATAAAAATATTTCTTTTTAAGCTAAAATTAAAATATAAATTTTAATATCTACTAAAACATTTTTCCTTTTTCGCCGAGAGATGGCGCACTAAATGATGATGACGATGAAGATGATGGTGATGATGTCTCCTTTCGATCTCCTTTCATTTTTCTCTTAAAAATAATTAGTTGATCAAAATTAAGAAAAAAATTTTAAGCTAAAATGGAGAACGTCAGCGATGAGATCTACATAGTTTTCTCTTCTGAACAAGAGATGGCGCTTTACATGATTCTTGTCTTGCTAAAAATTCCTATCCCCAATGATATTAAAGCGAATTCGCGTTCTTGAAAATCGTTTAAGACAACTTTTAATTTCGGACAAATAAAGATGGATAAGCGAAGACATGGCGCTCTAAATAATTCGCTGCGACGCATTTCATCATATAGTTATTTAAAAAAAAAAAAAAAACTTTTTAAAACTAAAACTAAATGAGAGGATAATGTCTGTTTTAATTTTGTTTTTCAAATTTTTACATTTTTTTGTGTTTGTTATATTTAAGTCACATGAAGTATAAAAATTTCGAGAAGAAACAGTTTAAAGGCCAACCCAATCCAAGCGAAGTCAACCTAGGTAGGGGCAACCCCAGGAAAGAACCATAAAGAATAGCTCTGAAAAATTAAAAAGTGTTAAAAATTAAAGTGCCCAAAAATTTATTCACTTTGAAGGCCAACTCGATCGAAACCAACTCAAATGAGTACAACTCGAGGAAAGAACTATTAAATAAAAAAGAAATTGTGAAAAGTTAAACAAGTTAAAAATTTAATTTCATCATAACTTTCGATTTTCTTAAAAAAATAAAATAGAAATGAACGCAAAGGAGAAAACGAGTTATTCTTAAAATATCAGTAACGTGATAACTTGCTATTCGAAATCAAAATGGAACAGCTTTCATTTTCGGTTGAGATGACCCTCTGAAAAAATTACATCGGGCCTTTTAGATGTTCAATTTAATTTTGATTTAATTTAATTTTAAAATCATTGCGAAGTCAGAAGCCAGTAATTAATAACGTCGTGGGGCGAACGTCAGCGTGAAGATAAAATATTAAAGGAAATTCAGTTAAGACGTTCATTTCCTCAGTTTCGAACAATAGATGGCGCTCTGAATGATTATTATTTTTAATTTCGATTTATTGTGACCTTGACGTTTGTCGAACTTCATTTTAATTGATTTTTCATTTTTAATAAATTTGATACTTTTAATTTTTCTTGCAATTTCTAATTTTTATTTGTGTTTGTGTTAATTGATTTTTAAGTTTCTAAAAATATTCATTTTTAATTTTTCTTGTAATTTTTTATCTTTTCATTGTATTAGATGAAGTTGAGTTGATAGCAGTTGGATTGGATTGATCTTGAGATTTGTTGAGCTTAATTTTAATCCATGCGTAATTTAACATTTTTTTTACTTTTAATTTTTTTAATTTTAAGTATTTTTTAATTCTTTTTACTTATGTAGAATGGAGTGCAATACGATACAATAAGCTGGATGAATTCAGTTTATCTGTTGATGTTCTTTTTTAATATTTGTTTTAAATTTTTAACTTGGGTTGTATGGATTTAGGTTGACTGCAGTTAGTTGGATTGGATTGATCTTGAGATTTGTTGAGCTTAATTTTAATCCATGCGTAATTTAACATTTTTTTTACTTTTAATTTTTTTAATTTTAAGTATTTTTTAATTCTTTTTACTTATGTAGAATGGAGTGCAATACGATACAATAAGCTGGATGAATTCAGTTTATCTGTTGATGTTCTTTTTTAATATTTGTTTTAAATTTTTAACTTGGGTTGTATGGATTTAGGTTGACTGCAGTTAGATTGGATTGAAAATCTTTTATAATTTTCTTTTTTATTGTTTTCTTGATTTTTAATTTGTTCTTGGTATGGTTTCGGTTGACTTTGACATTGGTCAAACTTCCGTGTAACGTATTTTAATTTTCACTTTAATTGAACACAATTAGGTTGAGTTCAGTTGAATTGGGTTGACCTTGAGATTTATTGGGTTTCATTTTAACATTCTCTTTCACTTTTCATTTCTTTTTCTTAATTTTTTACTTCCACTGAAAGGGGTTAGGATTAGATGGACATTAATTTTTTTTATTTTTCTATCTACTTTATTTTTTTTAATTTCTTTATTGTTTTTATTTTTAATTTTTTGCTTGGGTTAAGCAGAGATTAGACCTTGACATTGGTCAAGCTTCCCTGTAATGTTTTTTTAATTTTTTGCTGTTTTTTATTTCTTTTTCTTAATTTTTTACTTCGATTGAAGAGTTAGATTGGGTAGATGGACATTATTTTTTTTTAACTACTTTAAATTTTTTCTATTTTAATTTCTTTATTTTTTTTATTTTTAATTTTTCCTTGGGTTAAGTAGAGTCCAGTTGTCGGGTCGAATTTGGTTAACCTTGAGATTGTTCAAGTTACGCTTTAATCGGTTTTTAATTATCATATTTTAGCATTCATCTTGCATCGGCGCATTGGTTACCTTGTTTTCCGCCTTCCGCCGGCCCTGCATACATAGGAGCAAAGGACATAGTTACTTGTTCGTGATAAAATCCGGGATCTAAGCTTTCTTGAGGTTAATAAGATAAGTAGATTAAGTAGATTTCTGTAATTACTTGAGTCCATCTTTGTCTGGCTTCTGGTTGTACCGCGTCACAAATTCTTTCTGACGACACGACGTTATACAACCGGAAGCCAAAAGAAGATATGTAGTTGTCCATCCAACTTAGGAGTGCTTTTTTTACCAACGTTTGTCACGAGTGACTTTACCGTTTTAAATAAATCCTTGAAATCCTAAAACGAGAGACGCGCAAGAGCAGCGGAAAAAACCCTCATCGAGCAGGATCTGGTCAATTTTCACTTCTTAGAAAGAATCTAGAAGACGACCCAGTTACTCTTCTGCGCGGCGAGCAAGACGACTTTTCCTTCGGCGATCGCACGAGCAAACGAATTGTTCGAATTAATCGCGGTTAATTAAGGAAGGTCGCGGCGAACAAACGCGCAGCAACAACGACTTCCCATTCTCAGCGAGATCTTGCAAAATGGTGCCGGCTCAATTAATTAATATCAAGATGGCAATGGTACGTCGCCGCCGAAAAGTAGATCAAGTTCACAAGGGGGAACTGAGCACAGCCGACTATCGCTAATTTCCATGCCTTTGCCTCCTAGACTTTCAGCGGCCTTGGAAGGTCGACGGCCTGTAAGTAGGTGGGTATGTACACGAAGACGATGAAGACGACGACGTACACACGCGAGCAACACTCCTACCAGCAGCTAACGTTTCACAAATTAGAATTTATTTAAATGATCTGACTACACGTCAAACTGTATAATATAATTTTTAATCATTCTCATTCATGTTTAGAATAATTCAGAAATGGATAAATTTTAAAAAATTTCCCTAATCCATCTGTCATATTCATTGTCATCAGTCTAAACTATCAACTTCACTAAAAAATTATTTCAGATTTTCGGGGAAATGACATTTGCATTTCCTGCTAAAAGTAACTAGAGATGGCGCTAATACACTTGTTTACGAACATTAAAGAAAATTGAAACGTGAGTCGTTACCCCCCAAAGTTTAAAATTTTTTTAAAACAAATGAAATCCATCTCACGTTCATTTTCGCCAGTCTAAACCAGCAACTTCACGACTTCATTTGTTCTTTTACTAAAACGGGGAGTAGAATTATGAAGATTTAAAAAAAAAACGTTTCCTTAGCAAACAACAGATGGCGCTCATCTTTTCTCATTCGCTGCACTTGTATTTCCTGCTAAAAGTAACTAGAGATAGCGCTGATATACTTGTTTACGAATTTACGAACATTAAAGAAAATTGAAGAAACGAGTCGCTACTCTCAACAAAATTTAAAAACAAATGATAAAACGCAGTTAATCCATCCATCATGTTCATTGCCACCAGTTTAAATGATCAACTACATTCATTTGTTGTTTTGCAAAACGGGGAGTGAAACAATTATGATTATTAAAAAAAATCATTTCCTTAGCAAACGATAGATGGCGCGCGCTCATTTCTTCTCGTTCGCTCTGGACGTTCTTTTTCTTGTTCACGAAGGTCACTCACAAACACTAAAAGAATTATTTTAAATTTCCGGGGAAATGACAGTCACTCGTATTTGTTGCTACAAGTAACTAAAGCTGGCGCTGCGCACGGTGATTCACTTGTTTACGAAGATTAAAGAAAATTGAAACGTGTCGTCGTTACCCTGAACGTTCAAACAAATTTTAAAACAAATGAAAAATCGCTCATCGCACTTCATTATTTCGTTGGCAAAGAGCAAACGGCACTCATCTCTCTCGTTCGCATCGTTCGCTGCAGACGCTCTTTTTCTTGTCCGCGAAGGTCATTCACTGATAACTAAAAAGTTACTTCAGATTTCCCGGGAAACGACAGTCACTCGTATTTCCTGTTAATAGTAATCAGAGATGACGCTGATTTACTTGTTTACCAATATTAAAGAAGATTGAAACATTGAGTCGTTACCGTCAATGTTCAAAGATATTTAAAAACAAATGAAAACCCCGCTCACCATACCTCATTTCTTTACCAAACAACAGATGGCGCTCATCCTTTTGCGTTCACTGTTGTCGCTGTTTCTTGTCCGTGAAGTTAATAAGCAAAAAATAATTTCAAGTTACTAAAAAAAATGTTCTTACATAATTAAACGATCAACTTTATTCATTTGTTGTTTTACTAAAACGGAGAGTCGAATTATGAAGATTAAAAATAATCGTTTCAGAAAATATTTCATATTCCCAGTGAAATGGTATTTGTTGCTAAAAGTAACTACAGATGGCGCTGACGAACATTAAATAAAATTGAAATATGAGTCGCTACCCCCAACGTTAAAAAAATTTAAAAACACGTAAAAAAAACTTCTCACCATAATTTTCCTGTATTTCCTTGGCAAACAAAAGATGGCACCAGCTCTCTCGCTCGCCCTATACACTCTTTTTCTTGTCCACGAAAGTCATTCACTAATAACTAAAGATTTATTTGAGATTTCCCGAGAAACGACAGACTCTCGTATTTCCTGCTAAAAGTAACCAGAGATGGCGCTGATTCACTTGTTTACGAAAAGTAAACAAAATTGAAAGATGAGTCCGCCGGCGCCGCCTTCAACGTTTAAAATTTTTTTTTAAACAAATGAAAAATCGCTCGCCTTACTTCGCTTCCTCGGCATGCAACAGATGGCGCTCATTTCTTCTCATTCGCTCTAGTCGCTCTCTTGTCCATGGTGCTCGCTTTTGACAAAGCAAATTATTTCATGGGAGTTTGAAAGAATGACGCCGCTACGTCTCACACTGATCATATATGATTTATGATAAGCATGGCTTTAATGAACCAAGAGATGGCGCTCGATTTCCTTGGTGTGCTGTAATCGCTTCTTTTTCCGAACGAAAATCGTTCTTAACAGCGGAAAAATCGGTATTTAATCACTAATGTTTGTTACGAACTGTATATTTAATCGTCCAGCAACAGATGGCGTTGAAAACTATTAAAAAAAGCAACTTCGTTTTCGGAAATGAAAAAGCGTATTTAGTAACCGAAGAATAAATTCAGATTTACGAGAACACTACAGGCACTCGTATTTCTCGTGAAAATATTTGGTCATCCGAGATGCGAAGAGATGGCGCTAACGACACAATGTTTTTACATAGTTTGTTCGATTAATAGAAGTCATTGTTATTTAATTCGCAAGAGCTTGGCCTCGTTACGACAGTGACGTTCAAACTCGGTGATTGGTGACGCCGAAAAGCACTTTAGTTACGAAAGTGATTTCTTGATCCAATAACCGGTGGCGGACTCGACTTTCCACATTTCCTAAAAATATTTTTTTTTTTTGTTTCATGAAAGACGTTCTTAATGACTGAGAGAAGTACTACAATGCTTATTGGAAACCGTTCGTATTTGTTGCCTTAAATATTTGACGACCAAAACTATTTCATTGTCATGCAACAGATGGCGCTCGACTCTTTTCATTAGTTAAAGTAATTTCTTCTTTTACATGAAAGTTGTTCTTAAGGTTCGATCATATTTGTAAAATATTTTTTTTACAAAGTGTGTTTGTGTGTGTAGGTGTGAGAGAGAGAGAGGTTACCGCAGTGAAGGTTCATCAGTTGAGTCGATCCTTCTTTGTCAGTCGTTAATAATTTTTTTCACAAGAATGTATGTAACGTAGATATGGGTCTAATAACCGAGAAATAATTTTCGGATTTGCGGAAAAACGACAATCCCTTGTACTTGTCGTGAAACATTATGGTCGTCCGTTGAGAGATGGCGCTGATTGCTACTACCTATTACAAATTGCCCTTAACGTCAGAACACGATCAATTTAATCCTTGTTGAAATTTGGGCCATCTAAGACGTCTGAAGTCTAAATTCTTTTCTGCAAAGAAGACCGATGGGAGTCATTTACTGTAATCGATTCTGTTTCAGAGTCGTCTCTTATTTACCTATTTCTAACTTTCTCGGTAGTAGTACCGCTTCTTTGTCTTGTTTATTTTCAAACTATTATGTTACAGAAGTCAATATATCACAGATGCACAATATAACCTCATTTTTGTAACCTCTCTGTAGTAATGGAAATCATAACCAAATCTCTTTAAATCAAACTAATAGCGATTTCGCTGGCCACACCAGTGTGCACCGAGTGTATCTCTATCTCGTTTTATTACATAAAGCTGAACCGAAATGGAGATACATTCAGTGTGCACCGAGTGTATCTCTATCTCGTTTTATTACATAAAGCTGAACCGAAATGGAGATACATGAGTGCTCACCGAGTGCAAGAAAGTGCGACCAGTGGAAAACGCTATTAGAGTGAAGGTCGTTCGACTTGATTGATCGATGCGACCGACGTACTTGATGTTTTTGTTCAAGTAAAAAAAATTCCAAGCAAACGACAACCAATCGAAAGAAGGTAACGGGAAAAATACGATAAATTCGAGAAGAGAACTGCTCGCAGTTACTGAATTGAGGGTGAGGGTGGAGTCTAACCGTTTCTCTCCACGAACAAGATTTCTAAAAACATTTAAAAATAGAAAGACGATTTGCTGTGATCTTTTTCACACGGTCGTCGTGTCCACTTGCACATACTATGGTAACGCAAACCACCGGCCACTTAAGAGCTGTTAGATTCATAAACCCGTCGGCATATGAAATTAGAAAGGTGTGTCTTCGACCGTCTACCCGCAGAATGCCATCGCACATAATAGAGGTTGGTACACCTGAGAAGGTATTCAGGACAGCGATGATGCTATTTATATACATACGCGCCGCCGCGATGATCTACTATTTTAATAAGGCGGTTCGGTTTTCTTCTCCTTAAATTTTTTTTTCTTCTTGTCACGCCGACGTTGTTATTACTTATTCTTCTTCTGCATTCAAAAATTAAGTTTTACGCAGAATATTGGTCGGCATTTAAAAAATGAAATCGGTGGAGCAACAGAGCGGCACATAAGCGTTACTGCACGTATGGCGGATTAGTTATTATTTTTGTGCCACCTGGTAAAAATAGCGAACTAATTAAGTACATTATTCTTCGTGTACTGAAGAAATGATGACTTTTGTGCAATACATCAGCATTTAAGAATTTTAAAAATGGGAGAGCTATAAAGCGGCACGTAAATGTCGCCGATTGATAATTGTGCCGCTTGTTAAAAATAGCGAACCAATTACCCTGAGTGTAGTGATCATAAATAATTCAATGCGAGAGAGTATCTTCTCGCCTGAAATGTTTAGATAGGTCGCGTACGCTCGCAATTACATGCTCGGGCACTTCTGCAATTACTCGGTGCACATGGCCGAAGACGTAATTATGATCGTTTCACAGTGCGCTCGAATAATCAGCAGTGCGTGCCCCCCATTCGTTCGGGGGAAATGTGACAAGTGCAATTATTGTTACTGATGTGATGATGATGACCTCTGAAAGGTTGTCGTAAAAAATTCTTGCAGTACAGTATTCCATGTCAAAATTGGTTTTTGTGACTTGACATAAACTAACTGTTGTAAATCGTTTTGTTATCCTCAGAAAAGGAACCAGAGAAAATATTTTAAACTGACACTCAAATTGGAGGGGTGTATATTTCTTGTATGGCCTTCGAGTCAATAATTCAGTTGTTTATGATCCTCGACCCTGTTGTGGTTGTGCCGATTGTAAAAGTACTTAGTTAGCTTCGATAAGTAGGCTTATGCCATAAAAACCTATTTTGAAATAGAATACTGTGATCATCTACCGCCTGACGCCAGAATCAGAGCGTCAGCCTGGAAAGTTCGAGGGACGTCTATCCGCTTCGATCGTCAGAATTTCCTCGGCGAAGAAATTTCACATGATCAGCCGCGGTTATAAAAACGACCGGCCGGTGGATGAAAGACACAACGCGATAGATTGTAAACCTGAACGCTCGGCAATTGAAATAAATTAGCAAGAAATTAAGACATTTAAGAAAAATTAAAATTGTCAAGAATTAAATAAAACTAAAATTTTAAATAAATTGAATTTAAAATAGTGAGAAACGTAAAGTCCATTGGAATTAAGTTCAACCGAACTCAACTCAACGCAAAACACTAAAAAATATTAAAATTTCACAAAATTGAAACGTAAAACATTTGAAACTTTTAAAAATCGAAACTCAATTATAATTCGGTTCAATCCGACTCAACTCTACCTGACTTTACCCAACCCAAAAGCCCAAAAACTCATTATTTGTCACGTGTATTATGGAGAAAATCGTTGAATTACATTTTTTTATCTGTGGTATGCCCAATAAGTCACCGACTTGTCGAGACCTCAGGAGCGGAAGTGTATTTTTCTATACGTAAAGTGTTCCATGACTTTGTTACTTCCAAACTTCCTTCTCATCCTCCACTCATCCTCCATTGAAGGGGAAGCAGAATTAAAGGGTATCTGAAGTAAATACCGATCACCCCCGAGAATTAAATCGAGGAAGGTTCGAACCCACGACCTTGTGATTGCTAGGTCGGTCCCCTTGTGTACGTAAAGTGTACCATGACTTTGTTACTTCCAAACCTCCTCCTCCTCCTCTCCATTGAAGGGGAAGCAGAATTGAAGGGAAATACCGATCATCTCTGAGAATTAAATCGAGCATGGCTCGACCTTGTGATTGCTTGCGTCTCTTTAGCACTTCAACCGTTCAGGTGTACTAAAAGTCATAAGCTATTATTTTCAATAATGAACACCGTTGTTCATATGGTTGCCTATACTAAAGGTTCCATGAACAATTTTTTTAAGTTGTTCACCATTTTAATTGTGAGTCCTGTATTGCTGTTATGCTTAAAATTTTTCTGTGTTATTTTTCATTTTATCTCTTCACTTTTTTCCTTCTTTCTTAGAAATCTCTCATTTCTGCGCTATTATTCAATTTATTTATGTTTTCTTTTTTTGGTATACCTGTATCCATCAGTCACTCCTGTATATCTGTACGGGGATGGGTGGGCCTTAACCACCACAAGATTCACTATTTCAGGGATTTCCTTCTTTTTCTCAGAAACTTTAAATTTTCCGAATAATTTAATACCATTCTTAAACATCTTCACTTCTATTTGTTGCTCTCCAAGTTTTATGCAACAGTTTTTTGTTATTTTCATTATTTTCTCCTCTACTTGTTCATGCACAAAGTTTATATTTCTTTTCCTTTCAAACGCAACTACACAACTTGTATTTACAAGA
This sequence comes from Prosopocoilus inquinatus, assembly GCA_036172665.1. NCBI lineage: Eukaryota > Metazoa > Arthropoda > Insecta > Coleoptera > Lucanidae > Prosopocoilus > Prosopocoilus inquinatus. Next base: position 37,081,165 of record CM069875.1, read on the forward strand.
CACAATCTGTTATTACTGTCGTTATCACGTTGACTGATCAACTATTCCGTATTACTAGAATAATAATCGTGGCATTCAGTTCATCTGCCTCAACCTGCCTACTTTTCATCTGAAATTTCACGCATCCTGTTCAAAGGTTTTCAATCCGTCATTATAAAGAAAAAACAATATATTTTTATTTAATAGCATACCATAGCGTTTCGGTTAGATTTTTCAAAAAAAATTCTGTAGTTTTGTTTTTTGCATGTGACGGCGATCGTCACTTGTTTATGAATTATTGTCTTTAAGTTTGAAATTCGTTCTCATCAAACATTTCCGTTCCTGTTTGAATTTTTTCTTGCGGTCGTCATTCGTTTCAATCCCCAAAGATTTCTATCACTTTGATTTGAATTGAATTTTCTGATTTTTTTTGGGCGCCATTGCCTGTTTTTTTTTTAAAAAAAAAACGTCGTTTTGAATTAATAATCAGTTTTTCTTTTCTTCTCTTTTTGTTTATCTCCTGAGGGTATTTCGTTTCTTTTCGTATTTCTTTATGATCTCTCGTGGTGAAATTTATGGTCGTCATTGATTCTTTCGTTTTTCGTTCAGAAATCAATTAATCAAAAATTTCTCGCACTTCTTTTTCCGCCACAAATGATTAATCGTCATTTGTTTTTTTTTTTTCGGTTTTCTTCAGAAATTTTCATTTCTTAAGTATTATGACAGAAATTTGTTTGTTGATAACATTGCATAAGGATTGACAAATTGAAACGGGTTTGTTACATAATAAGTCACTCCATGCAAGGCGGCCTTGCTTGCTGTCAAACCATAATGAAAATTTTAAAATTTTCTTCTTAGAATGTTTCTTATTATTTGTTTTTTATTTTAAATCTACAATTCATTTTGAGTTCTTTTCTTCTACATGTACGATCGTCATTTGTTTTTCTTATTTTAGTCAGTTTTTTTCGTTTGTGGTATTTTCCCCGATTGTCAAAATTTTCTTTTTGAATTTTTGTTTAAATTTTAAATTAAATTAAATTTTTCAGAAAACAAATAATAAAATTATTATAATTTCTTTATAAATTTTTGCTTTTCGATTGTGTTTCTGAGTCATCAAAAATGTTCTTGATTTTTGTTTTTTTTTTTTGTATCTGATTGTTAAACCCTTTTCTGTCTTATTCTCGCAAAATGTTGCGATTATCTTTTGTTTTCAAGAAGTTGGAAAATGCATTACTAGGAATTGCTCACTGGGTCAATGTTCCCAGGCCCCAAAAATCAGGAAAAAAAAAGTTGCAAAATTTTGCAAAAAATGTAAAAAAAAACATGAAAATTTCCGAAAATTTTTCACCAATTTTTTATTCACTAGGCGCAATTTCCAAGCAATCGAAAAATTCTCTAGATTTTAATGAGTTTTGAAATTTTTCTGCTTTTCCATTTTCTTTGAAATTATCCTTAGATTTAAAGACTTTTTTCTCTAAGTTGGCAATACACTTCTTGCCTTCTGGAGGTTATTTCACATTAAAAGAAAAAAGAAACATTTTAAAACATCTGTACTGTGAGACAAAAATCAAACGAAGTCAAATCAATTTTGCTGAAAGTTGGAAAAGATGGAAAATATAAACTTAAAATAAAATTAATCAAAGGCCATGCAGTTTTATTTTCTATCGGGAGCAACAGATTAACTCGAATTTTTTTTTCTTTTAGGTTTTTGCACGAGCTCTAATGATCATGTTTTTGTTATGTTAGAAGTCGATGAAAAGAGCACATAGTGAATAGAGGTGCGCGCGCTATTTAAGCCGTGCGCGTTTCAGGCCAAGCCCAAATCAAAACAGACAGACCTGTCAACCTGTTTCGGGGGGTGGGGGAGGCTAAACTGACTTCCGCAATTTAAACCACATTAAAATAAAATATGTCGTGAACACGCGCATCCACATAACGAGTCTCATTCTCATTCCTCAATGACGTAACTGACGAGCGACAGGTATTTTTTTTGTTGACATGTTTATTGTCGTGTGTGTGGGGGAATTTTAGATCGCCTTAGAAATCTCCGTCACTGGTGAGCTGTATTTATAGAAATCGTGTTTGCGATAGTAAAGAGAGTTGTCAATTTATCGCAGGCGATAGTCGCGGAAGATTCTATTCGAAAAAGGACCCGGGAGACAGAGTTAGAGTATTTGAGAAACTCATAATAAAACCGCCGCTTGTAGTTAAAACCATCTGTTTATGACTGTACTGTGAAATTTCTTTGTACTATCTAGTTGACTATTGCATTAAAAAAAAATAATCGAAACAATAACTCAGATTTCGTAGCGCAGTAAATGAGTCACTCACGAGGTGCCGCCGTGTTCACTCACCTAGCGGAGAAAAGTTATCCAAAAATAGCGCGGAGCGTCATTTCAACACAAGCCGAAAACCTCCGAGAATCATCACAGGGGACGGATTCATTACTAGCGGAAACACTGACGGGCCGTTCACATGATGCCGTCGCGAAGGTTGTTGCAAAGCGACTGACAGGCCTGACCGCATTGGAGGAAATACGTAACTAGATTGGTGACGATGGTGATAGCACTGGGTTAATTGTTGTCAGCTAAATCGAAGAGAGTGCCGTTACGTCCGTGGCGATGGCAGAACAAAAAAAAACTTTTAACAACACTTTATTGAAATGGTGCGACTATAGATTAAACTCCATCAAATATAGTCTGACCACTTTAATCAAACAGTCTCTAAATTCACACAACCCAACCTTATCTGACTCAAGCAAGTTTTAGGTTAAACCTCTCGCCTTGTGCTGTCGCCGGCTGGTCGTGTCCAAAGCTTCAAAGAATGAGTCCGCGAGGAACAAGTACGTTACGATGACGAGGTCGCCACGCGGGAATGTCAAGAATGCGAGGTACAGTAAGTGCACGGCACAGATGTTGAGGTTAGTGTGTACACCCCGATCTAGCCTGTTGAGAAAGAACGACGAACGAATGAACACCTGACCATCGGCTGCCTTCTGATTCAACATCGCCGCACGCGTGATTCATTATATTGTTACAACAACAGCCCGTATTCGGAGTTTCATTGTCGCCGCCCGTGTTCTTTCATTGTGTAACGCGCAAACGTCTCTGGCCGATCGCAATCGGAATGAATACATACCTACCTAACAGGCGAAATATTTTCGCAATTGAGGCACGCCACTGGCGGCTTAATTAATAAATCGATGATGAGCCATCTGCTAGCGATAAAATTTTGTTATCGAACAATGCACTATTGTCAAGGGGATCGATGCAAAATGGGATCGCCATATTTCACAAATTTTTACCAAGAAAAAATATTTAAAAAACTATTTAAATTTAGTTAGTAGTTTTAACTGATTTTAAAAACCGTCAAGAGATGGCACTCGTTCGCAGCTTTATGGAAATGAGGCACCAGATCAAACAGGGTTGCCAGATTGGGCGAAATTTTGGACATATTTGGCGCCTGGCGCCTCATTTAGCCTACTTTTGTTGTCTTCTTCGCATAACCGCATTCAACAAAATTCTACGTCCACGCAACAACCCCACCCGAGCAAAAATTTGAAGTCGCTCAGTAGACGCACAGAAAAAATATACAATGCGATCAGTAATGAATGCCCTTGCCTCTGTGTGTTTTAATTTATAGGTTTTATATGACGAGAATACTTGGAGTATCGTTTTCTCTTGTCTCTTGATCATTTTATATTGTTTCCTTCCTCTTTTTTTGTCTTAAGGAATTGCTCGTGTGTTTTATTTCGTCGTTTTGTTTCCTACGAGTTTCATGAGTTGTAAAAGTTTTAAGCCAAAAATTCTGTTTCCGTTTCCCCATTAAAATTAAGTTCAATCATTATCAATGTCGTCCCAATTCAACCAAGCTCGACCTGACTCTATCGAACTCACGCAAACAATTAAAATCTAAAATTCGAAATTACAGAATTTAAACTTAAAAATTCACTTTTGAAAATTAAAACTAAAATAAAATTAATTTCGAAATAAACCTAAGAATAATAATCTAAATCAAACCAACCCGAGTAAAAAATAATAATAGAAATGAAAACGTGAAAATATTAAAAATTAAAAGAAATGAAAACTTGAAAATACTAAGAATTAAAACTCGATTAAAATTAAGTGGCACCAATTTCAAGGCCAACTCAACCGTATTTACCTAACACAAATATGAAATTGTTAATTGAAAAAAAATTTAATGTAAAAAGTTACAATTCGATTAAAAGCAGATTAAACCAATATCAAGGTCATCCCAACCCAACTCTATTTGATTCTACCCAACTTTCCCTTTTATTTATTTTTTCCTATTTCGTTTATTTTATCAAATTGATTTTTTACATTTTGTTGATTAACACTCTTTTACAGTGTCTTTTTTTGTTTTCTACTAGCTTTTTTTTCTGATATTGATTTTTCGTCTAGATGTTCAGTTCATTTGTTTTTTGTTCAAATTTGTTTTTCAATTTTACTTTTCTTATCCAACCGATTTTTCGCATTTTCGCTTTTTGCAGTTCATCGTTGCACATTATTTGTTTTGTGTTCATCTCAGTTGTGATTTTCTTTTGTTTTACGCTCCACATTTCGTCGATCATTTTTATTTTTATTTTGTTTTTGATTTATTTTATAGCATTACTGTCCGTTTCAGGATTCGCTTTTATTTTAGACGAATTTCTTGATCTGTCCGGAAAATTTACAATTTACAACCTTCTTTTGTTTTTTTTTGTTCACTTTATACATTGTGTTTTGTTGTTGTTTCTCACATTTCTCTTTTGTTCTTTGACGTTCTTGTCAGACGTGAAGAATGAAAAACAAAAGTGTAACTCATTCTGCGTAGGAATTGCGAGCTACAGATTTTTTTCTGATTTGGCCATAAACGAGAGAGAGATACATACATAGCAGTCACGTCTGATATCAATTCTTGGTTTGCTTGACAGCAGCGTAAGAGGCAAGAGGTTAAGTGAATTTTATTGCGACGTACGTGATTTATTTTTCACAGCCAACTACGTAGAAAAATTTTGCGAAATTCCATTTAAAATGATGAAGTTATTAACGTCGACTAGTTATTAGAAAAAACTTGAGCTGATGTTGACTCGACAATTAGAACGTTGTATAACGATGCGTAATGCAAATAAATCTGTAGACTCAATTATTAACAGGACCATTCTAACATCTTCGTTCGGAGCTCGGAAATATAAAAAAAAGAAACCAGGAAGTCAGTCGATTTGTTTAGAAAATTTGCAAAAAAGAAGAAAGAATTTGTTTTCCTTTGGCAGATTTTATCTCTTACCTTGACTATTTTGTTACACTTATTTTTATAATTAGATTGTATGTAACGTAAGTTTAGCAATTGTTTCATTGCGTCGAATTTCATTGGTCACCCACAGAGGGCGTAACTCATTAATGAACGCGTGCTACGTAAAGTAATTCGTGACTTTGCACATCTTCACACTTCTCAATAAATTACGCGGGCATCATTCAATTAGTATTGAAAAGAACCACATGATTAAGGTACAAATAGCATTTTCAATTTACTGAGAGAGAGAGAGAGAGAGAGAGAGAGAGAGAGAGAGAGAGAGAGAGAGAGAGAGAGAGAGAGAGAGAGAGAGAGACAGAGAGAGAGAGAGAGAGAGAGAGAGAGAGAGAGAGAGAGAGAGAGAGAGAGAGAGAGAGAGAGAGAGAGAGTAGAGACTTGAATGACAATTTCCGGGCGAATTTAATGAAGAAACAGCCGAATTATCAAAAGCGAATTATTAATTTTGTAAGAGGATTCAGAACTTTTTGATTGGTCAGCTGTTTATTCCTCCATTAATCTTCCAAACTGTCAATCTCTTAGTATCAATCTGAATTGCTGGATCGTTATTGCTTCCTAACAGAGATATTCGATTGAAAACAGTCTTCAATACTGCCGCGTGAACGGGTACGGTAGCAAAGAATAAAGTCCAGGCAGCAATTTGACACATCATGAGGTAGGTATTTACACAAATTTGGTAAATCAGTTTTTTTTTGAGGTTATGTTTCTGTCAAAAGAAAGATTTGAAATGTCAAATATAGAAAAACTGAAATTTCGCAGCGATTCTTCCTTCTGTCTAAACTTGGCACCTGGCAACGTTGACAGTCATTTTTTAAACGGAACTTAAAAGAAAGAGGCTTGTTTCTTGCGCTTAGGCGTGTCCTTTTTGCCACAAATCTCATCTCAACTCAGATAAACGTCATTTCCGTCGGCATGAACAAGTAAGTTAGAACTGTGATTTCGATCTCTTACCTTGTTACTCGTGCACTCCTATCGGTTGCCAGATTGAAATACACATTCAAACTTAGTTGTTCGCGCAAACGGAAATGACGTTTATGAGCTGAAGTGAGTCTTGCGTTAAAAAGAACACACCTATTATTAGTGAAATTTTTATTAAAAGTCAGAATTACTAATTAAATACATTTTGTGTGTATGTACAAACGTCAGCAGAAATATTAGTCAGATTTAAGAAAATTTTATATGACGTGCCCGGATTTTATTGTCCGCTACCGTGCCTTAAGAAGGTAAATAACAAATGAAAACAAAAGTGTGCGGCGCTTACGTAATCAAAACTCTTATACATACGTCTAAAATGGCTCCCACAGGTTTCAGGTAACAGCATGGCGTAATACGTAGTATCATATACTTAAATAAGCGTCGCCGCACATTTAAAACTAGAACTTGAGAAATACAATCGTATTTTCATTAATAAGTAGATTAGAAGTTAGCGCAACAGTTAAATTCATTTCGCTGTCAAAAAATTATTTTCTTTTTAACAAAAAAAAAACTACGAAAAGTCAAGGTGGCGCAGCAGCCTCATCCTCCACCAAACGTTCCTCCTCCGCAAAACAAGAGGGCGCTTCCACCAAATGTTTCTGTTAGACACTTAGACATAATCGTGTCTATTATATACAATGTGTTTCAAAGCGATTTTCATACATGTAAAATAAATAAAGCGCCGTTCTAAGAAAATTTTTATGTTACATAACTTTAAAATACTCTTTCAAGGCGGTTAAACAAGAACGTAAGAAATGAGGACAAATCGATGGATAAAGCCACCAAAAAAAGTTCAATAGTAACACTGAAGCACTGCTCGAAATATTAAAATATCGAGTGATTAACCAAATTTTACCTCTAATGGGCTGTGAAAACAAAACTTACTGCCCGAAATTCGTGCTACTATACAGTATGTCCACGGATTGGGTTCACAATAGGAAAAAAAATTATTTTTGAGTTTTCGAGAAAAAGTCATGGTTTATAAAAGTTTTTGCTTTCCTTAAAACCTCGGAACAATTCAGAGAACCTGGTAAATTCTGGCTGATAACTGCTTAAATTTTAATTAAAAAAAATTCTGCTCTTTTAAGTTGTTTGGTATCATAATCTTTTGTATCTACTCAATGCTTGTACTTGACATACTTTACTCAATTGGTCTCTTTGTGTGGTATAATTAAACAATTATTATTATACTCCATATGTAAATCGTCAATGATTTCAATCGTCGATTTCTCATTGTTAAGACAAGCGAAGTGATATGGAAGTCATTGGCAAAATAGTAGCCTCAGCCTCAAGATAATCTTCATTCTCTTTCAACAGGTCTTTTTCATTAAATTTTTTTTTGAGTTACCCGCACATGGTAAACATCTCACTTGGGATTTTACGGAATAGTTTTTTCACATAAATTAGTAACATTAACCGACAAGACCGGCCAACATAATTTTACAAAAAATTTTTGGAGTTAGCCATATTTTATGAAAATTGAAATACAATCTTCTATTTTTCTCAGCTATAAGAAATTTATCATCATTTTCAATTATATGTTTAAGTGTTTTAGGACAAGCAAAAACTTTCACAAAGAATAACTTTTTCTCGAAAACTCTAAAATAAAATAGTTTTCCTATTGTGAACCCAATCCGTGGACACAGTGTATAATTGTTTCCAAAAAAGCAAATCTTGAAATGTACCTCAGCTACAGTCAGTGTTGCCAACTTAGGGAAAAAGTAGTTAAATCTAGGGATAATTTCAAACAAAAGGGAGAAATTGCAAAAACTCATTAAAATCTAGGGAATTTTTCAACTTCTTAGGTGAAATTTTTCGATTACAAGTAACTATTTTTTAATAAAAATTGGATTGAATCTCATAATCACAAAACATTTTTTAATACTAAATACGTATTCCCGTAGCTATACTGTCATATTCAGTAGATGACTTCTTTTTAATCACATCTCTTAATCTCTTGTCGTTAAGAAGTAGTCTTCTACTAAAGTCGGCAGCATAGCTGGTGAAATACGTATTTACTATTAAAAACCATTTTGTGGTTAGGAGATTCAATCTCATTTTTTTTGTCCTGTAAACCACAATCTCCAATGCATTTGAATAAATATTTTTTTGTTTGGACAGAAGTCCTGACAAAAGTAAGGAAAACATATGACGATCATACATGCAGATGAAAAGAACTCAAAACGAATTCTAGATTTAAATTAAAAAATTAATAACGAACATTAAATACTAATATTAATTCGAATTTCACGAAAACCAACAAACAAAACCAAAAAACGAAATGAAATTTTCTGAAGAAAGCAGGAAAAAACATCTGACAAGTTTATTCGCTGAGGAGAAAGAAGTGCACAAAATTTTTGGTTAATTAATTTTAGAACGAAAAGGGAAAAACAAAGAAATGACGGTCGTAAATTTCATGAAGAAAAGCCACATATGGCGACGGTAATCTTTACGCGGTAATCTTCACAAAAGAAGAAATGGAACATATACAAAAAAGAAAAACAAATTATTAATTCAAAACAGCTACGAGAAAGTCTTCTTTCAAACAATGACGGCTACAAAGAAAAAAAAATCAGAAAGTGACAGAAATATTTGAAGATGGAAACAAATGACGGTCGCAAGAAAAAATTCAAAAAGGAATGGAAATGTTTGAGAATAAATTCAAATATAAAAACAATAATCCATAAACAAGTGACGATCGCGTTACATTCGAAACGAAATTGCAAACAAATTTTGACAATGCGACTAGCTCTATTCAATAATTTAATTTATTTAGTTTAAAAATAAACCAAAACGAAAATACATTTTTTAACGATAACAATTTTTTCTCTAAAAAAAAGTACGAACTTCCAAATTTGATGAGTTAGCAATACTGCTTCCGATTGTTGGCCATCGAGTTATACCCCTGGAGGACGCCGTACCATATAACGTGTATTACTGAAAACCTGTCCGGCCGCGAACCTTTTACATGGCAAAACGAACGGAGTGTGGAGTATCGCGCACTTTGTCACACACATGTTGTGCTCTCTAGTGTTCTTTATCTTAGCCATACAAAAGAGAGGAGGGCGCGTCCGAAAATCGGCTAGTTTTCTGCTCGCTATTTACTCCTCCAGTACTTAACCTTCATGTTGCTGGCAAAGTGCATCAAGGTTAGTCATATTTATGAATTTCCCTGATTATTTTAGTTACTTCTAGGGAAATACTGTTTGCCGAAAAAGGATTTTCTAGTCGAGTTGATTGGTAACACTGGCCACAGCATAAGTTGCGCTTTCAGCTTCCCTGCTCTTTTCAATTTATTATGAACGTATTATAGACTATTGTAAATGTCATTTGTCCTAACTCTGGGTGGGTTTCACAAAAAAAAATGCTAATCAGCGATTAATTTAAATCTCTGATTAAGGACGAAGTTAACAATAGATTTGAAACAACCAATTATATTGTTTCACCCGACCAATCACAGGCTTCAATTAAGCTGTTAAATTAATCAGTGATTAAATATTTTTTGTGAAACTGGGGTTATATATATACAATTATATTGTTTCACCCGACCAATCACAGGCTTCAATTAAGCTGTTAAATTAATCAGTGATTAAATATTTTTTGTGAAACTGGGGTTAGAGTGTCAAACAGTCTCAGCAAAAGTGGAAATCTCAACCCGCCCCCGCAACTTGCAAATCACTTCATTTCGATAATGATGCCCATATCATATTATCTGAACTGAAGTGTCCAAAGTAAAAAAAAAATGTGCACATAGCACTTACTAACTTCAGTTATAGGTACACAAAAACTTATAGAAATTATAAAAATAAAGGAGATAAGGAAACGTAGGGGAATTCTCGACGAGTTATTGTCACGTGCGGCGGCGATTAAGATCCTGATGGGTACTTAATCCCTTCTAAAGCTCTAGAGGAATCCTTGCGTGTAAGGCAAAAATGACGATTCATTGTTTATAACTAAACTGCTCGCCGGTTTATCTACGAGCTAGTTAAAACTGATTTTTTTTGCGAGGCGATTAAGGACACTTTCAGATAAAATTTGTCAAATCGTCGGGTGCCCATTTTAATTTCGTTGAAATATTTCTTGACTTTTCGTCGAGAAAAAAATTCATTATCGACTGCAGTTATACAACTTTGTTCATTTTTTCAAGTTTAAACAATTTTTCCAATATTTCACAACAGAAATAATTAATGGATGCACAAAAATTTGTTATTTTTTTAATTTTATTGTGGATAGAGAAAATTGTCGAATTACCTTTAAAAATCACAAGCAGTTGATTTTAAAAACACGCCTCTTCGTTTAAAAATTAATAAATTAGGTTTTTCAAACTACAAGAAGTGGTAATATCGGCAACCCGATGAACACATCGTTCCTCCTTTGGTTGTCTACAATGGAGACCCTAAGTACACTTTTTTTCTTATTGATCAAGTGAGAACTTTTTCGCTTTTTTTACTTAGTTTACGCTCTTCTCCTAATTTTTTTAATGATGTCTAAAAAAACAATTCTTCGTATCTTTTCTAATTTGAGAATTCAAATTTCCAGTTCTTCAATTAATTTCACTGACTTCTGCCACTTTCTGCATTAAAATAAGTAAATTTCCTGACTTTTCTCTGACGTTACAAGAATGGTAAAAAGAAAATGAACGGGGGATTCAGAAAATCTATAAGAAAAGCAAAAAAAAAAATTATTTTAAAAATAACGAGAAAGAAAACCAAGAAAGGAAGGCACTAGTACAGAAGACGAGTGGAAAATTATCGGAAACGAAGGAGCAAACTATAGAACGTAAGAAGAAGCGAAGAAATAATCACCGGTTTGGAAGCGAATGTTTGAAAGCAATACAAAATTTAAAAAACGAAGCTCAAAAAAAAGAATACAGAAGATATGAAAAATAAAAATAGGTAAAATAATTACGCAAAAGGAAAGAGCGACATTGAACAGAAAAAATGGATGAAATAGAAAAATACTGTATGGATATAATACAATACGTTTCTGCTGAAGAAGCTCTAAATAGGGCTGAAACTGCTGTACAGTGGCTGCTCGAGGGATTCACTGCAATTAAAAACGATTTGCAACAAAATTTTGGAAAAATTTTTAATTAATTTGAACCAATTTTTGTTAATTTGAACTCCGTAAAATAGAATACTACATCATAATTAAAAGAAAAATGCACCAGACGAGTGTCAAAAGTAATTTAGAAAAAGATAGCCCCAAGAGTAACCCTAAGCAAACATTTGACTGAAACTGAAGAGAAATCAATTAATGAGAGACAGGAAAAACTTTGAAATACCAAAGAAAAAATGACAAACTATAAAGCACAGAAAGAGGGACAAGTAAAAACGGGGGTGAGTTAGGGAGGTGCTTCATATGTTACTTTTATTAGCTATGCTATTGGATGCATCAGTAAAAAAAAAATAACAGCAATACAGAAAAAAAAAACTTAAACGTACTCAAGTCATAACTATAGTTAGGCGAAAAATCTTGATCGGCTCAAGAATTTCCGCCGAACTGTAGTCATAACATAAGCAGTTACGGTAGCGCTTATTTCAACAAAGAACAATATTAAAAATGGAAGAAGAAACGTAGAAGAGAGGACTAAACATTAATGAAGAAAACAATGTTATCGCTAAAGTTCGTAACATACCGGAAAAATTTTTCTTATTAATTTCTGCAAAAAAATAATTATCAAGATCAGTTTGTGCTTCAGTGAAGCAAAATGGCGGGGTAAACAAGGAAAATCGAAATTCTCAAAACCGAGCAGTTCGAAAAACACTAAACTTGTAGAATTGTTGCGGTCAGACAGAATTAATTGAGTGCAAACAATCTAAAGCCAAACTTTATAAAAAAATTATGACTGAAAATCTTATTTTTGGGATTTTTCTTATGTGGTTTCAAAATAAAGATGTTATACTCTATTTTTTCTTAATGGACGGGGAATTATACAGGCTAGGTCCAGTTTTACAAATGCGGCTCAAAACCTTAGCAACGATTATTTTAACAATTGTTGTGAAGGATTTAAGCTTCAGTTCAAAATTAAACCCTCATTGGAAAATCGGACCTTAATATAACTTACAACTTCCGAATTATCACAATTTTTCATATTTCAGATATTCTTTCAAATTTTCACAACCATACTTTAAATGAACAGATAAAACAGCGACAAAATTTTGTCATATTTTAAATATTTGGTTGCATGTGACAATGCAGTTTTTTTTTATTTTTATTAACGCACGAACTAGCTGTAGTAATTTTTCTTATAAAAATCAATAATAAAAACTTCTCCCATTTGTTACAAAATTTATGAAAGGCACTGCATGTCTTACCAAGTTTCAAAAAAAAAAAAAATAAGGCTTGTTTACCTATACTACATGCTTACTTGTCTGCCTAGTCGTCATAACAGAATTTCTGAGATTTTAATAGGGAAATCCTACTAACATTTTAATAGGGAAATATTACTAACAATTTAATGGGGAAACATTATTAAAGGGAGTTTTTAAATCCTCTCACAGAAACTTGAGAATGCTCGTTATTATTTATGGATTATTCAAAGAGGGGACTAAACTTTTCAGTACTTGTTATTTACTGTTTTTGAATGAAATATTTGCAAGCTCGTTAGATAACGACATTTTTAAAATACACGTGTTTATTTAACTGGCAGGCACTTGAAGCGAGATATATAATATATTATTATTATTCGCGCATCCCTCTCGTGGTGTATATTTACTGTTTGTCAATCAGAAATAACGAGACGAGGGAAAAGCAGCAGCGCAAAAGAAACAACTTCGCATTTCGATTAAGCACGGAACCGTTCCTCTTGTTATTATTAATGCTGTTATTCTGACGAGCTGAAGAACAAAACAAATCCTTCGAATTTCCTTTCGGATGTGAATATACATATATGATGCGCGCGGATGATATTTATATACTCGGACCTTGAAGACGTATTTTTAAACCACTTTCGTGCTTTCCAAGTACGCGCTTTATCCTTTCCCTTCGCGTTAATTTGTACCGAGTGACTATCAATGACTGAGATTTATTTTGTTAGATTGGCGACACTTTTCAATGTTCAAGTTGGTACACTGCTATAAAACTAATAATCTGAAAACTTTTCATCCTTATTTTTATCTATTATTTTTTATGTCGATTAGTTCTATCATAACAACCTAACAACTTAACCAAGCGATCACATGAAAACGACGAATTGCACATGAAAATTACGACGAATCATAAATATTGCCAATCCCTCAGGGTTTCCAACATACTAACTTTGCTACAATCATTTATTAATTAAATCACAGCCCGGGAGATGTCTATATTATTTGTGACTCAAGATCATGAATTGATACTGTAATTTATTATGTACTACGACGCTCAACTTAAATGATACTCTTGCATGCGAACCACCACACCCTTAAGAGCATTCAGAGTGACGGCTATGAAACTGTCAAATGGTATTATTTAAGGGGAGCGTCATTGTATGTTAGAAAACGATACTTATTTGAACAAACACAAGAAATTTTCCTTAAGAGCATTCAGAGTGACGGCTACGAAACTGTCAAATGGTATTATTTAAGGTGAGCGTCATTGTATGTTAGAAAACGATACTTATTTGAACAAACACAAGAAATTTTCCTTAAGAGCATTCAGAGTGACGGCTACGAAACTGTCAAATGGTATTATTTAAGGTGAGCGTCATTATACGTTAGAAAACGATACTTATTTGAACAAACACAAGAAATTTTCAACCCGATGCGATATGCATATGGTTTTTCCAAGAAACCTACTGAATAGGTTCTCCGTAAACAAATAATATCTCTCATGTCGATGATATAAAAATAAAACAATTAAGTTGCGATGTAGCGCACAATGAAAAGCAATCAGCAATGTTCTGCTGGTTATTCTGAGAATTCGGCCTTGAAAACGTGAGCTTCCAACAACCGGTGCAACGGTGGAATAACCGATTTTGTTATTCATAAAAATTTTAATACAAAAAAAAATTCGCTGGTATCTTTTTTTTTTAATTGCTCAATTCCTTCAAACTCTCGGTTTCTTTATTTTATTTTTTCAGTTTATTAGATCTTCTCTGTCATCATTTACGTATGAACGTAACGTCATTTATACATAAATGACGACAAAAAAGATCTAATAATCTGAAAAGATATAAAAGAAGGAAAAAAAAAACGAACGAGAGTTTGAAAGCGTTTGAAGGAGTTGAACAATTAAAAAAAATACCATATTATTTCGCTAGTACCATACGTCCAAATCAATTTTGATAAAAGTAGGTCATGGAAGACAAAATATTTGTCTGAGATTACCGTTGCAATTTATTTATTTACCAGACAGCTTATGAATTGACAGCTGCTTGATATTGTAAGTTACGACACGCGTTTACACGTTTTCCTTTTGGCCTATCTTTATCAATTTTTTTTCTTGCACATACGGTACTGCAGCTGCTTTCGTTCATACCCGTGGATGGTGGTTACGAATCATGTAAGATTCACTTTACACGATGCATTTGGTATTGCAGCAAAACGCAATTTCTATTGCGCGCAAGCTCATCGATAAATATGACATGAACAATAACTGTTAATTACTTAACAGGTATTTTATTTTGATTTTTTTTTAAATTTAATGTGTCCCTAAACATTTTTGATTAAATTTAATCTCCAGTTGTAAAGTCTAACACTCTATGTTACTACAAAACAGTATTGCCACATGGCGCTGTATGTTTTACCCCATTTCCAAACTCAAATTATTTTTTCCCATACGAAAAGACATCCATCCCCTCCTCCACCCTTCGCTTTGCTATTCATTTTTCTTTTTGTTTCAATAGTACACAACTATTTTGTCGAGATTATGAGAATAAAAATAATGATATCCAAAATTGTTTATAACTAGAAATCGGAGCACATATTTTGACGTCATCAACATGAGAACGAGGAGCCATTTGTTTATTAAGAAAAAAAAAAACGAGAAATTTATTTTTAATTATTCTCCTTTACCTCGCACCCTTTTCCACAAGGGGGAGCATCCGAAGTTTCAAATTAGTTTACGTATAACGGAAAGAGAAAGGGTACGCCGTTCGCTTGATGACGTCAAAAGATGTGATTCCGATCTCCAATAATGACTTTTAAGAGATAACCACAAAACGCCATAGATTTTTTTACGTATAGAAGTGACGTCAGCTATAAGTATCGGTTGTATTTTATTATTGTGTTCCTGTCTTTAAAAAAGTGCGCAACAATTTTTTTTATTACCGTTTTTTATTAAATTTTATTGATGCGGAACGCTTCCTGCATTCTTTCAAGACAAACTGGGTAATCTCAATTGAAAATGAACGTGGACACCAAGAAACGAAGAGTATTTTAAAAGATAGAGCAAAATATTATTTAGAAGTAAAAGCAAAAAGTCAAACACAAAATTACAAATTATAATTTGTTGTGCACTTTTTGAAAAACTATCCTCTTCATCATAGGGAAAAAAAAACTCCCGAAGAAAGATGAAACGCTCACATCTGGCAACACTGCTCCAGAAATCTATGACCGCAACTGTCAAACAAATGTCAATTCGCCATTTTTATTTCCAAACGGTCTCTTTCCTTCTCAAACAGATGGCGGCTACTTTTCGATAAAAATTGTTAGGTATGTATGCCATTATAAGGATTGGCTGGTCTTCATTGTGAAACCAGTGGCGTAGCTACAAGGATTACTGCGATTATAAAGCAATGGGAACTTGTTCTAGAGCTTCTTAAGTAATTTTCTTTAGCAAGCGAATGTTTCTACAAGCAGTTGCAGATTTTCTTGATCTCTAAAAATACTCACAAAGGAAAAGCAAGTTACGCTTTAAAAAATTCCGATAAATTGGAAACCTTTGAATACTGAATGAGTCTGCATTAAGAAACTGCGTTTTATGCAGCAATTTCTAATGAACGATGTGACGCTTGTGGCGACATCTGTTCATCGAAGCCATAAATTTATAGTTTGTCGGAAGGATGTTGCGAAACAGCTGAAAAATTTCAAAAACTTTTAAGTAAAACCATTTCGAATAAATAAAATTTTACACTTAAATAGTTAAAGCGAAAGAATTGACACCAAATATTTGTGACGCCATCTGTTATCCTGAGACATAACATTGTACTCTTTATTTTCTTGCCGGAAAAAAAAACAACTGAAAACACTAAGAACGTTCAACAACAATGTTCTGAAAACAACTTTGAATAAGAAAAAAAATTATTGGCGCCGTCTGTTACCAAGAGTCGTAACGTCATCCTTTTTTATTTTGTTCTACAAGACAAATAATTATTTTTGACATTCATCATTTGTTTTGACGTTTATTCATTTATTTTTTAATTTCCTTTAGATTTCCTCATTTTTTTGACGTGTGTCATCTGTTTCTGCAAATGTCAAATGTTTTAGTAATTTGTTTAGAATATAAATATAATCAGCTGTTTCTGACGTTTTATACTTAATCTTTTTTCATTTGTTACTGAGATTCGATAATTTTCTTCAGATTTCCTCATTTTTTTGACATTTGGTTTTAGCAATTTGTTTTGAATATTTAACCATCTGTTTCTGACATTTTTGGTAATTTTTCATTTATCATCCGTTTTTGTTGTTTTTACAACTTTTTAGATTTAACCACCTTGACATTTTCAGGAAGTTGTTTATTGCTTAGAGAATTTTCTTATTTTTTGACATTTATTCATTTGTTTTTTGACACTCATAGCGTTTTTCACTGGCTGCACCAAGGTGCACTAAGAGTATTTCCATCTCGGTTCAGCTTTATGTAATAAAACGAAATAGAAATACACTCCTGTGCATCCAGCGAAAAACTAATTGATTTGTTTTAATATTTACTAATCTGTTTCTGATGTTTTACCATTTTGTAACCTTTAACCACATTGACATTTAACAACACGTTTGTTGCGCATATTTTCTTTTGTTGAGATTTAATAATTTGCTTCAGACTTCCTTATTTTTCGACGTTTGTCATATTTTGATTTGACACTTATTCATCTCCGTTGACATTTAATTATTTATTTTTTAACCTTCAGTATTTTTCTTTCTTTCATTTGTTTCGAACGTACTCGACATTTAATGTTTTACTCGGCTCCTTCATCGCCTCCTCCTTAACCCCCGAAACTGTATTTTGTGTACTTGATTAATAAATAGCTGTTTTGATGTTTATTGGTTCTTTTTTTCTTTTAATTTAATCGTTTAAATTTGACTCGACTTCTATAGTTACGCCACTATGTGAATACATACAATACTACTCTTAAGTTATAAGTACATTAAAATGTAGTGATGTATGTAAAAATAAGAAATACGAGAAATCAAGGTTTTGACGTGTACAATTGTTTTTTTTTGGTGCTTTAATGGATTACATTATGAAACTCAAATAATGTCATTTGCGTTTCATAAAGTAGAACGTTAAGGCACTCGAAAATTTCATTTTGTCAGGTTGGTGGCAACATACTCAGCTGCATTCGTTCAAAACTAAAATTACAAATGATAACATCCTTTCAAATTACGAATTTTCCAAAAATTACCTTTATTTGTTAGATATCGCAAACTATGCATACAATTCCAACGCTTTATAAGCTCATAAAATGTGCAATTATGAGCATAATGTTTAAATTGACGTTTGTTTGAAATTACCTTAAACGCCATCAACAAAATAAGGTAGATTTTTAAGCTTCTGTTTCGTATCTAAGACACAAAATAGAAAAAGTACCGAGACAGTAAAAATTATGTTGGTCGGGGGCAGTCGTGAAATTAACTCAAGAAGCTACTAGCAGAAAATAAAACCAAGAAACCGTAAAGAAATAACAGCAAGTAGGTGTATTTTTTCAGAATAGCTTGACAAATTTTGACAGAAACAAAAAATGATTGAAACAAGGCACAAACCTAAATAATTCCAAAATGCATAACTACCCTTGATCAAAAAGTAGTTTCCTATAAAGTAGTTCCTATAAAGTACGTGCAAGTTTCAAAAGACATTTTGCCCATTTGGAAAACTCGTTTTCGACTCGTTGAAAACTCTGACGTTTGACGTCACCGTCACAACGGCTTCAAGTTTATAATAACTCATTCAAGTTTAACAAAAAAGCGATTATTACCTACCGATAAAAGTGTTTCGGTTTAATCCATTGAATCTCACGAACAAAATTTAATTTAATAAATTGCAATCAACTAATATAGTCGTTTGATTTTGACACTCTCGGTTGGGTTTCAAGTGAAATACTTAATTAAGTCTTGATCACATGAAGCAGTCAATTTTTTCTTTTCTCTTCCTTTAAGAACACACCAAAGCCCCCAAAAGGTTAGTGTCTCCACCCAGCGTTGAAAATCACGTGCTGAGATCGATAGCCGAATTTTTCGCGGCGACATAAACCCGCCCCCAGTTACTTCTTTAGTCAGCACTTTCGCCCCTTTCGAAATTAAACCAAAGAAAAAGCGGTCGATTTTCTGTGCCCTTATGAAAACCATCTAATAGACGTCTAACTGTATAATACTATAAGGTGGTGGTGATGATGATGGGGTTCGATGGATGGGCGTGTGGATGATAGTGCGCAAGTTCCGTTCTGGCATGTTTCGTTGATAAACTACCAACAATAAAAAAAATAAGCGTTAATTATTGTATACTAACCTGCTCGTAATAATTCAATAAACTTCCATAATACACATATGCACGCGTCATTTGCCAAACGATCACCAATTGATTAAATTACCTACTCGATTATTGTTATTGTTTTTTTTTTTTTTTAACGAGCAACGAGAAGCACGTTTATAGAGGCGGACTCGGCGATTTTCTTTCCTTCGGAACTCATCAGCGCGGGGCGTTTATTATTAAAATTGGAAAAAGGCAAAAGATTAGCGGCGATGAGCGGGCGGGCGTGCAATCAAAACCCGACCGGCCTGTGTATGTATGTGATACGATGCGCGACGAGGAACGACTGAGAGAGCGTACGTCAGTGACTTCCGGTTTAAAGGGGCGGATCTGTCTGCTCTCTTCGATTTCCAATATACAAACCCGCACAGGAACATATGGCTTATCAAGAAGGCGTTGAAATCTGCGCGCCGGAAAAACACCTCCGGGTGTGTTTCGGGGGCGCGCAGATTTTTAAATTTTAAAGGCCCGCAAAGGGCTCTCCACGAAATTATGCAATCACCTGTTCGTGTGCGGCCGATGCGATATTGTTTAAAATTGGGTGGGGTCGTTGCTCCGACGCGACGCGACGGACGACGGTGAGTGGAAACAAGCAGCGCCTTACCGTCATCTTGTAGTTTAGTTTTCTGTTGTTGGTTGCTGCTAGTTCCATACGAACGGCCATAATAATATCACAGACAGTTGACAACTATATTGGGGTGTGTCTTTAAGAATCTAATGTCATGGCACTCTACGTGTGTATGTCATTTCACGGCACTTGGGCTGTGTTGAGGGCGCGAAGCCCTTCGTTACGGAGCACCGGCACTTACGTGACACGGTAACTACTGTCTTTTTTTCGATGCGCCACTCCCCACACTAACTCGACACCATCTTGCTTGTCATGGGTTCGCCGAATTGCCGAGAGAGGCGCACCGGCCCAATCACGCCGCCAACTGCGACGAATTAAGCACGGCCGCGCTACTCGTTTGAAAATCACCATAAACTTATGGATTTCACGGATCACACCGCAACAAGAATTCCTCTTCTTCTTCTTCTTCTTGGTTATTATTATTTCCATCGCCGAAATCTTTCGTCAATTTCACCGCACCACATAAAAACAAAACAATATTCTTGCGCTGGCGAAACAAAAGTTTTCCGATCGTTTCAAGAGAGGAATTCTCATTTTATTCGGAATGTTGCGATGGCGTCAGGTTGTTGATCGGTTGCCATGGCAACGCGCCGCAAACAATGCGAAGCATCGCCTGAAAAATCCCGCAAATGCATTTCAACATCCAAACATTTTATTATTTATTCTTAATGAAGTGTGCAACTGCGTTCTAATCGCTTTCAACCAAAAAAATTATTCATGACCAAACTATCAAGCGATAGTAAAACACGTTCAATGTTCTTTGCGATTTTACAGTGTTCGTTTAAAGTTAAAAAACCATTTCTTTAAAAAAATTATCGAATATTCTTGGTTAAGACGTTTTGGTTTGCAATGGAAGTCTCGAGCTACGCTTCTGCCGATGAAGCCCCAAATAGGGCTGAAACAGCCATACAGAGGCTGCTCAAAAATAAAAATTATCAGATGTAATACGATCAAAGTTATGCCGATTATTTTTGTGGTGCATCACTGCAAAAATGATCTGCACAACATTGTTGACTACGAATCACATTCGGAAGACTATTTAATGAATTAAATCCTTCAATCCCGTTTTACGCAAATTAAATAAACATTTTCATTTGTTTAAAATTATCACTTAAAAGTACTAGTACAATATTCCCTGTAATTTGTACGAGTACAATTACCGCTGAAATTTTTTTGTAACCGTGGAAATGACTAAAATTCAGTATTTTCATTGGTTAATGAACATGAACTGACAGATGAATTAAATAGTCATTGAAATCGACTCTTGTCCGACGAAAATTGTAAGAAAATAGTTTTTAAACTCTCGAATTTTAAGACACCATTAAAACTGGAAATAGCACTCAACGTTTCACTCACTATCACTCAATTTTAATAGTGCCCGTTTAAAGTGTAAAAACTATTTTCTTAAAAAAATTATCGACAACAGTTAATGTCGTCGCATGATCGAGCAACCAATTCACTCCTTTGCTGAGGAGGCGCCAAACACGGTCGAAACAGTTGTCTAAGGAAGTCTACTGCAATCAAAACTGACTTGCAAGTGTAACCTGTAATTAAAAGAAAATAAATAATCACATTAACGAGAAGTCGTTATTAGAATAACTAACTTTTTTATCTGAAGTTTACAAAGCGACTTAAATCAGAAAAGTTTCGGAACATTCCCTACTCGATTTTGTGGCAACATCGGAAAAACAAGTGACCGTCGGGTTTTTGATTTTCAATTGTTCAGTTGTTCGATTTCAGGTTGTCAAATCAATCCTTGATTTTTCATCAATTCTTTCGCCTATTCAAAACTATTTTAAGTGGTTCGATTGGTATTTGTTTTTAATTTCGTATTCGCTTTCTCGGTTTATTCATTTTTTTGCTTCAAAATCGATTTTCGTTTCTTTTTCCTCTCTGCGAGTATTTGTATTTTTATTTCTGTCTTTCTCGTCGTGTTTCTTAATTTTCGTACAATTTTTTTGTTTTTGTTTTTTCGTCCTTAAAAAATTATTATTTTTTAATGTCTATTGTTTTTCGGACTTCATATTTCTTTTCTCTGTAAAATGGCTTGTGGCTAACTCGCTCCAATATGGCAACATCAAAGAAAACAAGCAAATGACCATCGGATATTTGAGATTTTCAATTATTCGGTTTCAGGTTGTCAAATCAGTTCCTAATTTTTCATAATTTCTATTGTTCTTTTGCTTTTTCAAAAGTATCTTAAGTCGAATGATTGTTATCCGTTATTATTTTTTAATATCAATAGTCACTTATTGTTTCTGCCTTCATCTTTCTTTTGTCTGTTTCAACTTCAAAATCGATTTTCGTTTGTTTTTCTTTTCTGTGAGTATTCGCTTTTCTATAGAGAAACCTTCGAAGTCGACTTGTTCGGTTTTCGTTTCACATTCTTTTGTTTGGGCTTGTTCGGTTACAAGATCGAAATCAACTGTCACTTTTATATTTCTTTTTCTCTTTAAGCCGTTCAATTGTCATTTTGTTTGTGTTTTGATTTCATACTTCCTTTCTTTCAAAAAATCGATTTTCGTTTTCTTTTCTTTATTTTTTGGTGAACGTATGTTCTGTTTTTAAAACTAACTTGCGAAATCGCTTACCCAGTTATTTCGAGTTCCAAATCGATCGCAATTTGTTTTTATTTTTCTCTTTCTCAGTATGTTTCCCAATTGGTCTTTTTTTTTCAATTTATTTTTGCTTTCTCATCCACCACAAATTATTTAATTTTTATGTCAAAAGGTTCATGACATTTTTTTTCTTTTTTACTTTGTTTTTCTCTTCAATGTCGATTTTCATTTGTTTTTGTTTTGCAAAATCGATTGCCCCACCTTTTTTCTGAACGATGTTGACGTGTTTCTATTTTTTTTACAATTGTCATTTATGTCATTTGTTGTTTTTGACTGCATATTTCTTTTCTCTGTCTGTTCGTTTTTTATTTCAAAGTCGATGTTCATTTGTTCTTCTTTTTTTTATATAGGAATTTTGTTTCTCGACGATTTTTGCGAAATCGATTGTCACTTGCACCTCGATTTTTGCTTTCCTATATTATTTTTTTTCGATTTGCTCATCTTAAGTTCGGAATCGATTGTGGCTTGTTTTCTTATTTTTCTCTCAATTTTTCCACATTTCCTGGTTCTTTCGCCTGTTAAACATTATTTATTTGTGTTTACGCGTTTCTTTTTTAAGTCGATCGATTTTCGTTTGTTTGTTTTCAAGGTTATATTTCTTTTTGTTTCTGTTTACTCGGTTGTTTTCGTTTCGAATTTTTCAAATACCGTAACAATGTGATAAAACAAAAGATAAGAACGAAAGAGAAGGTTCTAATCGTCACAGAACTTTTGCCTATCACTGTGTATACAGTCGTGATCACGTAAATTTGGACCGATCGAGAAATTTGTGATCTTCGGCGTCATTTAGGGTCCCTAGATTTTATTGACTTTTGACATTTCGGAGAGGATTCGGAAACACAACGTCATTTTCGTTAGTAATGTCAGATTTTATAGTTGGCTGACCTAATTTTATATGATTGTCCCGTGGATTAGAAAGAATAAAACACAGTATTGCATATATTGCTATTTCGTAAACGACCCGGAGCTTGAAAAATAACGGATCTGACGTTGTGTTTCCGAACGCTCTCCGATATATTAAATGTCAATCAAATCTAGGGACCCTAGCGTCCATAAAGGCTATTCTGACGATCACGACTGTACATCCTTCGTTTTCATGCGTATCAAAGTACACTTTAAAAAATGTTATTCACTTTTCAGATTCGCCGTTTCCTCCAAATGAGAGCGATTGATATTTGTTTTTTTTTCAGCGTGAGCTCGATCCTTTTCCTAAGATTGTATTTTCCTAAGTGCTGCATGCGCATACTTGAAATATTTCAGATTAAGCAAACAGCACAGTTCGATAAACTAAGAGAGCGGCTCAATAAATTCGATTTAATCGGACTTTTATCTGAACCGTAAAGTACACGTACAAATAATATTTATTACTGCACATGTGTATTAAGTCGTCGGATTTGAGTCTTTTTAGTTTCTCCGTTCCTCTTAATTGTAGAAAAAGAAAAAGTAGCGAGGAATCGGAGCAAGAACGCAAAAACATTACCGGATGTCTGTGAATTCGACTGTTCTAACGCTTCCTGTGCGATTATAGCTTTCTTCCCGAATTTCGACGGAAATTAACACGTTTTTTTTTCTCTTTACAATTTTTCCTCTTGCAATAATTGCAAAAGCTGTGAATTTCATTTGTTTTTCGCTTTTTGTTAAGCGTTTAATTTTTCAGCGATCTTGACAAATCGATTGATTGTAACTTTCTCCTTGATTTCAGTTTTGTCTCATTTTCTTCCAGATTACACGACTTTAAGGTCGGAATTGATTGTCACTGCTTCTCATATTCCTCTCAGTTTTCCACATTGTCTTTTCGTTTATTAAAAATTACGCGTTTAATTTTTAAAACCCAATCTTTGTCATTTGTTTGTTTTCGCCGTCACGTTTCTTTTTTCTGTTTCTTCGGGGTTGTAGTGAAAATCGAATAGACAGAGAAAATAAACACGAATAATTAGAAAGAAAAACAAATGACAAATAGCAATTGACATGAAAATGAAATAAATTTTAATTTAAAAAAAGGCGATAAAAAACGTAAAAAAAATTAGAAACATCTTGAGAAAGAAAGTGGCACTTGATTTCGCAAAAAACGACACAAATGAAACTTTGAACTGAAAAAAAAACGAGAAGCAAGCGAGCAAGAGAAATAAAAACAAGCGACAGTTAGTTTAAAAGCGCAAAAAAGAAAGAAAAAGAAACGAAAATCGATTTTGTGGGAAAAGAAGCATGAAATCAAGAAACAAACAAACAAAATGACAATCGAACGGCTTAAAATAATTTCAAATAGCCGAAAAATAAAAACATGTGCAAAGCAAGAGAAAAACAAAGACAAGTGACAATCGATTTCGATCTTGTAACCGAACAAACGCAAACAAAAGAATGCGGAAATAAAACCGAACACCAAACGGCGATTGTCATCGTAAGTTATTGTGTTGAAACGCGAATATTCGCAGCAAAAAAAAAACAAACGAAAATCCATTTTAAAGTGACAAATGAATAAACGGAGAAAAGAAATATAAAATTATGATCGATGTCGAACTCGAAGTAACTAAGTAGTTAAACGTAGAACAAATAGTCATAAAAATAGAAAAAAAAACATCAATACCTTTCGAAGTAAAAAATGAATAAAATGAAACCGAAAACGAACGCGTAGCAATCGATCGACTTAAAATATTTTTTAAAAGATGAAAGAAAAACAAAAAACTGTATGAAAAATTAAGAAACGCACAGAGAAAAAATGAAATAATAAAAACAAACGACAATCGATCTTGTAACCGAACGAACGAATGCAAAAAACAAAAGAATAAGAAACTAAAACAAACAAACGGCAGTCGACTTCGTAAGTTTGTATCAAAAAACGAACGCTCATAGAAAAGAAAAACAAACAAAAATCGATTTTGAAGTAAAAAAAAAACGAATAAACAGAGAAAAGAAGCATGAAGTCAAAAACAAAAAACGACATAAATGACAATTGACACCAAAATGGAATAAACTTTGGAACAACGAGAAAACAACAAAATTTTGTAAAAAAAACACGTCGAGAAAGCAAGAAATAAAAACAAATGGCAATCGCTTTCCAACTTGTAAACAAATAAACCCGAACAAAAGAATATGAAACTGAAATCAAACGACAGAGGGCTATCGGTTTCTCAAATTTGTGCTGAAAAATAAACACCATAGAAAAGAAAACCAAAAGAAAATCGTTTGTGAAGTAAGTAAATAGAGAAAAGTCAAAACAAACAAATGAATTACATCAGTCGACTTAAACACGACATGATTTTCAATAAATAAAAGAAGAAAAACTTTAAAAAACTTTAAAAATATGAAAAAAAAAGAAAATCTAAATTTTAATTTCATCTGAATTTAAAAAATTTTTAAGACTGCAATCACAATATCTACGGTTTGTTTCCTAAACTACGAAAAAAAAAACGGTTTTATTCGGTTTTAATTTCTGATTGGATT
This sequence comes from Prosopocoilus inquinatus, assembly GCA_036172665.1. Classification (NCBI taxonomy): domain Eukaryota; kingdom Metazoa; phylum Arthropoda; class Insecta; order Coleoptera; family Lucanidae; genus Prosopocoilus; species Prosopocoilus inquinatus. The sequence continues at coordinate 37,106,779 of CM069875.1, forward strand.
GTTATTTGTTTTCATTTTTATCTCTCTCGGTGTTTCCTATTTTCTATTTTTTGTTTTAACTTCTTAAGACTTTCCTATGAAATTGATCGTCGTTTGTTTCTTTATTTTTTTGCTTTTATGCTCATATTTGCCGTTTAATTATTCGGTTCGGTCCCAAATCGATCGTCTTTTGTTTTTAATTTCTCTTTCTGGAATTCTAAAATTTACTGACATTTTGTTTTTCACAAATCATTTCTTCCGCGTATAAAAATAATTTTTTCTTGGATTTTTCTACTCAAGATGAGTGACCAGAAGAATCTAAAATTAGAATTTAAAAAAAAAAAAATTAAAAAATCGACGGATGGGAAAGCGTTTTTGATTTAAAACAGCGAAATAATTGCTGAAAGACAGGAAAATAACAGTGAATTTCACAAAACAGAGTTCGTTGAGTTAATATAAAGTGTCCTTGAGGGGCGTACATTAGGTCCTAAGTTCTTCTTCCTATGGATTGACGATGTATGTAATTTTGTATTTTAGACCCAAATAATGTGAACTGTTATTCGTTTATACAGGATGTCCCAACGGTGCCTTCTTGGGCCGTATCTCGGTAACTGTTGAAGATACAAAAAAAGTTCCAAGACTTTTTTGTTTTAAATTTTAAAGGTCTACGACATAAAATTATTTTCATCTATACAGAATGAATGAAAACAGTCGTACCGGAAGCAACTTTTTTATTTTAAACGAGTTTTACCTTATACCGGGTGTCTCGATAAGGCCGGCGACCGGCGTTATATAGCGAACCATAATACTTACAGTTTCGGGAGAAAAAAAAATGTAGTCAAAGTGACCAAGAGAAATTTAAAGAAAATATTTTTAACTATCTGTGGTGACCGCAAGGGGGCGTATCAATAGATACAACAATAAAAAAATAATTTCACTAACAAAAGTTTGAGAATAAGCTACAGCTTTGATGGCGTTATTGGAAAGCTGAATTAATTCTGTACAATTTTGATTTTAGACTTATTATCGTATCACCATTAATAAGGGTCGAGAAAACAGTTGAATTATTTACATTAAAAAATATCATAACTTCTGTAGTCTTTATCGGAATTTATCGAATTTCGGTTTACTTGAAAAGGAAATTTAAGTTGATTTAAAATTTATATTTAATGACTCCGGCCACTGTGTTATAAAGTAGTTAGAGGGCGCTATTTACGTCGTCCCATTTTATTCATTCTTATTTTATTTATCTGCAACTTTAAGAGAAATATTTTTGGTGCAGACGGGGTTGATACGTACTTAAGCTTTTTCTAAGCTAATGTCCAAGATGAAGATATGCATTCCTGCATTCCATCGACAGCACCAATCTTACGTCAACAGCTTGCATCCCCCTGAGTGCGAAAAAACTCTGCCTCAGACCGGGGGATGAAATCGCGACGTGCGTGTCGGGCCACGTGTCTCTTCTACCTTTAAATGCGAGGTAGGTACCCCACACGACTATTAATAGATGCAAGAGGGTCTAGCCAAGTCTAGACTGAATCCCCCATGACTTTTAACCCCGCATCATATGGTTCACATGAATAATTTATCGCCGCTATCTTTTATCGTTTACTTAAGGTTGTTCTCCCTCAGCTTCTTGCTAGAGCACGAGCGGGATGTTTCGGAAGGGGGAGGGGTACAATTAAAACCGATTCCGGTGCACACTTATGGATATGAGTGTATGTACTTACATATGCACAAAATAAGTAGTGGTTTCTTTTTTTTTTAATCTGGCGTCCAATGGACTGTGACTAGCGCAAGGTGCTTTTAAGATGCATACAAACAAAAGCATTCACAGCACTCTGGATGCCAAATTAAAGGAAAAAAAAAACACCCGTTACAATGCATACTGTAGTAGGTATAAACATGAAGGGGCGTTTTTGAAATTTTTGTAGGTATAATTTCTTCAAAATAGGTTTTAAACAAATCTATTAAATTAAATTTAAATTGGAAAAAAGTACAGAAAATTTTCCTTTCTGAATCCTGCGCTTACCCGTATAATAACAAAACTATCAGGGTCATGACTCGCCTCTTTCCACAAAACACAAGGCTCGAGCCATTTATCCTCTTTGGACGTTGTCGTCATCATCTAAATTACATTTTGACTATGCCGGTCGCGCCCCTCTGGTCCTTTGACACATGCACGGCGGCGCATTCGCCCGCTCCTAGACGGTCTCTGCGTCTGGTATTCGCGAGCCCGTTTGGTCAACGACCTCCCCTGCCTACCGTGATCTTGTCATTGAGAGAAAACCCAATGAAATATGCTAGGTCACGTTATAGCCTCAATTTTGCTGCAATCATCTGCGTGTGTGTGTGCAGAATGTGGCGATGGCCATAGGAAATGGATGTGCACGCGGAACATCCGGTGCTGCTGCTGCTGCTACTTAATACAGCACACTTTCGAACGGCGAGCTTCTTATCCTTGAGGAATAATAAGAGACCACTTGAGTATTCAAGTTTGCGTTGCTAATTTATTCTCAAAGAAAAAAAAGAAAAATACATTTAATTGTAGTTCTTTGCTAAAAAAAAAGTTCTATTACAATCAATGCGGAATGAAGGTTAAATTGCTCTTAATTAGCTTCCTCAAAGATCAGTCTTAGGTCCTCAGCCCTTTCATATCATTATTAATGATTTCAAAGAGAAAATTTTAGGATGTAAACATTTTTTGCATTTTCATTTCACATTTCTTGCATCCACGAGAATCTATCCTTGCAGAAAGATTTTTTTGTGTTCGTTCTATTTGAAACTGGCGCGTAAATTATTATACCATTTTTACACAGAGATGGCGCTACTAGATAGACTAATCTAAGGCACGCGATCTCTGTCTAAAAACATAGGTACTGCCATCATATGTTTTTGACACGCGACAGTGGGTATTTGACCTTGAACATATCGGTTGTCAAAAATGACAAACTGGAATATTTTATGTGAATCAAGACGGAAAATGATGCAAAAGAGTTTAAATTTCCATTTTCTTGGGGCAAAGTATAAATTTATAATAAAGCTAAGCATCTACAAGGCGATATGACATAATAAATGGGAAAGTTCTGCCCAAAAAGTATCTTTTTTGTCCAGTATTGCCTACGCTTTTTTGAACTGGGTCCTAAAGCTCATTTTCATCCTAAATGTTTTTGGAATTCGGTAAATCCAATTATTTTCCGAGTCCCATTATCCAGAACCTAATAGCTTACCCTTGGAATATGATGGAAAATTACAATCAGTCAACAATTTTTATTTCAATATATTTATTTCAAAGTTAAACAGCTAAATTATTGAAACTTCTATTTCTATGGTCAACTGTTTACAAATTTTTGCCTTGAAATAGTTTTGGAATTTAAGCAAACTTTACTTAAAACTTTTTACCTGAAAAGCTTCTAATATACTCACGTATGCTTTTTGGTTACTTTTCGGTTTATCGTGTCATATTCGCACCGTTAATGTCTAGATTTATTGTGAACTTATTCCTTGTTGATTGTAAATTTATTCTCGTCGTTAATAAAATAGAAATTAAAATGATTTGAGTTACATTTGCGTTTTGATTTACATAAAATATTCAGTTTGTCATTTTTGACAACCCGCTTGTTCAAGGTCAAATACCCACTGTCAAGTGTCAAAACCATATGATGGCAGTACCTGTGTCCTTAGACAGAGATCGAGTGCCTTAGACTACTCCATAGATAAGAGAAATATAATTAGTATATAAATCGGAATGTCTTTGAAAAATAAATGAGCAAAGCGTTGGAGCACCGCCTTGCGACTGGAGTCAAAATTAACAGAATAAAAGACTACTTGATCACTACTTAATATTTTTTCCGATTTAATTTTATTTTATTTTTAAACTTTTACATTGTAAAAGTGGTTAAAGTACGTATATTTTCACAAAAACATAGCTAAACAAGCGCAATAAAGAAATAGAAAATCGTTATTTCTAAAAAAAAATGTATTAAAAAATAATTACATGAGGCACTTACAGATATGACTGACACTGATATTTGCAATTATCCCAGAAAAGTATTAAAAATTGCATTTTTGCAAAGACTTAATCGTCCATTTGCTTAAAATGCTATTTCTGGTAGTTAGCTTTCTCGTACATGTGTGATGCAGCTGAGGAGATCTATGATGATATATTTTTCATTTTGCCAAATTCAAATTAATTTAATTATTTCTGTTTTTCTTTTGTTTAATAGTTTTGCAGTGCAACTTTACAAGTTTGATTTTGTTATTATACTTATACTTATACTTGTATTTATGTACTTATATATGTTTAAGTTTGCTCTATAATGAGATTTTTATCTGTTGGGCAAATAAACTATTATTATTATTAGCTTTAACGTTTAACGAATTAATGTAATTGTAGATCTTCTAGTTTTCGTATCATAATTATCAGAATGTAGGTATGTCGCAAATTCGATAAGCTTTCCACAATACTTCAACGCCTCTGTTCAGCCCAAAAATTGCATGAAAGCTGTAAAAATTTTCATATTTTATAAATCATTCGAATTGAAAAAATAACAAACTTACAACTTGCTTCTTGCTTACTTGGAAATCTATGCATTTGACCTTCTTTTGATAGGCAATGTGAAACGTAACAGCAAAACCAAACGATAACTAACATTTGGGACGAACTCGAACAACCATAAATGTGAGAAACCGAAATTTTAAAGAAATTCCGCAAATAAAATTTTTTAAGGATAACATTTTCACTGATTCTGACATTTTCAAAACAAGCATCGCTTGGCAACGAACTACAGGAAATGATCTTACCGCCTCTTGCGACTGGAGTAAAAACTAAATTTATAAACCGGAAGTGTGCATTGAAGATCGCAGCCCCTGGGCTACTCAGATCGGTGAACTTGTTTGATTTTGATAATTGAGGAGCAATTAATGACGTCCACATTCACGTCTTTTTTATTTGCAGGAATTCCATTCATGCTGAAACCTTTTCTACCATTTTGTACACAATTTTTTAAACAACCACCAGGCATTTTTAAGGTTCTATCTTTCACAAAATCGCGTCGTCGATTCAACTAAATGTGCTTACTGTTTACAGAGTTGCTTATGACAGTTGCCCATTTAGTAACTTTCAGTTACCAACTAAATTTTGCTCCAGCGGCGAGATCAAAGGTTACTTATACTGTGTAATTACCTAATATTCATTCACGATCTTTTGACTTTCAGAGTAGGTAAGCCATATTAGGGTGGCATTTTTGTTGGTATCACAAAAAAATCCTATCAGTTTATTATTTTCTTTTGCGAAAATTTTTGAGCAAATTATCTACACCAGGATACATGATTTTATATCAAAGTGCGATCTATGGAACACCATCCAACGTGGTTTTCTAAAAGTAAAAACTATTAAAACTGCATTATTCGATTTCACAAATAACATATTTAACAGATGGGAAGAAGGAAGTCTTGCCTGCGGTTTATTTTTAGACTTGAGTAATGCTTTTGATGCACTTGACCACAACATATTACTTACGAAATTACATCAATATGGCATCCGTGGACTGGCCTTTGACTGGATGAAATCCTGCCTTAGTTTCCACGGATCAACTTGACAAGAGAAAAAACTTTTTTAATAACAACTTTACGCAAAAAATATATTCTTTACAAAAGTTCTGCTTGTCAAGAAACTCCAGAAACAATGCTTAAATTTTAATTTTGAACTACAGACTGTCTAAAAAATCCAAATTTCTAAATTTTATGTTGCAGAAATCAAAGTAACGTATTTATTATACACAGAACGCTTTTCGAGAAACGGTTACGTTGGACAATTTTATAAAAAATCTGATGTTCTTAGAGAACAAACAGAATATGCGATTGACATTTTTATTGCATAAGTTTTTTAACATTTAGCATGATTGTTAGCAAGAATGTTGGCTGACGATGAACGCGTTTATTTGATAAAATGTTATGAAATTGGTAATGCCTCGTAAGAATATGCGATTGATCCTTTTCGTGAAAATTTTCCGATACAAAGATATCACGTGAACCATTCCGATTGGGTTTAAAAAATATCGATGAAACCGGATCAGTATCGGAGGTGGAGTGAAGAAAATACTATAAGCAATAAATTGAATAATAAAAAAACCTTCAAAAATATGTAATTTTGAAGGACTCTGTATTTCAAAATTAGAAAGAAAATGAATGTTCTTAGACGGAATGCAAATCAGTAACAATAAAGTTTTACTCTTTCTATAAATTTAGATATTTGAATATTTTAAAAACCCTTTAGTCAGAAAATTTTATGTACGTGTAATTTTTGAAGTTGTTGTTGAAGTAGAATTTTTGAAAACACACATTTTTGCCTAAAATCTACATATCTACAACATAAAATTAAGACAATTTGGATTTTTTGGGCAGACTGTAATTCAAAATCTAAATATAAACATTGTTTCTGAAGTTTCTTGAGAAGCAGATCTTTTTGTAAAATTTTTTTTTTTGCGTAAAGTTTTACCTCTTGTCAAGTCGATCCGTGGATATACTGTATGTATAGGCATCACATAGTAGTTCTAAGATTCAGTTTTACAACTGCAGCTCAACTTTGAGCTGAGGCTTAAGGTCCAGTTTTACAAATGGGGCTCAACTTTGAGCTGAGGCTTAAACCCTTAGCAACGATTATTTCAACAATTGTTGTGAAGGGTTTAAGCTTCGGCTCAAAGTTAAACCGTCATTGTAAAACTGGGCCTAAACCCTTAGCAACGATTACTTTAACAATTGTTGCGAAGGGTTTAAGCTTCGGCTCAAAGTTAAACCGTCATTGTAAAAGTGGGGACACTTAGGCCCAGTTTTTCCATCTCAGTTTAACTTTAAGCTTCGATTTATACCCGTGGTAACAATTGTAAGGACAATTGTTTCCAGAGGAATAAAACGGAGTTTAAAGTTAAGCCCCAATTGAAAAACTGGCCCTAAGGGACACAACGGAAATATCACAATCTTGCTTGAAGGAAATCAACAGAGGTGTACCTCAGGGAAGCGTGTTAAGACCGTTGCTGTTTATACTGTACATGAACGACTTTCCGCAAACAACACACAACGCTTTCTACAGCGTTTTTAACTATGTAGACGACACTCATGTCTTAATAAAGGAAGAAACGTTCGTGGATATTCTAATATATGCCAATCCATGCCTGCAAAACATAGATCAGTGATTCTTTCTAAACAATTTAGTGCTAAACGAAATTAAACTAAGTGTATCTTGTTTAAAGCCATATATTTTTTGCGAAACTTCATCCTTAATAACTGAAAACAACAAACAAGAACCTCTTACGAATAGTGTTCATTATCTAGGATCACAGACTAATGTGGTTTAACCATACAGACTGGTTATGCAATAAGGTCAGTACTGTCTGTTTTGCCATAAGACCACTAAGGTCCAGTTTTACAAATGGAGCTCAACTTTGAGCTGACGCTTAAACTCTTGGGTCCAGTTTTACAATTACAGTTCAACTTTGAGCTGAGGTTTAAACCCTTAGCAACGATTATTTCAACAATTGTTGTGAAGACTTTAAGCTTCGGCTCAAAATTAAACCGTCATTGTAAAACTGGGCCTTAGCAACGATTATTTCAACAATTGTTTTGAAGGATTTAAGCTTCGGCTCAAAGTTAAACCGTCATTGTAAAACTGGGCCTAAGCCAATACACTAATGGCAAAACCTTGAGAATGGGTTACTTTGCACATTTTTATTCTCATCTGCAGTACGGTATTATGTTTTGGGGAAGTAGTGTCAGTGTAAATAAAATCTTTGTTGTACAAAAGCAAGCTATAGAGTGTGCTGCATTTTGAAACTCAACATAGCAAACACCATGTTGATTTAAAAGTGCTCGAATATTGGCTTCCCTAATTAGTTTACAGCAAAATCCCGCTGAGGTTTTTTAAAGTACTCTTCAAGATGAATCTGTCTGTGAAGTTTGAGAATTTTTCACACGTTGAGTTTTAAGATATTTAAAAAAAAATCTGTAACTATATTCAATTTATACCAAACTATCAGCACAATCTTGATCAATGATACTGAAAACGTCGAGATAATCAATAAATCTAGTCATTTTTGAAAAAGAATGATAGAAAAAGCTTCTGTAGTAATTTATTTTAACGTTTACTAATCAAGGCCATGCTGATAGTTTGGTGCAAATTGAATTTCATTACTGATCTTCTTTAAGCATCTTGAAACTGAACACATGAAAAATTCTCAAGCTTCACAGACGGATTCATCTCGAAGAGCACTTTAAAAAACTTAAATGTAATTTTGCTTTAAAATAATTAGGGAAACCAATATTTGAGCATCTTTAAATTAATACGTTTCAAAACGCACCCTGTATGTGGATTATAGCAATAAACTGTCGTGGTGTGAGTCTTTCAGGGGAATCCTTATGCAAAATCACATGCTGTGTGTCCCTGGCATATAATGTGTATAAATGTCTGATCTTTTTATTGAAAAATAGACAGTTATTCACCAATTTTGAAAATAAGAAATTTAAGCACTATCTTGTTCGATGAAAATTATTATAAAATGTGTAATTATTTTGTAGAGTACACTTGGAAAAATTGAGATTTATGTCAACGTTTCGTTGTGTTTGACAGCTTCTTCAGGAATATATATTTATAAATAAACAAGTTGTTAAGGGATTTTTTAATTAATTCATTTTTTGACAGAAAGTGTAAGAAAATTATATTCCAAAAAGCTGCAGAATGCATCATTTAAATTAGCAAAATCTGTGGGTTTATTTACAGAATTTGAAAACATTTTAATTTTGCACATCGTTTTTCGAAAATATTGGTTTTCGATAAAGAATATTATCAAGTAGTATTACCAAAATTAAAATTATTTTTTTGTGTTATTGTATGTTCTACTAACATAGAGTGATTCTGATTATTTTTTTTAATGTGATATTTGTGTTGACCTTCACGTTTTTTTTTTTTATTTTGACAAGTTTCTCCTGTATTGTATGTATGTACAGAGTGGACTATTTTTGATGGTTTTACAAGGTTTCACAGTTATTTATAGGAAAACAAGAAAACAGTGGAGAAAACAAAAGTTAGCTATCTCGATTCGTTCGGGAAATATCGGCCGAAAACGAATTTTTCCGAAAAATTATTTTTCACAATATCTCAGTTGTTTGGCAAGATATACTGAAAATTCAAAAACTATTTTATTCAGAAACAAACGATGATTTCACTGACATTATTATCTTTTGTAGAAATTGCACCAATTTTGCAAAACAGACTGTGACTTTTTAATTTTAAATGGAAACCGCAGTTGGCTATGACACAAATAAATTGCTTGCTTAATGAGGCTTTCAAAAATATAAAGTTTGATATAATTATTTTTACAAATAACAAAGATACTAACTTTCCTTATATTGCAGTACCTATCAAGCTATCTATGACAATGGAAACAAAAGAAAACTCAGTTGTTTTCCTCAAAAAACTATTATTAGAATAAATAATACAGGTAATTAAATTTAACAAAATAAATATGTAATGCTGTTAGAGAACTCATAAAACTACAAGTAATGTAAATGTGGATTAACTGTCAATGCAATTTTGAAGAATTATACGTTGTATATTCCGTTGAAATTATTAAATCTTAAATTTATATTATCAAAACTTCTTATATATTTCACTTCTATCCGCGATTACATTTATTAATATACAAAAGTTCTTGAAAGCATTATTAAACTTAAGAAATATCCGACATTTCAATAATTCCTTAAAGAAATGCATTAATTTATACAATTTAAAATTTATAGAAATCTCTTAACTATTCTCATTAATAATTAAAAAAATGTTCAAATAGAGTTAATTCGTTTTTACGTACTTGTGGTTTTACGTCAGTCTCTGATGTATCTATCTCGAAGCTATTTATTTATTGAATTAAATTAGCTGTTTTACTTAACAATAATTTATTTTTAGGGAAACAATTGAAATATTTTTTTTTGTTTTTGGTGTCATGGATGGCTTGTTAGCTACTGGAAAACAAAAAATAATTAGTATCTTTATTATTTGAAAAAATAATTATATGAAACTTTACATTTTTGAAAACCTCATTATGCAAGCAATTTATTCGTGTCGTAGCCAACTGCGATTTCCATTTAAAATTAGAATGTTACAGTTTGTTTCGCAGAGCTGGCGCAATTTCTACAAAAGATAATACTGTGAGTAAAATCAGTGTTAATTTCTGAATAAAATAGTTTTTAAATTTTCAAAATATCTTGTCAAACAACTGAGATATTGTGAAAAATAATTTTTCGGAAAAATTCGTTTTCGGCCGATATTTCCCGAACGAAACGAAATAGCTAACTTTTGTTTTCTCAACTAAATTTTTCTTGAAAATTGGGCCGCGAAAACGGTTTTCTTCTATTCCTATAAATGACTGAGAAACCCTGTAAAACCATCAAAAATGGACCACACTGTACATTTAATTTCATAAACTACGTCAGGCTGCTTTAACACTGACGTTTTAGTTTTTAAATTGTGAAAATAAAATTTAAATTGTTTACAGACACTGGCCACAATTACGACTATTCGCCGAATATCCCTTAACGTTCTTTCATATTATCTATATCACAGTTATTCTGAGTCAGGGGCGGACTTTTAACTTTGATGGTCGTACCCATTAACAAAAGTTTTTGTTGTATTACTAACAAATACGTCACGTGGGTTAGAATATTAAATTATTTTATTCTTTTACTAGAAAGAAATGTATTGTGCAACAGAAATAAAACTTGGAAGGTTTAGAGTTGATGAAGGCACTAATTTGAGTTGCTGTGGACAAAAAAAAAGTTGGTTTGATCAGAGGGTATAAGTAACATTTTGCGTGGTTTTACAGACGTATTACGTTTAATTCATGAATAATTCGAGTTAACAATATTAAAAGGAATTGAAACGAGAACTGTTCCGTTCTAAGAACGTTTACACTTCCGGTAGAGAGAGCTTTGCGGTAAGCAAGAATTAAAATTAACAGACGTCGTCGTCGTCGACGTCCTCGTCGGTCGACTCCCTCTGCCGTTGCCGTCTTGCTCTTCTTCTTTTGAAAATCAATAATTCTCGCAAGATAAATCAACTCCGTCTCGCCAGTTCGACTGCGGAACTTTGGCCGAAAACAATACCCGATGAGCCGCCGAACAATTGGTTTGTCAACGCGGTTGTTCCTTTTCGTGAATTATTATTATACAGGGAGACTTGAGCAACGCGTTCAATTAAAAAATTTACGGACTTCCCCTTTGAATTTCTATTTTATATTTTGCAGTTACAGTTTTATGCGACATTTAACTGTATGAGGAATTTAAAAATGGGTTGTGTTCCATTGAAAATAAGAAAGTTGTTAGCAACTTCCGGTATAAACGGAAGTGTCTGGATTTTCAAAATATTATATTTTAATAGATCGTTGTCGCTAATCCTGCGACTGCAAAACCTGAAATAGAATTTCGAGTTGGAAGGCCATAAACCTTTGATGATCGAGTTGCCTGTCGAATCACCCTGTATTAGCACAACCGAGGCAGCAATCCAAGGCGACGACGCACGCTTAATGAATTCCGGGAAGTGATATGCTGTCCTTATCGAGTTAATTTTTGTTTCGGCAATTTCGATAGCCGCTTCCTGTCTGTGCTTCATCGTGTCTCTGACACTCCTCTATCTATCATCGTACTTTTGATAGAAACAAATAATTAAATTATTTTTTAAACTTGATTAAGAGGCGATCCAAAAAATTCGCAATAATCGCAATTTCTGAATATAATAAATAGTGAAGTGAGGGGAGGGGAGGGGGTCAATTAGGGAATGCCGAGCGTTATCGATTCACCACAAAATGCAAAACCTCAGGTCTGACTTAATTTTGTATGGCTTGAACACGACAGCACCAAGTCTCCCTCTTTGTCTCTGTATTCTGAGTGGGTAGGTGTTGTAGCTGATAGCGATGCCGATGACTATTAGCGTACTTTGCAGAGCGAAGCTAGCTCATTATCTAGCGAATTTAATTAGCGTATAAATTGCCTTGGATTATGTGGACGTCTATGATATTCGCACTAAATTATACGAGTCACTGCGCACATCAATTTCGCCAGATATAAATAGTTCTTTGCTTGAAGCTTAATGTCACCGTTAACGACAAGAGAGAATAAACACCAGGCGAAGGAGAAAGTATAGCTTTTCTTGATCCCTTACTCAAAAATGCATCTAAACTCTCGTTATTAATAAAAATAACACAACGATCTATGTTTAGACGGAGGTTTTCTAATAATTTAATAAATTTGCGGCTTCCTGTAACGAAATGAATATTAAAAAAAAAAAAGTTAAAAGTGGCTCAAAATAATATATCGAGGGAGTAAAGAAACGTGTCTTCTCTCCTGACGTCTAAAAAAAACTTTAAAACAAAAATCTTAAGGTCTCAAAAATCAAAACTACATAATGATAAAGTTAGAAAATGAAAGAAGATCAAACGTCATTCAAACATAAGAAAGTGTCAAAACCTAACTTAACTCTGGTAAAGCAAACTAAATAATTAATTAATTAATATCGTCAAAAAGTGAAAAGGAAAACTTAAAAATTTCTTCCGAACACCAAAAAAAGTTCAATTGGTATTAAAGCCAACCAACTCAACTCAACTTAACTCGATTGAATCCAGGCATAAAATTTAGACTCGAAAACTTAAAAAGTTAAAAGTAAAGAATTAATAATTAAAACCAAAAACTGTAAAACCTATAAACTCAAAAATAAACTAAAAAAATCAAAGCAATTCACGATTCAAAACAAATCATTAAATATTTTTTATGTTACGCTTGATATATGATAATAAATAATAATAAAAATAATTAAAAACCAACTCAACTCAATTCAAAGTTAAGCCAACTAAACTCAATTCAAAGTTAATCCAACTAAACTCAATTCAAAGTTAATTCAACTAAACTCAATTCAAAGTTAATCCAACTCAACTCAACTTAATTGCAGTCAGCTCAAGCAAAAAATTAAAACTCAATCAGAATGATGTCGGACGCAAGCAAGACCTCCCAACTCAATTCAACTGAATCTAAAAATTAAAACCAATTAAAAATTAGAAAAGAAACTTGAAGCTCAAAAATCTTACTCGAAACTTAACTGGTCTCCAATTTAAGCAAGTCTAACATTCGACAAAATAAAACTTTAATTATGAAAACTCAAAAATTAAAAATTGAAGCTCCAGAAGAAATTCAATCAACTCAACTCAAGATCGATCCAACTCAAATCAATCTACCTCTAATGAAGTCAAAGAAAAAAAAAATAAAAATACAAACCTATCCAACCCAATCAACTCAACACACCTTAATCCAAGCATAAAATTGATACTCGAAGTTATTAAAATATAAAAAGTAAAAACAAAAAATTAAAATTAAAACTCAAACACCGAAAAACCTCAAAACTCACAAATGAACTAAAAATCCAAACAATTAGAAACCAGCTTAACTCAATTCAAAGTTAATCCAACTCAACTCAACTTACCTAATTATAGCCAGCTCAAGCAAAAAATTAAAAATGATTGCTCAAAACAAAACTCAATCGGAACGATGTCGGACGCCAGCAAGACCAATTAAAAATTTTAAAAAAAAACTTGTAACTCAAAAATCTTACTCGAAACTTAACCAGCCTCCAATCTAAGCAGGTCTATCACTCTAAAAAATGACTTTAATTATGAAAACTCAAAAAATAAAAAAATGAAACTCTAACAAAAATCAAATGAAACCAACTCAAGATCGATCCAACTCAAATCAATCCGCCTCCACCCAACTCAAACAAAAATTTAAAAATACAAATCTATCCAACCCAACAAAAAGTGAGAGAATTAAAAATTAAAGCTCAAAAACTGAAAAACCTCTAAATTCAAAAATAAGCTTAAAAATCAATTAACATTGAAACTCTAAAAAGTTTTTGGCAGCTTCAAACTACTGAGGAATGGGCGGATAAATGTTATACTCTTTGGTTGATAGTTTTTAATAAGTGAAATTAGGAGTGATTATCAGTGACTAAGGTTTATTTAATTATGTTGGCAACACTTTCCAATGTTTATTTTAGGTACATTTCTGTAAAATTCATATTCAGAATAGTTTCCATCTTTACCAAATATTTGCAATATGGTACAAATTTATAAGTTTATTTTATTAGGTTGGCACCACTTTTCAATTTTCATCCTGGTGCACTTCTATAAAACTCATATTCAGAATTGTTTTCACCTTTATTTTTACCAACACAACATTTACAAGGTAATACAAATTTATAAGTCGCAGGTATCTACATTTTTTGGATCACATGCTAAAGTTCGGGCAAGAACAGCAGTGTTACCAATTCAAAAAAAAATCCTATTATTGTAAGTGCGTTTTTTTTTTAAACTAAGGTTTACCATGTATGTGAGTTTGGTTGCCTAGTTAGTTGAAAACTCTGTAAGGATTAATTAATCATAAACTGGCAAAAAAACGAAGATATGTCAGAATTTCAAAGCGCAGCATTCTCGTCTTGTTTGAACCTTATATAATATTATTAGGACATAGGAGATATACGAAGGGTGCTCTAGGGCAGTGAATCGAAAACGCTATCAGTCTCTCAATTTGTTTGACGTTTAATCTATCTGAGAGCGTTTGGTTTGGAAGTTTAGTGCTTTTTTAGCATGTGTTTTTTTTAAATAAAAATGTTGCACTGTAATTTTTCTTTCTAACAGCGTTTTCTAACGGTCGCACTGGTGCACAACCAGTGTATATCCATCTCTTATTATTATAGTTGGTGTGCACTAGATAGTCATTGGAAAATGCTATAAGTTTAATAACTGCAAAGAATTAAAAAAATGCTACTCTATTGTGCATCCGACCTGGCCTGAAAATATAATAAATGTCAGAAAGTGTAACTAAATACATATAACAAAATCGCTTATTTAATTAAAATAATGACAGTTCGTGTCGTAGGCAATTGTTATTTACTTTTTGATCACTCGCTATAACCAACCCTGATATTGAAAGCAGCACTGTTACCAACCCAAGAAGTAAGTGGTGAATTTCGGCTTGCATTCATTCACCGTCTAAAAAACCCTGCGGTTTTCACTTTTATTCGGCTATGAGGTTTTAAGTTAAAGGAATCGTAGAAAGACATTTCGGCCGCTCCCGACTCCGAGGTTGCTTGCGCGTCTACATTTTTTTGGAATTAATTTAATGGACACCTCCCGATCTTAAGAATGTCGCCTCGATGTGGTCGACAACATTAAAAAAATAACAACAATTAATGGCAATTCTTTCGAAGCGTTTCAGCTGGAATTGACAATTGTTGACCCAATTAATGTTCCAATTAACAACATACAAAAATATTGTCGTAAAAAAAATCGAAGCAAAGGAATTTCCGACGTGAACGCAAAACTCTTGCTGCGTAAACAATTCGGTGGTGTAATTAATAAGTGGGTCGAAAAACGCCGGTTCGCTCGAAGTGAATGAAGTGAACTCCTTCTGAGAAAGATTTCTTTTTGCGTGCTAAGCCGATCCGACGACGTAATAAAAATTTAAAAATATGAGCCGCTTATTTATTAAACAAACACAATATCGATTTGGGCTACGTGAAAAACTGCCGAAAAGCAAAGCGCGTTCGTTTCGAGAGGTCCGTCCGTCCGGCCGCGAAACGCCCTTACCTTAAAGCGAACGAAGAACAGTATCCAGTCCGGAATTTGTGCACATTTGTCGATGAAAGGCACTTAACAGCGGCACGGCCACACGGCAAGGATTTCAGTCCTGAATTCGGGAATTCCTTAAGAAACGTCACCGCCCTCCCGTTTGACAGATGTCAAAAATTCGTCTAAAACACGCGAAAAAAGCACGATCACCGTTCGTCAGTCTTCGACTTGTATTTGTACTGTGTTGCACTGTATAAATTCGTATAAAAAAGTCTAAATTTTAGCAAAAACCCTCGGAAACGTCGCGATTTTGATTGTGCGGTCCGCACCGCAAACGATTCGCATGTAGTGCTGCCGTCAATTCGCCGTAATGTCAATGCGGATGACGTCACGCAAAACATAAACCGACCGCATTATCAAGCGTTACCACCATCCCGGTCGCCAGTTTTCCACGCAGGAACAACCCCCATTCACTTCTAATCATAACAGATCACATGAAATCGCACAGTTTAAACGAAAAATGCCCTAAAAGAGCTAGTATAAGTCGCAAACAATCAAGAAACGCGAGCAAGATTTGATTGAAAGGTGCGACTAGCATTCCGATTGGGGCGCCATCTCTCGCTCGACGCATCGACCGCGTCAATAATCCGGATGTAAATACGAGAAACGTGCGCGAAGAAATGTAGAGACGAGACGAGAAAAAATCAAAATGGTCGAGGAAGTGCAGGAAGACGCGCGACGCCCACAATTTGGAAATCGATTTCTCATCAACGAGGACGACGTTTTCGAACACAATGCTTGGTACGCTCAGAATCTTTGCGAATAACCTAAAATTAAGTTGCGCCACCAGCCACTGTTGTCATACCAGATTCAGGAAAAAACCGGTGCACGGTTCCCGATACCTCACAGATCCCAGCAAGGTCTATTCTTTTAATGCTTGGTACGTCGTAAACTCATTAGGTACTTGTAGATTTAGATTAACAGGAGTGCGAGGCAGTCACATGTCACTGTAATAAAATAAGGCCTTTCGTGTAACTTTAGTTTGGAGCACGCACACGGTATACATAAACTCATCTTGTTTTAACACCATGTAATAGACTGAGATGAAAACACAGTGAGTGCACACTGAAAGAGCTTCAAGAGCATAAATAAAAATGATTTTAAGGGGCCTAGTAAAAACCTTTGACAAAAAGCTCTCTCGAACTCTTGATGATTCCAATTTAAAAGCAGACGTCACAGTTTCACACTAATGTGCATTGAGATTTGAGACTGGCCTCTAATCATCTATGAAAACAGTCATTGTAAATATATACAGGATATCCCAAGAATACATTCTCAGGCTATATCTCAACTACTTTTCAAAGGTCAAATTTAAATTACTCTTCTTAGTTCAAAAATAAATTATAGTTGTTGTATATGGCTTCCAGGAAAGCAGGATTTAGTAGAGGGGATGAGACATTTCTGGGCCTAGGAAAAATATTACTTGGACCCCACTTTGACGCCACTGGAATTCATAGGGGCCTATTCTGTATCAAAAGCGTTAAATCTTAAAGGCTGCTAAATTTTGTTGCTACGGTAACAACCAATCATGGAACTATTTTCAATTTTAAGGGCCTCTAAATTTTAACAGCCCGTTAAAAAGTTACAGAATACGCCCCTATGTCCCTTAAAAAGAAATGTTAAACCTCATGCATCATAGATTCTAATGAAAAATAGTAACTTTTCAATTAAATTTTTGCAATAAATCTTAATTTCTCTCCAATGAGTAATATAAGTTACATAACAGGGCCAGTTTTTCAATTCGGGGTTTAACTTTAAGCTCTGTTTTATTCATATGGAAAAATATATAAACAGATAAAATAGCGACATCTTACTATCGCTTTTTGACCTGACATTGCAGTAGGATAGACAAATTGAAGCGGGATTTGCTTCTAATAAGTCCCCCATGCAAGGCGGCCATGCTTGCTGAAAAATATATACTTACAATTATTACCATGGGAACAAAGTCAAGCATAATTCCTATAGAAACAATTATCTCTATAATTGTAACTATGGAAATAAATCAACGATTAAAGGTAATAAGAGATGTGTTGGAAAAAAACGGGCCTTGGAAACTTCACTATTAGAATCAGTTTTCAAGACTGAATTGTCTTGATGAAGCCGTCAACCTCACAGCAAAACGTCGACTAAAATAGTACAGTTAACTGTGGCAAGTGCTAAATTTCTCATAAAAAATTTAATGTACGTAGGTCCGGTATTAGGTGCTTTCTTTCGCTTAAAAGTTTGAATCATGTTTCGAATAGTTTGGACCTTAATTCCGTAGTAGTTGCCACAAAACACCTGATTTCAATTTTTTATTGACAGTTCATTTGTAAATAACCATAATTTAATCCAAACAAGTTTTAAAAATAGAGAGATTCAAAGAAAAGAATGTCATGTCATGTCAAAAGAATGTCAAAAGAAAGCACCTGTCATAAACGTTAAGAAAATTTACTGTACAATTGCATGCCTTAGTAACAATTGTAAAAACAATGATTACTAAGGCATATGTAGAGTAAATTTATGTTGCGTTTATAATACGAGGCTTTAAGAATTTTATTTGGTAAAACAATTAATTATGTAAGCTTTTACAGTTTGGTTAAAAAAAACAAATTACATTTTTCTTTTTTAAGTTTTTAGAAATTTAAGTTCCTTTTGCTTTTGTGATTTTGTTTCTTTTTTTCTAATGTTAATAACAAGCGAGCTTCGCCCACTTGCATTCTGAGGGGTTCTGAACAAAGGCCTCCTTAGCTAGATGAGAAGAAAGTGCTCCGCTCTGTTTAGGATGCTCTGGGGGCTCCCGACCGCTAGGAACTTGAAAAAGTGAAGGAACATGTTTAAAACAATGAAGAAAAATGTTGAAAAGCTTTAAAAAAAATTCTCTAACGTTTACATTTTTTTGAAATTTTTCCATTTTTTTTGTTACTTTTAATTTTTTTAATAATTTTGATAATTGACCGTTTCTGTATGCGCCAACTCATTTGTCAGAGGAAACCAAAATACGGAATGGCACGCGGGCGGCTGTTGGTCTAACGGGGGCCCTGGTTGCCAGATTAGGTAAAATTACGCCAATAATTAGACTTTCAACACAACAGTTATTGACAGTAAGTTATCTTTTTGAAGCCTAAAAATAAAACAGGTATATTTTCAAATACAAAATGCAATTAACTAATTTAAAAATGGAAGAAAATGAAAAAATAAATGGTTCTTCCCCCTCTCTCAGAGCCGCTTACTGAATCATATTTAAATTAAAACTGGAAGGATTAATTTTTGGTAGTAGATACTATTTCGGGAATACAATTTCAAAACAACTGAAAAGCGGCAAGAAAACTGATAAAACATGTTTATTAAGCGTTAATTTCGAATAATGAATGATGTAAACACAAACAGTAACAGCACAACAGTTTGTAGCGCCATATGTTATTGTGCATCGTAACTGTGTACTCTTTATTTGCGAGAAGACAATTTCAAAACAACTGAAAAACGCCAATAAATATGTTTTAAGCGTATATATAATCTTCTGAAAACAGTTTCGAATAAATACAATTTTTAATACAAATAGTTGAAGCAAAAGAATTTACGAGCTCTTGTGGCGCCATCTGGTGCCTTGCGTCGTAACGTTGTACTATTTATTTACCAGAAAACAATCCAAAAAAAAACAAGTCCAAGAACAACGTATCAAAAACAACTTTAAATAAATGAACATTTGTGACGCCATCTATTACCATTCGCTGTAACTCCGTCCTCTTTATTTGTGGAGACACAATTTCAATTTCAAAACAACTAAGAAACTCGAAAACAATTCAACAAATATTTTTTATTAAATAAAGTTAGAACACAAGAAGTTTCAAACGTAAATAGCGCGCGCCATCTGTTAATCCGGAGCCACAATTAATTTTGTTTCCCTGTAATGTGCGGGAAACGGTTGCTGAAAACAAATTTTCTTCGAGGAAGTATTTGAGAAGCAATTTAAGCGTGGCGTGTTTTTTTTTTAAGTGGGCGTGATCAACTCTAATAGCGGGTGTGGCTTATTTGGATTAATGCCAGCTGGGACGTACACTGCTGCCTTCAACGGGAAACTGAAATTAAATGACTAATTTCTAGGGATGACGTCGAATGGGACGAAGAACAAGAATCAGCGGCCAAGAAGAAAGTGGAAGCAAACAGCGCAATCACATTCTCCCCGGAAGCCATAGAAAACTACGAGGCTGATGCCGACAAATACTGGAACGAGTTCTACGGCGTACACTCGAACAGGTTCTTCAAGGACAGACACTGGTTATTCACGGAGTTCCCCGAGCTCACGTCCGACAGCACGCAAACCGTCTTCGAAATAGGCTGCGGCGTTGGCAACACCGTCTTCCCTATTTTGCAGTGCGCAAAGAACAAGGACCTTTTCGTTTACTGCTGCGACTTCTCTTCCAAGGCCATCGAGATCCTCAGGGCGGCGAATGAATTCGACGAAAGGCGATGTCGTGCTTTCGTTTTGGACGTGACGGCTGAAAACTGGGACGTTCCATTCGAGAAAAATAGTCTCGACATTGTCGTGTTGATTTTCGTGCTGTCTGCTCTACACCCGGAAAAGTGAGCGCTACTCAAAAAAGTTAAATCAGGTTAACCTACAGGCATTCTTCTAGGTTTGAACGTGTCGTCAGCCAAATTTATCGCTTTCTAAAACCAGGGGGTTTAGTGTTGTTTCGCGATTACGGACGCTATGACTTGGCGCAGTTGAGGTTCAAGCAAGGACGTTGCCTTGGTGAGAATTTTTATGCGAGGGGCGACGGAACCAGGGTGTACTTTTTTACACAAGGTAAACGATGGATTTTCCTTCATTAAAAAAAAGGGGGCGTCATTAATTTCAAGCACTTTAGTAAAAGAGGCGTGGTTGCTTAAAAGGGACGTGTAAAAAAAAGGGGGCGTCATTAATTTCAAACACTTTAGTAAAAGAGGCGTGGTTGCTTAAAAGGGACGTGGCTCCCGAATGTGTACTTTTTTTACACGAGGTAAATGATTTTCTTTTATTTAGAAAAAAGGGCATGGTCTATTCAATATAAAAAAAAAAAACAAGGGGCGTAGCTAATTTCAAGCGAGGCGTTGCTTAGTAAGAGGCGTGGTTTACTGAAAAGGGGCGTGGTTTGTAATAAAAAGCAAGGATTACCCTAAAGACGGGAACGATTTGCTAGAAAATTTGAATTGACAAGACGTATTTTGCAGATGAAGTCAAATTGTTGTTCCAAAAGGTCGGTTTCACCGAGATCCAAAACCATCTGGACCGGCGTCTGCAGGTCAATCGGAGCAGATTGCTGAAGATGTACAGGGTTTGGATACAGGCGAAGTACATGAAACCCCCCAGCTGACGAGGCCCCCCAGTGATAAGCAAAACTACATTTTAAAATGTTACGCTTTTTTATTACTATATTCAAATATAATGTAATCACAACAGATAATTTACAACACCATCATTCTGGTTGTTTCAAATCAATTCGTATAACACAGTTAAAAAAGAGAACAATCGATAATAAAAGGTACACTTCTCGTTTTAAATATACGTTTGTACTTAACATTACCATGTATGTAGTAAGTAAAACCTAGAAAATGGACGTGCGTGAGAAAGTTACACAAAAAAAAATAAAAAAAAAGAAAATAAAAATACGGGGGGCGGTTAAACAAGCATCTGTACAATGATTTTTTTAAATTGAAGTAAACGCTTCGAGTAAGATTCAAGAAGTTAAGTAACATGGTGCACGGCACTGTTTCATCAAAAATCTTAGCGACGCGTATGACGGGAGGGAGTTATCAATGAAGGGCCCCGCCTATCAACCGAGTACACCAATCAAATTCAACGAGCGTTGGTTAAATACTATTGCCAACAATGATTAATGAAAGAGTGAGATGCAAGCTTAAATATTGTAAATTCAAGGCAATATTAGACATTGCTTTAGGAATGCTTAACTCTATAATTATATTACAGGCTTTCAAGTTTCGTTGCCCGGTGTGCAGGGCTATGTTCAATTAGTGTGGGCGAGGAATGGCCAGACAAGTTCACAGGGAATTTGTTTGACTTCAAAAAAATGGGCGGGACTTATTCAAAACTGATGCGGGGCGGGGTTACTGAAAAAGTATGACTTGTGTAAAAAAAGAGGCGGTAGAAATTAAACAGTGGAGGTGTGTACGGAAGGTTACCATAATTAAAAAAAAGTTTAAAAAATTGACTTTATTAACAGTAGTTTAGTTGTTGTCCAAAAAACGACGCTGTGAGCTGTCAATTGCTATAAATTAGGGTTTTTGATTAATTAACTCAAGAGGCGTGTCTTATTCAAAACGGTAGTTTTTTTTTTCAAATTAAAAAATTACCTGCGAATTCGTTTATCTAAATTAACATTTTGTTCTGGACTATTAAAGAAATGTTTTAAGAAGGCGTGTCCCTTTCGAAAAGAGGCGTGGCTTGTTTAATTGTTTAGAAGAGGGTGGGGCGTATTAAAAATTACGCAACAGCGTGCAGATACCTTTTCTTCTCAGACATCTCGAAACAAAAGAATTTATTTATTTATTGACATGATGTCTAGCAGAGTGTTCGAAAACATCTGTTTTAAAAAGGCCCCTTTCGAAAAGAGGCGTGGCTTGTTTAAGGTGGGGCGTTTTCAAAATTAAGCAACTGCGTTTAGAAGCTTTTTTTTCTCAATCACCTCGAAACAAAAGATTTATTTTATTGGTGTGATGTCTAGCCGAACGAAATCGCTCCAACTTCCGCAACCGGCAACGAAACTGTCTATTTCAAATTTGAATCTTACGTTTGTTAAAAACAAAAGTAACCAGACATACATAATCGTAGTAATAAACTAAATATCGACGGCATTGCTTGTTTTTAAACGAATAGTACATGGCTGGTGGTTTGTTTAAAGCTGACGCCATCGCCTAAAACGGATGATTCACCATAACTTCAAAATTGCGTTAATTCGAAGAGATGGTCAACAGAGTCGGCAACGCCATGTTTTGGTGATGTCATTGTGACGCCACACGTTTAGGCGACGGCGTCAGGTGTAGACACCCAAACGATCAATAATAACTAGCACAAGACGTTCACCACTATTTCTTTCACATTTAAAAATCGAAAGTATCTCCTCCTCAAAAACCAAAGACAACATTCCTTTTTTCCATAATAAAAAAATTTATTATTTAATTTATTTTATAAACGAAAAATCACTAGATTCAGTTTACTAGATGCGATGAGTACGGACGATTAATTATTATTATAGAAAATTAAACTTCGCTTTCGCTTTCCTACGAACAGTTTCCATGTTTAGGGGGCGCAGTAACTTAAAAAAAATCAAACACGACGACAAGATTCACGATTCGATATCGTTGCAGGTGTGCCTCGAAAGAATTCATCGGGTTTGCTTTGAATTTATAAATTTACAACGAAACACTAATGAGTATTACATGTCATCATAAATACTGGGTATGTTTCTGGTGGTGGCGGGGGGGAATGGCACGGACTTTAAGATCCTTGCAGTTGCAGTTCCTGCAAGGCCTATCCGGTGGTTTAAATGAACACAGAACAAGTCAAGCACCTTTGCAAAGCAATTGCACGCGGGCAATTGTCTTTCATGATTGATCTCCGGTGATGATTTTATGATTATAATGGTCCATAAGGCTACAACGGTATTACATTATTAACAGTTCAAAAAACGGCGGCGTAAGGCTTTTAAAAAATCACAATCACATGAATCATTTCATTCAGAGTATATGAATTTTACATCGCTACTAAAATATGTTAAACCTAACCCTGGACGATCTAGTTTTATGAACGGATGGAACTTAGATGATGCGTTTCCCTCTTATGACATTTTCTGAGAATACGCTGTATAGACACTCTCGCATACGAATTTATATTGACTCTAAAAAAAAAAAAAATGGAAAAGAATTCACTATTCGCTCTATTTTATTTACTTTTCTGGGTGTGAAATTAATTATTAAATTGTACTCACAGCATTCTGTATCATCATTGCACGTTGCTGCCTCATCTTGCGTACGATCTCTAATGGATAAACCGGCTGATTCGTCTCCATCAAGCATAAAGCCGTCTCCATCAGAACTAGAACACCGGTTCGGCCAATGCCAGCGCTGCAATGCACGACGATGGGTTCCGTACTGTCTCCTCGGATTTCCCTCACGTGATTGGTGAAGTCAAGAAACTGGACGGGGGAATCGGGCACACCGTGATCAGGCCATGCAACGTATTGAACATGTTTTACTTCCTTCTCAGTGTTGCTCTACAAAAAAGAAAAACTAATTGATTACAATTTTTTTCACGAGCGATAACAGGGCTTCTAGTTTATTATATTTTTTCTTTCATTGAAACATTTGTTACAGTTTTAAATTCATCCGTTATTCTGGGTCGTCCTGTACAGTGTATTCACCGGAGTCGAGTCTCTTTTATATGGACCAATAAGAAACTGCGCTCGAGTTTAAGGCGTGCCGGATTCATGGGCCAACCGAAAACGTTTTTATCGCAGTTTCGAGCTGGGAATGTAAACATTTACGATCGTAATTGCCCGGATTGTATCTCATTAAAATAAAGATTCTTTTTCAATATGGAATTTGCAGTATAGATAGAAACGCAGAGAATCGACTCGTTTATTCCTGTGAATTTATTTTCGCTCCGGACGGCGTCATTTCGGCTGTACTTTTTTTGCCTCGTTCCCAGAAGTTTTTTTTTTGTTAACCTTTCTCGCTAGAATCTCGAACGATCCTCTTACATCTGACATTTAATTTCATACATTAATGCCCGATTTCTTCACGTACGGATAAATTTATCTGCCAGGTAGTATCCTCGGAAACTATTATCGACACAATGGTTTCCAAGGATAATACCTGGTAGATAATCTTATCAGGAGGTGAAGAAATCGGCCATAAGTCACATATCTCGATCCCTCTTTCTTTATGTTTGTTTCTGTTCTCCCCATTCTCCGAATCGAATTAGTGACACTCCATTCCCTATTCAAATTTTGAGTAAACCACTTGTGCCTTGCATATATTTTTGGTGTGTTTGTGGAATATTTCCCCGAGGACGGAGAAATATCTCTCACGGCCTTTGGCCGTCTCTGACTGGTCGATTCCAAAATAAGCAGCGTGTTCATGCGCTTCTCCCAACCTGGCGATTAATATATTCTCCAAGTGACGCTAATTTGATACGTGTTTTACGTTCCTTCGTATTTCTCTCCTTTAGGCTTTTCCCAATGGGCCGAGTTATTTGGCGTTTTGCCTCCAGGCTCCATGCTGTGCACTGTTTTGTGGCGTAAAACTTTACCGCTGGGCATTTTGCTGAGGTGTACGTGTTTCGAGTATCTATTCTAGTATCTCCCAGAGACGGCTACAGCCTTCCAAGTGCCTATTTACCTTCCGACGCTGGATAAAAGGAGTTTCGTGGAGACACACTCTTCAGAGCAGACATTCGCCACCCTTGCCGACGTGACGAACTGCTTTTCGATTTTACAATTCCGATGGAAAGTTATCTGACATTTCGTGCCGTTGGTTGTTATTCGCGTCATCTATGCACGGTTGGTTTTTGCTTATGTCAGGATGATTTTGATTCCTTCCTTCGTTATGGGCGGAGCCAAGCTTGGCTTTATTAATTTGTGGCGTGCTTGGCGCGTACAATTTGATGTTGTCGAAGAACTTCAGGGGAGATTTCCTGAATTTTACGACTTTTGTCGGTTTTTACCTGGCACCCTGGAGGACGGAAACTCGTTTTGTTTCAGCCTCGTCCCCAATTCGTGTGTGTTTGTGATTGTTACTCTCTTTTTCGCACAAATTATAATTGTCGTACCTTTTCCTGTATAGACTTTCCATACTACTTTAAGATCAAGCTTTAAGTTTTGGTTTATAGTATACGATATAGTACTACGATTTCAAGTTTAGGTCCTCGCATACAGGCCTGTACAGAACTCTGAGGTTGCGTTGTCTCTGACGAGTTTCTGGGGAAGGATGCGAATGTCAAAACTAAATTATTTATAAAATATTCCCTTTCGAGAGATAATGTTTTGCAGACGTAATTAATTTGACAACCTGAACGCGATACGATGATAATAAACAACATAACGTTCCGTTTAAAAAAGTTGAAAACAATCGAATATTCGGAAAACCTGACAGTCATTTGTTTTTCAGATGTTAAGTAAAGTCAAGCAGGTAAAAAAATTATTTACTACACCATTTATAAAATAGTAGGCTCTGGAAGAAAATGTTTGAGAGACATAATTAATTTGACATTCTGAATACAAGGCGATGATAAAAAAACATAGCGTTCTGTTTAAAAAAAGTTGCAAAACAATTGAAAATCTCGAAAATGTAATAGTCTCTGGTGGTACCATAAAATCGAGAAGATAATCAGGAGATATCCTGAAACTTTTCTAATTTAAATTTATTCGTAAAGATGCGAATAAAGAAGCTAGCCATTGTAGCAACTCCTCGAGAACACCCTGTACGTCCAAATGATTTTTTTTTAAGTACATGAGCTTTCATATGGCAAAGCTTGGCGGTGAATTAATAACTCACCATCATAATTAGATTTTTCAAAAAACAAGAAGTCTTAGTATAGGCAACTCAATTAACACAGCTGTTTGTATGTTTGCTTACATTGAACACCCCAAAAAAAATTTTTTTCGTTAAAAACGTGATAAATTTTTTCACAATTCACTTAGATTAAACAATACTATTTTTTTTTCAATCTAAGTTTAGAGAAAACGAATTTCCAGTTTTCGATTACGTGCACTGACTTTCGCATTAAAGCAAGCAAATTCTCCGACTATAACTTTGAATAAACGTAATACTTACTTTAATGTCCGTCAAAATGAAATCACGAAACACAAAGCTGCCAGATTCATCATTCTCCTCTCTCACGCACTTAATCGCTAGGTTAGTTAGAACGAGGCTTTCCCCGAGATTGGGCCAATACTTGTGGCACTTCGTCCTCCCCCTCTCAATCAACGTGGTCAGCATGACAATAAACGAGCACTTTTCCTCTAACATCATCTGCCAGAAATCCTCGGTGGTGCCCTGCAACGGCCCTTGCGTTGCAATGTATCTGTTTATCACATCAGTACCAGATATGTGCATGTTTACGTAGTTCGCATTTATGTAATCTCCGCTGGGCGCGTGCTTTAAAATCACTCGAGTAGCATCATCTGCAACAACACCACAAAATCATAAACCTATTTGGCGAGCAAAAAAGCACTTACAGGGTGAAATATCCCTGTATCTGTTCTTGTTGACATTACTGGCTTTCTCGGCTTCATCGCACGTAAGATCCGGATGTTTTCTGTACAGGATCTCGTACTGTGTAATCAACGATCCGTTCGTTAGGCCCTCG
Organism: Prosopocoilus inquinatus; assembly: GCA_036172665.1. NCBI lineage: Eukaryota > Metazoa > Arthropoda > Insecta > Coleoptera > Lucanidae > Prosopocoilus > Prosopocoilus inquinatus. The sequence continues at coordinate 37,133,824 of CM069875.1, forward strand.
CCCAAAAGCAATATGCTCTCTTCGAGTGCGCTGCTTGGGGAAGGCTGCCTTAACACCTCACCGAGAGGTGGCACGTAGAGAAAAGGAGACTCCTCATATTCCTCCCCGCTGTAGAGTGCGTTGGGCCTCACCGTCAAAACGAGTTTGCCTAAAACGCAAACGTTTATTAAAATCAAGCAAATCAAGCTGTTTAGATTATTGTTAATACCTGATTCTGTGCTTCTTGCCTCTTGTATTAGCTGAACGACGACGTTGTGCAAGGCACGACTCACATCTTGCCCATTTATTTGCAACAGTTGGTCCCCCTCGCTTAATCTGGGGTGGCACTTATCCGCCGGTGTGTTAGGAGCAACGCGCGACACTAAAATCGGTACGTCTTTTGTTGCACCCCCTAAATGGGCACGAGAAATCTCCCTTAACACCTCGGTTGTAAAATGAATGCGCAGTTTTTTATTTTACCTCGAACGTTAAAGCCGTACTTCCCATCCTCATCCGGATACAAAACAATATTCACGATGCCATCTTCGATTACCTGCGATGTTGGGGAATGGCTCGTGCTGTAAGGGGGTGTGTCGTACAAACCGTTCGGGGTCGGGGAGGGTGCTTCTTCGTCAACGTAGCTCAGCACACGCCCAGCAAGTCCGGGGGAAAACGGAGCCTCCAAAGTTCTCTCCAGGAATCCTCCGTCGCTACACAGTAAATAAAAAACGCATCGCAAAACAGAACATGATGGGTACGTACTTCTTGCAATGCCGCGCATGTCTTAGAAAGTAACTGACGAGGCAGTAGGCCACTTTGGATTGCGGTGGAAAATAATTTACAGCGTAACGTGCTGTGTTCATAACTCGAATCACTTGGTTATTGACTGACACAAAAAAGGTATGCGATGAGATTAGCAAGTTTATCTTCGAGGGGTGCTCGATAAGATAAGATTGCTTAAAGGACTGTAAATAAATGACTCTACAATGTCAATAATAAAACTAATCGATACAATACATTTTTCTTTTAGCGTTTTATAAAATAATGCAATAATTTCCAGGTATGTAATGTTGTTGATGTGGTAGACACGATAACTTAGGCTTACATTTAATCCAGGTTATGCAACCTAACCTGAGTGCAAAAAATTGGGAATGATAAACATACTTCCGTCTTTCATAAAGAGCATAACTTCAAAATATCTAAACAGCACATGAAAGTCAACCAAATCAAGAGCCTGGGGATCAATCAAATCGGCACTCTCAGATAAATAAAAGCATTTAGACAGTCACGTGCACGCGTGCATATTCTGATGATTTATGAATGATAAGACAACAATTAAACAAAAAGCGTAGAATATTATAAGGAACAATAGACAAAATTAATTTTAAAAATTGATTTAATTACAATAGCAAAGTAACAAAAGTTTCCATCACAATTAAAAAATAGATTTATCTATAAAATAAATAAAGGGCAAAATCTCTCAAATACATAAACGAAGCTAAATCTTCCATTTTTTTTAATTAAAAAGCATGAGTCACAGTACAGAAATTAATAACTTATTAATTTTTTAATTCCCGCTTGTATCGTGGAGAAAATTATAAGCAATTACTTTTTTTTATTATTTTAATAACACGCCTGTGCGTTTAAAAATAATAAAATTAAACTAAAAATAGGAGGAAAAAATTAGAATTCTTAATTTAGGCAACCCGAAGAACAAAGTCGTATGCGCGGTTGCCTACATCGAAGGTCCTAGACATTTTTGCCTGTTTTGTTAAAAACATTGATATTTTTTTTTGATTATTCACTGGAATTACCATCATAATTTTTTAATATTGAAAACAATTTTCCAATAGGGTACATGAACAATTTAGATATATTTCTTTTTTTTTCATAAATGAATATTAAAGCCGTAAAAAATTAAAGAAATTTGAATTGATTAAATTCCCGACAAAACGCCTATTCTGACTGTGTGACGTCATGTTCATATGTTGTCAAATCGTAATAAGTGAATATCAATACGAACACATAAAACTTATTACAATAAATAGTAAAACATATTATCAGTATTGTGCTGTGCTATAATGTAAAAATACCTGTGCAATAACTCCGAATAAATTATTTATAAGCGTTTTATAAAATTTAGTATTACCAACCTTACTTCTCAATGGCGAAAAGTTCCCGTTTCCACCACAATTTTCTCACCAACAAAGTAAAAAAAATATAATAATTTCTTTAAGATATTCACTTCGTAATTGTTGCTTAAATTAAAACTGTATTTTTCAACACATATTAAGAGCAAACATTCAAACTATTTGATAAGGGTCTGCGTACAACATAAACGTCAAGGACAATATATGAACTTACGTCACAACGAATGGGAAGCCTTTCGAAACCACGTGATTTATATTTGAATATTTTCGATTTTATTTATTAATTTAAGAGAATAATAAATAGAAACAGCGTACAAATTTGGTGTTTTCGCGTGTTTATTGACTATAGTCTCGATTAGAGAGCTTTAATTAATAATTTTATATTATTGTCATGTACCCTATTATCCTAATTTCAGAAAATAAGTTTTTTGCAGTTTTTTACTTTTACTAAGCATACAAAAGTTAGTAACTGTAACTTGTTTTAAATTAAGCGTTCCCCACAGGGTCGATATTGAACCCAAGGGGATTGATCACAACTTAAAAAAAGGGCCGACGAACCTGTTGAAGTCGGTTGGGGGTTAAACAAACCTCCAGGGGTCATTTGGAGGAGTCTGTTAAATATGACAGGGTTTTCATTGATTTGTTTATTTTTTTACACATCACAGAGGAAACGCGCCCTTTCTAGAAATCCTCTGACTTCAGTTGCAAGTTCAATTATTATAAATACTTATTATTATTTTTTTTTTTGAGGCGAAGTTAGAAGACCAACTTCATAAATATTAAAATAGTTTTGGACAAAAGGTGGCGCTTTGAAAAATTCCTTTTTTCCTTTTCATTTCGCAATTTTATTTTGATATAAAAATATGTGCATAATATGCATATAGGGCATACTAATTCAAATACCTTAGGATATGATCTGTCTAACCCATTTGATTCAATTTAAGTTACAAAATAGTGTAGTTAGATCATCCAAACAAAATAAGCACCAAACTTACTCATCTGAAACGTGCGATTCATCTTCCCATGCCTTACGAGGTTCCTTGGCCCCCAGCGAAGTAATCTTGTTGTCATACAGCCTGGGAGGGCGTGCGGGGGCTGGCAAGATCTTACCCTTGTCTTCAATGGGGGGAGGTGGAACACTATGTTTTACCTAACCGAACAAATGAATTAATTAATTCGTCAAAAAAAAATGATGCGTATGTAATACCAAAATCTTGCTGGGTGACCGAACAAATTTCCTTTCTAAACGACCCCGTTGTTTAGCCTCTTCGACAGACTGGAACTCCGTCCTACCCGAGTAAGTAAACTTGGAACCCAGCGACAGTATGAATCTTCTGGGCACTTTCGGTGAGTGCAACCGGAAGAACGTGTGATGCTCGACGCACGCCTTCCACAGGGTCTTAGACGACCGATATGTTTCCATGTTGAAGCCTAATATGGTATCGTAATTTTCTGACTGAAATCAGAAAAATCTCAGTGCAGTCACGAGGCAGGCACACGGTTACCTCTTACGAGTTCTCTCCTTAGTTGTATAAAAAATTGCTTGCGCTTGAATGATATCTTCATTATTTTGGACCACGAGAACGTGTTGATTTTGATATTGTTTTGGAACACCACTAGACCTATGGACGTGACTCCTAAGTGTATATCTTTGTTCGCGATATCCTGAAAATTTTCTGTAGTATTTACTCATTCATGTATGCAGACAAGGAAATTTACTTTCGCTTTGTGTAATTCAACTCCATACATTTCCAGTCGTTTGGCATGATCTAAGAAGTTGAATTCGGCATCCACGGGCAACTGACCTCTACAATTAATTTAAATTGCATTTATTATCATAGAATATTACATATTTTTAAAATGCTCTCAAGCTTACTTATGCAGTTTATGTAGTTCTGCTATTTTCCTTTCCATTTCTTCAGTCTGTCCAGGCATAAGCTGGATGTTTGTGAGGTAGTTAGGACCATGTTCTTCAGGCTGATAATCGCCTAATTCAGCTAAAAGAGTACTATTTTGTATCAAATGACTATAGGTTGAAACTGATATTTTTTTACAGCATGGTTTTAATGGGCACCAAGTTGGAAAGTGTAATTTGGCAGCAAAAAAATAATAATTCGGAAATATGATCCGACTATATTTAGAATTCATATTTCCATGTGATAATTAACATCAATAATTACTTTCAGCGCAATAAAAAGAGAGAGGTTTTTGGATGTAGGGTAGCCGATTGCATTTTAAATGTTTGCGCCTGAAAGTGGAGCCACGGTGGCGGGAGTTTGCGGTAATCCATGGACTGTATGACTAAATCAAACAAAATTAGAAACAAAGTTATAAGCTGGCGCCATCTGTCATGTTTTGTTAAACTATTTATTTTATTAAACAAATTATTAATTTACGTAATTGACTGTTTTATTTTTGGCAATAGATATTCATAATTAAATTAATTGTTTCAACGTTAATTAATTAAATATGATTTACGAGTCAATTAATTAATTACAATTTTAACGAGTTATCTAATAATTAATTTTTAATCGTATCACGAACGAACGAACTTCGGAGGGCTGCGCAGGCATCCGCGTCGATCAATAAAAAACAATCTAATTTCTACGAAGGTTGTCTTAAAAATTAACAAAATATAGTAATCGCATAAATAACGATTAGATTAAAAAAAAAACAAAAGAGAACTTAAATACCAACGAGATAGGTTGAACATAAAACAGAAGATGATCGCTAATTCTTATGAGAAATGAAAAATCGGCGAAAATCAAACTTTTATTTTTTCTTCTCGTTTCATTATTTTAAACCTAAACCTCCTTAAAAGTCAAAAAATTAGGTGACTTCCGACAGACAATTTTTCAAAAACAAATTAAGCTCTCATTTGTTTCTTTATCAATCATACTATATTATTTTTAATTGAAGTTCGTTCTTGTCCGATGAAAATTGTAAGTACAAAGTTTTTTTTAATCTCGAACCAGACAGAATTATGAAGGAAAAGCACTCAGCGTTTCGCTATAGATTTATAGCTCCGTAAGGAGTAAATAAAACTAATAATAATAATTCTGTCCGGTTCGAGATTAAAAAAACTGTATTTATATTATTTTTAGTTTATTTTTGTAAGCAAGAAAAAAAGACGACTTCCAACGGAAATCATCTTTGTAAATCAATCTTTCATTTGTTTCTTTTTTTCGTTATTTTTTCTTTCTGTAAAAAATGTAACGGAACAAATTAAGGATTTTTTTATTTCCAATTAATTCGTTTTTCGTTTCTTTCTGTTGTGTTAACTTTTCGTGCTACAATAACGCCGATTCCTTTTTTTTTGATACACATACTTTTGTTCGTTCATCTTTTTCTTTGCCCTTCTATGTTCTTTATTTAAGAGATTTCTTTGGGCTCTATAGCCTATTTTTTTTTGGACAAGCGGAAAACGCGAATCTGTAAACGACAGTGGCTCTCTTATTAGTCCGTTATTTGTGTTCTTTTCTTTATTTTATTAAAGCAGCAATTAATTATTAACGATTGTGATCAACTTTGAATTTTTTTATTGTCTGTTAGTCGTGTAACACGTTGTAATAACTTGTAATTTCCGCCAATCAATAAAAAATGAAGTATAGTACATAATCTGTTTTTGTTTGTTCATCTTTTTCTTTGCACTTCATTGTTCATTATTCAAGTGTTTTTTTTTTTTGGCGTACTTAATCAAAATTAATTTCTAATTTATTCGTTAATTTATGTACACTCAACATTTCACACAGATTATTCTTTTGTTTTTCAGTTAGCGATTAATTATTTCACACTTCGCCAGAGAACCTTCGATACTCTTTTATTTCTGAAATTAAAATAACCGCCTCATCGTATTTAGTAAACCAATCAGTTCGACAAGAATTATGTGCCTGCGTCATCTGTCGCCTAGACTTAAGTAATCTACCTTAGACAACGGCCAGCTGGATTGATATGTCATTATACGGCCAGTCCAATTCGCCTAAAAATGTGTTCCAGTAAAGCAACCCCTGAAGCAAGTCAACTAGCGCCCTCTCAAACTCATTAATTAGGTGTGTGATTAAGTGTTACCAAGGTTACGACACCAACGCGTATTTTGACAACTTAAATTTCAAGACGACTTGACATTAGCGCGTGTATTGCGGTGAAAATTGTTGAATTAATTAAAATTAAATAACACGCCTGTTCGTTAAAAAACAAATAAATTAAATTTTTCAAAAAAAAAAGGAACTCTGAGGAAGTGCAGGCAACCCGATTAACACAGTCGTTTACACTGTTGCCTATAATGAAAACAGAATTTCTTTTTCTTCTTTTTTTTTGTTAAAAACGTGAAAAATTTTTCACAATTCATTTTTCATTAAGGATTAAACAAACTTACTATTCTTTTTTTAAATAATTAAAACAATTTTGCAATTTAATCTACTTTTAGGAAACAAATTTCCGGTTCTGATGTTAGGAGTAATAAATTCTATTAAATACTGTGGTTAAATTCAGGTATTATAAAACTGGATTTTAATTTTGTCTATTATTATTATTTTTTTTTAATTTATAATCACTTTAATTTTGCAACTACCGCCCTCTGTCTTCAATTATTGCTGTTCCTCATTTCTTTCCCAAGTTTGCAACCTTAAAGTTATAAGACCTATAAAATATAAAACTGCGTGTTTGCATTTCACTTGTTTCAACAACAACCAATCAAAATGAGAAGAACTGAAACCTGAATCATTGCGCTTTGATACAAGATTGTATTGCAACTAATTTTTGCTTTATCTGCCTATAATAAGGTATTTATTTATGTAAGCTTATGTTTTGAAATGTTTGTGCATATTTTTAAAAAAGTACGCAATAAAATAATAAAAATAACAAAATTACTTGAATTGGAGGGGTTATTTTTACAATAGCTTTGTGCTTGCACGTAAAGTCGGGTATTATCGGCCAACAGTTAAAGATATTCGGCTGTTTTACAAATGGCAGCACTGCTTTCATGTCGGTACAAACCAAAACAGAATACTTACATTGGGCAGTGTAACTCGCTAAAAGAATAGCCGTGCTTGGAGGCAAAAGCAATCGTCCCTCTAAAATATCCCTGCGCACCTGCAGATAGAACTGATACCGTGTGTATTCCTCCTGCAACTTGCTTGGATCGGACACGTAAAACTTAACTCTAAAATACAACCGATATTGACTATTGGCTAGCTGCTTCTTAATTAGTTTGGACGGATCGAGCCATCGCTGCAAATAAAAAAAGTGCAAACTCAAAAACCAAAGAAAAACGCTCTGCAGTTGCTTACCATGCATTCCGGCTTGTTGTTGGTTGGCGTGCAACCATTTTCCGAGTATTGCAAACCAAAATAGTCCTTCTCGATGAGTTCTAGGTGTTGGTACACCTGCTCGAGCAGAATGACCCCCTTGGCTCTCTTGTCGACGCTGAAGGTGTGTTCGGTGTCGTCTAAGAAGAGAACGGTTGCGCTCAGACCCTTCAGTTTACGTTCTCTTGCAGCCGCCAGTTCTAAAGCGTGCACGTGATATGTTCCACTCGAACCACTGAACGCTCGCCTAGATACACTTTCGATCATTGCATTACATCTGCATTTTATGACACTGGAACACAACCGTGACTGATAAGACAATTCAAGCGGCGTCCTGCGATTTCATTCACCTCAACAAGCATCTTAACCTCTATTGTTAAACAAATGTATCAAGCGTTACCTCAACAAGGCAAGCGGGACGTCGATTACCTTAAATAAAAATAAAAATTTCGCCCGCGGTGGGCATTAATTCACATCGTGAGAGCTGTTAATTTCGCATTGTTAATGAGTCATTAGACGGTTGTTAATGGACTTCTTATCTCCGATCGATGGGTCGCCCTCGTTCATTTTGCTTGATCTCCTCAAAAAATACTTTATCATCTGAGATAAACGGGTTTACGAGCTGAAAAGCGACTTTAACTCAACATCACAAGAGCTTTTTAGTGAAAAAAAGTGGATTTTATAACAGCATCTGGTGTCCGGTGGCTCCACCGTAACGCCCCCTACTTTACCGACATGGAGAGAGCGGGCGACTCAAACAAACAAGGCATCATTTTATTTTTAATTGAAATTTTGCGAATTACCAGTTAAATGAGAAAACAGATAATTTTCTTTATGTAATAACGACGCTTAATTTATAATTTATTTTACATTCATAAATAAAATCGACTTGATGTTGCGTGATGTTAAATAAATTCATCAAGAAAATTAATAAATTTCAGGTCACGCTACCAGTTATACACATGGGTGTTTATGATTGCCTAACTGTTAGGGGGTGGCACAAAAATTATGTGCCGTCTCAGATTAGATAAGATACTTTACGCCGTATTTAATGCATGAGCTACCGCTGTTACCAGAAAAGACCAAATCAAGAACACTTCGCATTTCACAAACGCGTGAATTTCGGTGTTTTTGTTGTAATAGTGCGTGAAACAGTTACTGATAGTTTACAGAAACAATGTGCAATATGTAGCAAAGCCAGTCGGAGAAGAAGGAGCCCGAGATAACATTTCACATGTAAAAAATAGTGTCCTTGATTTGGACCCTTTTGGTATGAGATATGCCTCGCTTGTTCTTCATCCCCTCTCTTATCTAGTCTAAGTCTGCCGTCAAAATACCGTGCGCCAGACTCTTTTCTTCCCAAATGGCGGTCAAAAATGGTATTAAATTATTTTTATTATGCACAGATTGAATAATAATCGCCTACAAAAAAGAAAAAAATTAATCTGTAATATTGTTAAGTCTATCTAATATGAAAAATTAAGTGAAATATAATAACAGAATAAAGAAAAAAAACGATGGAAGATGAAGAAAGATTAAAAAAAAACGAAGTAATCATGGATTGTTCAAAGACATCAAATAAAATAAAAGTGTATAAAAAAACAAAAGGAAACGATGAAGACAAAGAACTGAAACAAATGTACAAAAACAAGTCGTCTAAAACACGACGAAATACGAAACGAGAAAAGAGAACGAAGAGAACAAATCAACGAAATACGACAGGAAAAAAACAAAAACAAAAGAAAAGCGACGTTTCTAGATCGGAGCGTAAGAAAATCAAATCACCAACAAAAAACAAAAGAAGGGTTGACCTTGTACTGTTCGATTTTTTTCTTTATTTCCTTCGAGTTATTCTTCTGCTGACGAGGCCCCAGTTAGGGCCGAAATAGTTATCCAGAGAGTGCTTGAGTGAGAGCCCCTCTGCAATTTTACCTAACTTGCTACAAGTTTTAAACAAATGAAAGCTTGATTTGATTTTCGGAAGCTTCGCGCCGGAAATCGATTTCTCGTTTGTTAGCAATTCTCTTCTCGCCTACTGTGAGGTTTTTGATTTTTAATCACCGATTTATTTTCGTTCTCTTTTATTTTTCCTTACTTGTGTTTGTATTACTCTTACTTGTGTATTACTCTTTGTTTATTCGATTTTTTTTTGTTCGCTGCATACAAACTGACTTTTTTTTAAATTAATTTCAGTTCATTTGTTTTTTTTTTTCTTTTTTTTTACTGCACGCTAATTATTACTGAAATTAACAGCTTAATTTTTTTTAATTTTTGTTTTTAAAGTACTCATTTGTTCTTTCAACATTCACAGTTTACAGAGATTTGAAAGAACCGCCGACGCCGATTGACGATAATTGCGCCTGTGCACTGTTTGCGTAGCAATGTTGCAAGTGGTGCCATCTAAGTACTTTTTTCTTAATTAAAAAAATTGCAGCGCCAATTTCAAATTTATTACTATTTAAAAAATTAATTAATTAGAGGGACATTTAATTAGATAAGATGCATCAATTAAAAATTAAGAATTCAAAGATAAAAGCAAAGGATTGCATTTTTCATAATAAATTCATTTGCGCTCGAAAAACTCGAGTTTGTTTTACGCCCAGAAGAAATGCGGCGCAAAACAAAATCAGGCAAAAAGAAGTCCCGGTTTGGAATATTTTCGATTCGCGCAGTCGATGTGTGTTGTTGTGACGATAAACGACGTTATTCCATGTTTTACTAAAAATGACGGAGGAAAGGAAACTTTTTGATATACCGATCGTAACCATAAACACTTTCGACGACGATAAAAACACCCGCCTCCATTTCGCCGCCGCCATGGGAGACGCGGACGTGATTTGGGGCTCCCTCAAAGACGGCCACAAAATCGACCCCGTGAATTATTTGGGCTGGACGCCGCTGATGATGGCCACCCGAAACGGACACCTAGACGCCGTGAAAATGCTAATCGAGGAGAAGGCGGATGCGACGAGGAAAAATCGCTTTGGTGAGATTTTGTTTTTGCTTATACAGGGGGTTTCAAGGAGCGAGGCTTTCAGGTGCGAGCGTGTTTTTAATGGCGGTGACGACCGGAAACGTTGACCTGATTTGCCTTGTTTTGCAACATCTCTTGTGCGGCGGAGTCTCCAAGCAAAGCATGGAAGCCACTTTTTCTCCGATAACATTCGCTGTTCTGTTTGGTCACGAGCACGTTGTCCGGTATCTGCTGGATCAATCTTTTCACATTAACCACACAACTTTTCGTTCTGGTAAGTGTTGAACGTGAGGGTGAATAGAATGTTACAAATTTTTTAAGTACGTCTATTCAACAGAATATTTATTTATTTCTTTGAATTGCCAATTTTAGAGTCTTGTAAAATAGTCAATGGCGGCTCGTGATGATTTATTGGGGGCGGGTAACAACTGCAAAAAGGGAAAAACGGGTGCAACTTTCAAATAAATTTGTTTTTGGGGCTATCCCCGCATGGAACCGGAACGTGCAATTTCAAAGAACTGGGCTGGCGGCACTGACCACCTTGTCAACTCCGACGAGCCGCCACTGGAAATAGCATGTGGCTACGGTGTAAGATATCTTAATCCGCGCATGTCGCTATAAATGAACACTGCTATAAATAAACAGTGAGAGGAATTGGCAGTACACCCAGTGTTGCTAACATAGGAAAAAAGTCATTAAATATAGAGATAATTTCAAACAAAAGGGGAGCAATTCAAGAATTCATTAAAATCTAAGGAGTTTTTCAACTTCTTAGTTGAAATTTCTCGAAAGAAAATAATTATTTTTTGTTTTAATTTCGTATTGTTGGTGTTTATGTCAAGCCAAACCGCCAAATGTTAGCAATGTTTACGTTAGTTCATCCGAACAACGTTGCTAACTGTATCATTATAGTCGTATTCTTTCGTTTATTTAACGATTGGTACGTCGCGACGTACGATTTCAGCTTCAAAATTATGCGCATAAATACTATTATTTTTTAATAAACGTGTTTTAGAGTTTCAGCGAAACGAAAATAAATTAAAAATTAAAAAAAAAAATCAAATTTAAAATTAAAGGCGAGTTTCAAACTTAATAACAATAATCCATGATAAACAAGTGACCATCGCGTTGCGTTCGAAAAGCAAAAAAAAAACAAAATCGTAAACAAATATTCAAAAATCTAGTCAAAGCGCTCAATTCAAAGATAAATTTTTATTTCGGTTTCTTTTCCTTTTCTTTTTTCCTTATTATTATTAAGCATCATCTCGATATTAACATGTTTAACGTCAAAATACGATTTTTTCTCTAAAAAAAGATATGAACTCTTAAATTCGATGATTTGGCAACACTTCTGATTGCTAATTCCTGACAAAAGTAAGAAAAACAAATGATGATCAAATGGTTAGAAGAAAATAACTTAAAACGAATTGCAGATGTAAAATAAAATAATAATAATAATAATAATAAATAACGAGCATTCAAGACTAATTAATAATAACTCGAACTTCACGAAAACCAACAAACAAAAACAAATCACTGTCTAATAATACTTATTTATGAAGTGAACATTTCTGATGAAAGCAGGAAAAAACAAATGACGTCTGTAACTGCCTATTCGAGAAGCAGAAAGAAGTGCATTTTTAAAAATTTAATATCAGTACGAAAAAAAAACAAATGACGATCGTAAATTTCACGATGGAAAACCAGAATAACTGCCATTCACTAATATTTTCTTATTTCAGTTTCTTTTTCTTTTATTGTTTCTTATTGTAATTATTGTTATTTATCATCATCTCGGGTTAAACTGTCCGAATTTATGAACGAATTATGAAGAGTTGGCAACACTGCTTGTGATTGCTGCGAAATGCAAGATTAGATTGCTTTATTATTCGTCTTTGTCGTTTGTTTTAACAGTTAATTACAGAAAAAATTTATTAAGCGTCATCTCGCGATAATGCGATTGATCATGTCAAAATATGATTTCTTTCTAAAATATACGGTACAAACTTTGATGAGTTGGCAACACTGCTTTTCTGATTGCAGCAAAGTGCAAGGTTATTTTGTTTTAATATTTGTCTTCGTCGTTTGTTTTAACAGTTAATAGTAGAAAAATTTTACAATTATTGATAAAAGTAACTACTTATTTCGAAATAATAAATTCATTTAAATTTGACAATCTAATTTACTAACAGAAAATTGAATTTGAAAATCCAGTACTTCAACGTAAACGTTGAAAATTGCTGCCAATCTAATAAAATAAATCTCAATCATTTATAGTTATTCGGTACTTTTATTTTTCTTGATTTGGCGAAGGAAACTGAAACATCAACGTAAGTATTAGAAAGTGTTGCCAATCTAATAAAATAAATGTCAGTCATTTACTTACTTACTTACTCGATACTTTTATTTTTCTTGCTTAGCCGAAAGAAACTACAAAGTATTGACAGTTCGCCTTTTGTTTCTTAATCAATTGTCTTATTGTTTCTTTAGTGCCAACTTTCAGGCTTCGATCCTTCATATTATAGATTTTTTCTTTTGTTTTTCAGAATTAACCCCTCTCATGTTTGCTGCGGCGAAGCAAGACAAGAAATTAATCAACTTCCTGACCTTCAGGGCGGCAAACTTCGCTTCGAGGAACGTCAACAATCAATCGGCGCAGGATATTCTCAACACGAAGAGCAGAAAAAACCGTCGTCAAACGGTGCAACCGGCGGTGGCCATGCCGCCCCCTTTGTCGCCCCTAATTTTCCTCAATCAGCCGGCCTGCGTGCATGTGCCCCAAAGGAAATCGTCCGATCTGATGTTCTCGCCGAATTTCACCCCCTTCTCGCCCATCAACTTCGTACCGCAGGTTTTCTTCCCCATGGATTTCAGCCCTTCTGGTTTTGCCAGCCCCATGAACAGCTTCTTCTATCCGAGCACCAACGACGCCCTGAACGCCAGGCTCAGCCCCAACGTCTTTTTATCTCCGATGGTGCCCCCCAACAATTTCACTTTCATGCAATCGCCCTGTCCCAACGGGCTCCAGTGAGAGGAATCTTGAGTTCTTGATGATCAGAGATCGGAATCGCATATTTTGACGTCATCAAAAAGAAAACGAGGGAAACGTTTATTATTATTTTTAATGTAATGCAATCCTTTCCTGAATAATTTGATTTCCAATGTAACATACGCAAGTTCTTCATAGTTATTACATAGATGAAGTCAGCATACGTGATTCCAACCTCTGTTGATGACTTTTATTTCAAAAAAAGAAAAGAAAAGAAAATGAATTTTTGACTTTTGATTTTAACGTGTTTTGTAAACTGACTTGCCAATTATTCTCAATAAAGTTATTTTCGGAATGCAACAACACGTTTTGTAATTTATATTGAGCGCTCATTTTAATAAATCGCTTGTAGCGCCATCGCGCGAACAAACTCGGAAACTTTTGCGTTGCGATCGCAAACAAAATAAAACTCGAAGAAAGTTTGATAAAGAAATATATTTATAACATCTTACCCCACATATATAAGTACATTATATATTTTTTTGCTATACATATTTATGCATTTTGGTCAATGTAATAAATTATTTTTATATTCATTATATAATATCCATTTTTTTACCAATTATTATCGATACACCGAAGACGACATTTTGCGTGACCTCGCGTACACATACCTATAGCTTATGATTACGTAAACACAGTCTCAAATATTAGCATAACTGTAACAAAAAAGAAAACAACAAAATAAATAACAACCAAAGAAAAAAAACAATTTTTTCAAAATTAAAATAAATCCCAATTTCACTGAAACCCCCCTCGACTAGGTCAGAGCATTTTAGTTTTTTTTTTTTAACCTATTGAAGCGAAAAGCAGAATGTTCAAACGTGAAACAAAAGCAAGAACAAACAAAATAAGTACGCATGTACACTCACGGACAATGTTCATATGACAGAAATGCCGAGACATTTGTTAAAAGCGCACATAATCTTATCGAACGGCGACGTTTACCTGAAATAAACTCGGCGTGCCGAATGACACTTGTAACCTTTACTTGCTCGTCATAATTGCAGTTAATTAAAACACTCTTCTTTGAATTACGTCTCAATCTGCCTAATAGGCTTTGTGAATTTGTCAAAAATGCACGGAATCCCATCGAACGACGCGGCGTTTACCTGAAATCAATTTGGTGTGCCGAATGACACTTGTAATCTTTGCTAGCCTCAATCTGCCTACTAGGCCTTGTGAATCTTGAGTAAATCACCTAATTCGAGATTTCCACAACATGTAGGCACAGCGTGAGCATTTAAAATCAAAGCCACGTGATGAGTTACCTACTTACGATTATTAGTAAATATTATTTTTACGGTTGGCAACACTGAATAATATTTTGTACGGAAGTTTAATTTCTCCTATTACTTTTTTGTTATTATTACTTGTTAGATTGTTATAATAATTTTACTTATTTGTTAACTACTGTCAGAGAAATTGAGTTCTTCTGACACTTACTGTCAGGTTAGCAAATCGCGTAGGGTGTGTTGCCTATACGAACGGTCACCCTGTATGATAATGAAGACTTGAAAAATGAAAATAAATAAATTCATTTTAAATTTCAGTTAAAATGGAAGTGATTAAAGAAAGCTACAAAATTACGTGCGCTGTCTCCATCTGCCTACTTCACGCTATAATTTTTCTTCCCATGAACTGGTTTTATTTCCCTTATTTCTTTCAAGAAAGAACTCGGAGATAAATAAAACTTTGAATCGCTGTCGCTTAAGTTTTTAAGAAACAAATGCTGCTGCGCTGATGTCTGAATTAGGCAAATTTCAGGATTTTGTTTCCATTCGAGCTTTCATTTGTTGAAAATTTGGAAAGCAAATACCTTCCAAAATTTAATGCCATCGAAATCTCACTACGACTTCGAATTTGAGACAACACATTATTTTCTTGAATGAAAAAAATCGGATAAACCGCCAGACTTTTTTTTGTTCACGGAATTATTATTATAATAATAGTGACTAACTGTTGCCTCAATCTGCCTACTCTACTACTAGTCTGTCAGTTTATTTGATTTTCTTTTCATGAAAATAATGCGTTGCCTCAATCTGCCTACTCCACCTTTCAAGAAAAAAATAAGAAAGACGATTAAATTTCTTTTTTCTTCTTAATCCAATTATTCTAATTGAACATAGTAATCGATTTTACACTAAGATTTTTACTTTGTGTTTAAATAAATCGTCGACAGCATCGTTTGGTTTGAGCAAATTAGATGAGAAAGTAAGCATTATAAAAAAAAAACTTTGAGTTGACTCAATCTGCCAACGTTATATTTGGAATCAGATGTGATTTTTTCCGTTCACATATAATTAATTATCCGAGCATGTAAGAGGCGAGGCTATCTCTCTTTAAATTCTTAATTCCTCTTAAAGTTTGATGCTCGAATTGAACTTTTTATAATAACCATTTTATAAATTTATTATTTATTTTTTAGTTAAATTTAATGAAGTTAATTCAAATTTGCAAAGCTGAATATCGTTCTTTGACGTAAATGCTTGAAACTAAAAACGTGCTTAGATAGACTTGGTGATTGGTAATTTGAACAATCTAACATCGAGAAAACTCAACCTGCCTACTTACTCATTTACATCAAATGCTTTCTTCCTTACTGCGTCACTTTTAAATTAATAATTGTTTTAACAAGTCATTTCCAGAAAAAGTACCTGAGTGTTAGATAGGTCATAGAATTGGCGAGATGTCTCCACCTGCCTATTCTACGTTTTGTAATAGTCAAGTGTTACATTAAAAAAGTGTTTCAATTAATTGCAATTTACCAGTTTGCTCTGCTTATTTATTTTAAAAATCAAAGAAGGGCTTGAAAATGAAATGTACATCGAGAGACCTCAACCTGCCCACTTACAGATTTATGTCAAATGTTTTTTTTGGCTTAATGATTGAAGATTACATTTAATAAAATTATTTCAAATGTAGAAAGCTGAATGTCGTCCCTTGATATAATCGTTTGTAGCTAAAAACCTGCATAGGTGGACCTGGCGATTAGTAAATTAAACAATGTAGCATCGAGATACCTCAACCTGCCTACTTACTCATTTATGTCAAATGCTTTCTTGCGTACTGCGTCACTTTTAAATTAATAATTGCTTTAACAAAAGTCATTTCCAGAAAAAATAGCTGAGTGTTAGATAGGACATAGAATTGACGTGATGTCTCCACCTGCCTACTCTACGTTTTGTAATAGTCAAGTCTTACATTAGAAAAGTGTCTTAATTAATTGCAATTTAATTGTTTGCTCTGCTTGTTCGTATTAAAGACCAATGAAAGAAAATGAAATTGAACCGAAAGCACGTGTGACCCAAAACGTTACGGAAAAACCGATCGGCTTGTTCTGCACAGTTCTTATGAAATACATTTTTTAAAGGTTTTCTTATGGTGATGATGGTTAGCGACTACAATACATAATTAACGGACATCACAATTCAAATACTGTACAGACACTGAATGGCGCAAGTTTGGCAAAAACAATCCGCTTGCATTTGCCGCTCCTTTCAACAACTGAATCCGATTTACTCACGCATCAAAAGTGTTTTAAAAAAAAGCGACAATTACAAGGGCACCCGCTAAAATGTACACATTTAGCTCGCAATACAAAAAAAAACGAACCAACAAGAATTTCCTTAGAGGGATTAAACAAACACACGCTCCCTGCATGTACTATCGTGCTCAACAAAAACGACACTCCTGCGTATAAACCGCGACCTTACGGGAGGCATTCGAGACAGTGCGTCGCAACCATACCTTCTCAGTTGCTTTAATGGCCGCGAAATTGCAACATGGTTTCGTTTTAATTGAGCATGATAGTACCTACTTACAATTACAGTTCAACGAGGGATGATTTAATCAATCGCTTCTGAAACCATTGCTCGTCGGATTATTCCCAATTGATTGCCTAACGTGTTTATTTAATTTCACTCCGGAGACAACAAAAAAGAAAAAAACAAAACAAAGAAAACACAACAGACAAAAAAACGTAACAGAAGATTCGACGATCACAATGAAAAACGCACAAAAAACGTTGTCTTATACATATGCACGGGGTGACACGAAAATCTGGCACCTCTTAGAAAAAATACATCGCGACGGGCGTCAGCGAAAAAAAGGAAAAAGAATATCACTGAGAACTGATACTCAAGGTTAGATGTCATAGTTTTACAAAATAAAAATAGTAGTGCCGCAACCTGTCTACTGTGAAATAGAGTAGGCAGGTTGAGACAGCTAGTCGTCTATGTAATACACGCAACACCATCTCATCTAATATTTAAATACAGTTCTTTTTTAATTTACGGCACGGCGTCGTTTCAGTTTGGTTCGTGCAAATAAATGACAATCAAGTTAGGTCGTATAATTGACGTCTCAATCTGCTTACTCCACACTTAAAAAAAAAAAAAATTCAAATGACACGTTAAATTTGTTGAAAAGTTTTCATTTTCGACGAGATTTCGTTCATAAAGATGATCGAAAAGCAAAAATATTTCAGTAAAATTAGCTTGTCGTTTCAATCTGCCTACTCTATTTTATTTCAAGGCTGGAATCAATTATTCCAAGTCTGGAATCAATCTTCAAAATCTCAGCAAGAAACAGAAAATCGCCATCGGAAGGATGGTGAACTAATCATCGCGGTTAAATGTTATTGTTCTCCAAGATAAAAATACTTGTGCCTCAACCTGCCTACTGCACAGTACCATCTGATATTCAAATCAAGCAGTTTCTCAATTCATGGTTAAATAAAATTCAATGTTTCAATTTGGTCCGTGCAAATAAACAAAAAGAAATTTATGACGCAGAATTGACGTCTCCATCTGCCTACTCTAAAAAATTCAAATAAGACGAGTCGAATGTCGAAAAATTATTTAGATTCGCGGCAAGGCTTCGTTCATGAAAACCAACCGATTCGATAATGTACAGAAAGCAAAAATAATTTAGCAAAATCAGTCCGTCGTTTCAATCTGCCTATTTTATTATTAGGATTATTATTAATTTTTTTTTGTAAAATCTAGAAGAATAGATCGTCATCATTTGCAATTTGTTACGCGTCGCTTTAATGAAATTATGATTCGAAGTTTTCGTTTCCGCCCGAATTAGAGAAAAGTTAACTTTACGACAGAAATAAGTCAATGTCGTCTCAATCTGCCTACTTTTTCTAAGTATGAACTTAATCGTCGGCGAAAAAAGATAATCGCCATCGGAAAGATGGAGAACTAATCTCCACGGCTAGGCATCATTGTTTAACAAAATAAAAATAGTTATGGCTTAACCTGCCTACTACTATACAATACGTAGCTAACTTCATCTGATATTCAAATTAAAAAGCTTTTCAATTTGTGGTTAAAGCAAATTCCGTCGTTTCAGTTTGCTTCGTGCAAATGAATTATTGTTAACAGAATTGACGTCTCCATCTGCCTACTCTACGTTTTATAAAATTTTCAAATGGCGCCTCTAATGATGAAGATAAGTTTTTCTTTTTCGACAGGCCTTCGTCCGTAAAGACGAAATATTTACTCGAAAAACAAGCAATTTTGGCAAAATTGCCCGTTTCAATCTGCTTACTTCATAACTATTATTTCTTTTTTTGTAAAATCTAAAATGCTTTTGCAAATATTTTAATTAAATCATGAAACGCAACAAAGTCTTCATTTTCGCGCCCGAACGTGAGAAAACATTACTTTACTTTAATAAGCCCGTCGTCTCAATCTGCCTACTCTGTTTCATTTGAAGCCTAGAATCAATCGTGATCGTTTTATTTTTAAATTAATTATGAGGAAGATGAACGAAACGAAAATGTATTTTAGTCAAATTTTTTCAGTTTTCAATTTAGCCGAATCTATTTTTTTACACTAAGGTGATTATAAATAAAGAAGCACAGGCTGTTTATAATCCACGTAATTGAAGTGAGAGTCAATTTTAAAATATAGAGAATTTGTTGCACGTCGCTTCAATCTGCCTACCCTCTACATTTTCTATGATTTTGAATTATTTTTTCCTTTCAACTTTTGAACATATCTAACGTGTTACTGTCTCAATCTGCCTACTTTATATTTTGTAAAACCTCAAGATGCTATTTGAAATTCTCCTCAAATTGTTGCTTTTAGTGAATTCTCTTTTTGCCGCTTTCCCCATCTTCATTCGAGGACAGCCACATTTTCGCGTCGCCCTTTTTTTACACACATATATTTTTTTATAGAGATATTCATCGCTCCGCGCTCGACAAAACTTCAAACCATTTCGCCGCGCCCTAATTCAAACTTTTTTTTAGTTTTATTTTGCATGTCAGCGAAGATACGCATCGATTTTTGGCCACTGTTACGCGCCGTAACGAGGTTGAGGTAAACACGGTTGAATCTCTCGGAAATTTCGGTGGAATAATTTATGTATTTTGACCAAGGTGGTTATTATACTACGAAAGGTAACGATGAGGTACAGACGTTATCGAAAAGAATAACAACGAATGGCGATCTGTTTTTTTTTTTTTTTACATTGCGTGCCCAGCCGTGGACGCGCTTTATCACACGATCTGTGACGTCAAGTCAGGAAACTAAATTTTGCAGATTGTGTCTCAATCTGCCTACTGTATAAATTGTGAAATGAACTGCCTTGGTCTTTTATGCAACACAAAACAAGTAATGCGGAGGTGATCAGATCTTCAGGGACCTCAACGTAAATAATACGCGGATAGAACGCGTCCACTTTTTTGCACTGTGCTTGCAGTAACAATTTCTACGCCAAATATAGTCATGCAGTTCCTAGTATTTAGAAAATAGAATCAATGGTGATTTAAACACGTACTGTTTTTGACTTCCCCATTTCGATTTGTAAGTCGTTTTAACAAAACCAAACCTTTTCACAATAGGGCGTTTTTAAAGACGAAAGCTTGAAGTGTTTTAAGTACGTGTTTCCTTTTTTTCTTGGTAACCAAAGCCTCAGCCGTTTTTAAACAGTTAAATGAATATACTGGTGTTCATTCTTTCCTAACAGTGATTGAATTTATAAATGTCACGTATTTAATTAGAAGGCACGGCATCTAAATTTGCACCGGACTTGAACAAAATTTGGTTGGCCTTCCAAGACCAAGCCAAACAAAAACGAGAATGGAGAAGTCGATTTTCGCCTACGCTCTACGAGAACTTTGTATCACTCTATCACAATTACCACACAATGCCTACTGCATGAAAATATTGCTTCATAAATATTCTAGTGATTGCATCGCGGAGGACAAAACACGTAGATCCTAAAAAAATCGGAATATCATGCGGTATCGGATGATGACAACGAGAAGTTTTCAGAACGAACACAATTTTGTTGTAGTTTGGACGAAATTGTGAAAAATTATCTCCCACACATAAATATTTCGTTGTATTTTTACGCATTAGAATGCACACATCTCTAGATTTATTTAATTCTCATAATAATGATAATAATAATAATAATAATTTATTTGTTTCATGTTACGTAGCGTATAAAACGCGTCACAAAAAAAATAGAAATAGACAAACAGTATAAATCGTGTCAAGTTCAAAAAATCATTCGTGCAATAAAGAGCTTTCTGTAGCAAAATTAGTTTCAGCTTTTTTTTTTGAAAAAGGTAGTTTTTTTATATCATTCTAGAGGCAATTGTAGAATTTTACACATTGGTGTATTACATTTTTTTGTATTTTTGTTAAATGTGTCTGTGGCGCCAGTAGAAAAGACTGTGATTTTGCTCTGGTGTTGTGTGTGTGTGGAGCAGTTCATAATCCCGAAAGAATTGAGAGTAGTTATTTCTTAGATATAAACAACATTCAAGTGTGTAAATCGACGGTAAAGTAAGTATGTGAAAATTCTTAAAAATTTCCCAACAACTCTCCCTACATTTCAGGTTAAAAATTGCTCTGATGCAAGTCCTTTGTATCTTGAATAAACGTTCGGCACCAGTTGCGTTGCCCCAGAAGATGACACCATAGTTTAGTCTTGAGAACACATACGCATAATACGCACTGATGATCGAGACACAACCCGTAGAGCAAACGAACACCTGGACAACTTCTCCGCAAGATGATCAATATGGACGTCCCAGGATAACCGTCTATCAATTTTCAGCCCCAGGAAAGAAGCATTTTCACAATAGGTAATGTATGATTTTTTGTAAGATATATGCTGATTTTGCGGTACGCACCCAAGAGGTAGTAGCTGTGTTTTTTCCAGACTTAACTTTAAATTATGATCTGAAAACCAAGTATCCAGCATAGAAACATTTTCTTCTAATTTCTGTGTTATTTCATCAGCTGTTTGTGATTTTATAATCATAGATGTGTCGTCGGCAAAGAGAATAGTTAAACAATCCACTACATCTGGTAAAT
This sequence comes from Prosopocoilus inquinatus, assembly GCA_036172665.1. Lineage (NCBI taxonomy): Eukaryota > Metazoa > Arthropoda > Insecta > Coleoptera > Lucanidae > Prosopocoilus > Prosopocoilus inquinatus. The sequence goes on from CM069875.1 coordinate 37,155,627, forward strand.
CATTTATATACAGGAGAAATAAGAGAGGCCCCATGATTGATCCTTGAGGCACTCCTAAAGATATTTCAGCCCATTCAGATCTGATTTCTTTCCCATTGCTTTCGTTGGTTATAACACATTGTTCCCTGTTGAATAAATAAGATGCTACCCACTTCAGTGCTAATCCTCGGATGCCAAGTGTTTCGATTTTTTGAACTAAGATTTCGTGATTTACACTATCAAACGCTTTGGAGAGATCCATGAAAGCACATATAATTGCGCTTTTAGAATTGATGCCGTCAATAACTTCTTTTAGAAGTTGGAATATTACTCTTGTAGTCGATCGTTTCTTTATATAGCCGTTTTGAGTATTATTTAACACTTAATATTTTTTAATAAAATTTGTTATTCTGTTGAAAACTATCTTTTCTATAATTTTAAATACATTAGAAATTAATGTTATTGGTCTGTAATTTATAAACTCTGTTTTTTCTCCTGTTTTACAAATGGCCAGGATTAAAGTATATTTCATGTTTTTCGGAAACGTGCCTGACTGAAAAAATAAGTTTATTATATGTGATAACGGTTTCGCCAAAATCTCGGAGCAACATTTTAGAAGTGACGTGGATATCTCATCATCTCCAACTGCATTTGTATTATTTAAATGTTGTATGGTTTCTTTTACTTCTTCGCAGTCTGTCAGGTATAACGAAAAAGTATGCGGCATCGCCTTTAAATATTTGTCCACTGAATTGTTTTTCGTTAATGTATTTTGCCATGAATTCATGAAGTAGTAGTACATTGCAGTTAGTAGATTAATGTTGTTATTTTGTTCAGCATCAAAGTAGGAAAGCGTGAAAGACGTTCTTTTGTTTTCAGTTCCTTGTATACCTTTAACAACATTCCAGGTGGCTTTTATTTGGTTTTTTGAATTAGTTATGTAGTTAGAAAAATTTTCCTTCCTCGATTTTTTTAGTTTTTTCTTAAGTTCGTAACAATATGCTTTGTAGACACCTTTATCGATACTTTGTTTTATCATTCCTTCATACATTTGCCTCTTTATTGCCGACATTTGTTTGATTTCTTCAGTTATTTTATTTCTTCATAATTAAAGCACGGCGATTCTTAGGATATCTGATAAACACAGTATCAACTTCTCGGCTTATGTGTGCCAGGCACTATCCGTCCCAACGTTCATCTGTTTTTTTCTACAAGATATCCTAAGAATCGCCGTGCTTTACTTATAATAGTAGCAACTTAAGTGTACGGCTGAAACTTTCAGATAAAAATGGCAAATTCCCTTTCGGCAAAGCGTTGCGAAAGAGTTTCATCCTTTGGTTCTTTAATAAATTTATCCGGATCATTGAAACGTTGAACGCTTCAAGTGATCATTTGGATATGCTAAAATAAATATTCCGCACGATGAAAAGAATTCTTGACGCGGGAGAAACTTAAGTCACCTCCAATGTGCCACAATGTAATTCGATGTATGGTAATGTAACGTAATGTTGTCATTAACGGTTGGTTACTCCACTCATCGAAAACTCAATTTTGACGTCAGTTAAAAAAAAAATGCAAATTTCGTGTCTAACAAGAACCAAATGAAATAAATTAAAATTAAAATTCCAGTCTAAATCGTTCTCAAGTTTCGTACGTACTTAGAATGATATTCAATAGATGGCGTTATTTGAATGAATTCCAAGGAAACCGCGCCACTCGATTTGATTAAAAGTCTTAAATTAAAATTAATTTTTCTTTTTTGTTTTGAATATTTTTTTTAAATTAAGTATTTCTGCAATAGATAGCGCTGCTTGACATTTGGACATTTGTTTACATCGATTTGGACAAGGAGAGACTTCGTGTCTGACAAGAACCAAATGAAATGAATTAAAATTCCGCGCTCAACGTTTCTAATCTAAAATTGCACTGTTCACGTTTTTTTTTAAATTAACTTAGCATGAAATTCAGTAGATGGCGCTGTGCTTGAATTTATCTGGAACGGTGGAATCGCCCAATTTGATTAAAAGTGGTATTAAATGTTAAATTTAGACTGCGCGTCGTTTCCTTTTTTGGCATTGAATAAAACTTTTAATAGACCATTAAAAATTTCTGTAACAGATGGCGCTGTTTGCTTTTTAATTAAAAAGCAAGTTACTTAACATCTGTTTACATCATTTTGAAAAAAAAAGACTTCTCTTATAATAAGAACCAAATTGCATAATTCCACGTACAGTGTTTCCAATTTAAATCATTCTGTTATTTTTTTTTACTTAGGTATTCAATATGGAATTCAATAGGTGGCGCTGTTTGAATTTCTTGGGAAAGGTGTCAAGTCTGACTTGATTCGCTTCTTGTACGTTGAATGCATGCATTATTCAAATTAAAACAAATTATGATCGTTGACAGTACTAAATGTATGGTCATGTAATTTAATATAAAAGTAGCGTAGTAATAATAATAATTTGATGCACGTCATGTAATTAATATTTTTTCTTTTCAAAAAAAAGAACTACTCTAATAATCAATAATCAATTTTCTTAAATATAATGTAAAGCAATGTACTAAATCGTAGCTTCATAAAAAACAATGACCTTCTTATGAAAATCATTTGTAGTCAATGTAAATACGTACGTCTCTTATAAACAATTTTGTGAATCACAATGTAAAATGATGTACCGAAATGCGGCTTCATAAAAATTATCTTGCTTTTGAATAAAAAATATAAAGGAATGTATTGTCATGTAACGCGATGTAATGCGACTACATATTTTCAGATTTTATTGGAAAGTTAATTATTCAATACAATATTATGGCTCAGTGTCACTTTTTTTATCATAGGACATTAAATTTTGTTTTCGTAATGTATTGTATTTTAAAATGTAATTGATTGCAAATACTTTTTTGGGTACTGATTAACGTAAAACCGTTTTTTTTAAGTTTCTTTGCAACACGAAGCGAATCGGACCATTTTTAATTTCATAGAATGTAAATTCATGTAATATCAATTAGAAACAATGTTTTCATTTTTAAACGGCCTTCACTTATAAACAACTTTACTCATTTTCTAAAGCAATGCACCGAAACGGTTTCACAAGAAAACTAATGAAATTAAGGTATTGTTATTAATGTAATGTAACGTAATGAGATTGTATAGTTTAATTTCTTTTGAAATGTAGATTACTATAATTGTCAATAATTATTTTTAATTAGCATAAAATGAAACTTGTTATTGAACAATGTTTTCAAATAGATCTGTTGAAGTGTAGGGCCATGTATTTTAATGTAAAATCATTTTCTTGCTTGTTACTATACGAAACGAGCTCAATTTTGGTTCTTATGGAAGACAAAGTAAAAGCATCCCTATCGTTAAACAACTGCATTTTAAAGTCACAATGTAAAATTATGTTTTCCGAAACGCAGCTTCATAAAAATTAGGAGTACTTGTTTCAATCAAAAAACAGTGCGTGAATCATTCGCGTAGGTCGGATTGCGATGGAGTTTCTCGAGCTGCTCTTCCGCTGATGAGGCCCCAAGTAGGGCCGAAATACTGTAGAGAAGATGCTTAGGAATCCCATGGCGATCTTGCCGACTTAAAATAAGCTCAGGAATGAATGTATTGCCATGTAACGTGATGTAAAGCAATCATTTGTTTTTCCATTTGATTGGAAAATTATTTATCCAATTATTATTCAGTATTCATTTTTCAATAACAACAGTTAAATTTGTTTTCGTAATATAGGTATTATAAAATGTACTTGTCATGTAATTGAATGTACAATACTTTTTATTAATTATGTGCTAATTATTGTAAAACCATTTTCTAGTTTTTTACCGCACAAAATGACTTTAACAATTTCGAATTTTATAGAATGTAAGGTAATGTAATGTCAGTTTGAAATAATATACTTAATCATATTTTAATAGCTTCAGTTATAAACACCTTTATACATTTTGTAAAGAATGAAACGAAAACGGGTTCGTAAAATAAATTAACGAAAAGAAATGTATTGCTATGTAATCTAGTGTCATGGGACTCTACACTATCCGATATTTCTTTTGAAAATTATTTATCTCATGTAGATTCTTATAATTGCTCAATAACTAATACAATATTAAATTTGTTTTTGTAAAGTACCTACTCCCAAATGGGCCTATTACAGTGTAGGGCCATGTAATTTAATGTAAAACCGATTGCTTGTTTGTTACTATACGAAATGCGCACAATTTTGGATTTTATAAAATGCAAAGTATTGTAACATCAATTCGAACGTCATCATTTTTTTTATTTGTAGTGGAAACACGCACGAATGTTTTACTATGTATCACAATGTAACGTGATAATAGAAAATTAATTGATTCGACCTTCGCGTAGGCCAGGAAAAAATAAATCTATAAGTAAATAAACCAGAGACGTGTGAAATTCCAAGTAATACCTAATTGTAAAAATTGACGGCCACATGTAGACGGCAGTGAATGACGAAACGTCGGATCCAACAAGTGGTTCCCTGAACTCAAAAGACACGGACGCAAATTTAATTTTCACTGATTATTAATTACAATAAGCGGACGATACGGCATGATATTCCACCCCCTAAGACGACCCGTAATTTCACAACTCGGAACAAATATTTACAACGGGGTGACTTTCTTGAGCACGATAGTAAAGGTAAAAGTGTGAGCTGGAGTGGAGGTGCTGGTGGTGGTGGTGGTGGTCGTGGTGGTGATGGTGGTGGTGGTGGATGTGGTAACGGTGGTGGAGGAGATGGGGGTGGTGGTGATGAGGGGCGGCGCGACAGTGGCCATTTGTTAGTTGGAGGAATGCTTCCCGTCGGAGGAGACGAGCTCGCTGGAACCGCTGCTGCTCAGAGTCGTGTTCGAACCGTAGGGATCAAGGGAGCTCTGAACGGACATGGAGCGGCCCTGCGCGTGTCTCCTCACTCTGTTCGGTGACAGTTTTCCGGGATCGACGCTTGCCGGGTCTGCCTACAACACTCGTTGCTTGATCATTCCGTATTTATAGTCATTGTGAGTCAGTACTCTAATGTACCTGCGTGTACACATGTGCGTATGTTTACTCGTTTTCATATGCTCAACTATATGTACATTCCAATTAAGACTATTTACAATCTCAAAATCATCCAAAAATTACACAGAAAATTTTCTTAAAACGCCTGGAAACTTTGAAGCTAGGCAACCATACATACAAGTCTGAATTCGGGATGCTTACTCTCTACTGTTAATCACGCTTAGGCTGCTTGGGCCCCGATCATCCGACCTTCGGATAAATTTATCCTTGAAAACTATTGTGCCGATAATGGTTTCCCAGAATATTATCTGGCAGGTAATCTATCAAGAGATGGAAAGATCGGAACTTAATTGTTTAAATAAATACGTACACCAGGCGATTAAGGAATTCTATTTTGAAAGGTGGACAAGCCTACTTACAGTTGTGTCACAGGCTAGCCTAACCTCTGTATTATAAGGCTCTTTATCTAGTGACTAGGGCGGTAATTGAAAGGTAAAAATTTAAAAAAATAAATAAAAAAATTAAAAATAAACATAAAATTCAATATCCTACTGATATGGATTTTGTGCGGTATTATTAATATCATCCTTTGGGATTTCTCTTGTAACTTCCTTATTTGTGTTTACGGAGATATATATAAGACCAGGTTTTAATATAATAAACAAATATATTTAACACTAAACAACGTTGGACACCTTAATCGAGAAATGGGGTTGGCGAGATGCCCACATCAAAGGGAAGCGGTTAATACTCCGCGGATGACCAGGAGAATACTGGTTAAAGGGGACTGGTTAATACTCCGCGGTTGACCAGCAGAGTATACGAGTAGGGCTTCTCAAACTTTTCTGCTTGGCGGCTCCTTTTACACGAACAAATATTTTTTCGACTCCGACTACAGAGGTTAATAAAGTAGCAGTACGAATTAAAACATCTACTGATAATAAATCATAAAGAAAATTTATTCGAAAACAATTTTTTATGGACAGTTGTGGCACTGAGGTTGCTTAACCTCTGTATTATAAGGCTCTTCATCTATAGTGATTAGGGTGGTAAGTGAGAGGTAAAATTTTTTGTGTTACGGAGTTTCACCTAACGAACAAGTTTTTTCTTAAAAAATAATATGTTATAACACTAAATTATGTGCTTTCTTTTGGTCCAAGGTCTGCGACTATCTTTTCTTTTTTTTTAAGTGGACATTCTTGAACTGTGTTCAATAATTGAGTTGGCATTTAGTCTTCGATATTCCCTGCTATTCCGTTTATTTGTTTTTTTTTCTGGAATTTTATTTTGCTGCTTTGTCTTTCGAAATCATTCACTTCATTATAAACAGTTTTTTTCTCGATGTTTCATTGTTTACAGGAGTCAAAAATGTCGATGATCTGAATTCGTCTTTATTCTTCAGTGAGAGATGTTCAACCTTTTGTTTTTCTTTGCTTTGTATTACGCTTTCCAAGCGGACGTCTTTGTTTGATATTCCTTTTTTGAATGTGATTTGTTGCATATTTGTAATTTGTTTTGTTTTTCTTAATATTTTCATTTGCTTTTTGCAAATATTTTATATAACAGATTTAGTTTATCACTGAGACAATTCTCTTGTTTTATTTTGCGCTAGTCATTTATTTTTGCCAGATTTTCTGCCGTCTTCATTCAACTATTAACTTTTCGTGTTCGCTTCGTTTTTGGTTAAAAACTGCAACGCACTCTTTTAGTGTTTTGTTTTCTTCTCGTTGTTGTTATCATTTGATTGAAATTATTATTATTTTTATTTTTCCTTGTGTTTTTTTTTTCTGAACTGTCGGATTTTCTATTTTCCTTTATTCAAAAGTTTACATTTGGAATTGCATTTTGTTTTATTATTGAGACGATCTTCTTGTTTTCTTTTGCGCTAGTCATTTTCTTCACCGTTTTTCTATTCTCTTCAGTTGTTGCATCATGCATTCTGTTAACACGATTTTTACGTTCATTTTAATGAATCACATACACTTGTAAAAAAAAAAAAACAATTGCAATATAAATAAAAAACTTTCATATAAAAAAAAGGTAATTGTACCAGCGAAATTTTTCTGCAAACAAACACAAAGAAATACAGTCCACTATATCGAATCAACATATTATTTTTGGTCCGATCGAGCCGGATTCAAGATTTACAAGAACTAAGCGCATCAGCGAAGAAGAGAAACACCGCATAGAAAACTATCGTTCAGGACTACAGATAAGGCTCTAGAACAGTTCTAGAATTTGTAGGCTGCTATCTGTGTTAAGGTAGTACACATTTATAAAACACATTCATACTTTTATACATTTATTTGCAAAAGAAAATATTTTGACAAATATTTTTACACATTAACACAATTTCTTTGTAACTAGGTTACAATAATTCAATTCATAGTTTTCTGAATTTGAAAAGTCATGCAAGACGTCACATCTACTGAAAAACTTGTGCGTAAACGAGGTACTATTAAATACAAACTAACAAATTTTATAAAATATTTACGCACAGTTCAAGATGCATATGCAAGTGATCAAGTTTTAGCAGAAAAAACAATCATTGAATTGCAAGATCGTAGTAGCAAGTTTGCATCGTTGTTTGAGGAATTTGATGAAACTCAGAGTAAAATAGAATATATTTGCGATGAAGATGACTTAGAAAGGCAATATTTAGAGAGAGAAGATTTCACTGAAAAGCATTCATCCGCAATCACAGACGCAAAATTTATTTTAAAGCAAGTCTGCACACCTGTCATCCAAATTCAAAGCGACAGTATCACTGGCATATCAGATTCCTCAAAACAAAACGGTATTTCTCACAACATTAAACTTCCAACAATTAAACTTGCAAAATTTAACGGTGCATATGATAATTGGTTGGAATTCAAAGATACTTTTGAGTCACTAATTAATTCAAACAAATCAATTGACAATGTTCAGAAGTATCATTATTTACGTGCTTCACTAGAAGGTGACGCACTAAAGGTTATACAGTCTCTAGAATTCTCATCCGAAAATTACATAATCGCATGGGAACTACTTTGCAATAGGTATAATAACATCAGATTGTTAATTAATAATCACATCAAATCTCTGTTTGAATTAAATTCACTTACAAAGGAGTCCTCAAGAGGAATAAGAGACTTGATAGATACCATTTTTAAACATTTAAGAGCTCTTCAAACACTAGAACAACCAACAGAACATTGGGACACTTTGTTGATATTTTTAATTACGTCAAAATTAGACAAATTTACTGTTCGGGAATGGGAAAAAGTTAAAACAGGCAATAATTTCCCAACACTTTCTGAATTCAAGAGTTTTTTGAATTCAAGAGCAGATTTTCTAGAAACACTTGAAATCAATCATAATAAAATTGCCAAAGAACATAAACAGTTACATAATAATATCAAACAAGTTTCGTTAATATCCTCAAATGTGAAATGTCCTGTATGTAATGGGGCACATTTAATTTATTATTGTGAAAAATTCTTAAAATTAAATTTGTCAGATAAATTAAAAACAGTAAAGCAGCTGAATCTTTGTAATAACTGTTTACGTTCAGGCCACACAACTAAAAACTGCAGATCTGGATTTTGTAAAAAGTGCAAAGCTAAACATAACACTTTACTTCATCCAGAATTATTATATACACGTGAACCAATTACATCAAAAACAATTCATCCAAATGCATCAACAACAATTTCGCCACAAGTTAGTTTCACAAGTCATTATCCTAATCAACATGTTCTGCTTTCCACTGTATCAATTTTAGTTCCAGATGTTTTTGGCAACATTCATACTGCAAAAGCTTTACTTGACTGTGGTTCTCAGTCAAATTTTCTTACTTCAAAATTTTGCAAAAAGTTAGGATTAGAAGAACATTCAACAAACATGACCATTGGAGGAATCAATGGCGTTTCATCAGTCATTAAAAAAAAATGCAACATTGTGATATATTCACTCAATTATGAATTTTCTACTAATCTTTGTTGTTTTATTTTGCCCACAATTACAGGTAATTTGCCTTCATTCACTATCAACACCAGCTCATGGAATATTCCAGCCAACATTCAATTGGCAGATCCTCAATTCACCGAGCCTAGTGAAATAGATGTACTTATTGGTGCAGGTATTTTTTGGAATATTCTTCATCATCAAAGAATTCAGTTGGGTAAGAATATGCCAGTTCTTCAAAACACAGAATTCGGTTGGATTATATCAGGTACCATCTCAGAATCCATTTCAAAAATTCATTGCAATTTTTCTAAAACTCACAGCAATCTTGATTCTGAATTGCAGAAATTTTGGGAGATAGAGGAAATTAATAACGAGCATTCTATGTCTTCCGATGATGTTTATTGCGAAAAACATTTCCTAGAAACGTTTTCTAGAAATGAAGAAGGACGGTTCATTGTTCGAATACCACTAAAACATTCTGCTTCTAATTTAGGTAACTCAAAACCATTATCAATTAAACGTCAACAACAATTAGAACGTAAATTTTCATACGATTCTAATCTAAAATTTCAATATTCTCAATTCATAAAAGAATACATAGATTTAAACCACATGTCTCAAGTAAATTTAATTCCTTCCAATACAGCATATTTTTTGCCACATCATGGTGTTTTTAGACAAGAAAGTTTGACTACTAAACTAAGAGTAGTCTTTGATGGATCAGCGAATTCTGATTCAGGTTGGTCAGTTAATGATTTACAATTTACAGGGCCACCCATTCAGAATGAAATATTTTCTATACTCATAAAATTCAGACAACATCCTTTTGCAGTTTCGGCAGATATAGAAAAAATGTATAGGCAGGTCGTCATTCATCCTGATGACAGACATCTTCAAAATATTGTTTGGAGATTTAGTTCAGACGATCCAATTTCCATTTACACTTTAAATACAGTTACCTACGGCACTAGATCTGCTCCGTATTTAGCCATAAGATGCTTAAAGCAGTTGGCTCATGAATATCAAACAAAATCTTCTTTCGCATCTTCAATAATAAAAAATGATTTTTATGTTGATGATCTCATAACAGGTTTTGATTCTGAAACAGTTGCAATCAATGTATGTAAAGAAATTGCATCAATTCTAAATTCAGCATGTTTCCCATTAAGAAAATGGAATTCTAATAGTCAGCTTTTCTTGCAAGAGTTTCAAAATGAAAATGAACCTGTGAGTGTTTTAAATTTAGGAGATAATGAGTTTTCAAAAACTTTAGGAATAAAATGGTACAGTAAATCTGATACATTAGGTTTTCAAATCAAAAATTTTGAAAATTCTTTATCAATTAATAAACGATCAATCTTATCTGACGTAGCAAGGATTTTTGATCCATTAGGTTTGTTAAGCCCATGCACTATTTTCTCAAAAATAATTATTCAAAAACTATGGTCTCTTAAATTAGATTGGAATGATCCTATTCCAGACGATTTGAAAGCTACGTGGATACGATTCAGAAATAATTTAACAAAATTAAATCAACTCAAATTAGATAGGCACGTCATTTGTAAAAATTCTACAGAAATCGAATTACATGGTTTCTGTGACGCGTCACAAAACGCATACGGTGCGTGTGTATACGTTCGCAGCATCGATCAAAAAGAAAAGATTTTAATTAATCTCTTATGCGGAAAGACAAAGGTTGCTCCACTGAAATGTTTAACTATGCCAAGATTAGAATTGTGCAGTGCTTTGTTGTTAAGTCAATTAATTAACAAAGTACAAAAATCATTCACTATCGAATGCTCATATCATCTATGGTCAGATTCTCAAATAATATTACACTGGATTAACTCTCCATCTCATTCATTACCAATTTTTGTAAGAAATCGCATTTCTAAAATTCAAGAATTAACACAGATTAGTAATTGGAAGTACATAAACACAAAAGATAATCCTGCCGATCTTACATCACGAGGAATTTCTCCTGAAAATTTACTCAAGTCTCAATTGTGGTGGAACGGCCCTTCATGGTTGTCTCTTCCAACTAATCATTGGCCATCATCCGCATTCTCAATTTCAATTAAATATTCTAAAAATAATGTTTGCTCAGCTACTGTTGAAAATAATTTTCAGATATTCGAAAGGTTTTCTAGTTTGAATAGGTTGAAAAGAACAATGGCATACATTTTACGATTCATCTTAAACATTAAGAAACAAAAATCTGAACGGCCGTACGGATATTTGACTATTGCAGAATTAGATCTCAGTATGAAACAATTAATAAAATTGTCACAACAAGACAGTTTTCCTCAAGAAATTAATTTATTACTAAATAATAAAAATTTAAAGCCAAAACACAATTTATTATCCCTTGCTCCGTTCATTGATACTGAAGGTTTATTAAGAGTCGGTGGTCGATTAAAAAACTCTTATTTAGATTTTGCTCAGAAACATCCTTTGATTTTATCGGGAAAACATCGTTTAGCAAAACTAATTTTTGAAAATACGCATATAACATTACTTCATGCAGGTCCACAATTGTTATTATTTACAGTAAGACAGCATTTTTGGGTTACATCTGGAATGAGTGTGGCTAAGTCAGTAGTGCGAGGTTGCATCAGATGTTTTAAATCTAAACCAAAATCTTTTGATCAAATAATGGCAAATTTGCCAAAAGAAAGAGTTACAGTTAATAATCCATTTTATATCACGGGAATAGATTATGCAGGGCCTTTTAATATAAAAGATCGCAAAGGTCGAGGTTCAAAGACTATAAAGGGCTACATTTGTCTTTTCATCTGCTTTTCTACTAAAGCTATGCATCTTGAACTTGTGACAGATTTATCAAGCGAAACATTCCTTGCTGCTTTGAGAAGATTTGCATCACGAAGAGGCAAACCAGCTCATTTATATTCAGATAATGCAACAAATTTTATCGGAGCAGCTAAGAAACTATCTGCCTTGCATGAATTTTTCTCAAACTCTAAAACAGAAATAACAAATTATTGTACAAATGAAAATATAACCTGGCATTTTATTCCCCCAAACTCGCCTCATTTCGGAGGGCTTTGGGAATCAAACATAAAAAACATAAAACATCATTTATCAAGAGTAATTAATGACACAAAATTAACATATGAAGAATTTTACACAATCTTAACACAGATAGAAGCAACTTTAAATTCTAGACCTTTATACCCTCTGTCATCGGATGTTGATGATCTGCAGCCACTAACTCCAGCTCATTTCTTGATTGGCAAACCATTGACTGCTATTCCGGAACCGCAATTGCTGGACACACCAACAAACAGGCTGTCGCGTTTCCAGTTACAGCAACAGTTGGTACAAAGTTTTTGGAAGCGGTGGTCACAAGAATATTTGTATCATCTGCAAGAAAGAAAGAAATGGAAGAGCAAAAATCCAGGGCTAAAGATTGGAAGTTTGGTAATAATCAAACAGGATAACTTACCTCCTTCCCAGTGGCTCCTTGGAAGAATAGTAGAGCTTCATCCCGGTGACGACAACGTAGTTCGAGTTGCTACAGTCAAGACTCATAAAGGCAATTTCAAGCGAGCAGTAGCGAAGTTGTGTCCCCTTCCAGTACCTGAAAATGGCAGTAGTGACAGTGAAATTGTGCATGTTAAAAACAGTTAAAATAATTCATTTTCATTATTACAATCAGTTCATACTTACCTGCAATTTATGAATATTTGAACACTTTCTTAAAAAAAAAAAAAATGTTCAAGGCGGGGAGCTATGTTAACACGATTTTTACGTTCATTTTAATGAATCACATACACTTGTAAAAAAAAAAAAACAATTGCAATATAAATAAAAAACTTTCATATAAAAAAAAGGTAATTGTACCAGCGAAATTTTTCTGCAAACAAACACAAAGAAATACAGTCCACTATATCGAATCAACATATTAGATTATTGATTTTTCGAGTTCGCTTCGTTTTGTTCAAAGCTATAGCGCACTTGTGATTCAGTTTTATTCTATTAGTGTTTTGTTTCGTTCTCCTTTTTATTGTCTATCGAAAATTATCAATTTATTTTTCCTATTCTTTTAAACTGTCTGATTTTCAATTTTTTTATTCAAAGGCTGACGTTTGGAAACGCATTCTTTTCTGCTCTCTTCTCAGCTTCGTTCGTTTGGTGTTCCATTTTTAATTTTTTTTTGTTTCAGCCATATCTTGTTTCTATTGTTTTATATCATATCTTGTTTTTATTGTTTTATAAGTTCTGTCTTCTGTTGTTCTCATCGATTCGAATTACTTTTTATTATCCTATAAAAATCGATCTCCTGCTTCAATTCTTTGCATTTTATTGCAATGCAACAGAACGATTGTGATGCGTTTTCGTTTTATCATTTTGTCTTGTCTTTATGTTTTCAAGCACACTGTACCTATTTTTTTTACTTTTCCAATAACTTTTTGGTTTCTCATTCAGCTTAAGGTTGAAAGTTGACCTTCAACTGTGCGTTTCGGCCAAATTGCAGAGGAGTTTATGGAGCTACTATTCTGTTGTTGAGGCCCCAATTAGGGCCGAAATAGCTACCCAGAGAATGCTTGAGAATCCCATTGAAATGAATCAATCGATTCTGTTTTATTTTCATTGTTGTTTTTATTAAGTTTCGAAGAGCTTCCTGCTTCGTCTTTGAAACTATCGCTTTTCGTTTTCGTTCCTTTTTATAGTCGCTTTGAGTTTTTTTTTTAATTTAATACAGAGATTAATTATTGACTTCATTTGAAGGTTACATTTTATAATATTTAATTTTATTAAAACGAAAATTCAAAGGAAAGCAAACTGACTTACAGAAATTCTATCGAATTGCCTACTCTTAAGGCACCTGACAATTCAGGTTTTTTCATTTTAATCTGATTTTTTTTCGAAACAAACGTTTTGCGTTTTATTCTTTTTTAATTTATTGTTTTTCAACGACAAATTTTCTTTATTTTCAGTCGGAAAAGTATCGATAATTAATTTCTTAATCAATTAATTAATTTAAAAAAGTCCGTGTCGTTCTTTTTGACTTCATTTTCAAGAAATGCCTTACGTAAATATCGTATTTTTTTATAAACTTCAAATAATTTTAATTATAAAGAAAACACGGTAAGGTAGGCAAACGCATTTACAGCAGCGCTATTAAATTGCCTACCTCTTATTATTTTATAATGCTTTACAGTTAATTAATTTATTTTTAATAAATTTAATAGCATCCAGCAATCTGATTGCTTCAATAAATACAACAAACGTAATAATTTACTTAAACAAAGAAAATAAGAATCATAATAACTTCTCTTCTGAGTTTTAATTAATTTATAAAGAGAGAGACACAGAGTAACAACGATGTTGATCGAAATTGTTGCTACATCTGTACTTTTTCTAAAAATGCAATGTGAGATTGTAATTAATCTTAATTAGACAGCACGCCACACAAAAGCGAGAAAGAGTCAATAGCATGCAATCTTCGCCAAGCAAGTTACTTGATCTTCTTTTTTATATACATGCAGACGAATATTATTTACAACCGAGAAGAATAGATTTTTTTGCTGGAAAGTATTCAGAGAGGAAGTTTTAGTAGACAGGAGAAAAGAAAGCCCTGCTTTAAATGGCGACGCCTTGAAAGCAGGCAGCCCGTATCACAAGCTTAGCAATTGCCTGACTTTAAGGCGCCGCCGTTTAAAATCGGGGCACTGTAAGATTACTGCACCTGATATGCCAACGCGTTCATGATGATGCTGTACGGTACGAGGCCTAAAGGGTGAACTTCCCTCATGAGCACGTTGGCCGGAATTTTGTGGAACTGAATGTACTCCAGAAAGTTGCCTATCACTTCTTTCAGCGTCGTGTTGGGGTTGTTATCGCAGAACTTCTTTCCTGCACGTCATCACAAACACACGTTCAGCAAAAAGAAAATAATTGACTTTTCTTTTTCATTCGATTACTGATTACCTACCCCACATCAAAGCGGCTTGAAATTTGGTAAATTCATCCGCTTGCAGTTCATCCCTCGCCAGTATTAATCTCACGACGTGCTGGGGTAAGAGGGTGAAGGAGCCTAAGTTGAGGACCTCGTTGCCGTGCTCGTCCACAAACTCCAAAACCTAAAGAAAGAAGTAAGTAATTTGTACGCAGCAGTGTCGTCAACTATCAGAAAAATTAATCCACCAATATGTTCCATTATGTTGCAGAGTACTCTAGTTTTTGATATTCTATGCTTTTAATTTTCTAGGATAGTCTGTAACGTTCTAGGATAGTTTCCAAATTTCTAGGATATTATTCGTTACTATAATTTGATTTTTTTACAAAATTTATAAGCCATATTTTCGCTAAACAAAACGCGTGTAAATAGACTAGAAAATCCACCAGCAGCTAGATGGGAAATTGTGACTGCAGATATGATTTGGCAACGCTGGTTTGTAACAACAGGAAAATCATAATTACCTTCTGAACGAGAGACTTGGTGCATTTGTACTGGATGTAGCGTTCTGCAGAGGCCAAGAGGGCGCACACGGTGTCCACGTTGATGCAACACTGGACGAAACCAGCGCAGGCTCTGCGCAGTTCATCCAGGCCGTAATAATCGGCGGCGTTCATAACACCTACAATTCAAAAATTTTATTGCATTCACATCAGTTCTTAATGGATGAAGATGGCGTCTCGCGCCGTCAGTTAAGAGAAATATGTAAGAACGTCATCAACAAGAACCAGAAGCAACTGCTTATATACAAGCCCTAAAATTACAGATGACAGAAGGCACAGTAGCTCGGTAGTGAGGAACCATGTCTACAAGACTGAAGGTCGGGGGTTCGATCCTTACCTAAGCAACAAAAAAAATTCTACTTTCCTTTAGGGTACCCCCTCTAAAAGATTAATTATAATGACCAAATAAAATAGTGAAGTCCAAAAGAACTGGCATAAGTGAACTGTCGCTCATAAATAACCAGAAAAGGTAATAGTACTTATTAGAAAAAAATCCTTACTAATGACGTCACTTCCGCTTAACTGATTCAGTCAGATTGGTTTCAGGCTAACCTACCTAACAGTGTTCTAGGCTGCAACGTGACGCATCCCGTGTGTATGTACTCGATCAGCTGTCTGAAAACGTCCGGTTCGAATTCCTCAATTATCAAGGTCTGATGCTGCTGGGAAGGTGGCTGTGCACGTCGTGTAATAAATAAATTATTAAGGACGATTAGTTGGCTTAATTATTTTTAAGTCGAAGAAGAAAGACCGACGCAAAAATTTCACTAAAAGCAAGCCTCTTGCCTCATCTACTTACACTGATTGTGAGTGTTTCCTTGTCCTGAAACTTTTGCGCCGTGCATTTATTTAATGCATGCACTGACGTACCAAATATTTCACTCCGACAGCGATATTATTATTATTGGTCCTTCGAACCATTCCGGTTCGAAGGACAAAAACGCAAAATATTTGGAACTGTGATTAAAAGTTTTGAATTATCGTCAGGGCCGGCTCTAGCATCTTTCGAGAAAATAAATTGAAACAATGAAGATCTGTTCGATGGATAGAAAATGCACGAGCTAAATCACAAGCTACTGCTGAATAAAACTTTTGAAGTCACGGTCACATTAAAAAAAAGGCTCCTGAACACGGAAAAACAAAACTAAAAGTAGTTCTCGTTCTCGTTCATAGATGGCGCTGCTAACACGCCGTTGGTAGCTGTTGGAAAACAACGAATACTTAATGTTATTTATTATTTCTCGGCAATTAAATTCCAATTAAGGCCCGATCTTACCATCTCCTGATAAATTTATATGTCGGTTAATATCCTAGGAAACCATTATCGGGACAATGGTTTCCAAGGATATTAACTGACGGTTAAATTTATCAGGAGGTAGTACGATCGGGCCTTAATGTTGAAATTAGTGAGAAAAATTGGGTTGGTTAACATGCAGTTGGAAAATAGAATACTTATTGTTATTTATTATTATTACTTTTAAATAGAGGTATAAAGTTTGATGATTTTCGTTTCTTGCCCAATAGATGACGCTCCACCAGCTCAGTCAATTTATAATTTTATATTAACTCAGGCTTCAGGTGTAAAAATTTCAGAAAGCGACGAACTGTGAGAAAATCTGTTCGGAACTTTGATTTTCAAAGTTCGGGGAGAGATGGCGCTATTGAAAATGTTAATTCCACATCGATTTTCACGAATCGTCGATAGATAGGGAATAGTCATTGTTATTTAGTAGTACTCGGCAGTTCGTGAGAATTAGTGAGAAAAATTGGGGTTCACAATGGCATTTCGTTGCTTGTTCAATAGATGACGCCACCTTCTCATTGTCAGTCAATTTATAATTGTATGTCACTTCAGGTTGCTGATCTTGAATCGCTTCGTGAAGCAAATGTGAAATATTTTTAGAAAGCGACGAACTGCTAAAAAAACTTCGATTTTCATAGTTCGGCGAGAGATGGCGTTGTTGAACCTGTCAATACCGTAGCGATTTTCACAAGTCGTCAAGTGATGACGAAGTTGTCTCTCCAGGGCAATTTTTTTTAAGTGAAGGAAAGAAAAATGTTCAAAATTGTCACTCTTGTTCTTGTTACTCGCCAATAAATGTCGCTGCCGGTCGACTCTGTCAATTTATAATTTTCTTAATTGATTGTATTAGCGCGGCAAGAGATGGCGCTGCTGTAAATTTGAATACTTGAATGTCACATTAAATTTCACAGCTCGCTGAGAGATGGCGAGCCTGTTGTGCATAATCGACTATATCAATAAGCTACGCTTAGAAAACAAAGAACACGTACCTACCGTTATTTATTATTTCACGGCGATTAAATTAGATTATTACGTTGAAATTAGTCAGAAAAATAGAAGTGAACAATTTGACTTTCGTTACTTGACCAACAGATGACGCCACCTGACCATTTAGTCAGTCAATTAGTAACTTTTTGTTACTTCAGGCTCGTTCAGGCAGGTCTTGGTTTAGTTCGTGTAATAATTTTAAAATGCGACGAACTGAGAGAAAATTTATGAGGACTTTCGCAATTCGTCGAGAGATGGCGCTATTGAAAATGTCAGTATCACACCGGTTTTCATAAGTAGTCGAGAGATGGCGAATTCTCATTGTTATTCAATAGTTCTCGGCAGTTAAACTGGAATTTAACGTTGAAAATAATAAGAAAAATGTAGGTGCACAATTGACTTTCATTACTTGGCCAATAGATGACGCTAGCAGCTCGGTTAGAGACGCTGTTGTGCTGTTGATAATGTCATTGTCACATCGATTTTCATAAGTCACCGGGAAATGGCGAAGCTGTCTCTACACAGGAATTCAAAAAAATTTAAAAAAATGATATGCAAACTCTTGTGACTCGCCAATAGATGTCGCTGCCGGTTGGCTCAGTCAATTTCCTACTTTTATAATTAATTAATTAGGACCGCTGATTAATTCAATTCTTGCAAAACGAGTTAAGTTATTAAAGGTAGGGGCAAAAAAAAATCTGCTAATAGATGGCGCTGTTAACGCGTCAAGTTCGTTTTATCACATTATGTTTACTACGAATTTTATATGTTTCCGTCTAATGTTTATAAAATCCAAGAGAATGTGCAACCTATGAGAAAAGGTAGAATCGGTCCGGCAAGAGATGGCACTGCTGAAAATTCGAATACCGCATTGAATTTCATAACTCGGCGAGAGATGGCGGCGATGCTGTCGCGCAGCAGCAGTTCTTTAATTTTGGTACCCCACGCCTTTTATGATTATTATTAATTACTCCTATTTTTCTGCACCGTTTTCCTGTAGGAAAATTTCCGAGAGATGGCGCAAGCATCCGGTTAAATATTAGTTAAGTCTGTGAGTTTATTATTTGTAATTTTGGCAGCCACAACCAAGTATTCAGAGGAATATTTTTGTAAGAAAAAATACGTTATTTCTACTACCTCACAGATGACGCGGCTGTCTTTATTAATCTACCCAAATTATTTTTTCATTGGTCCATAACTTCGTGGTGGTTAATGATGACATAAAAAATACTGCAAAAATGTAACTACTATTAATTGAAGACAGTGCATTCACAACAAGGCAGAACGTGAAAGCGCGTGATCGCCAACTCCTACGGCTCCTTTTCACCTCTCTCATGTACGAGATTTCGTTCTCTAGTACTAATGAATAAGAAAACATAAAGCGCTTCCTTTGTTTTATTCAACTGGCTTAGAGCCGGCCCTGATTTTTCTTAATTATTTTTTTTTTGTAATAATTAAATTGGTGATTACTGATTATTCAATTCGTCTCAAAAACTACAGTGACGTATACTAAAAAAAAGTTTAAGGTATTTTGATGTTTTTTTTTATTGGGGCTTGATTTCTTTTAAAGCCGAAAGAAAGAGCGAGTAAGCTACGCTAATCTGCAGTCAAGCGAACACGTGACGATAACAACATGATTAAATACAAGATACCTTAAACCTGGTTGTATCTAGCAGTGCTGCGAATTGCTATGGTCTTTAAAAAATCTACCTAAAAAACGAGCAACAACCTCATTGAAGGTCACGTGGGCGAACGAAGCACTACGTCATCTTCAATATTTTTTGCTCGCTCTGTGTATCTACGCGTTTTTTTTGTTTGCCTCGACTAAAGCCTTGCAGGCAGAAAATGCTTAAAACTCGAGAAAAAAAGAAGAGCAGAAGCAAATTGTATATAAACTCTACTACGACAGGCAAATACTAGACGGAAGAGGAGAGCTGAGGACTCGGTTACCTCTTGGATGGGGGCCAACTGCTGGGTGAAGCCTCTCTGGGGTGTAACAGAGCACAATCAAAACGGGGTTCGTACGTATAATCGCAATGTTCGTCTGGCTTTCATGTGGCTCTAACTTTCAACCCTACAGAGCACACCTAAACTAAACGCCACACGAAAGGCAGACGCAATTTTGGGAAGGACCAGCCGAAAAGTACCTGTTGGGAGGCGTTCTGTAAGTTGAGGAGCGGTTCAGAAGATCTCTTGAGGAACAACCTGAGCTTGTTCTCTCTGGGGGCGGGTTCTTTCTTGCGTTGGGGGCTGGGGGCCTAAAAGCAAGCTCGTTTTATGGCGACGCGATGAAATTTCAGGTGGGGAGCGAAAAATTAGATACCTGGTATAACATCTTGTGGAAAACTCGGGATCGGGCGGCCAAGACGGCTTTAACCGCGCAGACGGGCTCCCTGGTGTCGCCGACGAGGAACGTGACGTCGCAGAGCTCCGGCATGGACGCCAAGAACTTCATGTCTTCGGCCAAGCCCGTCTTGTTTTCGAAGGTGCTCAAGTCCGGCTCGGCCTCTGCCATGGCGTTGTAGATGTTCAAAATCAAGCTTTCCGGCATCTAATAACAACAATGCACAACAATATCTAAATCGCAGTTTCGATTCCCGCCGTCATCACAAATATTAAATTACAATTTAACAAAAAAATAATAATAATAGGAGTAATACGTTTTGCCAACACTCAGCGCGTGATTAAGACAAAAAAAAAATACGCGACATTCGTGACCGATAACCGGTGACAACACAGGAAGTGTAGAAATATATATATCCGGTAAATTGTGATAATGTTTCATCGAATTTATTACTTACATATATAAAATCCCAATCAATTAAAAAAAACGCGTGCGTTTCAAAGGATTTAAAAAATGTCTTCGCCTTCGAGAGAAAAACTGATTGGATATCGGGCAGATCTGTTTTCTTTAAATGAAAAATAAATATTCTAATAATAATCATGCAGAGCAGTGACGCACGTTCGTACATGTGTGTTTTAACTTAAGGAGTAAATATTTTCTTGTAATTTTCAACTAACAGTTTATCATTTACGTTTGCATAAATTAAACTTAAAATAAATTAGCAAGTCAAGCTTAAAGTCTGGTTCAGATGCATTCTGGATACGCAAAATGTTTATTGCGATTGGCTTTTTCGTCAAGTAATAAATAAGCGGAACAGATATGGCTACGACGTCTAGCGGAGAATAGATCTGAATTAAATAGCATCGCGCGGACACCAATGTCTCAACATATAGACCAAGGTTTCCCAACGGGATCGATATTAACCCCCAAGGGGTTAGTGAAGACTTAAAAAAGAATCGGTAGGGGTCCTTCGGGGGTCGTCGACC
This sequence comes from Prosopocoilus inquinatus, assembly GCA_036172665.1. Taxonomy (NCBI): domain Eukaryota; kingdom Metazoa; phylum Arthropoda; class Insecta; order Coleoptera; family Lucanidae; genus Prosopocoilus; species Prosopocoilus inquinatus. The sequence goes on from CM069875.1 coordinate 37,176,686, forward strand.
ATAAGTCTATTAAATATTTGTATGTATATTCCGTTGTCGTATTTAATTTGTTGTATGTACATCACAGAGGAATAGCGTCTGTTCTAAAAATCTGTTCATTTCAGCTGGTAAAAATACGTTTCTTAAGACTTTAGTTGGAAGACCTTTCAACGAGACAGTCCGCCAAGAGACGGCCGCGTATTAAAAGCGCCATCTCTTGACCAAACTGGAAAACAGTGCTAATCGAACATCCTCATAACAGCATTTTATCTTCCTCAAAAATGATGCTATTATTTATAAAAAATAAATACGTTATTTTAAATTCTAAATTAAATAGCCTTCATATTTGGTCAAGAGATGAGGCTTTTAATATAATAATTAATCACATTTTGATTTTAGATTTTCAAATTAATTTTTAAATGAAAATCATTGCGAAGATAGAATGTGAGAACGTCAACAGGAAGATGAAATGCAGTTACGAGGAAATTTGATTAAAACTGTTTTCCTTTTCAATCAAGAGATGGCACTCTATATGATTGCTGTCAAGCCTTAATTTTTTCTAATTTAATTTTGCTAAAAAGTAAAACACATGGTATAAAAAAAAATACGGCATTTGAAATTATAATTAAATAGCTTTCATTCTTGGTCAAGAGGCGACTCTCTAAACAATGTTAAATATAAAATTAAAATAAAAATAAACATTTTTAATTTTCGATTTAATCTTGAAATTATAATCAAAGATTTTGCTCGTGAAGACGAAATGCAGTATCATAGAAAGTTCGATTAAAAGAGTTTTAAATTTTGGGCAACAGATGGCGCCCTGAATGACTTACGCGCGTTTTATGTTTTCGATAAAAAAAATGATTTTCTTAAGAATATGAAGACGAAACCGTATTGTTGATTTCCGATTCAAACAGTTTCCACTTGAGGTTAATAGATGGCGCTCAGACATACATTTACAAAGAGTAAGAAATACTCAAGATTAGAAAAAAAACACAAGTTCAATTAATTCATTATTAAAAAAAAATTGCAATAGATGGCGCTGTGCAATATTCCACACAAATACATAATTTCTTTCTTATTTTAATTTTTTATTTACTAATACGTATATATATTTTTAATTTACAGTAGAAAGGAGAACGTAGTGGAAAATTACAGTTTCCTGTAATTTCTTTTACTCCTCCAAAATGGTACTTTTTAAATACGATTCCACAGTGTCACTTCAAAAATCTTGAATGTTCCTGATTAGACAAGCTCTAAACATTTGTAAAGTCTGTGAAGTTGTTTTTGAGTACCATTTTAAAGAAAGAAAAATGTAACCGTCAGCTATTTTTGGCTTTTGACCGTAATTTATATTAAGTTTCCATTTTAAATTTAACCCATTTAAAATGTTCCCTTTCTTTCCCCGAAGGGCCGATTTCATAACAGGATTCAACAGGAATTAAAAGTTACTTTAACTTAAAAAAATGCATTTGTTTCCCTATTCTTAAAGTGACTTTAAATTAAAGCTTCCCTAAAGTCTGATTATGAAAATGGCCAAAAGTGCCCAAAGATTTGAAGGTAAAAGGAATTTCTGTCTTATGTTGGCAACACTGAGGGGGCGTTGGCTACAACTAGCCCCGACACTTGTCGCGATTTATAAAGTCGAGCCTCTTGTCGGCGTGGGTTCGAATACCTCCAGGGCCATGGATGTTTATGTTGTCCCGATTATGACCCAGCTTATTAAGCAAAGTAAATTGTCTGGAATGGTGAGGCCATAAGACAATTAATGTACATATTGCAGTGCAAAGCAAAGAAAGAAAAAAGAAGACACTCGTTGAAATGGGGTTGAAAAACAAGGAGTCTATGTTTAGCTCACTTCGAGTCGAAGTTTTCTGCTCCAATCTCTCCAAGCTTACGCTGAAAGTGAGCTGAACCTAGACTCCTTGTCGTTTCTGTTGTAATAAATTGATATTAGAGATGAAAGAAAGAAGATAATAAAGCGAAGAGAAACTCAATCAGGTGCGAAACAATTTTAATTTATAAAGCGATCGTTTTGTAGCTTTTGCCAAATCAGATGACGGTCTAGGTCTAGGTAGTTTATCAAATTTCGAAGAATCGCCTCCAACAAAATTTCCGTCCACATACACCTTTGACTGAGTTTACAAACGAACTCAGCTGGGGCGGAATTTAAAAAAAAAAAAAAAACAAAAGCGAATCAATACGTACCTGTTGAATTATCTTTTTACGAGCACTAGAAAAAACGAAAAGAACAAGGAGGATCGAAGAGCGCGTTTGCCGCGAGCACGCACACGCACGCACGAAGGGCCGTTTCCGGTCGCCTAAAAGTCGCCCGGGTCTTTCGGTTTCGACGCCATCTTATTAGCAGCTCGCGTTTTCCAGTGGAAAGCCGGGTGAAGAAGGCATCTCACCATGAAAATGCCCGGGAAAACACGCAAGCGCGCAAGTAACGATCGCACGGCCGACCGACGGTGCTAAATTCAATCAAAATCAAATAAATGTTTATCATGTGCGCGCGGTTTCCGTTTGTTTTTCTTTCTGATTCACGCCGCCGCCGGCCGCTCGTTTCGCTTTCGAACGCTTCGAAAAGATCATTTTCAACGTGACGCTTTATTTAAGTCTAAATTAGGGCTCGTTCGTATTGAAAATTTTATAGATTTATGAAGAAGTAGCACTTCTTCCTCTGTAATTGAATTACCGTCGCGTTTATGACTTACTTATCGTTGTTCCAAATCCAAAACATGATTGGAAGGTTCTTTTTTTAGGTACATAAAGAAGCTTACAGTTAAACCTCGACTGAGAATACTGTGCATTAAGGCGCGTAAATTTCTATGCATATAGAAATTCCAGCGCCAAAATTTGATCTATTTTTCATCTATCAGTTGCAACTTGCAACCATTGCAGCTAAACTGAAAGCGACCAATTCGCGCTTTAACGTTCTTACAGATTTCTGTATTTTTTTTAAGTGGCAGATTGCGCAAACTATTAATGGCAGATCAAGATTCCTAGAATTGATAGCTCTACCAACCTTCCGATCGTCAGCTCTGCCAACTTTGCGACCATCGCATTCATATCACTGCATCGCATTTTATTGTCTCGTCAAGTTTGCCAAATTTTTCTTAAAAATTTAGCCGCACGTTTTACAAGTAGCCCAATTACGCCAAACTCCGAAGCATAGGCGCCGTTTCATCGGGTGCACGTGCCTTGTGCACCTGACAAATGATTTTGTTGGGTGCAAAAGTATTTAGAGAGCACCCGACAAAGTAGTGTTTTTTTGTTTACTAAATTCAAAGAAGCAGAAATTATTTGACGCAGAATTTATTTGATATTACACAGTTTTTTAAGGAAAATCCGCAATTGACAGGATTACCTACTTCAAAAATTGTTTAAAATATTGCTAGCTCGTCCCGATTCATCGTCCAAAGCAGGAATACAGCATACTTGAATGTAGCGTTTTCTACTGATGTGTACTAATTCACTGAGTGCACATTCAGTTTATATTAGTGCACATCAGTAGCAAACGTTATTAGTGTATTATTTGTTCACGAATCAAAAAAACTACCACCTGTTGCATAATGTTGTTATAAAATACAATTCCCCTGTAAAATATTATCAAAATACTAAGCAGCTGATACTAAGTTGGTAAGATATTTGAAGTTTCAGGTAATGCCATGTCAAGGTATTTGTATTTAAATACTTATCCTTGCCGTGCAAATGGAAAAAAATACCTTTTCACTAGGTGCTTTCTTTCGCTCACAAAAACTTGGTCCAAACGCGTTTAGTTTCAAAGACAGACGATCTTTTGCAAACGGATTAATCCCCACTTTCTTTGAAATTTCAGTCCGGATCGATAATCTCCTTTCCTCTTCGAATCAAACTATTTTTATGTTTTGTTTGGACTGGTTTGAACCGAATTGCTGTTATTTACAGACGAATTGTCAGTCAATAATTCAAATCTCAGGTGTTTTGTTGCAACAACTACGGAATCCAGTTTCAAAGTATTCGAAACCAGATTCAAACTTTTAAGCGAAAGAAAGCACTTACTGTTAAAATGAAAGAAACACTTATCAACCATTAATCTATCGTAATTTTTAAAAATTCAGAACTCATAACCTCGTCATTTATTTCATGTACTTGTCACTTTATTAGGTGCTTTCTTTTGCTCACAAAAACGTGGTCCAAACGGGTTTAGATTAAAAGACGGACGTTCTTTTGCAAACGGATTAATCCCCACTCTTCTTGAAATTTCATTTCAGATTTCCTTTTTCCTTCGAATTAAACTATTTTTATATTTCGTTTTGATTGAATTGCAGTTATTCGCAGGCAAACTATCATATCAACAATACAAAGCTGATGTGTTTGTTGCAACAACTGCAAAATCCAGATTCAAACTAGTCGAAAACAGATTCAAAGTTTTATGCGAAAGAAAGCACCTGTTATCGAGTTTCTAACTAGGACGCCGTTGCCAGCTGTATTTTTCATAAGGCAACACCGGCAGTGATCTTTTCATTTGTGATCAAATTATATGTATTATACATATTATAAACTGAACTATCGACAAAAAATTGCACTCGACAATATTAACAAAATCCGGCGCCTATGCTCCGAAGGGTAAGATAATAAAGTAGTTCTTCATGTTTTAGTTATTTTCAATTGTTTACCACCAAATTAAATAATTATAATTCCTATAGAAATTTTATTTTGTTTTGTTTTGATTGTGTTTCTCGGTTATCAAAAAGTTTTTCACTTTTCTCTTGTTTCTGATTGTGTACCTACTTTTTTTGTATCTTCTTTCTCGCATACTTTTCGATTGTCTCTTGTTTCCTATTTTCCTTTTCTTAATCCATCAATTTCATTTTGAACGTCTAGTATTAATTGTCATCTTGAGAATTTTTAACACTTTTGACACTTTTTCAGTTTTATCGCGCACGACTAAACGTAAAAGGAAGAGGAATTTCATCTTTGTTCTCAAAATCGAAAATCCACCTGAAGCATACACGATTCTGAAGATAAAATCGTACCTAGTACCAACTACTGAAATAATCATACGATTGGGAACAAGCGCCGCTCAATGATGACGTCGAAATATGTGATTCCGATCTCCAGTAATAACTGAGGTGTAATTCTAAAAGAAGAGGAATTTAGAAAATTAATCCCAACAATTTAGGAATTATTTTTAATAATGATGTTGAAATGTACATTTTTATCACTTTATTTTATACAGTAGGGATTGATAGTTCTGGTTTTCAATTACCTATGTTCATTACCTACCTCGCGACCTAAGTAACAGATTTCTGTTACCGAGTAACAGCAATGACGTATTTTATGACGTCAAGTAGCATTACTCTGACATGGCCAAAATGACAAAAGTAATCGGTTTCAATTACCGGTTATAACAAGTAGCTGGCGAAAATTCACCTAATATTGATACGACTTCGGGGTTCGCAAATAATAATCATAATTATAATTAAACTGTTAAGCCAAATTCTTTGCTACGCGATTTGCGTTAGCGTTAACATTCTACACGATTCTATTGGCCCAATTTAAAAGTGTATATTTTGTTTAATTAAACCAATCAATCAAGCATTTATCCCGTAACGCGGCGATAAAAAATCATCTAGCAATGAATCCAGCTTAAAACTGCGAAAATCAGGACCTAGCCAACAGGTGGCGCTTTTAATAAGGAAAACACGCGGCTCTCATTAATGTTATTCAGTATAACTTGTTGTATTGAAAACATGCTTTTTGTTAATTTTATTATAATATAATGCTAAGTACGAAAGTGTCACAAAACTCACCAACAAACAATGTAATTTAATGCTTTTTAGAGGTTAACCAGATGTCATTCCGATGTTTTCCTTATTTTAGGGACCTTCACAAAACTTTCGCTAGATGTCAGCCACTCCGTGATTTTCTCGAATAGCGCGCCCACCTCACATGGAAGCATCGAATTGCGCGTAGAAGCAATGAACGCGTTCTGCGGACGATGAGGGGCTGAGTTGTTTACTCAGCAGTCACTTAATGTGAGCCAATCACAAATGGTTGCTGAGTAAGCAACTCAGCCACTGTCTCTAAACGCGCCCATTGAGAAATCATCACGAACTTGCTAGAACATTCCATGACGTACAGATGGCATGCCTTCTCAAAAATACTGTAACATTGGGTGCGTTCAGAGACGCTCAGCGGCTGAGTTGCTTACTCAGCAATCGTTTGTGATTGGTTCACATTAAGGTAATAGCCAATCACAAACGATTGTAAGTAAGCAACTCAGCTGCTGAGCGTCCGATGAACGCGCCCATTTCCATGAACCCGTGAAGGAGTCGGTTCACCAATAGATCGCGCGACTCGTCCGAATACGAAATTATTTTTGCGCCCAACATACGATTATAACAATATCAATTAATTTTGTTACATTATTTGAAATAGTAGGTATAAACATATACATGAGAACAAAAGGCAATTGTAAAAAGCTTCAATCAATAAATTACGGAAAATTCATTTGATAAAAATCAACGAAAGAAAAATACGAAAAGATAAAACGCATTTAAAAGAAGAAGTGTATGTAACGAGTGTTCAATTAAAAAAACGGTCTAGATAGCCACGAATTTATTCTGAACGTCTAGCGTAGGGTTTTTCATACGACTAGCGTGAAGCGTCACTTGCATTTCTAACCTCACTTTAACTCAACGAAGGCATTTCAAAAAGAAACTTTTATTATCGAATGTTTATATTAAGTATAAATATTATAAAAAGAAATCGCAGCTTTCGAGTTTTGTTGGTTAGGTTAACCGACAACTTGTCAAAGTTGAAATTCAAATGAAGTTAATCGCGACATGCGTTCTACAGCCTACTTGACCGTTTTTTTTTTATTGAACACTCGTTACTACGATACAAAGACGGACAAAAAAATAAAAACAGTAGGAAACAAAAGAAGTGGTCATTCGTCGTGTATTACCTATAAATTAAAGTACCAGCATGCACAGTAATTATTGATCGCATTGTATATTGTTTCTGCTACAAAGTAGCCCAAATCTCAGGCGCCAAATATGTCTAAAATGTAGCACAAATGGAGGAATTTCGCCCAATCTGGCAATTCTGTGTTGCGTCATCTATTTTTTTTTTTTAGTTTCCGATTCCCGGTGTAAGATATCTTACACCATGTTCCTATCTGAACACTGATGCTGCCTATCAGCAGTGTTGCTAGATGGGGCGCTAATTATAAAACCATAAAATAAATAACTTATAAAGATTCTGTTAAAATATTTTTTTTTATTATCAAAATCACGAAAAATGTGAAAAAATATTATCCAGTCTATGGCACGTTTTAATTAAAAAGTTCGATTAAATAAGAAAGTAAAAAGAAATATAAATTCAGTTGAATACCGACGACCTTCGTTTTTGCTTTACGTCTTTTTATAAAGATGGCCCAAGGTCGATCGTCTTTTGTTTTAGTATTGCTCTTTTTTATATAAGAAGAGGTTAATTTTGAAATCGATTTTTTAGTTTTTGTTTTTTGCCGTCTTATGAAGAAAGTTGTCTTGTTTTGTTTTTGTTTATTAAAAATCGTAAACTTTAGGGCAGGAAAAGGTTGAAAAATTTGATTTAAATAGAACGGGCAAAGAATATTTACTTACAGAGGGTTGCCTTCAGATATCACGCTTAGGCTGGTGCCTCCACCCTATTGCGGTAAGGGGGTAGCGTAGGGGTTTCAGAGGGTAGAGCTTTAAACACAGTTATTTTATATAAAAGTTGATACCTTTTATTAATGTTAAATTTAATTTGATGGGGTTTTTTTCATAATTCAAGACTGGCCTGCTAGTGATGTACTTCGCGGCCGGGCTGTAGCTGCGATGTCAAGGTCGGCTCGTTGCGGCGTTTACGCTATCAGGGACGGATGACCACGGTTGATCTTGAGAGTGGAGCGGCAAGCAGGGGTGCGGTGATGGCTTCAGCTGGCAGGCTGGTACGGCTCACCGGAACTGCAGTTGACTGGGTTGAAGTCGGCAGCTTCTGGCTAGGGGTTGACGGCGGTGGTAAAGAAGCGTCCTACGATCGGCGTCAGGATGCTGGCGATCTTGGGATCAGAGTCCTAGGTCTTGAAATGGTTCCGGGTGGCTTCCCTTCTTCGAGATGGCAGATGATGCCAATTCGGAGTCGCTCCTAGATGGACTGCGAGGGCGGCTCACCTTCTTACAGTAGGCACTAAGCCTACCGGAATTTAGTTCGATTGGTTGTCCAAATTTTACTCGCACATTTTATACGCAATTTTTGTTGATTCGCGCATTGCGTTGTTGGTAACATGCTCGGCTTTCAATTGTATTATCTACTTGATGAAATCGTTTGTCCTAGTTGTCGCGATTCTGCCGATGTTTTATTTTCAAATAAAAACCGTGTTATATCGGGTTATCTCACGCATTGTTATGACACTGTTGAAATTGCCCTCGATTTCACAAGCCTAATTTATATTATTTTTTTAACGAACAACTCCCATCGTGATAATAAAGTAGAGTTAAAGATTATCATGGCGACAAACGAATTTTCTTCTGTGCTTTCACGAGTATTATCTCTGGCTTTCACGTCCTACTCAAACAATGGAATGAAAAAAAGTTGGCTCGTTGCCATGGCAATGATGTAAAGACAAAACTTCTGGAAACGGATGAAAGAAACGCAAGCTATTTCGATAATCGTAAGTGAGAAAGATAGAATTACACATTCTTGCCTGATTGCACCGCATTTTTAATCATTGATTAAATTTAAGACGTGTTTAGAATATGACATTCGTGAATACATGATAACATATGTCAGTCACAATCTGACACTTAAACTTCAATTTAAGTGTCAGTTAGAATGTTCCTGACATTATGCTAAATGTACGTTAATCAGCATATTCTAAACACGGCTTAAATTTAATCAATGATTAAAAATGCGGTGCAAATGTCCGTCTATCTTATAAATCTAAATGCAACCCAAACATACATTTGCATCTTATAGATTTCTGTATTTACAGGTTTCTGTAAAGTACTTTTTGACTGTTGATCTCGATGAATCGATCGATCGATATTTTTATCAAAATTGGCAAAGAATCGATTGTTTATAGAGAAGCGCAAGAAACAAAAAAAAAGATGATCCAAGATATTTTTGAATAGTGACGTAATTTAGCCCACTATTTTTTTTTCTTAACTGACCGCGGTTTTTTATTTAAACAAGAGAGCGATCGAAAACACTCCTACTTTCTTTTTAACTTTATTCATTTTTATAACCGAAAGAAAGCTGCAATTGAGTACAATCAAAAGTCTACAGATTTAAATTCTAATAAACGTGTTCTTCGCTTGTTCTGAAACGGATGCAGGTGCTTTTCGGTTTCACGATTAAATTCCTTTTTCCCTCGATCTTGAAAACTTTTACTTTTTTATATAAATAATCAAGTCGGCATTGGAAATTATCTATCAATCAATCAATACGAACGTCAAAAATGTGGAAACCCGAGAGGAAAGTCAACTTCGAAGAGAAAGTCGCCGAACCAAGTAGGTACCGCATCCACCCCGCGCAAAAAAAGGAAACAATCGCTCAAAAACCGCCTCAACCACCCTCCTCCGTCTGCTTGCAGCGCAGGCCGAATTCTACATGCACCTCGAGAAACACGTCAAGCAATCGCTGTGGATCTACCTCGTCTTCTTTCTGTCAACGTGGGTGGAGTTCAGCATCTACATGAACGTACTGGGCGTTTTGAAAATCACGCGCTCCGATTTAACCCGTCGACCCTTTTGTTTGCTTTCCAGAATGTCAAGGAGGATTTCGTCACCGCCAGAGAAGTATCCTGCCTCACCGAGGATATTTTAAATCGCAACAACTGGACGTACTTTCAACTGCGCAACATAAGCTACAAGAATTTGTAAGTCTGTAAAGTAAAAAAAATGATTGTGTGGGGGGCGGATGTGGGAAGGAGGGCGCATTGAAATCGTTGACTTACGAAAAAAAGGTTTGGATGCAAAGCAGTATAGGTAACCCATCAATCAAACCGAAAAGAACCGACTTGTTAAATACTGTGTTGAATGTGCGGACGTAGAATGGGTTGCCTGATTTCTAACTTTAAGGGGCGCAGGTGTTGCGATTTAAAATGGGCGTTGATTTTGAAGAAATTCGTTTAATCTCGGCACTCTCTCTTAAAACAAAATAAAATGTTACTGTTTCAGAAGATACAACTGCGAACACGTGGATGGTTTAGACAGACTTTTGACTTACTCGTTCGAACGTGCCCTGAACGAATCTGCCTCGAAAAAGACGCTTACATACGTAACGTGCAGTTCGATCTTGCACTCCAAGTATTACGCTCGCTCCTATGAAGTAAGTTTCCCGCGCAGAAAAAAGCATTTCGCCGTGCCATACTAACGGAAGAAGTCTCGTTCGTTCAGTTTTTAGGAACCTGCAAAAGCTACATCTACAGACAACGCTTGGAACTAATGAAAATTCTGGGCGCGATGATCGGACCTCTGCCTTTAGGATGCCTAGCCGATTTGTAAGGAATAATTTCGCAGATCCTGGGCCCAGCACACGTCAAACTTAGTAACTCTTGTAATCGTAGGTATGGCAGAAAACTCAGCATCATGATTTGCCTGGTAATGTGGACCTTAACTACAATCCTGTCGCACCTAGTTGAGACTTATTATGTGTCTCAGATATTTGCAGTTTTCGAGGGGGCAGCCACCGTCGGCATGCACGCTTTTTCCCTCTTATTATGTGAGTGCACTATCATGCTCAATGAAAAAGTGTAAATCGTGCCTTTATGAACATCCAGCGGGGTGCTTTGCTTTTAAAACCGTGCGCCTCTCGATTACCGTGAGGGTCACGAAATTGTAAAATCGTATCGTTTTAATTGAGCGTGGTAGTACGACGTTAAAACACATGTCGCATATTGCAGTCCTAGAAATATGCGACAAAAGCGAACGAGGAATTATGTGCCTGTACCTCGACATTTATCAAATGGCAGGCTGGGTGACCGGCGGGTACCTCAAGGAGAGCTGCGATTATAACAGGAAAGACCTGATTCTCATTCTGGGGCTTCCCCTCATCATGTTGTACTTTTATATATGGTAAGAGCGCAGAAGATAGTGGACGATTTTTGATAGTTTGACGTTGCTTTTTTAAGTTTTTCCGCGAAAGCTATCCGAGAGTTTCAAACGAGAACTGCACTGTCAGCTTTTCATATGCCCAACAGAAAATGAAACAATCGCACTTTCTATGACGTGTTGCTTGTGATCGTGGAAATAAACCGGCTGCGGCCTTATAGTTCTCACTAAAACTTACCATCGACTTGAGAGAGCAAATGAAATTGTTGCTTGTTCACTGACCATTTCTAATATGATTAGGGCAACTATGGACACTTAAATTTTTCTCTGTTTTGGCAAATTTTATGATTTTTTCGAACTACGATAATGATGTTCATGGTTATTCCAGTGCGATTTGAATCTAACCGATTCAGTTGGTTGACTTTTCACTTACCTCAGCCTCACCTCTCTCGGACTTCTTTATTTAAGGTACGTCCCCGAATCTCCGAGATGGTGCATCTCGTACGCCAAGAAGAAGAAAGCATGGATCGTTTTGCAGAAGCTCGGAGTGAACATCGACGGCGTCCTTTTCCTTCCACCGGTGAAATTCAGCAAGTGGAAGACCCTTCTAGATAATACGCAGCACCTCACGTCGTACGTCAAGTACAAGAAGGCGATAGGCCTCGGCTCGTTCCTCCACTTTCTTTCCGTGGCGGTGTACGAAACTGAAGGTGAAACAATGAAGTATACCTATTTGCATCGAGGTTAAGTATATGGAGGACGCTATGTCGTATTCAGTGTATTACTAAAAGCGGCTCTTTAGTATGGCAAAACGAAAGGGCTGTGTACTCACGCACATGTCGTGTTCTCTGGTGCTTTTTATTTTTGTGATACAAGAGAGAGGAGTGTGCGTCCGAAAATTACCTCGGCTCATTCTCCGCTCGCTTGTTACTCCTCCAGTTACTCAACCTCCATGCCTGCTAATCGCCTAAATGCATACTTATAGTTGATGCTTCCAGCCAAATTTGTGACACTGAAGTACTTGACGGTAACTTCTCATATAGATATGCTTTTCCTTGGACACGTATGCAGGTAACTACCAATTACTTCACGCTTTGAACAATTTGAAACCTCATATCTGTTTTATTTTATTTTATTTTTCTTCATTCGTCGCAGTCACATATGCATGGTCCCGGTCTTCTTACTGCTGGGTAGACACCTAACAATATTTTTCTTCTTTGTAATCTCGATTGTGATCGTAATAATATCGATCTTCACTGAGGGTAAGCATCAAAGACTCGAGCTGCTGTAACTATAACGACTCGCATTGCAGACGAGCTTGATTATACTTTCAATATAATGAACATACTTTGCACCGCCAAGCTGCACAGGTTGGTGTTAATTTACATCTCCGAGATTATACCCACCAGCTGCAGAGGCCTGTGCATCGGTCTCCTCATGCTCATAAGCAACGTTTTCTACCTAATTCATTTTATATACCAGGAGATTATGTTGGTAAGGCTTTGTTTAGATTCTACAGGGCAGTCAAAAAAAAAAAATTAAATAGAAAACGATTTCATATAAGAAAAAAAAACGATAGAGATCTCAGACGCACACCTTGCGGCACTGCCATTCAAACCCTACAATGTGTGTTATTAAGAGGTTCTTCTTGCATAGGGATCCGTGATAGATAATGAACACGCCGTATTGATAACGTACCAAGCGCTTGGATTGGCGGTGCTTTTCACATTACCCTACAAAGGAGCGGAGGAGTTGCCCGACTATAAAGTTTACAGAGAATAATTCTTTAATTTATTGTTTGCCGTGTAGATTAATCGCCAGGTATTAAATTTATTTTGGCAAAAAAATTTTCTCCTTATTCATTTATGAAAAACAAAAAAAAAAACTATGCACCTTTATCTACCCCAAGTGTATGTACCCCAAGCGTGCTACCAATTAAAGCTTCTATTCCTGGTTACACAAATTAATCTGGGGGAAGCTCGCGTTGTTAATGCAACAGTTTTCCCGATTCTGGCGCTTTGGAGAAGGGGATGGGCCAAAAAATAATGTAGATTAAGGGTGCTAAGGGAATTAACCCAGTTGAAGGATACACTGTAGACCGTTTCCCAAAGGCTCAACGGAGTGTGATGGTATTCTTAAACCCCCGGCAGATTTTCATATACTCCTGCGTTCAGCGTAGGAAGTAGACAATAATACAACACAATTAATGTAAATGGCCCGTCGACTAAAAGAGAATGAGTCAGTACGTGAGTCAGGAAAAAAATTGAAGCTTGAATTCTGCCATGTTTGAATTTGATATACTCGTACGACAATAATAATAAAAAGAATTATCAAAGAAAATTAAAAACAATATAGCTAATTGATATTTAAAACGGGTTTCTGCTCGCCAAAATAATTCTACTGGACTTTTAGTTCCATCATCGTAAAAACTTGGAAAACGTAACAAAAAAATTCTTAGGGCCTGGCATATATGCCACCGTACAAAGGACCGTGTGCATCGGGTTGCCTGTATCAAGGCGTCTTGTCTTTTTTTTTGAAAAACTATAATTTTTTATTTGTTAAACAAAGAGACATTATTAAATTTGTTTACAGTTTTTAAAGACAATTCAGTACTTTTCGTTTCTAATACACATAATACAAAATAAATAAATTAGTATTTTTTATGTGTATAATCAAAAAATAAATCGTTTTACATTTTAATATCAAGAAAATTGCGTAATCTCACACAGTTGTTGCCAATTTTCTGACAACAAAAATTATTCTTATCGCCTTTTTTACAGGCAACCAAACATACTGATGAGTTTATTGATTTGCCTATATGTACTGGGACTTTTCGTTGAAAAATATAAAATTTATTTGTTTTTAGACAAACTGTCAATGTCAAATATCAAGTATTAAAATGATTTATGATTTTTAAAGATAATTCCATTTTCTCTGCTAGTTAGAAACTAAATTACTATTAATTAATATGTCTAGCACTATTTTAAATCAAAAAGAAATGGAAAACTATTTACTAAAAAAATCTAAAACATTCATTGAAGATACAGAGATAAAGACACAAAAGAAAAACGGTAGCAAACTAAAGAAAACAAAATAACAAAAATTCAAGAAATGGATTAATTAATAGATTTTTCAAAAATTAATGTCACATTAGATTGTTAATAGAGCAATTTAAAAAACTTCGGAAATAATTGGCACACTCAAAACTTAGCGAAAACACCGAGTGGGTTACGAAAATAGGATGGAATGTTGGCGAGCACTGCAAACATTATCGCACACTCCTAGCACAGGACCTAGCTAAGCAAGCATGCATAGACAAATTTTTGTGTATGTTTTCAAGCAAATAGGTATAAATAATCCGAGGAGAAACTCGGAAGTTAATCGGTAACACGATTCTCTTCAGGAGGCTGTGCCATCGCCCATCAGCGACGGACGTCGCCACCGTCGCCCCTGGACTTATCATCTATTCCACTGCTACAAGAAGGACCAAGCCGCGGTCGTCGCCACAGAAACGACGTTGTCGCCACAGAGTTTTCCGCCACCCCGCCTTTAGGGGTGATCAAAACATCCCTGCAACCCCTAGGTATCAATACAATCTCTAATCGTCTCGCCCTGAAGGATCGAGCAACCCGAGTAATAATAAAAATGTAAAAATAATGAAATCACAAGACAATCTTGTTCTCAACACATTTTAATAGATTACTAATTTTTTTTAATAAGTACGACGAGAAGGCGAAGAAATATAACAGAATTTCCTAAAAATACGAAACAAAATCAAAAAGAAATAACATAAACAAGGGATAGTCAATGCACTACAGCGTAATTTAATAAGTTAATTAAAAATAAAAAAGTGAAAAGGAAGGTGACAAAACAATGAACATATTTGCTACCTACAACAATATTTTTAAAGAAATAATGGATAGGTTTAAGAGTATAATAGATTCATGAATTCGAAAAATAAATCGTTTTATTAAAAAAAAAAAACTGCAGTAGATAACGCTGCTCAATGTTTCGGGCGAGGGAGGGGGCTTTCAGCGTTCAGTTCCTTTTTTAGGACTTAGAACTTTTGAAAAAAACCGTTATGATTGGAAGGAATGCCAGGATAACAGCCTTAAATAAGGAATTTATACTTTAAGTTGGTAACACTGCGGACAATCATACGATTGGTCAGATTCAATGGTTTTTTATTTATTTTATTTTATTTTTTTATTATAATTTATTTTATTTTTATTTTTTTTTAATTTTTAATGACCGTTACAATTTCTGGTGTTGCCAGTCTGTGAACAATTCCTCAAACGGCGAGGAAAATATTCCTAGGGCCTTCAATGTAGGCAACCATACAAACGACTGTACTCATTGGTTGTCTATTCTAAGACTTTGTAATTTTTTCAACGAAAAGGTATGTTATTAAATTTGTTTATAGTTTTTAAAGGTAATGCAACAATTTTTTTCTAATAAACTGAAAATTATAAAAAAAAAAATTAAATTAGTATTTTGTAGCATGAATTATTTCGTTTCTGAAATCAGGTAAAACTGGAAGGCTGTTTGAAGAGTTTAAAATTAAGAAAATTGCGTAGCCTCAGGACCTCAGGCGATCGTGGAATTTAACAAATTTTTTGGAAAAAAAAATATTCTTGTCGCCTTTCGTGTAGCAACCATACAAACAATTGTGTTCATTGATTTGCCTGCAACAAAGCTTTTGGAAAATCTAATTCACGTATTTATTTTTAGACGAACTATTAAATATTAAAACCAATTGTTTGTAATTTTTAAACGTAATTCATTTAATAATTTAATATACTCAAAATTTTAAATAACAAAAAAGACATAAACCTAACCCCTCCAAACGAACTGCACCTGCAAATTGTTGATACCAGCTGAAAAAGGTACTATTTTTATAAATGCAGTGGATTGTAAAGATATTTGAAGAATCTTACGAGAATATTCTATTGAACGGTCGGCAGCACTGATAGTTTTTATATCCGAAGAGCGTTACGAAAATTTATGCAAACTTTGAACTGCTTTATTTGAATGGCGTTTTCGATTTGCTGCTACAGAGTGCCCTGAGAGCATCTCCATCCCTTGTTATTACATGACGCTAAAGCAAGATGGAAATACTCTGGGAGCACTCCAGAACAGTTAATTGAAAACGTTGCAACACATCAACACCGTTAAGACATCGGACAGGGCTTATGGCCAATTGCACTAAACACTTAAACCGAGCATAAATTTAAGTATTGTTTATAATGTGTTACTTGGAGTAACATAACTGTTAACATAACTCACATTCTAATGCCCGATTTCTTCACCTCTTTATCTGCCAGGAAATATCCTGGGATGTAATGGTTTCTAAGGCTAATACCTAGCAGATAAATTTATCAGGAGGTGAAGAGATCGGGCATAAGTGACACTTAAAGTTAAGTTTGAGTGTTTGGTGCAACTGGCCATTGTAGAGGAATAGTGTTGATTTTAACAAACGTCAGCTTCGCAGCATGTCTTGAATTTCCGAGAAGCTCTTCCCTTTCGTTTCCGGAACGATCCGATACACGAACGCGCACCCCAAACAAGAGAAGAACGCGCACAAAAACAACGTGTAAGCCATGCCGATCACGCCGGCCATCAACGGCAAAAACGTCGTCACACAAAAGGCCCACATCAAACAAACGAAGATGCTCAGGGTAGCGGCGAGCGACTTAACGTGCGGAGGGAAAATTTCCCCAATGACCGCCAAAGGTAAAGGGCCCAGGCCGATCGCATAAGCAAAGACGTAAAATATAACGCCGAATATGGGCAGCCAGTAAATCGCGTCGACGTTCCGCCCGGATTCCTTTAGGAAGAAGTAAACGCCGAAGGTGAGCGAGAAGATCGCCGTCCCGGAAGTCGAGGATAGAAGAAGGATTTTCCGGCCCATTCTGTCGACCAGCAAGGACGCGATTATGACGGCGAAAGTCTGAATGAACCCGATTACCATGACCGACACGTCGGAAGGAATTGCGCTGCCCGTCTTTTCGAAAATCGACTGCATATAAAAAAAAATAAAGTTGACGCCGGAAATCTGCTGGAACGTCACCAAGCCGACCGTAATCAGCAGCGCCCTCTGAAGCTTCCGTTCGCAAAACAAATCGCGCACGTGACCTTTACTCGCGAGCGCTTCCGCAACGTTCCTTCTAATTTCCGGGAGTTCTTCTTCTTCGCCGTTTCCCCCCCTCAGCTTCCTCAAGGACTTTTTCGCTTCGTTTATGTCACCGCGCATGACCCAATAGTAAGGACTTTCGGGTACCATCATGCCGAAAATCAACAAGAACAAGACCGGAGCCACCACGTTGATCAAGCTCAACGCTTTTATGCTCACGTACGGTCCCACGCAGAAAGTCAGGATGGTACCGATGGTGACGAAGAGAAGGCAGAAACAACCTAGGACGCCCCGGTTGGATTTTTCTGCGATTTCGCCCAGGTACATCGGGGTGACCGTGTACACGGAGCCTATCCCCAGGCCGTTCAAGATTCTGCCCAAGTAGAAGTGCTCGACTTTGAAGGCGAAAGCGTTGATCACAAAGCCCGCTATGGTTGGCAATGCGAAGAGCAAGAGCGTCCTTTTTCGGCCGATCCTATTGGCCAAGAAGCCGGAGAAGAAACATCCGACGGCTGCACCGATGAGAAGCAGCGATCCTATCCATGACTCCTCGAGTTGGTCGATCGGCTTTGCCAGAGGATTTTCGGAGGGGTCGATTTGGCCGTTTAGTTTCGGGATTGCGGGCGAGGACCAACCGAATGCACCCCCAGCCGTGAAAGATCCAAGGTTCACTGTAAGAAAGAAGGTTTTTTCTTTTGTTTATGAACAAATGTCACAATGACGTACAGAGTTGCAAAAATTCCGCGCTACATCTACCTCCAATCTAAGCGGCGGAGACGCTGGCGCGTCGCCAGACCGTCAGTTGCCGTCATTACAATTTAAATCGAACGCAGTTGCAAATTTAAAAATTCCGGTGACATACCTGACAAGGCGGAAAAATATAAGAAGCAGTTCGATTTGGTCTTCTCCGCTTTCATTATTCTTGGTCTTGTCGTCTACTTCTTCAAATTGTTGTTAATAAAAGCGCGATTGCAAATAATGCGAATTAAATCGGAGTGCTCACAACTACGATTATCTGGCGCACGTGAGTGTCAGTTTAATTAGTTTGTTTTGGAGAACAAAAGGACCCTAATTTGAACGCGTGAGTTATGATCGGCTGGTATTTTTAGCCAAAAATTGTTATAACTGTCTGCGTTGTTATTCACAAGTACATCACGTCAGACGATAACAGAAATAAAAATAAAAATGTAAAGTTACGTCAGTATGGGGATGCTGTAGCCAATGAAGACCTGCATTGATAATCACGATAAGAAAAACAGATGTCTACTATGTTTAAGAGCATTACATTACATGTTCTTGTAAGGAGAGGTGGCGCATTTTTTAATCGCAGTTTTGTAACAATCGGCGCACTTTGTTTTTAAATTATGGAAACATTATCCCTACAGCGCAAGTTTTAATACTTGCATCAGTATGGAGGAGGAGGGGTTAAAATTAAATAAATAAAAGAAAGTTATCATATCATTTATCAATCGCTATTCGAGTACATACTGTCTCTACCCCTGAAAATTGCGGCAAACGTCTATGGAAAACGAGAGAGAGAGATTGGATTTTTACGTTCAAAATTTCCGACGTTTTTGTGATTTGTTTGTTTTTTTAATGGGAATGGCCGTCCCTCCTTATTTTGGTATGAAATGATACTGTAGCAGGTAGAAATTATATTCCGAGAATTATTTGTAAATAAAATAAAATACAACCCTGAACAAATGAAAAAAAAACCTTGTATGATGCAAGCGCAGGTTATAGTAACGTGTGCAAAAACTAACCTTGGCCCTGCCAATCAAAACACAATAAGTTTGTAATCTCTCTGAATGTCTTTAAATACTAGAGGGCACCTTCCAGAGCAAGGTAGTGATAAGCACCAAAGTCATGTAAAGCTAATCTATTATTTATAATAAATGTACTTCTAGTTGTATTTTAATCTCACTATTCTCCCGTATCCAAAATTACCGTAACAATATTTTGGCCATTGCCCCCCATCCTTGGGATGTTTCTTCTTACATTCTTTTATGTTTTCTTTCTTTTCTCGTAGAAATGGTCTTCTAAAATCGTGTATTAAGAAAACATGTTTCAGCGATTAATAAATTCCTTTATTTTTGCAGTTTAAATTGATGCTGATTTACGAATTAATTGACAAGGTTTCGGAACAGATAATGCCATCAAACTAAAAAGACTTTTTCATAATTAAAAAAAAAAAACTCCACATTTTGTAGAAATGGTGACGAGCTAGAAGATCTCTGAAAGGAGAAAGTACACAATGAGAGTCAAACAAGCCCTCTTAAGAACTTACGACTTCTCAAAGTGAAATTATTTTTTTTTAAGACTAAACTATCATGCATTTTCTTTTAATTGTGGTAATCTGTTTTCTTAAAGAAGGCGAAAGTTCTCTCAAATAAAAGCTACCGTCGACGCCTTAAACTGAACTTCTCAAAAGAGAAAGTTCGCGGGAAAAAATGTTCTCACTCTTCAAGTAAAATTCTTAAAAATGTATCAGAAAATCTGAAGACCTTTCAAAACTTTAAGTTGTAGTTTCTTTTCAGAGGAGAACGATGTCTTAAATCTGAAATAAAAGCTATCGTGGAGGCTTTTAATTTAACTCAAATTAATGCTATCATGGAGACTTTTAAAAAAGATCGCCCAAAGAAAGCGATCTTTAAAGAAGATTTTTCAAGAGGGGGACGTTTTTCTTAAAGTAAACCTCTCAAGAAAACGTCTCGAATTAATCTCTTTTTACAGAAAAACTGTTTAAGGGAATGCCTTTCTTCTCAGCGAACACAGTTTGCAAGAAGAAAACATTTTCACTCTTAAAGAACAATTCTTAAAGAAGAGATAATTTTTAAAGGAGACAATATTTTTGGGGTAAAACTCAAACAAGATAAGAAAAAATAAATTAAAATTTTAATTGAAAAGAAATATAAACGTTGCTAGAGAGAGACCGGTAAAGTTTCATTTTAAATGATTTTTAATTTTTCGGGTTTTTCGCCTTGGGATTGATTAAATTTAATTTTTACAAACTTAATCTTTTCTAATTAATTTATTATTTTACGTTGACTTTTTTCTTTTTCTTTCAAATTCTTTACGTTAGTCGAATACAGTTAGGTCGAGTTTAGTTGCGTCTGGTTGGCCTTGAGATTGGTCAAGCTTAATTTAAATTATTTCCCTTTCACTTTTAATTTAAAAAAAACTGCTTGTTTTTTTTTAATTTTTCGTTAATTTTTATTTTGTTGCTTGGCTTGGGGACGGTTCAGTTGAGTTGGGTGGACTTTGAATTTCAGCCAGCTTAATTTTAGTTGATTTTTAATGTTTAACATTTCTTTTAATTTCTAATCTTTTTAAAAAGTTTTGTTGTCTATCCTACTGCAATATCAGATCAAAAAGTGATCGTAAGATGTCGCAATCTTTTTGTAATTTTCAATTTTTTTGCTTGAATTGAATAGAGTTAGGTTGAGTTGGATTGGGTTGACCTAAAGACAGGCTGAGCTTATTCTTATTAATTTATATTATACTAACTTTTTTTAATAAATAGCTAAAACAGCGACATCCTGCGATCGCTTTTTGTCCTCACATTGCATTAGGATTGAAACAATTTGCTACATAATAAGTGGAACTCTCGAGCTACGTTACTACGTTTCTGTTGATGAAGACCCAAATAGGACTGTAACAGCTGTACAGAGGCCGCACTAGGGATTCATTGCAATCAAAAACGATATGCAACAAATTTTTTTTATAACTTTTCTTAGTTTTTAATTTTTTTAACTTTCTTCTGGGCTGACTCACTTAGGAAGATCCGGCTCGGGTCGAATTGACCTTGAGATTGTCCGGTTTAATTAAACTTAATTTTTTTACCCTATTTTTAACCTTTAATATTTTTTTTGAAACTGACACGATAACACTAACACGTTATTTAAAAAAAAAAAATGCTATTTTCATTGGTGCCAACAGCAATACTTGTGTTGTCTCTGTGTGATACATCATCTTTAATTTAATTTACAAGCCGAAGAGTTCCGACCAATTACAAAAAGAAACAAAAATTCGCAAAAAGTCGCATCACCCGCGCGTTTCAAAACGGAAGTAGGCGTTTAGCGGTCATGAAAAGGTCCCTTCGCGTCCAGCGCTTTTCAAATTAAAATAAACTATTTTTTCCTGCATACACTTTACAGATTTCTTTAATTAAACAACTCCCTACAAAATTAATAATAATTCACGCACCATTACGATACGAGTTCGTCTTCATCTCGATGAGGGTTGTTACCTCTGCAATATAGCCTGAATTTCCGAGAAACTTTTGCCCTTGGTTTCCGGTACGACGAAGTAGACGAACGCACATCCGATCAGCGAGAAGATGGCGCATATGAAGAACATATAAGACATGCCGATGGCGTTGGCGATCAACGGGAAAAACGTGGTCACAAGGAACGCCCAAAGCAGGTAGAAAAAGATGCTGAGCGTGGCCGCGAATGATTTGACGTGCGGGGGAAACATCTCGCCAATCATCCCCAAGGGCAAAGGGCCAAAACCGATGGCAAAAGTAAAGACGAACAGGATTATGCTCACTATGGGCAGCCAGTAAATGCCGTCGACGTTTTGACTGTCGGTTTCTTTCAGGTAAAAGTACACTCCGAAACAGACGGAGAAGAGCGCCATTCCGATTGCGGATGACGAAAGCAAGATTCTTCTGCCGAGCCTTTCCACTAGTAAAGAAGCGACCACCACCGCGACGGCCTGGTCTAAACCGATTATCATCGAGGAGACGTCCGAAGGAATTGAGCTACCGGTCTTCTCGAAGATCGTCTGGAGATAGAAAAAGACGAAGTTCACTCCTGATAACTGCTGGAAGGACAGAAGGCCGATCGTAATCGAGATTGCTTTGACCAGGCCCCTCTCGTGGAATAAATCCTTCAAGAGTCCGTCCCTGGCTTCGGCCACGTCCTTCTGGATTTCGGTCAGCTCCTCGTCTACTATCTTTTGGTTGTTGCGCCTGAGCTTGCGCAGAGAGTTCGCAGCTTCGATTAGGTCGTTCTTCATGACGTAGTAGTAGGGGCTTTCCGGGACCATCAAGCCGAAGACCAAGAGGAAAACGAGCGGGGCTGCCACGTTCATCAAACTCATCGCCATGATGGACACGTAAGGTCCTACGCAAAAGACGACGGTGGCGCCCGTAGCGGCGAAAAACAGGCAGAAACAGCCGAGCACTCCCCGGTTCGATTTTTCCGCGATTTCGCCCAGGTACATGGGCGTCACTGTGTATGACGAGCCTATTCCGAAACCGTTTAAAATCCTCCCCAAATAAAAGTGCGTCACGTCGGAAGCGAACGCGTTCACTATAAAACCCGCCGTCGTCGGAAGCATGAACACCATGAGGGTTTTCTTGCGTCCTATCTTGTCGGCCAAGAATCCGGTCATGATGCAGG
The DNA here is from genome assembly GCA_036172665.1 of Prosopocoilus inquinatus. NCBI lineage: Eukaryota > Metazoa > Arthropoda > Insecta > Coleoptera > Lucanidae > Prosopocoilus > Prosopocoilus inquinatus. Next base: position 37,199,272 of record CM069875.1, read on the forward strand.
CGATCGCCGCCCCCACCAGAAGGAGAGATCCTATCAAGGACTCCTCGTATTGGTCGATTGGTCTGCCCAAAGGATTCGCAGTCGTGTTTAGTTGGCCGTTTAGGATTGGTATTGCCGGTGAGGACCATCCGAAGCAACCCCCCGCCGTGAACGTCGCCAAATTAGCTGAGGCAAAAGAAAAAAAATGTTTAAATTGGACCGAAGCCAAATAAAGGGACCACTATTGAGGACTGCTTATCAAGCGAGTGCCTTTTTAAGTATTCACGGAGCTGGCGGGCATAGGAGATTATTTCTGCTTCACTTTACCATTGAGTCGAACAGGTAAGTTTTGGCCTTAGAACAACTTAGGATTAAAGCGAAATAAAGGGATTACTACTGAGGACCGCTTATCAAGCGGCCTTTTAAAGTCTTAACCGAGCTAAAGGTACAAGGGATTATTTCTGCTGCACTTTACCGTCGACTCGGACAGGTAAGTTCTGGCCTTGAGGCAACCCCTTTACAACCCTACTGCAGCCTTTGAGTAAATCATTTGGTAGCACCGTTCGTTTGAAATTTCTAAGACATAAACCTTGCGTTGCGTCCTGACGTTTGAATCGAAATAATCTAATAAATCGAATTTATGATTCGGGTAGACCAGGGGTTCCCAATTTTTTTTAAGCTTCGACTCCCTAAAAATTAAAATAAAATTTTTTGTTAAACTGACAATTCGTTATTCTATTTGACTTTATTTTATTTTGTTTTATTTTTATTATAATCTCATCGTCTTTTCTCCTTTCTCAATTCAGTTTGACTCTATTCTAAGTACATTTGAATTTTATCAGTTTAATTCTCTTTCGTTTATTTTTATTTTTTAATTTAAACTTTCTGTTAAAACTCCGTAAGTGGTCTTGATTCAATTTGATTTAGTTTTATAGAATTTTTATTTTAGTCTTACCTTTGTCACCGATCGTCTTTTTTTTTTCTCTTTTCCGTTCACTCTTTGGGTTTATTTTACACCTTAATTCATCCTGTCGATTGATCGCCGTTTTTGTTTTCGCTTTTATTCGATTTGGCTTTATTTTTTTTATCTCGACAAAAGTCCTAACTTTATCGTCACCTTTTATTTTCCTATTCTTCATTCGATTTAATTTTTATTGAATGTGATCATTGTAATCAATTTAATTTAATGTAATCAATCGATCAAAACCTTTGTTTTTTCTTTTAATCGATTTCATTTGTTTTGTATCTATTTTTTAACAATCAATTTATCATTTTTGTTTTTTCTTTCTTTTGCTTGATTCATTTGACATGATTTTATTTTTCTTAATTATCAAATGGTTGTCTTTTGTTTTTGTTTTTTTTTTGCTGTCGTTTACACTTTGTTTTTCGGTTTTTCTTTCACTTGATTTTATTTAACATATTTTTCTTTATTTTCTGATTATCAGTCAATCGACTTTCGTTCATTTTTATTTTGTAGTTATTAATTGATCGTTTTTCTTTTCAAAGTTTACAGATTCAAATTTTGGTTGTGATAAAATACGTCATTTTTATGTCGGTTTGACTACATTTGAATTACCAGTTTGATTCTCTTTTGTTACTTTTTTTCTTTTGTCCAAACTTTCGGTTAAAGATTCGTCAATGTTCTTGATTCCATCTAACTTATTGTTAGTTTTACAGATCTTTTAATTTCACATATCTCCATCCCTGATCGTCTTTTGTTTTTTTTTTATTTCTTACTTGATTTTATTTAATTCAATTTTGAATATAATCAATTGATCGACCTTTGTTTTTTCTTTTAATCAATTTAATTTGTTCCGCTTTTATTTTTTAACTATCAATTTATCAACTTTTTTTGTTTTTATTTTTGTTTGATTTCATTTGTCTTGATTGTGTTTTTTAATTATCGATTGATTGTCTTTTGTGTTTTTTTTCGTTGTCTCAATTTGAGGTTGCTGTACATTTTAATCTCGGCGACTGATCGCCGTTTTTGTTTTTTCTTTTGTTCAGTTTGATTTTATTCGATTTTTTTAAATTATCAATCGATCGTCCTCTTTTTAATATGACAAAATTCGTCAGTCAATTTTTAAATCAATTTGATTTATTGTTAATTTTACACATTTTTTTTAATTTTGGTCCTATTTTATCATCATCGTTTATTTGTTTATCTCCATCATTTGACTTCATTATATTCAATATTTAATATAATCAACTGATCGACCTTCTTTTTAATAGATTTCATTTCTTTTGTTTTTATTTTTTAACGATCAATTTATCATCCTGTTTTTGGTTTTCTTATGTGTCTTGTTTCATTATATTTAAGATGCTTTTTTAATTATTATTTGATCGCCTTTTGTTTGGTTTTTATTTTACTCGATATTCGTCGATTGATCGCCTTTTTTGTTTTTGTGACTTTTTTTATTCGATTTGACCCTTTTTTATTTTTTTATTATTAACTGATTGTCTTTTTTAATGTTTATTATTTTATTTTCTAATTTTTAACTGATCGTCTTTTCTTTAATGTTTACGGATTTGAATTTTACACAATTTTTATTTTTGTTGATTGATGATCTTCTTTTATTTCTGTTTTATTTGATTTGACTTTTACACAATTTTTATTTTTGTTGATCGATGATCGTCTTTTGTTTCTGTCTTATTTGATTTGATTTTTACACAATTTTTATTTTTGTTGATCGATGATCGTCTTTTATTTCTGTTTTATTTGATTTGACTTTTACACAATTTTTATTTTTGTTGATCCATGATCGTCTTTTGTTTCTGTTTTATTTCATTTGACTTTTAAACAATTTTTATTTTTGTTGATCGATGATCGTTTTTTGTTTCTGTTTTATTTTATTTGTCTTTTAAACAATTTTTATTTTTGTTGATCGATGATCGTCTTTTGTTTCTGTTTTATTTGATTTGACAGTACTTTAGGAGCGCTCTTATTTCGATAATCAATTGAGCGCCTTTTTTTCTTTGAATTTATTATCGGCATCAACTTAAATACAATAATTGTATATGTGAATATTTATTTCTTTTATTGAATTTATTAATTACACTACAGTCCTGTATCTGTACAATATAAAATTTAATAAAAAAGTTTTAAAGATTTTTTTTATTTATTTATGTGATTATTATGACATTACAAAACTAAACACAGAACTGTCAATTAAAGCTAAAAATTATCTAGGAAAAACTGGTGTCCCGTTATTTATGATCGTACTGTACATACAATGTTTAATTGCAATTTATTTAGTATTATTCGTAAACTTTCTGCTTTTTTTTCAAATAAACTGTTTGATACGCCTCCATTAAACAAAAATTCATAACTCCGACTCCCTAAAAGAACTGTAGAGGTTCATCGACCCCTAGAGATTCATTGATTCCTTTCAAGTGTTCATCGACCACCAAGAGGTCGGCACCGATCCAATTAAGAACCCCTGGGATACTCGACGCTCATGAAAGTTGGAATTCCACTACTTTTTTTGTGAATACAGTTAAGTCTGTTAGTTTCTATCACTGTCGAACATTAAAAAAAAAAAATAACGATTTAACGTACCTGACAGGGCGGCAAAATACATGAACCCATTCACTTCCCCGTACAACTGCATTTTTAGGCGACGTTTAACGAGCACGCACCTTAACAGTGCGCGCCGCTTTTAAACTAACAACAAAAAAATTGTAATGAGGCTTGAATTAGTTTACTTTGTGAACAAAGCAACTTGCTTGTAACCGGCGGCTTAAGCGCTGCGCCTAATAAAGATAAACGAAATCGAATATTTATTTTATGTTTTTAGCTTAGATGCTTTGTGTTCAAATTAACTGACTTCAATTCGCTGATTTAAACAAAACGATTTCTCAGTTACAAACTGTACAGTCTGTTCGTAAAATACGAACAAACATATCTCGCTAAATTTAAACTATTTAAATCGCGCGCCGATCTCAGCTTATATAGTTAATTCATCCGCTACCAGAAATGCATGGAACAATCAGGAACTCTTCGTGTATGCTCTGGAACATACCGTACAGAAGGCGTGCCTTCTCGAAAACGTTGTAACAAGAGACCCTCTAATAAGAGTCTAGCAGAAGGGCGTGCATTTTTAATTGGTTCCGCCATATTTCAGCAAAATGTACTTCAGCCAATCATAAGAAAGAATGAAAGTGCAGTTTGACGTCAACACTTGAATTTGACATTGAAAATAAGCATGCAAAGTTAAGGCTGCGGTAAGTGAAAGGTTGAAGTGGTTAGACCAAATCACGTGATCACTTTTCTGAATTACTGATTGGTCAGACCGTTGACTTGACGATTCTGTGCAATTTGACCGCTCACTTAACTCGGTCCATGTAAAGAGCAAGCAAGGTTAGAAAGTATTTCCAATTTTGAACTTTTCTTACTGAAAGATGTTTGACTCTACCAGATTGTAACTAGAGGGTCTTTACATTTCCACAAACCAGCGAAGAAAGTGTCGGTTCACCAATAGATGGCACCACTCTGTCTGAATAGCAAGGTTGGTAGAGCAACTTGCTAGATGCAGTATCAGCTTTACCAACCTTGCTGAATGGAAATTATCGGTGGCGGCTTCTTAACCACTAATTCAATTCGCCTACCCATTTTTGGCTTTCACAAACTAGTTTTTTCTTATTAACGACCGCCTCCACCTCACACCAAAAGCATTATTTAATTTATACCGGGCGATTCAAATTAGGTGTCCTATCCATTAATCACGGATAGTACCGACTCAAAGGTGTACCCAGGATCAGAACTAGAGGGGGGCAACTCATATTGGATTCGAGCAAGTGAAGTCAAAACTATTGAGTAAACTGTTTTTATTATTTTTAACCTAACATACTTATGCCACTTTTATATGAAGACCTACTACCTACTAGTTAACTAAGCTTGTAACTGAGTAAAGTATAGATTTTTTATGTTAACATTAACCACCATCTCACGGTGTTCTTTCACAAAAATCCGATACACGCTCATCAGGCATAATCCAGTCAGTCTTTCCTCACCCATAGTGCTCCTAAGCCAGATCTTCACTCTTCGAAGCGTGCTGAACGATTGTTCTACGGTAGCCGTAGTGCATGGAATAATACTCAGAACTGTTAATGCTTTTCTCATGGTAGGAAAAAAATATTAGTTTCTTTAAACAGGTTCACGACATCTATATTCCTTAATTTGTCTTCCGGTAAATTATTTTTCATCCACAAATTGTACCAAAGGTCCAGTTCTCCGGTAACATCATCCAACTCATAAAAATTTGTGAACAGTTCTGCGTTCTTGTATAAATCTGGTATGGTTATTTTGGTCATATATAAAGAGTGTAGTCTTGTTAATGCAAATGCTGGGGTATTTTCTTGGGAAAATCGAATATTTAACGATGATATAAGTGAATCCAGATATGGTATAATTAGTGAACGTCGCCAGTATTGGCAGTAGTCATAGTCATTGTCTGAGGGCGGATTGCTTCTATGTTTTTCCTTATGAGCAAGGCGTGGAACACAAATTTCTATTTCCAATTCCATTGCCATATCTTGTGCTTTTGTAAGTAATTCGCTTGTGATTCGATCTGCGTCCTTCTGGTCGTTTTTAAGTACGTCAAGGATTCCTGTAATGTGTTCTCCCACTATGGTCTATGATCTTTGCTTGCAAGACATTAACTACTGGTTCCAACACTGCTGAATATTTTGCTGTAGTAATTAAAGCAATGATGAACAATGGTTTCGTAACCGGCGAATGCAACTGGTACGCAGATTTTCTTGTGACATAATTTCCGTCAGTGGATAATTTTTCTAGCGCTTTCACAAGCTCTAGGAAATTTTGGGAAAATATTTCTCCGACCATCTTGTTTCACACATTCGTGATAGATTTGGAGCGTAATTCCTACGAGCAGTCGATTCCCAGAAAAATTTTATTGTATCCTTTATAGTGTCAATGGTATTTCTAATTTCTGGTATCTCGTTTGCGTCGTTCACCACAAGATTGAGTTTGTGGCTTGAGCAGTGAAAATATAATGCTCCAGAATATTTCTTCCTTAAAATCGCCTGTACACCACCGTCTTTGCCTACCATGGTAGAGCAACCATCGAAACCGAAGCCAACGCAATATTTTGGTAGAAGGCTATTACTAACCAAAAAATTTCAATAGCTTCTCCAATTGATGACTTGTCTTGTGCTTTTAGTTCCACAACACCTACAAATTATTCTCGAATTTTTTCTTTGTTTTCATCGTAGAACCGCAAGCCAATTGATAGCTGTTCTTTTCCAGCTATATCTGATGTTTCATCAACTAAGACTGAGTAAGCCACAGTTTCTTTTTATATCGTTTAGTAAATTCTTCCTAATAACTTCGCCACATAATCTTATTAATTCGTTTTGTATTTTTGCCGATGTGTAAACTGCATTACGGTGACATTTTTCCAGATGAGTCTTCAATTTTTTATCGCCAGAATCGATTCGTAAATTCAACAAATCAAAGCAAACTCCTCTATTATGTTCTTTTTCCCTGAAAGCCATATCATGTGTGCCGCAAAATATTATGCGTGAAATAATCGATGACAATATTTGCCTGTTTTCTTCGATTACTTTTTGGTGAAAACTTTGGAGTTGAACGTCAACAGGTACATTTTCGAGAAAAGCCTTTGCAGAAGCTATTGTAGTTTGGTGGAAGTTGGTAGTTACATGTTTTCGGCAATCTTTATGCATTTTCTTAAATTTTGTGAATGGCCTGATCATGAATGACCCTAAAACTCCTCTAACAGTACCAACGACAGGAGGGAACAACACACAGTGCCTGTAAAAAGCCCCCTTTAACCGCTTGGAATCTGCTAACCACGGTACATATTGATCTAACCAAGCATGATTAAATTTTCTTCGCAAATGGCTCGCATCAGTCTCAAAATCATAATTTCTTGGCGGAACCCAGACACCCTGATGCAATACCAAATGTCAGAAGAGAGGACATCATCAATTTTTAGCCACAATATATCCAGATGACCACAATTTTGAAGCTGTGACACCTCGGAGCACAAAAATTGAGGCAGCCCCGAGCTACTTGTTCAATAGAATGATTGGTGTGTAACGTCTTATGCTCATGAAGCTTACAGTCCCTGAAAAATTTGAAACTGCTTCTTTTATGTAAAAGGTGCTACCTACCTGTACAGGTATCACAAGCGACCGCCGTGACAGACGTTTCGGCGTCGCCGGCCAGCCCCAGTGGGATAGGGTGGGTTAAAAAAAAAACTAAATCTGAACTATCATACAGTACCAACAAAACAAAATAAAGGCGCCACTTAATTTCTTTTGGGTTATGGGGAACCGCGGGAAAAAATCAAGAAAACCACGACTCATCCAAGATACTATTAATATACAGTTTTATTGAACGCAAAACACAATCATAAAATAAACATAAATTCAATGCAACACAAAAAAGAATATCAAACAAGTATAAACTGAAACAAAATCGCAAATGCAACGTAAATATGAGTTCAATCTAGCCGCAACAGCGCTAATTACATTTCTCATACATAAAGGCGCTTAAAATAGACACATCGGTGACTTTAAAATTGACAGGAGCGGTACGCAAAATGTCAAACGGCGAATCCAAATAAAATCAACGCGCACCGCGTAAATACACGCCTTTATCCAGCAGGAATGCTCGTAAAATAAAACAAGAGTAACGAAAGGCAATCATACCTTATCCCTACGCGTTCCGAACGGCGGTCGGCGTGTTGGGCAGCTCCAAGGGGGTACGCCAAGACTCACGGGACCGTGCAGATGCGGTGAACGGCCACAAATACCGTGAATTCTTGACGAATGCGGCACAGAGGTAAGGGTACCCTTGAACTAAAGCCTGTAGGGAAGGAAGGTAAGCGATAGAAAGTGTCGAAGCGAAACAGAACAAACAACGACTCACCTGTTCGCAGAACTACTTAGAAGGGAACAGGCGTAGACAATACGAATGTATTAATTTTTCTCTCTGCACAACAGATTAATCCAGCAATAAAGCTGTTGATGAATTCCCCAACATCAATTTTGGGCGAAAACACACACAAAATACCAACGCGAGACGTGTTGTTTCACCGAGAAGTACGAGGTCAATTCTGTTCTGAAAATCGCTCCGTGCAGGCGAACGAAAAAGAGATGGGGTTAGAAAAAAGAAGAGATAGGATGCCTCCGCCAACCGCGAGAGAATCTTACGTCAACGAGGACCAATAGGCTTAAATACCGGGGTTCAATTTCTGTATAGCTTTCGTGGGAAAGAAATCGCTGATTTCACAATATGTTGCAATAATGCGTAAAACCAAAATGCTAAATAAAGAATCTATGCGACCGAAAAATTAACTTTCAAAACCCAAATTTTCCTTATCCTAATTTTCACAGGAAAACAAATAACACATAACACTAGGGAAATACTTTGAAAGCAAATCGGCGGAACGCAAAAAGTTCTCCGGGCGGTCTGCGAAAATATTTCACGGGGAGCAATATACAGGGTGATTCGGGGTCGGACAGAAATTGAACGGTAACAAAGGGAAGCACTTAATATATAAATTTGTGCAGCTATGTATATTTTTGTAGTTCTTACGCGGAAAGGCATTTCATAAATAACAAGGTAAGTCAAAAGTGTCCTTTTATTATTCATGGATACCTCAGATTGGAAGCAAATATATGCAGTAGGCCGCCTGCTCAACAAGATTAGTTTTTATTCCAATCACAAGGGAGCGCAGAAACTTGCCTGAATTTCTCAGCCTTCCCGATTCTAGTCTATAGAGTAGTTAGTCTATGCTACTAGTGACAAGAATTTCGAATAATCTGAGTACTATGCGTGATACGCGTCACTACTACAATATACGGTAGTTCTGAGATTTCACGACAGATGGCTCAATAGTAGAGTCATAATATTCATTATTCAATTTGATGAGGAATTTACCCTTTTTGTCGTTTAAACCAAATTATGTTTAGATAATATGATTACATTTTAATTTTCCTCCAAACTTCCCTAGCTTCCGGGAGGGGGGGGGCAGCTGCCCCACCCTGTTGGGTACGCCCTTGTACCGACTTGAAAGAAGAAAGCAAGAAACTGTAGCCATAGGCGGTCTAGTGTACACGTACACTGTTTCGATATAATAAATCCTTGTTCAGTTGCACCGCCATCGATTAAAGTTAAGTAATCGGATTACAATGAAGAAAATCCTGTCTTTTTTTGCTGTCTCGGTATCTTCTTTTTTTAATACATGAACACGACAAACTCGAGTTCGTCCTACCGTCACTGTCAAAATTAATTATAAACTGTCAAAAATTTTGATTGGGTGACAGAACGAAATCGTTCTTAAATGAACGCCACCAGATATTCAAGACCATTGACATCGCGGCCATCAACATCGCAACTACCGCGACAATCGCGGCAATCGCAGCATTCGTGGCAATATTTCGAAGAGGACGCAGACGAAGGGAAGACCTTCAACTTCTGCCTGTATTTTTGCGCCGTAACAGGTAATTTTTTAACTCACTTATTTATTCACTTACAAGCGATGTGCCGGATCGTTGGAAGTCAAGATCTGCGGAAACGGATACGGATATTCGTATCTACATACACGGATACGGGTTCTTTGTATCTAGATTCGACGATGGTGATACGGATCTTGCACTTTATAGGCGCCAAATACAGTCAGCGGACCAGCCTAAAAATTTGGGCACAAACGCCAAAGCTTGCGTGCCAAAAAAAGAGGAGAAAACTAACTTACCAAACAATCCGTACAAAAACACACCAACAAAGACAGAAATCGGAACGATTGGCTCAAAATAAAACTTGGAGTCTGAAGGCTTGAAGTAAACAAGATAAATAATTCGACTGGGATCACGTTCTCAAAAACAAATTTAAGGTTAATCAGCTGCTAGGAAGGCACTGAGCCAACGAACGAACGACCTTTCCAGACAATAGCGAAAACCTGAATGCAACAAAGGAAGAGGTGGCGCGCGACGCAGAACCAAAAAAGAAATGTAAACAAGGGTTACTTGTGAAGGCATGTTAAAAATCAAAATGAAGTTGGTAGTTCGAGAAAATCGTGGACGGCTTGAGCAGGTGACCCTCAAAAAAAAAGTCAACCAAAGATTATTTCGTAAAAATCTCCCAGAATCCGTTGAAACGAGACTTGAAATACATTCAATGAAATATGGAGCCTTACCGGAAACGCTTAAAAAAGGGAACGGTTCGGAAAAATGGAAAATGTCGTTAGAAGTCGGTGGGCAGAGACGCACTCAAGGTCAGAGCGGGACCTGTAGAAATAAATTTCCATGGACGAAGGGCGCAACGTTTTAAATTGAAATAGCCCGTAACAATCCTGCTAAAACGAATATATTTTCTCCGCGAATATCCGCAGAGACGGACACGAATACGAACATTTTGTGTTTGGAGCATTTTCATTTTTTGTACGGATTGTCAGGGCCGGAAGAAGGATAGTCGGCGCCCTTATGCAAAACAGTAACTAGCGCCCTTTAAAAAAAAAGAAACAAATTCATGTTAATTTATACAGTATCCCAAAAAATATTGTAAGTATTTCCATAATTGTCAGATTTTTTTAAATTTAAGTATATCAGAATTTGTTTTAAAAAAAAATTATTTTGACAATTTTTTGCTTAACTTTGAACCAGTTTAAATGATTGGCACCGAAATTAGCTTGTAATTTAAATAAAAGTAACCGCCCTAAAAAAAATTCGCAATTTTAAAGTCAGGACAGTGTTGCCAATCGCAAGGGCGATAAACAGTAGTAACCGTATGGCTTACTTTTTTTCAACAAGGGCGACCGGCGACCAATATGGACGAATTAATTTTTATTTGGCGGAGCACTGATAAAACACGGAAAAATTAAGTCTGGTATTTAACGGTTTTTATGATATTTTATTTTAATCTCCGCTCAGGTTGAATAGAACTAGATTGGGTTATGTTGATGATGAGATTGGTTGAGTTTCATTTTAATTGATTATTATTTTTTAACAATTTTTATACTTTTATATTTTTGAAATTTTTAATATAAATTTGAGCTAAATGGAGTTAGGTTGAGATTAATTGGGTTGGATTGACCTTGGCATTACTTGAACTTCATTTTAATTAGTTTTTGTTTTTTAATCTTTCCTTTTGAATTTTCTTGTAATTTTTAATCTTTTACTTGTGTCAGATGAAGTTAGGTTGATGTCAGATGGGTTGGTTTGATTTTGAGATTTGTTGAACTTAAAAATCTTAATTTATAAATTTTAACATTTTTTTCTTTCAGGTTATTTAAGTATTTAAAAAAAAAATTGACTGAGTTCAGTTGACTTTGAATTTTTTTTAATATCGTTCTAAATTTTTAACTTCGATTGCATGGAATTAGGGTGAGTGCAGTTAGATTACTTTCCAGGCTTTGAAAATCATTTTTCTTTTAATTTTTTTAGATATCTACTTATTTTTTTAATGTTTCTGATTTTTATTTTATTTATTTTTTGCTGGATTGAATTAAACCGAATTTAGTTGTTGGATCGAATTTGGTTGACCTTGAAATTTTTAAAAATGTTTTTTTTTAATTGTTTTTCCTTGAGTTGAATAGAATCGGGTTTAGTTGTTGGGTCGAATTTAGTTGACCTTGACATCTTTTTTTAATTTTTTTTATTTTTAGTTGGTTTTTCTTGAGTTGAACAAAATCGAGTTTAGTTGTTGGGTCGAATCTTGTTGACCTTGACATCTTGTTTAAATGTTTTTTTTATTTTTAATTGATTTTTCTTGAGTTGAACAAAATCTAGTTTAGTTGTTGGGTCAACTTTGGTTAACCTTGCCATTTTTAAAAATGTTTTTTTTTATTTTTAATTGTTTTTCCTTGAGTTGAATAGAATCGGGTTTAGTTGTTGGATCGAATTTGATTGACCTTAACGGCTTTTTTAATGTTGTTGATTTTTAATTGATTTTCCTTAAGTTGAATAGAATCGAGTTTAGTTGTTGGGTCAAATTTGGTTGACCTTGACATTGTTCGCTTTAATCGCTTTTCCTTTTTCACGTTTTTTACCTTTTACTATTTTTTGCATTTTTAATGTCTTGCTTCGATTGAACGGAGTAGGTTGAGTTCAAATGAATTGGGTTGACCTTGAAATTCGTTTGAATTTAACATTTCTTTTACAGTTAATTTTGCTAATGTCCCTTTTTCTTCACTTTTAACTGAATGGAATCAGATTAGGTTCAGTTGGATTGCGTTGTTGTTGAATAATTTTTTTTTAATTTTTAGTCAATTTTTTTCTTATCGCTTTTATTCTAATTTTTTTTTCTTGGGTTAAATAGAGTTGAGTTCAGTTGTTGGATAGGTAAATAGAGTTGAGTTCGGATGTTGGATCGAATTTGGTTGACCTTGAGATTAATCGAGCTGCTCGTTAATCGTTTTTTAATAAACATATTTTGACGCCCCTCTTGCATCGGCGTCCTCATGCCTTGCTTACCTTGCTTACCGTCTTCCGCCGGACCTGTGGATTGTTTGGTAAGTTAGTTCTTTCCTTTTCTTTTTTGAAGCAAGCTTAGGCTTTTGTTTGCTTACTTTTAGGTGCCTACAAAGTCCACAATCCATGTCTATATCCGCAGATGTAGATACGAATATTCGTGTCGGCATCCGCGGATTTTGGTTTTCAAGGATCCGGCATGCTTATCACTACATATACATAATCAGCCTATGTTGTATCATTTACGTTAAACATAACGTGCTGTTATCGATGATGTCACATAGGAATTTGAACGTGAAGTCGGTCGATAACGTGACGTTATGTTTAACGTAAATGATACAATGATTGCTTCTTTTTATTACAGCAAATATCGCATCGTTCAGCGCCGGTGCGGCCTTCGTATGGACATCGCCAGTGCTGCCAAAATTGATGGGTCAATTAAGACCCGAAAACAACCCCCTGCCCAGAAATGTAAAATCGAGCGAAGCTGCATGGTGCACCTCCCTATTTTTCGGCGGCGCCGCTCTCTGTGCGATTTTCTGCGGATACTGTGTCGACCTGATCGGGCGCAAGAACTCCCTGGTGGTCTCAGCGATCCTAGCACTTGTGGGCTTCATCTTGATAGCCCTCGGCAACCACCTCACCTATTACTACGTCGGGAGATCCCTGAACGGTTTCAGCCTGGGCTCGGTCTACACCGTCATGCCCATTTACCTCAGCGAGATCGCAGAGAAAGAGAACCGCAACGTCATCGGTTGTTTCCCCTTGGTCTTCATCAGCATGGGGATGGTTTTCACTTTTTGCCTGGGGCCTTACGTGCCGGTGCACATCTTGAGTTTCATCAACATCGCCCCCCTCGGTCTATTCGTCCTCGTTTTTGAGATACTAGCGCCGGAATCGCCGTACCACTTGGTCTCGAAGGGCAACACCGACATCGCCAGGCAATCCCTGATGCAGTTGAGGCAGAATAAAATAGACGTCGTGGGGCGTGAACTTGCGCAAATCTGCAACCACGTGCAGCAAGTTTCGCGCCAAAAAGAACATTTGTTCAAGGGTCAGCAAGGGTGGGCCCGTTTTTGCATCGCCTTCGGACTCGTCACCTTACACGCCCTGTCCGGAATAGATTTTCTGCTTTGCTACATGGAATGGATCTTCGAGGAAAGCCAAAGCGGTTTCCCCTCGGAAATCTCATCGATCATCGTCGGGGTGGTCCTATGGCTCACCGTCATCCTCACCACTCTTATGTTTGAAAAATTCTATATGAGATTCATGCGGGTGACGTCGTCCATCGGGACGTGCGTGTTCCTTCTTACGACGGGCATTTACTTCCTTCTAAAGGAAAAAAATTACGACGTCTCGAAGATCTATTGGCTGCCCACTTTCAGCCTGACGCTATTCGTGTTATTCTATTTCGGGGGCATGGGGCCCATACCGTACGCCGTCGTCGGATATGTGTTTCCGCCCCACACAAAGATGATCGCCGCCGCCTTCACGATTTTCGTGGCGTTGATGGAGGCCTTCCTCACGACGCTGCTGCTTCCGCTAGCGTGCGGTGCAATCGGAATTTCTTTCACGCTTTTCATTATGGCGGCCTTCTGTTTACTGGGGGGCATTTACATATGCGTGATCCTACCCCCGGCTAGACATTTAGAATCGACCCACCAAATGTTACTCCCGACGAGACCCAGCACTGCGTTATAGTATGGAATTACACGAAAAGAGAGAATTTATTTTCTATTTAATAAACCAATGAGACGTGCGACTTGTGTTTGTTTTGTTCGTTACCCGTTGATTTCATTTCATTGCGAAAGAAATATTTAAACAGTAATGTTAAGTGGTGGAAGGAAAACTTGTTAGGATTTGAAAACTACTTTTTAAAGTCACCTTTATATTCCAAATTTTAACCGCTTTTATTTTCCAAGGGGCAAGTTCGGTAAAATCGTGTGCACGTCTAACGTTGTATTTTCTCGTCTGCTTCTATAACCTTTTTTACCATCATTTTCGTCGCAAAATGTTTATAACAAAAATTGTCCCACGCACTGATCTAGTTTTGTGGTGCAATTCGTATATCGTCTTTCGTATTATGCATCTTATGGCACTCCAACAATAAATCATCTCAAGATTTCCGCTGTGTCAGAATATTTAATTGCCTCAAGTAAACTTTCATCAGTCCGGAAGTTCTAAGTGCGTTTTTTTAAAATCAAAAAGAGATGACGAATTGATAAGTTCAAAACCAAACTCAAACTAACTAAAGGTGAATCCGTCACTGCTATAAATATTCAATTTAATTCCCACGAAAAGCTCGGGAAACGCAAAGGCGGATGCTTGCAAAAGATTAGTACGCAATCTCTTGCGAAAATAAGGTGCCTTTTTTAAATTTCTTCTTGTGGTTGATCGTGAATCGTTCGTTGTAAACCAGCCTCGGTTGAAACGTAACAAATTCGCATGCATGATAACCTCGCTTTTCTTATTGAAGGAAATGTAAAGATCAAAAAAGTTTTCATTTAATTCAAAATTCAAAGTAAAATCATAACAGGTGATTAAAATGTTCAACGCATTCACGAAGATAGACTTGGATTCTATGTAAAACTCCTTCGTTCTTTCATGTGTCAGGTCGATTAAGGCTGATTTATGACAACTAATAATTCACGGCCAACCAAGAGGAAACATTTAAAAAAAGGCACCTTATTTTTGCATCGATTACATAAAATCGCCTACAAGCGTCCGCACCTGCGCTTCCCGAGCTTTTCCTGGGAATCAAATTGAATGTTTATTCTAAACGTCCAGATCGATCATAGAATCCGACGACGCAACGTCTCAGTTTTTGTGTTATACGGTTTCTGCGATTTATTTATTTTTGTCCACTTGTTATTTCCACTCACGAAAAAATAAATTACGTTGGCATTTGACCTTTGACGCAATTGGTTATTCCTGGCCATCATCTATGCGCGGTTGGCTTTTGCTTCTGTCATGATGATTTTGATTCGTCCTAGTCCTTCATTTCTTCGTTAAAAGTAAGACTGTGCACGGCCCTAAATTTCTGCTTTCATTTTACAAACATTTACTTTGCGATTTTTGAGAAGCACCGCTCTTGCTACTTTTAAGACGTCAGCTCAACGTGCTTTTGTTTCGTTTGTTTAAAATTAGCCGACTGTGAGTTAATCAAAGTCGCGTCGTCGATCTTCACGCTATTGTGTCTCAGGTTTTGAACTAACAATAAGTCATTATTTATGCAGGTGATACTATGATTAAATAAAATCAGATGCAATAATGCACATCGAATGCAATTATCACATTGCACATAAATGCCTAATAAAAGGCTGATTACATTACTGATTGCCTGAATTTATTTACAAGTTTTCCTTTTTCGACTATCTGTGCAGAATGTGACAAAGTGCATTATCTATAAGTTCGTTTCCAAAGATCGACGTATCCAAGTAGTTAGCAGCGTGCCGTCGAAACACATTTAATGAGCGAACGCGTTATTTTGAATGGAATACAATCTGCTGGTGTAGCTTTCAAGTTTTCAAGTTCAAACGACTTGGATTTCACTTGTCAGCATGCAATTCCCTCTATTAAAATGTTAAGTTTGCGTACGCTCCGAACTTTGATCTGCGAGCTAAGCAGACGTTAGTAATTCAGGCTAGACAATATCCGCGACGATTAAGCCTGAGTCAATGACCGTACTTGTGAAATGCGAAACTAAACAAATTTGTCAATTAAACCTAAACATGCGCATGTTAAGTTTTGCGTAAATCCAAGAGTAAAAATGAATTTAAAGCGTGTATAGTTTTTTAAACGTGGCGATATTCCGCTTCTAGCATAAACACAGGTATTTTCGATTTTACTTGTGATTTTAAACAAAACGTGGCGGTGATAATAATTTTGAAGGTGATACGTTTATGATTTTTACACTAAAATACATATACAGGTTGTGTCACATATTATTGGTTGTAGAAATAGGCGTGAGAGAGCAAACTCCATCTTATTGTCGTGTACACAGGCGAGCGTGCTCGGAATTAAATCCATCCTGTTCTGTTAATGCTCACTCGGTCGACTAACATTATCTTCTTTCCTCAATTCTCTTTTATATGTTCCATAACCAGAGATAACTAACACAACTTGTATTATTTTTTCTACTTGCTTTCTATTCATTTTTATATAGCGTCACATTTAGATAGCGTTCGTCCTTTTAATAATTCAACACAAAATAATGTAAGAAAATATTTATTTTAAGTATACAGTGTCTTTCATAAAATTCGTAAGAATTGAAAAAAAAAATATTATTGATTTCTATGAAAAAAAATACTGCAGTTTATGTATTAATCAAAATAAAAAGAAACTGCACGGTCACATCTAACCAACTATTTTAAAATATGGTCGAAAATTTGGAAACAGAAATTCCCAAAGAAAAAAAAAATTACGATAATTTGGAAAGATAAAATAGCGACATCTTACGATCGCTTTTGACCTGACATTGGATAGACAAATTGAAGCGGGATTTGCTCCTAATAAGTCCCCCATGCAAGGCGGCCATGCTTGCTGTCAAAGCATAATGAAAGTTTTTAGAAAAATTTTGTGCAAATCGTTTTTGATTGCAGTGAAAACCTCGAGCAGCCTCTGTACAGCTGTTTCAGCCCTGCTTGGTTTTCTCTGCAATCAAAAACGATTTACACAAAAAAAATTTTCTATAGATAATTATACAGTGAGAATCTTGTAACGCTGCACATAGAAGAAAATTACGTGATCAGATAATACATTTCTGAATCATATAAAATTGCACATAGGGGTTTTAACATTACGTTGCTATAGTTACTACTTAATTCTTAATGCTGAATCATTTACAAATTGCACATAGGAAGTATTAAGGAAGGGAATAATTGATCTATTTGGAAATTTGGCGGCAAATAACGCAAAGACCTCTGTCAATGAAGCTTCATTTGAGAATGATGTGTACCTACATTTCCACTTTTTCGGCGGTTGTATACATTTTACAATAAATGGAAAGAACAATTTAATTCAATCTGACAATTCAAAATCAGTAGTGTCATTACTAACAACGCACGGTAACCATGGCGAATAAAATAAATTTGGAAATAATGTAATAATGCTTCCGTTGATAATAATTACTATGTGCAGTCTTATAAGATTCTCAGTGTATAAGTTAGTAATACAGACATAAAATAAGAGTTCTTTTGAAGGTCCGTAACTTTTTTTTTCTTTTTTGAATGGAGCGAAATTAAAACTTATTTAGGCCACTCTTGTGTCCTTTTGCTCTGATACCCAAAGCCTATGGCTTTTTTGTTTATTTTGACATCTGTCGAACTTAATTTTTTTTTGTACAGTGCGAGCATTAAATTTTGGTTGTCGCTGTCAATCAAAACGTTTTTTTTTAGTTTTAATCCTAGAAATTAAAGAAAAAAAAACATTCAGATACTTAAATATCTTTCACTAAAATCTTTAGAAAACAATTTAAATGTTTTATACCAATCTTTATTTAAAAAAAAATCAAGTCGATCGTAAAGTTTTGACATCCAATGATGACCAAAACTTAATTATTTTTAGCATCTGTACAGTCGCGATCAAGGTAATCGAAACTAATTGACAATTCTGTAATCCTTACTATCAGCGGCGTCAATAAGGGCGTAATTAGCTTATAACAAGGGTCTCGATTAGGATGATCGCGACTATGCCATACAAATATAAATTTTTTTTGTTTGCCACAGCCAACTTTTAAAAACTTTTTAAAATAAAATTAATCATGTAATGATTTAAATCCAGTTTTGGAATCTTGATATTTTCTCAATCTAAATTCTCAAAGTCAAAAATAGCTCTTAATTTATGTTTTTAATTTTCTTCGCCTTAAATTTTGAAATTTACAGCAATCCTGCAACACTGCGAAGAAAGTACCTCAATCTACGACGAAGTCGCCCAAACTGGCAACACTGCTTTCTCGACACGATTAGTACTAGAGACCCTCTAGCTAGAGTCTGGCAGAGGCAGCCATCTTTCAGCAAGAGAGTTCAGTCAGTGTCAAATTGACAATCCTTTCTAACCTTTCAATGTCAAATTTCCCACACCGACAAAGAAAATCCTTTTTAAATGAGTTAACCAAAGCAATGAGTGAACAAAAAGAAAACAACTATAAATTTAATAAATATAGAATACGATAAGGTGAACATTTGCTTACTTGCAAAAATTCTCGTAAACTATTTAAAAATACGCACAAGTTTAGATTAAATTACCCAGACACGCGCATAATTTAAAATCCTGAAAGTAACTGATGAAGTGTAAACTGGTAAAAATTACACGATGAGTAATCGTCATAATTCATTTACTATACAACCGAGTCATTATGACTGAAAAAGTCGTAACCGACGTCGCTCGGACATAACTAGGAGAGGTCGATTAGATTTCGGAGGAGTTTTCGAGCGACTCCTCTCCCGGCGAGGCCCCAAATCGGGCCGAAACAACGCAGGATATTTTTGAAATCCATGACAATTTAAAGAACGTTTAATTTTTTGCAAATATTTTTTCCTGATATCATGACAAACATAACATTAACACAACATTAGCAATTTTGCGCCCTATATTCACGTGCATCAGCAGAGAAAATTGAATTACCATCAGGAATTGTAATAAATTAACTTTAACAACGTGCAAGTTTGTTTAAAAATAAATAAACAAGTAAATCAGATTTTTCTACGAACGGCCTTAGTGTAGGCAACCCCATGAACACCGCGGGTTATTTGGCTGTATTACTAAAGGTGGAAAGAAAACTTTTGTTCTTAAATCTTCAATTCAGAGTGCATTTAAGTTTATGTTTTTGACGGCGAAGGAGACTCTTTGGTCCTAAGATACCTCCCTCCTCCTCCTTCAGCCCCAAATCGTTTAAACTAGGAATTCCAAACTTTTCTTAAGCATCGACCCCTAGAATTAGAGAAAGTCTTCATCGACCCCCTCCCTTCCCCAGTTCCCCTTCAGGCTTAATTATTAACTCTAAAACGGCATTACAGGAATAATGTTAAAAATTTTGTTTTTCAGGTTCAAAGATAATCTACGCATGGTTTCTTAGATATTTGGAACAAAAAAAATTGAAGCTACAAACGTACTCTCTCGTGGCCACGTTGTTCAACTGTTTTTGTTTTAATTCTGTATTCGTAAAGTGTGCCACTAACTAACCACCTCCCATTTGTCTCTTAATAAATAAAGATGGATTCTTTCGTATACAAACTGAGTATTTCTAGAATAGTAATGATGAACAACTAACAATTGCTTCAAATTCTACTGAATTAATTCTATTAAATGTCATCTGTGTGCCAATTAAGAAATTAATACTCGTTTGTTTGCTTAGTAACAAATAAGCCCTAAATAATCAACTTTTTGAGCGTCATCTTTTATCCTAAACCGGAAATTAATTTATTCAAATATCATACGCTCTCATATAATAAGCTTTTGACTTTATATCCACAGCAATTGTTCTTTTTTAATTCTACTAAATCTACTAAATATAAACTTACTTGCGTAAGATTCATTTGACGTGCCATCTGTCTTCCGAAATTGAAAACTATTTCATCAAATTTCCCACGTAACTGCGTTTGAAGATCCAAAGCAAGACGTAATGGGATTATTCAGATCGTCATCTCTTGACCGAAACCGAAATCTGTATTATTTTAGCAGATATATATATATATATATATAACTCATTTCATGATTAGAGATAAACGACATAGCTTTATGCAAATTTAATGAGCAAAAAAGAGAGACAGAATTTAATCACGGCGTTGCTAAATTAAAACGAGGTGAGAATATACAGGCAAATGTTTTTGTTTTTAGACTGAATTTTATTTTCACATGAAAATAAAAATCGAAGAGTGACAGCAAATGGACAGCAATTACCATAAGCGCCATCTTTTGATCGAATAGGAAAACAAACAACTGAATTTCTCTTGCAGCAGCATTTCATCTTCCGCTGATGTTCCCAACAAAACCCCCCGCTCTGACACGACGATGACCTTAATTCCGAAATTAAATTGAAACTCTAAAATCAAGATGCGACGGCGGGATTATTTAGAGCGCCATCTATTGACCAAAAATGACAGCGGTTTTTTAATTTCCAATATACATACTAATAATAATAGGATATTGGATTTATATTTGGATCACGTAATGATATTTTTATGTCAAGATAAAAATTAAGGCGTCACGAGTATTACTCGAAGCACCATCTGTTGACCAAATCGGAAAACAACTTTAATCGAATTCCGGGGTAACCACTGCAGAAGTTCTCCCCAAACCCCCGATGCCTTCTAACTTCGCGGGGGCTTTAATATGTAAATCTAAAATCAAGGTGTGATGGTATTATTTAAAGCGCTATCTCTTAACCAAAAACAAAATTTTTTTTTGTTCTGATTTTAAATTGTAGTTCATCGTACATACATATTTATTTTTATGCCGCGTTATGTAACTTTTTTAAGCAAAATTAAATTGCAAAGGGAATCTAATCTAGACATAGGAAATAGAAAAATAATATCAATAGAATTTTAAATGACGTTTCGTGGCTGACGTTCTTGTCTTCTAATTTTTTGTTTTTTTAAAAACATTGAGCATTCGGAAGGAAAGGCGAAGTTTTACTGCAAATATTTTATTTCTTAGGTCGAATTTTTAAAGCATGTTAAAAAGAACGGAGCTTTTCATTAAAGTTCGAGTATTTTTTAATAATAACTGATGATAATAAATTTTCAACTGAAATTAAAGGGTGCCTAAAGGGGTCGCTGTTGCTCTCTAATGTGTATTTTTTTTAAATAATAACAAAAAATAGATCATTGTTACAGCCGTGACAGATCTATTTTTAGTACCAGTCACGTCACCTTGCGTCACAGAACATTATCGAAGCTTCTCGTTGGTTCCAGCAAGTTCGAGAAGACGGAGATCTACTATAAAAGTCCGCACGAGCGCGCCAGTTGGGCAGTGAGAAGTACATTTTGTAGAAGTGTTATTTGATAGACAAGTGTTGCAGCTCATGTAAGTTAACTAGCCTTAGAGGTCCATCCACCCCTTTTTACCTCCGTTGGTTTAAACTGCCATTTTGACTTGAATCCCCAATTCCTCTGTATTACCACTGCGTCTAGTAAAAAATGTTACTTAAACTATTAAGAAGCATTTGAATTTTTAAAGGGACGTTTAAAATTTACAACACGTCGCCTATTGCATTTCTCACAATGTGTCGTAAATATCGCCGTTATCTCCGGCGTTCGCGCTCAAGAATTCCGAAACGTCATTTCCACAGCTCACTAAAAAAGCGTTTTATTGGGATTTAAATACGATCATAGGGAAAGAGTTTTCCGCAGTCGCTCGCTTTCCATGGACGAAACGGGAAAACCTCGAAGCACTAATTGTTCCGACGATGCCGGAGGTGGATGGAACGTTTTCTTATATTTTTGCGTCATCTCAGGTAAAACACACTTAAATATTTTTTTATTGCAAACGTACAGTCGCAAGCATTAAATTTTGTTCGTCATTGATTATCACAGGTTTCTATTTGCCTCGCTTTCATTAAAAATAAGTGGTTTTCTGTTTTAATTTAAAACAAAAGTCAAGATAGTTAGGTATATGAAAATTTTTATTTTCGGGAATTAAAACTGACGTTTTAATTGATAGTGATGACCAAAAGTTAACGCTCCTGACTGTACTTACTCATAAAATTGTTGTTGCAACTGTACTTTTGTATTTGCAGCAAATATGGCATCGTTCTCAGTTGGTACCGCTTTCGCCTGGTCATCCCCGGCAATTCCAAAACTGAACGGACTCTCAGACGCAGAATATAACCCCCTGTCAGCGAAACTGACTTCCGATGAGGAATCGTGGGTGGTTTCGCTGCTCACCCTCGGAGCCACCATCGGCCCTATATTTTCCGGCGTCCTCGTGGATAGGATCGGCCGAAAGAAAAGCCTAGTCTTATCAGCATTCCCCATGATAGCCTGCTTCACCACGAAGACCTTTTCGACAACCCTCATCCCCTTTTACTTGGCCAGATTCCTGGGGGGAATATCCTGCGGGCTTGTTTTGAGCGTGGTGCCGATGTACGTCGGCGAAATCGCAGAAGTGCACAACAGAGGTCGCTTGGGTTGCCTCCTCTCGATCTTCATATCTCTGGGGCAACTCTTCGCCTTTTCCCTGGGGCCCTTCGTGCACGTGCAAATTTTCAGCTTGAGCTGCGCCGTTGCCCCAGTCTTATTCCTGGTCATCTTCACGTGCTTCGCACCGGAAAGCCCCCACTATTTGATTAGATGCGACATGCCGAAAGAAGCGAGGAAGTCCTTGATGAAGCTCCGCTTCGGAAACCCAGAGAAAACGGAAAAAGAACTTGCGGAGATAACCGACGCGATAAAACAAGCGCCGAGAGGAAATAACTTCATAAACGAACTAATCACAAATAAGTGCTCGGGGAAGGCCCTGCTCATCTGCGTGGGCCTGATGGTCTTCCAGCAACTCACGGGCATCACCGTCGTGATCTCTTACATGCAGTCGATCTTCACGAGCTCCGGCAGCAACGTTTCGCCCCAACTGTCAGTGATCATCGTCGGGATCACGCAGACAATCGGCTGCGCTTTCGCTTCGACCATCGTCGAAAAAATGGGCAGGAAACCGCTGCTTCTGGCCTCGGCCTGCGGGGTTTCCCTAACCCTCTCAATTCTAGCCACTTATTTCTACTTGAAGGCGGAAAGCGTGAACGTCGAGGCTTTATTCTGGCTTCCAATTACTTGCGTCATCACTTACATAGCCGCCTTTAACATTGGATACGGCCCCATACCCTTCACGATTTTGGGCGAGGTCTTTCCGTCAAATGTGAAGTCGCTCGCCACCACCTGGACGGTCTGCGTCAATTTACTTTTGGCCTTCTGCACGACGAAGTTCTTCCCCAGCCTCGTCGCACTCATAGGGAATCACTATTCGTTCTGGACGTTCTCTGCGTGTACGGTTGCCAGCGTGGTTTTTATTTTCGCCGTGCTTCCGGAAACCAAAGGGAAGAGCCTGCAGGAAATTCTTGAAAAACTAAAAGGAAACAAACCGATTATTACGAGCGATAATAAATGACTGTCTACTAGGACTAACAGATTGCCTAAAATGTTAGTACAGTTCGATCTTATCTGTAGCGATTTTGCGTTCTGTGTCATCTTCCACGCAGTGGAACAATTACATTTCAAATTTTGCGCGTACAAAAACCGTAGTTCGACAAAATATAGATAGGTGGCGCTATGCTAACAGTTTTAACAATAACATAAACTTAATACTGCAATTTTAAGCTCGATACAATCCAGGAAAAAGATAGTGTCAATGATGTAACTAGAAGTCAAGTTGCCGGGTTGTAAAAGTTTTACCAGCGCCTTTTATAATTACAATATTTTTATTATTCAGAAAGTAAAACTAAAAAAAAAATATTTAGCTACTTCTTTCGATTCTAAATAAATGCTTAATTGCTATTGAATTATCCTGTTTCTAAAAAGCGACAAGAGCTGTCAAAATTTCAGGTTAGAAATCTCCCGAAAAGTAGCGCTAAGCGGAGTAGGCTGTTTCTCGAACACTTTCCTGAAGAAATCTGTTTTCAGCTGTTTTGAAACTGTCTTCCAGAGTTTATTTGAAGTAACAGATTAACAGATGACGCAGCTTATGTTTAAAATTTATTTGAAACTTCTTTTTAACCATTTCTGTTCAACTTTATTCATTCGAAATTGCTTTTTATAACATTGTTTCTTATCTCATCTTAGTATCTTAGCACTTCTGTTTATCTTTTTTTTTTAATTCATTTTATGCTCTCGTATTTCTATTTTGTTTATTTTGAACAAATTGATTTTTCCTATTTTGTCGATAGACGATATTGTACAGTAAAGTTGTCTTTTGTTTGTTTTTTTCATAAATTCTTTTTCAATTTTTTTTGTTCTTTATGCTTTCGTTACATGAAACAGATTTTTCACATTTTATTCGCTTTGTCGTAGTTTGTTTTTCATTTGTTTTGTTTTTCAAAAAATCATTGATTTTCATTTTTTTTGTTTATTTTTTCATATTGATTTTTCATATTTTGTTAATGACGCTTTTTCATTATTATTTTTCTTATAAAATCGATTTTTCGCATTTCTTTCCCGGCTCTTTCGTAGTTTATAATTTTTCATTTGTTTTGTGTCCATCACATTTGTGATCTTCATTTGTTGTATGCATTGCATTTCGTCTATCGTTTCTTTTTTCATTTTTAATCGTGTTATTGTATTATTTTTTTTTGTAGTTTATTTTTATTTATATTTACTTATTTTTGTATTTTGTTGATGTTTCCTTCTATTCTCTTTTGTTTCAGATTTTTTTGCAACTTAATTTGGCGTTTTAAATAATTTTTTTAATCGTCTTTTGCACAAAATGGTAAAATCAAAAGAAGAATAGATCACCTTGACAACTGTCGAATTAATTATATTTGTATGATTACCGATTTTTTAATGATTACACTTCTAATTCGAAAATTTATAGATCGCATTTTTTATGTTGTTTTATTCGTTTTATTATTATAGAAAATGTATACATTTTTTTAAAATTATTCCTGCTTTTTAAAATAATTTAACAGAATGCATTATTTTTTTTTTAAATTTCGGAGTTTGGCCTAATTGGGTTACATTTTAGAATGCGTTTCGTTATACTTTCTAAGAAAAATCTGGCAACCCAGATCGGATTGAGACGTGATTAACCTATAAAATGTGTAATATTGAAATGTTTGTGAGTGATGCTTCCGTACTTTTAACATAATGTATAAACAATAATAAAACTAACAGAAAGCATTGATGGATCGAATAGAACAATAATAATAACATTAATGACAGGTCTTTGTTTAAAAGCGCCATCTGTTGGTTGCTGATTTTCGATAAATGGTGACACCACAAAATCTCGAATTTTTGACATTTATATTAATTCTTTGTGTACCTACCAGTTTTAAGGGCCGCAACTATACTTCCTCATTATTCCGATACTTTAATATCCAGAGTCCAACAAATAATTAATAGCGTTTTCCGCTTCCTGCACCAGTGTGAACTGAGTTTATCTCTATCTCGTTTTATTACATAAAGCTGAACCGAGATGGAAATACACTCAGTGCGCACTGAGTGCAAGAAAGTGCGACCAGTGGAAAATTTGAATGAATTTTTTAAGTTCAAACCATAGTTTAAACATTAAAATTTTACCTTTTTAATGGCAGCGTTATCCTAAATTCATAGGAATAGGAAACGAGCACATTTTATTAGTAGAATTCCGTAAGAGAAACGCGCTGGAAACCAAGCTGGAAACGCGTTTCTGATTGATTGACTGTGCTGGCAACACTGGCAACAGGCGCTGAGTGGCAACACCGGCGAAGTAATATTTTTAGGCGATTGCGAGCAACTGAGGTTATAATCGTAAAAGTTTTTTTTTTTCTTTTTAATGTAAATAGTCGTCGACGAGAACCAATATTTCGCGGAAATACTCATCAATAAAAACGAGACTATTTTTGAACTTCTTGTGCTACTAAAATGAAAGAAATTCAGTAATTGTGAGGTTATGGTTTCTCGAAGTGGTAGTGGACGTCGACGAGCAGCAATAAACTGGAGCAAGTGTAAGGTAAGCAACATCAATTTATTGCTAAACACTGTCTTTGGACTTCACTCACTAGCAGACAAAAAAAAAACTAAAAACTAAAACAGCTAACAACACTAAAAAGGAACAACGAAATAAATTATTATAATAGCAACACACAACAATTATTAAGTAATTTATATCCAGCCGGCATAACAATTCTTAGCAGTACTCCAATAAGACTCTAAATTATTGTACACTTTGGTATCTCTGCTGTTATAAATAACAGCAGAGATACCAAAGTGTACAATAATTTAGAGTCTTATTTAATGCCTCGCAGGCACGACAGTAATGGAATGAGTCCGTCTTGAAATACCCGTGCTCGTTCAGCACTGTGAAATACTTCTTCCACTGGAAGTACTTGGACTGTTCGCTGAGCGTTTTGTTCACGTAAAATAAGTAGTTCGCGAGATCCCTGGGGGACGCAAAGTCTTCGACGTTTATGTAGGAACGAGGCGGAAGTAGTCGTGCATAACTCTCTTTGGATGCCCCCATGACTATTGGTATCGCGTCCTTGTGGTAAGCGTTCCACCACAGCTTTTCCGTTATGTAATCATCACAGTTGGAGTTTTCAAAAGCCAGATAGAACTGGTAATCCCCCAGTAGAAGACAGTCGCTATCAAAATGACCACCGCATCTAAAACTTGCAAATTATGACTTGGTCTGAATTCGAGTGGAAATTTACTTTAGTTTTCCACATCGTCCGTACATATCGACGGGGATGTACTTCTGTAATTCCCTGACGTATTCCCATCGGCGGTTACGCGAGGCACAATTTGACCCCATTATTGCAACTAGGACGTCACTGCGCTTTCCACTTCTCCACTGCAGGAGATCAAAGTATTCAGGATCTGTACTCGGTACCGTCCTGCCATAAGGCACCGGTATATCAGCGTCTATCCTAAAAAGAGACAGGTACGCATTTGATCCTTTTCTTTTTTTTTTAAATAAAATCAAACCTGTAAGTCATGGACCAATTAAAAACGCCGTTGAAGTTCAAGAGTTTTTCCTTTGACTTCATGAAAGTGTGAAAGGGACTTTCGTCGGTCAGGAAGGCCCAGATTTGGTTTTGGTTTCTGTCTTGCTTCGGTGGTAGGTCTGCAAGGCCCTTTGTTCTGTGCAGGTGGATGATGACTAGGTCAGCGTCCTTGACGTCCTCGTCCTTGTAGGATAAGCGGTAGTTTTTCACAGAGCATTCTTCAAATGGGTCGTGCCTGCAATGCCCCCGCAGTTATTTCTTTCATTGCAAAAAATTTAAGTTAAGTTACCTTTGTTTGGTGAAGTGGTAAATGTGTCGCCTTTCTATGGAAGGACCGTACTTCCATATCACGATTTTGTACGCACCCGAGGAAGCCTTGGGGGCATCTTCTTCCAAGTACAGGATTTTGCCTAATTTTGAGAGTGAGTTTTTCTGAAAGTGACTGCGATTAGTTTGGGGGGTGAGGTATAACAGCGAGGGGGTTGTTTACCTGGGTGTCGTTTAATTTCCTCCAGTTTTCTAGGTTTCTTGCGACTTCTTGCAAATCCAAACTCTCCTCGTCTTTGTACAGGGGGTACCTTTCCACCGCTCTTTGGTTTATTTGGCTTATCGAGATGAGAAACGTCGTCGCTGTTACAAATATCACACCCACAGTCCATTTTTTATTTATTGCCATAATTTATCCATCTGGAAACTTTTGGTGGTGTTAAAAAACTGTTACTTTACACATTTGCAAAAAGAAATTACCCCCTCTAAGTGTCATTCAAATTTGTTGGCAAGTAAATGTAGGTTTCTTTATTTATTTTTTTTTTTCAATTTGAACCAATCATAGCAAATCATAGTAAAACCCTTTTATTGTGGAGATGATGAATTGTCAACATTGTGGAGGTCTTCATTCAATAGATTTTATGTTAATGCACATAAAAATAGAAAAAAAAATTCTAAAGTGCCCTCCACATACTAGGGAGAGAGGATGCCCATAGTGAGACAACATGACAACCTGTAATATGTATTTGCAAAAATTAATAGTCTTCACTCCCCTAAAGGTGTTGACGAAATACATCATTTACTTGTATTTTGTAATTTTTTTTACATAATAGATATTAACTCGTTTTTTTTGTTCAGATAGAAAAAAATCCAAAACAAAGTATTACAAAATTTAAGCAATTTAAAAACTTAATCTTTAAATTTATTTGATTTTCTGGCGCTTGTAACACGTTTATTGTTTTAGGGCGAAATAAACACAAAGTGATCGATACGCACCTGCCTCGGCTATAATAGCACGTTCGAAACGTTGCTTGTGTTCTCTAAAAATGAACATTTGTGAAGCCTACAGTTCAAAGATAACGTGCTAATTGAACACACTAAGGTCCAGTTTTACAAATGGGGCTCAACTTTGAGCTGAGGCTTAAACCCTTAGCAACGATTATTTCAACAATTGTTGTGAAGGATTTAAGCTTCGGCTCAAAGTTAAACCGTCATTGTAAAACTGGGCCTAATGCGCACATCACTTTCAGCTCATTATTTCCTTGGGTTTTCGAAATGTCGAGCGGCTTTCGTCGGTTTCTCAGGCGTACTTGTGTGTTGGCAACGCTGGCTTATCTCACGAAGGGGGAACTTCGTCAATAATTCCTGGATCTGCACAGTACAAACATAAGGAATTTTTTTATCATCCAAAATGTCTATCACTATCTAATCTGATATAAGACATAAAAATAGAATCCCTAAAGTATATAAAATTGATTAATCTGGCGAACTTTTAAAATATTTGTGTATTGCTTTTACGAAGAAAAAAAATCGATTTTACAGTCGAGGCAGACAAAATATTGTAAGGCGAAGATTTGGCCAGCGGGCGACAGATGGCGACACTGGGCGCGGCGAGGGAGAAGGGATTGGCAACACTGCCGACCGGGGGCATCCTGACGTTGGAGAGCGGAGCGGCGTGGTGGTTCTTATTGGTGTTGGTGAATAATAAATTTAACGGCTAATATTGCGTTTAAATAATCCTTTCCCTAACAATATAATCTATACATAATCGAAAATATTTGCTCCTTTGAAGTGGTTAGTAAATACTCTCTGATTAGATAAGAGATAATCATTCATCACTGACTCACAGAGAGCATCCTTTTTGTATTGATTACGTGAATAACTTGTAGACGCAAGTGCTCATTAAAAAAAAAAAATAAATTAATTGTATACAGGAAATGATTACTTCATACTTTAATAAATAATTCTGCTTAAACATAATTCACGATGAACATATAATTATTTAAATCGTGATTCCAATTGTAGTAATAATCACTTATGCAATTTAATACTATCTACTTTTTATTTTAGTTTATTGATTTATTTTCGCCGTTTTCATTTCTTCACCTTCATGTCTTCAAGATTGTATATACGCATTTGACAGTCGGGTTGCCTACGGTACAGGTTCCTAAAGTAAAAATGTAATTATTTATAAAAAAAAAAATTGTGCAAATCGTTTTTGATTGCAGTGAGAACCTCGAGCAGCCTCTGGACAGCTGTTTCAGCCCTGCTTGGGGCTTCTTCAGCAGAAACGTAGCTCGACATTCCCACTGCAGACCAAAAACGACTTGCCCAATTTATTCGCAATAGCGATGTAAGAATGATGAACATATAAAATAGCGACATCTTACTATCGCTTTTTGACCTAACATTGCAGTAGGATAGACAAATTGAAGCGGGATTTGCTCCTAATGAGTCCCCCATGCAAGGCGGCCATGCTTGCTGTCAAAGGATAATGAAAGATTTTAGAAAAAAATTGTGTAAATCGTTTTTGATTGCAGTGAGAACCTCGAGCAGCCTCTGGACAGCTGTTTCAGCCCTGCTTGGGGCTTCTTCAGCAGAAACGTAGCTCGACATTCCCACTGCAGACCAAAAACGACTTGCCCAATTTATTCGCAATAAATAAATTGGGCAAGTCGTTTTTGGTCCATGAAATGTCAGATTAAATCACACAAATGAAGAGGTACAGTCCCTGGCCTAGTGATACAAATATAACTATTTCAAGCGTTCTTACTTTTTGATGAGTATGAATAGAAGGTACGTACGGGATAGAGAAGTTGCGCAACACTCCACGAAACAGTGACACTTGTTTTAACGTAAATTTAATAATGCCAAGAATTCTGTTAGGTGGCTGTAAATATGCACTGACAGTTACAGAAGAAAGACGTTAATTAAGTTAATTATTTTTGATTTTGAAAAATATCGTCGTCTCTTATTAGCCGTACGGATGAGGCAAAAATGGAAAATGGATTTATACTGTAGATAACCGACGCGATAAAACAAGCGCCGAGCGGAAATAACTTCATAAACGAACTAATCACAAATAAGTGCTCGGGGAAGGACTTGCTCATCTGCGTGGGCCTGATGGTCTTCCAGCAACTCACGGGCATCACCGTCGTGATCTCTTACATGCAGTCGATCTTCACGAGCTCAGGCAGCAACATTTCGCCCCAACTGTCAGTGATCATCGTCGGGATCACGCAGACAATCGGCTGCGCTTTCGCTTCGACCATCGTCGAAAAAATGGGCAGGAAACCTCTGCTTCTGGCTTCGGCCTGCGGGGTTTCCCTAACCCTCTCAATTCTAGCCACTTATTTCTACTTGAAGGCGGAAAGCGTGAACGTCGAGGCTTTATTCTGGGTTCCAATTACTTGCGTCATCACTTACATAGCCGCCTTTAACATTGGATACGGTCCCATACCCTTCAAATTTTGGGCGAGGTCTTTCCGTCAAATGTGAAGTCACTCGCCACCACCTGGACGGTCTGCGTCAATTTACTTTTGGCCTTCTGCACGACGAAGTTCTTCCCCAGCCTCGTCACACTCATAGGGAATCACTATTCGTTCTGGACGTTCTCTGCGTGTACGGTTGCCAGCGTGGTTTTTATTTTCGCGGTGCTTCCGGAAACCAAAGGGAAGAGTCTGCAGGAAATTCTTGAAAAACTAAAAGGCAACAAACCGATTATTACGAGCGTTAATAAATGACCGTCCATTAGGACTACAAGATTGCCTAAAATCTTAGTACAGTCGTGGACAGTTGAATTCGATCTCCTCTGTAGCGATTTTGCGTTCTGTGTCATCTTCCACGCAGTGGAACAATTACATTTCAAATTTTGCGCGTACAAAAACCGTAGTTCGACAAAATATACATAGATGACGCTAGAGTAACTTGCTAACAGTTTCCTAACAGTTTGAAATGGAATATTTAATTGAAATTCGTTCTTGTCCGATGAAAATTGTAAGTACAAAGTCTTTTTAATCTCGAACCGGACAGAAATATGAAGGGAACACACTCAACGTTTCGCTATAGATTTATAGCTTCCGACGAAGCTATAAATCTATAGCGAAACGTTGAGTGTGTTCATGAGTTTTAATTAAGCATTAAATATTCCAAGTACAAAGTTTTTTTAATCTCGAACCGGACAGAAACATGAAGGGAACACACTCAACGTTTCGCTATAGATTTATAGCTTCCGACGAAGCTATAAATCTATAGCGAAACGTTGAGTGTGTTCCCTTCATGTTTCTGTCCGGTTCGAGATTAAAAAAACTTTGTACTTGGAATATTTAATGCTTAATTAAAACTCATGAAGACTACAAAGGGCATAAGAAATATTTTTTTATAAAAGATTAAAAGCAAAACGTCCAAATTTTATAAATAACCGCATGGTCTACTTTTCGTTTTGTAAAATAAAATATTGAAGTTATAGTTGTTAGAAATTTGATATCTATGATATGAACGGGACTTGGTACATGTACAGGTGGAAGGGAGGAGTAGGAGCGGACGGTCGTGCCTTCACGTCCTGGGTTAATTTGAATCAACGTAGGATGCGAAGGCGCGACCGCCCGCTCCTATTCCTCCCTTCCACCGGTACATGTACCAAATCCCGTTCTTTAATTATAACATAAACTTAATACTGTAATTTTAAGCTCGATACAATCTAAAAGAAAAAGATAATGCCAGTGGCGTAACTAAAACTCAAATCGCCGGGTTGCAAAAGTTTTACTAGCGCCTTTTATAACTGCAATATTTTTATTATTAAGAAAGTAAAACTAAAAAAAAATATATTTAGCTACTTCATTTGATGCTAAATAAATTAAGACTGCTTAATTGTTTTTGAATTATTCTGTTTCTAAAGAGCGACAAGAGCTATCAAAATTTTAGGTTAGAAACCTCCCGAAAAGTAGCGCTAAGCGGAGTAGACTTTTCTCGAGCACTTTCCTGAAGAAATTTGTTTTCAGCAGTTTTGAAACCTTCTTCCAGAGTTTATTTGAGGTCACAGATTAACAGATGGCGCTGCTTATGTTTAAAATTTATTTGAATCTTTTTTTAACCATTTCTGTTCAACTTTATTCATTTGAAATTGCGTTTTGTAACATTGTTTCTTATCCCATCTTACTACCGTGGCACTTCTGTTTATTTTTTTTGTTCTTTATGCTATCAAATACATTTTTCACATTTTATTTGCTTTGTCGTAGGTCATTATTTTTCAATTGTTTTGTTTTCCAAAAAATCGTTGATTTTCATTTTTTTTGTTTATTTTCTTCATATTAATTTTCCACATTTTGTCAATGACGCTTTTTTTTTCGTAGTTTATAGTTTTTCATTTGTTTTGTGTCCATCTCATTTGTGATCTTCATTTGTTGTATGCATTGCATTTCGTCTATCGTTTCTTTTTTCGTTTTTAATCGTGTTATTGTATTATTTTTTTTTTGTAGTTTATTTTTATTTATATTTACTTATTTTTGTATTTTGTTGATGTTTCTTTCATTTCTCTTTTGTTTCAGATTTTTTTGCAGCTTAATTTGGCGTTTTAAATATTTTTTTTAATCGTCTTTTGCACAAAATGGTAAAAACAAAAGAAGAATAGATCACCTTGACAACTGTCGAATTGTATATTTGTATGATTACCAATTTTTTAATGATTACACTTCTAATTCGAAAATTTATAGATGGCACTTTTTCTGTTGTTTTATTCGTTTTATTATTATAGAAAATGTATACATTTTTTAAAATTATTTCTGCTTTTTAAAATAATTTAACAGAATACATTAATATTTTTTTACATTTCGGAGTTTGACCTAATTGGGCTACATTTTGGAATGCGTTTCGCTATATTTTCTAAGAAAAATCTGGCAATCCAGATTGGATTGAAACGTGATTAACCTATAAAATGTGAAATATTGAAATGCATGTCTGTAATGCTTCCGTACTTTGAACATAAAGTATAACCAATAAAACTAACAGAAGGCAGTGATGGATCGAATAGAACAATAATAATAACATTAATGACAGGTCTTTGTTTAAAAGCGCCATCTGTTGGTTGCTGATTTCCGCTAAATGCTGACACCACAAAATCTCGAATTTTTTACATTTAATTATTAATTCTCTTTGTACCTACCAGTTTTTAAGGGCCGCAACTATACTTCCTAATTATTCCGATATTTTAATATCCAGGGTCCAACAAACAACAATTAATAGCGTTTTCCGCTTGCTGCACCAGTGTGAACTGAGTGTATATCTATCTCGCTTTATTACATAAAGCTGAACCGAGATGGAAATACACTCAGTGCGCACTGAGTGCAAGAAAGTGCGACCAGTGGAAAATTTGAATGAATTTTTGAAGTTTAAACCATAGTTTAAACATTAAAATTTTAAGGGCAGCGTTAACCTAAATTCTTAGGAATAGGAAACGGAGCATATTTTATTAGTAGAAATCTGTAAGAGAAACGCGATTCTGATTGATTGACTGTGCTGGCAACACTGGCAACAGTCGCTGCACAGTGGCAACATCGGCGAAGTAATATTTTTAGATGATTGCGAGCGAGTGAGGTTATATTCGTAAAAGTTTTTTTTTTCTTTTTAATGTAAATAGTCGTGGACGACGACCAATATTTCGCGGAAATACTCATCAACAAAAACGAGGCTATTTTTGAACTTCTTGTGCTACTAAAATGAAAGAAATTTAGTAATTGTGAGGTTATGGTTTCTCGAAGTGGTAGTGGACGTCGACGAGCAGCAATAAACTGGAGCAAGTGTAAGGTAAGCATCATCAATTTATTGCTAAACACTGTCTTTGGACTTCACTCACTAGCAGACAAAAAAAAAAAACTAAAAACTAAAACAGCTAACAACACTAAAAAGGAACAACGAAATAAATTATTATAATAGCAACACACAACAATTATTAAGTAATTTATATCCAGCCGGCATAACAATTCTTAGCAGTACTCCAATAAGACTCTAAATTATTGTACACTTTGGTATCTCTGCTGTTATAATTTAATGCCTCGCAGGCGCGACAGTAATGGAACGAGTCCGTCTTGAAATACCCGTGCTCGTTCAGCACTGTGAAATACTTCTTCCATTGGAAGTACTTGGACTGTTCGCTGAGCGTTTTGTTCACGTAAAATAAGTAGTTCGCGAGATCCCTGGGAGACGCAAAGTCTTCAACGTTT
The DNA here is from genome assembly GCA_036172665.1 of Prosopocoilus inquinatus. Taxonomy (NCBI): domain Eukaryota; kingdom Metazoa; phylum Arthropoda; class Insecta; order Coleoptera; family Lucanidae; genus Prosopocoilus; species Prosopocoilus inquinatus. The sequence continues at coordinate 37,233,817 of CM069875.1, forward strand.
ATGTAGGAATGAGGCGGGAGTAGTCGCGCGTAACTCTCTTTGGATGCCCCCATGACTATTGGTATCGCGTCCTTGTGGTAAGCGTTCCACCACAGCTTTTCCGTTATGTAATCATCACAGTTGGAGTTTTCGAAAGCCAGATAGAACTGGTAATCCCCCAGTAGAGGACAGTCACTATCAAAATGACCGCCGCATCTAAAACTTGCAAATTATGAATTGGTCTGAATTCGAGTAGAAATTTACTTTAGTTTTCCACATCGTCCGTACACATCGACGGGGATGTACTTCTGTAATTCCCTGACGTATTCCCATCGGCGGTTACGCGAGGCACAATTTGACCCCATTATTGCAACTAGGACGTCGCTGCGCTTTCCACTTCTCCACTGCAGGAGATCAAAGTATTCAGGATCTGTGCTCGGTACCGTCCTGCCATAAGGCACCGGTATATCAGCGTCTATCCTAAAAAGAGACAGGTACGCATTTGATCCTTTTCTTTTTTTTTTAAATAAAATCAAACCTGTAAGTCATGGACCAATTAAAAACGCCATTGAAGTTCACGAGTTTTTCCTTTGACTTCATGAAAGTGTGAAAGGGACTTTCGTCGGTCAGGAAGGCCCAGATTTGGTTTTGGTTTCTGTCTTGCTTCGGTGGTAGGTCTGCAAGGCCCTTTGTTCTGTGCAGGTGGATGATGACTAGGTCAGCGTCTTTGACGTCCTCGTCCTTGTAGGATAAGCGGCAGTTTTTCACAGAGCATTCTTCAAATGGGTCGTGCCTGCAAAGCCCCCACAGTTATTTCTTTGCATTGCAAGAAATTTAAGTTAAGTTACCTTTGTTTGGTGAAGTAGTAAATGTGTCGCCTTTCTATGGAAGGACCGTACTTCCAAATCACGATTTTGTACGCCCCCGAGGATGTCTTGGGAGCATCTTCTTCCAAGTACAGGATCTTGCCTAATTTTGAGAGTGAGTTTTTCTGTAAGTGACTGCGTTTAGTTTGGGGGGTGAGGTATAATAGCGAGGGGGTTGTTTACCTGGGTGTCGTTTAATTTCCTCCAGTTTTCTAAGTTTCTTGCGACTTCTTGCAAATCCGAACTCTCCTCGTCTTTGTACAGGGGGTACCTTTCCACCGCTCTTTGGTTTATTTGGCTTATCGAGATGAGGAATGTCGTCGCTGTTACAAATATCACACCCACGGTCCATTTTTTATTTATTGCCATAATTTATCCATCTAGAAACTTTCTGTGATCTTAAAAAACTGTTACTTTACACATTTGCAAAAAGAAATTACCCCCTCTAAGTGTCATTCAAATTTGTTGGCAAGTAAATGTAGGTTTCTTAATTTTTTTTTTCAATTTGAACCAATCATAGGAAATCATAGTAAAACCCTTTCATTGTGGACATGATGAATTGTCAACATTGTGGAGGTCTTCATTCAATAGATTTTATGTTAATGCACATAAAATTAGAAAAAAAAAATTTTAAAGTGCCCTCCACATACTAGGGAGAGAGGATGCCCATAGTGAGAGACAACATGACAACCTGTAATATGTATTTGCAAAAATTAATAGTCTTCACTCCCCTAAAGGTGTTGACGAAATACATCATTTACTTGTATTTTGTAATTTTTTTTACATAATAGATATTAACTCGTTTTTTTTGTTCAGATAGAAAAAAATCCAAAACAAAGTATTACAAAATTTAAGCAATTTAAAAACTTAATCTTTAAATTTATTTGATTTTCTGGCGCTTGTAACACGTTTATTGTTTTAGGGCGAATTAAACACAAAGTGATCGATACGCACCTGCCTCGGCTATAATAGCACGTTCGAAACGTTGCTTGTGTTCTCTAAAAATGAACATTTGCGAAGCCTACAGTTCAAAGATAACGTGCTAATTGAACACACTAATGCGCACATCACTTTCAGCTCATTATTTCCTTGGGTTTTCGAAATGTCGAGCGGCTTTCGTCGGTTTCTCAGGCGTACTTGTGTGTTGGCAACGCTGGCTTATCTCACGAAGGGGGAACTTCGTCAATAATTCCTGGATCTGCACAGTACAAACATAAGTAATTTTTTATCATCTAAAATGTCTATCACTATCTAATCTGATATAAGGTAATAATAAGACATAAAAATAGAATTCCTAAAGTATATAAAATTGATTAGTCTGGCGGACTTTTAAATATTTGTGTATTGGTTTAAGGAAAAATGAATCGATTTTACAGTCGATGCAGACAAAATATAATCTATACATAATCGAAAATATTTGCTCCTTTGAAGTGGTTAGTAAGTACTCTCTGATTAGATAAGAGATAATCATTCAACACTGACTCACAGACAGCATCCTTTTTGTATTGATTACGTGAATAACTTTTATACACAAGTGCTCATTAAAAAAAAAAAATTAATTGTATACGGAAAATGATTACTTCATACGTTAATAAACATATAATTATTTAAATCGTGATTCCAATTGTAGTAATAATCACTTGTGCAATTTAATACTATCTACTTTTTATTTTAGTTTATTGGTTTATTTCGCCGTTTTCATTTCTTCAACTTCATGTCTTCAAGATTGTATGTACGCAAAAAATATATGCATATGACAGTTGGGTTGCCTATGGTACAGGTTTCTAAAGTAAAAAATTTAATTATCAAACAGCGGAATCCAGAAAGTGAACTGCCTGAAACCAGTTTCAGACAGCGGCAGTCCGACTCAACGTGGGGGTCTAAATCGAAGCGTTAAATGTTCCGTCCGCTTATACGTGTTTTTAATCAATCAGTCTAATATCGTCACGGTAAAAACGCGAATATAATTCCAGAAGCTAATAACAGCTCTTTCTTGAATTTAGAAACAACAATTTAGTTGATTTGCATTAAATAGAAGCACAACACGTCTCTGCAGCACACTCTCTCGTGCGCATCGTGTCCGAGCATCGCAGTCAACCGCGACTTTATTGTGAATCATGCCGTCCTAGCGAATGCATGCATTATTTCTTTAGCTTACCGATTGTTCACTATCGGCTAGACACGCTGCGCTGGCAAATATGTTGAGGCGTGTACACAATCTATTTATAACATCGCACCGCTTCGTTGCAATAGTAAACTGTTACATTTTTTTCTATCCGCCAACTGGTAATTATTCATTTTTAAATGTTTTAATTTCAAGTTATTTTCCCTTTACGTTTCCATGTATACGCAGGTGATAGTTGGGTTGCTTAACATACAAGCTGTTAAATTAAATATTTTCTTTATAATGAATTTATTTTTACTGGACCTTCCTTCTTTACCTGTTGATGTGTATGCAAGAAAAGTAGATAGGCACGAGATTAATGGATTGCCTAGCACGCAGGCTGTTAAAAGAATTAAGTTAATTTTTTTTATCCAATGCCTGTTTATTATTATAATGCCGATTTTGAATATATTATCCGGTCTAAAGTGGAATTATGAACCCATAATAAAACTGTTCGGCTCATTTCTTAATAAACAGGTGTTGGATAAAACTATGTATGTAGTACACTCGTGCCTTAACAGCAAATAAGTCACTCAAAAAAAATTAGCCTACTCGAGTAAGTTCTCGCGGTTAAACAGTCCTTTCGTGACTTATTTGCGTCATATAAGGCACTTGTATAATAACTATTTCTGCTTGCTTTTTGGTACATATGAAAAAAAAAGTACGCGCGAGGTAGAAGTGTTGCCTAACATGCAAACTGTTAACGTTAATGATTTTCTGAGTTGTTGATTCTTGAGTTAGTTTATTTTTTTCTGCGTTCTTATTTACATATAAATAGCGACATCTTACTATCGCTTTTTGACCTAACATTTTTCAAAAAAGTGATTTTTTATAGGAGTTCTGACAGCACCCCAAAGAGTTCTGGAGTTCTATGTCAAAATTAAAAAGAGTTCTAGCGGATTAAACATAAAAAAATGACTTTTAAAATTTGGGGTGCTAAGTTCACAAAACGGGATTTGAAAATTGGCTATAAAATGTCAATTGTTGGAAATAATTAATTTCATCATTAAGACTTTTTTTAGAACTATTGAGGTGCTATCCAGAACTCTAAAGAGAATCTCGACATTTTGAAATTACTATATCCCCCTTATTCTACAAAAGATCAGAACACAAAAAACATTTTATTTTTGGGTGTAGAGACCTATAAATGCTAAATAATTATTAGTTTATATACCATACTACTCTTAAAAGAAAAGAACCTCAAACCAATTTTTTTTTCCATTTTACGCTTTGACACTTCAATTCTAGAAACGAAAAATCGTTGGAATTTTATTACTTTTGATTTTAGCGCTTTGGTCGTTAAGGATAATCGTGAGAACTCGTGGGGTGCTACCCAGAACTCCAAGCAGAACGTAAAGTTTTCCAGAAAAATTTCCATTTTGCACTTTGACAAAATTTCGTATCGAGACACGAAAAATCGCTGAAACTTTTTTACTCCTGATTTTAGCGCTTTGGTCGTTAAGGATAATCGTGAGAACTCGTGTGGTGCTATCCAGAACTCCAAGCAGAACGAAAAAATTTTCCAGAAAAATTTCCATTTTACACTTTGACAAAATTCTCGAGTGTTGTCAGAGCGTAAAATGAAAAAGAAAATTAATTTGAGGTTCTTTTCTTTTAAGAGTAGTATGGTACTTAAACTAATAATTATTTTGCATTTATAGGTCTCTACATCCAAAAATAAAATGTTTCTTCGTTTTCTGATCTTTTATAGAGTAAGGGGGATATAGTAATTTCAAAATTTCGAGATTTTGTTTAGAGTTCTGGATAGCACCTCAATAGTTCTAAAGAAAGTCTTAATAATGAAATTAAGTATTTCCAACAATTAACATTTTATAGCCAATTTTCAAATCCCGTTTTGTGAACTTAGCACCCCAAATTTTAAAAGTCATTTTTTTATGTTTAATCCGCTAGAACTCTTTTTAATTTTGACATAGAACTCCAGAACTCTTTGGGGTGCTATCAAAACTCCTATAAAAAATCACTTTTTAGAAAAATGAGGTGCCAACTTCACAGAGGCGCAAATCGTTTTTGATTGCAGTGAGAACCTCGAGCAGCCTCTGGACAGCTGTTTCAGCCCTGCTTGGGGCTTCTTCAGCAGAAACGTAGCTCGACATTCCCACTGCAGACCAAAAACGACTTGCCAAATTTATTCGCAAATGCGATGTAAGAATGATGAACATATAAAATAGAAACAGCTGTCCAGAGGCTGCTCGAGGTTCTCACTGCAATCAAAAACGATTTGCACAAAATTTTTCTAAGTTCTTATTTACCTTTTGATGTGTACGCAAAACAGTTCTATGCGAGATAGACGAGTTCCCTAATGTACAGACTTGTTAAAATAGTAGGTTAGTAATTAATTTATTTTTTCAGACTCCGTCTAAAATTACTGATTTTCCATTCGTTCAAATTGTCCTGAAAACAGTCATTTGCAGTAAAAACAGGGATTTTGCATGCAACGATTTTTAGATTGATAGCGCTGAGTGGCATTGAAACATCAAATTAAATCTTACAAATGAAGAGGTACAGTTTCTTATTTTTTTTATGAGTATGAATAAAAGGTACGTACGGGATAGAGAAGTTGCGCAACATGCAAGCTGTTAGTGTAGATATTTTCAATATTCTTTTTAATTAATTTTTCTTTTCTACCTGTGTACGTACACTCAACGGTCTAGGCGAAACAGTGACACTTGTTTTGACGTAAATTTAATAATGCCAAGAATTCTGTTAGGTGGCTGTAAATATGCACTGACAATTACAGATGACAGACGTTAATTAAGTTAATTATTTTTTGATTTTGAAAAATATCGTCGTCTCTTATTAGCCGTATGGATGAGGCAAAAATGGAAAATGGATTTATACTTAAAAAAAATTAATTTGTAAGTCAGAGACATTACTACAAAGTATGATTGTACATCGGATGCAAATAGAAATAAACGACTCCCAAAGGATATTTTTTCGTCATTTTAGTTTTGTAAAACCAGCTTCAGTATATTTTTTGACAAATACGAGTAATATTTTAAGGGTCCAGGGAAAGAACGTGTCAAGTCACATTTTTATAAGGAGAGCATTTTTAAAGTTCCTCTACTCCTGTTTACGTATCTTTGTTATACTGTTCTTTATATTTTTTCTTAAATTCTTATTTTATTTTAAAGCTAAGGGTAAAATTACAGGGAAAAAAACGTGTTTAGAATTGAACAGAGTTTTCATGGTAAAGCAAACACTAATGAGGCAAATTTTCGTAATATATTTTAGTAGCTGGGTTGTCGCAAAAGTTTTTCAAAATCTGGAGATCTGCATATTTTTCTTTCGAATTTTTCAGCTTATCTATAAAAATAACCTTGCAAGAATAGCTTTTAGGTAAGTTAAGTTTTGCAGTCCGAATGAGATGAAGTTTCAAAAAAAGAACCACTGTAAAACTAGCAGTTTAGTACCGTAATATTTCGATATACAGTGTGTCCCTGGATTGACTTCACAATACGAATAATGGACCAAACATTTTTGTATTCAGATTTCATGTTTTACCGTTCAGGTCTGCTTAGCGCGCACTAGTTGTGTGCCAAATTTGACGTTGAGTTGCTTGAAGGTGACGCAAATAACGCAAGAAGAAGTAAAATCTGTGTAGGTAAAGCTTCTTTATTTTGAATTTACGAGAAAAAATTACTAAGATAAGATATTTCTTATTTGAAAATAGGGAGATATATCAAATTCCAACATCCTATAAAGAAAAATTAAATTACGGAAAATTACTAATACTAATAAAATTATAAACATAAAAAATAGCGACATCTTATTATCGCTTTTTGACCTAACATTGCAGTAGGATAGACAAATTGAAGCGGGATTTGCTCCTAATGAGTCCCCCATGCAAGGCGGCCATGCTTGCTGTCAAAGCATAATGAAAGATTTTAGAAAAATTTTGTGCAAATCGTTTTTGATTGCAGTGAGAACCTCGAGCAGCCTCTGGACAGCTGTTTCAGCCCTGCTTGGGGCTTCTTCAGCAGAAACGTAGCTCGACATTCCCACCGCAGACCAAAAACGACTTGCCCAATTTATTCGCAAATGCGATGTAAGAATGATGAACATATAAAATAGCGACATCTTACTATCGCTTTTTGACCTAACATTGCAGTAGGATAGACAAATTGAAGCGGGACAAAATTTTTCTAAAATCTTTCATTATGCTTTGACAGCACGCATGGCCGCCTTGCATGGGGGACTCATTAGGAGCAAATCCCGCTTCAATTTGTCTATCCTACTCCAATGTTAGGTCAAAAAGCGATAGTAAGATGTCGCTATTTTAATGTTCATCAATCTTACATCGCATTTGCGAATAAATTGGGCAAGTCGTTTTTGGTCTGCGGTGGGAATGTCGAGCTACGTTTCTGCTGAAGAAGCCCCAAGCAGGGCTGAAACAGCTGTCCAGAGGCTGCTCGAGGTTCTCACTGCAATCAAAAACGATTTGCACAAAATTTTTCTAAAATAAAATTATAAACACTGTTGCAGTAAAGTTGTAAAATATTAATGCCATTTACATATTTATTGACCAAAATACATAGAAAAATAAATATCCACCCCCGTTAGCACCTAACAGCGTTAATTTTTAATTAATTTTACAACTATAACAGAAATATTATTTTCCTTAACTCGATTTTTTTTGCTAGGATGTTAAAATTTGGTATCTCCACCATTTCAAACGGAAATCATTTTATCTTACTAAATTTTTCTCCTAAGTTCAAAAGGAATACCACTTTTCCTGCACAGATTCTATTTGTATTTTATTTAATTTTTGGTTCATTACACGTATCGCGAAGTCAGTCCGGAGACACACTGTATAACTTCCCACTTCACAGAGCTAAAATTTTTAAAACAAATAATAAAAGGGGGCAAAGTACTGACAATACAATAGAAATCAACAAACACACAAATCGGAAACACGGCTGCCTACGCGATTATGAAAAAACGCTTATGAACTTAACACGTTCTTTCTCTGTACAGTTATTTTTCTTTACTTAATACATTGAAACTGAACACGGTTTTCAACTTTATAATATATATTTTCGATAGTACAGACTAAGGTGTACAAGATACCGTCAAAAGCAGAAAACAAAAATTTGAGACAGCACGTTCTTTCCGTGGACCCTTCATTTATGACAATCAGGTAACATTAGTCCGTTACGAAATATTGGTAAATCAAATCAGACATACAATAAAAAAAATCGTTTAAAGCTCACGTACGCGATAGCTGGTTGCCTACTACACAGGCTGTTTTGAAGTCACTTTATTTTCGCCGCGTTTCACGTTTACTTATTTATTTATGTGCAAAATTAAACGCACGTGCGTGATAGTCGGGTTAATATTTTCCCTGCATTTCCTACTTTTATTTGCATCAAAAACTTGACACTAGTGATGATTGGGCTGCCTACCATATATGCAAGTGATCCAATAAATATTTTACATCTATTTTCTTTTAAGTCTGATTTCATTTTTATTTGTATGCAATAAAGCGTACGCACATGTAAGTTGGATTGCCTAACGTATAGGCGTTAACATAAATATTTTCAGAATTCTTTAATTTATTTTTGCTGCATTTCTGGTACTTTTTGATTTGCATGCAAAACGACGTGCGCGTGGGTGATAGTCGAGTGCTCTACTCTATTTTCAATGTTTTTTCTTTCTTTCTTTTTAATTAAGCATGACATCTCTAAAATGGTTTTCTTTTGTCTTGGAAGTAAGGTATGCAACCAAATAAATAAAAGAAGAAATAACCGGATATTGATTTGAGTCAAAGGTAATCTTTTACTTTTCCATCTCCTACCCCATCACAAAAAAGAACTAAAAAATTGATCAATCAATAGAACGGATTTTTTTTAATGTTTATAGTACTGTCAACTAATTTAATTGCCTTACGCAATTTGACACCATCAACACTGCTTTCATTTGTAAAAAAAAGTTTCAATTGTTCCGCTCGCAAACAGTTTCATTCGCAAAGCGAAACAAAGCTTGTGTTGTGATTGGTCCGAAGGGTGTGATCATTTGTTCTATCACAAATAATTCCAGAACGCGTAACTGCCTCCCACTCAACGCAATTCAGCGCCGTGCCCTTAGATCCTGAAGGGATATGCAGCACTCGTTGAACGCGGAACCCCTCTACCCATGTCATGCCAGTGTAAGCTGAACTAAATTTGATAGGATGTGGTTATAACTACAGAATGGATCTTAGTACATGTATCGGTGGAAGGGCGGAGTAGGAGCGAGCGGTCACGCCTTCACGTCCTGCGTTGATTTGAATCACAGTCCTATTACATTTAAACAACGCAGGACGCGAAGACGCGGCCACCCGCTCCTACTCCTCCCTTCCATCAGTACATGTGCTAAAATCCGTTCTGTAGTTATAACACAGAATTATCCATCCAATTGCCATTGAATCTTTATGTAGCGTAAGTTCTGTCTCGTGTTTTCATTGGTGCTTCGGCGGCGGGCGAAATACTTTCAATTAAATCGCAGGCGAAAGACTCATTACAAACATTTTTTAATTTACTTCTGATAGGTCGAAAACATTTTAACGCCACTGTAAACGACGTGCTTTACTCATTAACATATTTTCTTGATTTCTCAAAATTCGCGAAATGTTCTCGCAGGGAACGGAATTATATATTTTGTTCGATTAAATACAAACGAAGCGGCAAACGTATAACGCTGCAACGACGCATCAATGCACACACTCTCGTTGCCGCCTCGTTCGAAATAAATCGAACAAAATATATAATTCCGTCCTGTAGTTCTCTGCGTTGCGAGTGAACGGTTTTCTGTTTTTTTAAAATAATACGAAGTAGTAGGCAAGGCGTTCCAAACTGTTTAAAAAAAAAATGCTCAAACTTTCTGATCGAACAGTTTGAAATTAACTTTACCCTTCTCCGTTGACTTTAAAAACATCTAAACTTCTAAATACTTAATGTTTTTCTTAAACTGTGTGCAAGTTTCTGCATTTTTTTTCGCAAAGCGAAAGCCCAACTTAAAAATAATAAAAATCCCCGAACGTCATTCGTTATAGTTTAATGAAATCTAAAGGTTAAGGTGATCGATTCAATCGGATATGGCAACAGCCATGGACCACATTTTTATCTGCCAATTTGCTGCGCCGCCTTAGGCCATATCAAAAAAAAGAAATCAACAAGAATTCAAGTTCTTGAATAATTTTGGATAACCCAAGTCCGGATGTTTTTGTGCGAATTAAGTCAAAAAAAAGAACGGTTTACTTACGTATTTGAGTTTGTAAGCTTTGGGTTTTTGAAGAGGGCGTCGTTGCACCAACGAAAAAAGCTCGCTGCACACTATCATCGATTTTTACCGCCCGAGCAAATATTGAACGGTGCTCCGAATTGTTGCTTGCACTTTTACTTTGGAACTAGTTTGAATATGTCGCAACACGCGTTTATTAAACTAACTGGATTATTTACAACACGACGGGCAACCTTGGCACTTTTTTTTTCTCTTCGCTCGAATTTCTGTCTCTTAATTCGGCAATTAATTATTAATCAGCGCGCCCCCACCGGGAACGAAAGAAAGCGTAAATTACTACGCGTCGTTTTGCGTAACGCAATAACGTGCCTCCACTTTTTTGTAAACGGAAGTCCTTAGGGTTTCAAACTTGACCTAATGTGTGCTAAGAGAGAGCGAGAGAGAGAGAGAGAGAGAAAAAGTAAAATATTAATGTACACTGCCGAGCAAAAGATTTCGGACAGACAGAAGCTTCATTCAAGAGAAGTCCTTAGGGCTTCAAACTTGACTTGGTGTAATATACTAAGAGAGAGAGAGAGAGAGAGAGAGAAAGAGAGAGAGAGAGAGAGAGAGAGAGAGAGAGAGAGAGAGAGAGAGAGAGACACAGAAAAAGAAAACATTAATGTACAATGCCGTTCAAAAAATTTCGGACAGACAGTAGCTTCTTTCAAGAGAAATCCTTGCAGTTTCAAACTTAATTGATGTGATACACCAAGACAGTGAGAGAGAAAAGAAGAAGAAAACAATGTATGTTCAAAAAAATTCGGACATATAGCAATTTATTTGAAGAAAGCAAATGAATGAAATATAGAAAAAATAGTTTTGTTATTTAGCACTCACGTTTCTTTTTTTTATTATTTAGAGTACGTTATTTTAACAATTACGTTTTTTAATTTGTTTTTTTTTGCGTTTGCGAGAAGATACAAAACGCAACAAATTATTGTCTATTAACCTCTTTAGTGTTACAGTCGATAGAGCAAACAAAAATTAAGTGTTCGGAATTTCTAGTTCTAAGAGTTGCACCTCACTGGTGAGAACCAATTAAGTTCGAAAAGAAAATAAGTCATGGTGTGTGTATAAAATTTTCTATTTTTTACGAAATTAAATCAATTACCCTAGCTAAAATTCCTGTATGATGGATGGGCGAATGATGGTAGGAATTTGGAAACAAGTGACGTTCACAGGATTTTGTTTTAACGATCAGCTCGATTTTTCAACCAAATGACGTTTAAAATGAGTTTTTCGATTATTTTTGGACTGCGCTTAAAAAAACTTCGCAAGTAAAATAATAAGTTTTAATTTTTGAAAAATAAATTTAAAAAATTAATAAAACGAAACAAAAAAGGACTTGAGTTCTGTAAAACCCTGTACATAAATTTTCGATTTTTTTTAAGAAATTAAACCACCATTGATTGTCCTACAATTCCTGTACGATGGACGAACGACTTGTCTGAATTTGGAAACAAATGACGTTCTCGTTATTTAAAAAAAAAATGACACGGTCAATTTTTCAAACAAATTCAAATTCAAATTTATTCTCTGTGTAATAATAGATACAAGATCAATATAACATGAGAACGGTCAATATAAAGAAAAAAATAATAAAAACTAAAAATAAAACTAACAACATAAAAAAATAATAATAATAACGAACATAAAAAAGATCTAACAAAATCCAATAACTAAGAATAAGGAAACAAAAGAAATTGAAGAGAAATTTAAACATTACATAATAAATGAAGCCTTAATTGGGTAACGCGAGACATTGAGCCCCTGAGTTTCTCTATTATTTCCGAAAAGAAAAAATAGATTCGACTGCGCATAAAAAAATTCACCAGACAACAGTAATAAGTTTTAATTTTCGAAAAAAAATTTAAAAAATAAATAAAAATAAATCGTTCTCAAAGTTTTTAAAAAACGAATAACTCGCGCTTAATTTTTGAAACAAACGACAATAATTTCTTGAAAGGAACTAACAAGATAACTAAAAACAAAAGATGATCGCGTATAATAAAAACCACTTAAGTTTTTCGGCTTTTGAAACAAGTGACTTTCGAATGTGAATTTTTGCAACTGTTTTCGAGGAACAAAAAGTGGCAAGTGAGAAAAATTGATTCCACAGCGCATAAAAAAATTCACCAGACAACAATAATAAGATTTAATTTTCGAAAAAATAATAAAAAAATAAATGATTAAAAGAAATTAAATCTAAGTTTTTTGAAATAAATAATTCGCGCTTTATTGATTGTGGAAACAAATGACAATAATTTCTTGAAAAGAATTAACAAGATAATTAAAAACAAACGACGATCGCGTATAATAAAAACTACTTAAGTTTTTTTCTTTTTTGAAACAAGTGACTGTCGAATGTGAATTTTTACGACTGTTTTCGAGGAACAAAAGGCGGCAAGTAAGAAAAATAGATTCCACTGCGCAAAAAATTCGAACAATAATAAGATTTAATTTAAAAAAATAATAATAATAAAATAAATAAATAAAATCGAAAAAATCCAGTCAATTGTCTATAGAATGAAAAAAATAAAATGAAAATAAATCGTTCTCTAAGTTTTCAAATAAATAACTCGCGCGCTTTATTGATTTTTGAAGCAAATGATAATAATTTTTCGAAACAAATTAACAAGATAACTAAAAACAAATGACGATTGCGTATATTAAAAGCTAATTAAATTGTTCGACTTTTGAAACAAGCGATTGTCGAATTGTTGTGAATTTATGCGATTGTTTTCGAGGAACAAAAAAGGTGACAAATGAGAAAAGTAAGTTTACTACGTGCTTAAGTTTGTTCTGGCATTGCCTGCATTGAATGATTTGAGTTCGGTAAAACCCTGTATACACATTTTGACTATTTTTACGAAATTAAATCACCGTTGTCCTAGATTTCCTTTTATGATGGACGAATGACTTGTTCGATTTTAGATAACTAGAAACAAAAGACGATCGCGTATAATAAAACTACTTAAATTGTTCGGCTTTTGAAACAAATCACTGTCGAATGCGACTGTTTTCGAGGAACAAACGGTGACAAGAAAGAAAATTAGTTTACATACCTGCTTCAGTTTGTTGTGGCATTGCCTGGAATGTTAATAATGAATGATTGGAGTTTGGTAAAACCCTGTATGTAAATTTTCGATTTTTTTCTTTAAAGAAATTAAATCAGCATTGTTCTAGAATTCCGTTTTTGAACCCGGCTATTATCGCGCACATAACAACATTATGCGTTCATTAAAATTCAATGATTAAAAAACCATTGACGTTCCAAGCAAAAATGACGGCGCATATTTACCGTTCCTCGCAAATTGATTTCCCGCCACCGCTGCCGCCGCCGACCTCGACGATCTCAAGAAATGTTTGCCATTTTTTTTTCTTTAATTTATTATGTATTATTAATTACTCTTCGTAGAGGAGTAGGTAATTGCCTTTGCTCTGGCATTGAGGAAGGTGCAAAGCTGCGAATTCTTGCGGGAGGAGGAAGAAGAAGAAGCGTTACGTTACGTAACGCTCGATGTAATAATGATCAACGGTATATTACTTCATAATAAGTATCCAAAATTACTCTCGTCATTATACTTGTGATTACAAGTTGATTGCTGTTTGTTTGCAACGGAAGTAATCTCACAGAGATACATATGTTTTTCCATAGTTATTTTCTTCTTTGTGTGGGAAATTTCTCCTTGTTCGTATCAATTCTACAATTATTATTAAATGATTCACAAGTTCTAAATAGTAAATTTATGTACAGGATGGAGAAATAGCGTAGAATCTTGTACATGAATATCAGAGTAGTTAATAAAGAAAAAAGAACTTTTTTTTAAATATTTTAAGTTTGCGGAAATGTTTAAAATTTGTAAATATTAGGATTAAAAATTATAAAATAAAGTCAAAATTATGAGAACTAAAGTCAAGCATTGCGACACTGATTACTATTATGATTATGGTTTTAATTATGGTTTGATTCAACAACCGGTATAGAGCGACTTATTAATAGAACCGTTTGTGACCGTTATTATTTTTTGTTTGTTGTAATTAATTTTGTAATTACACGTCGCGTGCATGCGCAATTAAAGACGTAAACAAGCCTCTTCGTTTCACCGGAATTTAATTAAAGCAAGTTTTAAAGTACATAATAAGTTTGTAATGGGAACACGACACACAAAATTAGACTTTCTCCGGATTGGGAAAGAAATTGAGAGGAGCATCTCCTCCAAACGCAGACGGTCGAATTTCGATTAGATAATCGGATGACATGTCGACGTTATGCAACACAAATCGCCCCCCCCCCTCCACCCAATAAAAAATAAAAATAACAATTGCATACAAAAAAATAATAATTAAAGCTACGTTGCCACATTTCTTATTATGATTATTAATCGCTGGTATAACACTTCCATCCGTTAAGTTTAGTAAAACCTTATTGCGCAAGAACAGGACGGTATTTCAAAAGATGAGCGCGGCGATAATGGGACTGCAATAATTACACTAATAAACAAATAAATGCGAGGAGAGAAAGTATGTCAGACCAAAAACCATGTGCATGCATATGGGCCAATTCGTAAAACGATGACTCGCCGGATCATTCCAAAGTCGTTACTCTTTATTTTTCGCCGCCAATTGCATTTCGAAAGGTCGACGATACGCGTTTGATTGATGAACAGAAGATGTAAAGTGCACCAATTAATGTAGATGCAAGAGTGAGGTTAAGTTGAAAAAAATGCAACATCGAGTAGGTCGGGTCGCAGAAATTGCAAAAAACACGCCCAATTCAATTATGTACCGATTAAGGACTGTTTAAAATTAACTTCACGCCTTTTACAATACGGATTTAATTTAAATAAATTTTAAAACCTCTGAAAATACGCTTGGAGGCAAAAAGTTTGAGGACCGCTGAGCAATAATCGAAGCGTCCCCGAACAAACATTTTATTACGTCTGCATGACCACCTAAAACATTTTATTTACGACGACAATTTTCAAAGCTATTTGATTAAAATCGAATCACTCATCTGATGATTTGATTAGTCGACTAATTCTTTGAATAAAATCGATTAACGGTTGACTGATTGATCGGCGGTGATCAAATTAATCAATTGTTGTAATCAGTCGATTTTACGTCATAATTAAACGACCTGTTAAACAAATTGATTAATTTATCCATCCAATCCTTTTACGAAAAATCCACAGCTGATTAGTTATTTGATCAATTGATTGTTTATTAAAAAAGTTATAATTGATCGTTACCTTAATTAAAAGATTAATCAAAGAAATGCATCCTGATACAATTAAGTGTTTAACTAAAATAAAAGTCAGTTATTGCATGATCAAACAATTAATAAAACCAATCAATTATTAGAACGATTAATACACTAACGAATTCATTTTTAATTAATAATCGACTGTAATCGTGATTATATTAATAATCGATATTAATCGTGATTAAATTATTAATCGAATAAAAGCCAACCTAACCCAAACCAATCGATTATTAGAACGATTAATACCCTAACGAATTCATTATTAATTAATAATCAATTGTAATCGTGATTAAATTAATAATCGATTTTAATCGTGGTTAAATTATTAATCAAATAAAATCCGACCCAACCATAATTAATCAATTATTAGAACGATTAATTACAGTAAGGAATTCATTATTAATTATTAATAATCGATCTTAATCGTGTTTAGATTATTAATAACCAAAAATTAATCAAATCCTTATTCGATAATTTCGACAATATCATTAACTTCTTCATACTGTAATCTATTCATTTATTAATTGATTAAATTATGTGATTAATCAATTCGTTCAATTGTTTCAATTTCTTTTGATTTATTAATCAACTCAGAAATTTATTACCACATGAATATATAATTAAGTCAAACTAATTAATCAATTTGTTAATCGACAATTTCAGTAACATTTTTAACTCCTTCATATTCCAATCAATTCATCTAATCTATTAATTGATTAAATTTTGTGATTAATCAGTTCGTTCAATTGTCATTTCTTCTGATTAATTAATCAATTCAGAAATTTGTTACCACATGATAAATAATTTTAGTCAAACTAATCAATTTTTAGACGATTAAATAAACTAATCGATTGGACTATGATTAAACTAACAATTAAACCATTGGATAGTTAATTCCTTAATCGATAAATTCGAAATTAATCACTAATTTCACTAACCACATCATTCATTTAGGAATATTTTTTTAATCACTCATGCATCAATTTTATCATTTAATCAATTTTATTAGTATTTCAAAAAAAATTATAAACGAGTAAAAATTAAATGATATTTTTGGCCGCTCTTTTGCATATCTCTCGCAATGCAAAAGTTTGTTTGAGGACCACTGAGGAATGATCGAAGAATCGAATAAATATTTCACTACGCCTGCTTTTGTAACTTTTAACCATTCTATTTACGCCGAGCCTTTAATTTTGCCGTGCAATTTTCAAAGTTTCCCGGGGGGTTTAAATCAAAAAGTTTGAGAATCGCTGAGGACCGAGTACGCAGTTTGGTGACCTTGTACGTATTAAGTACTACAACATCTTGTATAACTTCGAAACGTTTTACTTTACGATTCTCAAGCTTCCAAGAACGTTGAGAACTTCAAATCAAAAAAGTTTGAGAACCACTGGCGACTGACAAAAAGCCCGAAAATTCGTGTTGTTATATTATTACTACTATTACACACTGCAACAGTGAGAAATTTTATTTACGCGCGTTAAAATACAGATTTAATTTAGCCGTATGATTTTCAATGCTTCTAAAAATGTAGACAATTTCAAATCAAAAAAGTTTGAGCACCGCTGGCGACTGATTAAAAGTCCTAAAATTCATGTTCACACTAAGACACCGAGAAATTTTATTTATGCACGTTGAAATGCAGATTTAATCTTGCCGTGTGATTTTCAGTGCTTCTAAAAATGTTTCCCGAGTTTTAAACCAAACAGTTTGATGATCGCTTGGACCTGGTAGAAAAAGCAAGCAAATTTGTGCCATATCACCCCCTGTAATTACTGCATTCTGTGTGACTTCAAGCTTGTTGCAGTAAAAATTTCATTTCGCCTGCCAATTCCAGAGCTTCTACACATGTCGAAGGTTTTTTTTTTAAATCAGAACGATTTAGAGTCGATTCAGACCGACATATGTATTATTATATTAATGCATCCTGTAGAAGTTGTTGGCGTTTTCTGGAGGCACACCTGCATTTCCAGATGATCGTCACCAAAAGGTTTGAGACCCACTACACAACAGGACAGGGGGCGTAAATATTGTGTCAATTGCATATGAATATTTGTATTGATAGTTTAACATGTGACCGTGTCTGAAGATTCAATGACTTGCAACTCAAAATGTTTGAGAACTGCTGCATCATACAGCACAACGTGCAGGAACATACATTAGTATTGTGCGGATACTTTATTTGTACGCAGAAGTTATTGCAATCCTAACATACATTTTAACCTTGCCTTTATTTTCAGTGTATTTAAAAATTCTGCTGCTGGCTCATAACGAAAAAGTTTGAGAACTGCTGCGCAACGTAACATGATATGTTGATAAATGTTGTGAGGACAATTTACTTGTGCACAGACATAATATTTGACTACGACAATGTTTGTAGGGCGTAAAAAAATCGCAATGTTTTTAATCAAAAAGTTTGAGAACTGCTGGGGGCGCGTAAGTATTGAGTGCCAACTGCACCCGGACATTTTTACTTGTACGCAGACGTAATTGAAATCTAAATGTTCTGCTGCTGGCTTATAACGAAAAAGTTTGAGAACTGCTGCGCAACGTAACGTAATATCTAACATAAATTTTGTGAGACATTTTACGTGTGCGCAGATAACATTTGACTACGGCAGTTCTTGCAGGGCTTAAAAGAATCTCCAAGATTTTTAGTCAAAAAGTTTGAGAACTGCTGCGCGTAGTGGGTATTGTGCAAACTGCAAACAACACCAGGACATTTTACTGGTACGCAGACCCAACTGAAATCCGAGCATTTAATTAATCGTGCATGTATTTCTCCAGTGCGCCCAAACAGTTTCGACGGCTTGTAACGAAACAGTTTGAGAACTGCGTGCAAAGCTACACAGAATGCATGTCTTTGCGCGGACATTTTACTCGCACCAAGAGCAGTAAATCTTAAATCCTGTATTTCCAGTGCTTCCAAAAATGTTCATCTCGAAGACAAAAGTTTAAGAACCACTGTAAATCGCGGAAACGTCAATAAATCTCTGTGTGCGCATCAAATTTTATTTCATAAAAAAAGCAAACAACACTAAATTAATTTTGCGTTTAAAACAATTGTTGAAAATTGCCACGCGGGTTTTGTAAATTTGAAACAAAGGAATAGCCTTTTCATTTGTTATTTTTCAAAGCAAACTACGAATAACAATTCTAAATAAAGAAGAAAAATTTGGATACCAAACGATAGTATATGTATTCTAGTGTGCCAACCACAGCGTAGAAATTAGAGCTTAACATTACCACTGTTAGATTAATTAATTACCTACAATTAACATTATTAGTGCATAATAAAACTGTTTGCAGATTTGCCAAGTTTAATGGACCAAAGAGTTTCGTCCATAAACGTTTTAAATTTCATTAACTATAACGAACGTGAATGGTATTTAACGTCGTTGAGAAATCGGTTTATACGATCAATAAAATGTAATAAAACGTTAATAAAGCCCACAAGAGTGCAAAACAACACTCGGTTTCGCTTCACTTAGGAACTCGTCAGGGTGGTGGTCGAGCAAGAAAACAAAATAAAAATTAAATGAAACTCTGTCTCACCTGGATTTTAAATTTTAACGGAACACAAGTTTTCACTTCAACGTTGCTTTTGGTTTTATCGCAGGCGCTAAACCGTCGTTGCCCGCTGCCTACTACAACACCTTCGGCGGCTGTAAATAAAATTAACATTGAATTTGCACGGGAGGGAAAAAATAATTAATAAATCGACGCTAACAACAACGTAACGCTGACGCAACCGGCGAACGTGAAAGAGGAAAAAATTCCGAAACAGTTTTTCCCGATCGATTCCGGAAAATCGCCGCTTTTTTGTGGTTATCGTTATCGGCGACGCGTGATTGCGTTATTTGTTATTCGGTTCTGTTATCGCGCTTCACCTACATTTACTATAAGTCTCTGTTTACATGACCGCGATTGTTTACAACGACGGAATGAAGAACTTGAAGCTGTTCGGTAATATAACGTTCGCCTTTTTACCATCAAACGAAATACACGATGGAGAAGGGATGGATATCCGCGCGTCTCATTAATTAATAAATATTACAATAAATTTTAAAAACAATGTACGGCGCGTAAATGTCATAAAATACACAAAAACCCAAAGACGGAACACCACTTCATAATGCAAAAGAAGCCTTAATTTTTAAATGCGAAGGACGTCAACGCCCACTTCATATAGGTCTGATTCAGGTGGGAGAATACCCCGACTCGAAAATTGATTCTCTGAAATGCGGTCCAGCACAGAAATTCACCATTTTAAATTATCTTTCCGTCCTTATTAGTAAGCGGAGCGCATAGATCTTCACGGCTCAACAGCGAAACGCTTGCGACGCACGCGCAGTCTCCAGAAGTTCGATAATCCCCTGAAATCAGATATTCCTACGCATTGACTCAGGCCTGTTATAGAAGACGACGTTGAATGTGTACAACACTAAGGCGTTTATGTCACAAACCATATAAGATCATAGAATTTACAAGGTCTGTTTTGTTAAGGGGGACCTACAAATAAACGCTGTTGCTAGTGCCGTTCTATTTACAAAGCGGAGATGAAGCTGACCGTTGCCCTACGCGTCGACTCAGGCTTGTTATTCCAGACGGCGTTGACTGTGCACAACACACAGTAAGGCGTTTATGTCACAAACCATACAAAATCATAGAATTTATAAGGTCTTTTTTTTGTTAAGGGGGCCCTACATATAAACGCTGTCGCCATTGCCATTCTATTCACAAAGCGTAGATGAACCTTACCGTTGCTTACTCGCTGGCTGTCATTTGTACGTTTGGTCCCTCTCAATTTTACTCTGTACCTAAGAAAAATAAGGGGATCCTACGTAGGTACAGACGCCAGGAGCCCATCGTTCTGTCTGACATTTATTTATGTGAAGAACTCCCTTAAAAGTTTGTGAGCAGTTATTACAAAAACAATACCTTGCTTCTCATAAAATAATTGAGGCAATGAGCTTGGAAACGATTTGAAAACGACGACGCGGGCAAAAGAATTACTTCTATTATTTTTTTTTTTAATCGCTGGGACTTTCATTTTTGAACTGGTTTAACTATAATTAGTTTGGATCCATAACCTGTTGAAGTTGCCCCATTAGTTTAGCGAATACAAAAGTAAATATTTCTGGTATTCTCATAGTGATGCCGGGGCCCATGATATATTAAAAAGAGTATTCTGTGTTTGTAATGTGACGGGAGGTATTTAATTATTTAATTTCTTACTAGTAAAATTGCGGGGAATTTACCCGGGCTCGTAAACTAATAGAATTACTTTGGGCCCATAACCAATTAACATCACCATTTTTTTAAATCCAATATAACCTTGATTTTGTCTGGGTTTGATTTTAATTTTATCCTGTACTTAAGAAAAATAAGGGGATCCTACATAGGTACAGACGCCAGGAGTCCGTTGTTCTGTCTGTCATTTATTTATGTAAAGACCACCTTAAAAGTTTGTGAGCAGTTATTACAAAAACAATATCTTGCTTCTCATAAAATAACTGAGACAATGGGCTTGGAAACGATTTAAAAACGATGACGCGCGCAAAAGAAATACTCCTATTACTTTTTTTAATCGTTGGGACTTTCATCTTTTAACTGGTTTAACTGTAATTAGTTTGGATCCATAACCTGTTGAAGTTGCCCCTTTAGTTTAGCGAATACAAGAACAAATATTTCTGGTACTCTTATAGTGATGCCGGGGCCCATGATATGTTAGAAAGAGTACTTTGTGTTTGTAATGTGATGGGAGGTATTTAATTATTTAATTTCATACTAGTAAAATTGCGGGGAATTTACCTGGGCTCGTAAACTAATAGAATTACTTTGGGCCCATAACCCATTAACATCACCATTTTTTTTAATCCAATATAACCTTGATTTTGTTTAGGTTTGATTTTAATTTTATCCTGTACTTAAGAAAAATAAGGGGATCCTACATAGGTACAGACGCCAGGAGCCCGTCGTTCTGTCTGTCATTTAATTATGTAAAGGGGCCCCTTAAAAATTTGTGAGCTATTATTACAAAAAAATATCTTGCTTCTCATAAAATAATTGAGACAATGGGGTTGGAAACGATTTCAAAACGACGACGCGGACAAAAGAAATACTCCTATTATTATTTTTTAATCGCTGCGACTTTAATTTTTTAACTGGTTCGACTGTAATTAGTTTGGATCCATAACCTGTTTAGGTTGCCCCGTTAGTTTAGCAGATACAAAAATAAATATTTCTGGTACTCTCGTAGTGATGCCGGGGCCCATGATATATTATAAAGAGTACTCTGTGTTTGTATTGCAACGGGAGGTATTTAATTATTTAATTTCTTGCTAGTAAAATTGCGGGGAATTTACCTGGGCTCGTAAACTAATAGAATTACTTTGGGCCCATAACCTATTAACATCACCATTTTTTTAATCCAATACAACGTTGATTTTGTTTGGGTTTGATTTTAATTTTTGCTTTCTTTTTTATTTGTAACCTTTTAACTTTATTTGTAATTTTTACTTGTGTTGAATCGAGTTAGGGAAAAGTACAGTTGGGTTGGGTTGTCCTTAAAATCTGTTTCTCTTTTTAAATGAATTATGGTATTTTAAATTTTTTTCAAAATAATTTGGGGTGTTGAACTTCTCTAAATTGATTTCAGTTGAGTTGGGTTGGTTGGCCTTGGAATTGGTTGAGCTTGATTATAATTGACTTTAAATTTTTGATATTCTTTCGTTTCCATTGTCTCTTGACTTTTAATTTTCTACAAGGGCTTGAACAGTTGCGCTGACTTCATTTGGGTTGAGTTGACCTTGAGTTTAGTACTATTGAATTTTTGTGTTTTTAATTTTTTTCTAAGGTTGGATTTGTTTAGGTTGACTTCAACTAAGTTGGATTTACTTTGAGTTGCTTTTTATTGAGTTTTAGTATTTAATTTTATAGTATTAATTTTTATTTTTAATTTTCCGGTTGGATCTATATACGTTGATTTCTGTCAGATAGGGTTGACCTTGACATTAATCGAATTTAATATGAATAGATTTTTAATTTTTACTTGGAATGAACAGACTTGCTTAAATTGATTTCAGTTGGGTTAAGTTGACCTTGGGATTGGTTGAGCTTAATTATAATTGTTTTTTTAATTTTTGACATTTTTTTTAAGTTTCATTTAATTTTTAATTTTAATTTCTTACTTGAGTTGGACAGAAATTCGCTGACTTCATTTTGGTTTTATTGACCTTGAGTTGTTTACTATTGAATTTCAGTAGTTTTAATTTTTTTCAAAAGTATTTTCTGTTTGATTTATTTAGGTTGATTTCGACTGGGTTAGATTGACCTAGAATTTGACCTTTGGTTGATTTTAATTGAGTTTTAGTATTTAAGTTTGTAGTTCGAAGTCTTTTCAACTTTTTCTCGGATTGGATCTACTTAGATTGATTTGAGTCACGTCGGGTTGACTTTGAAATTGATCGAATATAATTTGAATTGATTTTTATTTTTTTACATTTCTTGTACTTTTAATTATTTTATAATTTAATTTTTTTATTTGGGCTGAATAAAGTTAGATTCAATTGGGTTGACCTTGAAATTTGTTTTAGACTTAATTTCTATTTAGTTGTAATATAATTTTTTTTAATTTCTTTAATTTTTCACTGAATTTGAATAGAATTAGGTTGAGTTCAGTCGGGTTGGTTTGACCTTGAGTTGATTACTATTGAATTTTGGTGTTTTTAATTTTTTTCAAAAGTATTTTCTCAAGTTGGATTTGTTTAGCTTGATTTCAGCTGACTTGGATTGACCTTGAGTTGATTTTAATTCAGTTTTAGTATTTAATTTTTTAGTCTGCATTTTTTTCAATTTTGTTTTCTCGGGTTGGACTTGGAACTTGTTTGTTTCAATCGGGTCGAGTTGACCTTGAGATTAATCGAATTTAATTCGAATTGATTTTTAATTTTTTACATTTCTCGAGATGAATAGAGATTCAGTTGGGTTGGGTTGACCTTGAAATTTGTTTTAGACTTCACTTCCATTTAGTTTCATTTTAATTTTCGTTTACTTTTAATTACTTTTATTTTTTACTTGGGCTGAATAGAGTTAGGTCGAGTTTAGTCGGGTTGGATTGACCTTGAGTAGATTTTCTATTGAAATCTAGTACATATTTTAAATTTTTTCGAAATTCTTTAGATGCTTATAGTTTGATTTTGATTTCAGTTGCATTAGAGATTGATTGCTTTTAATTTCAATTTAATTATTATGCGCCCACAACCTGTTAAATTTAGCTGGAGGCAATTTTTTTCTTGCAGTTAACGATCCAGATTTTTTATTTATCCAAGCAAAATTACAACCCGAGTTAGAAGTAAAATACATAACCTGCATCTCGAGGAAATAATCATGTGTAAAGTTTGGCCAACTTGGCAGAGGGCGTTTCAGAAACTCAAACAGATGAAACGCTCCTTGTAAAACAGCTGACCTTCGAACGGACGAATTTATGATGCAAAGGAAATATTTTTTTAAAGCATTTACACATAACTTTTGTGATTACAATAGGCCCATAACCTGTTAGAATTCATAATCTTTAATGTGATTTTGAATTATTAGCTTGAGACAATGGCATTTTAAAAAATTTCGAAGTAATTAAAATTTGCCTTAACAATGAATGTTTTCCTTTTTTATTCTTCTTTCTTAGGGCCAAGTAAATTGCGACATGATTGCGACGTTGTTTTAAAATTATAAATTGAAAGAAAATCGTTTTCTGCGTAAATACAGAATAGCCTTCCTTGCTTCGTCCCAATTATTGCGACACGCTGAAATGCAAAGAAAATAATTTCTGCATCAACCACAATTTCTAATGACGATAATAATAAATCAGGGGGTCACGTAGCTGCTTGATGATAGGCATCGCGAAGAAATGTTAACATTATCATCTGTCGAAAGCGGAAAACGCAACTGCAAAGTGTACCCACCGAGGACTGTTGTTATTTGTTGCGGTTTCGAGCATGGGTTAAGTAACTCGACTTTTAAAGAAGTTGATGGTATACAAGTGAAACTGCTGACATAATGGAAATTACATATTCCGCGCAGTGGATGCGACATTAAATCATGATGTCACTTTGAACTGTTTCGTTTCCTCACCACATGCGTGTATACGGGGGGGAAGTCAAAAAATTAAAGTGACATTTCGCTTTTTCCAGTGGCGGCTGGTGATGATTTACGGGTGGGCAGCAATTGCAAAATGGAAAGATGGGTGTATTTTCCAAGTAAATTTGTTTCGCGGGGCAGTCCCGACATGAAACCGGAACGTGCAGACATGCAGTTCTGTCACAGAGTTTAATGCAACTTTAATAGGACAGGGTGGGCACTGCCCAACTTGCCCACCCCGACGAGCCGTCACTGGGTCTTTCACTTGCTCCAAGTCGTAATACTAACGAGCCTGCTTGTCAGTCTGCCTTGAGAGAATATTTTCTTCATCTTTTTCAGTTGAACTTGATTTATTAACAGTTAGCAGTTACAAGAAGCAAATAACAAATTCGCAGTTAGTTTAAAAAAAAAATCATTCTGAAGAATATTTGTTTTTAATTTTTTTTCTGGGTCCACTTGGGTTGACCTTGCTTACGTTGCGTTGGGTTTAATTTGCACTTAACACTGTATCTTGAATTTAAAATTTTTGAGACGCTTAAGTGACGATATCCTGCAATCGCTTTTTACCCTGAGCAGGATTGACAAATTGAAGCCAGTTTTCTACATAATAAGTCGTCCCATACAATGCGCTCATGCTTACTGCCATAATAATTGCGAATATCCTTGGATAAGTCGTTTTGGTTTGCAGTAAGAAACTCTCGAGCTACGCTTCAGCTGACAAGGCCTCAAACAGGACTGAAACAGCTGTACAGAGGATACTCGAGGGATCCACTGCAATCAAAAACGATTTGCAATAAAATTTTTGTTTTAAATTAGTTTTTAATTGTTATTAGTGGTGCTTTAATAATTGTCGTTTTTAATTGCTCGGATTGGACAACAGAGTTAGATTGAATTTGATTGGGCTGACCTTGAGATTAGTCGGACTTCTTAATTCAGTAATTTATTTCTTGACTTTTAATTTTTTCTTCAGTTGAATAGAAATAGGTAGAGTTTATTTGGGTGGTTGTGATCTTGAAAAAAAGCTTTCCATTTCTTGCTTGGGAGGGGGGGGGGGGGTTGAATAGAGTTAGGTGATGTGTAAACTTTGAGATTGGTTGAGTATAATTTTAATTTTTAACATTTTTCTACTTTTAATTGTTTCAAATTTCTCGTTTAAATTAGTTTTTAATTGTTATTGTGGTGTTTTAATAATTGTCGTTTTTAATTTCTCGAATTCAACAGCAGAGTTAGATTGAATTTGATTGGGCTGACCTTGAGATTGATCAAACTTCTTAATTCAGTAATTTATTTTTTGAGTTTTAATTTTTTTTTTTTCAGTTGAATAGAATTACGTAGAGTTTAGTTGGGTGGGATTGATCTTGAAAAAAGTTTTTAATTTTTTGCTTGGTCTGGGGGGGAGGGTTGAATAGAGTTAGGTGGGGGTTTTGTTGAGTAAGGTTGACCATCAAAATTTGAGATTGGTCGAGCATAATTTTAATTTTTAACATTTTCTACTTTTGATTGTTTCCCTAATCATGATTTTTGAACTGGGTTGAATTCAGTTGGTTTAGGTTGACCTTGAAATTTGTTTAGGACTTTTAAATTTTTATTTAGTTTAAATTTTTATGTATTTTTTTAAATTTTTTTACTTGAATAGAAATTAATTGAATTGAATTGATCTTGGGATTAGCTGAGCGAAACAATTATTTTTTAATTTTTAATATTTTTTATACTTTTAATAATTTTTATTGAAATTTAGTATTAAATTTTTTTCTTTTAAATTTTTTCAAAGTTAATATTTTGGGTTACACGGTTGATTTCGATTGGTTTGGGTTAATCTTGAATTTTTTTTATTGAAGTTCAGTTTTCATTATTTTCAAAATTATTGTCAGGCATTGGACTTGCTTAGGTTGATTTCAGTTGGATTGAGTTGACTTCGAATTGATTTCTATAGAATCTTAACATTTTATTTTTTTCCATTTCAACTGGGTTGAATTCAGTTGGGTTAGGTTGACCTTGAAATTCGTTTACAACTTTCAAATTTTTATTTAGTTTAAATTTTTATTTTAAATTTCTTTCATTGTTTCTTGAATGGAGTTAGATTGTGCTGAATTGACCTTGAGATTAACTGAGCGTAACAATTAATTTTTAATTTTTAACATTTTCTATACATTTAATGATTTTATACTTGTTTTCCTCGAGAGAGTTAGATTGAGTTTGGTTGGACAGATTGTCCTAAGTCCATTTTGATTGAAATTTAGTAATTTACATTTTTTTAAATTTTATTTATTGTTTCGGTTTGCAGCGAGATTGGTTTCAGTTGGGTTGGGTTGACCTTGAGGTTCTTTTGATTGAATTTTTATTTTAATTCTTTTCAGAAGCATTGTCTGACTTGTTTAGGTTGATTTCAGTTTAGTTGAGTTGACCTCGAGTTAATTTTTGTAGAATCTTAGCATTTTAATTTTTTTTTTCAACTGGGTTGAACTCAGTTTGGTTAGGCTATAATTGAAATTGTTTTAGAACCTTCAAATTTTTATTTATTTTGAATAGGGTTAGATTGGGTTGAATTGACCTTGAGATTAGCTGAGCGTGACAATTAATTTTTAATATTTTATATACATTTAATGATTTTATAGTTATTGTTTCGGCTTGCACTCAGGTTGATTTCGGTTGAGTTAGGTTGATCTTGACTCTGTTTTTTTATTAAATTTTTAGTTTTAATTCTTTTCGAAATTATTATCTGGCATCGGACTTGCTTCGGTTGATTTCAGTTGGGTTGAATGAACATCCAATTGAGTTTTATAGAATCTTAAGTAAGTTGCAAGGACGTCGTTGTTAACTGATCCTTGACTAAACGTAGGACTTTCTACGTTTTAATTCGAGATTAACTTTAATCAACGTCGGTGGAATTGGACTTTAGTATTTAATTTTTTTTCAATAATAACTTCTTTTAAAATTCTTTGCTCGATTTGGATTTGCTTAGTCCGATTGGGTGGACATTGAGATTGATGGAGCATTTTTTTAAATAGCTTTTTAATTATTCATCTTTTTTTATTGAATGTTTGGGTGATTTTGATTTTTCAGTTGTATTGTAATTTCTTTCCACTTTTTTGCTTGGACTGGACTTTGGTAGCTATCAGTTGGATTGACCTTGAAATTTGTTTTAGACTAAGGCCCGATTTCATAATGGAAGTAAAGGAGACTTTAAAATAAAAGTCACAATCATATGTCCAAAAGGACGCGAGAACGTAGTTATTTATATACCAGATTGTGACTTTTATTTTAAAATCTCCTTTACTTCCATTATGAAATCGGCCTTTAGTTTTAAACTTTTACTTTTTCACTTAAGTAACCTCAAGACGTCAACGGCTTATTTTTCAATCAGTTAAGCCATATCTATAACACTTGCTGTCCTAGTTTCATGGCAAGGGTTGATGATAAAAAATTGAAAAAATCATCCGGTACCTTTTTAAGGATGTGGTTTAATTTTTTTTTCTTTTGCTCGAACTTACGAACACTTGGTTGTTATTGTTGTTATTAACGGCAAACTAATTCAGCAAAACGTTTCGGAATTGCTTACGACCGTCGTAATTTTAATCTGATTTTCACGCGCGTGCTCCGCTAAACTCTTGCGTGATTAGCGGAACTCGTCCAAACAATGCCCGCGATTTTTCTGCAGTTTTAAACAGTTTTTGAAATTTCTCGATCTCGTTTTTTTTTTTTTTGTACAGCTTTGAAACGTATGCAACGGCACGTTCGCCATTAACTTTCAAAGTCGTTTAGTTTTATTTCACGAAGCAAAAATGTAGTAGTTACGTGCGCACGTACTCGCAGTATTTCGCCGAGAGATAAATCATTTTTTTGAAAGTTTTCGAGAGAAACGTGCAATATCGCAATCTCAAAACTATATTATAAATTATATTATGTATTAAGTTGAGGTAATTCAAGAATAAATTAATTAGCGAACTGTACCGACGTGTATACGCGAATTTAAATGTCAGTTGGAGCACGTTTTTATTTTCTGACGCCAATTTGTTTAAATCCTCATTAGAACTTCGTTCTTTTGAAATATGACCTTTCCAGAGTCATTTCACTCAAACTTTCCAGCCTCCTAACCTTAGAATTCCTCGCATTTAAACTGACAGCGAGTGTAATAAGTCCTTAGATTTCGAAAGTGCCGCGAACGGCAGCCATGTTTGCTCCAACCGTAGGCGGCAATTTTAAAACCGACAATACACCGAAGTCGCTTTAAAAACACGTGATTTAAATAAAATAAACAATTAAATGTTTTTTTTTGTTTAATAAGTTAAAAAAAAAACAAATTATTAAGTGTAGATTTTATGCAGTGTCATTCACAAGGTCCGCATAATTCAAATTTCCGGCATTTTCATCTATTAAATGAGGTTAAAATAAGATGGAACTGATCTGGGGGAATTAATAGAAAACGCTTTTATCTTATTTCTAGAAAGGAAACTGATAGTTAAACTACTGCAATGTTTTGTTTTTGGAGTTTTTCGGTTGTGTCAATTTCCCGCCAAGTTTTTTGTTCTGGCTGATGCACTGACTGATTCTCGTAAAAATTAATTAAAAAAAAATCCAGTTTGTCACGTGAACCTCATAAATAGCACTGTACATGAAGAAAGATCTTTTTTTTTATCGTAGAGTGGTACGAGAAAACTAAAACAAAACTAAATATGAAATATCGATCGACTTTTCCTAACTTTTAGTTTTAGTTTAGATTATTAAATCAATACAAAGAAAAGTAGTTTTAATTTCCACGTTTTATTTTTGTTTGTTGTTTTATTTTTTAAGTTTTCGTCTCATACTTTGTTTTTGTCGAAGGAAGATTACTTTTTGGTTGCCTTTTTTTTAGCAAAGAAGAAAGACGACGAAATTCGTTGCGCGTTTTTTTCTTTTATTTTTGACGAAGAAATAAAAACAAATTCGTTGCTCGTCTTTTGTTTTTATTTTAACGGAGGAACGAAAAATTTTTTATCTTAATTGTTGATTGTTGGTCGTCTTTTTTTTGTTTCAACACGGCTCCCTTTTGATTATTTTTTTTAATTATTTATTATTATTTTATTAAAATTTCTTTACGTAAATTGTTGATCGATCATAAATTATAGATCGTATTTTTTTAATTTTAATTTGTTTACTATTTGGTTTTGTGTTCGTGTTTTGTTTTTGATTTTGACGAAGGAACGAATTTTTTTTTAATTGTTGATCCTTGGTTGTCTTTTTTCTCAGTTTTAATATGATTCCTTTTTTTTATTTTGTTTTCCGAGCTCTTTTGTTTTGAGTTTGACGAAGGAATGAAAAGTCGTTCTTTTTAAACTGTCGATTCTCTTTTGTTTTACTGTTTTTATCCCACTATTGCTTATTGTTTCTTTTTAATGAAGGAAAAGTTGAAATTTGTTGCTCCTCTAAAAAACGAATAACATATTAATGAATTGTCGTCGACCGTCTTTTATTTTTCTATGTTTAATTCTGTTGCCTTTTGTTTTTTTTCTTTTTTTTGGCGAAGAAAAATGAATTCGTTGTTACCTGTCTTTTGTTTTGATTTTGACGGAGGAACGAAATGTTTTTTTTTAATTGTTGATCATTGGTCGTCTTTTTTTTCTCTGTTTTAATACGGTTCCCTTTTTTTTATTTTGTTTCTCGTTAAGAAATTCCGAGCTCTATTGTTTTGAGTTCGACGAAGGAATGAAAAGTCGTTCTTTTTAAAGTGTCGATTGTCTTTTGTTTCACTATTTTAATTCAACTCTGACGAATTAATCGAAATTTTCTTTACGTAAATTGTTAATCATTCGTAAATTATCGATCGTCTTTTGTTTTTTTCTATTTTAATTTGTTTACTATTTCCATGCGATGAAGAAAAAAAAAGGAAATGCGTTGCTCGTATTTTGTCTAGATTTTCACAAAGAATTTTTTTTTGATATTTATCTCTTGTCTTTCGCATTTCAGTTTTAATTTAATTTTGCCTTTTGTTTCCTTGATGAACAAGAAAAAAGTTGAAATTCGATGCTCGATGCTCTTATTTTGATTTTGATGAAGAAGTTAAGGCGTTTTTGATCAACGAACGTCGACCATCTTTTGTTTTCCCCGTTTTTAATTTAGCTACTTTATAGCTTTTGTTTTGTTTTCGTTTTTTGTTTTCCCATACTTTTAATTTAGTTACTTTAGCTTTTCTTTTGTTTTTTTTTCTGTAATGAAAACAAAAAAGAAAAAGGCGAAATTCGATGCTCGTCTTTTATTTTGATTTTGATGAAGAAGTTAAGGTGTTTTTGATCAACGAACGTCGATCATCTTTTGTTTTCCCCGTTTTTAATTTAGTTACTTTATAGCTTTTGTTTTGTTTTCGTTTTTTTTTTTTTGTTTTCCCATACTTTTAATTTAGTTACTTTAGCTTTTGTTTTGTTTTTTTTTTTCTGTAATGAAAACAAAAAAGAAAAAGGCGAAATTCGATGCTCGTCTTTTATGTTGATTTTGATGAATGAGTTACGCCGTTTTTTTATCAATGAACGTTGATCGTCTTTGTTTTCTCATTTTTATGGCCAGTTGCACCAAACACTTA
The DNA here is from genome assembly GCA_036172665.1 of Prosopocoilus inquinatus. Lineage (NCBI taxonomy): Eukaryota > Metazoa > Arthropoda > Insecta > Coleoptera > Lucanidae > Prosopocoilus > Prosopocoilus inquinatus. The sequence continues at coordinate 37,265,064 of CM069875.1, forward strand.
AGGTCAGCTTAACTTTAAGCACCGCTTAGAATGTGATTTACTGAATGTTGTGTATCCTCAAATGTCACATTATAAGCAGCACTTAAATTTAAGCTCGACTTAAGTGTTTGATGCAACCGGCCATTAATCTAGTTACTTTAGCTTTCGTTTTGTTTTTTTTTTCTGTGACGAGAACAAAAGAAAGTTTCATTCGTCTTTTGTTTTCATCTTGCTGAAAAAAAGAAAAATCATCTTTTTATCTAAATAATTTATTGTGAATCTTTCGCTCTCCTGACTTTCCTGCTTTAATTCGGTTGTCTTTTGTTTGCAGAAATTTGTGCAGAAATTGACATTCAATTGACACTTTTGACAGTATTTTAGAGTTCAAGAAAATTGAGAGCCACATATGATTCCCAAATAAAATTTTATAATAGACTGCACGTAATTAATTTCGAATGACCCTGTTTTACATGGTTTATTATGAAAAAGAAAAATAAATAAATAAAATAAAAATTAAATTTAAAGTTTTCTTATCCCTTGAATAACTCGTTAATGAAGGCCAATCGAAACTTTTGCCATTCTTTCATTTCGATTTGTTTCACCTTCCTGAATCGAATACCAAAAGCGCGGGTACTATTTTTGGGACACTCTGTATAAGGAATATAAAAATAGCGAAACCCAGTCTCTTATCATATTCATTTATTATGAACATAATCGAATTGTGTCGTTCAGTTTTATTTAACTGGTGTAATTAACATCAATTTTCATCAGAGCCTTAGCTTTTTTAAATAAATTAATTAAATTATCTGCTAAGTGGAGGTCGTAAATTTGCTGGCGCGGGTCATCTGTTCAAGGATTACTTGATTCATCATCACAGCCGTTCGTCCGTGTACAGGTTCCGTTCTGCGCTCGTTAACTTCCACAAGTCATCTTATCTTGTTGGAAACCAATTTGTCTCGGCGACTACCTCTCGTCTTCTTCTATTTTTTATTTTTATTCTTAAGAGCGTTACACCTGCGCGGTTTAGATCCCCCTTTTTAATTTCTGTAGTCGGCTCGTTTATTAGAAGAACTACGGCCTGGCTGTGGCAGGGCCGTGCTAAGCAGAACCGGGCAAAATTTATTCTGCGGAGATATTAAAAAATATTTCAGTATTTTACGATGTTTGTCTGAACAGAGTATACATTAAAAATACAGTGCAAACAAAAATGGATTTGTTGATATGTGTGAAATTGCAGTTGTACTGACTTGTGCAAATTAATGTGGTAGAAGTTAACTAACAATAAGTTAAGCTGCAACTTCACATATGTTACGCGTTTGTCATTTCTACTTGCACTGTATTGTTTAATTGGATTTTAAATGAATTTTTGATTATTTTATTACAACATCGTCAAAAATGATTAAGTTGGCAATGTTGAATTTTACTCTGAAACGTAATTCAAATTCGAAGTCTACTTCGGACATAACCTCTTACAATTTTGACGTAACTACCTTGATACTTACAGCTCCCATTGTTGTAATGGTAGTCTTTCAAATTCAAAAAGTAAACACTGGACATAACCTACAATTTTTATTGTTTTTTTTCAAGCTAACATTTTCAAAACAAAAAAGGACAATCGATCAATTTGGCGCAGTTGAAAAAAAAATGATTTTCAGCGCAATTCGGCCGTGCGTAAAATGCAAAAGACGATTTTAAATTAAAATGCACTCTCAGATTGACTTTAAAAGAGAAGAGATCGAATTCGACGTTTTTTTTAAAAAAAAAAACTATGAACTTAAAACGTATTCGTATTTTAAAATTAATTACGTTCCAAATATCTGCCGATTCTAAATTTAAAGAGAACCGTCGATCTTAGAACAGAAGACGGTTGATAATAATTGATAATAAAACAGTTAAAAAATCGATCTTATTAGCTCCTTCAGAACCGATTCGAAAAAAGAGAACGTTTATTTCAAAATAAAAAAACGGTCGTCTCTAACGGAAAAGAACGAGTTTCATGTTTCAGCTTCGAGCTTTAATTTAGAAAAGAAATGGAAGTCAACGTCTTTTTTTAAAGCTAGCGGCTTCAAAACAAAAGACGATCAATTCCGACGTGATAAAAAAATCGATTTTTAAACAAAGACGGTCGATTTTCAAATATTTAAAAGGTCGATTTTAATTCGAACCCAGCCGATGCTGGAATAAGAAATTGGCAATTTTAAAACAAAAGCCGATCGATCCTGAAGTATTTAAAAAGTCGATTTCTGAAATAATACGACGTCGATTTATTATAAAATAAAAGTCGGTCGATTCTGATAAAAAAAATAACGATTTCCACGTTTCTGTTTTCAATTTCAGAACTTAGAAAAGAAATCGAATCTGATTTAAAAGAAAAAATAACAACTTTAAAACAAAAGACGATTAATTCTGACGTGACAAAAATTGATTTTAAAACAAAGACGACCGATTCTCAAATGTTTAAGAAAGAGACGATTAATTCTGACGCAATAAAAAATCGATTTTAAAACAAAGACTATTTTAACTCAAACCGAGCCGAAACTGAGATAAGAGATTGATAATTTTAAAACAAAAGCCGATCGATCCCGAAGATTAAAAAGTCGATTTCTGAAAGAAAAGGCTGTCGATTTTATTATAAAACAAAAGTTGGTCGATTCAAACCAAAAAAAAAGAATAATGATTTTCACGTTTTTGTTTTTTCAGAACTTAGAAAAGAAATCGAATCTGCCTTAAAAAAAGATAACAACTTTTAAACAAAAGACGATCAATTCTGACGCAATAAAAAAATCGATTTTAAAACAAAGATGATCGATTCTCAAATATTTAAAAAAATCCGATTTTAACTCAAACCGAGCCGACACTGAGATAAGAGATTGATAATTTTAAAACAAAAGCCGATCGATCCCGAAGACTTTAAAAAGTCGATTTCTGTAAGAAAAGGTTGTCGATTTTATTATAAAACAAAAGTCGGTGGATTCTAACAAAAAAAAAAATGATTTTCACGTTTCTGTTTTCAATTTAAAAACTTGGAAAAGAAATCGAACCTGACTTAAAAGAAAAAGATAACAACTTTAAAAAACAAAAGACGATCAATTGTGAATATCGGCCGACTTTGAAATAAAAGACTGACGACCGATGTTCACTTTTCTTCAGTTCCGAGTTATTTGAAATTCACTTTAAAGGAAAAGAGAGATCGAATCTGACGTAAACAAAACAAAACAGGCAACTTTGGAACAAAAGACGGTCGCTTCCGATAGAAACAGTAGTGACTTACGCCTTACAGTTTTTTTTTTAATTTATTTTCCAAGTCAAATGTCAAATTTTTTTACCACATTTAACATCCATAATAAATTGAACATAATAAATAATAAAACACGCTGAACGCATCTGAGCCTAACTTCCTCACTTGGGCCCATGTGTTTGGCTGTCGTCATTGTTATTAGGAATAATTCGGTGTTTCCCAGGCTCACTCACACATGACTTGTGTCCCCAAAAAATGACGCACGACTTCGACGAAACCCCCTCATGGGATCAAACGCCCTGCGTCTGCGGATCGCATTAAGTCCAACACAAAAAAAGGAGGGTGGTGCACTTTATTTATTTAATTTTTTTTTTGTTACTGTGCAGGATCGGCAGTTAACTCGATCAAGGGTGGCTTTGTTATTCTTTTTTTTTAGTGGGAAGTGTTGACACCCTCCGTGGGGTCGTAAAATCCGATTGCTCCCTCGAGATCCCGACAATCAGCGCTCTTATTGTGACCAATGAAGGGTTTCACATATTCTTAAGTAAACACGTGCAAGAAAAAACCTGTTTTCTAGAAGGCTAAAATATCCAGCGATGTGATTGGGGTCAGAGGATATATCAAAAAAAATTAAACAAACAAAAAAATTAATTAAACCCAAATTGAATTTAAACGAAAATCCGGAAATGTGAAGTCGTTTTTATTCTGCAGAAGTTTTGTGATTTCAAATCCGAACCAGTTTCGGCTAAAAATATCTATCATCAGTCTTCGAATTTTTTTTTTAATTTTATAAAAACGTACAAACTTACTCTGTGTGCAGAACATGTTAAAAACAATTAAAATTAATTACAATAATTCGATAATCGTTTAATAATTATTGTGCTCGTAAAAAATGAAAACTTTAGGTAATTTTTTTCATAAAGAAATCGCGGAGGAATGTCAGGAAAATCAAAAATTTGCTTTTTTAAAAATCAGTTTGAAAAAATTGTACGGAGTGAGTAATAATGATTATTGCCCAGTGACTTCTTATTGGCTCGTGGGAAATAACGCGGATCCAGTATTGTCAGCTTAGGGAAAAAGTCGTTAAATCTAGGGATAATTTCAAACAAAAGGTGTAAAAAGGGAAAAATTGCGAAAACTCATTAAAATCTACGGAATTTTTCAACTAATTTTAATACGACAGGAAAATGGTAAACAATCAAGAACAAAAACAAATATTTTTGATATAATGCGACCAAAATGGAAAAATCAAAAGTTCTAAAGAATCTGTATTTATTTGATTTCTGAAAAATTGTAACTAAAACGTTTTTGATAATCGAGAGATCCACTACAAATCAAAAAAAAGAAGACGATCATACATAGAAGAAGAAAACAAGTCAAAACAAATTGTAGATTTAAAATGAAGAATGATAACAATAACGAACACAAGTCCAATAATAATTCGAATTTCACAAAAGCTAACAACAGAAAAAACAAATCACTATCATAAATCAAATCAAATACTTATTGACAAAATGAAAATTTCTGAAAATAGAAAGAAGGAGAAAACAAATGACGATTGTAATTATTTGCAAAGGAGAAAGAAATGCAATTTTATATTTATTAATTCTTGATTATAATTAAAGGAAACAAATGACGGTCGTAATATTTACGAAAGAAAAGATGAGGAGAAAAATAAAAAAAAAGAAGATACAAACAATTAATTCAAAACTACTGCGAAACATTCCTCTTTCAAACAATAACGGTAATGACGAAAAAATCAGAAAGTGACTGAAATATTTGAAGATCGAAACAAATGACGATCGTAAGAAAAGAATCAAAAAAAGACGGAAATATTTAAAAACAATAATCCATAAGCAGGTGACGATCGCATTACAGTCGAAGTATAAAGTTGCAAACAAATTTTGAATAATCTAATCCAAACGCTATTTTTCTATATTCAATAACAACTTTTTATTTCAGTTTTTTTTTGTTTTTGTTATTAAACGCGATCATAAGGTAAGAACTTCGAAATTTGATGAGTTGGCAACACTGCTTCTGATTGCTGCAAAGTGCATCAAAGTGTTAATA